>JAUAME010000004.1:45626409-46963284 GCA_030820535.1 Quercus parvula
AGGTGATGCTTTTTGTCCCCATTTGTGAGCCTACTCATCCAAATTAATAATACCTCCCATTCAATCTATACTGGCCATTAGGTAAAGATAGGCAAGTAATTTTATTATAAGGAGTTACCTACTCAACCAAACAAAAATTTAAGAAAAAAAATTCAAGAAAATTATTGTCACACAGAATTTTGCAAATGCTATGGGAAATACCATTCTTTAGCATCTTGATTTTTATATGCTATGTGCACACAAATGATAAGGATGCGAAATCATACATATGAAACTCGCATATTGGAGAGTGTCTTCTCCCCTACCCCCTAGTTAGGTTTTCAATTCCCTTTAAAAGCTCACAGGTAGCTCTAAAAGAGGAGTATCACTAAAATGTTATTTATACAAAAGGTTTCTGGTGGTTCTCTCATCTGGCTTGTTCTAAAGCAGAACTCTTGAGTGATCAATGTCAATGTATAACCATGCACATTTCAAGTTAGAAGAATTATTCTCTGGTTAAAGTTGCTCAAATTGTATTTTTTGCCAAATCCTGCTCTGATCCTTTAGATATGAGCTGCATAAACCTCTACACCCAAATCCACCTATTTGTTTAATGTTTTTCTTTCCATGTTTTGGTTTTGCTCATACTCTTATGGTTTAATGTGCATTCTTTGAAAAGGAAATTTGCTATTTCTGTAGGGCCTATGCAAGTTTTCTATTTTTAATAATACAATTATGATGTTATAAATTCTGGCTTATGTAAATTTTACCACCCTATAGTCTAGGGTAAATTTGAGCTCAGTCCTTGTACTCCCACTTTATGCAATCAAGTCCCTCCAACTGTTTCGATGAGCTCCAATTAAATATTGATGTTAATGAAATTGACAAAATTGATGCATATGGCTTTCCTAAAGGCCTTTTTAGTTGATAATATGCAACATGATAGCATTAAGGATCCCACTCTATCCTTCTCCATACTGACAGTGAATTCAATGTTGGTAAATGCTTACTTTAAGTGCAAAGCGCTAAACCATAAGTACTTTTTGTAATTAAAGTAAGTGGCTTTGGAAAAATATATATAAAAAAAATTAAATTACTTATTAAAGTTAATTGTTAGATCTTAATGCTATTGATATGGACCTTGGATTTGTTTACAAAGACCGATTTTATGGAATGTTGCAATGGACATAAGCCCACCCCTCAATCCCTCATTACAGATTCTAGAAGAAGACATTAAAATATCTAGTAGGCATAGAAGTCACTACTTACCATTCTAGTGTTTTATGGTCTCTGTCTTTTAGGTATATTTTGATCACTTGATTTCTCAACAACAATGATTATCTATAATGGTTCCATTCACAATAGAGTGACTAAATTTTACATTGGCCGCTAACCTACCGAAACTCTCTTTTTCCTAGGCTTGGGACCGACCAGGAACAAAATATACGACACTAATTATAGACAGGTGGAGTTTGATCATTTGATTGTCATATTGTCTAATTAATAATTGTTTTCATACATACATACATACATATATATATATATATATATATATATATTTTTTTTTTTAATTGTGCACTTTTACTTAAATCAGGCACGCACTTGCACTTTTTTGTTTTGTGTTAGGTTCTAGGAGGTCGTTACACTTAAGTGCACCAGCGTTGGAAAACACAGTTCAGTTTTAAAGTGGGTTAAATTTGTATTCACATAATATATTATGAGTAAAAAGTACTTGTTGAGATTGAAGTCATTAAATTGCTTCCATATCATTAAGGTTAGTCTTTGATTGGGCTTGATTGGCTGGCATAGATGAAAAAATTTGAGGACTTGATTGCTCAAATTAGAAGTATAGGCAACTTACTCCAAATTATAGGGTAATGAAACGTATATAAAAACTAAATCTTTGTTATAGCCAAAATGCGTTGCTGTTTGGATTCCTCTAATAGTAAATTAGAGCCTTAGTATCATCATAAAGTTCTTAGATATTTATGTCCTAATTTCTGTTTGTTTGACATTCAAATGATCTTACAAGGTTTCCTGCTCGGTACTTTCTTGCGTTGTTTTTGATATTACAGGTTATTTCGCAAATGTATATTTGGGGCTGCCGATGAAGTTGAGTTGAAGTTTATGGACAGGTGCGTTCATGTATGTGGGCCATTTTGTCTTCAAACTTTCAGATTCACTTGAAATCCGTTGTTTCCTGTGCATGACCTTGTTTTTGCCTAACATGATTTTAACAACAAATGATAATCACTTATGAATAGGAGAAACCACGAGGATATGCATCTTTTCAGTGTAATTCTGAATCAGGAAATCAGATGGTTATCAAACCAGGTATCTTACTTTATGCTTTCAGAAAGATCTTTCAAACCTTATTAGCATTAAACTCCTCCATGTGCATATCACATGATTAAATCTATTAGGCTTCAACAAAAAAGGCTAAGAGAAGGTTTATTTTGTCACAAGCTTATAGGCAGTTAATTGGTCAAATCAAAAGTCCAAAGACCAAATTGACATTTATGTCAAAGTCCAGGGGTGATATTTGTAAAAATCCCTTGTTATTTTGAATTCTTTTTTTTTTAACAACAGTTAGGTGTTCAAGATTTTTTGGTTTCACCGTATAAAAATTCTTTCCAATCATAGAATGTTGAGGAATAATTAAAACTTGTTCTTAATTTCTGTTTTCAAGTCCAAGTTTCTTTTGTTACTTGACATTGACACCTTTTTATAAAAAGGCTTAAAATGAGTGTAATATATTATATGGGAAGTGTACAAGAGAGAAACAGTGAAAAGAAACCAAAAAAAAAAGGATTATAAAATGAAGTAAATAAGTTAAATGCTAGGGTATAAGCCATCTGTAGATCAATTATTGACATGGGTGTAAATGACCTTGATGAAACCAACATTCTACCAAAAAGAGATCTCAGGAGAACAAGGTTGATGCTCTACGTCCTCAAGTGTGTGGTTAGTCCTCCAGATATGATATAATGAGACAGCTTCCAAGTTTCACTGTTCTTATGCCTGCAAATCTTGAACCTGCCAACCACCATTCAAGCCCACAAAACAACAAAACAACAATGAAGTAATAAATGATCCATGCTTTCACATACAATACCTGGTACTCTTGATTTTGTTCTCCATCTTTGAGATCTTGGCTAAAAAGCAATTCCATGGGAAAACAAAAAAGGTTATTCCAGAGTAGGGGGCACATTGGCATGTCAGGTACTCTTCCATGGGAAAGTAAATTCCTTTACCACCTTGCAGTGCTTTCTAATAGGACTTGACATCAGATCTGACTCTTGGTTTTTTTTTTTTTTTTTTTTTCTGTCATACCTCGTCTTCAACTTGATCAATTCCCCCTACCAGTCTTCAGCTTGTAACTTACGTATCTTCAAGAAGTGCTCAAAGAAATATTTTTAAGCTATTCAATCACCTATCATCAAAATGCTATGCTATGATATTTACACATCATAAATGTTGATAATTGGGTAATTGGGATGGTAACCAAGGTGGATGGTAAATCTAATGGAATGTAACATTTTTTCTTAGAGAAATGTTTAGATTGATAGATTAGAAAGAAAATGATTGAAAATTGTGAGCAAATTAAATATGTTTTATATGGCTTAGACCTTGTGACCAAGAAGTTTATGGTTGTGAAGATCTGATATTGGTCTGTCAAATAAGTGGGGAACTGAGGTGTCACCCATTAATGAACGGTTCTCATCTGTTATCCCTCTAAAATATAATGACATTTTGTTTGAAGCTTTAGAAAACAAGCATAATGCTGGTAAGAGAATTGATCTTGCTGAGCATATGACAACTTGACAACACATTTTTCAGGTGATAGACAAATCTAGAACTTGCTTGTCCATGTATTTTAGTAGGATGTCTTTTTGTTTAAGAGACAGATCGAATTACAGTTCACTTTGGATTTTAGAACTGTGAGATAATAGGATGTCCAATGCTCTGAGGAAATTAAAGATCTTAATTGGTTGTTTAGGAATGGGAAACATTACTTGTTAACTTTCTCTCAAGGATTGAATATCATGAATCTTTTGAAATGCTGCAACTAACATGCACATATTCTAGTTTACACTTTACATATATGAAGTTGATTGATGGTTGAGTTAATCTGTTGGGCGAAAAGGTTGACTTGTGGGGTTTTATTTTTTATTTCTTTTTATTTTATATTTTATGTATATTTAAGGTGTTTCTGTTATTTAAAGTAGCATGTTGCCGTATTTGTGTTGTACGGTCCATAAATCAAATACCAGCCCAAGGCCAAGGCCCATGTAAGTCAGGCCCACCCAAGTTGTACCAAACAAGTGAAGAAAGGCCCGAGCATAGCATAGTCCAAACCGACCACCACAAGATATTGCCAAGAACAAGACGTAGTGCCTTGGGGAAATCCACCTGCCGAACATGAATTTGGAAGTTGGTACAAGTTCCAATGGAGTCAATTCAGAAATGTGCAGCGGGTCCCATCCGATCAAGAATATAGGTCAGAATGGGGCCCACCTGTTTGGGAAAAATCACCACTCATGATGACAAACCCACTAAGGGAAGGCTATAAAAAGGGGAGGAGATGGTGTGAGAGGGGGTTGGCAAATCTGGGGAGAGAGAGAGAGAGAATTAAAGAGAAGGAAGCTCGGTACATAGCCCGAGACTCCACGGGAAACACACACACAGGGGGATAAGATTCAAGTTGAGTCTCAAACTCCTTCACTTGAGCTGTTAGGTTAGCCCCAAAGGGATTTACCGAAAGTAGGAAACTCTTTACCCACTCTAAACAAATAAATTGGGAGCCCAACCTCAAAGGCCATTGAGTAATTTGGGCTGGGCCACCACGTGTTATATATCCTTTTCTTTTACTTTCTCTAGAACTTTTTCTCCTTTTGTTTGGAAAATAAAAGTGAGCAGATTAGAATAGTTTTAGTTTAGCACAAGCATACAAGTTCATTTTCTGTAGTCCAACATGGGAAGTATTCCGTTTGTTGACTTGTCCAGTAATGATATAGAATTTCAATTTACTTTCTTTCCTATAATTTATCTTGCAGGTTATCAGGGTGAAATGGTCACTCCATGCAAGAGAGGAAATTGTGTTTGAGCTTCTTCTACATTTGCGAGGCAATACAACAAGGGGCTTGCTAGAAGGAATGAGAAAGAGCACCAGGGAAATGATTCAAGAGCAGGAAGCAGTTCGTGGACGCTTATTTACTATTCAAGATGTCATGCAGAGCACAGTCCGCTCATGGTTGCAGGTTCACATATGCTTAGGCAGACACCCAAAAATTTTATTGTCAAGTTCTCTTAACCATCATGTCATAGAAATCCTTTTTGACTTTGCCCATCCAAGTAGCTGCAATGTTTTATTGCATATGAATGCAGTAATGTTAATTCCATGTTGCTTTTGAGAAAAAAATATTCTTGACCATATTAAAATTGTTTAAAATTTTATGATATTGGCAAGTGTCAAGTAACTTGTGCGGTGATTTCAAGTTCAGGTGATTTACATTGTCCAGCTATGTTTTTGTGAATGGCCGTTGTTGGGTTTTAGATTGAGGCCCTTACCAAGCCTTGTTCATTCCATCGTTTAAGGATATGCATATTGCCTCACTTTGTGATATATGAAGAGTTTCTGTATTTTTCATTTACGATAACACTATACTAAAATCTCAATATGCTTTTAGGCTTTTAGCTGTGACATATTGTTGAGAAATCAATATATTATTTTGGAAGTTAAATAGTTCAGTGACATTAGATTTTAGTTGGGTAAAAAAAATTGCAATTGTAAAATATTTAAAATTTGAAAGGAAAATAAATTGTTAGTAATTTGGATAATTATTTGAAACAGTACATGTTCAAAGTTTTTGTTGATGGGGGTAACATCTCATTGATCATTTCTGAATTCAAGGCCGTTTCAAGGATAGTTGCATCTGGAAATAGAAATTTGTGTTATAAAAACTTAATGACGTTATTGTCTCAATATTTTCGTTTGTTATCTTTTCATTTCCTCAACTGTTTGATGAGTTCAAGAGAAAAATCTGCTGGTTATGGACTAATACCATAGAGTTGAATAGTCAAAGTTGAAGGACATTCCAAATGCAGACACATCACTGTCTTTTACAGTATAGCATGCAAACAAACACATACTTATAGTGAGTCGGGGAGTGATTTCTCCTTCTAGTGTCACTTAATAAAAGTGTTGTTTAGCCAATGTTGAAATTTCTTGCTCTCTCTCTCTCCCGCTCTCTCTAATTATTCATCTACATATAATTGTTTCCTTACGATATGTTGTAATTCTAATTCTAGGACAGAAGCCTCGCTGTTACGCATAATTTAGGAGTTTTTGGGGGATGTGGCCTTGTTCTTTCCATCATTACTAGCCTTTTTGGGATAAATGTCGATGGCATACCTGGAGCTGATGGGTCTCCATATGCATTTCTTCTATTTTCTGGCATCCTCTTCTTGCTAGGAATTGTGTTAATTGCTATTGGGTTGCTGTACCTTGGGTTGAAAAACCCCATTATTCAAGAGGATGTTGAAATGAGAAAATTAGAGCTCCAAGAGCTGGTTAGGATGTTTAAGCGAGAAGCAGAATCCCATGCACAATTACGAAAGACTGCTCCTCGGTCCAATATGTCTCCAACTGCTGCAGATAGACTTCCTGATGGTGCAAATTATGTTCTCATCAGCTAATCACAGGAATCCAAGTAAGTTACAATAAATTGTTTTGGTTAAGTCATGTAAAATATAATTGATACAGGACATTTTCTGATGATATCATGATATATACTATGTACTTGCTTCCATGATCAAAGTTGTTTTGCCAGTATTTAGTAATTAGCTTTTGCATCATAATCTCATCCTATAGTTTTCTTAAGTGGCAAAGATTTCATGTTAGAAGGTGTTGATAGTTTCTTACAGAGATAGTGAAGTGACTATGGTTGGTGGAGAAATATTTACCATTCAATGAGAAATATCTATTGTTATTGATTTAAGCCATAGCTGGCGCGAACTGTGATTGTGTGTTAGAAGGAGATGACACATTATATCATGGTTTTTTTTTTAATATCAGAATAAAATGTAAATGAATTTTATGATCTCAAATGGCTCTGCTATTGCATGAAACCTCAAATTTTCCTTCTGTTAGTGCATATACCTATTTGAACTAACTTTACATACCTTGTTATTATGGTTGGGTTGTCCATATTTGCATTTAGGCTTCATTTGTTTCAGTATGCAACATTTTCCCAAGTTTGGCAGTACTTCCGTGAGAAATGTTTTTCTGGTAAAGGAAAACTAAACTTGAATGGGCTGAAAATAACTTGCACCTGTGCAAAGCTTTTGTTGTTAATGCTGCAACTTTTGATGGATAAAAAGAAGGCTCTGGGACCTCTCTGTAACTGTCTCTTGATTGTTCTTTTCGCTCACACTTCCGTATCTTTCCTTCTCTACTCTCTCTTAGATGTCTCTCTCATTTCTTTATATTAGATCTATCCCTCTGTTTTGCAGATCTTTCTATCTTTTCTCTCTCTGTGCAGGGAAAGTTGAGCCATTGAGGATCTCCTTCTCAGTCACTGGGTGCTAGATATGACAGTCGGGCCCCTGGCTATTTATCTCTAATTCTGATGCTATAAAAGAGTTGACCCAAAATACTGGATGGATATTTTTCTGCATTTTTGATTTGGTGTCAAAGGAATCACGAGGGATTTGTTGCTTTTGATTTTCGGGGATTTTCACAACATTTATTTCGTGATCAATTTTGGACTTTCAACCAAACAACAGAAAATAGATGATTTTCCTGACAACTTTTTTTCTCAAATTATTATTTTTCGTCAAAACAAAGCCTTAGGTCATCAGTTTAAAATTTTTCTTGATTATCTTCTTTGAAACAGAGTCATGAGAAGAAAATTCTCTTTAAATAAAAGGCTAGTAACAGTTTTGTTGCACTTGTCCGGAAACAATATAGTTTTTATCTTGGAGCTGTCACATGTCAAACTGAACAGACAACATTTACATTTTGTGCCTTGTATGAAAAGTCAACCAAGCAAAATCAAGTAATGTGATCATTAAGGAGAATAATGATCTTGTTCAATTTCAGTTACTTCTCTAATTAGCATTCTCAATTATGCTGTCTTGTGGTGTTGGATCTGTATTCTCAAGTAACCAGCAGAAGTGTAGAAAGTAATCACGTATCTGCCACAATCTTGTTGTTTTGTACTGAAACTAATTGTTTATATGCAGAGGTTCCAGAATCAGTCAAATATAAATCTTGATTGCGCTTAATTGTGGAAACAATGAGAAGAAAAGCCAAGCAATTGCTGAGAATCTCTCCAGATCAGGTAAAATGAATTGCCATACTTTTCTTTCCATTTTATATCATTCAATTTTCCTTCCTCCATTTATTATTTATGGAGCTCGGGCCTTCTTTTTTTGAAGCTGTCTGCTTATATATTAATATATTTTAGAAAAAGGAAATAAGAAAAGGAGGAAAACATTTGTCATCTTAAATAATAGAAAAATGAAGATTGAAGTTCTCGACATTATCTTAACTGCTGGATTGATCTTGGCACAATAAAGTACAAAACATGTGTGTAACTTACTCTGATGCACCGATATGGCAAAAATGCCATCGTATCGGTATCCGATACGTATCTGATACAGATACGGGTGGGATACCGGTTCGAACATACCCAGAGAGTATCAAGCAGAAGAAAATCATTTTTTTATTCTGATACCCGTACTGTACCGATACCCATATCCGTATCGGTGCATCATAGGTAACTTACTAATTTTATAGATATATAATGTATGAGAAAATGAATTTTTTATGTAGCTAATACTAATTCTGTTCACATGTATAGTCGTCAACAATATTGACTTATTTTATGGACACAGTATATGAGATTGAAATCCAATAGCATTTGGACCAATGGCATCTCCTGTTTCTCCTCTCCCTATAGACAAGGTGTCATCTTTAACACCACAGGTTCAATTCTATACTGTGTAAATTGTATCTGCCTATTAAAAAAAAAAATTGAGATTAAAAGCTCATTATTCATCCATTCAAGGAAAAGAGAGGCCACACTAATCACATCTTTGTATGTTGTTGTGGAATATATATAGAAAAAGGTTTGGCTCCACTCACTTGGTTGGTTGGGTTAAGTGAGTCATATGCATTGCACATGACAAGGACAAATGTCATCTTCCTATTGGTGGTTGGAGCCAGACTTTGTCCATATACATATACATAGAGTCTTTGACATGGAAAGGCTTTGACATAATTGTTTGAACACAGAGTACAATATCAAATATGAGGGAAAACCATATCTGACTATTTCATAAATGAAAACAAGAGAGACTTGAATGAAAATTCCAAAATTTTCTTTTCTTTTGTACTTACTCCCAACCATTCATACATGTTTGAATAGAATGTACTATCGAAGTTGAATGAAAACTATGTGTGATTAGTATGGAAACAGAAAAAACGTTTGAATGAAGACCCAAATATAACTTTTCAATCCATTTGACTCGAATAATTGAAAAATAGTATTGTGATATCCTCTCTTTAAGTAAACTGTGTATGTCATGAAGTTAAAATGTTGCCTTGTCCATTTTCTGCTAGACATGGTACATGTGTTGCTATGTATGATTGCAGCTATTAGCATATTATGCAACGACCTCTAGTTACTTTCCCTCAACGACCTCAAGGTACTTGCCTCAAGGACCTCAATGTTGCCTTTTACATGTGCTGCTAACCATGACACTTGAGGACGTTGTGCATTCATCACTTCCTCAAAAATTTTACTTACTACTTATGCCCTATCTTCTAAGAAGAGTGTACTTATTTTGGCCAAGTTTAATTAAGGGAATTTAACCCTCAAAATCAAACCCCACAAACGGGGTGGAATGCCACAGGACCACAAGGCCACTGGCTTAATAATAGTGTACTTGTGTCATGAATGCTAGTATTACTCTTCTCCCTTTTGTAAGTCGAGTAAAAGGTGCTGTTTTTGCTTTTTACTTGGTTGAACTTAGTACACTAGTTTGCGAAGAGTCTTCTATCTCACTGGTATTGCATGCTCTCCTTATGAGTAGAATCAGGGTTTAAATCCCTCATCTCCCGTTGTTGTCAGTAACTATCAAATTATATTAAAAAAAAAAAAAAAAAAACCCCAAGTATCCAATACAGGGGCGGAGCTAGGGGGGGTCGAGAGGGGGCAATTGCCCCCCCTAACCTCACCCAAACCTACACCCCACCCTCTTAATATATATATATATATTCTTTGTGTATGTTTTTGTTTGCTTTAAGCTTATATTCTGCAACTTTGCATGTAATATTGTGCTACGGGGCTGTTACTTTTGGCTCCACTTGTAATGTACTTTTCTTGGCTGATGATTACCAAGAAGCTCATTATATTCCCCTAAAAATATCATTTTTAGTAATAATAGCTTTGACCTGAAATTTTATTTTGAAAATATTTCAAACTCGTCTAATATAATGAAGAGAAAAATTCTTATATGTACTCTATGTAATCTTGAAATTAAAAAATGGTATATTATCACAACATCTCCAACCAATATGCCAAAATTTTTATGTTGCTTTCTTTAATTCTTCTATAATGCTTTTACGATAAACACAATATAGCATAGAATTAATAAACATCAATACTTTTATGATTTAAAAATAAAAAATGCCATAAAATCTATTTATAAAAAAAATTTAAAAAAAAAAATCTAATGCAATGCACCAGGAAAAAAAAGAAACAACTTAACACTTACATTATATTTTATATGCTAATCAAATTTTTTGATTAGTTAGTTAAGTATTTTTTTTTTAATTATACTAATTAAAAAAATTGAAATTGATTTTGCCTTCAACTCATTATTTCATCTTGCCCCCTCTAAATTAGAATCCTAGCTCCGCCACTGATCCAATACATTGTGATTAAGCACTTTTTATTATTGTTTTATGCGAAGAATCATGGTTCAAATCCCTCATTTTTGTAGGTAAAGTTTTACGTTTTTTCCACAATTTATTTTGTAGACAAAGTAAAACTCAGACAGACAAACAAAAAGGTAATTGATAAATATTACCAACCTTCAGAGAAAAGAATAGAGATCTAATGTTTTTTGGGCCAAGATTAGTTATTGGTGATGTTGACTCGTTAGTGGAACATGATTATAAGCCTTATATGATGTGTTAAACAAGGTGGGTGATTATTGGGCCAAAACGGTGCACTGTACAGGAATAATGTTTAGGTTATTGAGTTCATGCAGTTTCAATTATCTAATTTTTCCCTCTCTTTTACGAGCAGAATCTAAAGGACATGCTGGCTTTTGGGGAAAGGGTTGGAGAATATTAGATGCGCATGGGTGCTTGTTAATGATGATCTGATTGTTATGAAACAAACGGCCTTCTGCGTATACCTCTTGCTTCTGGGATGTATTTTCAAATAAACTGTCTCTCTCTCTCTCTCTCTCTGTACTCAAGAAATTTCTCTTCAAATAGGTTCCTTTTTCAATTTCCAGTTGGAGTTAGAGCTCTCATTTCGACACTTCTATCACCATCATATAAGATTGCCTTACTTCCATTATGTTCCTTTTCCATTTAAAATTTTATCGTGAGACCTCACTTTGAAGGCCAATATAAGAGCCTAAATTGGCAATGAACTGAAAATTTCCACTAGTTCAATTGCCAAAGTTACTTCTTTGATTACATAAGGGGAGCAAGAATAAGAGTGACGGTGAAACCACCACCGACACCATCTTTATTGTACACTAATCACAAATATATGCTCAGTAGTTGCAAAGAATTTTATCTAAGAAAACAACAAAAATTTACATGATTTTGCAACATTCGTAAATTAGCCTGCCACCTTATACATGAGCTCACTACAATTTGCAGTTTAAAATTTTTTATGATCCATGCAAGAGGTGATAAGTTAATCTGGAAATTTCATTAAGTTGTTAATTTTTGTTATGCTCGTAGCATGACTCCAAATTTATTGTGTTACAAGTAATTGATAAACTAAAGAGTTTTACTAATGTGTGTCCTTAGGGCATACATTAATAAATCATTTTATGAAACTTTTTAAAGAAAAATAAAAAAGTTACCAACTTTTTTTTTTTTTTTATAGCTTTTTCAATTCCACATAATATTTTTTCAAAAATGGATAGCTTAATGTGTGGCTAAGGGCACACATTGACCCTAAACTAAATAAAAGAAAACAGCTACAACCTGTCTAAAACTTTCCTAACTGGCAAACTGCATTGATTTAACTAGCTGAACTGTCTAAATGGGGCACGTGAGTGTTTTCCTTAACACTTGGAACGTTGAATCATTGATCCAATCAATTGCATAGACCCTTTTATACGCTTTGACCTGCCCTATCTGACAGCCACTTAAAAAATTTAAATTAAATTAATTTTTATATTAAAAAAAAGTGATGGAGAAGTAATATAAATGTGAAAACTAGGAAGGATTAATGTGGACAAATGAATGGATCTTTCAAAAGACGTTTAAGACACGAAAAAAACCTAACCCGGGTGTACTTGGTCAACTATCATGTGCCTTCTTTTAACATCAGGATACTAGTTCAAAAGGGAAAGGAAGATCTAATACCATAAAGTACAAAACGATATGAGACTCAAATAAATCAGGATTCTTAATTTTTGTTTAACTTATTGACCCCTTTAGTATTGGTCACAATTTCCTGAATCCTCTGACAATTAAATTGGAAAGATATTTTCAATAGTATATGATATTTTTGCTGCAATGATATCATTTGGGACTATCAGTTAACAGTCAAGATCAAACTTACTAAAAAAAAGAACAATTCCAAAATGTTTGGACTCGAAAAGTTTAGTTGATTCTGACATTTCCTTCTTTAAAGCCAACATGTATTGCCCCTTTTTTCATGGGATTTCCATGCATATTACATTTAGTTACAACTACCAGTAAGAAAGAAAGAGTGGGAGTTAGATGAGCAACCAAACTTCATTACTGCATTGACTTGTAGGTAAGAGTGTTGCACTTGCACTTGCACTGTGCGTATCAAATTTTCTAGAAATCATACTCCTTATGATGTAGATTCATCACCATGGATGAACCTCTTCTATCTGAGAAACAAGAAATAGTAGAAGAAAAGCCTACCAGACCCTCCTCTCAACACCAATTAATAGCACAAAATAATCATGAAGATTCTGATTTAAACCTCGTAGCCAACTTGAGCAACAAAATGAAGATGGGCGTGCGGCGCTGTGAGTCTCTTCCAAAATATTTGACTGGCATAAGGGAAAATATTGCTAAGGTGAATCTCCCTGAATCACAAGCATCATCTCCTACAATCGTCCCGTTAGCATTTATTGGTGTCATTTTATATTTCATAATTGTTGTTACAATATTCATGACAAGTGGGAGTTTTAGAGGTCACACTACATTCAAGCCAGTAGACGCCTTGTACTTCACTGTGGTCACCCTTTGCACGGTTGGTTATGGTGACATTGTACCAGACTCCACTTTTACTAAACTCTTCACATGTGTTTACATTATAGTTGGTTTTGTAATCTTTGAATTTTTGCTCAATTCGTTCGTAACACACATTTGTAACAAACAAGAGGAAGTGTTGTTGAGTAGCGTGGATGAGAATAAGTACAAGAATTTGTTTCATTCATATATGATAGATACTAAAAAGGGAAGAGTGAGGATAAGAACTAAAGTGGGGTTGGCTTCTGGGGTTGTGATTGGATGTATTGCTGTAGGAACAATTACAGTGCATTTCTTAGAGGGTATGAGTTGGGTTGATGGTTTTTATTTCTCAATTACATCAGTGACAACAGTTGGTTATGGGGATTATGCCTTCACAACAATTAAAGGAAGGTGTTTTGCAATTATTTGGCTATTGGTAAGCACATTAGCTGTTGCCAAGGCATTCTTATACCTTACCGAGCTTAGGATCGACAGAAGGAATCGCAGATTTGCACAATGGATTCTTCATAAGAAGATCTCTGCCAGGGATTTGGTTGCTGCAGACCTTGATCATGACGGTACTATCAGGTATTTATGATTCCTTTTAGCATAAATTCTAGTAATGTTATGGAAGAATTACTCATCTTTTTCACACTTAAATATAACTTGGTTCAATTGGTAATTTAGTGCAATTAATGACAGGTAATTGATAATTTATTGCAATAATTGATAGGTAGAAGCATACTCTCAAGACAATAAATTAGATTGACATGTAAATTTGGTTGATATTTGACAATAATAGATTACCATAAATTGATTCCTACTCCCTAAATTACTATGCTTTTTCTATGGAACTGAATGCTTATTTTCAAGAACCTATAGCATGCATAACATGGACTCATAAAAGTGCCCTGCTCATGCCTTGAGCATTCTTTGAAGATATGTTATTTTTGTTTTATTAGGGAAATTCTGTCAGTGTGAGTTTCTCGCTGACTTGAAACTAGTCATGATTATCAGTATGAAAGGACAATTTAGACAGAAAATTCAACAGGAGCGAACATTAATTATACATAAACTACACTGAAAGAAGAATGTAGAGTTAGGCAATGACTGATGCAAAATATGGCCTTTACAGTGAAGTGATTACTATGGAACAGAATATACTAATAATCTGATAAGCAATTCGAAGATTACTATGGAAGAGAAAATATAGGAGAGAATGATATGTCATAGTCTAGGGACTAGGGTAATAATATATATATATATATATATATATATATCAAGAACACCAAATTAAGTTTTCCTTCAAAGGAAGTCATAATGGCCATTTTAATCAAAGGAGAAGGGTATTAGGTATATCTCTAGGTGACTGTGAGTAAGCCTTGAAAAACGTATGACAGAATGCGTGAAAATCAGTGAAGTTTGGAAGAGTGGCAAGAAAGCACGATCATACGGAGCATTAAGGTACCCTATTGCGAGGATAGTGAGTGTGGACAAAGAAGAATAAAAAAAAATGATGGTTAATATCATAAGTAACAAGATAATTGTTTATGTTAAAAATGAGGATCCTCAAGTACTTCATTATAAGATAAAGCAGGCTTGATTACTTGATTAGTAAACCCCCTAAACAGGAAAGAAAAGTGTGGAACTACAGATTTGCTTCAGAACCTATAGATCTAAAATGAGTTATCTACAAGGGACGGATATTCAAGTTTGGGAATAGGAGGTTGTATATGACATAAAAATCAGAAAAGAGAACTGGAAAGAAATGTGGGAGACTTGATGCAATGTAATAAACACTGCAAAAACAACCAAGCCTTTATCCCAAATTCTTGGGATTGGCTATGGATCTTCAATGGCTCAGCCACATTTATTCTTTTCTGCCATTTTAATCTATCTGAAATCATACTCTTTTTACTACTACTAATGCAATGCAATACACACTGAGGCCTGAAAAACCAGTTATGAGGGAGGCTGGCTGCAATATTTGACTGGGATGGAAATTGTTCTATCGATTCTGTTGTCTGGTATGCACATTCTGGTAACAGCCAATTTGGAAAAGGAAGTACTATAGTATAGTTTCCATCCTCAGTTTTGCAGGTGGTTTATTCAACTTCAATGTCAGACTATAGCATTTTATTTATCAGATAGTGGTAAGGCATTGATGCCTTACGGATGACCAGTTGCATACTTTGGAGACAATGTGGATTCTAATGAAAAAAATCATATTAAAGCCTAAAGAAATCATGTGAAGAACTTTATCAATTTAATTTTGATAATTACAAACTTACAATAACGGGGTGGGGGGAGGGCAGGAGGTGCCAATTAAGATACAAGGCTCTTGACACTTAATCAATTTAATATCTCACGCAAAATCAATCTCCAAGTTTACTTTTCAGAAACAAAATTGTTTAAAAAAGATTATTCTGTAGTTTCATGGGTTTCTTCTTCTATGATTTGCATGTATTTTTGTCCTCTTTTTTATCAACGTCTTTGTTTTTGAAACCATCTAGATGATACTCCTTTTCATTTTTATTACTACAGTAAAGCTGAATTCATCATATACAAGCTCAAGCTGATGAGAAGGATAACACAAAGAGAGACCCTGCAGATTGCCAAAGAATTTGATTTACAGGACACTAGACATTTTGGCAAACTTACTCTGAATGACATCCTGAATATGGAAGCTGAATGAATCAAATATGGTTTTCCTAATGGAAATAAAAGATGATGACTTTCAGGATATTGCTCAAGCAATAGCCTTCCTAAGGCCTCTCCACCTTGTACAGCAATGTGAGAGTTCACAATCATTCTTCATCAAAGATATGCTTAGTGACTTCAAATATATTTTTTCAGAAATGTGGTCAAATGGTTAATGCTAGCTGGGGCAATTCTTTGGTAAATGCTTTCAAATAACCTAGGGATGCTTGGGGATCTCATTTCATTTTTACCCTCTGCAATTCATTCTTAGCTGGAGAAGTCAGCTTTTTATTTCATCCTAAAGAATGTATACCCTATATCATTGTTACCCCTTGCAAATTGTACTTTTTTGAAGATGAAAAACCAATTGTGTCAAAAATAGAAAGACAAAAAGTACAAAATGGGCAGCTGCATACCCATCGAGACCCCTGCATATCAATGGCACAGTGAGTCAATAAAATCACACAAATTTGAAGGAGATGGCATGGCTGAGTATTCCACTTGTTGTACTAAATTGCTAATAGAAGAAACACTAATCCAAGAGACAACTTGCATTTTATTCCTAATCTAGTAAAGTTCAATATCTTTTCATCTCCTGTAAATCTATGCGTTCATTTTTTTTTTTTTTTTTTAAGAATGTTGATGTGTCTTGAATTTAGTTATAGTTCATAGTTAGCTGACTTTCACTAACTCTCAAATTGAATCGTTCTTAGTCCTTTTTGGTTTTGATGACAATTCCACGTGGCAATGGTGACATGGCAGAGCATACAACATAGCATTGGAGATGACGTGACTGAGTTTTCCACTTGACAATGTGTCATTGTTCCGTTAGAGAAATTTAGTGAATGCTAACAGAATGTCAAAAAAACGATCACTTTAAATTTGCAAGGGATTAAATGCGATCGCTATAAGCTTTTATGAAGTAAAGATAGCTCATGACTTAAAGTTTAGAGACTAGGAGTATATTTTGTCCTAAAATAAATATAAAAATCAAATCAAATTCAATAATTAAGAAATATTTATTTACAAGTTGACTTAAAATTGTAGGGCAGCATAAAAGCCGAGGTTGTGATAACCCAAATTGTGTGGATTTGATATGATTGGATTATTTTAGTATGTGTTTTGCGGGTTTATGTTGAGTCTCAAATTGGGTTTTACTAAGTGAATATTGGGTTTATAAGTGATTATGAGGAGCCCTAATTGCACCTGAAATAGTCATTTTGAGGTGTAAGCACATGTGATTAGTACTTTCCACAATCATTACAAAATGATATTAGGGCAAACTTAGTAATGCCATGTGGCTTGAGGGCATTACACTTTATCGAGGATGTAAGGAATTGAAGTAGGGGAGATTGTAATACCCCAAATTTTGTGTATTGAATTGTTTCAATGTGTGTTGTGAGGGAAAGCTTTGACAATTTCTTTTTTTGTTAAATGAAAAATGAAAATAGGAGATGAGATGAGACTTATAAGTATTAATTACAAAACCTTACTAAAATATAAGTAAATCCATTACTTATATCAAGAAAAAAAAAATACAAGACATTAATAGAATAAGAAAAATATAATTTTATTAAAAATCTACCAACGATGTGCTGAAAAGATGACATAATTGTCAATAAAGTAACTCCTTTTTTTACACAAACCTCTCCTCCCAGAACATCACCAAAATGGACTAAAGTGGATGGAATAGACCGAACAGGACAAAAAGGACGAAATGAACTAAAGTTGACCAAATGGACCAAACTGTACCAAAATTAACTGAAGTGCTACACTGATGTGACTTAGCATAAATTTGAAATGTAGCAACAATAAAAGCTACATTTCAAATTTTAGATATTAAATAGATATAGATATATATACAAATATTTATTTGAAGCACATAAATTACTCCTAATTTTTTTTTCCTTCTTTAAGAGAAACCATCACATCGAAAAGAATTATTTCAATTAAAACGTAGGCTTATATTAGAACTAAAATTGACACCAAGACTCCCAATCTCAATTAGATATAGTATATAGAGAAGAGGTAAAGGGACGAAACCTAACCGGAAGTACACAAAACATGAGAAGGAACAAAGATAACGACAAAAATACAACAGATCCAAGAAATTCAATATAGAAGAGACAGAAAATGGTTAGTTTTCTCCATCCGCGCAGAAGCAATCTGAAACAGAAACTAGGATTTTATAGCTGGGAGCCCGGCAACATTGGTGACCAATTATTATTCTTCAAATGCTCAGGCAGCTCAACATAAGGAATATATTATGCAATCTATTAAATTACGTACCTTTTTTTTTTTTCTTCTGAATATTACATTACATACATTTAGGTATGTATTTATTTGTTTATACATGTATATAGGCATTTTCCATAAACATTTTTTTGATAAATAAAAAAATTTCAGATTATAAAGTATTTTCCATGAATATAGTAGCAGTAATGTATTAAATAGTAAGTTTGATGCTCACATAAAGGAATTTCACAGAAAAGCACTTTTTGTTTTCTATTATATACCCTCTTGTTTCTTACTAAAATAAAGGAGTTCACTTTTTTATAGATATAATAGAATTTCAACCTATAGTGTCTCTAGAATTGATTATATATCTATAATATTGTACCATTATTTTATTATTATTTTTAATAAGTGTTAAGTTTTATTAATTGAAAGGATCTACCTTAGGCATGCATGAATTGCTAAAAATTACAAAGAAAGAGATTTGCCAAAAAAAAAAAGAATCAATGAATTCTAACATATAATTAATCTCACTAGGACAACACACGAGACCATTCAACCATTCAAATAATGATCTTATGAAAAATTATTATGGCCAAACAACGGAGCCTTCTGCATCTCAAAAGTTTGATGATTCCTCTCTCCATAGTGTCCACAAAAGGCTTAAGGAAGAAAATTCAAAATAAAGGAAGAGTGTTTTACCGAATTAATTCCTCTATGGATTAAAAATGCTCTTGGGCATGATCCCATATATATATATATATATATATAACAATCTCCAAGTAATCTTAATGATGCTCAATTTAGAAATAACACTTATAGTTCATAAAGTAAAGCATAATCATTTAACAAAAACACAAGATAAATGAGGTCACAATGAAGGAAACAATTTTAAGATCCTTAACAGGAAAAAAAAATCTAAATGCTTGGCCATCTTTTTTATTTTTAAAACAATAGGTTGAACATAATCAACTAACTTATGTTGCATGACTTTGTTTACACTGACCAAAAATACTTGCATACAAGCATCTAGTTAGTGTTTGGGAAATTGTAAGTTCATTCATTTGAAGGTTGTTGGATTTTCTAGGGTAGATTGAATTCGAGGTCATTTTGAAAGACACAGGCTTGTGTGCTTTTGTTGGTGATAAATTGGTAACATGGTAAAACAAGAAGTAGAATATGGTGACTTGGTAAAGCGTCAAAGCTGAGTATAGGGAGGGCTATGGCTCATACAACATGCAAAATGTTATGGCTGAATATCTCATAAGAATTGGGATTTTCTATTGATAAGCCTTGGAAGATGTTTTGTGATTATCAAGTTATTATGTATATTGCTAGTAATCAAGTGTTTCATGAGACCATAAAGCAAATTGAGGTGGTCTGACACTTTAATTGAGGTATGGTATGTGAAGCAAGTTGTTACTTCCTTTGTCAAGTCTTGGGATCAATTAGGAGACGTATTTACTAAGGAACTTCGTAAGATGGGCAAGATGGATACCTATGCTCCAGCTTGGGGAAAGTGTTATGGATATTATATATAAGGGAAAACTTGTAATTATATAGTTACTAATACACATCAAAAGAAAAACCAGCCAGTCTAGGATTGAGCTCTCACAATCTTTTCATATTCTCTCTCTAGCTGTCAGCACCACAATACATAGGATCAATCCTCGCCTGCCTGCTGAAAATTGAGTACGAAAAGATGAAATATCATCTGGTCTCTACCTTTGTCAACTTGATACTTGCAATTCTGTGGGGGAGAAAATAAACTTGCATTCTCAATATTAAATTAATTTGCACTAGTATATAAATCTCAGCAACAATCATGACTGTTTCAAAATATTTATATATCAACTTTTAAGTTTATTAATATGCATACCTTTTTCTAATCCCACAGATGCTCTCAAGAAGTTCCTGAGTTTTCTGCACCTTTGAATTTTTTGGTGTCTCTTTGCTATCTAGTACCTCGGTTGAGACCCTCAAGATGGTGACAAGTTCTGCTTCAATTTTGCTCAGCTCTTGATCTATATGTTCCAAGAATTCATCATAAGAAGATATTCCACTCAAGCCACTGATTAGGTCATTATCATTCCAACTGCCAACACTCAAAGAAGCTTGAATATCCTCTGCCTCCTTACCAACAGGTAGGCTTTCTTCAATCTCTGAACAAAGCTGCAAATCCTGTTGACCAGCAAGTTCCAGCACATGAGGCTCAACTTCTTTGTTCTCATTCAGATCTTCCTTATTTTCCTGCTTTGGTGCTACAATCCGAACAGGACTGGGTGCATTTTCATTGCCGACTTCAAGATCCAAAGCAACATTCCCAACCAGCTGACTTTCTTTCAGAGATATGGCCTGAAACCAAATTAGGCTTCTTCTGATCATATGGTTGGCTGAAAGATTTTGTTCTAGAATGAGATTGAGCAAAGATATAAAATTTGAAAAAATAAAATAAATCCAGTGACATGAAAAGAAACACATTTAAAATTAATCATAAGAAGCTTTTACTCATTGATTAAAATGGCAGAGATCTTTCAGGCCATAATAAGACAAATATATAAATTATATAGAGAATCTTATCTGGTTGAACAATCATGTACAAGATATATACAAAACAAATTTATTTAATAAAATCCACCATTTATTTACATGAGCCCAACATCTGTCTTAAACTAATTATATTTACATGAACTTAGTTTGCATAACAAGTGCCGATGCATAGTGGAATCAGTTTGGTCTAAGACATAGGGATAAGATGGATGGATTGTTGAACTATCTAATCTCTCTTCCCCTCTAAGCTAGGGTCTTATGAAGCACTTATCTAACATAGCATGTGTGACATGGTGTTGGCAGCCAATCTCTATGCTTTTGTGATAAACCCTGCGGCAACACTTGCCAAAAGGATTGGGTTTATTTGGATAAATAAAAAAACTATAACACATGAGGCCTGGTGTCAGATAGAAACTCGAGAAAAGCTTTTATACAATAAGAAAAATCATATCTAATTCACACTAATAACTGCTATATACTGGCTAAGTATTTTTGTAAATGTTCACCAGCTCTCTCTGTCAAAACAAACATAAAAAATTCAGATTGTTCTCTCTGAAAAAGAGAAACATTTTGATGCTTCCAAACTTATAAAACCTTAAATTCCAGAATTTTCCTCTAATTTTTATTTAATTTGAGAAAGAGAATAGCGGACTAGTAGCATGGATGGTAAGTACAGAAAATATGATCTCACAAAGATGTCCCTTTTTCCTCACTGGCACCATATTGGACACATTCTATCCCCCTCCCCTTCTCCCCCTAAACTGCTATGTAAAATGCTTTTGATAGCTCAATTTCAAAGGAAATCACAGCATGCATGAGATAAATCAAATAATATGTTAAAACTAAATTTCTCTGACGTCTATAACAGATAATGTAATATATTAAAACAGGAACTATGACCATTAAACATGACAAACAGAACCTCCTTTCAAAAACCATAAACTGGGTCTAAAGTTATCAAGAGCCTCCAACACTCCATATGGCAGACAGCTTTGTGAATGATCTATTTCCTAAAGCATGAAGGAGGAATAAGAAAAGGCACTCACTGGATCACTTGCACGCTCTATGCATAAGTTACAGTTACTTTCATGATCATTTTTGCAGTATCTTATCATGCATAACTGCCTCAAGATATAATCCCTAATCCTAATTGATTCTAGGTTCCACCACCTCAAATTGCTTTTCAATTAGCCTAGCTAGCTAGCGTTTTTCAACTGGCTGTTATGTTAGTTGTAGTGCACCTTCCCTCCTTTAGTATATTCACTGCCTGATAGGCATAACATATAACACAACTAGCAACACAATCTCACTTGCAGAGTTGGAGAATGCGGTTGGGGGGGGGGGGGGGGTGTGTGGAGGAATTATTATGAAAATTTGATGTGACTCAGCTTGCTAATTAAAATATAGATATTAAAAGGTCCAGGAAGTTCCTCAGTTGAATCCAGCATGAAAGTAATGCTTTTCTAATAATTAACACTTTATTCTACCTTGTTAAGCTTTGTGGAAAGCTCATCAAGCAATTCAATGCGGCTCTTTGACTTCTCCAAAGCTTGCATAACCTTCTTCTTCTGAAAAAGTAGTTCTCTCGCATCATTTTCCTTCCCAGTTTGGACACTAATAGCTGCTTGTCGTTGAATCTTCTCAGCTGCTTCTGACAATCGTAGAAGCCTCAATCTTGCACTGTTTGCTGAAAATCAATGATGACAAAGTGTTCTAAAATGATGTCACCAATTATATGCAGTATGCTTTTCAGATATTTGGCACTAAAAGCAATGGAATATTTTTCAATTGTCAAATATCAAACATAAGCAATTGAATGGAGAAGATAAATTCTTCCATATCTAAACAATGCCTGAAGAGCTCGCCAACAAATATAAAAGAATTATAAACCATAAATTCATAATAATAATGAAAAGAAAAATTTTCATTCAGATATCCAACATTAAGTTCCTCTTATGTCTAAATTCACACTGAAACAACCAATACTTTAGACAAGTTGATGTTTGATTTTGCATTCAGAAAAAAATGAAAAGCAGTAAAATTCCCTAGGGACACAATACTACAAGAAACCAAGACTAGTGCTCAATATGCATCAAATAAAAATCACTGCAAAGACATCCCCCAGTCTAGCATGGACACTACAATCAATCTTATTACCATGTTTCAAGTTCACAACCAAAATTATTAATCACATGAATACAAAAAAAACTTATATTTTTCAGTAAGAAAAAGTGGTGCAATATATGTGAAAGTGTGTATAGCATTTGGTGTACAAACGTCCAACAAAACATAGCATTATTTGGTTGGCCAGAAATTTTGGGTTAATTGTAACTGTATGATCAGAGAAGGAAATTATTATGAAATAGCATTGGATATGTAAGAATACTACATTGTGCCATAGTGAGGGAGCTGGTTGCTGGTGCAATTCTAGTTAAAGTACATAGGTTGATGCCTAGGGACGATTTTGGTGTTTTTATCATGCTAGAAAGGAAGATTCAATTATCATGAATCATGATAGTAGTAGTATTAGGAGCGCTGGACTGCCTTTATCATATGCAGATGTTCTGGCAAAAGAGAAATAGCCACAGTTTGAACATTGTGTAGCTCAACCTGAACTAGTTAAAGTCAATGCTCTTAATATCACTCTATGGTTTCATGAATGCTGTGGCAGCATCCAGTGCCATTCACTATTGGAACATTCCTCTTCTAAATTTTAGAATGCAATATTTTGGAGGACACTGGGTGCACATCCTGTGTACTTTTTCTATTGTTTCTTAATAAAATCCCTATTACTTATATTTCTTTATAAAAAAATCCTTAAATGTCTAAAGAAAATTTACATTTTTCTTTTATTAAAGGTCATACAGAACACCTGCTTCTACCATTTCAAGAACTGGAGTCAATCATCCCCAAAAAAATCCATCAAAGAAATTATCCCATCTTTTTCTATAGAGGCCAAAGGTTCTGATTGATTTACCCAGTAAAAGTGTAAAAATATGCAAAATTTACCGTACAAATTTCATAACATTAAAATTCATTTTGGGTTACAAACCCATCAACGCAATTCATCATCTCTAAAAAGTCGTAAGCCTGTTCATGAGCAATTCATGTGGTCATAATTTCAATACTATTACTTTCTAATGAAAGATTTTATATATAGGCTATATGATATACCAAGTCATTGTTTCAATTTAACTGGCCAAACAATTATCTGGGAAACACACAATTATCAAAGAAGAGATAAACTATGACAAAATATATCCTATAAATGATTTTGCATCGAAAAGGCAAATGGGTATGGCTAATTATCAACAGAATTATCAAAGAGAGCAAACGGGTATGGTTAATTATTATCAAATGGGTACATGTATTATCATACCTTTGGCTCTGGTTCTTGCTGCCTCAGAGTGAAGCTGATCAAGCTGGGCACGTAGCTGCTGTGTGTTAATGTTGGAGCTTAAGCACATGGGCCTTAATAATAATGGAGGCCTGCAAGTGCAAGGGACAGCCATGCCAATGCCTGCAGCTGAGTTCAATATCATAGTATTTCCTTCTTCTTACTCTCTCTTTTTCGTATCTATAAAAGAGAACAAAGGGGGCTACGAAGCCAAGCGTTTTACTATACTCCTATCCCGCATCTGACCTGATCAATGGATTTATTTGGCTACAAATTCAATTAAAAATATTTTTACATTGTTATATATTTTAAAAATCTCAATTTCTTATTCTGATTCTTTTACTTTCTTAAGAAATATTAAATTTTGTGTTAATTAAATATTATTTACTATTTAATCTATAATTTTACTTTTTTACATAATGTTACATGAAAATTTTAAAATTTAAATATTTAATTGATAATATAACTATTGATCTTTGGTTTTTTAAAAATTTTGCAAGCATGGAGGAGAAAAAAAAAAAATCTAATGATGAATTTGTTAAAAATCACATTCAATAAAAAAATATTTGGTAGAGTTGTAGCCAAACTTTATCCTATAATTTAGGAGTTTGGTTTTTTTTTTTTTGCTATACAGGAATGCCAAATCTTCGACGTAATCTTCTCCCTTCTACGGATAGCAGTGCACTCCTTTCTTCAAACACAACAGTCAACATACTCTCTCTACAACTACAATTCTTTAACACCCTTGAACCATCACTAAGATATCAATAAAATAATAAAAATCCAATGGTAACAATAATAGTAAACCAATACAGGCTCAACCTTAAAACTTTCGAATTAGTGGAAAAAATTTGAGTGTAATTGGAGGAAAAGAGTGTGATCAATTGGGTCAAGTTCTCTTGTTGATCACTAGCTTAGAAAGATGTGTGACTCCTTTATGAGAGCAATTTTATCTTACTTAAATAGGCTTTAAGTGAAGTGAAGTGAGGAAAGAGAATAATGGTGATGTGTGGAAAAGGATTTGCTAAGGCATCTTGAGAATAATGGTGATGTGAGGAAAGAGAATAATGGGAATTGGGAAGAAAGATGGCATTAATTTTCTGAGTGTAGATGATGATAAGGTCTTTAGTTCTTAGATGGTTAGTTCTTTGGTACTTTACTTGGTCCTCCTAAACCATGCCAAATCTTGAAAGTAAAGTGGAAAAAATGGGAGGAAAAGACCAACTAGTAGGAGTGGTATTCCTCTCCCTTGGGTAATGGGTTCTTGACAACCTATATAGTCTTTGGCTAAGAGAGGAAATATTGGAAAATTTAAGTCATTTGGTGTGAGTTTGGATGTTGCTAAAAACTGAAAGTTTAGTGCGTTTGACATTTTTCTGTGGGTTTCATGCACTGTTCACGGGACCCACAAGTACGAAATTCAGCAAATTTTAAGTTAAAACTAGGTCCTACGGCATTATTCACATATTTAAAAATTATTTTGCTACAGTTTTTTCAGTTTTCAGTAATCAGCGGTATCCAAACAGACCATTTGTTTATTTATCTTGAAGCTGCAAGCCACTTTGATGATTAGAGGTTGGGTATTTTGTATATCTAATTAGGTTGCAATACATATTTGATTCCACTTTGGTAGGGGAAGAATGTTATTTAATCCCATTTTGTATGTGAAAAATGTGATATTACCTTTTTAGGTGAGGTAATTAAAGAAACAATAGTAAAAAAGTGGAAAGCACAAGGTCAGAAAAGTTGGTCGACATCTAGGTAGATCCAAGTGAGAGGTGAGGTCTTTGTGGCTCTCTGATTTGAAATTTTGTATAATTCGCTTGAGCTAGTGTCGAGCGAGTTTTAGGCCATATTATGCAAAATTCCGGTTTTTGCAGTTTCTATGACCAAAATTACATTAGTTGGAAATTATTTTAACCATTTTTTAACAATTATAACACTCTATTTGTGCTTACACTTTACTTATAAATATGGGTTTAACTCTAGTTTTTATATAACTCCTGAAATTTCAAAACCACTTAAAATCTTGTAGAAACCAATGGGTTCGGTTGTATTCTAGGGACAAATTTTCAATAAAAAGCTAGGAACACTTGTGTACAGGTAAATATTGTGCAAGGAAAATGACTATTCGTGCCTCTAAGCTTTCTTCTTTGATTGTTTGTTTGATCTTTCTTTTTCATCAAAAAAAATTTTCCACAGATAAAAGGTATTAAATCTTGATTAGACTAAAGAGAGGAGAGGGAGACCCATTTCCCTAAAACTAGCTTGATGATGAAATCCTACTACCTATAGGCTCTTTCAAGACCTCAAAAAGTTGATGGATAAACCAAGCTTAATGCCCAATTACTTTTGGGAATTGTTGGAGCTATACTGGCCCTCCAAATTACAAATTCTCAAATTTCATCCACAAAAACTCATGTGTTTGGACCATGAACTGAAGATTTAAAGTGAAGTTTTATCTTGAAGTGTTATGAGTGATGGGAAATTTCCTCATTTCTTGAATTTGGTTGGGGCATCTTTGATCTTTGGCCTTGTAACCATTCCTTTGGTCTTGTTTGCTAATATGCCAAATAAAAGAGATCAATGCTTTATGTGCTGGCAGCTTACTTCTTAGTGGGACGTGCAAGATTTTGCCTTTTTTTTTTTTCACATGCTAACCAATATTTTGTCTTCTAGTTTGATAAGCCTTATTGGGTTGAATGCCGGTGAGCTACATATATCATTTTGCCTTCAATGTTTGGGCCCTCAAGAAATATGGATCGGTCTCACAATCACATTGTCCAAATAATCCAATAGACTTGAATTTTTGCAATTTTCCTTAGCAACCCATTTTTGTTAATATGAGTTTTTATTAAGGAATCTCATTTTGTGGGGATAAGAAATATAATGTGGGCCATGAGCCCTCCCTGAAGTAAAAATTATACAAGCCATGAAACCAATTAATTGTTTGGTTGGACGGATTTTGGGGATTCTTTTGGGCTTTAAATGAACATGGTCCAAAACCTAATTTCAATTTTTTAGAGAGAGAGAGAGAGAGAGAGATGATATGGATTTTCTAGACAATAAAATTATGAAATGCAACTTGTGAAAATAAGCCAGTCTGAATTCTGAAGTACACCTACATATAAGACCTAAAATTTTGATGATTACTAGCTCAGAATAAGCTCTTTTAAAGAAGGATTATAAACCATTGCATAGAGAATTATAAACAAATTAATTAAACACAACAAATATTATCTTCTTTTTTCTTTTCTTTTTTTTTTTTTTTCTATTTCTCTCTTCTTTTTTCTTCTTTTTTTTTTTTTTTTTTTTTGTGATGTATAAACCATAATTTTTTTTTTCATTATGAATCGATAATTCATCAACACACAGAAGTTTTTCTGAATCTGTATTAGAGTAATATAGGGTGTTTTGGGTTTATAAAAAATGACAGTTTAGATATAGTATAGAGGAACACTAGATTTAAGCCAATTGCAAGTCCCTTAAAAAATGAACAAAAAAACGAAAGAAGAAATGACAAGGTACTTGAGTGCTTACTTATTGCATTGTATGAATTAAGGTGCTCATTTACCACATTGAAAAATGATTGTGAGTAAAAAAGGTTTAAACTTTGTGCTGTGTATCCAAGAGTTGGACCCTTTTGAATATACACTATTGTAAGTTTCTTTAAAAAACATTCTCTTCTCTCTCCGTGTGTGTGTTAAAAATACTTAGTATTCTAAAAAAAAAAAAAAAAAAAGTGAGCACAAACAAATTTAAATTCAATGATGAGAATCATAAATGGCCATGGCTGTCATTAACCCCTCTCTCTCTACAACGATTTTTTAACTAATTATAAATGTGTCGCTGCTTAAGTTGCTGTAAATTAAAAAAAAAAAAAAAATTAAACACAAAATAACCATTGAGATATTTAAGATCTAGCAACACATTTTTCCATTTTTCAATTACAAAACCAAAGCATAAAGCTAAAGGCCTTTTAACTAAATTGGCATTTCCCCATGTACAAAGTGTTTTGGGGTCTAGAAGGAAAAGGGTTCAAATGGTGAGGTTAGCAGCATATTGTAATTATCTCTCAAAAAAAGGAAAAAAAAAAAAAAAACTGAAGCATAAATTATAAATCATAAATTTTTATTCAAACCCAATGCCTTAAACACATAATATAGAATAAACCATATAAGAATAATAAGTTGCTAGTTCCAAAAACTTTCTAATTCCACGGAAATTGAGGTAAATAATAAAAACAATACTAGTCATAGACATATAATAAACAGCATAATTTATAATTTTATATGCTCCTAAACCAAATTGTTATATACTCGAGTAAGACTTAGGTACAGTACTTAGGTGTTGTTCCTTAAGTTTCTTTTTTAAAATTCTGCCATATGAATTTTTTTTTTTATGAAATAAAAGTATATTTTTTTATTAAGTAGCCACATGACTGAATCTTAAGAGGAGAACCTAAAAAATAACGCTTAAGATACTGTGCTTAAGTTTTGTGCTATATACTCCTATTGGTTTTTTAATGACACCTGCATTGGTTCCACCATTCCTTAAAAACACCACCAACATAAACCCCCTTCTGTTCTGCAAGCTTCACGATCGATTCATACATAGACTGAGAAACATCCTCAGGGATTGTGATAGTACTCCCTTCCTCAAGACATGCATTTTTGAATTCTTCCTCGTTTCGAACAGTAACTGTTGGAGGGGGTTCGAAGTGTAGCTTTGATCGATCGACCATTCAAAATGTAATCTCTTCTACCTCTATTGCAGTTTTCATCAATGATATCGTCCATAATAGTCTTGTAACTCGAACCAGAAATATTTGGACCAACTATGATCTTACGGCTCCGACATAAATACCTGTAATGATCCCTTATTATTTTCAGGGCGTGCTCGTTAGAAACAAAGACATATGGAATATCATCTTCTTCATCTACTTTCTCTTGCCCATGTAAACAAACTAATTTGAACATATTTGATCCCTTGATTGGACATGGTAGAATAAAGAATTGTATTTATATTGTTAATGGACCGTTTGCTCATAAATACTGTAGACTCTCTCATATATTGTTCTCTAAATGCGTTTTATGTAATCTTGCTTGTTACTAATTGGTAACTAGAAATTAAGAAAATACTATAATTCATGCTTACCCTTAAATTGGAAGGTGTGATTTACAAATTTGGGTATATAGAAGAACTAAACGTGCTGAAGAAAATTACATTCAATGAAGTGGAGTATATCTTTACCATTACAATTTTTTTTTTAAAGAAAAAAAATGTATAAAATAGGAGGCAACATGTTTTCAGTGACATGAAAATTTTAATCTAAAATTCAATTATTCATCTAGCAAACAATGAATTAATAATTCACATTTAAAAGCTTGATGATACCCTAACAAGAAAATAAATTATAGAAACAAAATCCCTCATTATTTATCTTGTAGTATAAGCTCTCTCTCTCTCTCTCTCTCTCAATAACATGTTTTCTATAACAAGAAATTACAAGTAATTTTCTCAAAAATAAAAAATATATGTAACATCTTAATGCATAGTATAGAGATTTAAAATTATAAGTTTGATATACTTGTATATCTTACCATACATAATATAAAACAATATATCATATTAATAGAAATATAAAACAATATATCAAATATGAGATCAAAAATTAAAAATAAAAATAAAAAATAAAAAACCAAAATATGATCAGATTCACTATTTGACCGACACATACGACAAATATACACCCATGAGACGTAATTAAAGTAAACACACTGTTGGGAAATTTAGACCCCGGTTGATAGAATTAACAAGTTTTAAATCCAAGTTGTTAATTAGATTTATTATGAATGAAATTTGTTAAAACAAACAAACATCAATATCATGCAGTGGAAAAATAAATGAGACAAGATATGATGATCTAGGAAAACCAATCACAGTAAAAAAACCTGGGGGGAAACCTTCCCAAAAAGCAATCCACTATAGTAAAGAGAAGTTTCAAATCTAGTACAAAACCTTTGTCCATAGACTCTACAATCCATGTAAATGAACTTACAGTAAAAACCTTCTACCGCATCAAAATCTCTGAACTCTTCAATATATGAACCCCACCTTTTTGCATGGATCCAAATACGTGACTAACCAATGATGCACGGTTCCTAGTATATCACTAACACACCAACTTGAAGAAGATTGTTGACTGTAAAGTTCTTCACTTCATCAACAATGAAGATCAAGAAGCACTTGGTTACAAAACCCTAAGGCACAAAGACGCAGCAACTTCTTTTAGAGAGAATAAGGTATCAGTTACCTTTTGCATATGTTCTCCTTATATTCTCTTATGTGACGGCCTCTAAATTAAGCCTTATATATGTTTAGGGTTGTGAGAAAAGAAACCCTACAAAAATACATAAGCATAGGCCGAAAATCAGATCTGAAAATTTGAATTCCTGTAACCTCGATAAATACCTTGATAGATAGTATCTGTCGAGCCTCATTAAACCTCGATAGATAGCTATTTGTCGAGCAGCTGTCGAGCTATTTGTTCGCAGGTGTCGAGCTATTTGTCCAGCTTTAGTGAACAGCTTTTCTTCGCTTGTTTCTTGGTCCAATCTTCATGACTTTAATACTAGACTTGAACAACATGTTTCTTGAAATATTATACATATCCTAGATCTACCCAAATACAAGTAAAGTGTGTTTTGTCAAAAGATTAGCCAATTACACAAAATATGTCCTTAACAATCCCCCCTTTTGTCAATTCATGACAAAACCACAATGAATAAATGAAATATGAGAGAAGTCATTAATAAAATCTATCCTAACACAAACTCTTGAAAATTTTTGCAAGAAGAGAGTTTATGGCAAGTAGACTTTGACAACCTATATTTCTAAAACATTTTAAACAAAACTCATTAAGACATGTTTGTGTGAAATAGAAATAATAGATTGCATACAAGTAATAAGAAACATGTGCATAAAGATAAAAAAGAAACAACACATGTAAAGGTAGGTGAAGAAGACATACATCATCATAAATATATCAAAGATAAGCACAATGTATGACATGGTCACAAGACCGGTGTACAAGAAGAAGAAGCTAAAAGAAGCTCCTACAACAACAAGGAGGTAAACACTCCCCCTAACAAGATGAAACACAACCCCCCCTTACAAAGGAATGTATTTCTCCCCCTAACATGTAGAATCTTAAACTTAAAAAGAAACCACATTTTCTCCACAATTTCTCCCCCTTTTTGTCATGATTGACAAAGGGTACAAGAAGTTAGAAAGCTTCACCTGAGAGACATAAAGATGATTAAGGGGGCACAAGAAATCTATATAAATGCATGAATGTAATGAAACAAGATGTTACGGATGACAAGATAATAGAAAGATGCAAAACATGTGAAAAACAATGCATGCAAGAGGATCTCGATCAATCGAGAGGTGTCGAGATGCTGTCGAGCCAACTTTGATGGATTGAGAAGTTGTCAAGAAGCTATCGAGGATCTAGGAACTTTCTCGATAGATCCACCTAGCTGTCGAGAAGGTGTCAAGATTGCGATAAGAAACATCTTAAGAGCTTGACAAATAGTCAAGTGTTGAGGAGGTATCGAGATTGCTTAAAAACAGTTTTTCAAGAAGGGAAAAACACATATATGAATGCAATCAAGTATGCAACTCAACCAAGGATCCAATCAACATTTTAAGCTCTCAAAATAATCTCTTAACAAAAATTTTAAGCACAAAGATCCCAAAAACACACACACACACACAACAAGTCTAATCAATTTTATATTTCAAAAACAAGTTAAGACAGTTTAGTGAGCATACATTAACACATGTAAACCTTGTGATGGCCAAATCACATTATACTTACACATGTATCAAGAGTAGCAAAGAATATTGCGTGTTGTGTGTGAAAAATATCGCAAGATCACATAAGTGTACACATGTTATGACGATTTGAAATATGAGAAAATCACTTTAACTCACACACAATCATAACTGTTTGATGGGGACTATCACCTTCGAGGTACATCCTATAACTCCCACATCTCCTATAATACATGCTTGCAATCATATATAAAGCATTTTGATCTTTTTGCCTTTTATTTTCTTTGCATATTTTTCTTTTTAAGCAAATCATGCATGGGTATATAAGAGATATAAAAGAAATATCCAATGATGTTAAGCTTTTGACATTGCACTTTTGCTATGCCAAGCATACAGATGTCATTTTATGATTGATAGGTAACAGTGATGAGATGATCATTTATGCCTTTCTCTTAGGATTTTCTAGTCCTTCCCGTAAAAAAGAGTGATACGAGTGTTAAATATAAGAGATAATTAATCTTACTCATCACAAACAAGAATCACAAAGCTCACTTGCTTAGTTATGCATAGAGATGTTTATCTAAGCTACAAGAGATACAAAATTTAGAAAACTTTATTTCAATGACCATCCAAGGTACACAGGTACCAATGTACACAAACATACACTGTTTTTTTATTTTTCTAATTTTACTCTTTTTATTTTGAAAAACAAACAAAATAAAGACTAAACAACCAAACAAAAACAAATAAACAAAACAACACAATGCATAAACTAGATGCAAATGCATGAAAGCATGATTCAAAAAACAAATAAGAAATCAAGAAAAAAAGTCAAACTTTAGATAGAAAGAATTAAAGCATAGGACAAACAGAAAAGACAATTAAGTCTTAGGCTTCTTTCTCACCCACACAGCACGAGTCTTTGGCCGTGAAGATGAAAAGACACATGTCCTACTATGTCTACTAAAGGACATAGAAGAATTAAAATTCTCCTGAAACTGAGTTAAAAAGCTCAAGACTTTAATAACTCTCCAAACAAACGTGTAGGTCTTTGAGAGGAAACCTTGACCGTTGGACACTTGCTTTTGAAGATACAACTTAAAGCAATTAGGACGAATGTGTCCAGAAACACCACAATGGTGACAAACATAAGATCTAACAAATGATTTAGAATTAGCCATATCAATTTTTGATTTCATATCTTTATTACCTTTCTCAGATTGGAGCACAAAGATAGTCTTTGATCTAGAAGCCGTGGAAGAGGGGCCGGAGGAAACAGCATAGTCTAAGCCAGTCTTATAAGAACTAGGCTTTTGAGCACTCAATACCTCATCAAGCTTTACACTAAACATTCTCTCTATTTGAGTTCTAGCTTGGCTAAGCTCAACCTCGAGATTCTTGATCTTCTCTTCTAATGAGGTGTTCTCCACAACAAGAGTCTCAACTAACCTTGTAGTCTCATTTACTTTAACTAACAGATCAGCTTTTTCAGTTTTTACCTCATTAAGCTCTTTTCTACAAAGATGAGAAGTATTTTTAGATTTTATAAATTCAGTGCATAGCTTATCATAGGCTTCCTGAAGGGTCATCTTTTTGGGTACTTCATCATCAGAAGAATTCTCACTGTCACTAGCATTCTCCACAATCATCTTATCGGTTGTGGCAGCAAAAGCCATAAAATGACCACATTCATCCACATACTCATCAGAAGAGTCATCATCAGTATCACTCCAGGTAGCAACCAACCCTTTATCTTTTGACTTCTTGGTTTTTTCCTTCATGAGGTAGTTTGGGCACTCTATCCTCATATAACCAAAACCTTTGCACTCATAGCATTGGATGAATGGTTTTTCATTCTTGCCCTTCCTTGAGGATTTAGATTTCCTAGGAGGTTTGCCCTTATCCTTTTTCCTAAATTGAAGAAGCTTAATAATCTCATCAGTTATGAAAGTTAGATCCTTATCCTCATCATCATTTTCATCTTCATCTTTAGAGTCCTCAATCTCTTCCTCTATACCATTAAGAGCAAAGTTTTTACTCTTTCCACCTTTTCCCATTAAGCCTAAACTCATCTCATAGGTTTGAAGGTTCCCTACAAGCTTAGTCAAATGAAGTTGATCAATGTCCTTCACTTTTTCAATAGCAGTGATCTTGGCAATGAATCTTTCAGGTAAGGACCTAAGGATTTTCCTAAAAATTTTGGATTCTGCTATAGATTCTCCAAGGTTGAAAGCAAAATTCACAATATCCTTGAGTTTAGCATAGAACTCATCAAAGGTCCCATCTTCCTCCATCCTTATTTCTTCAAAACTACTAGTGAGTTGTTGAAGCTTCACAGTCTTTACTACCTTGGTACCTTCATAGGTGGTCTTAAGAATGGTCCATGCTTCCTTGGCAACTTCCGTGGATGATATTTTCTTGAATTCCTCATTGGTTACCCCACAAAACAAGGCATTCAAGGCCTTACTGTTGAAATTTGCCGCTATGATTGTTGCTTCATCCCAATCCATCAACGCTTCCTTTGGCTTAATCTAGCCAACTTCAATAGCTTGCCGTACTTGTTCACCTAGAACCTGCAAAAAAAATTTCATACGAACTTTCCAGTACGCATAATTAGTACCATCAAATAAAGGAGGAATCAAAAGAGATTGTCCACGATCCATGACAACAGGGGTTAAAGATCACACTCAGGAAATTAATCCAATCAGAGTATACCCGTTCTGATACCACTTGTTGGAAAATTTAGACCCCGATTGATAGAATTGACAAGTTTTAAACCCAAGTTGTTAATTAGATTTATTATGAATAAAACTTGTTAAAACAAACAAACATCAATATCATGTCAAAATCATGCCGCGGAAAAATAAATAAGACAAGATATGATAACTCAAGAAAACCAATGAAACAAACTAGTTTTACAGTAAAAAACCTAGGGGGAAACCTTCCCAAAAAGCAATCCACTATAGTAAAGAGAAATTTCAGATCTAGTACAAAACCTTTGTCCCTAGACTCTGTAATCCTTGTAGATGAACTTACAATAGAAACCTTCTATCGCTTCAGAACCTCTGAACTCTTCAATATATGAATGCCACCTTTTTACATGGATCCAAGTACGTAACTAACTAATGATGCACTGCTCCCAATACGTGACTAACACACCAACTTGAAGAAGATTTAGGCTGCAAAGTTCTTCACTTCATCAACAATGAAGATCAAGATGCACATGGTTACAAAACCCTAAGGCGCAAAAATGCAGTAGCTTCTTTAGAGAGAATAAGGCATCGGTTACCTTTTGCATATGTTTTTCTTGTATTCTCTTATGTGAAGGCCTCTAAAATAAGCTTTATATATGTCTAGGGTTGTGAGAAAAGAAACCCTACACAAATACATAAGCATGGGCCGAAAATCAGATCTGAAAATCTGAATTCCCGTAACCTCGATAGATACCTCGATAGATTGTATATGTCGAGCCTCATTAAACCTCGATAGATAGCTATCTGTCGAGTAGTTGTTGAGCTATCTGTCCACAGGTGTCGAGCTATCTGTCTAGTTTTGGCGAACAACTTTTCTTCACTTGTTTCTTGGTCCAATCTTCATGGCTTTAATACTGGACTTGAACAACATGTTTCTTGAAGTATTAAACACATCCTAGATTTACCCAAATACAAGTAAAGTGCGTTTTGTCAAAGAATTAGCCAATTACACAAAATATGTCATGTGGGGTTGTAAGGCCTAGTAATCCGCGTCCACCTCTTGTACTGGGCCTGAAGCCCAAGCCAAGGCCCATAATCACATATGAAAAAGACAGGGGTGATCATGGCAGCCCAAAAAAAAACCTCGCCGAGAACAACTTTGTCCTTGTCTAGCCAAGGCCAAGGTAGGAGAAGAGTTACTTACCGACAAATGCAATCTCCCAAAGCCTCCCAAAGAAAAAGATAAGTACAACAGGTAAGCACGCTGGAGAATGACGGTAGAGCAATTCCAGGAAAAGCTGCTGCCTCCCCATTAAATGCACCACAGCTAACACTCTGGCCGCATTAATGTGAAGAAGACCCCTGAATAGTGTTACCTTGGCTACCCCAACTCACAGAAGGCCTAAGAGAGTGTCTGATGGGACAAGCACTCAGGAACATGCCTCCTTGGACTACGCCGAGAATAAGTTTACTTAGATAACTTCGGTCTGTTTCCCTTTGATTACCTGTCAAAACCCATTCTAATTGTTATCCTACTCATTAAGGCCGAGTTCTTCTATCCATTCTCTACAAATTCATTGTGTTGAGTTCATTGGGCTTGAATTCATTCATCTTATAGGAATAGTGTTCAAACCCAATCCCTACATGTCCTTAACACACAAAAAATCAAGTTTTTTTTTTTTTTTTTTTCAATTATAATCTTGCCTTCAAATGCCGTTATAGAGTGGTAGATTTTGTAAGGCAAAGACAAATGGACAAGGTTTCTTTCCAAACTAGTTTAGGGAGAAACCCTTCAAACTCCTCTTATATATATATTTTTTATTAGATGTGAATTTTGAAAATCTAATCGTTTTATTACATATTCTTAATATACATGTCAAATTTTATTCAATTTAGATGTCATCTATTATTTGGTCAATAAACTATTTTTATGCATGATTTTTTTCAATGGAATGAGAAATTCAAAATAATTAATTTCGAATTTCGCAAGTAACCACCATACCATTTGGGCAAAATGCATTTGAAGTATGATTAAGGGTGTTCAAGAATCGCAGTTGTACGAAGAGAATAATAAAAATTACACCTGTTATTCATATATGTAAATATAGGAGTATGGTTTAAGTTATTCAATCCAAAGTTTCAAACATTCAAACTTAAAAGAAATCACTTTTCTAAAAAAATAAAGATAAAAAAAATAGTTTCCATGAAGCAAGGGTGCCTTGCTATTTGCTAATATGCTTAAATTGTAGCACCTTATAACTTTATAAGATTTTGAGTTGAGCACTCGTTTTCACTTTCTCAGATTTTTCTTGGACAACTGACTTGTGTTTTTCTTCCCAAGAAGGATCTGTATAATTGGCCCACATTCCATTGCGATAACACCTCCTAGATGGGTCAATAACCATTAGCTCGAGTTTTGTTAAAGCTTTCAAGTATATAAATCGCAAAATTGACTTCACACTAGCTACCTATAAACCCATGCATCTCAATTTGTCTCAATTGATCATGTGAAAAACTAGAAAAACTCTGTGTTTCTAGTTGGTTCACATAGAAGTCTTGCTCACATACCTACAACCAAGATAGTATATCAGAATTTTAGGAATTGGAAGATGTACAAGATGCATATGACTAAAATTAAGAGTTTGCATATTACTTAAGTGGGAGGGTTCTATTGTAGAAATTAGAATTGAAAGCTCAAAATTGTGTGAAAACACAAGAGCTTGTTTAGACCCCCAAATAAAAATTACGGTTAGATTGCTTTTACTTTAATTTATCTAAGTGCGGAACAAGAGTAAATGAAGCGCAATAAACCGATAACTACTCTAGTGCATAAACATGAATAACAAATAATAAAAGTAAAGTACAAGAGTAGGAAGAGAGATGCAAACACGAGATAACATGGCGATGTGTTATCGAAAAGGAAACCAAAGAACTCGGCGAAAAACCTCTTTGCTGCCCTCCAAGCGGTAAATCGATCCACTAGACAATAAGTTGGGATACATGAATAGTAAGAAACCCTTCAAGCCTAATCTACCCAATGTACCTAAGCCCTCCAAGCTCCTACTCTAACAAGACTTATCGGAACCGTGTTTTGTCTAGCTTTTCGAATCCCGCAATACGCCCGATTGCATCCGCCTAGCCTCACCGGCTTCTTTTGTCAAATCCTCAAAACTTCCCAAGCTCCAAAACACTCTCTACACTCTGAAAATGTGTGGGTTGTATTTGGGTACAAATCTCCTCTCAAAGTATGACAATGGGAGAAGGAAGGAGAAGAGACTAGAATGATTTCTCACTAAGGATGAGTAGCTCTCTCTCTAAAAGATGGGTGTGTGTGTTGTTGAAAATCTATCTAGAGTTTTTCTCTCTAAATAGTCTTTTTTCAATTTGTGGGTAATGATGGTATATATAGTATGGGTGAAGGGTAAGAAAGTCTCACTTAAAAATCCTCTAGGTAGAGAGTCTCGTGGGTATCTAACGGGAAGGCCTTACCCGCGAAATACTCATGAAAGTGACAGCCTGGCATGACTCTTTAGCTTACAGTCATGTGCTTCTCACATGCCCTTTTCATGGGAACTCTTCTCGCGAGCTAGTTGCAAAATGCACTGATCTTCATTTCATGCTCGATTCTTCACCAACTTAATACTAAATTCAATACAATAAAATCCCACAAAATACAAGGAACAAAATTAAAGAAATTACAACACTTTTTGTCACTGAATAAAGCTAACATAAAACATAGTTGTAAATCACAACTTTAAAATCTCGCCTTTTTGTTATTTTGTGACAAAACACCCTATAACAGACTTTAGACTTAAAGTGAGTTTGCGAACAATGGAAAAACTCACTCACACCTAATTCTAGAAGTTGTAATGAACTTGGAACATATATACCTGTAACCTGAAACACTTGCACAAAACACATTAGACACTTAAAGTAAATTAAGTGATAAAAGGACAAGTATAATGTAACAAGTAAATCACAATCAAGTAAACATGATATGAAACATGTGAGCAACTTGATTGTACACCAAAACAGTCATATGGAAATGACTACAATGATCATATAGCAAAGCAAATGATCATCCAAACATGCAACCAATAAAACACAATAGCATAAGGATGTATGCATGTCCAACACATAAACACGATGCAATGAGAGCAACAAAGCATAAATACTAAACCTAACTCAAAGCACCATAAAACAATGAGAAAGCAAGCACAAAGTAAAACAAATAAAACAAGGTTTTCTCAAAAAGAATGTCTTCTCTCCCTTGGTATATGCATCTCCCTTAAGGCTTTCTCCCCTTACGAATGTGCACAAGGTAGAATTTTTCCCCCTAAGAATGTGCATATGAGTCATATAGAAATGACGATACTCACCGGTATACTCTCAGGTGTACCCTCCCCTTTTTTGTCACGAATAGACAAATGAATCAAGAGGAATGAGAGAAAAAAGAAGAAGATATGAACAAGGATAAAAGATGATGCATGAGGGGTGCAAGATGAAAGAGAAAATGAGGCACAAAAGTAAGACAAAAACATCTTTAAAAAAAATGATACAAAGCATAAAGAACATGACATGCTAAGGATAAAGGAACAAGATATAGTCTTAGGCATGACAAGGACATAAGAACATGTTATATGTGCTAAAAGGTATAAAAAGACTTAACTAGCATAGGTAATGAAAAACATGTCAAGTGATCAAGTGTGTGCATCAAAGGTGCATGACCAATGCATGAATAAGCACTCACGGGGAAAAGTGTATAAAACACACCACCAATGATCAAAACATGAAAAACATGATTAATTATGGTGATCCCCAAAAATTGGTACTCATCGAAGTCCAAAATAACGAGAAAATGTCATTTGGGCATTTTATCAAACACTTAGAGTGCACACACTACACATGTATGTTAAACAATGCATGAATATATGAAAATCTTGCCTAAATACATGTTATTTATGCCATAAGGGGCCAACATCCAAAGAAAATCATCATTTAAAACAAAGCTCAATAAAAAAAATTGACAAAAATTAAGTTTTCCAACTCCCATTTAAGAAAATCTCAACTATAAACATAAAACCTACAAAAACATAATCTAAGGATCAAAATCAATTAAAAGAGTTAAAAATTACCTTGGAGATATTAATGGAATGAAAAACAATTGAATTTAGTTGAGTTTTGATGTAGAAACATTAAAATAGAGATTTGGGAGAAGATGAAAGAAGTTTAAAACAACTGACCCACGAAATGCCCTTTAAAAGCTGATTTGGAAATTTTCGTGGGAAGTTGGGAATTTTCGTTGGTACTTAACTAGCAAAATTTCGCTGGTAATTTCTTGGGTAAGCCATACTCGCGAAACAGTCGTGAAATTCTCTGTCCAAAGCTGAAAAACTAGAGAATTGGACCCTTTAACTCGCGACTGAACTTACACATGAAATAAGTCACGAAAACATCCAGAAAACATGTCTTTTCACACAAAAATAACTTGAAGAACTTTGAAAAATATGGGTGACACAAATCACTTCCAAAAGCAAACAAAAGGAACAAAAATATTTTTGGTTTGATTCATATATGGTTAAGCACACACATATCACATTTGAACATATATAATCACACAAATGAAATAAGCATTCATTGAACAAAAGTCTTGTGTGTTGTGTGTGAGTATCAAATGTGGAATAGTCCTTAGTCCAGAGTGAAGCTTCAATGATCAATTCAATCAAATTATACACAACTAGTACTAAGTCAAGTAGTCTATCTCAATTATAAAAATGAACATATATGACCTCCCACAAGAAAATAATTACAAATCTTTGAAGCTTTTCATTTGGCTTCTTTATACATCATATCATTTGATCATTTTTGAACAATACATCTCATTTTGAGATTGGTGCCTGAAATTTTTGATATTTCAATATTGAAAATAAGTCTTTGGCTTTTTGGGCACCATACATTTCAATAAAAAGTCGTTTTCCATTTTTCCTTGTTAAATACTAGTATGTGCGACGGCTTTTGCAGCTCATTATCTCTTTTCGAGATTTTACATTTGTTGAGCTATAATGCAAAAACATAAAAAATAGTGGGATGATATATAGGCACAAGTCTATGCAAGTATCAAAACCAACATGATTATTGACCAATCATTCATGACAAACTTGAAGATTGATTTACAACAGTCACACATAGTTTTCAAGATTTTTCCCACAAAGATACATGTGCATACAAAACAAGCTAAGCTTGTAAATGCACTACACCATTAGTACGAAGGTACTAGACCAAACTCACATGTGACATGTGCTCAAACATATACGATCAAACTTTTTGAATTTTTCACTTTTTGAATTTTTCACTTTTTATGTGGTTTTGGATTTATACTCACACAAAACAAAAGCAATAAAGGAAGATAAATAAAATAATAAAAAAACACAAATAATGCATATGAAGAGATGCATGATGCACAAATGTATGATAATGAAGCATCTAATGCATGAAGGGTCCTACAGAGATCGAAAGAATTAGATCAAGGACCAAAAGAGCAAAAGCTCAACCATAGGAACCCTTCCTCATCCAAACGGAACGATTGTTTGGAATGAGTGTCTCATGAGAAGTGAAACGAGGGTTGGAAGAATAAGAACCAGAGGTAAGAGCATCAAAAACTTTCTTCAACTACTTAACATTTTCTCCCAAATTCGGTTTAGCTTGCAAAGCAAAACTTCCAAGAAGCTCAAGTTTCTCTTTTCTTTTGATTCTTTTAAGAGCTTGAAACTTAGAGCAATAAGGTCTAAGATGACCAAAGACACCACAATGATGACAAACAATGGGTTTAGGTCCACTAGGCTTTTTAGGGAGGGATCTAGCACCATGGTTTTGTTCTTTCTTCGACATGGGGCATTAAGGTCTTATGTGACTGATCACACCGCAATGGTGACAAGTAGGAACAAACTTAGATGCACTCAATTCTCTAGGATGGGACCTAAACAGAGGCTTAGGCTTAAGAGTCTTTCTCTCCACTTTTTGGTTTCTTGTGTGGAGGTATGTACACCGATTTGTCTTTAGTGGTAGAACTCACACTAGGCACAAAATCGGGTAACACAACATTATTACAACAAAGATTTTCTTCATTTCTAGCAGTAGGTTCAGCAATCAAACACTTGGCATGCATCTTAAGAGATTCATTTTCACATTTAAGACCATCAACAAGTTTGTTAGACAAAACAAGTTTAGCATCCAAGTCCATATTCAAACATTCAAACTCTTTCGGCTTTTCAAGAGAATTTTCAGCAAACTTCTTATACTTTTCAACCAATTTATTGGATTCCTTGACCTTAGCAATCAAATCATCTTTTTCACAAATGAACTTGTTGAAATTCTCATGAAACTTTTTAGCCTTTTTCTTTAAGAGTTTGACATTTTGAATATTAACAACACCCATAGATTCATGTAACATGTCATCACAATTATGAGGATTAACACTCATGGAGACATTTTCACAAACGCATGGCATGTTACACTCAACAACATCCATAGAAGCATACAAAACACTATTCATGGCAAAACACACAAGGGGTCAAGGATCACACTTAGGTAATGAAACCAAAACAAGTGTACCCGCTTTTATACCAATTGAAAGCTCAAAATTGTGAGAAAACAGAAGAACTTGTTTAGATCCCCAAATAAAAATTACGGCTAGATTGTTTTTACTCTAACTTATCTAAGTACGAAACAAGGGTAAATGAAGCGCAATAAACCGATAACTACTCTAGTGCATAAACATGAACAACAAACAATAAAAGTAAAGTACAAGACTAAGGGAAGAGAGATGCAAATACAAGATAACACGGCGATGTGTTATCGAAGAGGAAACCGAAGAACTCGGCGAAAAAACCTCTCCGCCACCCTCCAAATGGTAAATCGATCCACTAGACAATAAGTTAGGATACACGAATAGCAAGAGACCCTCAAAGCCTAATCTACCCAATGTACCTAAGCTCTCCAAGCTCCTACTCCAACAAGGTTTCTCGGAACTGTGTCTTATCTAGCTTTCCAGATCCCGCAATACGCCCGATTGCATCCGCCAAGCCTCATCGGCTTCTTTTGGCAAATCCCCAAAGCTTCTCAAGCTCTAAAACACTCTCTACACTCTGAAAAGGTGTAGGTTGTGTTTGGGTACAAATCTCCTCTCAAGGTATGACAATGGGAGAGGGAAGGAGAAAAGGGTAGAATGATTTCTCACTAAGGATGAGTAGCTTTCTCTCTAAAAGATGGGTGTGTGTGTTGTTAAAAACCTATCTAGGGTTTTTCTCTCTGAATAGCCTCTTTTCAATTTGTGGGTAATGAGGGTATATATAGTATGGGTGAATGGTAAAAAAGTCTCACTTAAACATCATCTAGGCAGAGAGTCTCGTAGGAAGGCCTTACCTGCGAAATACTCACAAAATTAACAGTCTGGCATAACTCTTTAGCTTCCAGTCATGTGCTTCTCACATGCCCTCTTCACAGGAACTCTTCTCATGAACTTCTTGCAAGCTAGCCGCGAAATGCACTGATCTTCATTTCATGCTCGATTTTTTACCAACTTAATACTAAACCCAATACAATAAAATCCCACAAAATACAAGGAACAAAATTAAAAAATTTACAAAACTTTTTGTCATGGAATAAAGCCAACATAAAACATAGTTGTAAATCACAACTTTACAAGAATAAACCAAGTATTGACCATGTTGATCAAAGAAAATCATAATGCAATATTGTTCACTACACAACTTACATGTATATATTACATGGCACAATTACATTATTGGATAAGGCCTAAAATTAGGAACATTATGGACTACTTTGGGAATACAATAAATGCGTATTCTTCATGATTTTTTTGAGAGGGGTCAATAGTGTTGGAATTAGAAATTTGTTGTGGCGGAGTAAAAAATAAAATGATTAATTTGTTTTTTAGTATATACAACATTCATATTATATAGAGTAATCTAAAATAGTATTCTAAATACAATTTAGTGTACAATACAACTATATTGTACAATAATCTAAAAACATTATTAATAGTTTAACGATCAGTAAGACAACAACCATTGAATGCATTAATAAATATAATTAAATAACTAATCATATATTTTTATCAAATTAATGATAATTTATTATATTTATATGTAATATCAATTAAATAAAAAATATGTGATAAATAAAAATAATAATATACTTAGAAGTAGGAATGGGAGTAAACGTGAAACTAAAAAAAAAAATAGTAACTGATAAAATTTTTAGCTTTTGAAGTGTACGGCTTTTTAAGCATACATGCAGTCATTCCCTTAGAATTGGATCAAGCAATAAAAAACTTTTTGGGTTTAGAAATTTGTAGAATATTTATCAAACTACTTGATTAGACATAAAGAAAACATGGAAATGAGAGAGAGATAAAGTGAATAAGGAAAGAATCACAGATGTAGACACAGATTAATTGATATGGGAAGAACCCAGAACTTAAAGTTAGGGAGAGCAGTTTTACTATTAGTTGTGAACAGTGAGTTCGGCCTCTAACTCTACTACTACTTAGTCGTTGATTTTTTATTTTATTTTATTTTTATTTTTATTTTTATTATTTATTATTATTATTTTTATTATTATTATTATTGTCTTTGATATGTGCTCTGCTAGGTAAGAAAAAAAAATTATTTTGTTTAAAATTTTTTAAAGGGTCAAGTTATTTATTTTGGGTAAAATTGGTTAATTAGACTTAATTTTTTTTTTTAAATTTTACTATTGGTAATTTTTGTTGTTGGAATAATTTTTTTTGGCTTGTATATTTTTTTTTTAGATTTTAGATCTATACATTTTTTTTCTGGTCTTTAAAATGAGAGGAATTCTAAAATTAGAAACTTTTTTTATAAATAGTTGAAATGATGAGTGGCTATTAGTAAGTAAAAAGAATAATGGAAGAGGTGGGCCATGGTGTGAACCTGTAACGACCCAAGGAAAAGTGCTAGCCACATCTGCGCTATACCTCAAAAGGACTAGTTACAATTGAGGCTCCTTGTAGTTGTTAATAAAGCCCAGATCTACCCAGTAAATACCCGATGTGGGACTCATTACACACCCACACACATCACACAATCAATCAAATTGGGGTATCACAATCTCCCCCACTTAAATCCCTAACATCCTCGTTAGGGCCTACTTTGTGGGGTAGTGTCTCTGACCCACACGGGATTACCGGGCCGGCTTTGATACCATATATAACGACCCAAGGAAAAGCGCTAGCCACATCTGCGCTATACCTCAAAAGGACTAGTCACTATTGAGGCTCCTTGTAGTTGTTAATAAAGCCCAGATCTACCCAGTAAATACCCGATGTGGGACTCATCACACACCCACACACATCACACAATCAATCAAATTGGGGTATCACAATCTCCCCCAATTTGATTGATTGTGTGATGTGTGTGGGTGTGTGATGAGTCCCACATCGGGTATTTACTGGGTAGATCTGGGCTTTATTAACAACTACAAGGAGCCTCAATAGTGACTAGTCCTTTTGAGGTATAGCGCATATGTGGCTAGCGCTTTTCCTTGGGTCGTTACATATGGTATCAGAGCCGGCCCGGTAATCCCGTGTGGGCTCAGAGACACTACCCCACAAAGTAGGCCCTAACGAGGACGTTAGGGATTTAAGTGGGGGAGATTGTGATACCCCAATTTGATTGATTGTGTGATGTGTGTGGGTGTGTAATGAGTCCCACATCGGGTATTTACTGGGTAGATCTGGGCTTTATTAACAACTACAAGGAGCCTCAATTGTGACTAGTCCTTTTGGGGTATAGCGCAGATGTGGCTAGCGCTTTTCCTTGGGTCGTTACAGAACCAATAAGAATTTGCTACCTTAATAGTTTGGAAAAATGTTGTAGAAAAATGTGTGACTATAACAATACTCTTAAAAGAATTTGATGATGCCGAAAATCGTCAGTAAATCACATGATCCTCACGTACTCAAGACAACACCTGCGCAACACAGAAAAAAGAGAAGACCTTGTAGAGAGTACCGGTGTGGTACCGGCCAAATACCCTCCAAATGTCAAGTTAGAGAACTTTCACAACTCTAGAGTGCCAGAGCTAGGGTAAATTATGCGTACCTTGATTTGTGAGGGTTTTGGGGTTTTTATAGTAACATAAGGTTGACATCCATTCCTTAGCTAAGAAGAAATTTCCTTGTAGGAGAGATCTTCTTCAATTAGTGTATCTTGCGGAATCCTTTCCTTGTAGGAGTCCTCTTGATTGGGGTTGAGCGTGGGGCACAAGATATTTCTTTATACACTTCATGCATGGAGACAAATGCTAGCCATGTCAAACCCGTCAAAGGTTTACTTATCCCCTTCAACTTCTTTCCATCAGCTTCCTATTTCGTCGTTCAAGGTTTAGCCGTCCGCTTCGAGGTGGAATCGTCGACATCGTACTATCCTTGCTTGTAAATGAACCTATAAGTAAAGCTAACAAGTTTATTGGGACCATCGCCTTTGCCTTACCATGGGCGAGTTTATCAATATTACAAAATTACCCTTATTAGCTGCCCCCTACTCCATAGCCTCATCAGCTTCAACTGATGGGTTATGGAGATTAATTTTTATTTATTTAGGAAAAAAGATAGGGCATTTATGGGTGATTCCTTGAGCAGCCTTTATTAAATGCTTGAACAAGTGGCGCAAGCTAGTTGGCCCTGTTTCTGGACGAGGGTGTCGCTTCGTCTTCCGTGTATTTTCTATCCTATATATGCCTCACCTCTTCCCCTCATTTCTCTCATTTCAATCTTATTGGTCTTAAGAGAGAGAGCTCATCACTTTTTGAACACCTTGCTTCCGTCAACTTGCTGATCTCGTCAACTTTGCTGCCATCATCTCTCTAAGATTGTCATTTTTCAAGGAACCGTTTACTTGTAAGTTCTCTTTTCTTTTACTCTCTCTTATTTTCATTTTTCTAGTTAGTCATTAATTCCTTAGGGAGACCATCAACTTAGGTTCTTAGAATGAATTTGTTGCTTGTAAGTAGTCAGATATTTAGGGAAGTGACGAGTGAACAGTCGTCAGTCTGTGAGGGAGCGGGCTACAACGAGGTCTTTCGTTCAGGTCATGAACTCGAGGAGGGCTTCTCCTGGTCGTCAGAGAGGGAAACGTTAGCCCAATTTCTTGATGAGGAAGTGGAAAGTGGAAGAGGGGAAGGTGAGGAAGGAATGGTAGGTGAGGGTGAAGACGAGAATGATGAGGGAGAAGAGGAGAGAGAGGATGATGGGGATGAAGATGACGGTGATGAGAAAACCTCAAAGGGAACTTCAGGAAGTCCCGAGGATGACTATCCTTTCATTCTTCCTAAAATATGGACCGTTAATGACTTTCTGCCGACAATGTCGGCCAAGGTTTTTAACACTTTATGGGACCGTTACCAGATTCTGGACATCTCCCAATCAGTCTCCTTGGGAAGTTTGAGAAGTATTATTCAAGGAGGACTGCGGACTTTGGCATATACGATGCCATGTTCGCAATAGAACTAAGGTTGCCACTGATGGCACTACATCGTTAGTTGGCCAACTTTTTGGGATTGTCCGTCAGCCAAATTGCCCCCAATGTTTGAAGGATATTCATTGGGGCTGAGATCTTGTGGGGTCGTCTAAATGGTGAGAACCGTCAGCTAACTTTTGACAAGTTCTTTTGGTGCTATCAACCCAAACACACCATCTCGTCCCAGGGAAAAACCACTTTGTGGTAAGGAAGAAGGAGCTGAAGTTGGTGTCGAATATGCCTGATTCCAATAGGAATTGGAAAGGCAGGTATTTCTTTGTCAAAAGGACGAACTAGGTATGCCGTCAAGAAGTGTGGGGGACGATGCCTCACGGATTTGACAACACTTGGGGCATCGTCAAAGATTCACGTTTAGTCCTGTCTACATCTTCCCTTAATTTACTTGTTTCAAGTTTCTAACGTCGTCTACCTTTCTCATTTTCAGCTAGTGTTCGTCCATATATTACAGACGAGCAAGAAGCCTTTATCCGTCGGGTAACAGAGATTCCATTGGAAAAGCGGAGGTGTCGGGACCTAATCACACTCAACACTTTGCACGCTTATTGTGGAGGTCCGAAGCCGACGCCAATAGCTCGCAGATTAAATACCTACTCTCGTTGACGTAAGTTACACTTATTATTATTGGTCCTCTTTATTCATGTTTGCTTACCTAATGTTGCCATGTCCTTTGTAGAAATGGAGGCAGTTAGATAGAGGGCGCTAGTGAGGGCGGCGACATCGTGTAAGAAGGAGGAGAATGAGAAAGGGAAGGAAGGGGCGTCCTCATCAACCCCTAAGGGCGTCGGGAAAGGGGCACCTAAAAGAAAGTTTGACAGGAAGGACGATCGTCCTTCTAAGAAGTTGTCAGTTACGCCCAGGGAGAAGCAGACAAAGAAGCCGTCATCTACCAAGCCGAGCTGTGGGATTGGCAAAGGCTTGATGACGTCAACGGGTCCCGTCATCCAGGGACCCCGTTGCCTTCTTATGCACAAAGGGTACGTTGTTGAGATGGTGGAGTTAATCATTAAGTAGACGGATGTGGAACCCTATGCTGAGCAAGGGACGGAGGATCTGGGGGCGTCAAGTCCCTTTGACCTCTCCCGAGTATGTTAATTTTCGTAGTTAACTTTACTTTTGTCATTTATTCACCAGCTGATGGTTGTGTTTCTTTTTCAGGCCTTGGTGCGTATGAAGGCGCTCCAGGACTAGTGCGTTGCTAAGGAGGGGGTAGTCAGCTATTTGAGGAAGCGTAATGAAAACCTGACGAATGAACAAGATCAGTATAAGGAGGCCCTCTGTATACTCAACAGGGAGGTGACGGAGTTGAAAGAAAAATTAACAGAAGAGGCTCGTTAGAGGGAAGAGGTGCAGAAGGCCAAAGCGATTGTGGAGAAGAAGCTGACAACCCTTTTTGGGTAGGTGGAGACAGCCAGGGCTGACGTCATGACAGAATTCAAGGCTTCATAGCCTTTCATTGACTCATGCGCCGTCTACTATGGTGACAAGTTCGAGGATTGCCTTAAACAGGTCAAATCCGTCTACCCAAACTTGGATTTATCCAAGGTCACTATGGATGACCCTTTGTTGTCAACCCCTGCCAGTGACACTATCTTTGAGGAAAACGACGACTCCACCCAATCAAAGTCGAACCAAAAAGATGATAGTGTCGTCCTCGCCCAACCCGCTGTAGACCCTTCTGTCACTCCTTTGATCCCGTTCACTGATCCTCAGAATGCTGAAAACTCCCTTGCTCAAGACACTCAGGACCCTCCGTTGAAGAATAACGAGAACCCTTTAGCTCCTGACGCCCAAGACCCCTTAGCTTAGTTTATTTTTATTGATAATTTTCTTGCATATTTAGTCTATCTTTTAGACAATATTAAGTGCCCTATTTTTTTTTGGACTTCGTTTGTAAAGACTTCACTTTATTTATATCCGTCACTTTTTAGCATATGCATGTTGCTTTTTATTTGTTGGTATGTGTATGTTCACTCCCTGTGCTTGTATGTAATCTAGGATATGTTTGTCCTTCAAAGGTCTTGGTAAAGTGGGATGGACTTGTCTACTTTATTGAACTTGAACAATAAACTTGTCCACCTAAGGATTTTATAGCCTCAAGGCATCTTCATGGCCTAGACTCATCTACTTTGTGGACTTAATGATTTCAATTCGTCCTCTTTGAACTCGTCCATTTATGGACTTAAAAACAATTTCAATTCGCCCACTTTGTGGACTAGTAAACTTGTCCACTTGTGGACTTTTTATTGAACTCATCCACTTGTGGACTATCAAAGTATCCTCATAAGCTAAACTCGTCCACTTGTGGACTTAATAACGAACTCGACCACTTGTGGACTTAATAATTTCAGCGCACACTTATGGGATGAACTCGTCGACTTGTGGACTTAATAATTCCAAAGCACCCTCATAGGATGAACTCATCTACTTGTGGACTTAATAATTTCAAAGCACCCTCATGGGATGAACTCGTCCACTTGTGAACTTAATAATTCCAAAGCACCCTCATAGGATGAACTCGTCTACTTGTAGACATAATAATAAAAGTAGTTTGGTAGAGACATATATACACAGCTGGTATCTGAATAACTCCTCTTATTTTGGTAAACGCATGCATAAGTAGAAAATTGTTTTTAAAAGGATAAAAAAACTTGCCCTTTGGGCTTAAAAAGTACTGTAAGAAAAAATTTAACTAAAAGAAATAAATTGGAAAAGAGGAGTGTTGCTTTCCCTGCCATCCTCTACTGATAGTATTTCCTGAGGTGCTCAGTGTTCCATGGATTGTGCAACTTTTGTCTGTCTAACGTCTCCAAGTGGTAGGTGCCCTTCCTCTACCAAGAAGTGATTCTGTAAGGTCCTTCCCAGTTATGACCGAGCTTTTCTTAGGTGGGATCTTTAGTGGCACCTGTCACCTTCCTTAAAACAAGGTCTCCCACCTTAAAGTCTTTGTGTCTGACTTGGGAGTTGTAGTGCTTGGCCATGAGGTCCTAGTATCATGCGAGTCTTTGTTCAGCTATCGCCCTGACTTCGTCTAGTAGATCGAGCTATAGACGTATAGCCTCGTCATTCTTTCTTTCATCGTGATTGTCCACCATGTAGCTTGTAAGCCCAACTTTAGCTGGAATAACCGCCTCGCTCCTATATGCTAGCCGAAATGGTGTCTCTCCTGTAGGTGTTCTGGCTGTTGTCCTGTATGCCTATAGTATGCTTGGCAGCTCTTCAGGCCATATGCCCTTTGCCCCCTCAAGCCGAGTCTTGATAATTTTAAGCAAGGACCGGTTTTTGACCTCAACCTGTCTGTTGGCTTGAGGGTGGGCAAGGGAGGAGTAGTGGTTCTTGATCCCCAATTGTGAGCGAAAATCTCTGAAGGAGTCGTTGTTGAATTGTTTCCCGTTATCTGAGACCAGGACTCTAAGGATCCCATATCTACAGATGATGTACCTCCAAACGAAGCTTCGTACGTTCTTCTCTGTGATGGTGGCCAAGACTTCAACTTCTACTCACTTTGTGAAATAGTCTATGCCTACTATAAGGAACTTTAGCTGCCGCACTACTATCGAGAATGTGCCCATGATATCTTGTCCCCACTGAGCGAATGGCCAAGGGGATGTTATTGGAGTTAGTTCTTCCGACGGTTGTCTGATGACATTGCTGAACCTTTGACATTTATCGCATGCCTTAACATAAGTCTAGGCATTCTTCTGCATAGTAGGCCAGTAGTATCCAGCTCAAATTAGTTTGTGTACCAACGATTGTGACCCCGAATGGTTACCGCAGATCCCTTCATGGACTTCCCTCATGACATAGTCTACTTCTTCAGGGTTTAAACACCGTAGGTAGGGGCGGGAGAAGCCTCTTTTGTACAAGACGTCTTTTATTAGAATAAATCGTGCTGCTCGGACCTTCAGCTTCCTTGCGACTTCCTTACCATCTGGTAATACGCCGTTTTTTAAGTAGGAGAGTAACGATGTGGTCCAATTGCTTTTAGAACCTATCTTCTGCACATCGACGGGATCTATTAGTGGTGAGAGCTGGACAAAGGAAAGTACCTTGTTGGGGTTGGTCATGCACTCTTCTAATGCGGCCTTGGCAAGACGGTCGGCTTGCTCATTCTCTCCTTTGGGGATTTGAATAATCTTGGCCTGTAGGTCGTCTACCCTTCTCTTTACTTGCTCTAGGTACTTCTTCATCCTTTCGCCATTGCATTCATAATCCCCGTTTACTTGGTTTGTGACGACTTAGGAGTCATAGTGAATAACCACACTTACCGCACCTGCTGCTTTAGTGAGATCAAGTCCTACTACTAGAGTTTCGTATTCAACTTCACTGTTGGTAGTAGGGAACTTGAGATGAACCATGCATTTAATCTCGTCCCCTTCTGGAGAACGAAGCACAATACCCGCTCCTCCAGCCTGTTTGTTGGACGACTTGTTCGTGTGTATATTCCACCGAGGATACTCTTCTACCCCCTAACCTTCCCCATTAGTGAACTTTGCAATGAAGTCAGTGACGACTTGCCATTTAATGGCTGTACGTGGGTGATACTGTATGTCAAACTCACTCAACCCTATTGCCCATAGTGCCATTCGTCCAGCGACTTCAGGATTGCTAATTACTTGTCGCAAGGGTTTGTCAATCATGACTATCACCGCGTGGGCCTGGAAGTATGGCTTGAGCTTGCGGGCTATGGTAACCAAAGCAAAGGCGAGCTTCTCCATCGGTGGGTACCTTTCCTCTGCACCACAAAATGCCCCGCTGGCGTAGTGCACGGGCTTCTACACCTTGTCTTCTTCTCTGATCAATGCTGCACTAACGGCAATTAAGGATACAGCCAAGTAAAGGAACAATTCTTCCCCCAGTTTTGAAGGACTCAACAGCGGTGGGATTTTCTCAAAATGGGATTCCTTGACCTATTTAAAGGATTTTTAGGGCAAAATTCAGGAGAGAGCTGCCGTAAAATATAATTTAGATTTTCTTAAAGTTTCTTTACAGTTTTTAAAGTTTTATTTGTGTTATGACTTACTAGAAGTCTTGCTAAGGCAAGGGGTGAAACCCAATCGTTATTGTTGTATTCTTAACAATTATTTTGTGGTTTTCATACTTATGTTATTATGTTTTTGATTTATTTACTCATCTAGAAAAGCATTTAGTTCTGTATAATTTGTTGATTTATCGTAGACTCAGGGCATGTCAAATACTTGGTATTCCGTGCGAATTAAAATCAATCAATTTCATGAAACTACCTTAGATAATTAATTCTTGAGTTTTTATTATTAAATCATCCGACTGGGATCATTCTTCGTATGAATTTTAGTTGAGTTATAAAATAAATATTGTTAAGATCATTACCAATAGATGTGTTATGTGTGGATCCCAAAACCTTAGCGCCTTAATATATTGTTATTTTCTCTCAATTTAAATTACCTTTACTAAACCATCAAAAATCTCTTCAATTAAACTTTATTATTTTAGTTTTATTCTTTTGTAGTTTGCTAATCAATTCCCTTTTCCCTATTGATTCGACCTCAGACTTACCGAGTTATTACTTCACGACAATCTTACACTTGAGAGCATTATTTAAGTCGCAACAATATCCAAAACACAAACTATGTATTTAAAAAAAAAATCATAAAATTGTTGTAAAGAAAAATGAAATGATCAAGGACTTCTTTTTTTTTTTTTGTAAGGGAAACATTAAACATAATCTTCATGTTGTATTGGATAATTTCTTTTCTTCTCTTTTATTTTTATTTTTATTATGATTATTTCTATTGTACATGATGTATAGTAAATGATGGTTTGTAGGTATTATGGATACTTCTTATTATGCACAATTGAAAATAATGATGATTTTGGCATGTAGGAGAAATTGAAATTTTGCAAGAAATCTTCATGCTCAGCAATTCAACATATCTATGTTGATTTGCAGTTGAATAAGGTTAGTATGTTGGATAAGTATATATATATATATATATATATATATATATATATATATATACGAGTTATTAGGAATAACAATAGAAGTACTTTCATGATTTTAAAAACTAGGCCGGATTGCAATCAGGAAACAAGTACCAACTCGGTTCGATAAAATCCCCTAAAATCGATAAAAGAAAACCGAGTAAAACTAAGAACCAGGGCCAAAACTGGTTATTTGACAGTACCAACTTTTAAAACCATGAGTAATCTACTAGTAAATAACTTCAACAATATTAATGCTTTGGGAGGACGTTTTTTTTTTTTTTTTTTTTTGAGAGTTTCAACCTATGGTGTCCATTCTTGATGATAACTCTTTATCATTAGATCAAGACACCAATCGATTGTTGGTGTAGACAGGAATTAAACTCAAAATCTCTTATTCAACCATTTGAGATTTTACCAATTTAGCTAACTGGAACCTACTTTGGGAGAATTAGGTTGTGTAGAAAGAGGATCTACTTTATTGATAATTATGTCACATTATCAGCATAATTTTGGTAGACTCTTGATAAAAATACATTTTTCTTATGTTATTAAAATCTTATTTTATATATATATACACACATACACACATACATATATAACATAAGTGATGTATTTACTTATATCTTCTTCCTCTTTAAGCTATTTAAGACATATAGATGATGGATCGTTTGTAAAGAGCACTAGAAACAAATTCTAACCATACATTACATTATTAACAAAATATCTCGCCTTATATAATATTTGAATGTAAAATAAATTATGTTTTCTTAACTTACAAAATTTAAACACTTTTAAATAACAAATATAGATAACTTTAAAAAAAAGGTAATATAGTTAAATTAATTTAGAAAATTAAGATAATATATAAATTATACTTTGTTAGAAAATAATCACATCTGTACGGACCATGAAGGAGAGCCCAGCCCAAGACCACGACCTACTCCCTAAAACTGACTCAGCCCATCTCAACACTACATTGAACATTACTGAGCATGACCCTAAGACCGAACATTAGGGAACATTACTAAGCATAGCCATGGACAAAAGATAATGCCTTGGGGCGATCCGCCTGCCAAACATATCTCGATGTCAGGTGCAAGTTTTAAGGATGTCATCTCAAGAGTATGCAGTGGGTCCCATTTGGTCAGGAATATAGAGCAGAAAAGGACCCACCTGCTTGGGGAAGACCACCCCTCATGATGGCGAACCACTAAAGGAAGGCTATAAAAGGGGGAAGAGGGGAATGAGAGAGGGGTCAGAAAAAAGCAGGGGAGTGAAAGGCACAAATTCATCTTTAGCTCCACGAGAAACCTATGACACCATTTTTTAGGCCTCCCATTGTGGGGATACTCCAAACCCAGAATACAAGTAAATTGGATTCCTCAGCCCAAAGCCTTCACACCATTGGGTTAAGTCACCACAATATCATTTTAAGTAGAGTTTGAAACTAACATTTATAATTCTTATCTACTATTTTTATTTTTCACTTAACAAAAAAAATCGTCAAATTTTAATTTCCGCATGGGTCTACCAAGAAAATACTTAGACTGTGTGCAAGACACAATTAAAACTGATCTAAAAGGCTTGGTGTAATTTTTTACCCTTAAAATAAAGAACCGAATTATGCTATAAATTATAGGATAAAGTTTAGCTACAAAATTGGTTGTAGCCTTATACTACAACCATACTCAATATCTTCTTATTGGAGGTGAATTTTGACAAATTCACCATTAGATTACATCTTCTTCTTATATCCTCCATGCTTGCAAAATTTCTAGAAAATTAAAAATCAATAGCTATGTTATCAACAAATTGTTTAAATTGCTAGTTTTTGTAGTTTAAAATTATACATAAAATACAAACTTCTAGATCATATAGTACATAATATCCAATTGACAAAATTTTGACATGTGTATTAAGAGCATAAAGAACATGCAATTCTATGGTTAGTTTTTTAAAATATGTAGTAATGTTTATTTTATTGAGTAAGGTTGTAGTCTAAGACTACAACCAATTTTGTAACTAAACTTTATCCTAAATTATAATACTATTCATTATATTAGATGGGGATAGGACTCATAGGAGTAAAGTAAAACATTTTCATCTGATCCGTGAAAACAAAAAACTATGGGCTGCCTCCTCTTTCATGGCCCCTTTGCAAGCCTTCATTATTGTTAAGGCCCATGTGCAAAGGCTCCAACATTATCACCAAGCAGCTACTTGATTAGCTTCACTCCGAGGCAGAAAGGATCAGAGACAAAGGTAAACGGTTATTAGCCCAAATCAAATCCCAATTTTGAAGCCTAAAATTGAAATTAGAAATAAAGAGAGACTAACAGTGTGTTTGGTTGTAACTGAGGGGAAGAAAAATAGAGAGAAGAGAGTGAAGGAAAAGAAATGAAATAGAAAATGCATCCCTCTTACACGTTTGGAAAGGGTGAGGGAAGACAAAAGAAAAGAAAAGAAAATAATATATTTAAATTCAATATATATTATTACTTAAATAACCCAATAAAATCCAGAAGGTTTGATTTTGTGATGGATAAAATTGAAATTTTAAATGTTCTTCATAGTGGACCCCCAAAAGTTGCACTCACTCTATATGGTTTTTTCATCATTTCTGTCCAATTTGGGTAGATGAGAAAAGTGGGCTCAGATGGATGCTCATTCTCTCGATCTTCTCCTCTTTTCTTTCCTATAATACCAATTAACAAAGGAAATTGTTAAGTCAACACAATTTATTATAAATAATCAAATGTCTTTTGTCATAATAATAATAATAATAATAATTAGAATTAATACTTTGTTTGGGAAGGGAGGAAGAAAATAGAAAAGAAAGAAAATTGTGTTGACATGATGGTTTCTCTTGTTTGGTTAGCATTATAGGAAGGAAAATAAGAGAAAATGGGAGAAATGAGCATCCATTTGGGCCCACTTTTCTAAGAGAAAGTCAAATAAAAATAGTGCAACTTTTGGGGCCCACTACTAATAACATTGAAAATTTCAATTTTGTCCATCACCGAAACAAGCATTCTGGATTTTATTGGGGTATTTAGGTAAAAACATATATCTAATTTAAATATATTATTTTCTTTTATTTTCTCTTCCCACACTCCTTCCAAATGTGTAAAAGAGATTCTCTCTTCCTTCACTCTCTTATCTTCTTCTATCTTCCCCTTGATTACAACCAAACACACTGCTAATGGTTGTGAGAAAAATCAAATGCTTTCTATTGTATTCAAAATAATAATAATAATAATAATAGAACCAAATGAAATATAATAACAAACTTAACAGTCATCCCTCAAACTAGGTTCCAGTTAAGTCAATTAGTAAAATTTAGTATCATTGAATAAGAGATCTGAGATTCGATCCTCATCTATACAAAAAACTAATTTGTTTTTTGATTTGATAATAAAGAACAATTATCAGAAACAAATGCCGTAGAAATATGATACGTAATGAGTAATTTTGAATTACATTTTTTTCACAACAAAAAAGAGTGTGAACAAAGAATTTTTTTTTTTTCAAAAAAGAGACTGAAAATAATCCAGCCTATTAAAGAAATTCTTGGAATTTCCGTCAGAATATATATTTACATGCTTATGTAAATTACTTTATACACAACACAGCTTAATTACAGAGATTGTAAGGTGGTTTTAGTAAGAGCATATATACATGTTAATATGTCTCATACTTGGGAACAAGTAGTAAAGTTATTTAAAATATGATTTTTATATTAATTAAACTTATCACACAAACAATATAAGGTGATTCTCAACCAAAATAACACATTTTTAAGTATAATTCTCGTCCACTTAATTGTTAAGTGTTCACAAGTATCAGATGAAGCTAATTATTTATTATTTCGTCTCTTGTTAGGGGACCCCATGAAATTCAAAAATCAGATGAGGATCCCACGAAATTTAAATTTAAAGTCATGCATTCCATAATTTACAATCTAAAATATGAATATTTTTGTTTTTCTTATTCTAATAAGAAAAAGAGAATAGAAACTAATATCATGATTATGTCTTTTCTTGACAAAGGCTATCATTCCATTATCACATTTGAAATGTAACTAAGACTACAATCTAAAAGCAAAAAAATAAAAAATAAAAAAAAATTGTCAAGGGCTCTATTTCTCTCTCCCACAAGTCTCTAAAAACAAGTTTCGTGATTTCGTGAAAGATTTTTCTCCAAACTAGTTTGGGAATAACCCATTTAAACTCTTCCTATATATATATATATTTTTTATTGGATGTGAATTTTGAAAATCTAAGTGTTGAATTGCATATTTTTATTATATCCTTCATATTTGCAAAATTTCAATAAGATCAAATATCAATAATTATTTCATCAATAAAATATTTAAATTTCAAAATGATTTATTAGAAGATGTTTTCTATCAAAGGAAAATCAAGAAATTTGAAATTATGGTTTATCAAATTGTAAATGTGTTTGATAGCTGGAAATTAACAAATTAAACAACTCAAGAAAAAAAAAATTAAACAAGAAATGTCCACTGAGATATATAAGATCTAGCAACACATGTACATTTCACCATTTTTTAATCACAAAACTTAACCAAAGCATAAATTCCAAATCATAAATTTTATTCAAGCCCAATGCCATAAACACTTATTATAGTAAACCATATAACAATAATTAACTTTGTAGTTCCTGAAACATTCTAATTCCATGGAAATATAGGAAAATCAATACTAGTCATAGACATAATACATTATATAATTACGGATTTAACGATGGACTGACGGTATATGGATATTCCACCAATCCCTATAAACACCACCAACAAAAACACTTTCTTCTTCTGCAAGTTTTACTATTCGATCATACATAGGGCGAGGCACATCTTCAGGAATTATGATAGTTTCACCTTCCTCAATCCATCCATTTATGAATGGTTCAAGATTTCGAATAGGCCTTGTTGGAGGGGGATCGTAGGGTGGCATTATTCGACTATTCAAGATGAAATCCCTTCTGTTAAATTCTCTATTTCCATGTTTGATATTGTCGACAACACTCATGTAACTCGAACCAGAAAGATTTGCACCAACTATGAACCTAATGTTTACGCCAGGAAATAATTCCATGTAATGATTCCTTATTTTTTTCACGGCGTGCACAGTATTAACAAAGAAATATGGCGTATCATCATCTTGTTTTTCTTCCCCATGTGAACAAACTGGTTTGAAAGTCATACTTGATGATCCGTTTGATATATTGGACTTGTTAGGATAAAGGATTGTATTTATAGTATTCATGTACCATTTCCTCATAAATGCTCTAGAGTCTAGACTCTCTCATTGTTCTCCAAGCATTTTATGTAATCTAGCTTGTTACTAATTTGGTAACTAGAATTTAAGAAAATACCATATATAATTCATGCTTCCCCATGCATGGAAGATGTGATCCACAAATTTGGATACACTGAATAAATAAACATGCATAATAGCATTCAATGAATTGGAGTATATCTTTACCCTTACATAAAAAAAAAAAAATAAAATAAAAAAAAAATATATATATATATATATATATATATATATATATATATATATATATATATAGAAAATGTATAAAATAGGAGTAAGTAACATGTTTTCTGTGAATCCGTGACAAGAACTTTTTTTTTTTTTTTTTTTTTGATGGGAAGATTGCAACTTTCAATAATAAAATCAAATAAATTGTACATCATGAAGAAGAGATTGCTCTAAGAAGCAAGGGGTCTCTTCCATTTAAGTCAAATAATCCGCAATGCCTAAAGCATGCTTCGCTAACAAGTGTACAGGTCTATTACCTTGTCTTTTCACATGGGAAAAATCAATACTATCTAAAGGCCCACGAGACATCAGAATACCCCGAACCACAGGAGCTATCATAGATGGTGGTATAGAGGAACCACAGAGAGCGTTGTAAACCACCAGTGAATCCCCTTTCAAGAACAAAGTCATGGACACCCACATCACGTGCAAACTCCAGCCCCACTTCAAACGCCTTAGCCTCCACTTCTAGAGCACCCAAAGGAGCATTCAACTTCCTGCTCAGAGCAGCAATAACTTGCCCATATGAGTCTCTAATCAGCACTCCCACACCAGCAAATTTTTGGGCCGAGAATACCGCGCCGTCGACGTTAACTTTATATCTCGCAATTGGAGGAGGAGACCACCCAACAACCCGAGGCATTCCTGTGCTGGGAACCACCTGATTTGCTTCCTAAAACTCTTGCAAGTATTGACGAGACCACTGAAACAGATCCACAGCGCTCTTCTCTCTTCCACCGTGTCGTACCTCGTTACGGTTAAACCACAACGCCCATGCTACAGTCACCACCAATTCAACATCCTTTTCCTCATGTGAGTCTGTCAACAAAATCTGCCATAACAAGTCGTGGAATGAGTTAACACGGTTCGGATCAAACTGAAACTTCAGTTTTGTGCATTGCCACACGTCCTTCGCTCGGCTACACGACCAAAGTAAGTGTCCCACGGACTCCACGTCCTCCTTGCACTCCTCATAGCAAACGTCCAACTAGATTCCCCTCCGGAAAAGATTCTCCTTAGTTGTTAATATGTCCCTGCAGGCTCTCCATGCAAAGTGACGCACCTTATGGGGAACCTGCAATTTCCATAACCTTTTCCAGAATCTACGGGTTTTGCTAGGGTCTGAGCTGGAACCTCTATTGCTTGATCGAACCTCCTCCATTGCCAACCTATACGCACTCCGAACAGTGAATAAACCATTAGGGGTAGCAGCCCACACAGTTGTATCTTCAGGTAAGCGTGAACTCAAGGGAATACTTTTGATCAACTCTGCTTCATGGGGAAGGAAAATGGCATCAATGATCTGAGTCTTCCAAGCAGCCACATCAAGGGATATAAGCTCACTTACCCTTGTTTCAACATGTAGGAATTGCCTCGGAGAGGTGATTCTAAACGTTGATGGAGATGGAAGCCACTTATCACCCCACACCCGGATTGAGTCACCATTACCCACATTCCACCTAATCCCTTTTTTCACCAAATGTTGAGCAGCCATTAAGCTTCTCCATGTGTATGATGGATGAGTACCGAGTGAGGCATGAATAAAGTCAGTGTTTGGGAAATACTTTGCCTTGTACACACGATATACTAGTGACTCATGCTGAGTTTGAAGTCTCCACCCCTGTTTGGCAAGAAGAGCCAAATTAAACTACTTTAGTTGACGGAAACCCAAACCACCCTCTTCCTTTGAGTCACATAGCTTATCCCAACTAATCCATGCCATCTTCCTTTCATCCCTTTTCTGACCCCACCAGAAATTCTGAATCATACTAGTCATGTCATAACAAAGAGAATCCGGAATTTTGAAGCATCCAATTGTGTACGTGGGAATGGCTTGAGCAACAGCTTTTATTAGCACTTCCTTTCGAACTTTAGATAGCATTTTCTCTTTCCACCCTGCTAGTTTCTTGCTAAGCTTCTCCTTTATGGCATTAAAAGAATTCCTCTTATTTTTGCCAACTAAAGATGGAAGGCCTAAATAGTTCTCATGCTGTCTGATCACTTGTGCTCCAAACTTACTCTTTATCTCCTGTTGAATATCATCTAGTGTATTGCTACTGAAAAATAAAGAGGTTTTTGTACAGTTTAGCTGCTGTCCAGAAGCTTCTTCATATACAGTGAGGATTCTCTGCAAGAAGTTACATTCTGCAATTGAAGCCTTACAAAAAATGAGACTATCATCAGCAAAAAACAAATGAGGAAGTCTAGGGCCCCCCTGGCATAATACTAAACCTTCCATCACACCATCATCCACAGCCTTCTTAATAAGAGAAGAAAGACCTTCAGCACATAAAAGGAATAGGTATGGTGATAAAGGATCACCCTGATGTATACCCCTAGTTGGGATAATATGCCCTTTTGGTTTCCCATTTATCCTCACTGAATAAGTAACTGTTGTGACACACTACATGACCAACTTCCTCCAATTCTCATCAAACCCCAACTTATTCATAATTTTATCCAACCAAAGCCATTCCACCCTATCATAGGCCTTGCTCATATCCAATTTCACAGCCATATTACCCATCTTCCCTCCCTTCCTTTGGTTAATATGGTGCATTGCTTCAAAAGCGACTAAAACATTATCAGTAATTAACCTTCCATGCATAAAAGCACTTTGGGTATCACTAATAATGGAAGAAAGAATTTTCTTCATTCTATTTGCAATAGCTTTTGAAGCAATTTTAAACACTACATTACACAAACTTATAGGCCTATAATCAGTCACCATCTTTGGTTCCTTAACTTTTGGAATACGAACAATATCGGTTTCATTAAAATTAGGTGGGGTAAGACCCAAATTAAGAAAATCAAGAATAGTACGTGTAACTACATCTCCAATTTTAGGCCAAAAATGTTGATAAAAAAGAGGAGGCATACCGTCTAGCCCAGGCGCCTTCAGAGGGTACATCTGCTTCAATGCCACATTAACTTCATCTGTAGTAAACTCCATTGTAAGCTTCTGATTCATACTGGATGTGACTCTAGGCTGCACTGCTTCTAATATCTCATCAAAACCTGTCGGATTACTGGAAGTGAACAAATCTGTATAATAGTCCAACACTATCCCACCCATTATTTCTTCATCCTCCTGCCACACACCCTGTGCATCCACCAACCCCTCAATTTGGTTTTTCTTCTGCCGTGATGATGCTTTGGCATGGAAAAAACCAGTGTTCCTATCTCTAGATTGAAACCAATTAATTCTAGACCGTTGATGCCACATAGTATCTTCCTTCTCATGCCAACAGTTGAGTTCAATTCTGGTTCTTCTCATATCTTGGATAGTGATTGGAGAACTCGGTTGCAATTCAAGCCACTCCAAGTGTTTTTGTAATTCAGCAATCTTCCTACCCACATGCCCAAACTCCATCTTATTCCAAGCATCCAGTCTAGACCTGCAAACATTCAGACAAACAATCAAAGGAAAATTAGTTGGAGAAGCTAAGCCCTCGGCCCAAGCATCCATAACCACCTCCTCACACCGTGGTTCCTTAAGCCACATAGACTCAAATCTAAATGGCTTTTTTCCTTTTATGGTATTTGTTTTCCTCACCAAAACGCAGCACCAAAGGAGAATGATCTGAAGTTGAGGAAGTTAAATGGTGCAGACGTGCCATTGGGAATACATTTATCCAATCAGTTGTAGCCAGGGCTCTATCCAAACATTCTCTAATTTGAGATCCATCACTCCTCTCATACAACCATGTAAATTTTGGGCCAATAAATCCAATGTCTCTAAGACCACACCAATTAACTGCTTCAACAAAGTTTGCCATCTATTGTCTCTGTCTGCTACTTCCACCCTCCTTCTCAGACATCCCCATAAGCTCATTAAAATCCCCAATGACTAGCCACGGTAATGAAGAAGTAGTATGTAAATGCTTTAGCTTAGCCCATGATTCTGGCCTCCTCCCAGTTTCCGGATGCACATAGAACCCCGTTAAATGCCACCATCCCACTCCAGATCCTCCATCCACCCAAGCATCAATATGGGACATAGAGAAAGTTTGGACATCCAACTTCACATTTACCTTCCATAACATAGCCAATCCACCACTTGAACCATTACTAGCTACAAAAAAACCATGTTTAAAACCACATTTATCCCGAACCATGACCATCCATTCATCATTTGATTTTGTCTTTATTAAAAAGACAATATTGGGATCTTCTCTACGGACCACCTCTTTCAAGGCATTAACTGACCGGAGGTTCCTAAGCCCCTAGCAGTTCCAACTTAAGAGACTCATTGAACCCGGCGGGGTTGCTCAACAACCTCCACCAATTTAAATTCTGATTTCAAAAGCACACCCAAATGCCTAGCTTCTTCATCCAGTTTAATTCTTTTCTCCAGCACCCTTATCTCCTCATCCATCCCTGCCTGGCTAGTATTTCTTTTTGGTCCCTCGTTCTCAGTATGGCTCTCGTCGTTGATAGTTGCATGGGGTCTACTAACTCTAGTCCAAGTGCCAAACTTCTGATTTACCAAATTCATAGACTCACAAGTTGGGCTTCTTGTAAGTTGTTGGGCCTTAGAAACAGCTCCCAAGCTCGAAGCTTTTTTAGTCTTCTTGCTTGTGGACTTAGAACTCCACCCTGGGCTGAACAACTTGTCCCCCTCTACGATCACCTCCTCTCCCACTTTACTACTATCCTCCTCTATACTCAAAACTGGGGACCCCGTGATACCATGCATGCAAACTGGACCCTTCAATCCCGCAACCATTCCATCTAAATTCAAAGATGATTCCACCTCCACCTGTTTTGAATTTTGAAAAACATTCTCCCCATGAATGGCCTCATCAATCTCCTGGAGAACCGCCTAAAAATTCTCTAAAGATTGAGGATGACCCAAATTTTCCGCTCGCTCTAAATCAACTTCCCTCCCCGAGTTCGCATCAGAAACCACCATCATAGTAAGTTCTTGGGACTTTAACTGTACCATGATACTCTTGCTTGTGCCCATTCCCTTATTGTGAGTTTGTTTTGACTTAGAATTCTCATATCCTTGAACTTCAACAACAATCTTCTTTGACGGATTAAACTGATCTGCCCTAATCCAAGGACCAAACTACTAATCGCTACGTGAGAGTGTGCCCTTACTTCTGAGCAAGATTGCACAATCCTTCTCATCGTGCGTTAAATTCCCGCACCAATAGCATAGATTTGGAAGTCTCTCATACATGAATGACATCCAACCCTCATTATCTTCATCAAACGCTACTCTTCTTCCATGACAAAGTGGTTCAGTGACATCAATAGCAACTCTAACACGTAAAAAATTACCCCCTCTCCAATCTGATTCATCCCTCTGCATTATGACTGAACCAAGAGATTCCCATACACTTAAAGCCACCTCCCTTGTCAAGTGGGAATAAGGCAAATTGTGAATCTGAATCCAAAAACAAACTCTGTCAAATTTAAGTGCTTCAACCGAAATAGAAGGATTGAAGCGTTGAAACACTACAATATGTCTATCAAAAACCACGGTTCCCCCAACAGGACCTTCTGAATATCTTCCTCTGATTGAAACGCAAAAAGCAAACAATTGTTTCCCGCATCGCTAACTTCAAAATTGTCTCTTATGCACCATAAAGGTCTGAAGGTTTTTGCTACCGCTTCCACATTCAAGGACCTCCGAGTGAAAAACTTCGCCGCTAGTACAAAATTCTGCTATTTTTTCTTATTCTTCAAATCAAGTTTCTCCCCTTCCTTCTCCGATAGAGAAAGCTTTCTCCACCTATTGGCTAAATCCTCCATACCAACGAAACTAAAACTACTACCCCGTTAACACTAACGAAGAGAAACGAAAACAACCCTACTAGTAAACTAGTTACTATAGGGACACAGCGTCCTCCTTGTAGGGAGGGAAACAGAAGGCTACAGTAAGGAAAGGAGGCGGCGCCAAACCCTAACCCTATCGAGTACTTGTGTGGTATCATTTATCCGTGACAAGAAATTTTTAGTCTAACATTAATTCCATTATTCCTTTATCAAACAATGAACACATAATTCACATTTTAAAGCATGATGATACTTGAGAAATTGCCTATTTAAACTAGGCAATTATTTGGACCCCAAACTTCAATTTTACAGCTAAGTTAATTTTAAGCTAAACTAACAATTAGACTCAAAGATAAGTGATTAGCCAATTGAACTAAGCAAGGATGATAGGCATTGCATGGATAAACTAGATAAGCTGCGAAATGTATTTAATGACCTAGGTAATAATTAAGACCCCAAACTTCGAATTTTACGGCTAATTCAATTTCAGACTAAACTAACAATTAAAGCCAAGTGTAAGTATTTAGCCAATTGAACTAAGCATTTTACAACAAGCATTGCATGGATAAGCATATTTAGCAAATTAAAAGAACAATAAGCAATAAATAAGAGAAGCACACCCAAGATAACACCAAATGTGTTATCAAAGAAGAGAAAAAAAAAAGAGAACCAAGTGGAAAAACCTCTCTGCAGCCAGCCGTCGAAAGGATCCACTAATTATAGATAGTTGCAATACAAATTGACTTACTCTACCATCAAGTAGTGTTATAATCTTTTACTCAAACCCTCGAAGCTTCTGCTTGCAATTGACAACATCGAGTCCTTTCTTTAACTTTGGCACCAGCTCTGCAACAAAACAGTACCGGTTGCATCTTCAAGCCACCATGGCTAAATTTGGCAAGCTCCAATGCTTCCCAATGGTCCAAACAACACTTTCTAATCTTCTCTCAAAGATTTGGCTATGGAGAGTGGGAAGAGTGTAGAGAACTAATAGTGTTTGGCTCTCTCAACAATAGATAAAATTCTCTCAACTCCTAGGTGGGTCCTTAGGGGAAAATTCGTGGGAAATGAGGATATTTATAGTGGGGGGGGGGGGGGGGGAAGGTACAACAGGTGATCTAAATAATAGAATTCCCTCTCAAGTTCAGGGAAATTTGCATGAGCTGTGAATTTCAATCCCAACTGCTTTATAAAACCTGTGATGTACCTATTTAGTAAATGCCAATGTATTCTGCAAAAATGCAGTTCCGGCAACACTACATTGAACTTCTAAATCCAACACAACCCAATTACAAAAATAGCCCACAAATATAAGAAATTAAGCCTAAATTACAATCAAATTTGACAAAAAATAAAGTCAACAAAAATATAAATAAAATACAACTTAACATGAGTAAATTAAAGGAACAATTAATAAAAAATAAATAAATCAGAGAAGCAAATCTTAGATATATCTGATGTGTTATCAAAGAGGAAAACTCAAGAATTCGGCCAAAAAAAACATTTCCGCAGCTAGCCACTAAAACGATCCACTAAGAATAGATAGTTGCAATACAAATTGACCCACACAACCATCCAAGTACTGTTGCAATCTTGTACTAAAACCCTTCAAGCTCCTACTCTAAACTTATTTTGTTGAGTCCACATCTGCAACCAAGTACTGATTGCATCTTCAAACCACCATGGCTTAAATTGGCAAACTTATTTCCACGGACTTCAATCTTCTGGCCCAAGTGGCGTATCTCTAGTCTTCCAAGAAGTGTTCACATCTCGGGCGTGCCACTTCCTTGGCTTCAATTTCTTGGTTATAGTCATTGTGCTAGGCCAGAATTGATGAGCAGTCGAGCCCACCTTCTCCTCGGGTCGAATCTATTTGGTAATATTCCTTCGTCAAGCACCCCCCCCCCCCCAACACCATACATAATATAAAACAGTATATCCTATTAACAAAAATGTAAAACAATATATCAAATATGAGACCAAAATAAATAAATAATATAAATAAAAACCCAAAATATTATAGGATTCACTATTTGACAGACACATATGACAAAGATAAACATAAACCCATGAGAGCTAATTAAAGTAAACACACACAAAATCAAGTTTTTTCTTTTCCCAATTATAACCCTACCTTCAAATGCCATTATAGAGTGGTAGATTTTGTAAGACAAAGACAAATGGAAAAGGTTTTTCTCCAAACTAGTTTAGAGAGAAATCCTTCAAACGCCTCTTATATCTTTTTATTGGATATGAATTTTGAAAATCTAACTATTGTATTACATGTTCTTTATGTTCTTAACACATATGTCATATTTCATTCATTAGATGATATTTATTATTCAATCAATAAACTTATTTTTATGCATAATTTTAGATCACAAAAATTTGAAATTTAAATATTTTATTGATGAAATAGCTATTGATATTCAATGTAATTGAAATTTTGCAAGTATAAAGGATATAATAAAAATACGCATTCCTACAATTAGATTTTCAGAATTCGCATCCAATAAAAATATGTAGGATGAGTTTGAATATATGGTTTCTTCCCAAACTAATTTGGAGAAAAATCTTTCACGAAATCATGAAACTTGTTTCTAGAGACTTGTGGGAGAGAGAAATAGAGCACTTGACAAGTTTTTTGTCTTTTCTTTTATTTTCATTTTTCTTTCCTTTTTGTTGCTCTCAGATTCTACTCTTAGTTACATTTCAAATGTGATTATGGAACGGTAGCCTTTGTCAAGAAAAGACATAATCATGATACTAGTTTCTATTCTCTTTTTCTTGTTAGAATAAGAAAAACAAAAATAGTCATAATTGATAGGCCAAGAATGTATTGACCCCTTGTGATGAATTAACAAATTAATTAACCAAGTTAATTAATTAATTCAATTAACATACAATACGCGTGGTAGCACAAACAAATCACCAATTAAACTAAATACAGCGGAAATTAAATTGACATGGTAATTTGTTTACGAATGGGAAAAACCTACACAGCAAAAACCCCACTGGGTGAATTTAAGGTCATCACTCCCGAGAATCCACTATTATCAAAACAATCGGTTACAAGTAAAGAAATCCTAGTACCTCATACTAACCTACAGTTGAACCCTTATCCCAATACCCAATTGGACTTGTTCTGTAGTGACAATCTCTCCTTTTCAATGCACGGCTCCTAGTACGTGACTAACCAATTGTGCGGATCCCAGTACACGACTTAATCACCAACTTGAGAAGGATGTTGGCTACAAAGTTCTTCAGTTCATCACACAATGAAGATCAAGAAGCTCCTTGGTCACAAAACCCTACAGTGTACAAACATAGCAGCTTCTTCAAGAGATAGATGAACTAGGGCAAATTCTGTTTCCGGTCACAATTTGCATGAACAAGACTTTTCTCTACACTTGTGCAACTTGTGTCACCTTTGACGGCCCTTAAAATAATCCTTATATATGTTTAGGGTTGTGAGAAAAGAAATCCCAAACACATACCCACGGATAGGATGAAAAACAGAACAAAAAATCTGAATTTCATAAATAACTTTTAAACCTCAATAGATGCTAGCTGAAACAACTTTTAAACCTCAATAGATGCTAGCTGTTGAGCTTTAAAATCCAGCACTTTCACACTTGAATCTTGGACAAACTCGCATGGCTTTAACACTTAAATTTGAAACCTTATTCCTTGAAGTATTAAACACATCCTAGATCTACCCAATTACAAGTAAAGTGCGTTTTGTCAAAAGATTAGCCAATTACAAAAAATAGTGACATATGTTCCTAACATTGAATCAAATATGTCATAACAATAATTTAGGTTGTGAATTATGGAATGCATGACTATAAATTTTATGGGGGTTCTTATCTTATATTTAAAATTCATGGGGTCTCCAAACAAGAGAGGAATGTGAAATATTAAATATTTAACTTCATCTGATACTTGTGAACACTCAACAAGTGGATGAGAATTATCCTTAAAAATGAGTTATTAATTTTGGTTGAGAATTACCCTTATATTCTTTGTGTGATAAGTTTAATTAATAAAAAATCATATTTTAAATAACTTTACAACTTGTTCCCAAATATGAGAGCAGTAATATGTATATATGCTCTTACTAAAACCACCTTACAATCTCGGTAATTAAGCAATGTTGTGTATAAAGTACTTTACATAAGCATGTAAATATATTTTCTGACAGAAATTCCAAGAATTTCTTTAATAGGTTAGATTATTTTCATAGTCACTTTTCCGAAAATAAAAAAGAAAAAAAATTCTTTGTTCACACTTTTTTGTTATGAAAAAGTGTAATTCATAATTACTCGTTACATACCATATTTCTATGGTGTCAGCTTCTAATAATTGCTCATTATCATCAAACTAAAACACCAATTAGTTTTTGGTGTAGGTGAGGATCGAGTCACAGATCTCTTCTTCGACAATACTAAACTTTGCCAATTGAACTAACTAAAACCCAATTTGAAGGATTACAGTTAAGTCTGTTATTATATTTCATATACATTTGTTTCTATTATTATTATTTTGAATACAACAGAAAGCATTTGATTTTTCTCACAAATATTTATAGTGTGTTTGGTTGTAATTGAGGGGTAGAGAAAAGAAGATAAGAGAGTGGAGGAAGAGAAAATCTCTTTTACATGTTTGGAAGGAGTGTGGGAAGAGAAAAGAAAATAATATAATAAATTTAAATTAGATATATATTTTTATCTAAATACCCCAATAAAATCCAGAATGTTTGTTTTGGTGATGAACAAAATTGGAATTTTAAATATTATTAGTGGTGGGTCCCCAAAAGTTGCATTTTTTTTTATTTGGTTTTCTTTGAGAAAAGTGGACTCGAATGGATGCTCATTTCTCCTATTTTCTCTTCTTTTGTTTCCTATAATGCTAACCAAACAAGAGAAACCGCCATGTCAACACAATTTCCTTCTTTTTTTTCTTTTTTTCTTTTTTTTTTTCAAACAAAGCATTAGTTATGATTATTATTATTATTATTATTATTATTATTATTATGAATATGACGAAAGGAATTTGATTATTTATAATAAATTGTACTGACAAAACAATTTCTGTTGTTTAATTGGAATTATAGGAAAGAAAAGAAAAGAAAATTGAGAAAATGAGCGTCTATCTAGACCCACTTTTCTCATTTGCCTAAAGTGGGCAAAAATAAGGAAAAAGTCATATAAAACGAGTGCAACTTTTGGGGGGCCCACTATGGAGAACATTTAAAATTTCAATTTTATCCATCACAAAGACAATCATTCCAAAATTTATTGGATTATTTAGACAAAAACATTTATCTAATTTAAATATATTATTTTCTTTTTTTTACTTTTCTCTTCCCTGAGCTCCCTCACTCCTTCCAAATGTGTAATAGGGATAGATTTTCTTTTTCATTTCTTTTCCTTTCACTTCCTTCACTCTCTTCTCTCCTTTTCTCTTCCCCTCGGTTACAACCAAGCACACTGTTAGCCTCTCTTTATTTCTAGTTTCAATTTTAGGCTTCAAAATTGGGATTCGATTTTGGGCTAACCGTTAACCTTTGTCTCTGGTCCTTTTTGTCTCAAAGTGAAGCGGATCAAGTAGCTGCTTAGTGACAATGTTGGAGCCTAAGCACATGGCCCTTAACAATAATGGAGGACTGCAAAAGGGCCATGAAAGAAGAGACAGCCCATAGTTATTTTGTTTTCACCGACCAGATGAAAATGTCTTACTTTACTCCTATCCCCATCTAATCTAATGAATAGTAATATAATTTATAGCAGGGTTCGATTCTTTATTTTAAGGGTAAAAAATGTAGAATTGTATTCATTTGATAGGTTGTAACTTGTATTATTACACCAAGCCTTTTAGATCAGTTTTAATTGTATCTTGCACACAATCTAGGTATTTTAGTGGCAAACCCACGAGGAAAATTTTGACAATTTTTTTTTAAGTGAAAAATAAAAATAGTATATCAGAATTGTAAATATTAGTTCCAAACTCTTCTTAAAATGATGTGATTATTTTCTAACAAAGTATAATTTAAACAATATATTAATTTTCTAAATTAATTTAACTATATTACTTCTCAAAAAAAAGTTATCTATATTTGTTATTTAAATGTGTTTGAATTTTTTAAGTTAATAAAACATAATTTATTTTACTTTCAATTATTATATGAAGTGAGATATTTTCTAAACAATGTAATGTGCGGTTAGAATTTGTTTTTAGTGCTCTTTACAAAGGGTTCATCCTCTATGTCTCAAATAACTTAAATATGAAGAAAATTTAAGTAAATCCATCACTTATATTATATTATATATATATATATAAATACTTTAATAATATAAGAAAAAAAATGTATTTGTATTAAGAATTTACCAACATTATGCAGATAATGTGACATAATTATCAATAAAGTAGCTCATCTTTCTACACAAAATTCGTCTCCCAAAATGTTAATATTGTTGAAGGTGTTTAGCAGTAAATTACTCATGGTTTTAAAATAGGTATGGTCAAAGAACTAATTTTGGCCCCGGTTCTTAGTTTTACATGATTTTTTTATCGATTTTAGGGGATTTTACCGAATTGAATTCGAGCCCGATTCCTGATTAAACGAATCAGTCCGGTCCTGCTTTTAAAACCATGAAATTACTTATCCAACACACTACCCCTATTCAACTGCAAATCAACATAAATATGTTGAATTGCAGTACATAAAGATTGCATGCAAAATTTCAATTTCTCTTGCATGCCAAAATCATCATTAATTATTTTCAATCGTGCATAATAAGAATTATCCATAATAACTACACACTATCATTTACTAACCATCACAGTAGAAATAACCATAATAAAAATAAAAATAAAAGAGAAGAAAAAAATTATACAATACAAAATAAGATTATGTTTAATGTTTCGCTTACAAACAAAAAGTCCTTGAGCATTTCATTTTTCTTTTCAACAATTTTATGATTTTTTTTTTTTTTTTTTTTTTGTGGTATTGAATCTTTGCTGCATTTTATTTTATTTTTTTGTTACGGTTATTATTTTTACATAATTTTTTCAAGTTTTAGATATTATTAAGAGAAAGCTTGGGTATGATGCAATTTACTTTCTTTAATGCTTTCAAATTGTCGGCTCATTGGGTTTTGGATCTTAAGTTCTTTTCCTTTATTGTTAGTAATTTATAAATTTTTTAAATAAATTTTATGCTTTGCAGACTTTCATTAGTAGTGAAAAATGCTTTGCATATTAAGGAGAGGAAACATTTCATTTTTTTGGATTGATGATTTTTTTTTTTTTTCAAATACGGCTGATGTGGTTTTTATTCTAGTGAAGGGAAATTTGGTTCTTTAAAATATTTGTGTTTTCATCTCTGATTTGGATTTTATTCCTAATTTTCTTACGTTTGGTTTGGAACAAATTTTTGTTCATATTTTCATTTAATCGATTATCATTTGACATATTTTCTATCTTTTTTGGTTACTTATATACCATCTCTCATAAGTTTTTTGTTTCCTTTTTTCTCAGATTATTTTGTTTTTTATAGGTACAAAAACATTTGTACAAATAGTTGGTATATATGGATGACAAAACTTTACAAACATTTGCATTTAAGTTTTAACCTCACCCCTAAAGGTGTCATGATTATGCATGCAAATGGTATAATTGATCAAGGGAATGGTAACCAAATGCATTAATGCCTATATCACGCACTGAAGTCAATATTTATATATTGAAATTATAATATGGCTAATAAATTAAATATTAATTACTGTTTTATTTCTCTTATTTTTTGTTTATTAAAATGATAGTATTATATGCCCATTGTATTGTAGAATATAAATATAATTAAAAGACCAAAATATTGGTAGATAGGAATCAGGATATATTCCAAAACCAAAATATATTCAAATAGATATCCATAAATTCTAGTGAATTAATTTTCTCGCATGCATGGCTAAAATATATGTGTATATATATATATATATCTCTTATTGATTGATTTGTCAAGAACTACAAATAATTTTTCAATCTTGCTTCGTTGAGATTCAATTTACAAATTGTTATTCAACGTAACAAGTGAAGGCCAATGGATGAAAGAGATGGCATAGAGGTAAGTAATAATGTAATATAGCATGATGTTTTGCATACACTAAATTTCATATATTTGTAATTTATAAATAAATAAAAGTAAGAGGAGCAACCAATTCAAGATCTCAATCATATGACGTTTAAGAGATCAAGTAAACATGTTTTATACATTGGGGATTTTTTTTTTTTAACAAAATACATTGCAAAATTTGGGTTGCTATGAAATTAGCTTATTAGAGGATACCCTTGGAATTCATATAATGACTTTGTGAAGCAAGTTCTACTTATAGTTATAGGCAACATTTGGTAATTTCTTTGAGATGCTATATTGCCTTTGAAGTTGTTGGTGTAAAAAAATTCATATATCTTGTTAGGGTTTGGTTCAAATTTATTTACACATGAGATACATTTTTTCAATGCATAAAACTTTCTATTTAATTTTTTTTAAAATTAAATCTCCAATATTGGATTATATTGTCTCCTTTTACTCTCCGTATTTGCAAACTATCAACTTCATCAAAGATCAATAATCACATGATTTATACTGGATTATATTGTCTCTTTTTCACTTTTAAAACTATACAAAAAATTTTGGTTTATGATTAAATAGTATAATGTCTAAATGATGTCCAATTAACTTGAAATTCTGCATGTTTATTAAAAACAAAGGGAATTTGTAATCAAATGGTGAAGTTTTCAAAATATGAATTTAATAAAAAAATTATTGGTGTAACATTAATTACATAGTTTCACTGCATGTAATTTGATTCTTTGCCATTTTGTTATTGTGAACTTATTTGCACCCTTTATATCACAGGGTTTTTGAAAAGTAAACACTATATTGTTTAGGTACTAGACTATCTCCAGCCAACCAAGTTTTAATTGTTTACCCATTTACTATAGCTAGATTTGTGCATTGCTTTCAGAGAATTGATGTATATAATATATTTTGGTTCACAACCTTTGGCTGACACACCTTGTAATCGGTTCTTAAAATTCCCAGGTTAAGAATGAGAGTAAAGATTTAATTAGTAGATTGCCAGATAACATTCTCTACTATATTCTATCAATCCTAACCAGAAAAGATGCATGCAAAACCAGCATACTATCCCGCAGGTGGAGGTCCCTTCCACACGGACTACACTCGGCACCTATGTATGAAGTTCCGTATGAAGACAATTGTTCAAAATTGACGTTAGGTTGCTGTAATCTAATACAATATCATATTGATTTTAATAAACTCAAAGGATTAGTAACTCTTATTCTAGATGTAGTTATTATAGATGAAGCTGTTATGGCAAGTATGCTTTCTACGTGTACCCTACTTGAGGGTCTGACCTTAGATGCCTGCAATGTTGTTTCAAAACTAATTGTTACTGGTCCACCATCTCTTCGTCTGAAAAAGTTGAAAGTGCGCTATTGTTCTACAAAGAAGATTGAGATTTCTGCTGCAAATCTCATTGCATTTGATTTTAGTGGAGACATTACGCGTATTTCTTCCTTCAGCGCTCCACGATTGTTGAAGGTGCATTTTAACACAGGTACTAAAGCCAGCACATTTGCACATGGACTAGCCCAATTCGCCTCCCATCCTTGTCTAGAGAACCTTTCTCTTATCATGTACTCTAGTACAGTAAGTGCATATAACTTTATGTCACACTACTCAAATTTTTTACTTCGTATGATAAAGCTGCTGTACATTATCTTTAACCCTTTATTGCCATTATTTAGGTGAAAGAAATACCCCAAAGCATACCATTATTCAAGAATCTCAAAGAATTGAACATGAATGTCTGGAACTCAAGTTGTGGCTCAGAGGAGGATGAACTCTTGTGGGTTTTATTTATTCTCAAGGCTACTCCACTTTTGCAGAAACTTGAAATTACGGTTAGTCATGAAATTTTATGTATATGAAAGGTAGTGCATGTTTCTTGTTGATGTCTTTTCTCTTGAACAGTCGAACAATTATTTTTTAGGCTACATTGCGCATGAATTTTATATTCTATTGTACCACTTTGCTATCACTATTTGTTCAAGTATATTAAAAAATAAAGTTCCACATTGATGTAGCTAATAAGTTTGTTAGGAGTAAGGCTGTCACATAAGCCCTCACCATGCCAGCAATATTTTATATTAATAGTAATGCTAGTCACAAACTCCTTATTATACACACCCTATACACATACAGTTATATAAACAAAAATTCGTGTTTTTAAAACAAGATTTCACAATTTTAATTTAAAACATCATAATTTCAATTGAAATCATGTTTTAAAAACACAATTTCAAATAGCGTATATATGGAGTGTGTAATAAAGACTGTATAATAAGATTTTTTATTACGTTAACATTCCTCCATTATTTACTATGAGAGCTCCAAAAGTTAATTTCACGTATGTTTAATGGAGATCAATTTATGTGTCCCCTGCCTAGGTTGGAAATATTGTGCATCCTCTTTGGAGTTGTGTAATTATAGAATATTTTAGTAGTACCATACAATAAATATGTATTTCTTCCTCTCATATTATAGTGGATCATATTTACTATATTGAGAATATTATTCATTATTCATATGAGATGAGTGAATACCATGGGTGGTGCTACAATCAACCCAAGGGGTTCAAATGAACCCCTTGACCTGGCTAAAAAAAGAATTATATATAATTTTTTTTTTTGACCCCTAAAATAAAATCCGAATACCCTGACCTTAAATTTTGTTTAAACCCAACTAAAATAAGCTTGAATATAATTATCTTAGTGCTACTTTCATAATATTTTCACAATAAAAGTTAAGTGGTAAGTTGTAACTGGTTTTTATCTAAATCCGTAGTTGACATCACTTATTTACATACCTTTAACAATTTGCCACCTAGATTTTATTATGAAATTATTGTGTTAGTAACACTACTCTTGAAATTGGTCCTTTGTTAAACAAATAAATAAACATTCACTTTAGTAAAAAATTATTTCCCTGCACTTTTCTTCTTCATTAGTAAAAAATTACACCACTTTTAGTAACAAAAAACTTACACCACATGTACAATCAACTTATGGACGGAGCCATGGTTGGACTTAGGAGGGCAAGAGCACCCCCCCCCCCCCTCTCCCCCCTTCCCAATTTTTTTTTAAATATATATATATATATACTAATTTTAACAATTTTGTTCTATAGAAAAACAATTTTACCACCTTATCAATATCATTGATTCTTTTAAGAGTATTGTTATAGTCACAAATTTTTCTACAACATTTTTACAAAAAATTAAGGTTGCGAATTTTTAATGGTTCATATTTGGACCCACCTCTTACATTATTTTTTTACTTAGCAATAACCGCACATCACATCAGCAATTTGTAAATGACTTTGGAATTTTTCTCATTTTAAAGACCATAAAAAAATTTATAGATCTAAAATCTAAAACAAAATATACAAGCCCAAAAAAAAAACTGTCTAATCAACCAATTTTACCCAAAATAAACAACTTGACCCTTTAAAAAATTTTAAACAAAATAATTTTGTTCTTACCTAGCAGAGCACATATCCAAGACAAAAATAAATAAATAAAAAATAATCAATCACTAAGCAACAGCAAAATTAGAGGCTAAAGTCACTGCACACAACCAGCAGCAAAGCTGCTCCATCCGTTATCAACTAATTTGTGTCTACATTTGTGATTTTTTCCTTGTTCTCTTTATCTCTCTTTCTCCTTTCCATGTTTTCTTTATGTCTAATCAAGTAGTTTGATAAGTATTCTACAGATTTTCAAATCTAGAAAGTCTTTTAGTGTTTGCTCCAATTCTAAGAGAAGGACCGCATGTGTACTTAAAAAGCTATACACTTCAAAAGCTAAAAATTATTTCAGTTACTATTTTTTTCTTAGTTTCACATTTATTCCCAGTCCTACTCCTAAGTGTGTTACTATTTTTCTTTATCATATATTTTTATTTAATTTATATTACATATAAATATAATAAATTATCATTAATTTGACAAAAATGTATGATTAGTTATTTAATTATATTTATTTATGCATTCAATGATTGTCGTCTTGCCGATCTTTAAACTATTAATAATGTTTTTAGACTATTGTACACTAAATTCTATTTAGAATACTATTTTAGATTATTGGATATAATATGAAAGCTGTATATACTAAAAAAAAAATTGATCATTTTATTTTTTACTCCCCCACAACAAATTTCTAGTTCCTACACTATTGACCCGCCTAAAAAAAATCTTAGAAAATACGCATTTATTGTACTTCCAAAGTAATCCATTATGTTCCTAATTTTAGGGCCTCATCCAATAATGTAATCATGCCATGTAATATATACATGTAAGGAGTGTGGTGAACAATATTGCATTAGACTTTTCTTTAATCAACATGGTCAGAACTTGGTTTATTCTAATTTCTGCAATATAACCCTCCCACTGAAGTAATATGCAAACTCTTAATTTTAGTCATATGCATTTTGTATCTCCCAATTGCTAAAATTCTGATATACTATCTTGGTTGTAGGTATGTGCGCAAGACTTCTTTGAGAACCAACTAGAAATACGGAGTTTTTCTGGTTTTTCACATGATCAGTTGAGACAAATTGAGATGCATGGGTTTGTGGGTAACTGGTATGAAGTCGAGTTTGCGATTTATATGCTTGAAAGCTTAAAAAAACTTGAGTTAATGGTTATTGACCCATCTACGAGATGCTATCGCAATGGAATGTGGGCCAATTATGTAGATTCTTCTTGGGAAGAAAAACACAAGCCAATTGTCCAAGACAAACTTGAGAAAGTGAAAACGAGTGCTCAACTTAGAATCTTATAAAGTTACTAAACTCATCACACACGTTTTACGCGTGCGATAATAATCTTTTTTCTTTTCTTTTTTTAATTTGTTGTTGAGTTTTATAATGTTTAAAAGGGATATATAAATAAGTATTTGTATTATTTTTTTAAAAGAAAAAGGTAAGGTAACATGGAATAATGTTTAAAAATGAGATAGAGATAGTGTCCTAATTTTTGAGTTGGATAGAGAAAATAAAGGAAAAAACCTAAAACTTAGGAATAGTAAATTACTCTTTTAACCAGTTTGTGTTTTTTAATTTAAAATTATTTAACTAAAAGACAGGTATTTTAGACAATTTAAGAATTTGTGTGACGAGAGTATTATAGTAAAAAAAATGTTGAAACTCAAACAAAGAATCATGTTTTTAATAGTATCGATAAGGTGCTATAATTTTAGCATATTAGCAAATAACAAGGCACCCCTGCTTCATGGAGACTATTTTTTTTCTTTATTTTTTTAGAAAAATGTTTTCATTAAGTTTGAATGTTTGAAACATTGGATTGAATAACTTAAACCAACTTCCATATTTACATATATGAATAACAGGTGTAATTTTATTATTCTCTCTCTACAACCGCGATTCTTTAACACCCTCGAATCATACTTCAAATGCATTTTGCCCAAATGGTATGGTAGTTACTTGCGAAATTTGAAATTAATTATCATGAATTTCTCATATTCCATTGAAAATAAGATTTTTTTTTTTTTTTTTTGAATAGATATTGATTTATCATAAGATGTTTTCTATCAAAGGAAAATCAAGAAATTTGAAATTATGGTTTATCGAATTATAAATGAGTTTGGTAGCTAGAAATAACTATGGGCTGCCTCTTCTTTCATGGCCCCTTTGCAGGTCCTCATTATTGTTAAGGCCCTTGTGCATAGGCTCCAACATTGTCACCTAGCAGCTACTTGATCAGCTTCACTCTGAGGCAAAAAGGACCAGAGACAAAGGTAAACGGTTATTAGCCCAAATCAAATCCCCATTTGGTAGCCTAATATTGAAACTAGAAATAAAGAGAGACTAACAGTGTGTTTAGTTGTAACTAAGGGGAAGAAAAACAGAGAGAAGAGAGTGAAGGAAGAGAGAGGAAAAGAAATGAAATAGAAAATGCATCCCTCTTACACGTTTGGAAAGGGTGAGGGGAGAGAAAATAAAATAAAATAAAATAAATATATTTAAATTCAATATATTTTTTTACATAAATAACCCAATAAAATCCAGAAGATTTGATTTTGTGATGGATAAAATTGAAATTTTAAACTTCCTTCAAAGTGGGCCCCCAAAAGTTGCACTCGTATTATATAGTTTTTTCATCATTTTTGTCCAATTTGGGCAGATGAGAAAAGTGGACCTAGATAGATGCTCATGCCTTCGATCTTCTCTTCTTTTCTTTCCTATAATACCAATTAGAAAAAGGAAATTGTCATGTCAACACAATTTATTATAAATAGTCAGATGCCTTTTGTCATATTCATATAATCATAATAGTAATATAGTACCTATAATAATAAGAACAACAACAACAATAATAATAATAAGAATTAATGCTTTGTTTGGGAAGGGAGGAAGAAAAGAGAAAAGAGAAAAGAAAGAAAATTGTGTTGACATGACAATTTCCCTTGTTTGGTTAGCATTATAGGAAAGAAAAGAAGAGAAAATGGGAGAAATGAGCATCCATTCAGGCCCACTTTTCTAAGGGAAAGTCAAATAAAAAGAAAGCAACTTTTGGGACCTACCACTAATAACATTTAAAATTTCAATTATGTCCATCACCAAAACAAACATTCTGGATTTTATTGGGGTATTTAGATAAAAACATATATCTAATTTAAATATAGTATTTTTTTTTCTCTTCCCTCACTCCTTCCAAACATGTAAACTAGATAAGCTGCGAAATTTATTTAATGACCTAGGTAATAATTAAGACCCCAAACTTCAAATTTTACGGCTAATTCAATTTCAGACTAAACTAACAATTAAAGCCAAGTGTAAGTATTTAGCCAATTGAACTAAGCATTTTACAACAAAGATTGCATGGATAAGCATATTTAGCAAATTAAAAGAACAATAAGCAATAAATAAGAGAAGCACACCCAAGATAACACCAAATGTGTTATCGAAGAAGGAAAAAAAAATGAGAACCGGGTGGAAAAACCTCTCTACGGCCAGCCGTGGAAAGGTCCACTAAGTATAGATCGTTGCAATACAAATTGACTTACACTACCATCAAGTAGTGTTATAATCTTTTCCTCGAACCCTCCAAGCTTCTGCTCACAATTGACTACACCAGTCCTTTCTTTAACTTTGGCACCAGCTCCGCAACAAAACAGTACCGGTTGCATCTTCAAGCCACCATGGCTAAATTTGGCAAACTCCAATGCTTCCGAAGGGTCCAAACAACACTTTCTAATCTTCTCTCAAAGATTTGGCTATGGAGAGAGGGAAGAGTGTAGAAAACTAATAGTGTTTGGCTGTCTCAACAGTAGATAAAATTCTCTCAACTCCTAGGTGGGTCCTTAGTGTAAAATTTGTGGGAAATGATGATATTTATAGTGGGAGGGGGAGAGGTACAACAAGTGATCTAAATAATAGAATTTCCTCTCAAGTTCAGGGAAATTTGCATGAGCTGCGGATTTCAATCCCAACTGCTTTATAAAACTTGTCATGTACCTATTTCGTAAATGCCAATGTCCCTAGACTATTCTGCAAAAATGCAGTTCTGGCAACACTACATTGAACTTCTAAATCCAACCCATCCCAATTACAAATATAGCCCACAAATATAAGAAATTAAGCCTAAATTACAATCAAATTTGACAAAAAATAAAGTCAATAAAAATACAAATAAAATACAACTTAACATGAGCAAATTAAAGGAACAATTAACAAAAAAATAAATAAATAAGAGAAGCAAATCTTAGATATATCGAATGTGTTATCAAAGAAGAAAACTCGAGAATTCGGCAAAAAAAAAAACATTTCTGCAGCTAGCCACTAAAAGGATCCACTAAGAATAGATAGTTGCAGTACAAATTAACCCACACAACTATCGAAGTACTATTGCAATCTTCTACTAAAGCCCTCCAAGCTCCTACTCGAAACTGATTTTGCTAAGTCCTTTCTCTATCCTAGTCACCACATCTGCAACCAAGTACCGATTGCATCTTCAAAGCACCATAGCTTAAATTGGCAAACTTCTTTCCACAGACTTCAGTCTTTTGGCCCAAGTGGCATATCTCTAGTCTTCAGAGAAGTGTTCACTTCTCGTGCGGGCCACTTCCTCGGCTTCAATTTCCTGGTTATAATCATTGTGCTGGGCCAGAACTAATGAGAAGTCGGGCCCTTCTTCTCCTCAGGTCGGATCTATTTGAAAATATTCCTTCGTCAAGCCTCCCCCTCCCACACCATACATAATATAAAACAATATATCCTATTAACAAAAATGTAAAACAATATATCAAATATGAAACCAAAATAAATAAATAATATAAATAAAAAACCAAAATATTATAAGATTCACTATTTGACAGACACATATGACAAAGACAAACATAAACCCATGAGACCTAATTAAAGTAAACACACACAAAATTAAGTTTTTTTTTCCTCAATTATAATCCTGCCTTCAAATGCCATTATAGAGTGGTAGATTTTGTAAGACAAAGACAAATGGAAAAGGTTTCTCTCTAAACTAGTTTAGAGAGAAATTCTTCAAACTCCTCTTATATCTTTTTATTGGATATGAATTTTGAAAATCTAACCGTTGTATTACATGTTTTTTATGTTCTTAACACATATGTCATATTTCATTCAATTTAGATGTTATTTATTATTCGATTAATAAACTTATTTTTATGCATAATTTTAGATTACAAAAATTTGAAATTTAAATATTTTATTGATGAAATAGCTATTGATATTCGATGTAATTGAAATTTTGCAAGTATGAAGGATATAATAAAAATATGCATTCTAACAATTAGATTTTCAAAATTTGCATCCAATAAAAATATATAGGAGGAGTTTGAATATATAGTTTCCTCTCAAACTAGTTTAGAAACCCTTTCACGAAATCATGAAACTTGTTTCTAGAGACTTGTGGGAGAGAGAAATAGAGCACTTGACAAGTTTTTTGTTTTTTCCTTCCTTTTTATTGCTCTCAGATTATACTCTTAATTACATTTCAAATGTGATTATGGAACGGTAGCCTTTGTCAAGAAAAGACATAATCATGATACTAGTTTCTATTCTCTTTTTCTTATTAGAATAAGAAAAACAAAAATAATCATAATTTAGATTGTTAATTATGGAATGCATGGCTTTGAATTTTATGGGGGTCCTCATCTGATATTTAAAATTCATGGGGCCTCCAAACAAGAGACAAATGCGAAATATTAAATATTTAACTTCATCTGATACCTGTGAACACTCAACAAGTGGATGAGAATTATCCTTAAAAATGAGTTATTAATTTTGGTTGAGAAATATTACCCTTATATTCTTTGTGTGATAAGTTTAATTAATATAAAAATCATATTTTAAATAACTTTACAACTTGTTCCGAAGTATGAGAGCATTAATATGTATATATGCTCTTACTAAAACCACCAGTGGTTTTAAGCAGTGTTGTAAGGTACCTTACAATCTCGGTAATTAAGCAGTGTTATGTATAAAGTAATTTACATAAGCATGTAAATATATTTTCTGACGGAAATTCCAAGTATTTCTTTAATAGGTTGGATTATTTTCATAGTCACTTTTTCGAAAATAAAAGATAAAAAAGTCTTTGCTCACACACTTTTTTGTTATGAAAAAATGTAATTCAGAATTACTCGTTACGTACCATATTCCTATGATGTCAACTCGATCCTAATGATTACTCATTATCATCAGACTAAAACACCAGTTAGTTTTTTGTGTAGGTAAGGATCGAGTCACAGATCTCTTATTCGATAATACTAGACTTTACCAATTGAGCTAACAGAAACCCAGTTTGAAGGATTACAATTAAGTCTATTATTATATTTCATATACATTTGTTTCTATTATTATTATTTTGAATACAACAAAAAGCATTTGATTTTTCTCACAAATATTTATAGTGTGTTTGGTTGTAATTGAGGGGAAGAGAAAAGAAGATAAGAGAGTGAAGGAAGAGAAAATCTCTTTTACACGTTTGGAAGGAGTGAGGGAAGAGAAAAGAAAATAATATAATAAATTGAAATTAGATATATATTTTTATCTAAATACACCAATGAAATCCAGAATGTTTGTTTTGGTGATGAACAAAATTGGAATTTTAAATATTATTAGTGGTGGGTCCCAAAAAGTTGCACTCTTTTTATTTGGTTTTCTCTAAGAAAAGTGAGCTCGAATGGATGCTCATTTCTCCTATTTTCTCTTCTTTTGTTTCCTATAATGCTAACCAAACAAGAGAAACTGCCATCTTAGCACAATTTCCTTTTCTTTTCTTTTTTCACTTTTCTTCCTCCCTTCCCAAACATAGCATTAGTTCTTATTATTATTATTATTATTATTATTATGACAAAAGGAATTTGATTATTTATAATAAATTGTACTAACAAAACAATTTCCTTTGTTTAATTGGAATTAGGGGTGTGCAAAATATTTGCTTAACCCGCTAACTCGCCCGACACACCGGTCCAGTGCGGGTCATTAAGTTAGGCGGTTTGCGTTAGGCGGGTTAGACCCCTGAAATTGCAAATTGGATTGGGTTATGGATTGAAAAATTGCCAACCTACTACAACTTGACCCGCCTACTAAATTATACATACATAAAAAATATATATTAGTTCAGATTATTAATTATTTAAAGTTAATCAATTCACCTAATAAATTTTTACAACTAATCAATAATCAATTCCCTAAATAGAATTGGCCTTCAAAAAAATCCTTAAACAAATTTTAAAAAGTCAACATTGAAACCCTAAACACCCCTACCTACCACCCATCCCATTTACTTCAACCGTATATACAGTATACATTCTGTGGCTCTAGGTCTCACTTTTTCTTCTCACCTTTCACTTTTGGCTTTCACCTTCAACCACTGTCTTCCCCTTCCTCTTTCTTCTTTAACCTTTTTGAAGCCTATTTGTTATGACATATGTGATTTAATGTTAGGAACATATGTCACTATTTTATGTAATTGGTTAATCTTTTGTCAAAACGCACTTTACTTATAATTGGGTAGATCTAGGATGTGTTTAATGCTTCAAGAAACAAAGTTTCAAGTTCAAGTGTTAAAGTCATGCAAGTCTGTCCAAGAATCAAGTGAGAAAGTGTTGTTCATTAAAGCTCAACAGCTAGCATCTATCGAGGCTTAAAGAGCTGCTGAAGCCCGTGGCTCGATAGCTGCTCAACAGATAGGGTATCTGTCGAGATTTATGAAATTCAGAATTTCTGGTTTGTTTTTCATCCAATCCGTGAATGTATGTTTGGACTTTCTTTTCTCACAACCCTAAACATATATAAGGATTATTTTAAAGGTCATCAAAGGTGACACAAGTTGCACAAGTGTGGAGCAAAAATTTGTTTGTGCAAATTGTGACTGGAGACAAAATTTGTCCTAGTTCATCTATATCTTGAAGAAGTTACTGTGTTTGTACACCGTAGGGTTTTGTGACCAAGGAGCTTCTTGATCTTCATCATGTGATGAACTGAAAAACTTTGCAGCCAACATCCTTCTTTAGTTGGTGATTGAAGTCGCATACTAGGATCCGCGCAATTGGTTAGTCACGTACTAGAAGCCGTGTATTGAAAATGAGAGATTGTCACTACAGAAAAAGTCCAATTGGGTATTGGGATAAGGATTCAACTGTAGGTTGGTATAAGGTACTGGGATTCTTTTACTTGTAACCGCTGATTGTGATAATAGTGAATTCTCGAGAGTGGTGACCTTAAAATCACTCGGTGAGGTTTTTGCCATATTGGTTTTCCCCATTCGAAAACAAATCACCCGTGTCAAATTTATTTTCCGTTGCACTTTAGTTTATTGGTGATTTGTTTGTGCTACCACACATTTTGCATGTTAATTTGATTAATTAATAAACTTGTCTAATTAATCAATTAATTCATCACAATGGATCAATACATTCTTGGCTTATCACTATTTCTTATCATTTCAATTCTTCACCGACAATCACAAAGGTACATAATTACGTTATTGTCTTCTATTGTTTAGTTCTTTTTTATTTCGGTTTATGTCATTTGATCCGTTTATATATTATAAAATGTGTTCTAATATTGCAAGTAAAGCCATTATGGCAGGCAGGTTCATTGTATATTCAAGTAATTCATTGTATATCAAGTTAAATATGTTATATATTACATAAGAATACAGTTCATCTAATTCTTTGTCTTTTTCTAATTTTAATTATTATTTTTAATCCTTGATGTGACTTTGGAAATATTAAGACTTTGAGTTTGTTGATTTAATTTTCCTAAGTTGTAACACAGAGCCTACTACTGTTTTTTAATTTTCTAAGTTGTAAGGCAGAGCCTACATTTGCTAGAGATGATATATCTCTTTTTCATTGACCCTATGTTTATGTTAGAATTTAAATTATTCAATGAAATCTAGCTTTAGTTTAGTTTTTTTTTTTTTTTTTTTGTGCATTAGTTATATTTTGAGATTATTCAATAAAATATTGTAGTTTGAGATAATTTTTTTTTTTAATGTTGTTAATGCCAACCCGCCGAGTTGAAACCACCCAAATTTGTAACCAATCCGCTGGATTTAGACTTTGGTGGGTTGGTAGTGGATTGAAATTTTTCTAACCCGCTAGTGGCGAATTGGATAGAAATATTGGCGTTTACCCACCTAATCCGACCCGCACACACCCCTAATTGGAATTATAGGAAAGAAAAGAAAAGAAAATTGAGAAAATGAGCATCCATCTAGGCCCATGTTTCTCATCTGCCCAAAGTGGGCGGAAATAAGGAAAAAGCCATGTAAAACAAGTGCAACTTTTGGGGGCCCACTACGGAGAACATTTAAAATTTCAATTTTATCCATCACAAAGACAAACATTCTAGATTTTATCGGATTATTTAGATAAAAACATATATCTAATTTAAATATATTATTTTCTTTTCTTTACTTTTCTCTTCCCTGAGTTCCCTCACTCCTTCCAAACGTGTAATAGGGATGGATTTTCTTTTTCATTTCTTTTCCTTTCACTTCCTTCACTCTCTTCTCTCCTTTTCTATTCCCCTCGATTACAACCAAGCACACTGTTAGCCTCTCTTTATTTCTAGTTTCAATTTTAGGCTTCAAAATTGGGATTTGATTTTGGGCTAACCATTAACCTTTGTCTCTGGTCCCTTTTGTCTCAAGGTGAAGCGGATCAAGTAGCTGCTTAGTGACAATGTCGGAGCCTAAGCACATGGCCCTTAACAATAATGGAGGCCTGCAAAAGGGCCATGAAAGAAGAGACAGACCATAGTTATTTTGTTTTCACCGACCAAATGAAAATGTCTTACTTTACTCATGTCCCCATCTAATCTAATGAATATTAATATAATTTATAGCAGGGTTCGGTTCTTTATTTTAAGGGTAAAAAATGTAGAATTTTAATCATTTGACAGGTTGTAACTTGTATTATTACACCAAGCCTTTTAGATTAGTTTTAATTGTATCTTGCACACAATCTAGGTATTTTAGTGGCAGACCCAAACGGAAAAATTTGACAATTTTCTTTGTTAAGTGAAAAATAAAAATAGTATATCAGAATTATAAATATTAGTTCCAAACTCTTCCTAAAATGGTGTGATTATTTTTTAACAAAGTATGATTTAAACAATATATTAATTTTCTAAATTAATTTAACTATATTACTTCTCAAAAAAAAGTTATCTATATTTGTCATTAAAATGTGTTTAAATTTTTTAAGTTAATAAAACATAATTTATTTTACATTCAATTATTATATGAAGCGAGATATTTTCTAAACAATGTAATGTGCTGTTAGAATTTGTTTCTAGTGCTCTTTACAAACAATTCATCCTCTATATGTCTCAAATAGCTTAAATAGGAAGAAATTTTAAGTAAATCCATCACTTATATGATATATATATATATATATATATATATATATATATATATATATATATATATATATATATATAGACTTTAAAAACATAAGAAAAAAATGTATTTGTATCAAGAATTTACCAACATTATGCTGATAATGTGACATAATTATCAATAAAGTAGCTTCTCTTTCTACACAAACTTCTTCTCCCAAAACGTTAATATTGTTGAAGGTATTTAGCAATAAATTACTCGTGGTTTTAAATACAGGTTTGGTCAAAGAACCAGTTTTGGCCTCGGTTCTCGGTTTTACCTGATTTTTTTATCGATTTTAGGGGATTTTATCGAACCAAATTCAAGCCCGATTCCTAATTAAACCGATCAATCCGGTCCCACTTTTAAAACCATGAAATTACTTATCCAACACACTACCCCTATTCAACTGCAAATCAATTTAAATATGTTGAATTGCAGTACATAAAGATTGCATGCAAAATTTCAATTTCTCCTGCATGCCAAAATCATCATTAATTATTTTCAGTCGTGCATAATAAGAATTATCCATAATAACTAAAACCACCATTTACTAACCATCACAGTAGATATAACCACAATAAAAATTTAAAAAAAAATGAGAAAAAAAGAATTATACAATACAAAATGAAGATTGTTTAATGTTTCCCTTACAAACAAAAAGTCCTTGATCATTTCATTTTTCTTTTCAACAAATTTATGATTTTTTTTTTTTTTTGAAATACATAGTTTGTGTTTTGGATATTAAGGAGAGGAATTGTAGAATTTTTTTTTTTTTTTTGGTTGTTGTTGTTGTTGTTAAGGTTATTATTTTAACATAATTTTTTCGTGTTTTAGATATTATTAAGAGAAAGCTTGGGTATTGATGTAATTTACTTTCTTTAATGCTTTCAAATGGTCGGCTCATTGGGTTTTGGATCTTAAGTTCTTTTCTTTCTTGTTATTAATTTATAAATTTTATGCTTTGCAGGCTTTCATTAGTAGTGAAAAATGCTTTGCATATTATTGAGGGGAAAATTTTGATGTTCCCAAATAAAATATGGAGTAGCTAAGCCGAAACCCGACGATGGACCCTTGAAATAAAGCCCAAAGGCTATCAGTGTGGTGTAAGTCCGCCCAAGCGAGAGGTAGAGGCTACACCCTAACAAGAAGATAACAATAAAGCATAATAAACACGTTAATGTTGTTACTTTGTTACATTATTAGTCCTTTTAGAGCATCATAGTTCGAATCAGTCCTTCAGCAGTAAGGGTAAAATTACACTTAGTCCAAAGAAAAACATATTTAAACAGTCCAATGGTCAATGATTAAATAAGTTTAGAAATGTGTTAACTCCTGAGGGTCCTTGCATGTCTCGGTCAGGGGAGTTCATTGTACTTTCAGCCATCATTACATCAATGTGAGGGAAAAATTTGATTATTACATATACATTATATCCTTCAACCGTAAAATAAAAGTAAAAATTAAAGGTTCCATAGTTACAAATAAAGGAGGAAAAATAGGATGGAATAAGGAGAGAGAGAGATCCTAACTCAGTGCAGCAAGTATTAAACTAAGATTTTGGTGAGGGTGTGTTCATAAGGCACGAATGGGACAATATGGACTATTTTGAGTGAGTGGGATGAAATTATCTCTAAGGTTAAGGCTTTTTGTGAGTAGTGGGCTATTTGTGAGTAGTGGGAAACATTTATGAGCTGTGATTGTGTAAAGGAGAGGAAAGAGTATCTGAGGTTAGATGAGTGTGGGCTAAAGGGGATGAGTAGTGAGCTTGAAGAGAGTTAAACCACTAGTAAAATGGCAAATAGATTAGGAGTTTTAGAGGGAGTGGTTCCCTTGTCAGTTATGGGACATTTATGGAGTAGGAAGGTGTAAGCAAGGTGGTGATTGTTGGTGTTATGGTGACTATAGGTTGAGAAAGGTTGTGAGTGAGCTCAACAGAGCTTGGGGAAGCTTAAAGAAAGCTTAATAGGGGTTGAATTTTTGCAGAATGTAGTCAATGATAGAAGTTTTTAGAGAGGCTCCACCCCTGTGGCTTGAGGTGTGTATGTTTTTATAATGAAGCGTTAGAGAAGCATTGATTGACAAGAATCCAAAAACGCATGACTCATCAGGGGTGACGAATCAAGGTTTAACTTTCCTGGGATTTTTTATCAAAAGTAGGAAAATCCACTTTAAGGGGTTGTCTTGCTTCTTTAGGTAATTATGGGATTTTAGAACTTTTTGCATTAAATGTTAAGATTGCTGAGATTGTGTTCAGCCAATGGGATTAAGGCAAGTATCAAAAACGAATCCTAATGTTGCAACTAAGATTTGGTCCCCAAGAAGTAAGATTCAACAACCCAAGCTAGGTGTCAAATTCTAGTATACTTTAAGGGGTTCCGCTGGAGATCCCTTTACGCCTTCCAAACCACATGTTTCAAATTTTTCCCCTTTAGGATTCATGGGCTTGGTACATGAATCACATATTGAATGTTTTTAACATTTATAGCATCAATTTGTTGAAGTTTTGGTTTCAACTCTCCTTTCGCTGGAGGTGCAGTCTTGAGGAAGATGATGGAGTCCCTTCATCTTTTTTACTTTAATTGATATGACAGCCCTTGGGCACTGTTCACGTTAGGCAGAGGGTGGTAGAAAACTGATGGGACAGCCCTTAGTCCATTCTCAAAGGCTTGGTTCCCTTGTATGAGTCCCTAGTTGCTCTTTTTGGTTAGGAATGAACAAGGGTTGTTTGCCCACTCTCCTTTGCCTCCTGCTGGTGTTTTTTGCTTGGGCTTGCTCACATGGGATGGGTTGCGTGCACATGTTGTCATAGGCTTTCATTCCTCATGGACTTTTATTAGTAAATATTTTTGGGTTTTTCATAAATACTTACAATGGACCTTTGGGCAATTAGTTGTAATATTTGAAACAATAGGACAAGTTTCAAAATACTTTTGTAAATAATATTTACTTTGATGAATTCCATGTTGCAATAATGTTCATGGTTTCTAATAATCGCATCATAACTTAAATGATGATCTTGTGGGTTTGAATGTTTACCATGAGTGTCAAAGGCGTATATTATAGATGTCGTGATGCAAATGATGTCCATATATTTCATGGGTTTATAACATAAATAAATGTCATGAGTCTAACAATCATAACTTTCCATAGGCTTTTACCAGATGATTGCTATGGGTTTTGAGAATAAATAATTCATAAATTCCATGAACTTGTAATATTATAATAATATGTTTAAGAATTTAAAGTATTGTTCATTATTGGACTTTTAAGTGAAATAATTATGACATAGTATTTTGCCAAGTATTAATAACCTTGGTCTTTTGATAGAATAGTGCCAAGTAGTTAACTTAGGCTTTTAATAGTGCCAACGTAAGTTGGGCTTTTGATATTACCAATGAGGATTGGGCTTTGATATTGCTAATGAGAGTTGGGCTTTGATGTTGCCAACGTGCCAATGAGAATTGGGCTTTGATGTTGCCAATGAAAATTAGGTTTTAAATAGTGCCAACTTAAGTTGGGCTTTTGATATTGCCAATGAGAATTGGACTTTGATGTTGCCAATGAAAATTACGCTTTAAATAATGCCAACGTAAATTGGGTTTTTGATATTACCAATGAAAATTGGGCTTTGATGTTGCCAATGAAAATTGGGCTTTGGATAAATAAATTGACATGGGTTTAGATCATGGGCTTTGATCATGGATTTGAATTCCATTGATAAAATTGTTTTGTCATGGACTTAAATCATGGGCTTCTCAAATATTGCCAAGCATAAGTATTCTTAGGCTTTAAATAGAATATAATAATAAAATTAGATAAAATATGAGTTTTTGGGATTTTTTGTGATATTTTATATCATGACCCAATTTAGATAATGAGATATAAAACATTTGTGAATAAGATAATAATAGAACAAAAAATATTTGGGAAAACCCAATAACTTATTAGCGGTATAAATAGGTGGTACTCAAATAAAATTAGGTGTAAAAAAAAAAGGTACCCTAACACATATTAAGGAGAGGAAACATTTGATTTTTTTGGATTGATGATATTTTTCTTTTTTTCAAATACGACTTGTGGGGTACAGAAATTGAATAAGGTAGTATTGCCACGTGTCATACCTGAGGCGGAGGAGGCCAATGCAATTCCAAGGAAATCATACCCTCAGACAGTAAGGCCACGTCAGTGGCACGTTACCAAAGGAGGTCATACTATATAGAAAAAGCATCAGAGAGGGGATTAGCCCTAACGTGACTGAAGGGATGATAGTTTCCACCCCATTTAATGCGTCCTACCAAATCTCCTGGCCGCATTTATGTTGAGAACACTCCTGAATAGTGTTGCCTTGGTTGTCGCATTTCATAGAAGGTTTGGGAAGGTATCTAATGAGACAAGCACTTGAGTAGTGGCTTGCATGATCAACAAATGAAGGGTCAAGATCATCTAAAATGGGCTATATAATGTAAGAGATCCTCCAGGGAGAAGGGGATCGAAAAACTTGTAGAAAAAATATTGTAGCATAAAGAACCGAAACTATAATCAAGTCCTAGAGTGATATATTCAAGAGTTACTCTTCTCGAACTTTGCTGAGGAGGAATTTCTTTGCAAAAGACTTGTTTTTCTCTGTTTTTCTCTGTTTTTCCTTGTTTTCTTACCATCTCTAGTCCATTGTGAGCATGGTCCAATCCATAGAAGCCTAATTTTCAACCCACTCTCTAAAAATTCCTTGTGTTAGACTCCTTGAACCTGAGTCCTTCTACCTTTTGGGCTTAGGAATCAAAACCTGTTCTTACACGGCTGATGTGGTTTTTATTTTAGTGAAAGGAAATTTGGTTCTTTAGAATATTTGTGGCTCTTTTGTTTTTTTTTTCTGATTTGGATTTTATTCCTAATTTTCTTACGTTTGGTTTGAAACAAATTTTTGTTCATATTTTCATTTAATCGATTATCGTTTGACATATTTTCTATCTTTTTTGGTTACTTACCATCTCTCATAAGTTTTTTTGTTTCCTTTTTTCTCAGATTATTTTGTTTTTTATAGGTGAAAAATATTTGTACAAATAGTTGGTATATATGGATGACAAAACATTACAAACATTTGTTTTTAACCTCACCCCTAAAGGTGTCATGATTATGCATGCAAATGGTAGTATAATTGATAACGGGAATGGTAACCAAATGCATTAATGCCTATATCACGCACTGAAGTCAATATTTATATATTGAAATTATAATATGGCTAATAAATTAAATATTAATTACTGTTTTATTTCTCTTATTTTTTGTTTATTAAAATGATAGTATTATATGCTCATTGTATTGTAGAATATAAATATAATTAAAAGACCAAAATATTGGTAGATAGGAATCAGGATATATTCCAAAACCAAAATATATTCAAATAGGTATCCATAAATTCTAGTGAATTAATTGTCACGCATGCATGGGTAAAATCTATGTGTGTGTATATATATATATATATATATATATATATATATATATATATATATATATATCTTATTGATTGATTTGTCAAGAACTTCAAATAATTTTTCAATCTTACTTCGTTGAGATTCAATTTACAAATTGTTATTCAACGTAACAAGTGAGGGCCAATGGATGAAAGAAATGGCATAGAGGTAAGTAATAATGTAATATAGCTCGATGTTTTGCATACACTAAATTTCATATATTTGTAATTTATAAATAAATAAAAGTAAGAGGAGCAACCAATTCAAGATCTCAATCATATGACGTTTAAGAGACAAGTAAACATGTTTTATACATTGGGGATTTTTTTTTTTTTTAAACAAAATACATTGCAAAATTTGGGTTGCTAAGAAATTAGCTTAGAGGATACCCTTGGAAATCATATAATGACTTTGTGAAGCAAGTTCTACTTATAGTTATAGGCAACATTTGGTGATTTCTTTGAGATGCTATATTGCCTTTGAAGTTGTTGGTGTAAAAAAACTCATATATCTTGTTAGGGTTTGGTTCAAATTTATTTACACATGAGATACATTTTTTCAATGCATAAAACTTTCTATTTAATTTTTTTAAAATTAAATCTCCAATATTGGATTATATTGTCTCCTTTTACTCTCCGTATTTGCAAACTATCAACTTCATCAAAGATCAATAATCACATGATTTATACTGGATTATATAATCTCTTTTTCACTTTTAAAACTATACAAAAAATTTTGGTTTATGATTAAATAGTATAATGTCTAAATGATGTCCAATTAACTTGAAATTCTGCATGTTTATTAAAAACAAAGGGAATTTGTAATCAAATGGTGAAGTTTTCAAAATATGAATTTAATAAAAAAATTATTGGTGTAACATTAATTACATAGTTTCACTGCATGTAATTTGATTCTTTGCCATTTTGTTATTGTGAACTTATTTGCACCCTTTATATCACAGGGTTTTTGAAAAGTAAACACTATATTGTTTAGGTACTAGACTATCTCCAGCCAACCAAGTTTTAATTGTTTACCCATTTACTATAGCTAGATTTGTGCATTGCTTTCAGAGAATTGATGTATATAATATATTTTGGTTCACAACCTTTGGCTGACACACCTTGTAATCGGTTCTTAAAATTCCCAGGTTAAGAATGAGAGTAAAGATTTAATTAGTAGATTGCCGGATAACATTCTCTACTATATTCTATCAATCCTAACCAGAAAAGATGCATGCAAAACCAGCATACTATCCCGCAGGTGGAGGTCCCTTCCACACGGACTACACTCGGCACCTATGTATGAAGTTCCGTATGAAGACAATTGTTCAAAATTGACGTTAGGTTGCTGTAATCTAATACAATATCATATTGATTTTAATAAACTCAAAGGATTAGTAACTCTTATTCTAGATGTAGTTATTATAGATGAAGCTGTTATGGCAAGTATGCTTTCTACGTGTACCCTACTTGAGGGTCTGACCTTAGATGCCTGCAATGTTGTTTCAAATCTAATTGTTACTGGTCCACCATCTCTTCGTCTGAAAAAGTTGAAAGTGCGCTATTGTTCTACAAAGAAGATTGAGATTTCTGCTGCAAATCTCATTGCATTTGATTTTAGTGGAGACATTACGCGTATTTCTTCCTTCAGCGCTCCACGATTGTTGAAGGTGCATTTTTAAACAGGTACTAAAAGCAGCACATTTGCACATGGACTAGCCCAATTCGCATCCCATCCTTATCTAGAGAACCTTTCTCTTGTCATGGACTCTAGTACAGTAAGTGCATATAACTTTAAATTATGTTATACTACTCAAATTTTTTACTTTGTACGATAAAGCTGCTGTACATTATCTTTAACCCTTTATTGCCTTTGTTTAGGTGCAAGAAATACCCCAAAGCGTGCCATTATTCAGGAATCTCAAAGAAGTGAACTTAGAAGTGTACCTGAGTTGTGGGTTAGAAGAGGATGGACTTTGGTGGGTTTTATCTATTCTCAAGGCTACTCCTCTTTTGCAGAAACTTGAACTTACGGTTAGTCATGAAATTTTATATATATGAAAGGTAGTGCATGTTTCTTGTTGATGTCTTTTCTCTTGAATAGTCGAACAATAATTTTTTAAACTACATTGCGCCTGAATTTTATATACAATTGTACCACTTTGCAATCACTATATGTTCAAGTATATTAAAAAATAAATAATAAAGTCCCACATTGATGTAGCTAATAAGTTTGTTAGGAGTAAGGCTGTCACATAAGGTCCTCACCATGCCAGCAATATTTTATATTAAGAGAAATACTAGTCGCACACTCTTTATTACATACTCACCATACACATATAGTTACTCAAACAAAAAAATCATGTTTTTATAACAAGATTTCACAATTTTAATTTAAAACATCATAATTTCAATTGAAATCGTGTTTTAAAAATATAATTTCAAATGGTGTATATATAAAGTGTGTAATAAGGAGCATATAATAAGATTTTCCATCATGTTAATATTCCTCCATTAGTTATTGTGAGAGCGCCAAAAGTTAATTTCATGCATGTTTAATGGAGATCAATTTATGTGTCCAATGCCTAGGTTGGAAATATTGTGCATCGTCTTTGGAGTTATGTGTAATTATAGAATATTTTGGTAGTACAATACAATAAATACATATTTCTTCTTTTCATAGTGGATCATATTTACAATATTAATAATAAGATTCACTATTCATGTGAGATGAGTGAATACCATGGGCAGCACTATAGCCAACCCAAAAGGGTTCAAAACTTCAAATGAACCCCCTAACTTGGCCAAAAAAAGAATTATATTTTTTTTTTGACCTCCTAAATTAAAATTTTGAATACCCTGACTCTAAATTTTTTTTAAACCCAACTAAAATAAGTTTAAATATAATCATCTTAATGCTACTTTCATAATATTTTCACAATAATTTTATAATAAAAGATAAGTAGTAAGTTGTAACAAGTTTTTATCTAAGCTCATAGCTGACATTACTTATTTACATACCTTTAACAATTTGTCACCTAGATTTTATTATGAAAGTGTTGTGTCAGTAGCACTAATCTTAAAATTGCTCATTTGTTAAAAAAATACAAATTTTAGCAATTTTTTTTATATAAAAATACACTTTTACCTCCTTAACAATATCATTGATTTTTTTAAGAGTATTGTTATAGTCACACATTTTTTTACAACATTTTTACAAACTATTAAAGTAGCAAATTCTTATTGGTTGACATTGAGTCCCACCTCTTACATTATTCTTTTTACTTACCAATAGCCACTCATGATTTCAACTATTTATAAAAAAAGTTTCTAATTTTAGAATTTTTCTCATTTTAAAGACCATAAAAAAAATGTATAGATCTAAAATTTAAAACAAAATATACAATCCCAAAAAACGTTATTCCAACAACAAAAATTACCAATAGTAAAACTAAAAAAAAATAAAAATAAAAATAAAAGGTCGAATTGACCAATTTTACCCTAAATAAATAACTTGACCCTTTAAAAAATTTTAAACAAAATAAATTCTTTTTCTTACCTAGCAGAGCGCATATCAAAGACTAAAATAAAATAAAATAAAAATCAACGACTAAGTAGCAGCAGAGTTAGAGGCTAAACTCACCGCTCACAACCAGCGATAAAACCGCTCCCCCTAACTTTAAGTTCTGGCTTCATCCCATATCAATTAATTTGTGTCTACATCTATGATTCTTTCCTTATTCACTTTATCTCTCTTTCTCATTTCCATGTTTTCTTTACGTCTAATCAAGTAGTTTGATAAATATTCTACAAATTTCCAAGTCCAAAAAATTTTTTATTGCTTGATCCAATTCTAAGGGAATGACCGCATGTATGCTTAAAAAGCTGTACACTTCAAAAGCAAAAAAATTTATCCATTGCTATTTTTTTCTTAGTTTCACGTTTACTCCCATTCCTACTTCTAAGTATATTATTATTCTTCTTTATCATATATTTTTATTTAATTGATATTACATATAAATATAATAAATTATCTTTAATTTGATAAAAATATATGATTAGTTATTTAATTATATTTATTTCTGCATTCAATGGTTGTTGTCTTGCTAATCGTTAAACTATTAATAATGTTTTTAGATTATTATACAATATAGTTGTATTGTACACTAAATTGTATTTAGAATACTATTTTAGATTACTGTATATAATATGAAAGTTGTATATACTAAAAAAAATTAATCATTTTATTTTTTACTCCTCCACAACAAATTTCTAATTCCGACACTATTGACCCCTCTCAAAAAAATCTTGAAGAATACACATTTATTATAGTCCCAAAGTAGTCCATAATGTTCCTAAATTTAGGCCTTATCCAATAATGTAATTGTGCCATGAAATATATACATGTAAGTTGTGTAGTGAACAATATTGCATTATGCTTTTCTTTGATCAACATGGTCAATACTTGGTTCATTCTAATTTCTACAATAGAACCCTCCCACTTAAGTAATATGCAAACTCTTAATTTTAGTCATATGCATCTTGTACATCTTCCAATTCCTAAAATTATGATATACTATCTTGGTTGTAGGTATGTGATCAAGACTTCTATGAGAACCAACTAGAAACACGGAGTTTTTCTAGTTTTTCACATGATCAATTGAGACAAATTGAGATGCATGGGTTTATGGGTAGCTGGAGTGAAGTCGAGTTTGCGATTTATATGCTTGAAAGCTTAACAAAACTCGAGCTAATGGTTATTGACCCATCTAGGAGGTGTTATCGCAATGGAATGTGGGCCAATTATACAGATCCTTCTTGGGAAGAAAAACACAAGTCAATCGTCCAAGACAAATTTGAGAAAGTGAAAACAAGTGCTCAACTCAAAATCTTATAAAGTTATAAGGTGCTACAATTTAAGCATATTAGCAAATAGCAAGGTACCCCTGCTTCATGGAAACTTTTTTTTTATCTTTATTTTTTTAGAAAAATGTTTTCTTTTAAGTTTGAATGTTTGAAACTTTGGATTGAATAACTGAAACCATACTCCTATATTTACTTATATGAATAACAGGTGTAATTTTATTATTCTCTCTCTACAAACCACAATTCTTTAACACCCTTAATCATACTTCAAATTAGTAACAAGCAAGATTACATAAAACGCATTTAGAGAACAATATATGAGAGAGTCTACAGCATTTATGAGCAAACGGTCCATGAACAATATAAATACAATTCTTTATTCAACCATGTCCAATCAAGGGATCAAATATGACGTTCAAATTAGTTTGTTTACATGGGCAAGAGAAAGTAGATGAAGAAGATGATATTCCATATGTCTTTGTTTCTAACGAGCACGCCCTGAAAATAATAAGGGATCATTAATTACAGGAATTTATGTCGGAGCCTTAAGATCATAGTTGGTGCAAATATTTCTGGTTCGAGTTACAAGACTATTCTGGACGATATCATTGATGAAAACTGCAATAGAGGTAGAAGAGATTACATTTTGAATGGTCGATCAAAGCCACAATTCGAACCCCCTCCAACAGTTACTGTTCGAAACGAGGAAGAATTCAAAAATGCATGTCTTGAGGAAGGGAGTACTATATCACAATTCCTGAAGATGATATTCCATATGTCTTTCTCAGTTTTTAAGGAATGGTGGAACCAATGCAAGTGTCATTCAAAACAATAGGAGTATATAATAATAATTTGGTTTAGGAGCATATAAAATTATAAATTATGCTGTTTATTATATGTCTATGACTAGTATTGTTTTTATTATTTACCTCAATTTCCGTGGAATTAGAAAGTTTTTGGAACTAGCAACTTATTATTCTTTTATGGTTTATACTATATTATGTGTTTAAGGCATTGGGTTTGAATAAAAATTTATGATTTATAATTTATGCTTCGGTTAAGTTTTGTAATTGAAAAATGGAAAAATGTGTTGCTAGATCTTATATATATCTCAATGGTCATTTCGTGTTTTTTTTATTTTTATTTTTTTAATTTACAGCAACTTAAGCGGCGACACATTTATAATAAGTTAAAAAATCGTTGGAGAGAGAGAGAGAGAGAGGTTGATCATTAATGACAGCCATGGCCATTTATGATTCTCATCATTGAATTTAAATTTGTTTGTGCTCACCTTAATTCATACAATGCAATAAATATGAGCACTGGATTACCTTGTTATTTCTTCTTTCGTTTTTCTGTTCATTTTTTTAAGGGACTTGCAATTTGCTTAAATCTAGTGTTCCTCTATACTGTATCTAAACTGTCATTTTTTATAAACCCAAAACACCCTATATTACTCTAATACAGATTCAGACAAACTTATGTGTGTTGATGAATTATCGATTCATAATGAAAAAAAAAAAATTATGGTTTATACATCACAAAAAAAGAAAAAATAGAAGAAAAAAAAGAAGATAATATTTGTTGCATTTAATTAATTTGTATAATTCTCTATGCAATGGTTTATAATCCTTCTTTAAAAGAGCTTATTCTGCACTAGTAATCATCAAAATTTTAGGTCCAATATATTAGGTGTACTTCAGAATTCAGACTGACTTATTTTCTCAAGTCGCATTTCATAATTTTATTGTCTAGAAAATCTATATCATCTCTCTCTCTCTCTCTTAAAAAAAAATTGAAATTAGGTTTTGGACCATGTTCATTTAAAGCCCAAAATAATCCCCAAAATCCGTCCAACCAAAAAATTAATTGGTTTCATGGCTTGTATAATTTTTACTTCAGGGAGGGCTCATGGCCCACATTATATTTCTTATCCCCACAAAATGAGATTCCTCAAAAAAAAACTCATATTATCAAAAATGGGTAGTTAAGGAAAATTACAAAAATTCAAGTCTGTTGGATTATTTGGACAATGTGATTGTGAGACCGAACCATATTTATTGAGGGCCCAAACATTAAAGGCAAAATGATATATGTAGCTCACCCGCATTCAACCCAAGAAGGCTTATCAAACTAGAAGACAAAACATTGGTTAGTATGTGGAAAAAAAAAAAAAAAATCTTGCACATCCCACTAAGAAGTAAGCTGCCAGCACATAAAGCATTCATCTCTTTTATTCGGCATATTGGCAAACAAGCCCAAAGGTATGGTTACAAGCCCAAAGTTCAAAGATGCCCCAACCAAATTCAAGAAATGAGGAAATTTCCCATCACTCATAACACTTCAAGATGAAACTTCACCTTAAATCTTCAGTTCATGGTCCAAACACATGAGTTTTCGTGGATGAAATTTGAGATTTGGAGGGCCAGTATAGCTCCAACAATTCCCAAAAGTAATTGGGCATTAAGCTTGGTGTATCCATCAACTTTTTGAGGTCTTGAAAGGGCCAATACGTAGTAGGATTTCATCACCAAGCTAGTTTTAGGGATATGGGTCTCCCTCTCCTCTCTTTAGTCTAATCAAGATTTAATACCTTTTATTTGTCGAGAATTTTTTTTTTGATGAAGAAGAAAGATCAAACAAAGGAACAAAGCTTGAAGGCACGAATAGTCCTTTTTCTTATACAATATTTGCCCCAATATGATTATTTTTAACTTTTTATTGGAAATTTGTCCCTAGAATACAATCAAACCTATTGGTTTCTAAAAGATTTCAAGTGGTTTAAAATTTCGGAAGTTATATGAAAATGAGAGTTAAACCCATATTTATAAGCCAAGTGTAAGTACAAATAAAGTGTTATAATTGTTAAAAAATGGTTAAAATAATTTCCCACTAGTGTAATTTTGGTCATAGAAACTGCAAAAACCAAAATTTTGCACAATCTCGCCTAAAACTCGCTGGACACTTACTCAAGCAAATTATACAAAATTTCAAATCAAAGAGCCACAAAGATCTCACCTCTCACTTGGATCTACCTAGATGTTGACCAACTTTTATGACCTTGTGTTTTCCACTTTTTTACTATTGTTTCTTTAATTACCTCACCTAAAAATGTAATATCACATTTTTCACCTACAAAATGGGATTAAATAACATCCTTCCACTACCAAAGTGGAATCAAACATGTATTGCAACCTAATAGGATATATAAAATACCCAACCTCTAATCATCAAAGTAGCTTGTAGCTTTGGGATAAATAAACCAAATGACTTAAATTTTCCAATATTTCCTCTCTTAGCCAAAGACTATATAGGTTGTCAAGAACCCATTACCCAAGGGAGAGGAATACCACTCCTACGAGTTGGTCTTTTCCTCCAATTTTTTCCACTTTACTTTCAAGATTTGGCGTGGTTTAGGAGGACCAAGTAAAGTACCAAAGAACTAACCATATAAGAACTAAAGACCTTGTCATCATCTACACTCAGGAAATTAATGTCATCTTTCTTCCCAATTCCCATTATTCTCTTTCCTCACATCACCATTATTCTCAAGATGCCTTAGAAAATCCTTTTCCACACATCACCATTATTCTCTTTCCTCACTTCACTTCACTTAAAGCCTATTTAAGTAAGATAAAATTGCTCTCATAAAGGAGTCACACATCTTTCTAAGCTAGTGATCAACAAGAGAACTTGACCCAATTGATCACACTCTTTTCCTCCAATTACACTCAAATTTTTTCCACTAATTCGAAAGTTTTAAGGTTGAGCCTGTATTGGTTTACTATTATTGTTACCATTGGATTTTTATTATTTTATTGATATCTTAGTGATGGTTCAAGGGTGTTAAAGAATTGTAGTTGTAGAGAGAGTATGTTGTGTCTGAAGAAAGGAGTGCACTGCTATCCAAAGAAGGGAGAAGATTACGTTGAAGATTTGGCATTTGTGGATAGCAAAAAAAAAAAAAAAAACGAAACTCCTAAATTGTAGAATAAAGTTTGGCTACAACTCTACCAAATATTTTTTTATTAAATGTGATTTTTAACAAATCTATCATTAGATTTTTTTTTTTCTTCTCATCCATGCTTGCAAAATTTTCAGAAAACCAAAAATTAATAGTTATATTTTCAATTAAATATTTAAATTTTAAATATGTCATATAAAATTATATATAAAAAATAAAATTATAGATTAAATAGTAAATAATATTTAATTAACACAAAATTTAATATCTCTTAAGAACGTAAAAGAATCAGAATAAAAACTTGAGATTTTTAAAATATATAACAATGTTAAAATATTTTTAATTGAATTTGTAGCCAAATAAATCCATTGATCAGGTCAGATGCGGTATAGGAGTGAAGTAAAACGTTGGGCTTCGTGGCCCCCTTTGTTCTCTTTTATAGATACGAAAAAGAGAGAGTAAGAAGAAGGAAATACTATGATATTAAACTCAGCTGCAGGCATTGGCATGGCTGTCCCTTGCACTTGCAGGCCTCCATTATTATTAAGGCCCATGTGCTTAAGCTCCAACATTAACACACAGCAGCTACGTGCCCAGCTTGATCAGCTTCACTCTGAGGCAGCAAGAACCAGAGCCAAAGGTATGATAACACATGTACCCATTTGATAATAATTAACCATACCCGTTTGCTCTCTTTGATAATTCTGTTGATAATTAGCCATACCCATTTGCCTTTTCAATGCAAAATCATTTTTAGGATATATTTTGTCATAGTTTATCTCTTCTTTGATAATTGTGTGTTTCCCAGATAATTGTTTGGCCAGTTAAATTGGAACAATGACTTGGTATATCATATAGCCAATATATAAAATCTTTCATTAGAAAGCAATAGTATTGAAATTATGACCACATGAATTGCTCATGAACAGGCTTATGGCTTTTTAGAGATGATGAATTGGGTTGATGGGTTTGTAACCCAAAATGAATTTTAAAGTTATGACATTTGTACAGTAAATTTTGCATATTTTTACACTTTTACTGGGTAAATCAATCAGAACCTTTGGCCTCTATAGAAAAAGATGGGATAATTTCTTTGATGGATTTTTTCGAGGATGATTGGCTCCAGTTCTTGAAATGGTAGAAGCAGGTGTTCTGTATGGCCTTTAATAAAAGAAAAATGTAAATTTTCTTTAGACATTTAAGGATTTTTTTATAAAGAAATATAAGTAATAGAGATTTTATTAAGAAACAATAGAAAAAGTACACAGGATGTGCACCCAGTGTCCTCCAAAATATTACATTCTAAAATTTAGAAGAGGAATGTTCCAATAGTGAATGGCACTGGATGCTGCCACAGCACTCATGAAACCATAGAGTGATATTAAGACCATTGACTTTAACTAGTTCAGGTTGAGCTACACAATGTTCAAACTGTGGCTATTTCTCTTTTGCCAGAACATCTGCATATGATAAAGGCAGTCCAGCGCTCCTAATACTACTACTATCATGATTCATGATAATCGAATCTTCCTTTCTAGCATGCTAAAAACACCAAAATCGTCCCTAGGCATCAACCTATGTACATTAACTAGAGTTGCACCAGCAACCAGCTCCCTCACTATGGCACAATGTAGTATTCTTACATATCCAATGCTATTTCATAATAATTTCCTTCTCTGATCATACAGTTACAATTAACCCAAAATTTCTGGCCAACCAAATAATGCTATGTTTTGTTGGATGTTTGTACACCAAATGCTATACACACTTTCACATATATTGCACCACTTTTTTTTACTGAAAAATATTAGTTTTTTTTGTATTCATGTGATTAATAATTTTGGTTGTGAACTTGAAACGTGGTAATAAGATTGATTGTAGAGTTCATGCTAGACTGGGGGATGTCTTTGCAGTGATTTTTATTTGATGCATATTGAGCACTAGTCTTGGTTTCTTGTAGTATTGTGTCCCTAGGGAATTTTACTGCTTTTCATTTTTTTCTGAATGCAAAATCAAACCTCAGCTTGTCTAAAGTATTGGTTGTTTCAGTGTGAATTTAGACGTAAGAGGAACTTAATGTTGGATATCTGAATGAAAATTTTTCTTTTCATTATTATTATGAATTTATGGTTTATAATTCTTTTATATTTGTTGGCGAGCTCCTCAGGCATTGTTTAGATATGGAAGAATTTATCTTCTCCATTCAATTGCTTATGTTTGATATTTGACAATTGAAAAATATTCCATTGCTTTTAGTGCCAAATATCTGAAAAGCATACTGCATATAATTGGTGACATCATTTTAGAACACTTTGTCATCATTGATTTTCAGCAAACAGTGCAAGATTGAGGCTTCTACGATTGTCAGAAGCAGCTGAGAAGATTCAACGACAAGCAGCTATTAGTGTCCAAACTGGGAAGGAAAATGATGCGAGAGAACTACTTTTTCAGAAGAAGAAGGTTATGCAAGCCTTGGAGAAGTCAAAGAGCCGCATTGAATTGCTTGATGAGCTTTCCACAAAGCTTAACAAGGTAGAATAAAGTGTTAATTATTAGAAAAGCATTACTTTCATGTTGGATTCAACTGAGGAACTTCCTGGACTTTTTAATATCTACATTTTAAGTAGCAAGCTGAGTCGCATCAAATTTTCATAATAGTTCCTCCACATCCCCCCCCCCCCCCCCCCCTCTAACCTCCCATGGCATGCTCCAACTCTGCAAGTGAGATTGTGTTGCTTGTTGTGTTATATGTTATGCCTATCAGGCAGTGAATATAATAAAGGAGGGAAGGTGCACTACAACTAACATAACAGCCAGTTGAAAACCACTAGCTAGCTAGGCTAATTGAAAAGCAATTTGAGGTGGTGGAACCTAGAATCAATTAGGATTTGGGATTATATCTTGAGGCAGCTATGCATGATAAGATATTGCAAGAATGATCATGAAAGTAACTGTAACTTATGCATAGAGTGTGCAAGTGATACAGCGTGTGTCTTTTCTTATTCCTCCTTCATGCTTTTGGAAATAGATGTCTGCCATATGGAGTGTTGGAGGCTCTTGATAACTTTCAACCCAGTTTATGGTTTTTGAAAGGAGGCTTTCTTTGTCATGTGTAATGGTCTTAGTTCCAGTTTTAATATATTACATTATCTGTTATAGACTTCAGAGAAATTTAGTTGTAACATATTATTTGATTTATCTCATGCATGCTCTGATTTCCTTTGAAATTGAGCTATCAAAAGCATTTTACATAGCAGTTTAGGGGGAGAAGGGGAGGGGGATAGAATGTGTCCAATATGGTGCCAGTGAGGAAAAAGGGACATCTTTGTGAGATCATATTTTCTGTACTTACCATCCATGCTACTAGTCCGCTATTCTCTTTCTCAAATTAAATAAAAATTAGAGGAAAATTCTGGAATTTAAGGTTATATAAGTTTGGAAGCATCAAAATGTTTCTCTTTTTCAGAGAGAACAATCTAAATTTTTTATGTTTGTTTTGACAGAGAGAGCTGGTGGACATTTACAAAAATACTTAGCCAGTATATAGCAGTTATTAGTGTGAATTAGATACATGATTTTTCTTATTGTATAAAAGCTTTTCTCGAGTTTCTATCTGACAGTAGGCCTCATGTGTTATAGTTTTTTTATTTATCCAAATAAACCCAATCCTTGTAGCAAGTGCTGCCACAGGGTTTATCACAAAAGCATGGAGATTAGCTGCCGACACCATGTCACACATGCTATGTTAAATAAGTGCTTCATAAGACCCTAGCTTAGAGGGGAAGAGAGATTAGATAGCTCAACAATCCATCCATCTTATCCCTATGTCTTAGACCAAACTGATTCCACTATGCATCGGCACTTGTTATGCAAACTAAGTTCATGTAACTATAATTAGTTTAAGACAGATGTTGGGCTCATGTAAATAAATGGTGGATTTTATTAAATAAATTTGTTTTGTATATATCTTGTACATGATTTTTCAACCAGATAAGATTCTCTATATAATTTATATGCATGTCTTATTATGGCCTGAGAGATCTCTACCATTTTAATCAATGAGTAAAAGCTTCTTATGATTAATTTTAAATGTTTTTCTTTTCATGTCTCTGGATTTATTTTATTTTTTCAAATTTTATATCTTTGCTCAATCTCATTCAAGAACAAAATTTTTCAGCCAACCATATGATCAGAAGAAGCCTAATTTGGTTTCAGGCCATATCTCTGAAAGAAAGTCAGCTGGTTGGGAATGTTGCTTTGGATCTTGAAGTCGGCAATGAAAATGCACCCAGTCCTGTTCGGATTATAGCACCAAAGCAGGAAAATAAAGAAGATCTGAATGAGAACAAAGAAGTTGAGCCTCATGTGCTGGGACTTGATGGCCAACAGGATTTGCAGCTTTGTTCAGAGATTGAAGAAAGCCTACCTGTTGGTAAGGAGCCAGAGGATATTCAAGCTTCTTTGAGTGTTGGCATTTGGAATGATAATGACCTAATCAGTGGCTTGAGTGGAATATCTTCTTATGATGAATTCTTGGAACATATAGATCAAGAGCTGAGCAAAATTGAAGCAGAACTTGTCACCATCTTGAGGGTCTCAACCTTGGTACTAGATAGCAAAGAGACACCAAAAAATTCAAAGGTGCAGCAAACTCAGGAACTTCTTGAGAGCATCTTTCGGATTAGAAAAAGGTATGCATATTAATAAACTTAAAAGTTGATATATAAATATTTTGAAACAGTCATGATTGTTGCTGAGATTTATATACTAGTGCAAATTAATTTAATATTGAGAATGCAAGTTTATTTTCTCCCCCACAGAATTGCAAGTATCAAGTTGACAAAGGTAGAGACCAGATGATATTTCATCTTTTCGTACTCAATTTTCAGCAGGCAGGCAAGGATTGATTGTATGTATTGTGGTGCTGAGAGCTAGAGAGAGAATATGAAAAGATTGTGAGAGCTCAATCCTAGTCTTGCTGGTTTTTCTTTTGATGTGTATTAGTAACTATATAATTACAAGTTTTCCCTTATATATAATATCCATAACACTTTCCCCAAGCTGGAGCATAAGTATCCATCTTGCCCATCTTACGAAGTTCCTTAGTAAATACGTCTCCTAATTGATCCCAAGACTTGAAAAAGGAAGTAACAACTTGTTTCACATACCATACCTCAATTAAAGTATCAGTCCACCTCAATTTGCTTTATGGTCTCATGAAACACAGGATTACTAGCCATATACATGATAACTTGATAATCACAAAACATATTCCAAGGCTTATCAATAGAAAATCCCAATTTCTTATAAGATATTCAGCCATAACATTTTGCATGTTGTATGAGCCATAGCCCTATAATCAGCTTTGACGCTATACCAAGTCACCATATTCTACTTCTTGTTTTACCATGTTACCAATTTATCACCAACAAAAGTACACAAGCCTTTGTCTTTCAAAATGACCTCAAATTCAATCTACCCTAGAAAATCCAACAACCTTCAAATGAATGAACTAACAATTTCCCAAACACTAACTAGATGCTTGTATGCAAGTTTTTTTGGTCAGTGTATGCAAATTCATGCAACATAAGTTAGGATTATGTTCAAACTATTGTTTTAAAAATATAAAAGATGGCCAAGCATTTAGATCTTTTTTTTCTGTTAAGAATCTTAAAATTGTTTCCTTCATTGTGACCCCATTTATCTTGTGTTTTTGTTAAATGATTGTACTTTACTTTATGAACTATAAGTGTTATTTCTAACTTGAACATCATTAAGATTACATGGAGATTGTTTTATATACATATTTGGGATCATGCCCAAGAGCATTTTTAATCCTTGGAGGAATTAATTCGGTAAACACTCTCCCTTTATTTTGATTTTTCTTCCTTAAGCCTTTTGTGGACACCATGGAGAGAGGAATCATCAAACTTTTGAAGATGTGGGAGGCTCCGTTGTTTGGCCATAATAATTTTTCATAAGATCATTATTTGAATGGTTGAATGGTCTCGTGTGTTGTGTCCTAGTGAGATTAATTATATCTTAGAATTCGTTGATTCTTTTTTTTGCAAATCTCTTTCTTTGTAATTTTTAGCAATACTTCATGCACACTTGAGGTAGATCCTTTCCGTTAATAAAACTTAATACTTATAAAAATAATAATATTAATAAAATAATGGTGCAGTATTATAGATATAGATTCAATTCCATCAGGGACACTATATGTTGAAATTCTATTGTATTTATAAGAAGTGAACTTTATTTTAGTAAGAAAAAAAAAAGGGTATATAATAGAAAATCGATAGTGCTTTTCTGTGAAATTCCTTTATGTGAGCATCAAACTTACTATTTAATACGTTACTGCTACAATGTTCATGGAAAATACTTTATAATCTAAAATTTTATTATTTATCAAAAAAATGTTCATGGAAAATGCCTATATGCATGTATGAACACATAAATACATATATAAATGTATGTAATGTAATATTCAGGGGGGAAAAAAAGTATGTAATTTAATGAAGAAAATTGGCCTTTACCCTTTTCGCGCAAAAAATTCAACATTTTGCCCACTTTCCCAAACTAATTAGGGAAATGCCCCTATTTTGAAACTCAATTTTCTCAAAATCGAGTTTCAACGTCACTATAGGGCTTCTTTAAACGCCACTTATAAAAATAAAAATAAAAAATAAAAAATAAAAAATAAAAAATAAAATAAAAAACTTTAATAGAACTCAAGTTCATGGAACTCGAGTTCTAAAACGCCACTATTAAGCTTCTTAAAACGTCATTATAGGACTCTAGAATTTTTTTTTTTTTTTTTTAATTTTCAGTTTGCTATAACTTGATTGTCCAAAAATCGAGTTTTAAATTGAAAATCGAGTTTCAAAATAGAGGCATTTCCCTAATTAATTTGAGAAAGTGAGCAAAACGCTGTATTTTTTTTTTTAAAATGGCAAAAGCCCATTTTCTCCGTAATTTAATAGATTATATAATATATTCCTTGTGTTAAATAAGTGCCTCGTAAGACCCTAGCTTAGAGAGAAAGAGAGATTAGATAGCTCAACTATTCATCCATCTTATCCCTATGTCTTAGACCAAATTGATCCCACTATGCATCGGCACTTATTATGCAAACTAAGTTCATGTAAATGGTGGATTTTATTAAATAAATTTGTTTTGTATATATCTTGTACATGATTGTTCAACCAGATAAGATTCTCTACATAATTTAAATATATGTCTCATCAAAAAAATAATAATAATTTACATATATTCTTATTATGGCCTGAAAGATCTCCACCGTAAAGAAATACCCCAAGGCATACCATTATTCAAGAATCTCAAAGAATTGAACATGAATGTCTGGAACTCAAGTTGTGGCTCAGAGGAGGATGAACTCTTGTGGGTTTTATTTATTCTCAAGGCTACTCCTCTTTTGCAGAAACTTGAACTTACGGTTAGTCATGAAATTTTATATATATGAAAGGTAGTGCATGTTTCTTGTTGATGTCTTTTCTCTTGAACGGTCGAACAATTATTTTTTAGGCTACATTGCGCATGAATTTTATATACTATTGTACCACTTTGCTATCACTATTTGTTCAAGTATATTAAAAAATAAAGTTCCACATTGATGTAGCTAATAAGTTTGTTAGGAGTAAGGCTGTCACATAAGGTCCTCACCATGCCAGCGATATTTTATATTAATAGTAATGCTAGTCACAAATTCCTTATTATACACACACTACACACACACAGTTATATAAACAAAAAAAAAATCATGTTTTTAAAACAAGATTTCACAATTTTAATTTAAAACATCATAATTTCAATTGAAATCATGTTTTAAAAATACAATTTCAAATAACATATATATGGAGTGTGTGATAATTAAAAGTGTATAATTAGATTTTTTTATTACGTAACATTCCTCCAGTATTTACTATGAGAGCTCCAAAAGTTAATTTCATGTATGTTTAATGGAGATCAATTTGTGTCCCCTGCCTAGGTTGGAAATATTGTGCATCCTCTTTGGAGTTGTGTAATTATAGAATATTTTGGTAGTACTATAAAATAAATATGTATTTCTTCCTCTCATATTATAGTGGATCATATTTACTATATTGAGAATAAGATTTATTATTCATATACGATGAGTGAATACCATGGGTGGTGCTACAACCAACCCAAGGGGTTCAAATGAACTCCATGACCTGGCCAAAAAAGAATTATATATAATTTTTTTTTTTTTACCCCTAAAATAAAATCTGAATACCTTAACCCTAAATTTTGTTTAAACCCAACTAAAATAAGCTTGAATATAATTATCTTAGTACTACTTTCATAATATTTTCACAATAATTTTACAATAAAAGTTAAGTGGTAAGTTGTAACTGGTTTTTATCTAAATCCATAGCTGACATCACTTATTTACATACCTTTAACAACTTGCCACCTAAATTTTATTATGAAATTGTTGTGTTGGTAACACTACTCTTGAAATTGTTGTGTTATTTCCCTGCACTTTTCTTCTTCATTAGTGAAAAATTACACCAATTTTAGTATAAAAAAAAAAATTACACCACATGTATAATCAACTCATGGACATAACCATGGTTGGACGTAGGAGGCCAAGAGCCCACCCCCCCCCCCCCCCCCCCCTCCCTTCCCAATTTTTTTTTTTTTAATTATTATTGTGGGGTTAAGAGCTCAAATCACATATTGGGCCTTGAGCCTTAGCCGAAGAGGCAAGTAATCCGAAGACGAGCGAGTAGCACAAGATGGTTTGGGTTAAAGACTTCATGAATAGAGCATGAATGGGAAGGTTGTCCGAGGAGGAGTGTCTCCTCGGATAAGCTAAAAATAGGTTAAGTATAAATCTTAATAATCAAGGCAACCTTTCAAGAAGTTTCAGTGACAAGGACATGTCCCAGAAACGTATAAGAAAGAAGAAAACCCCAAGAAAAATATCTAAGGGAAAGCTACTACCACCGCATTAAATGCATTACAGCTACTTTTCTAGCCACATTTATGTGGAGAAGACCCCTGAACAGTGCTATCTTGGCAACCACAACTCACAGAAGGCTAGAGGGGATGTCTGATGGGACAAGTACTCAAGTAACAACCCAAAAAAAAATTATAGATCTAAAATCTAAAACAAAATATACAAGCCCAAAAAAACCAAAAAAAAAAAAAATCTAATCAACCAATTTTACCTAAAATAAACAACTTGACCCTTCAAAAAATTGTAAACAAAATAATTTTGTTCTTATCTAGCAAAGCACATATCTAAGACAAAAAATAAAAATAAAAATAAAAAATAATCAATGACTAAGCAGCAATAGAGTTAGAGGCTAAAGTCACTGCACATAACCAGCAGGAAAGCCGCCCCCTAACTCTAAGTTCTGGCTCCATCCATTATCAACTAATTTGTGTCTACATCTGTGATTTTTTTCTTATTCTCTTTATCTCTCTTTCTCCTTTCCATGTTTTCTTTATGTCTAATCAAGTAGTTTGATAAGTATTCTGCAGATTTTCAAATCCAAAAAGTCTTTTAGTGTTTGATCCAATTCTAAGAGAAAGACCGCATGTGTACTTAGTTTCACATATACTCCCAGTCCTACACCTAAGTGTGTTACTATTCTTCTTTATCATATATTTTTATTTAATTAATATTACATATAAATATAATAAATTATTATTAATTTGACAAAAATGTATGATCAGTTATTTAATTATATTCATTCATGCATTTAATGATTGTTGTCTTACCAATCTTAAACTATTAATAATGTTTTTAGACTATTGGACACTAAATTTTATTTAGAATACTATTTTAGATTATTGGATATAATATGAAAGTTGTATATACTAAAAAAAATTAATCATTTTATTTTTTACTCCCCCACAACAAATTTCTAGTTCCTACACTATTGACCCGCCTAAAAAAAATCTTAAAAAATACGCATTTATTGTACTTCCAAAGTAGTCCATTATGTTCCTAATTTTAGGGCCTCATCCAATAATGTAATTATGCCATATAATATATACATGTAAGGTGTGTAGTGAACAATATTGCATTAGGCCTTTCTTTAATCAACATGGGCAATACTTGGTTTACTCTAATTTCTGCAATATAACCCTCCCACTGAAGTAATATGCAAACTCTTAATTTTAGTCACATGCATTTTGTATCTCCCAATTGCTAAAATTCTAATATACTGTCTTGGTTGTAGGTATGTGCACAAGACTTCTTTGAGAACCAACTAGAAATACGACGTTTTTCTGGTTTTTCACATGATCAGTTGAGACAAATTGAGATGCATGGGTTTGTGGGTAATTGGTATGAAGTCGAGTTTGCGATTTATATGCTCGAAAGCTTAAAAAAACTAAATCGACCCATCTAGGAGATGTTATTGCAATGGAATGTGAGCCAATTATGTAGATTCTTCTTGGGAAGAAAAATACAAGCCAATTGTCCAAGACAAACTTGAGAAAGTGAAAACGTGTGCTCAACTTAGAATCTTATAAAGTTACTAAACTTATCACACACGCTTTGCGCGTGCAATAATACTCTTTTTTTATTATTATTTATTTGTTGTTGAGTGTTATAATGTTTAAAAGTGATATATAAATAAATATTTGTATTATTTTTTTAAAAAGAAAAATGTATGGTAATATGGAATAATGTTTAAAAATGAGATAGAGATAGTGTCCTAATTTTTTAGTTGGATAGAGAAAATAAAGGAAAAAAACCTAAAACTTAGGAACAATAAATTACTCTTTTAACCATTTTGTGTTTTTTAATTTAAAATTATTTAACTAAAAGATGGGTATTTTAGACAATTTAAGAATTTGTGTGATGAGGGTATTATAGTATGAAAAATGTCGAAACTCAAACAAATAATCATGTTATTAATAATATAGATAAGTTGCTACAATTTTAGCATATTCGCAAATAGCAAGGCACCCCTGCTCCATGGAAACTTTTTTTTTCTTTATTTTTTTTTTTTTAAATGTTTTCATTAAGTTTGGATGTTTGAAACTTTGGATTGAATAACTTAAACCAACTTCTACATTTACATATATGAATAACAGGTGTAATTTTATTATTCTCTCTCTACAACCGCGTTTTTTTAACACCCTTGAATCATACTTCAAATGCATTTTGCCCAAATGCTACGGTAGTTACTAGTGAAATTTGAAATTAATTATCATGAATTTTTCATTCCATTGAAAATAAGATTTTTTTTTTAATAGATTTTGATTTATCAGAAGATGCTTTCTATCAAAGGAAAATCAAGAAATTTGAAATTATGGTTTATCGAATTATAAATGTGTTTGGTAGCTGGAAATAATTATGGGCTGCCTCTTCTTTCATGGCCCCTTTGTAGGCCTTCATTATTGTTAAGGCCCTTGTGCATAGGCTCCAACATTGTCACCAAGCAGCTACTTGATCCGCTTCACTCTGAGGCAGAAAGGACTAGAGACAAAGGTAAACTATTATTAGCCCAAATCAAATCCCCATTTTGAAGCCTAAAATTGAAACTAGAAATGAAGAGAGACTAACAGTGAGTTTGGTTGTAACTGAGGCGAAGAAAAACTGAGAGAAGAGAGTGAAGGAAGAGAAAGGAAAAGAAATGAAATAGAAAATGCATCCCTCTTACACGTTTGAAAAGGGTGAAGGGAGAGAAAATAAAATAAAATAATATAATATATTTAAATTCAATATATATTTTTACTTAAATAACCCAATAAAATCCAGAAGGTTTGATTTTGTAATGGATAAAATTGAAATTTTAAACGTTCTTTGTAGTGGGTTCCCAAAAGTTGCACTCATTTTATACAGTTTTTTCATCATTTTTGTCCAATTTGGGCAGATGAGAAAAGTGGGCCTAGATGGATGCTCATTCTTCCTATCTTCTCCTCTTTTCTTTCCTATAATGCCAATTAAACAAAGGAAACTATCATGTCAGCACAATTTGTTATAAATAATCAAATGTCTTTTATCATATTCGAATAATCATAATAATAATATAGTACCTATAACAACAACAACAACAACAACAACAACAACAATAATAATCAGAAGAATAATGCTACAGACACAAATAATCCTACAAATATTTTATAAACTGTTTATGTGGCTTACTCCAACTCAGCTTTTTATAAACTAAAATACCATGTCAGAAATTAACAAAGTAAATTAAAAAAAACCCCAAGTAACGTGTGCCACAAAACCCTCTTCCTCTCCATCTCTGCGCCTCCTTCTCTGCCTCAGCAGAACCGTACGGCACCTCCATATCAGACCAAGCCCTCTCTGCACCTCCCTCTTTGCCTCATCAGTGCTAACAAACTTCTAAACACAAAACGCCTCAAATCCTCTGCCTCACGCCCTCCCCTCATTGCCATAAAATTCTCACACTCCGACCAACGCCGCCGCCAAGTCGCTGGAATCGTTGCAGAACACGCCGGAACCATGGCTGAGAACGATGTTGCAATCCCATCTCTGCTAGTGCCGCCGTGAGCATGGTGTCTCCATGTCATCTGCCTCCCTCCCGGTAACGACAACGGTTACACTCTGTTTCAGTATTGAATTTTTTTTTTTTTTTAATAATTTTATTCAAGTAATTCATATGCAAATTTGGTGTAGAGTACTGCAATATTTATGGCCTTGAGGCAATCCAATGAATTATATAATCACATGGATGGAATGGGTCGAAATAACTAATAACCAAAAAGAATTTTTATGTATTTTGAGCTTGTCTATTGCTGGTTTTCAAAAAGAATTCCAAACTTGGACTATTGCTGGTTTTCTAGCCTCAAAGATGCTGTTGGAAAATCCGAAGAAGGCATTATTTGTTGTCCCATTATTTGAACTAGGGACTTACTGATGTTGATGGCTCTTATTTGTTCTATGATCAACAGTTGCTTGTACTTGTACATGAATTGTAGTTGTTATTTGGACAACGATTAAAGACTTTACTGTACAATTCTTTATTTCCTTGCATTTTACTGTTTTAATAAAATTACTAGCTTGCTTTGTTTGTATTGTTTATAAGCATGCTGATGCAATATTAAGAAACAGCTATTTTGATAGTCAAGTTAGTGATCATAGACATACAAGATGTATATGGATTTTAAAATTTGTCTTCAATCACCATTGTCTTCAATTAATCAACGTGTGCTTACTTATATGTGTCTGTGTGTTTAGTTTAAAAGAATATGCATATATTTTAAATTAATGCAATCAAATGGACTTTCAATAGCACATTGCACACTAGCTATTGCTAATTGAGGCAAACGTGTTCATTTTATGCTCATTATGCAGTTGCATTTGTGATTTGCTTACATTTCTTTTTTTTTTTCCACCTTGACAGTGAAATGAAGAAAGGAAATTGTGTTGACATTACAATTTCTCTTGTTTGGTTAGCATTATAGGAAAGAAAAGAAGATAAAATGGGAGAAATGAGCATCCATTCAAGCCCACTTTTCTAAGAGAGAGTCAAATAAAAAGAGTACAACCTTTTGGGGGCCCATTTTTCTCAAAGAAAGCCGAATAAAAAGAGTGCAACTTTTGAGGCCTATCACCAATAACATTTAAAATTTCAATTTTGTCCATCACCAAAACAAGCATTCTGGATTTTATTGGGGTATTTAGGTAAAAACATATATCTAATTTAAATATATTATTTTCTTTTATTTTCTCTTCCCTCACTCCTTCCAAACATGTAAAAGAGATTTTCTCTTCCTTCACTCTCTTATCTTCTTCTATCTCTCCCTCAATTACAACCAAACACAATGTAAATGTTTGTGAGAAAAATCAAACGCTTTCTGTTGTATTCAAAATAATAATAATAATAATAATAGAACCAAATGTATATGAAATATGATAACAGACTTAACAGTCATCCCTAGAATTGGATTCTAGTTAACTCAATTGGTCAAATCTAATATTATCAAATAAGAGATCTAAGATTTGATCCTTATCTACACAAAAAAACTAATTGGTGTTTTAGTTTGATGATAAAGAGCAATTATCAGAAACACATGCCATAGAAATATGATACGTAAATAATTATTCTGAATTACATTTTTTCACAACAAAAAAGAGTGTGAACAAAGAATTTTTTTTTTTTTTTTTTTCAAAAAAGAGACTATGAAAATAATCCAACCTATTAAAGAAATTCTTGGAATTTCCATAAGAATATATATTTACATGCTTATGTAAATTACTTTATACGCAACATTGCTTAATTACAAAGATTGTAAGGTGGTTTTAGTAAGAGCATATATACATATTAATATGATCTCATACTTGGGAACAAGTTGTAAAGTTATTTAAAATATTATTTTTATATTAATTAAACATATCACACAAAGAATATAAGGGTGATTCTCAACCAAAATACACATTTTTAAGTATAATTCTCGTCCACTTAATTGTTAGTGTTCACAAGTATCAGATGAAGCTAATTATTTATTATTTCGTCTCTTGTTAGGGGACCCCATGAAATTCAAAAATCAGATGAGGATCCCACGAAATTTAAATTTAAAGTCATGCATTCCATAATTCACAATCTAAATTATGATTATTTTTGTTTTTCATATTCTAATAAGAAAAAGAGAATAGAAACTAATATCATGATTATGTCTTTTCTTGACAAAGGCTACCATTCCATTATCACATTTGAAATGAAATTAATACTACAATCTAAGAGCAAAAAAAAAAAAAAAAACACTTGTCCAGTGCTCTATTTCTCTCTCCCACAAGTCTCTAAAAACAAGTTTCATGATTTCGTGAAAGAAATATTTTTCTCCAAACTAGTTTGGGAATAACTCATTTAAACTCTTCCTATATATTTTTATTGGATGTGAATTTTGAAAATCAAAGTGTTGGATTGCATATTTTTATTATACTCTTCATATTTGCAAAATTTCAATAAAATCAAATATCAATAGCTATTTCATCAATAAAATATTTAAATTTCAAAATGATTTATCAGAAGATGTTTTCTATCAAAGGAAAATCAAGAAATTTGAAATTATGGTTTATCAAATTGTAAATGTGTTTGATAGCTGGAAATTAACAAATTAAACAACTCAAGAAAAAAAAAACAATTAAACAAGAAATGTCCACTGAGATATATAAGATCTAGCAACACATGTACATGTCACCATTTTTTTAATCACAAAAATTAACCGAAGCATAAATTCCAAATCATAAATTTTATTCAAGCCCAATGCCATAAACACTTATTATAGTAAAACATATAACAATAATTAACTTTGTAGTTCCTGAAACATTCTAATTCCATGGAAATATAGGAAAATCAATTCTAGTCATAGACATAATACATTATATAATTACGGATTTAACGATGGACTGACGGTATATGGATATTCCACCAATCCCTATAAACACCACCAACAAAAACACTTTCTTCTTCTGCACGTTTTACTATTCGATCATACATAGGGCGAGGCACATCTTCGGGAATTATGATAGTTTCACCTTCCTCAATCCATCCATTTATGAATGGTTCAAGATTTCGAATAGGCCTTGTTGGAGGGGGATCGTAGGGTGGCATTATTCGACTATTCAAAATGAAATCCCTTCTGTTAAATTCTCTATTTCCATGTTTGATATTGTCGACAACACTCATGTAACTCGAACCAGAAAGATTTGCACCAACTATGAACCTAATGTTTACGCCTGGAAATAATTCCATGTAATGATCCCTTATTTTTTTCACGGCGTGCACAGTATTAACAAAGAAATATGGTGTATCATCATCTTGTTTTTCTTCCCCATGTGAACAAACTGGTTTGAAAGTCATACTTGATGATCCGTTTGATATATTGGACTCGTTAGGATAAAGGATTGTATTTATAGTATTCATGTACCATTTCCTCATAAATGCTCTAGAGTCTAGACTCTCTCATTGTTCTCCAAGCGTTTTATGTAATCTAGCTTGTTACTAATTTGGTAACTAGAATTTAAGAAAATACCATATATAATTCATGCTTCCCCATGCATGGAAGATGTGATCCACAAATTTGGATACACTGAAGAAATAAACATGCATAATAGCATTCAATGAATTGGAGTATATCTTTACCCTTACATAAAATATATATATATATATATATATATATATATATATTTATATTTATATATATAGAAAATGTATAAAATAGGAGTTAGTAACATGTTTTCTGCGAATCCGTGACAAGAAATTTTTAGTCTAACATTAATTCCATTATTCCTTTATATATCAAACAATGAATACGTAATTCACATCTTAAAGCATGATGATACTTGAGAAATTGCCTATTTAAACTTGGCAATTATTTAGACCCCAAACTTCAATTTTACAGCTAAGTTAATTTTAAGCTAAACTAACAATTACGCTCAAAGATAAGTGATTAGCCAATTGAACTAAGCGTGGATGATAGGCATTGCATGGATAAACTAGATAAGCTGCGAAATTTATTTAATGACCTAGGTAATAATTAAGACCCCAAACTTCAAATGTTACGGCTAATTCAATTTCAGACTAAACTAACAATTAAAGCCAATTGTAAGTATTTAGCCAATTGAACTAAGCATTTTACAACAAAGATTGCATGGATAAGCATATTTAGCAAATTAAAAGAACAATAAGCAATAAATAAGAGAAGCACACCCAAGATGACACCAAATGTGTTATCAAAGAAGAAGAAAAAAAGAGAATTGGGTGGAAAAACCTCTCTGCGGCCAGCCGTCGAAAGGATCCACTAAGTATAGATCGTTGCAATACAAATTGACTTACACTACCATCAAGTAGTGTTATAATCTTTTCCTCGAACCCTCCAAGCTTCTGCTCACAATTGACTACACCAAGTCCTTTCTTTAAGAGCATCCACAGCAGTGGAGCTAAAAATGCAGCTTTTTAACTCCACCAAAAGTTATTTTATCTATTTTACCTACATACATGCTGCAGCAGTGGATCTATTTTAGCTTTCAACACAATAAAATAAAATAAACATCATAATAATATAATATATCCACTACAATAAAATAATATATTCACTACAATAAACAACAATCACAACCACCCGCTACCACTGCCACTATCACTGTCGCTACCGCTGCCGCCACTGACTTTTCCACCACCACCGCAATCGCTACCGTCGCCACTATCGCCGCCACCACCACCGCTGCCAATGCCACCGCAATCAGCTCACTGTAGCTGATTGTTAAAACCTACTTTTTCTATTTTACACTCCCACTTTTACAAAACACCCACATTAGTTTGTCTATTATACACATTTATTCAAATAAAATATTCAATCCACACCCACCATCAACCCACCCACCTAGCTGTGGAGGAAGAAGTACAGTGAGATCGGCGGCTGAATATTAGAGATCGGCAGTTGAGGAAGAAGTCATAGTGTTATAGGTAATCACGCAAATTCAATAGCAACCCACCTTGTCATTCACCTCGCAGAATTTCAAATCTCTCAGTGAAGATCGAATCCCCATTGCTCACCTTGAATTGGTGCAATCCAATCTAAACACTGAAAGATAACAAAAAACCAATACCCCTATAAACAACCAATGAAAAATGACACCAAAAGACAAAGAAGAAGAAGAACCTGAACAACAGCAAAAACCAGGTCGTGGAGCTTGAAAACCCAATTATAGGGCTCTAGTGGGTGGCGAGGAAGGGTTTTAGGGGTTGGGTTTTGGAGAGAAAAGTGGGAGAGGGAGAGGGAGGGAAGGGAGAGATGGGTTTGTGGAGAGGAGGGCTGAGGAAGAAGAAGAGGGATCGGTGGCAGTGGAGAGTGAGGTGAGAGTGAGAGCAACAGAGAGAAGGAGAGAGAAAAAATTACCATAATATTTACGCAAGTGCTATAGTAACTGTGCATACAATTTTACACCCACTGATGTGGGTGTTTTTTTGGCCAAAAAGTGTAACTTTTTCTATTTTGCAAAACTTTCCACAAGCAAATGTGGTTGCTCTTACCATCTCATTTTACAACTCACCCAACATCTCAGTTTCTATTTTTATATACAACTCATTAAAATAATATAAACTACACCATCAAATAATATAAAAAAGTACATTCTTTCTCTTCTCTCCCAAAACTCAACCACCACCAAAACTCAGCCACAAACCCCAATTTGTCACTACCAAAATTACCCCCAAAAATAATTGCTACCACTAAAATTAACCAAAAATAATTGCCACCACCACCACTAAAAATCCAAACCACAACCATCAAAACTCAACCCCCACCACCATAACCACTACAACTCACCACCACAAAAAGCATTCACCATCACCATCCACCACAAACATCAACAACCACCAAAACCCACATTTTGCCTATCCCACATCAAAACCCATCCACCTCCGTGGGGTTTGTGTAAGATCATGACTATGAGCAAAACATAACACACAAAAAAAAAAAAAAAAAAAAAAAAATTCACGGCGAGCAAATCCAGACCCACAGCAGCAAACCCATAAACAATCTAGCCACCACTCCGTCCAACACTCCTAACCCAGCCACCAATTTCATCCAAGCCTAGCCAGCCACCACCCCAACCACCACTCCCAACCCACCTACCCAAAATCAAAACCCACCCACCACCACATACACCCAAAAACCACTAACCAAAAAAAAAAAAAAAACCTTCACCGTAAGCCATGAAAAAGGGTCCAATCTACTACCCACACCGATGATTTGAAGCCACCCAAAGAGGTTTCACCATCAACCATGAGAGAGGGCCTAATCTGCTACCCACGCCGATGATCTAAAGCCACCCAAAGAGGCTTCACCATCAACCATGAGAGGAAGAGAGTAGAGAGCATGAGAGAAAGAGATGAGGGAAAAAAGAAGAGAGAGAGGTCAAAGTTTGAAGTGAGAGGAAGAGATTAAAAAATTATATAATTTTTACATCCTCATGAACAGTGAGGTTGCAAGGATACCAAAAAAAAAAAAAAAAGGTTTACATACCCAGATATGGGGGGTTTTTAAGGCTTTAGTGGGTAAAATAGCAACAGGGGGGGTTTTTACACCCACCACTGCTAATGCTCTTAGGCACCAGCTTTGCAACAAAGCAGTACCAGTTGCATCTTCAAGCCACCATGGCTAAAATTGGCAAGCTCCAATGCTTCTCAAGGGTCCAAACAACACTTTCTAATCTTCTCTCAAAGATTTGGCTATGGAGAGTGGGAAGAGCGTTTTTGGCTCTCTCAACAATTGATAAAATTCTCTAAACTCTCAGGTGGATCCTTAGGGTAAAATTCATGGGAAATGAGGATATTTATAGTGGGAGGGGGAAAGGTACAACAAGTGATCTAAATAACAGAATTTCCTCTCAAGTTCAAGGAAATTTGCATGAGTTTTGAATTTCAATCCTGCTTTATAAAACCTGTCATGTACCTATTTCATGAATGCCAATGTCCCTAGAGTATCCTGCAAAAATGTAGTTTCGGCAACACTACATTGAACATCTAAACCCAACCCAAACCAATTACAAAATTAGCCCACAAATAGAGGAAATTAAGCTTGAATTGCAATCAAATTTGACAAAAAATAAAGTCAACAAAAATACAAATAAATTACAACTTAACATGAGCAAATTAAAGGAACAATTAACAAAAAAAGAGAAGAGAAGCAAATCTAAGATATATGGGATGTGTTATCAAAGAGGAAAACTCAAGAATTTGGCCAAAAAAAAAAAACATTTCCACAGCTAGCTGCTGAAACGATACACCAAGAATAAATAGCTGCAGTATAAATTGACAACCATCCAAGTAGAGTTGCAATCTTGTAAAAGAGCCCTCCAAGCTTCTGCTCGAAACTTATTTTGCCGAGTCCTTTCTCTATCTTAGTTACCACGTCTGCAACTAAGTACTGATTGTGTTAGGTTCTAAGACTTTAGGAACTAATGTATTAGAACTTCAATATGTATTATGTTGGTAAACCATGATCAAAACATAAAGTTTAGGTTTAGGCTTGCACAAAGTGTGATTTAATGTAAAATTGGAATCGAGTGATTGCAGAATTTATTGGTCAAAATCTGCAAGGCTCGATCAATCGAAAATTAGACTCAATCGATCGAAACTCATGCAGATTTAATTTTCTGCAGAAATTCCAATTCAACCCAAGCCCATACAACGTGTAGGGTTATGTGTTTTACTCCAAGTATAAAAGAAAAAACCTTACCTACGTTTTAGAAGTCTTTGAAGAGTTGTGTGTTGAATCTTCTGTGAGATCTAGAGGTGTTTACTTTCATACACACACATAGAGTTTTCAAGATCAAGATTTGCGTCAAGAACTTGATGATCTCTTCAGTTATTGCATAAAGAACTTTAAAGAAGATCTGAAACCTTTGAGTGAAGTCTCAAAGTCACAAGTAGGAGAACTTGGGGTTGCTGCAGATCAAAGAAGGAAGTAGTCCGTGAACTCGAAGTTGTCACATGATCATTGTAGTAAGTTTTCTACTTGATGTAATAATAGGATGTTAGTGATCTAAGTCTTATTATAAAAACTTCAATTCTTTCATAGTTGATCTATTTTTCCCTTGAGGATGGTTAGGTTAAATCCTCCCCAGGTTTTTTACTAGTTAGGTTTTCCTATGTCATCATATCGTGGCGTTCTTTATATTTCTGCATTATGTGCATGATATGATATTATTGTGTTAACTTAGATCTGAATAATTTATCTAAGTAATCACTTGGCTAAATAATTAGGTTAAACAACTTGTGTTAAGGGGTTTAAAAACATACAAATTGCATCTTCAAACCACCATGGCTTAAATTGGCAAGCTTCAATGGTTCCCAAAACTCCAATTCACTCGCAACACTCTCAAAGATATGGTTATGGTGAAATGGAATGGTCGAGAGAATTATTGGTGTTTGGCTCTCACAACAATGGGAATGATTCTCTCAAACTCTCAAAGATATTACCTCACAATCTCGTTATTTAATTGATGTTGTGATATGACCTAAAAAGACCAACCACAGTTAGAGTTAATCGTATTCGTTTATACAGTTCATTCTGAAAACGTTCATTCTGAAAAATATATCACCTCTACCGTTTTTATTTCTCAGCGAAAAAAGTTCAGTCTGAAAAATTATTCATCCCCTTATCTACAAGGATTGTGCACGGCCCAGAGAGAAAAGCCGCAAAGGTTGGCACATTCTGCTCTTTAAGGCCTTAAGCCCAATGGACTACTTGTGTTCCTCTTTCATTGGTGCATGTACGAGAGAGAGAGAGAGTCACGAGTGCTGTACAGACTACAGTCATTTTTTTTTTTTTATGTGAACTACAGTCAATTAGTCATATCAAGAGTTAGAATTTGATAATACGAACCAATAGATGTTTACCTTATTAATAAAAGCTCTTAAGTCAACAAGATGGGTGGGTCATGTTTTCTATACATCACTATATTTTTAACTTCTTCTGTGGGCCTAAAGGAGTAATGACCTTGCAAGTGATGGGCTCAAAAAATTTCTACCCCCAACAACAATACTATTAGAATAGACCTTCCCTCACAAATTATTCATCCTCCAGTTGGATCATAGAGTTTGAAGGGGACTCCTTATATGTGATGTGATTGATTCATACTCTAGATTTCCTCTCCCCCCTTCTTGCCAACTGTTTTAGCCTTCTTAAATTCTCTAATTTTTCAGGAATTCTGCTTTGTAAACAGTAACATAACTATTTGTCCAATAAAGTTACTCCTTAGGCTACCTTTGGAAAGTAGGACAAATCCTAAACCATATATTCTCCTCTTCCTTGGATCTCTCTTCTTAAAGCTAGAGATGAGTCTCACCCTCCTCTCTTTTGTCTTGATTAATATTATCCTTAACTATATATAAATAAAAATAGTGATCCTCTTAATCAATATATAAATAAATTATTATGGATTTTAATGACTTTTTGGAAGACAAAAATTAACTAATAAAAATAATCTTTTTTCTAGTAATTGAAAAACTATTATTATTTTTTTGATAATTCAAGAGTTATAATAGGATAGTTATAGAAATTTTAGATGTTTCCGTTGGAGTCTTTCATATATTCCTTGCAATGTGTATCTTATTTTGCTTTTGGTATACTGTTTATTAATTGGACTTGGGGGTTTTATCTAGTAATAAGAAAATAATCCATGTTTCCTTGGGCAAATTTCTTCTCTTCTCCTGTATTTGGTAGGCTGCATCCATCATTACAAAGGGTCCACATGAAAGGACATCGAGGAAGACTATAGCCCATGATATTGATCCTCAGCCAATCAAACAATGTCATCTCATTTGCCCCATACCAACCAACTATTAATCGTGATAACCTTCCCATCAACAACGCCCACCCAAACTCTAAGCCAAAAAGCTGATTTTGACAACCTCCTAATTTCATTGAGAGCATTTGCTGATTGGGTTACCTGCAAACAATCACATGTATTATTCATGCATGGGCAAAGACTAAAATTGCCTTCTCACATGGGCATGACAAGACTGTAGAAAGGAAATCTTTAACACTCACCAAAAAAAAATTGGGTGTTTGTTTAAATAAATAAAAAAATAGTTTTTGAAACAAAAAGTGCCAAACAGAAAACTGAATTTAACGTAAAGACCAAAATAAAAATTTTGAAACGTAAATAACTAATATAAAAATGAATTACACATGAATGATTAAAATGAAAATTTTAAAACATAAAAGGTCAAAATGAAAATAATCCTAAACTTTAAGTACTAAAAATGTACTTTAGTCTATTTTATATTAAATGATGCATCAATCACCTCTTCCAAGAATAGTTTTGTTGGCCTTGGCCTTGGCCCTGGCCTTGATTGAGTATAAATTCACATTGAAACATTCTATGGTGATTTGGCTAAAAACTCAAGTTATCTTAATTTGATCTTTTTATTTAATATCTAGTCAATGTTATTGAAATAGGATAAGTTATACTAACCTTACTTGGAATTTGGATAAAAAATTTTAAAAATGACAAAGTATGTAGCCCCCTAGCATTATTATTATTATTATTATTATTATTATCTAGTCAAAAAGAATTATTTTGGATGAGAATTTTAATTTGAAAAATATGAATTTTGACTAAATTTGTAATGAACATAAATGGTCCTAGGGGATTATTTGTTATATAAATCAAAAACTCAAGGCATGAAGTATTTTTTATAAAAGTAAAAGAGGTTTTTGTCATTTTCCAAACCTTGAGGGAGATTATTGTAATTTACCCAATGAAATAATTTAAGAAAAGTCTCATCTTTCAATAAAATTTAGTATAAACTCAAATAAAGATAAGTACGGAATTTTTAAGTTTATTTAAATAATCATAAAAATATGTTTACTATTTTTTTTTTTTTTTGAGAAACCAAAAAAATATGTTTACTATGATATAAAATTATAATATTTAAAGTTAATTAATGTCATAGTCAAATAAAACAGAGTAATATATCATCATGAAATGCACATCATAAATAATATAAATATATATTATAAAAATAAAACAGGAATCTAAAAAAAGAATATACCATTAATCATAATATATGAGAAGGAGATACATGCGATTTGACGTTTACTACATGATTCAATTCAACCTATAGGGAGATATCTGTAGGCAAAGATATCACCCTTGAAAAAAAAGAAAAAAAAAAAAAAAAGAAGAGGAAGATATCTTTTGCCATATTTAGAAGTTGACTACTTGACAAGCAGTGATCTTTATTTGGTATATCCTGTTGGACCATTAATCTTAAGGGATAACATGGAGTTATCATTCTAGTTTGAGAATTGAAGTTTCTTTATACTATGATTAACGTTATATATATATATATATATATATATATATATATATATATATATATATATATATATATATTTATTGGGAGAGAAATTTAAATCTTAGACAGACATGTTGAAAACACGAGAAAAATGTTATTTGACTTGAACGTCAGTCACTTATATTCATTAGAAATCTTTACAAAGCTATCATACTTGTAGTTTGTATATTTTTATCTTTTAATGCTTTATTACAAATGAAAAATTGACAGACACGATAGAATGCTAGAGAAGAAATCAATTAAATTGCTTGTCTCAACTCTCAACTACGTTTATATTTTATTCATCCAAATTAAATAATTATTATTATTATTTTTTTTTTTTTTTAAACTTGAATTTGCTTATAATGAAGATAAGTTTAATGTATGAAGCATCACTAATTATTCTTGTAAGCTTCGTTAATACATTTGTGAATTGTGGAAATTAGGACATCGAAATATTAATTTTTTCACCAACAGCCATGGCTCTATTCTACACTGAAGTCGGTACAGTCACCATTGCTTAACAATCTAAACTTCATTTTAAACTCTTGAAGATCCACTCAAGTTTAATATAAACGATATATTATAAACGTTGTGTCTTGTGAGTATGTTTTATGTTTAGTTGAAGTCCAAGACTTCTGCCCCAAGACCGTTCAAGAAAATTTCTATTTCTGAAATATTAATACCTGGCTTGATACATGTCAATCGATCGAGATTCTCGATATATGGCACTTAAGTACTTAAATCAATAGATCAAGAATGTGCTGACAGATTCCAAATCCAACCTAATTAATCATCTAAATTTCTAGGGTTTAGTGCCTCCAAAGCCAATTTATAAAAAGAAAACCTTGAGGACATCAAAAGGGACTTTTGGAGAGTTGCACACTATACACCTAGGATAAGGGTTACTCAAGCTCTCTTAAAGCATCATCCAGACATCAAAGTTGAAGACTTTTCACAATTCGATGACCCAATTGAAGTTGCTGCATCTAGTACACACACAAACTAATGGAAAGGATCTTGAAGAGGGTTCTTGAACTCGTAAGTATGTGTTTACACTCGTGAGCGGATTTTCAAGGATTTGAAGTTGAATGGAGTCACGTTAGTAAGTATTACATAATCAAATAGCGATAGATATAGGGTTCAATCGATTATAAAACTTTCATTCTATCCTAGTGGATCTATTTTCCTCTAGAATTGGCTTTTAATCCTTTAGAGAGTTTTCCTAACTTGGATTTTCTCTTCGTCAACATATCACGATATTCTTAATTTTCTGTTATTTATATTTTGTGATATTGTGTGTGAATGATTAACCATGACAGAATATCTAAGTATAATTGGTTATTTAATTTAACTTGTCTTAAAATTGGTAATTTGGCACAAGTGGGTCTATATTTGTCCCTAATAATAATAATAATAATAATAATAATAATAATAAACGCAATGTTCAAAAAGTAAATAAAAAAATGTTAATTTAAGCAAGATATACATAATTAAGCACAAAAGTTTTTGACATTATATGTTTCCTCTATAGGTTTTTTTTTTTTTTTCCCCTTAATACAATATATGTTTACACTTCTACGTTTTCCATCCTAAAAAGGTGTTTGTATATATATTTTCTAGAAGAAGAAGAAGAAGAAGAAAAAAAAAAAAAAAAAAAAAAAAAAAAAAAAAAAAAAAGGGATAAGGATGGCAATAGGGTGAGGCGAAGTTGCATTAGGGGTGTCCCATCCCTACCTCATTACCTCTTTCAAATAAGAAAATCTTGTGCGGGATAGGTCAGATTAGGAACGGGTTGTGGCTTTTTTTCTTTCTTTCTTTTTTCCATCTCTAATAAGTTGGCTTCAACACTAATGAGATAAAGGCAAAATAGAAAAGGGAAGGGCAATCATGAGAGTTCTAAGAGAGGAAGAATGCAAGTATTTTAGAGGATGATAATAAAATATGTAAAAAAAAAAAAATCAAAAATAGAATATGTTATAAAAAAAATACTAAATTATATCTATAAATAATTTAAATATATATGTATCCATTTGGGGTGGAGTGAGACGAGTCGGGGTAAGATAGAGAAAAAAACTCATATGCGTGGAATAAGATAGGTTAAGCAGGGCAAGGATTTTTCGTCATCCGTAAAAGAGGGATTTGAACTTAATGTTGTAGGAGGAATCTTATTAAACAATAATGCTAAGTCAAGATCTATCTCTTTCTTTCTGGAAGGATGAAAAATAAATATAGAATATTGTTGTTATAAAATATTCATAAACTGGTAAGCCAAGTCAAGATGCCTCTCTTTCTCCCTCCAACTCAATAGATAATTTGTTCTGGTGGAATCAAAGAGCTATTCTTTTAAAACTGCTAAAAACAATAGTCTTAAGTGAATTTTGACCTTTGTGAGCCTAGGCTTAGAGTATTAAGCCAAGAATAGTCAAATTGTCCAATAAATTGGCTTTGCTGATTCACATAAGAATTTAATAACCTATTGATATTTCGTTATCTTTTCCCTTGTCTTCTTTCTAAAGAATAATAGCTTCACTGGTGGTGCAGATGTTTGAATGATTCAGAAAACAATTCTTTTTTATATGGAAAAAAAACAAGTATAGTGGAAAAGCTTAGGTTGAATAGATTCCCTTACAGTCTAAACACTTTAGTAGTTGGAGGCAGTCATAAATGGTTCTGACATTAGAGTGAACTTAATTATTTGAAAATTCGTGGGTTCTAGTCAGCTCAACTGGTAAAGTTTCTGATGGTTGTATAAGAGATCTAATGTTCAATCCCTATTTATACCAAAAACTGATTTGTGTCTTGGTCTATTGATAAAATAGCTATTATCAAAAGCGGACGCAATAGATTGAAACTATCAATGACCTTTTGTTTAAGTAAACACATCTTATGATAACGGGGGCAACATAGTTCTGCTTAAATTAAGCACCATGGGTGCAATTGGACCCGCAAGTGTCTATTACACATTGTCATTACTTGGAAACATTATCATTAGTTGGCCTCTGACCTAATTTAGAATGTCATCCAAACTTTGACAAAGAAAAAGAAAGACATGACAGCCCAACTCAATCTATGGTTCACATAAAATCAAGGGTTTTAATTAAACGAATGGCAATAAGTAATAACATAAACACCACCTCTAGTTTAACATAAACACAAAGGCCAGCCAAGATTATTATATTACTCAATATTTTCCAACTGCTTATTAGTTTAGTACTTTTCTACATCATATTGGTTAAATTGCTTAGACTTTCCTACGTAGTTGATAGATTTAATGTCTGCTAAAACAAGTGAGAACTCAACGTTTTTCTGTGTAAGAGCTTTCTTTCTTAAGTAAGCAATGATGAGGGTTATAAGATGTATCTTGGATGGATTAGAGAGTCAGCTTCTAAATAACTATTCATATATATATATATACATGTGAACTTATATTTTACCTTTTAAATTAATATATATATATATATATATATAATCAAATTCAAACACTCCGCCTATTTCTGAAATAATTTTAGCTGCTTCTTGGTTGACATTTATTGCAAACTTTAAGATATTCCCTGATTTAGTATAAATTATATGTCAGAACTTTTCTTGGACTAATGATTTAATAATTTCTCTGATTATGCTCATTTTTATTATTTTCCCTCCCTTTTCAATTGGTCTTCCTTAGAATCTTGCTTGGTTAGGTGAGCAAGATATGTTATGATAATAAAGACCAGAAATACTCTTTTGCCTAACATGACAGTACGACTCATAAAGATATATACGTTCAAACACGCTTATATAGTAACAATCATGGGTGTTTATTTTGTCTCTTTTAGTTTTTGTTCCCTGAATTTCATTATCAGAAAGACAACATTTTCATGGACAAGCATGCTTCACATATTTTGTACATGGGAATAATGGAATTTTAGGCCAACTCCTTGTAATTGTTTAAATTAGGACTGCTACAGAAATTCGTTTAATTTGGCATCGAGTTTCATGTTTTTATTTCATTAATTGTCTTTTATAATTATTTATATATTGAAGTTTTTGTTTAAATACAGTTCAAGTCAGGAATTATGTGCATACTCACAGCCAGAAAAATAATACCCACATCATCTTTAAAACGTGCGAATGAAGATGGGGTGTAAACTGACTTCACACAATTTTTTTATCCCTTAATAAATTCACTCACATTTAAGGGATCAAATTGTAGAATTTTTGTTTTTTGTTTTTTGTTTTTTTTTGTTTTTTTTTTTTTTTTGCCTTTTTGCCTAAACAAAATGAGTAATGCTACAATCACAAAATATTTTACAATATTTTTACAAACTATTGATGTTTTCAATTTTTTATTGGTTTTCATCTAAATCCACAATTAACTTCATTTTTTCATTTACCAATTCTAAAATCACCACATTAACAGTTTGTAAAAATTTTGTAAAATATTTTGTATCTCAATCATTACTCAAACAAAATAGTTGAAAGCTATGATGCATTTGACTTTTTGATAACTTTTCCCTAATATTTTCACATTATCCTTTTGAAAGCAGATACCTTTTTCATATTATCATATATATATATATATATATATATATATATATATATATATATATATATATATTAATTTAGTATTTATAATTTATAAATAATCTTAAACTATGTTAGTTTAAATTAATTTGAACTTAAAATAAAAAACTTATATTAAAAAATTCTGATTAAATTGTTTTTGATTTCTCTAAACAAAAAAACAAAAACAAAAAAAAAGATTTCTCTAAACAGGTTTCAGTTAAATTAGCTGATTTTTTCCCTCAAAATCTCTAACTTGACCTTTTATTTACTAATACTTATATTAATTAAGCACATATAACATATTTAATGAACTTTCTAGTACTTTGCATGATTTGACTAGTAATATATTAAAGAATGAAGCTCAATAAATAATACAAATTAGATTTTAATTTCACTATAATTGTTTTTTTTTTTAAAGGAATTTCACTATAATTGTGAGTCAAGTTTCATTCTAATTAAAATTCACTTGCTCTAAGTATGTGTCTTGTGTCGCTTCAAGTTAAAATTACTCGTAGACCAATTAAAACTTCATTAAAAATATCTAATGCTCATTTAAAATTATTTCTAATCTAATTGAAACCAATCAAAATTTTCTTACCAACATTTATCAATACAAATATCAATGAAAATTTTTACCAAGTTCAAAAAAATTGGTTGTTTGTTTGTTTTTAATATATTTTCATAATTACTCAGTTCTCATAACTTATTTGAAAAATAGAAACATCAAATAAATTCATTGCATCACAATAACAAAAGTTACTTTTAAAAATAGAAAATTTCCCTTTTCTTTTGTTCTAGCAAAAAAAGAGCAATCAAGAATTAACCATTTGTATATATACTCAACCAAATTATAATATCCTTACAAGGTTTTTTAAGAGTTGACAAGATTCAAAAATGAACACCAATAGTACTATTAATATCTATGTAAGTATGTTTATTGTTGAAGACTTTTGTGTGTATGTACAAGGTTACAAGTACCTAATTAGTACAGTTAGTTATTTTATCTACCAAAATTAAACTACCTTAAAGGACCTCGCCTAATTAATCATCTAGAATTACATAAAAAAATGCACAGGAATAATTCTTGTGCTCCTTATTTTTTTGTAATGCTGAAAAGGAATATACTTTCTCAATGGCAGATCTATTGCTGATTTACTAAAATTTTCCCAGCCGAAGAGTATTTAAAACAAACTTCATTTTCCTACTTCTGTAGACAGGTCCGTGTCTGTTTAGATTCTTTGTACTGCCCATACACCTAACAGATAACCTGCTCTCCATTGACTTCCAATACCAATGCAAGGTGCAATACTGAATGTCTTATGCGAAGGACACAGATGTCAACATATTCATGCTCTTCATTGGGGGTTCATTATTCTATGATCTATGCACAGATCTTTGGTCTTTGTCCTATCAAAAAGCTGCACCACCTAAAATATTCCATCAATATCATGCATCAAAACTGGACACATTTTCACTCATTACTCATGTTCCCATTCAGAAATATGATCTAAAGATTATTTTAGATTCACCAAGCGTGTATAAGATTGCGTCCTTGGTCTGGTACTAAAATTGATTTTTTATTATTATTATTTAGATATAATTAAATTGTTTAATAATAATTATTTTTATCATCAAGTCAAGATTACTTCGTGTGTATTTGGCAAAAATTATTTTTGCCAACTTATTTTACTATTCAGCTTATTTTTACTACTATTCATGGTCTCACTGCACTTTTGGTATTATTCATGGGTTCTACTGTACTATTTCAGTTAACTTTTACCTTTATCTACAGTATTTTCAGCAAAAAATTTTCAGTTTCAGCAAAATAAGTAAATCTCAAATAAACCCTTCATGATAGAATTTCAACCTACAAATTATTTAGTGTATGTGGTATTTAGTGTGCGTTTGGATTACACGTTCAATGTGCGTTTCTGCGTTTGGCGTTTGAAAAAGTGGGACCCATGGCTACCGTGCACATTTCAGCCATGGGTTTTGCATCTTTTTAGTGGATCCTATGAGTACTGTTCACAGATCACCAAGAACTGAAAAACGCAGATTTCTAGATAAATTTGGGTCCCACAGCACTATTCACACTTTTAAAAATTATTTTGTTACAGTGTTTTCAGTAATAAGTTTTCAGTTTTCAACAAATAAGCAATATCCAAACAGACCCTTCAACTCTAAATTTCTTATTTGATGACAAGAGATTTTATTAGTTAAGCTAAAACTCATTAGTGCTAAAATCTTTAGGAGATTGGATTATCGTACATAGGGATGACAGAGCTTGGTTTGGTGACCCAACCCGATTCTAGCTAATAGAAGTTTAAGATTTTTTTAAAATAATTAAATGGGTTTGGGGTGGGTTGGGTTGGGGTTCATGTTGTTTCATTGATAGGTAGATAATGAAGGAGATGGGAAGAAAAATTTGAACAGTAAACATGCAATGGGGTGGGTTTGGATTCATATTTTTAAACTTATTATGTTTGGAAATGGTTTGAGTTTACATTTTTTTTTATATACAATATAGAAATTCTATTCTAACATAATCTAAGTGTATATGTATATGAAACTCCCTCCTAGAAACTTGAACCCCGACTCTTACCCCTCACAAGCACTTATACCTGTGAAGTGATCACCGCACCAAGGATGCGCGGTGATAGAGTTTACATTTTCAAACTTGCTAGCGTTTAGGAAGTAGTTTTTATTCCTTTAGGTATCTCGGAACCCAATTCAATTATATATATATATATATATATATATATATATATATATATATATATATATATATATATATATATATTTATTTATTTAAATTACTAAAATAACTCTATTATTAATTTTCTTTACACAAAAAAGGTTTCTATAACAAAAATAGTAATGTTTTCTACCAATCTGATCCAACTTGTGTGACCCAATTCATGGTAAGATAAACGGATAGGGCTTGAGTGTTTTAAATATAAGTGATATGTAAAATATTCAAAAGGTTTAGGTTTGAAAAACTATTTTTTGTTCTAAACTTTGACACGTTGCCATTCTTAATTGGAAAGAGTTGAGAGCCACTCAAATATCTTCCTTTTTTTATACGCCAGAATCCCTCAAACCTTTGAACACTACATAGGATTATGTCATCGTTTAAAATTTACTTTTCAGAATGTAGAAAGTTGATATTAATTGTAGATCATCCACCACAATCTAGTTTGGTGATCTCAGCCCATTTCTTGCACACGAGAAGTACAATGATATAAAGGTCTGGACTCTGGAGACATTCCATGATTACTTCTTTGACACCAAAGATCACGCCACATCTCTGCATCATATCAGTACTGGTCATCACATTAATTACTTTTGCGGCCGCAAGACTTGAAGTAACAAATATTGCTTTGCACATTGCTTAGGCAACCATACAAGTTTTATGGATAGGTTTGGCATGGAATAGGTTAAAAGTGATTTTAACATTTTACAACTTATAAGCTGAATGGTGACAAAATCATTTTATGAAGAATAATATAGGGTTGTGGTCAATTCTTGAATCCTAATTTTGACCTAATAAGAATCTATATATTATGCTTAACTACAATTCCTTGGCAAATTATGCAATATATGCCTCTGTATAAGAAGACCAAATCAGAAAATTTTAGCATGAAATTTCTAAAATATGCACATTTATATATATATATATATATATATATATATATATAGAGAGAGAGAGAGAGAGAGAGATGGGTTCAAGTTATAAATGGTGTAACTCTTATAAACTTACATCTGGTGTAAATCTTATAAACTTACATTTACACCATAAATTTCTAAGAGATCTAATGATTAAAAAACATTATTAAATGCTATTGTTTTCTACCTTATTACCTAATTAATACTAGCATTCTCTTTCTCATTATTTATTGCTTTCCACCGAATAATATTTTCTTCAACACAATCCAACAAAAAAAATTGAAAAATAATCTCATTTTCATTGATTTCACAAAACTACCAAAACAAGAGTCAGCAAATGACTTTCAACTTGCTCCTTAAAACAAATAAATAAAGGAACTTAAAAAAAAAAAAAAAAAACTTCAAATCTGAGCCTATCATACACTAAACAATCAAACCTCCCATTTTATCAAAAAGCAATTGAAAGGTAGACCTATATATAGTCTCTTACAAATAATAATATAATAATTGGAAAAAATAAATACGTATATGTTTTGAATCCAAGTGACCGTTATGTTTCCAAGGGTAGGTGTTTGTGTTTGTATCATTGGCGAAAAATACAAAATACAATAAGATTCATACAATCTCTTACAATAATAATAATTGGAAAATTAATTAAGGAGTCTCTGTAAAATAAAAGAAAAAAAAAAGGTTGGCATTTGTTAGCTTTGGATAGATTTTAATTAGACAAAGTTCCTAGAAGACAAGCAAAAAAGATTAATAAAATATAATTCACTCCAACTAGAATATTGACCCGCTATATATTTCCGTAGCAATTAAGTTTAAGCTTGGTCACTTACTTAAAAAAACTTTTAAGCATTCCCATCTGATTTGATTGTTTAGTGTGTGATAGGCTCAGATTTTGAAGTTTTTTTTTTAAGGTCCTTTATTTATTTATTTTAAGGAGCAAATTGAAAGTCATTTGACTCTTGTTGTGGGTAGTTTTGTGAAATCAATGATTATGGGATTATTTTTCAATTTTTTTTGTTAGATTGTGTTGAAGAAAATATTATATGGTGGAAACTGGAAAGCAATAAATAAGGAGAGAGAAAAAGAGAGAGAGAATGTTAGTATTAATTGGGTAATAAGTGGAAAACAATAGCATTTAATGATTTTGTTTAACCATTAGATTTCTTAAAAATCTACGGTGTAAAAAATGTGTAAATTTATAAGAGTTACACCAGGTGTAACTTGAATCCATCTCAAATATATATATATATTACACATAAAAATGCGCATATGTTAGGTCCATAGTTATAGGTTAGCAAACCATGATCAAAATTTTTCTTGTAGAGTGTTTTTAGTGTGTATTTGTTGAACAAGACTTATGCCCAAAATAGCTCAAGAAAACTATTTAAAGCTTCTAGAATCTCGGCACGGTCAATCAGTCGAGACAATTTTCAACACATGCATTACTTAAACCAATCGATCAAGACTTGTGATTTCAAAAGATCATGCCTAACAAGTCATCTAATCTTTAGAATTTCGTGGCCTAATTGCTAGAATATAAAAGGACACATATAGGATGTTTAAATAAACTTTTGAAGAACTACATATGGTACGTCTAGGGTTCCTGTAAACTTTTAAGAGTTTGTTTAGATACCGTTTATTTTGGTGAAAACTAAAAACTTATTGCTAAAAACGTTGTAATAAAATAATTTTTAAAACACAAAAAACTGTAGTAGTGAGTGATTGCTACGTTTTTCATAGGTTTGGTGGTCCATGAACAATGCGGCGGGACCCAAAAAAAAAACACAAAACGCAACTTAATTGCTAAACAAACGCACACAAAATATACTTTCCACATTATTTATTTTTTGCAATATTGATGTGTGACTGATTAATCACAGACTTAAAGCATAATTTATTTATCTAATCAGCTTGGCTTAAAATTAGTTAATTCGCAATAACTGCGTTCTAAGTTCTACAACAAAACCTTATTTTCAAAATTTTGGAATCAACTATAAATTCTCAATAGACTAATTAGAGCCAGTCAATATAGAATAAAACATTAAAAAATATATATATATATATATATATATATATATATATATATATATATATATATATAAAGTAGTCAATTGCAGAAAACTCAACTTTTAGAAAGTTTGCTGAGAGATTGCTAATTTATGTTGTATCAAGATTCTTCAATCTCTTGCCTTTTTCTGGTATCAAAGTAGACAAAAGTTTATAGATTTCACCGCCAATCGTATACTAATAATCATTAGATAGTTATATTAGTATAGTTTATTTTTTCATTGACATAATGTGTGTAAAGGGCGTGTGTACTATATGAAAAAAATTGATAACATAGTCATCACAAAATGCATTTCTAAACTAAACCAATTTTCAGACTAAGATATATTCTAGAAAATATGATAATTCAATATTAATGTTCCACTTATTTCAATTAAAAATATTTCCTAATGAAAATGGTTTCAAAATAAAATCTTTTCAAAAAAAATGATTTTTTATTAATGTAAATTAACTAATCTTTTCAGCAAGTATAGATGTAACTGATGTTTTTCTTAAGTTGCTACAAATAGTATTAAAGGCTCAGAGTAACCCTAGTGATTGTGATGCCACAGATTATGTGGATGAGATTGGATAAGTGTGTATTGTGCGAATGTATACTTAGTCCCACATTAAGCCTTTACTAGGTTTAACTGGGCTATATAAGTATTACGAGGATTATATTCCTAATAGCAACTTAACTAGTCATTTTGGGATATAATTGTAGATGTGACTAGCGTTAGAGACACTGCAACACAACATGAGACCTGATAAGGACTTATGTGGATTGGATAAATAACTGATGGTACACTACTCTTTCGCTTCACAGCTTATAAGGCAGAAAATGGGGGGGAGACTTTTTTGATGTGGGACACTGAGGATGCTGTGTAAAAGCCAAAGGCTATAAATCAGTACATCCAAGGATTCCACAGGATGTGTGTGTTATGTGGGAGTATGTTGAGTCTTAAATTGGGCATTTAGTTAGCCCAAAGTGAGCTAATAAGTGATTGCAAGGAATCCCAATTATAACTTACTAGTTCTATTTTAGTATAATCACAAATATGGCTAAGTATTCCAATTATGCATCTTTACAAGGAAAAAAATCATTGAAATCAACACTAATTATTGAACCAATATTTTTTAAATTTAAAAAAAAAAAAAAAAAACACAACATTACAAAAGGAGAAATGTTATGTCTACAATATTTTCACAATACTTTTACAACAAATCTTATGTAACAGGTTGTAACTTGCTATTACTAATGGGCAATAAAGTAATTTTAGATGGATTCAAATTAAAACCTTATAACAACCTACTAACTATGATTTGTTGTAAAAATATTATGAACATAACACTTCTCTAACAAAAGAGTGGTATACTTTAGATACACATAGTAAACTACATGCTATTATTAGGTATGTTTGTGTTTTTTTTTTTTTTTTTTTAGAACCCTATTTGGTACCTTAAGGAATAGTTATTACATTTAAAGGAATAGTTATTCCTTTTTTTTTCCTTGAGAAGAAGTTATTTCTCTTTTTAAATAATAGCTATACTTTCTCTTAAAAAAAAAAAGTTGTACTTGTATGAAAACATAACATATTAGGTATTATTAAAGAATAATAGATCAACTAGTAAAGTTTCTGATGGTTGAAATCTACACCAAAAACTAATTAGTATCTTGGTTTGATAATAAAGAGTATCATCTTCTAAAAAAATAAATGCCAAAGGTTATAAATCAGTACATCCGAGGATGCTGTGTAAAAGCCAAAAACACTGAGGATGCTGTGTAAAAGCCAAAGGTTATAAATCAGTACATCTGAAGAGCCCACAGGATGTGTGTGTTATGTGGGAGTATGTTGAGTCTTAAATTGGGCATTTAGTTAGCCCGAAGTGAGCTAATAAGTGATTGCAAGGAATTTCAATTATAACTTACTAGTTCTATTTTAGTATAATCACAAAAATGGATAAGTATTCCAATTATGCATCTTTACAAGGAAAAAAAATCATTGAAATCAACAATAATTATTGAACCAATATTTTTTAAATTAAAAAAAAAAAAAAAAAACACACACAACATTACAAAAGGAGAAATGTTATATCTACAATATTTTCACAACACTTTCACAATAAATCTTATGTAGCAAGTTGTAACTTGCTATTAATAATGGGCAATAAAGTAATTTCATATGGATTCAAATTAAAACCTTATAACAACCTACTAACTATGATTTGTTGTAAAAATATTATGAACAAAACATTTCTCTAACAAAAGAGTGGTATACTTTAGATACACATAGTAAACTACATGCTATTATTAGGTATGTTTGTGTTTTTTTTTATTTTTTTAGAACCCTATTTGGTAGCTTAAGGAATAGTTATTATATTTAAAGGAATAGTTATTCCTTTTTTTTCCTTGAGAAGAAGTTATTTCTCTTTTTAAATAATAGCTATACTTTCTCTTAAAAAAAAAAAGTTGTACTTATATGAAAACATAACATATTAGGTATTATTAAAAATAATAGATTAACTAATAAAGTCTCTGATAGTTGAATAGAATATCTGAAGTTCAATTCTCGGCTACACTAAAAATCAATTGGTATCTTAGTCTGATGATAAAGAGTATCATCTTTTCAAAAAAAAAAATTCAATATCTAGTCCTACATTAAAATTAAAAAAAAAAAGAAAAAGAAAAGAAAGAGTGTTTATGTTTGTTTTTCCTTAATACGACTGTAATTTTAATTAAAAAAATATTAAACACATCTCCACTTGCATAAATAGAGCAATCACTAATCATATAATTTTTTTTTTTAATAATCGCTAATTATACCCTATACACTATATTAGTAGTAGTGTACTGTTGAGTGTAGTACCTGCGAGTAGGGCTTGACCAACTTTATGAAACAGAAAGTGTGCGCAAGCACAAGAATAAGAAAGGCAACGGAGGTGACGTTAAGGCCAACTCAGCTGTACACACTACAATACGCGTGGGAAGGGAATAGAAGGAAAAAAAAAAAGAAAAAAAAGAAGAATAACCCAAAATAAATAATTAAAAATTAAAAATCTGTCACGTGCCAGTTTCGGTCAAAGACGGTGCCAATCTGAGACACGTGTCAGCCTAATCCTTGTCAAAAACAAAACCGTAAAGCTGGAAACCTTGACTGACTGCCCGACTCCCCCTCCTCCTTTATAACGTGACTGTGACTGCCTACACTACACCGGCTGCTCATGCTTGACTTATTATACCTCTTTTTGTTAAGTCTTTTATTTTTTTATTTTTTAAATTTCTCCACTTTGAATGCACCCCCTTTTTTTTCTTTTTATATATGGGTGTTTAACTTTGAAGAATTTGATCTAGATCCTTCAATTCTTTTTCATAAAATTTGAATTTGAATTTGTAAAGCAATTCTTCTTAAACTATGCTACAACACAATTATTGCTACAACATGATAATACTACTTTATTATTCATAGTTAATAACATATCACATTTTATTATTGTAAAATTGGGTGTACCTCTAAATTTATCGATTCTAATTGTAATGTATATATTTTATTTTGAAGTAACGTGTTTATTAATAATAATAAAATGAAACTATAATGGTAACTCTTATTCTAGGTCATAATAAAAATGACTAATAAGAACTTTGTTTTTCTTTTTATGAATGGTATTAGTATAAAGAATTGAAAATGCAAGAGAATTTTCAATTTAAAATGCAAAGTGAATTTTAAGATGTTCAATTTAAAATGTAAAGTAAATTTTAAGATGTTCTACCATATTTAAATAACAAATATATATATATATATACTTTTCTTCAAAATTATAGAACCTTTACATTATATTTGAGATGTTATAGAACCTTTTCTTCAAAATTTTAAGATGTTATAGAACCTTTCAAATTATATTTGACTCGATGATTACTTTACTTTGATTTATAGTTTTCTGAAAAGGAAGAGAAAAAATGGAAGTTCCTTGAATGTTTCTTATTCTTTTTTTCTTCCCCCTCATTTCTTACAGCTAGCTAGTATTGGTAATAGTGAAAGTTCACCTAAAAATACAGCTTTTCTTCTTTTTGGAAAAATTACCGACTAAAGATCTGTTTGGAATTTGCTTATTTTGTTGAAATTGAAATTTTTTTGCTGAAAGAACTGTAGATAAAGTTAAAAGTTAGCTGAAATAGTACAGTATAACCCATAAATAGTACCAAAAAGTACAATGGACTCTTCAAATAGTAGCAAAAATAAGTTGAATAATAAAATAAGTTGGAGCCAAAACACACACTAAATTTGGTAACCATTGTTAAAAGGGTTTTACTAACGTATGCTCTAAGCGCATATGTTAATAAACTATTTTATGAAATTTTTTATGAAAAATAAAAAAATAATTAATTGATTTGACAGTTTTTTCAATTTTTCATAAAAAATTTTCTAAAATGGATTATTAATGTATGTCTTAAGGACATACATTAACCGGACCTTTGTTAAAAATATTATTCAAATTTTCTTTTTATTAAACAACTAACAACTTTAGACAATTTATTGAAAACTAAGTAAATTTGTCTAGTTGCTACTTTTTAATTATACACTTCAATGTAAACACTAGACAGACACTCACCACAAAAAAGCCTTAGGTTCATCATGATATGATTACCGGAGATAAACTAGACAGCAGCAAATTACGTCCAAAGCTCTCTCTCTCTCTCTCTCTCTCTCTAAATAAAAGTGGAACTAAAAAGCTATCTTGCTTGTAAGAACAAACTAAAGACCTTAACCAAAGTTCTCTTTCAAGGCTTTTATTAGTGTGGTCATTTTTCTTCCATCTTACCAAGTCTCATCCTCATTTTTTCTGCTTGCAACTTTCTTCTCAACTTTCATCCATGTCCGAAGAAAAGAAGGATCTATACCATCAAGACCCTTTTTTCTACAATCAACATGAAATCAACCAGTCAAGCTTATTTCCATTCTTTAATGATAATAATCCCTCAGTGTACAATCACCCAGTCACACAAACCCTACAAGGCTTTGATCCCTCATTCATGACCTTCACTGACTGCTTACATGGCTCTATGGACTACAACACCCTCTCAAGAGCCTTTGACATGTCTTGTAATTCACCATCTGGTCATCAAAATCATCATCTAATTACTCCAATTGATACCAATCTGAAGAAGCAAGCAGCCATGGGAGACTCAGCCGGCACCAGTGAAAACCCGTCCACGCCTAATTCTTCGGTGTCAGCTTCTTCGTCTAACGAGGCAGCAGGCGAGGAAGAATCTGATAAGAGTAAGAAAGATAAGCAACCACAAGGGGGTGAAGAAGATGAGGGGGATGAAGCAAAGTCCAAGAAAGCGTAGGTTTTTTTGGTTCTCCTTTATAATTCCTGGTAAAGGCTTTGCAAGTTAGTCAGGATCTTCTTTTACCTTCTTGGAATATTGCTAATAGGGTTTGAGTATCATATAATTTCTCAGGGTAGACTTTCAAGTCCTTCCATATGACTAATGCATCTTTTTTTACTTTTTTTTTTTTTTTCAACTCATATACTATTTATAAGACTTTTCAGTACACAACAAGGAAGGGAATATTATTTGTCATGAAATTCCTGAATCATAGATCTCTTCCAATGTCGTGTTAATTTCTGGGAAAATCATTAAAAAATATATTTATAAATTTAGAAGATCTAGAAAGCCATAACAAACACAAGCTTGTCATTTTATGGGAAGAATACAGTTTATTAAGGACCAATTTACTGGATGCTTTCCTATTTGGATTCAACTGGGTTTAATTTTGTTCAAAATTGACTGTTCATGATGTTGATTTTTCAGGAACAAGCCGAAAAAGAAGGAGAAGCGGCAAAGGGAGCCACGTTTTGCCTTTTTGACTAAGAGTGAGATCGATCACCTTGAAGATGGCTACAGATGGAGAAAGTATGGACAGAAGGCTGTCAAGAATAGCCCTTATCCAAGGTAGACTTTTAGTTGTAGTAGTACTAGCTCTTGTTCATTTATCTGCAGGTACAACACAAAACAGAAAATTGAAAACCAATGCCCTCTGCCTGCCAAAATAAACAGGTAGTATAATTAATATATAATTCAAAAAGTTATATAATCTCCATCTCAATAATCTTTGTTTGATGCAATGACTTAATTTGTTCGTTAAGATGTGTTTGTGGAAGTTTGTCATTTTATGTTACTAGTAAAGACCATATCTAACTAATAGAGCTGCATTTTATAACATTGTTCATATATAACCCTACTTGCATTAATTTTAGATATTACTAGCCTTAAAATCATTTTGTTACACTCAATGTTTCATCATTTCAGGTCAAATTCAAGCAAATAGAGACTTACCAAACTTTATTATACATTAAAGTGTAGTATCATAAACTTTTTCAATTTATTTGCCAATGCAGAAGTTATTACAGATGCACCAGTCAGAAGTGCACCGTGAAAAAACGTGTTGAAAGAAATTTCCAGGATCCATCAATTGTTATCACAACATATGAGGGGCAGCACAACCATCAATGTCCGGCAACCCTTCGAGGAAACGCCGCAGGAATGTTGTCGCCTTCTTTGTTGGCGTGCGCTTCGATTAGGCCAAGCTTTCCCCAACAACTACTCACTCAGTTTCTTCCAACAAATAACCAAGTTGATCCAAATTCCATGTTCTATCGAAACCTCAGTGCCCAACAGCAACTCCAACTTCCTGATTATGGCTTATTGCAAGATTTAGTTCCCTCATTTAGTAACAGGCAAAAGCCATGAATTGTCTCTGCAAGAGAATATGAATCTTCATTCTATGGCACTCTCATTAATACGGTACTCTCTTATAATACATTCTCCTATATATAACCCTCTCCAAGATTTATGTAATATGATTTTGATACATGCACTTGATAACAGTATGGCTCATATAGAGAGCATTAAAAGCTTATTTCTGACTAAATAGTATGTGTAGCTATTCTCCTTGTCTTAACATACTCCCACTTCTACAATTTGCCAGAAAGTGAATGATGGTGTTTCATTTATAAAGGAATGGCAGTCAGCAAGAAATAGCCCATATGGGAAATGAGGGATTAATGAGAGGTTATGGCCTATGCTAAGACAAGACCTATGTCTTTTCAAGGAGTACAAGGCACTATGTGCATGTGTGCGTATAGATAGGGAAAAGAATCATTTGAGAGGGTCCCTGTTTAAATGGAAAGAGTATATTTCACAAATGAAATTTTAGTTTTTGGAATTTTATATATGAAAAGTCTGAAAGTTTCTATTATATTTTGTTTTAGGTTTTAGGTTTTTGATTTTGTTAATAGAAGCCTTAGATTTGTGAAATCGTTTCAATTTGAAGTCTTTGTTCATTTTTTATATTCATTTTCACTATTTTCGACAGTAACGAGGCAGAGAAAAATGTAAATTGTTTAAACTCTTCATTTTATTTCAAATTTGTTTAGAAATCAATTAAGTAGCTATTGAACAAAAAATGTGGAGAGAGAAATCTCCAATTAGCGAGAAAGACTCACTTAGAATAAGAAAATGGTTACTAGAAAATCAAAGTGGTTATCTAGGTATAAAAAAATTTAAAAAAAAATTTATCAGAAATTTCTTATTTTTCTTTACTTTGTTTATTCTAGAATTACGGAAATAAATAACAGAGATGAACATACACTTCAAATTGAAACGGTTTTATTAAAAGTTTGAGATTTTAATTGAAAAAAATTAAAAACATTAGACTTAATTCTGAATATGATATTGTTGGCATCTTTATGTGATATTTTCTTTCATGTTTTACAAATTTAAAGGTGCATATGATATAACATGAATCATACCAATCATTATGTGGATAAAATGATATTTTAAAAGATGTAATATACTAATATCATGTACATTTTTTATCTTTTAAATTTGTAACAAAATCAATTATGAAATGGCCCTTTTCATTTTCTTTGAAATGGTGAAGATCTTGATAGGGTAGGTGTGTAGTTATATATTATATAAGTCTTTTTGTTTGTTTACCGCAAATAAATTTAAGAAGGAAAATATTTGAACTTTAAACGTTGGTAAGAGTTGGGATGTTGAAGCACTCTGATACTCGATTTGATAAGTGATTCGATTGTATTTGCAACTTGATTGGCACAAAAGATCATTCAGGTGTTTGAGATGTACGTAATTTGGAAATTCTTTTTTTTGGGGGGGGGGGGGGGGGGGGGTTAAGAATTATTTAAAATGATCCAAGAAATTGGCCCCTAACTCTACAATTCTAGTAGATTTCCCAGCCAATTTATCATTATTATTATTTTGTTTAAGCCACACATGGTGGCAACACAAATAAAAATCCTATCCCATTTTAATGCTTCACTTTATTCAATACACCATTTGTAGAATTTTTTTATTGTCTTTTATTTTAAAATTTGATTATTTTATTTTATTTAAAAAAAATCGTGTGATAGGCTGCAATTTGTGGAGCTAAGCTAAAAGTGAGACACAGGATTTAATTCATGATGACACAAAGGCGACTAAGATTTTATCTGGATAATGGCTGCCTGAAATAGTTATAATTAGGCATGTTTTTAAAGTCTTGAGTATTTTACAGTACTATTTAAGCTCATTTGTATTATTGCTTTTTAATTCATCCGAAAATTTTTAAAATAATATTAATGAATAAATAAATTATATATACTAGTAAAATGAAATGTTATTTATAATTTCAAAAACTGTAGTACAGCATTACAAGGCAAAATATTTTAAAAAAAAAAATTCTAGAAAATAGTTTAAATTGGTGTTTATAATAAGCGATTATTTTTTCTTTTTCTTTTTTCTTGTTTAGGACTGATATCAAACTTTCAAGTTTGAACCTAGGCAATTTAAACTCGAGAAGTATGAATATCTAAAGCAACAGCAATGATCTATTTCGTTTAAATCATTTGCAGTTTTCATACCATTTCACTTTCGTAAATTTTGGTCAACTAAAATCTATTTTAGGATCTTTAACCCTTCAAAACCTAGGATATAAATTAATAAAACGAGAAGAATGAAAGCGAGAGCAAGACATGAGTTTTAAAATTTTAATAGGATCAATGTACATGCACTGATGTACTTACGCATGAGCACTTTTGTTAGTCAAATTATTTTTAATTAAAATAAATATTCATTTTTTGGTGTGTCCACCGGAGGCTTATAGAGTCTTAAGAGTTTTACGTAACAAGAGAGAGGTAAGTATTTCCCTTCTCTTATAATTAGTTATACCTGTTTACATCGGGGTTGGTTTGATTGGTAGTTTCTTTATGTTTAGGTTACTGTAAGTTAACAACATTGTAGATTAACTGATTGGTATCTTTTTATATGTTCATAACATTTAGGGTTTACTATTGGAAACAAACCCTAAGTATATTACAAAAGATAAAAGATTTTATTAGTTAAGCCAACTAACATACTCACAAATTAAAATAATGATTACATTAGCATAAGAGATAATTAAGTGGTCAAAGCCATGTTTTCTTTGTACAAAAAACAAAAACAAAAAAAGCCATGTTTTCACCAAGTCAAACATTACGACGAATTTGTCTTGGGTTCGCAGAATGAAAGGGCATAAACATATGAACTGTAGTTGGGAAGATAAAAATTGGTATTTTCTAAAATTTAAAAAAATAAAATAAAATTTAATTAAAAAAAAAAAAAAAAAGGTATTCTCAACTTTAAAAAAAAAGGTATTGTTAACAAACACTCATACAGGAGTTGTATACATATTAGCAACCCTAGTAGCTTCCTTTTTTTTTTTTTTTTTTTTTTGAGAAGAAGCAACCCTAGTAGTTAGTAATTAAAAAAAAAAGTAATATTAAAAGGTCATAGCCAATATGCATGATGATGCAACAAAAATCATTGGTCATTAATTAACTTATATATATAATCTTAGACACCATGAGGCATATATATATGCAGTTGAATTTATAAGATCTCTGAACATTGATTTCTACGTCGCATTCATACACACTAAAAGTGCTTCCGGTTTGGTTGATACGGTTGATACGGCTTCCGGTTTGGTTGATACGCATTCATACGTCGCATTATACTTGTGCCACTTAATTTCAATTTTGGCATTCTCATTTCTCACCCTCTTTTTTCTTTTCTTTAAATGATATTATTCTGAGGCATCTAAACAATGCAAAAGTATGGTTGATACGGCTTTTTATTATTTTAAACGCCGACTTCAACAGTCCTAAAGTTCTCATTCTAAGTATAATTTAATTTGTGTATGTGGATCTGAAAGGCAAAGGCATGCCCAACATGTGTTATAGAAAAATGTTTGTTTGAGTAAATTTCTCCTTGAAAAATGCATTCTTAACTATGTTTTTAGAAAGAGTTTGAGTAGATTTGACCTTAGAAAAAAGTGCAAGATGTTAAAAATAGTACTGTCTTTGTTTCACCAAAATTTGTGGACTATTGAACCTCTTTTCTTTTTCTTTTTTTAATTTCGAATTGATGGGGGACCAGTTGGTGGAAAACAAATTGTACTGTAACTGCACAAATTGGTAAGCTTAGTTTATGTTGAATTTGGTTTATAATGTCTAAAATTGAACTGATACAACGATCTATTTTTCTTACATATTAATAATCATGTATGTATGACTTGTTTGATTTCTTACTTAATTAAAAGGCAAAAATCCAAAACTGTCCCGTTAACTTTCAGCTTATATCATTTCAGTCCTTTAACTTTCAGTTTTGTCATTTCAATCCTTTAAATTTCAATTTTTCTCAATGTAGTCTTCTGTTAGAATTCAGTTATCTTTTTCCGTTAAGTGGCTCTTTTTAAAATAAAAAAATAAAAAATTGTAATTAAAAGAAAATTTTAAAAAGCTGTTAAATAAAAAAAAAAAGTTAGAAATCAAAACCAAAATATACAAATGACGATGGAAATCAGAAATCGGTCTAAATCACATCTTTGGCTTTGGATCCCATCTAAGACAGTAGAAAAATTGTAGCTTTCAACACCTCGGGATCAACTGAATTGAAAAGGATCTCCATAAACCCATTGATAATTGTATTTCCTGAAAGCATAGTTCCATATATGCTTCATGCCAGAACCGCTCAATTTGGATGACAAATATTTCAAACTCCTCTACAACTTCTGATATACAAAGTTTACTAATTACATGTCTTAACTCACTAATTGCCCCATTAATGGTGGCTTTGCTTATGACTCCATTAGGAGAAGTGGAAGGCCTTATTAAGTTCATGATTGGCTCCGCCTCCGGTGAGGATTATCATATTGGTTTGGAATTGAAATGGGATTCTATTCTTGCCAACTTGCAATTAGCATTTTAACCGATTTTTGATTTCCATCGTCATTCGTCAGTTTGGTTTTGATTTCTTAAATTGTTTTTTTTTTTCTGCTTTTTTTATTTTTTTTAAATTACGATTTCTTTTTTTAAAGAGCCAAAACGATGTCGTTTTGGTCACTTAATGGAAAAAGGTAACTAAGTTCTAACGGAAGACTACATTAACAAAAATTGAAACTTAAAAGACTAAAGTGACAAAATTGAAAGTTAAAAAACTGAAATGACAAAAGCTGAAAGTTAGAAGGACAATTTTGGATTTTTGCCTAATTAAAATTAAAAATTTTGGGTTTTTTTAAGATAAAATTTTGTCCTGCGATTTTTTTTTTTTTATAGTTTAAGATGCTTATCCCTTTGACCTAAAATTCAAAAGATAACAATGGACTTCAAGTTGGATTACTATAATAAGTGTTTTCTTTCCTTGTCTCATTGCTTTGTATATCATATATTTAAACTTGGGACCCAACCTAGTAGCTAGATGTTGCTACGACACTATTAGCATTTACTTCCATTTTTTTAAAACACTATGCAGTCACATGAATTCTTCATTCCTATGCTGATATTGATTATCAAATGTTAATAAGAATAATACTATTCACAAATTGATAAATTTGAAGTGAATAGCTATTACAACAAGTTAGCGGTGAATTTCAACTTTTACTGTAAGAAATTAAGAAAGATGCTGAAGCCGCAAAGAGATTGTCATATTCAGGTGAATCTAATTCATCATGTATATCAGTATATGCATCTACGGGCTAAAAAGAGATTGGAAGCTTTCTATATCAACCTCAAAATTTCTATATCGAAAGTGGAAACAATATTTGGTCCCAAGCATCTAATGCCAAACGAGGTAGCTCCTTCTATCTCAATTTAGCATTTCTATCTTTAAATAAAATAAATAAAGGTCAGTAGAATGAAAGCATGATTCAATTCAAACTCATAATCATCTGTTTTGAATTTGATACTATAATAAATTCTCACTTGTCTCAAAATTTTAAAATTTTAAGGTAGTAAGAAAGACGTTATCATATTGATATTTTCATTAAAGGACATATTAACTAGTGTCTTTAAAGTAATTGTTAATAAACCATTTTTTTTTTAAAAGGACGTCACTTTTATAGAAAATATAAAAATCCGTCAAAAAAATTATTTTTTTTATAAAATATTTCTAAAAATAGTTTCTAAACTAATACTTTTAAAGCGTACATTAACTTTTACCTTCTATTAAAAGTTAAAACACAAAATCATGTGCGTTTTTCCTTCTTCCTTTGTTCTTTATTTTAGTGAGTTTGCTTTTTAGTCCAGACCCTTTTTTTTGGGGGGGGGGGGTGGGGGTTGGTGTTGTTTTGGGGTCTGATTGCGCTCACGGTCATGTGTATGAAGAAAGTGTGGCTAAAGTTTGGGCCCAGAAACTTGAAAATGAAGTCAAGTTATTGGACGATGGGCTTTTTGCTCTAATTCGTTCCGTTTGTTGCGTGATCATATCCCAGCAATTCCCAAAAGAGATTAGCCTTCTTCCAAGGCCTTGGATAGCAATGATGCTCAAAAACAAGATTGGAGGAGTTTGTTAAAAAAAAAAGAAGCACACATAAATAAGCTGAAATGACATGTATTACTTGTGTACTCTTTATTTAATTTTTTTTATTTTAATATTAGTGCAATATATTTTTTTTTTAATATTTTCTTACCTAAATAAAGTCAAAGTATACCAATTAAACCTGTAACACCTGTATAAAAAGGACTAAGAGATCCATTTGGTTAATCAATTAGTGAGCCAAAACTCACGGTTTCAGTCGGTCTTTTTTTCTCTTTTTACTTTTTTTATTTTAATATTTATATATGCTGACATTGGTTTGATACTTTAAATTCGCTCTTTTTTTTATTATTAAATATGTTTATATGTGCTGACATTTTTTTTTTTTTTAAGAAATAGTGTTTTGTTTTTATGAAATGACATGTATTACTTGTGTACTTTTTTTTTTCTTTTTTTTTTTTATGAATTGGGAGGTTTATTCAACTAAGGAGCAAAAGCAAACGGTCCAAATGATATTCAGTGTGTATCTTTGACTTAAACTTGAGCCATTAGAGTCCCGCAACAAAAGCTGGTACAAACAATAAGGGAATAGCTGCTAACTTTTTTTTTTTGATGAACAGGAATAGCTGCTAACTATATATAAAGAGTGAACAAGCATTTATACGGGAGCTTTTTTTTACAGTAGCTTTGGTTTAGTTACTTTTGTCTTTTATTGAGTTAAGAGTGTGAGTTTGGATCAGAAATGAAAATATATATATATATATATATATAAAAGTTATGTCTACAATATTTTCATAACACTTTCATAATAAATCTTAAATAGAATGTTATTATTGACTAATATTAGTGGAAAAAAATAATTTCAGTAATAGGTTCAAATTAGAATCAATAACAATTTACCATCTCAAATTTGTTGTGAAAATATTGTAAAAATATTGTAAATGTAATATTTATTACCTAAATAAAGAGAATCAGAGGCTACCAATTAAACTCGTAACACTTGTATAAAAAGGGCTAAGAGGCCCATTTGGTTAATCAATCGGTGAGCCAAAACTCACCATTTCAACCAGTCTTTTTTTTCCCTTTTTACTTTTTTTATTTTAATATTTATATATACTGACATTGGTTTGATACTTTGAATTCGCTCTTTTTTCTCTCTTTTTTTATTAAATATGTTTATATGAGCTGGCATAATGTTTTTGTTTAGAAATACTTATAACGACACAATAAATTGTCACAATATTTTCATGATTGTTGAGTTGTTAGTTCTTTATAGGTCAAAATAAAATAAAATATTTATTGTGAAAATGTTGTAACTTTTTTTTTTGTTACAGTATTTTCACAACTACTAAATTGTCAATTTTTTATATGTCAAAATAAAATATTAGACTAAAATCACCATAACTAAAAATAAAGGAATTGTGAAAATGTTGGGACATTTTGTTTATGTTATAATATTTTCACAACTACTAAGGTGTAAGTTCATTATAAGTCAAAATAAAATAATAAAATATTAGACCAATTGCAACCATAACTAAAAATAAAAGTATTGTGAAATTATTGTGACATTTTGTTGTGTTCCTAGATTTCTTTTTTGGATTAGCCACCTTTGGTGAGCAAAAATTCCCTATTTCATGCACAGTTTTCTTAGGCTGGCTTTTTTTATTTGTTTATTCTTTTTTTACGCACCACTTTAAGTGTGTGTGTGTGTGTGTATAGTTTTACGCACAAAAATACTTGGGGAAAATGTCATCTCTTCCTTTATACTTGGGTAGTTTATAAGTCCCCCTAAACTATAAAACCAAACAAATTTCCCTTTATGTTTTAGAAATTAGCAAATACCCCCTACTATTACTCTCTAAATTATACTCTAATGAAATCTTATGATTAATTCTTAAAATATTTTATTGTGCTATATCTAAATTACCCCACTGAATTTTAATATCTCGAAAATCTTCTTCACGTATTTTGAGTTTTATGTAGTAGTCATATGCTTGGGAACTTGAAATCATGATATAAGTTATTCTATTTGTTACACAGAGAACACTAATTTACTAGGTTTTTAATCTCCTAGTCCTATAATTTTATCTAATGGAGACTTCAATTGCAAATATGCATTTTCTTATCTTGTTTTTATTTTCATTATTATTATTTTAATTTATTTTCCTGCTTAAAAGGTTGTCTATTATAAATTAAGTAAGCTAAATAATAGAGACTTATAAAATGTAGGATAATAATATTCAATATCATTCTTAAAAGTTTTTAGTGGGTGGATATTGCCTTTAGAAAATAGGTTATAAAAAACTATCATAGAAAAACTGATATTTCACATGTTAAATAGTTACTCTAAGTTTGTGTATAATATAAATTTTTTTATAAACAAGATTAGCATTGTATGACATGTATTTTTGAGTATACAATTTCATAGTTCTTTAGATAAAAGACTATCTTAAGTTTTGCTATCAAGGGGTAGCACGTGTCACCAAAACTAGTATATTATACACAGATATTCCTATTGACTGCAGACTGCTATTTCTTATTTTCTTTAGGTAAAAACATTCTCATATTGATTGGCTTCACCAGACATGTATTGCAGATTCACTTCCCACTTACTATTCAACAGCTCCTTATGATCTAGCAGAATAGAAGACAACTAAGGGGAAAAGTTTCAATTAGTGATTAACTTGTCAATAAGACAAGGAGATCCACTCTCTCTGCCTATATTTGGCTGAATCTGTGTTATAAAAAATAATGTATTTTGATAGATATTGTTTATTGAATATGTAGATGATTTTTTAAGAGAATCTGTCTGGAAATTTTGTATTGTGATAGAAATTTTTTGACCATCTGTTCTTCCCTTTTTTTTTTCCTTCACATTTGAAACTAAAATTAATTTTAAGTGTTTTTAATTTTTTATTTCAAAAAAATGTTTTTTATTAATTTTTGGATTTTTTTAATTAAAAAAACTAAGTTATATATAAAACGTTGTCATTTTTGGACACTTAACGGTAACCTATTTAACAAAAAAATTGACAGACTGATTAAATTGAATAAAGTTGAAAGTTATGTGACTAAATTAAATGAATAAGAAGTTACAAGATTAAATTGAATTTTAGTCAAAGTTAAAATGTGCAATTTATAATTTTGGGAATATATATATTTATATAGTTTGAGAAAAAAATTATTTGGTTTGAAACTTTTGTTCAATTCACATTTTAAACCAAATATATAAATAAATTTAAACCATTCTAAATAGACACCAGGTGGATCCCATTGATTTGTTATAACCCTTAATTCAAAAAATAAAAATAAAATTCGTGTGGCTGAATTGAATCAATAAAAAGTGTAGTTGTTAGCTTGAAGAAGAGACCAAAACTATGCGCGCTTGCTAGTCTAGTCTAGTCTTGGAGTTTCCATAATAATTGATGTGATTCAGCAAAAAATAAAATAACAATTGATGTGTGTGTATATATATAAAGGGAAATGCTAACAAGCCCATACTTGTTAAGGTGCAAAAAGAAAAAAGAAAAAAAATTGTTAGAAAAAACTCAAAAAAAAAAATCAAACAGTACTTATAAAACTGAAAAAATAAAAAATAAATAAAAATTGTCAAAAAAATTTCAAAAAAGTTGTTAACACGCACCTTGCGGTACCTGTTAACATAACCCTATATATAATAATAGGTCGAAAACATACATTAATCATCCATTTTGACAAAATTTTGATAAAAAATTGAAAAACGGTGAAAACAGTAAATCACTTTTTTATTTTTCAATTAAACGTTTCCTAATGTATGCCGGCACACGTTAATAAAACTCGTACACAATTGAGAATTGTCAAAGAAGAGCCAAAAGGTGACCGTTAGACATATAGCACTGAGTACGTACCTACAAAGTCAAAAGTATGGAAGTAAGAATTCAAACATAGTGGACAGCTTGCCCTTTTTCATGATCCATCATCCATGCCCTGTCTTCTGGAGCTTGTGAAATCAAAGTGAAACTGATGCAAGAGCCAAAAAATAGGGTACATGAATAATTGAATCTCTCACCACAATTACTGACTCAATCATGCATAGCACCAACTCATGAAAATTATGAAGCATTTGACTTGACTGCCACAAATAAATGCAAACCTTCCTTCATTACATTTCAGACCAAATTGCTTTTTCAACTAGGACCATCTCCTAGCTTGTGCTGCTACTTTGAAAAGATTATCTGCTCCAAAAGGGTGCCTTTTTTCTTTTCTTTTTTTAATACTGGATTGCAAAATACAACCAAGTTAGAGGATATCAAAGCATATCAGGCTACACCGGGAGAGTTGTTTCAATGAAATCATTATTAAGTATTTAAAGCACTAATTTGAGAGCCGTCAAGAATCCACACATTTCAATGGGATTGAAATTTGGTGTAATAGCACTTTCAATGGCTGAAATTTAAAATTAAAAAGTCCACTCTTAATCTTCGTCATTGAATAAAAAAGAATTTAACCTTTTTACTTTTGTTTACTTTGTTGATTTTTTCCTTTCATATCGAAATGGGGTTATTGCATTGGATTCAAATCAGTTCTAGTGTAATTGTCAACTTGTTTAATCCTACAAAAGTCTTAGGATCCAACTTTTTTTTTTTATATATGGACATGCGATAGACTTAAAATCTTTGATGTCCACTTTATAATGATCATTTTTTATATTTAGGCTAAGACACCCCAAAAGTTTTTCTAGTGTAACGGAATTTGAATCCAAAACTCTTATTCATTAACATGAGACTTTACCAATTGAATTAATTAAACTCCACCACCTTAGGATCCAACATTGATTACAATCGGGAAGTCGGATTGGAAGGATGGCTCAAAACTACCTCCTTTGTGTATCCTATAAGCATAGCTAGCCTTTTATTAAATCCTTCCACTCCCCTCTATATATATATATATATATATATAGAGAGAGAGAGAGAGAGAGAGAGAGGAAGATATTTTGCTTGACATGAGCACAAATGCACCAAGATCACTCAAGGGACAAAAAGTATCATCAATTATGATTGATTAGAACACAAACTTGGTTGTGGCATAAACATAGACGTGGCATTATAGTACAAGCAGAGACTAAGTGTAAAGAGACAAATGCTTTGATTGAAATCTGATGCAAGGAATGGGGGAAAAGGAGAAAAAGAAACATAATGGAACAACCATCATTCTGCTGTGCAACTAAGAGCAAGACATCACTGAATAAAGAAGAGAAGGACATGATAATTGATTCAATCCTTTAAGGGCTAATACAAAACGATAAGTTAAAGAAAAAAAAAAAGGCGATACATATTAGAATCATTTGCCATCTCAATGGCAGTAATCAAGTGAAAAAAGAAAAAAAGAAAAAAGTAAATATTGCACTCACGTATTGGAAAGACAGCGCACCGGTCCAAGACATGACTACAACAAAAGTCTCAATGCCTCAATGGCTCTCCCCTCTAGCTTGTTTCTGGGGCTGGAAGCACCTCTCTCAATCCTTAAATGACAATACAGAAAAACCTTCATGATCTAAGCACGCGCTATCTCCAATTCAATTCCGTTCATAAAATTAGAAGATTTATCCGGAAAACAAACTTTAAGATGTGTAGTATTTGATGAGTTGCTGAAAGGTTTCAGTCTGGCAGTGAGAATAAATTATGCACCCTGTCAAATGTTGTCAGTCCTATCCAAGAGTTCTCTCAGATACCTCCCCTAACTTGTTTTCAGAGTCAGCTGGACCAGAAATTTCCTTCATGGACTCAATTTCCATGCTTGCTGTACGACTCTTTCTAGTCCTTCGATCCTGAAAAGAATTGTCAAAGTCAAGTATATGAGTTTCTCATTAACTCCTGTATTCTAATGAGCATAGTGAAAAATACAGGATTTAAAAATCCATTGTCACCAGAACTACATTTGGCGTACAATTGTGAGATTAAACTGGGAAAAGTTAGGAGGACAAACCACAAGCAAAGCAAGCTAACTAGAAGCTTACTTTCATTCTAGAGCTTAACATGAGAGAAATCACATATATAATCTACAAGTTAATGATTCAAGGGCTATTCTTCTTCTTCTTTTTTTTTTTTTAACTTATACTTAGGAAGAAGAAAGAAGGGTGGGGAGGGGGGGAGGAGGTACTGTAGCAAATGCACGTAATACACTGTCTCCTAGAAGCCATTAAGCTGTACATAGTTGGATCGATACCAGAAGGTCCAAGCTAGCGGTATATGTTTGGAGCAGAAAGCAGGAAGAGGAGGGGTTCTTATCAGTTGTTTGCAACATCAATCAAGCTTTAATTCTTTTCCAAGCATAATGTATGACACCCAAAAAATAAAAAAACATTAAAATAGAGAATGAATTTAGAGCTGCAAAGGAGCAAGCAGAGCTATGAGCATCTCAAAGCTCCAGTCCTTAGTTTGTCTATGTAGTAAACCAGCTCAAGCTTGATTTCTAGACCCATTTGATAAACAAGCAAGCTTAAGTAATGCAAAGCTTGCAATCAAGCTTGCAAGCAAGCTTGCTAAGTTCATATAGGCTCGACAATATGCTCGATAAGCCAATAATCCAAAGAGGAAATAAACACATATGGGTACACACAGTTTGTAAAATTACATTAAATCATATCTTTTGTTTGTTTGGATGAACAAAAAAGATCATTGAACGTCCTAAAATTCAAACATGCACGTACATGACTTTAGGCTTCAAAATCAATCTTGAGCTCAAGTTTACAAAAAACAAGATTGAACACAATTCATTTATCAAATCAAACCAAGCTCAACCCAAGCTTCGGCTTACTAAACAATTTTCAAATTAAGCCTAACATGAAATTCTGTGCTTGAATCAAGCTGAATTCAAACAGTTTGTGAGGCTCAATTCATTTAAGCCGTAATGTGTAAATGCTGGGAAAAAAAATGTGCACATTTACAAATATTCAAAAGACATTTCAAAACCCAAATAAAGATGGTCAAACAAGTGAATAAAAAATGATCTTTCAAGGATAAGAATCAATTTGTACCTCACGAAGTGGGTATTCATCAGCTTCAAGCATTCGTACAACCTGACTCATTTTGGGTCTCTTATCTGCTTCGGGATCAACACACCTTAGTGCTACCAACAGAGCACGTTTTAGAGCACGTGTGGTGGGTTTAACTTCAAGGTTTGGGTCCACAACTTCCTCTGCTCTTCTTGTTCCTACCATCATCTTTAACCACTCAACAAGATTAACCTGCCATGAGCATAATGAAATGCTTGTTGAAACTCTACTAAATCAGAAGGAAGAAGCACCTCATAACCAGGAGACAGAGAGAGAGAGAGGGAGGGGGGAGGGGATGTTGAAGGACACATGATTAGTAGTAGACAAAGGTTTAAAGTATTTGGTACCTCATGAGCAGGCCGGGCATAATCCACTGGATCCCTTCCTGTAACTGCTTCCAGCAAGAGTACACCGAAGCTATAAATGTCGCTCTTCTCATTCAACATGCCAGTGTTAGCATATTCAGGTGCTACATAACTGAAATTCACAAAAGAGACCAACTTCTGAACCCCCATAATGTTTTATAAGCCAATAGATAATAACTTCAGGGAAATGAAATATTATACATACCCAAATGTTCCCATCACTCTGGTTGTGATGTGACTCTCTCCCGAATCCAAGAGTTTTGCCAATCCAAAATCAGAAACCTTGGCATTGAACTCATCATCAATCAGGATGTTACTTGATTTTATGTCTCGGTGCACAACTTTTGGTTCTATTGCTTCATGTAAATACGCAAGCCTGCAACCCGATGTGTGAACTTATTTTTATTTTATTCAAAGTTCCAAAATTGATGTGTTTTAAATTATCATTGAAGATTGCCATGAGTGATATTAGAAGATCTAAGAAAGTACCAACACTTGGAATAAATTTGTCATAATTTTAAGTGCCTGTTCAAAAGAAAGATGAAAACTAGCCACAATATAAAAATGTCACAAAAGAACAGGAACAATCAAGAATGATAAATTATGTCTATCCCCAAAAATTCCCACAACTCAGACAAAAATATAATTTTTCAGAGTCAAATTCCCTACAAGGTCAAGCTGGGGTTCCAAATCTGTTACATGAATTATTTGGCAGCAAATGCAGAAAAAAAAAAAATCATATGAACTGTTTTGCATTGAAAGATTAACTTACGCTTTTGCAGTACCAAGAATCACCTTCATGCGTGCATCCCAAGTAAGGGTTCCATGTTGGCGCATTCCCCCATGAAGCCATTGTTCTAGGTTCCCATTATTCACATACTCGTACACCAGCATCCTATGTAAAATTGGCAAGTAAGTTTATCATCTCATTGTTATTGAACCTTTAAACTACAGCACAAACTATTGCAGATAAAAAGATTGGGAGTAGAACACAATGGCACTGGCACAACAGTATAATATTTTATTTGGCAACAAGGTAAAGTGATTAGTAAGGGATTTAAATAATCAATCCAAAAAGCAAAGGAATCTAACCTGTGAACTCCTTCAACGCAATAGCCCAGGAGTCGAACAAGATTCTTATGACGAACATGGCCTATGGCCTCAACTTCAACCCTAAATTCTTTCTCCGCCTGTCCCCTATATACCAAATTCACTACAATCATAAAGAAAGTTTTAACAAAAGCATTGTAAAGTAAGAGAATGTATCTTGGATCATCCTTACAAGTTATTAAGAAGTTTCTTCACAGCCACATCAGTTCCATTGATCAGTCTTCCCTGGTAAACAACCCCATATCCACCCTCACCAATCACATTCTCCGGAGAGAAACGATTTGTTGCAAATTCTAAATCCCTAAGAGTAAACCAGTGGCCCCACCCAAGATGAGAAATTTCAGGCAAGCCAATTAAAGGAGAGGCTGTGACAAGTCCTGTATATGACAATGTAGACTGCTTCCTAATAGTCCCAGAGCTTCCTTCTTCCCCAGACATTGAACTTAATGCTCTCTCATGATGATAAATTGAGCTGCACTGACTGATGTTATCAGGATCACTCAACTTGCTCGTGCCCAAATGAACCAATGTTTTCTCTGAATTCTTATCACTTGACTTATCATGGACTGAAAGATATAAACTTTCAGAGTGATAATGAGAACCCTGAGTCCCAACCTTGTCAACCTTGATATCTTTTGAGACATTTGGTATTTTGGAAAGAGTGAACTTGTCCACAGATCTCCTAGATTTCCTCCGAAATGAGACCCAGACAGATAATATACAGAGAATTAAAACTATAAATGCACCAACACATATGCAGATCAAAACCCATAGTCTCAAACCCAAAAGTGGAGTCTTTTTTGATAATTCTGCATTCAAAGAACTGTCAGACGACATCTCTGATCCCCGGCTACTCAAAATCCCAATGATTTGTTCCTCTCAGCTCCCGTACCAAAGAAACATTCCCACCTGGGTAACAGAACCATGTTATCTAACTCTGTAAACAAGAAAATAGGGACACCTCTAAATTTTATAAGTTCTCCAATGTGAATGTCAGTTTTTGTGAAGAAACCTAAACAAAATAATATATAATCAACTCAAGCAATCAGGCTCGTCATTTGCAGCCTTACTGTGATATGTACAGAATAAGAAAATGAACCAAATTCAATGCTGAGATATCAGATTCTTATCTTAGATTGCACGCTTTAAAAAGAAATGAACAAAACAAAAATTAAGAATCTGAAAGAACCATTAAGGAAGTTTAATAACATCTACATTGAGGGTTTAATGAAAGTTTACTCACTCCAAAACAATCTCATACATATTTCAAGCATTTAACAAATCAGAAAACCAGTTTGCATATTTAGTCATGGTAAAGAAAGAAAGTTAATAAATTCACATGTATGGAAAAAGCACACACATATCCAAAAGGCAACAAGTCACAGTCACAAATCCAAATCTATGAAAAAGGAATAAATGTTGGGAAGCATCACTTATGATCCAAGTAAGAGATGGATAAAAGCCAATATGAATTTTAAAAAAGGGAAAGCATTTACCTTTGTAGTGATCCTCTTCCTTGAGCAGCCAGAGAAGCAAAGGAAGGGCTTCTTTTTGAGCCAACAAAGACTCAATAAGCATAGATGTAGAGGTGAAATAACAAAAACCCAGATGCCCCAAAAGGATAGAGCTGAAGAGGAGTAGTTTACAAGTAGGGGATAGTGGCCTCAAGTGGGCCAAAAAGAATTCAGAGAATGATAAAAGAAATGGTGAAGAAGGCCAGACAAAAATCCAATCTTTGAAAGGAAAGGAGAGAGAGAGAGAGAGAGTTTTTATAAATATATAGAGTGAAATGGGGTGGGATTCTTGGAAGGGTAGAAAAAGCAGAGGTGGGTTAAATAGTTGGTGGGTGTGGGTATGTGTATGTGTGTGTGCGTGAATGGAGGGGAGAAAGGGACCTGAGCAAGCTGGAAAGTAAAGCTTGGTTTGCAATGGAGGAAACCAGAGAGAGAGAGAGAGCCAGAGAGAGAGAGAAACAGTAAAGGAAAAGCAAAGATGAAAGTGAACAGAAGTGGCATTTATATCTGGGTAAGAAAAAAAATTGAATAATAAGCAAACAAAAGCAAACTAGAAAGTGGAGAGAGAAAGAGAGATGAGAGAGAGAGAGTCAACCCAACCCAACCCAACAGGAGGGAACTCCAAATCTAAGTCTGAACTTAGGTTTACTTACCAAACTGTCCTTCTGTCTTAATGAAACTCTGCTTGAAATTTTTTAAATTTAGTTTTTTATTTAAAAAAAAAAAAGAGAACAGTCTAACATTATTGTCTGTCATTGCACATTTGCACATTTGCACATTTTGCAATAGACTGAAATTTTGTACTTTGCCAGTGGAGCTCATAAAATTAAAGCATTTTAGACATAAAGTTCTTTTAATTTGGACTTCACAGCCTAAAATTTGTTTGTTATTGCCACATGAAAAGTTTAATCTTTATTTAGCCATTCTTGAAAGGTAATAGGAATATAGGATCAATTTTCTTATTAAACTGCGATACCTCTACTCTTTTTTCTTTTTCTTTTTTAGAAGATAATGCCTCTGCTTAAAAAGGCTAAATAATTAAAAGATAAAATTTAACTAAAAACTTAGTTGTAACCCATAATTATAAGTCTACTTAATATCTTTTTATTAAATGTAAATTATATTTTCTTTTTATATTCTTAATACTTACAAAATTTTCATAAGAAAAAAAAATCAATTTTTTTGTTGTCAATCAAATATTTAAATTTCATGTTTTTGTAATATAAAATTATAAATAAAAATAAGTGTATAAATTGAATAATTAATAACATCTTATTGACACAAAATTTAAAATGCATGTTAAGAACTTAAGGATATAAAAAAATATGCTATCCAACTATTAGATTTTTAAAATATATAGTCATGTTGAGCTAATGGCTACAGCCAAATTTGTAACTTAATTTTATCCATAATCAAATAAAAAGTTAGTATAACTTTTTTTTTTTTGAAGTGCACTTGTAATTTTTAAAATATCAATTGCCATTCTCAGTAACTTATCAATATTATAATAATTGGGTTAAAAAATAAAATTAATTTAATTGACAATTTTTTATCGTTGTATAATAAATCTAGATTGGAATCATGCATATAGCAAAAGTCATTGGTATTTTGATCTAATAATAAAAAGCAATCAGCATAGGTGTCTCATTTCTTCTTTGCTCCCTCTTCAAGATAAGGAAATCCAATGCAAAGTAGACTTGGATCAAATTTGGATGAAGGAGAGACATTTTGTCATTCTTGATTTGGTGACACCGATAGTAGATAAGAGAGAAGAAAATAAAGTGTATGCATTTTATTATTCTTAATGGAGTAGCAGCGAGAATAAGACAAGTGTTTTGAAAAATTGTAATAGAATATGCATTAAAAAAATTAAAGGAAAATTAAAATTTACCTCCTGTGGGTTTTTTTTTTTTTTTTTATCTCAATTTAGTTTATAAAAATCCATAAATGGATAAGCTATCAAAAATTTAAAAGGGGTTACAAAGTCCAAAGTTTATAAAAACGAGAATTTCATTTCCAGCAAAGTGCATGCCCCTTTTTTGGCATGTTCCTTGTTTACCCTTCTTTGTCTAATAGTTGGAGCTGTGTTGGCATCAAGAACTAAGTGGTGAAGTCATTATCTGTAAGGAACAAATCATTCAATCTTCCATAAGGGACGTGTGCACAAACTACAATTTTCTTCAATGACCATCATTGCTTCGGCTTTAGGTATGATAACTATGGTACTATACCCATATCTAGTTAGTCTTCTCCTTTCTTTGCCTTTGGATTTTGTCCCTCCTCTTCTTTTCAATTGTTACAATTAACACCTAAAGTGCGGATTAAAATAAAATCATTAGTGTTCCCACCAAAATAATAAATTTTGAATTTTGTAAACAATCTTTTAAATATAACTTATCCCTCGTTGTAGTTATAACATTTTAGTGCCACAAAAATTTTCAATTTTTCTATGTTGACCCCTAAAGTTTGGATTAAAAGGAATCATTAAGAAATTTTTTAGGGGAACTCAATCAATTAAATGTAATAATCAAAAACTCATGACCTACTTTGCGATCAAGTCAAACCATCTTTCTCACAACATGTAAGCCTAAGCCAGTAAGCCCCACAAGTTTTTGAGGCCCATCAAATGAAATGGGTGGTTCATGCACTATATAATGAGAGGGAAAGAGGGATGTGCATTTAATATTAACGTTCAAAGAAGGGAGAGAGAAATCATTACAATTTACAAGCACAAAATTAAGTTTACTTGCCACACAGTCTATATATAGTAGAAACATATTCCCTTAATTGGAAAATGGTTACATTCAAACAATTGTCTAGGTTCAGATTTGGTTTTATGTACTTATCATGAGCGTCTCTTGTAATGAATTCCACCTACTTAAAGTCAAGTGATTAATGTGGATTTTAGTTAGCTTAACTATGAAATTTTTTAAAATTGAAATTCTATCCTATCTAAGAATAAAAATAAAAATGAAAAATGAAAATGTAAGGTAAGTAATAATTAATGCTTTAAAAACCCATAGCATCTACAATGAATTTTTCTCTATATGGGGGCATTCTAAATAGCATCAGCTAAAATTGAACTCTCAAAATTTTAGGGAAAATTTGTTTTTGTTCAAGAAGACTTATAATTGGAATTTGGCTCCTTTAGAGTCGTTTGTAATAAGTTAAAATTGTTGTATGATTTAAAAGTGTGCTAAGATTGTGTTTAAAAATGAGATCACCAGTCAAGGTATGCAAATAATAATAATAATAATAATAATAGTTACTTTCCTCTTTTTTTTCTTTTTTTTTTTCTGGGTAATAGTTATTGTGTTCGATTTGGGGCTGTGGGTTGAAAGGCCGTGTCTGCCAGACTGGTGGTGTAGAGTTGGCTTTTCCTTAATTTCATGGCGTGTGTGTGCTTGATTTTCCTTGTGACTTTGGTGTAGGCCTGTAGCTAATAGCTATGTTATTGCGGGGGTGATTGAGATAGAGTCACTATAGTGTCGATTGAAAAAAATATTGTATCATAAATATGTATTGACCACATGATGATGTTCATAAATCGTACAATACATATATTCAAATAATATAAATGGTACATATTATATAATATATAGACATGTGAATCTAAATTGAATTTTTTTTTTGTAAAAATATTTTTTTTTATTAATTTGAGTCCAAATGTTGTTAAACTTGTTTTTAACACAAAATTATACTGCTACTTGTTTGGGCCCAATAAAATAACATGGTTATGAGTTTTTTTTTTTTTTTTTCCTCCTATAAAGTTTGGACCATACACTTACATTTTATGTTCATTTGCAAATCTTGAATAAGATATTAAACGAACATATATATATAATATAAAGAAATAATTTTACAATACGATGAAATGATAATAAAGTTTTTTTTTTTTTTGATGGGGAAATGGTAATAAAGTTGATTAGGCAAAAATGAAAAATATGATGAAAAATAAATTATTAGCTTTAATGTTTAGGACTGGATACCAAGGGCCGTTTGATAACGTTATTCTAGGAACATTGTTTGTATTTTTTGAAAATATATGTGGGTGAAAAAGTGTGTAGAATACAAATAATATTGTTTAAAAACTAAAAATGTGTGCTTAAACACATATACCAAACGGCTCTCAAAGCTTTCAAATTGTCTAGGCTATCTAACTGTTTGATGGATAATATATTATAGAAAATTAAAATTTTGGTCCAACGGTCCTTAGGGGTAAATTTGTCAATGCAAAATTCATAAAAAATAATATTCTCTAACATAAAGGATTAAACTTTTAATTTTGAGTAAACAAATTAATCATGGCGTTGTGGGCAGAAAAAGCCTCCAATAGCCATAGGGCGGTGGACTGTGGAGAGACACAAAAGCTTTGATTTCAAGCATTAACTTTTGATTAAAGTATGTCCCAAAGAAATCCTTTTCGATCTTTTGTGAGATTAACATTAAAATAAAAGCTTAAATGATGTGATTTAACAAACAAAAAGGCTTGAAAGATGTTTTTTGATGGGTCCCAAATCCCAATTAAGGAGGGGAGAGAAATGTCTCTCACTGCACTCCAAATTCTTGACTTCAATGGCCAAGGCCAACCCTAGCCGTCGATCATTCTAAATCATGTGCTAACTTCTAGAGGCGTCTGGGTCTGGATTGATTTCCCATTGGCCATTTGCAATTTCCAAGTTGAGAAACTGTAGTGGAGGAACAATCCCCTTCACGTGATCACGTGCATGGCACGTGGATAGACACCCTCCTTAATTAGCTCACAAATTTGGCTATTTACATCATGCCATACGTATAAAATGATCCCAACTTTTTTTAATATAAGTATTATTAAAGACTTAAGACTTTTTTTTTTTTTTTTTAGAGAGAGTTCCAACCTATGACGTCCGCTTCTAATAATAGCTCTTTATTATTAGACCAAGATACCAATCGGTTTTTGATGTAGGCAGGAATTGAACCCCAAATTTCTTATTCAACCATCAGAGATTTAATTATAGGGAAGACTTAGTAGTTAAGGGGGATTGTATCAAAAAATCATGCTGGAATATATAAGTTTTGAAAATTTTGATAAGAGAGTTTTAGTTGAAGTATAATTTAAATTACTAAAACTTGGATGAAAAATCTTTATCTAAATTAAATTATTGTTAAATCTTATCCCTCAGTCAAGAGCTTTATAACTTAATATCCTAATAAAATATTATTTTAATAAGATGCAACTTGAGGAAAAAAAACACAAAAGCAAAAACATGAGTTGTGAGAGATTTTTAAGTTTATAATTTTTTTTAATAGACTTTTAGTTTGAATAGAATTTAAATTTGTTTTAAATTATTGTTTGTGGGGATCAGTTGTTCATAAAGTACTGTTGAGGCTGTATGGATTATAGGCCCAATAGCCCAATTCGAGGATGCTATCTGGTCTGAGGATGGTCAACTAAGGTAATAACGGAAATGACGTTGAAGGAAGAAATGAAAGTTATTTATGATAGTCCCAAATCTTTCCGAGGTGAGAAGTCACCTCGAAAACATTTGTTCGAGGTAGTTTAAAACCTTCCTGTCATCCTAAATATTACTTTAAAGTGGCATTATGACGGGGAGTCGGACATTGGATAAAAGATGAGGGAAGAAGATAACAAATATTTACGAGAGCTATTACCTCCAAATTAAATGCTTCTCAACTAACTCTCTGGCCGCATTAATGTGGAGATGATACCTGAACAATGATCAAGCAGCCTTACAGCTATTAGTAAAGAGTTCAGGGAGATGTGAGATGGGACAAGAATAAGATTCCAGAATCAAATTTACACGTGCATGGTAAATATGATACTCAAATCATGGTATATAGCATGAAAAGGTCACCAAAGAAAGGATCGGAAAAAATACTAAGAGAGAGACTAGAGAACTAGATACTAAAAAAAAAAAGAAGAGATATTTGCTCCTGATTAAATTATTATGACTAAGTTACTCAAGGTATGCCGAGGACAATTTTTGTATCTTATATCCTTAATACTTCTTCCAAATCACCTATGATTGTTATCTCTTTTCTATAATCAGGCTAGTTCTTTCTCTCACGCTCTACAAATTCATTGTTTGGGCTTGTTAGGCTGAAACTCAATTCTGTTTAGGGTCCAAACCAAAATTGGTCCTTACATTGTTGAATCATGCAACTTGAGGAAAAAAAAAAAAAAAACTATGTGGGATTTAAGTTTAGAAAATAGAAATTTTTTATAATAGACTTTTATTTTGAATATAATTTAAATTTGTTTTAAATTATTGTTAAATCTTATCCCTTAGATTTTTTTTTTTAATAGAAAGAAAACATAGGTTATTGTGTGGGATTTAAGTTTAGACATTTTTTATAATAGACTTTTAGTTTGAATAGAATTTAAATTTGTTGAAATTTAAATGATACAGTTTTACTTTTTTTTTTTTTTTTTTGAGGAATAGTTTTACTTAAATTAAACAGTTATTAAATATTATCCTTTAATTGGAGAAATATATCATAACAAAAAATATATAATTAATTTACTAATCAATAAGAGTAGCCACTTGGTGCAATTACGACTTTTAAGCCATTTTATTATATAGTAGTAGTACATGATATAATATGATATGTGTATATATATATATATATATATATATAAAGTTAAATAAATAACATTCAATTGATATTTAAATATTTAAAAGTCCACTAAAATTTATTGTTTAATTAGGTTTCAATTAGGTAAAATGTAGGCATTTAGTTATTAATTAAAAACTTTTATTTTTATTTTTTCTGAGAAAGATAGACCTGATGTAAAAACTTTTTTTATTCTATATCATAGGATTTTTTTGGGGGGGGGGGGGGGGTGGTCTAAAATAGGAATGTCTCTATGCTTCAGCAGCGTATGAAAGGAGTGGTACGTGTACGACACAGCAAATTACAAGCAAAAATGTCCACGTAACGATCTTGAAGTTATAAATGGATAATAGCACACACATCGACGCATCCATCTTAAACCTTACATTTCCTTTCTTTCTTAGGTCGAATTAATGTATGTTTATATTTAATTATCTATTTTAGAAAAAAATTTATGAGAAATTTATGGATAATAGCACACACATCGACGCATCCATCTTAAACTTTACATTTCCTTTCTTTCTTTCTTTCCTTTTTGGAAAAGGATCTAATTAATGTATGTTCATATTTAATTATCTATTTTAGAAAAAAATTTATGATAAATTGAAAAAAATATTAAAACAGTTAATCACTTTTTTTTAATAAAAAAAAATTTCTAAAATAGTTTATTAAATGTATACCTTAAAGACATAGATTAGTAAAACCCTTTTAAAAATAGGAAATGCTAATAAATATTTTTAGAGTATTGGTTAATAATCAATTTAAAAAAAGTTTTTATGGGAAAAGAAAAAAAAGTAATTAATATTTTGACAGTTTTTTTTTTATATTTTATTTCCCATAAAAGTTGTGTTAAAATTTTGCTAAAATGGATTGTTAACCAATGTCTTAAGAACACTCGTTAGCACGACCCTTTAAAAATACTATATATATATAATACTTAGTATTATTAAAAGAAAAAATTGTGGGTTAATCTCATATTGAAAAATGAATGTGAGTAAAAGAGATTAAAAGCTTGTGTTGTGTATCCAAGAGTTAGGTTCTTTTGGATATACACCACTGTAAGTTTCTTAAAAAAATTTATCCACTCTCCCCGTATGTGTGTTAAAAATACTAGTATTCTAAAATATATATATATATACATAAAAGCACAAAAACTTATAATTATTTCTTTTACCACAAAAAATGTTTATATATGAGTTTTTTTTAAAATGATTTAATAATAATTCTTTCTTGATTTGAAAGATTATCTTGTTGAAAACGCCATTAAAGTTGCTTTTCTCCAACATAAAGTATTGAAATGAAAGGAAACTACTCAGGTGTCAATTAATTAGAGTAAGATTCACTAAAAACAAAATTAATTAGGGTACGTAGTAATAGTATATGTACTAATGTTCTCATTCGGATTCAGCAAACAGGTAAAAAAAAAAAACCACAAAACGCAAAACACAAAACTCATCAGCATGCTATGAGCCTAATATAAGAGTATGAAGTAACCTATGTGTTAATGTGTATTTTAGATGGTTTAAACAGACAATAAATACGAAGCAGTACTAATAATAACTATATATATATATATATTTATATTTGGTTGGTTCTAATTAACTTAACTAGTAAAATTTTTTATGATTGAATAAGAAATTAAATGAAAAAATCACAAAATCAAACGTCATAGGTTGAAATTTGAAACTCTATAAATAAATAAAAAACCTATTTTTATATATATTTTTAATAAGAGGTTGAGCTTTTTATTTATTTATTTAAGCAAGTGTGGTGGCCAATTAGTGGATCCGTGCCATCTTGGGTTGCATTGGGCCAACGAGCTTTGCATCCAAAGGTTGGGCCGAACAAAATTTATAGAACTACATATTCTACATAAGGAATTAGGATGCATTTTTTGGTAACCGCAACTCAAAAAACAATTTTTAGTGTTCAAATACCAAAAAATGAGGGTCCAAACAAAAACATATTTGGAAGAAGTGTTTTTTTTTAGGAGTGTTTGAGTTACGTTTCTTATTTTAAGATGTTTAAATACTGAATTTAGAAAACTACTCTTACTAGTTTTAAATTTTTAAATAATATTATTCAATGACATTTTTATAAATATTTTAAAAACTGTAGGTCCTACTAATTAGACTACATATCATCACTTTTTAGAAAAAAACACACACATACCAAACACACAATTATGTTTTTTTTTTGAACAAACGTTATTAAAAATATAGTACCAAATATATTTTTTGCATTATGAGTACTTTAAATACGTATTTTCACAACACTTTTTAAACTATAATTTTCACATCATTTTGAACAACAATGCTCAAACATCTCTACCAAGTGTCCAGTAAAGTTTTGTCAACTTCTTGATCAAAAAGGGCTTTCAAACCATCATCTGGATTTCACATAATGGCTAGTAATAAACTATGATGTTTGCTTCACACTTTTCCATTATTATTATTTTTTGCTTATGAATGAAATTCTGAATCAGAAACTTTTCTTTTTTGTTTTTTTGGTTGATAATCAAAAACTTCAATTATCAGTTTATTACTTGCAAATAGGATAAAAGTTCCTACATTTACTTTCAGTGATTCAATCACAAAAGCTAAAGCAACTTTAGAAGCAGACCAACCCTCTTTTTGGTATTAGATCAAGTAGGCCCGTAATCATGAAACGCCGCTGCATAGCACTCGTGCGACAACAGTAAAAAATCAATGTAGTGTTAGTGTGGCTTGAATTTTGCCACAAGCCCATAAGGCCTAACCAAGCCCAATCCGGCCATAAAATTGACCTAATAAAAGTTGTATTAGGAATCCCACTCAGCCATATATATGTGCTTTATTATATGTGGTTAGATGCAAAAAATTGACTTGAGAGAAATTCCAATTAATCTAGTGAGCAGCCGCATGAGAGAAAATAAGAAAAAAGAGAGGCAACCAGCTTCTGTTCTTATTTTTCTGTGAGAGAGTGCTAGGGTGTAATTGGGATTTGGGTTTCTTGAGAGTGTTCTTGTGCACTATTGTATTTTTCTTGATAATAGTGAAATCCCTGCAACTCCGTGGACGTAGGCAAATTGCCGAACCACGTAAATATTGTCTTCTGCGTGTGATTGTTTTCTTTGACGTGTGTTTTCTCTATTTGTTTTGTTTCTTACAGGTTGGAATTTTGGTTAAAATTCCCTACAACTGGTATCAGAGCCTAGGGTTAGGTTTGAGTGGGAGCAATGGCAGAGGAAGCAGGAAAGGCGTCTGGAATAGAAAAGTTTGATGGCATAGACTTCGCGTATTGGAGGATGCAGATTGAAGATTATCTCTATGGGAGGAAATTGCATCTGCCTCTTTTAGGGACAAAACCTAAGGCTATGAAGGCTGAGGAATGGGCTCTTCTTAACAGATAGGTACTAGGAGTTATCAGGTTAACTCTGTCTAGGTCTGTTGCACACAATGTTGTAAAAGAGAAGACCACAGCAGATCTGATGAAGGCTTTGTCTGGTATGTATGAAAAGCCGTCAGCAAACAATAAGGTGCACTTGATGAAGAAACTGTTCAATCTGAAGATGGCAGAGAATGCATCAGTAGCACAACATTTGAATGAATTTAATACTATCACAAATCAATTGTCGTCTGTAGAAATTGATTTTGATGATGAGATTCGTGCTCTGATCGTCTTGGCTTCTTTGCCAAACAGTTGGGAGGCAATGAGGATGGCAGTAAGCAATTCTACAGGAAAGGAAAAACTCAAGTACAATGATATACGAGATTTAATTCTGGCTGAGGAGATTCGCAGAAGAGATGCAAGTGAATCCTCAGGATCTGGTTCTGCCCTAAACCTTGAGACAAGAGGCAGAGGTAATGACAGAAATTCAAACCGGGGTAGATCAAAATCCAGAAATTCTAATCGAAACAGAAGTAAATCTAGATCAGGCCAACAAGTACAATGCTGGAACTGTGGGAAAACAGGTCACTTTAGGAATCAATGCAAAAGTCCTAAGAAGAAGAATGTATATGATTCTGCTAATGCTGTAACAGAAGAGATTCAGGATGCATTACTTCTTGCAGTAGACAGTCCACTTGATGATTGGGTTTTGGATTCAGGAGCTTCGTTTCATACCACTCCACACCGAGAAATCATACAGAATTATGTTGCAGGTAATTTTGGTAAGGTGTATTTAGCTGATGGTTCAGCCTTGGATGTTGTGGGTATGGGAGATGTTCGAATATTGTTGCCCAATGGGTCTGTTTGGTTACTGGAGAAGATTCGACATATTCCTGACCTGAGGAGGAATCCGATTTCTGTTGGACAACTTGATGATGAAGGACATGCAATACTATTTGTTGGTGGTACTTGGAAGGTTACAAAGGGAGCTAGGGTATTGGCTCGTGGAAAGAAAACTGGTACTCTATATATGACTTCAAGTCCAAGAGACACAATTGCAGTTGCTGATGCAAGTACTGATACAAGCCTATGGCGCCGTAGACTTGGTCACATGAGTGAGAAAGGGATGAAGATGTTGCTGTCAAAAGGAAAACTACCAGAATTGAAGTCCATTGATTTTGACATGTGTGAAAGTTGCATCTTAGGAAAACAGAAAAAGGTGAGCTTCTTGAAAACTAGCAGGACACCAAAGGCTGAAAAATTGGAGTTAGTACACACTGATTTGTGGGGGCCTTCTCCGGTTGCATCCCTTGGAGGTTCAAGGTACTACATCACTTTCATTGATGACTCAAGCAGAAAGGTATGAGTTTATTTTCTGAAAAATAAATCAGATGTATTTGAAACCTTTAAGAAGTGGAAGGCCATGGTTGAGACAGAAACATGTTTGAAAGTAAAATGTTTGAGGTCAGATAATGGAGGAGAGTACATAGATGGAGGGTTCAGTGAGTATTGTGCTGCACAGGGAATTAGGATGGAGAAGACCATTCCTAGGACACCACAACAGAATGGTGTGGCCGAGCGCATGAACAGAACTCTCAATGAACGTGCTAGAAGTATGAGGTTGCATGCTGGACTACCAAAAACTTTTTGGGCTGATGCTATTAGCACTGCAGCTTACCTGATAAACCGAGGACCTTCAGTTCCCATGGAGTTCAGACTTCCTGAGGAGGTTTGGAGCGGTAAAGAGGTAAAGTTTTCACACTTAAAAGTTTTTGGTTGTGTTTCTTATGTTCATATTGATTCTGATGCTCGTAGTAAACTTGATGCAAAGTCAAAAATATGTTTTTTCATTGGCTATGGTGATGAGAAATTTGGCTATAGGTTTTGGGATGAACAAAACAGGAAAATCATCAGAAGTAGAAATGTAATATTTAATGAACAGGTTATGTACAAGGACAGGTCAACTGTAATATCAGATGTTGCAGAGATAGATCAAAAGAAATCTGAGTTTGTCAACTTAGATGAATTGACTGAAAGTACTGTTCAGAAAAGGGGTGAAGAAGATAAGGAGAATGTAAATTCACAGGTAGATCAGACTACACCTATAGCTGAAGTCCGGAGATCTTCCAGGAACATTAGACTTCCACATCGTTATTCACCCACTCTAAATTATCTCCTGTTGACTGATGGTGGTGAGCCAGAGTGTTATGATGAAGCATTGCAAGATGAGAATTCAAGCAAGTGGGAGTTAGCCATGAAGGATGAGATGGATTCCTTATTGGGGAATCAGACATGGGAACTGACTGAATTGCCAGTAGGAAAGAAGGCTTTGCACAACAAGTGGGTATACAGAATAAAGAATGAGCATGATGGTAGCAAACGTTACAAGGCCAGATTAGTTGTTAAAGGGTTCCAGCAGAAGGAAGGCATTGACTTCACAGAGATATTTTCTCCAGTTGTGAAAATGTCAACAATTAGACTGGTACTAGGAATGGTGGCTGCAGAAAACTTACATCTTGAGCAATTAGATGTGAAGACGGCATTCCTTCATGGTGACTTGGAGGAAGACCTTTACATGATTCAGCCAGAAGGGTTTATTGTTCAGGGACAATAGAATCTAGTCTGCAAACTGAGAAAGAGCTTGTATGGCCTAAAACAAGCTCCAAGACAGCGGTACAAGAAATTTGACAGTTTTATGCATAGAATTGGGTTCAAGAGATGTGAAACTGATCATTGTTGCTATGTTAAGTCTTTTGACAATTCTTACATTATATTACTGTTGTATGTGGATGATATGCTTATTGCAGGGTCTAGCATTGAGGAGATTAAAAATTTGAAGAAGCAATTGTCCAAACAGTTTGCAATGAAGGATTTGGGAGCTGCAAAGCAAATCCTTGGCATGAGAATCATTAGAGACAAGGCTAATGGTACATTGAAGCTTTCACAGTCAGAGTATGTGAAGAAAGTCCTTAGCAGATTCAACATGAATGAAGCTAAACCAGTGAGCACACCCTTGGGTAGTCATTTCAAACTAAGCAAAGAACAGTCACCGAAAACAGAGGAAGAAAGGGACCATATGAGCAAGGTGCCCTATGCCTCAGCTATTGGCAGCTTGATGTATGCTATGGTGTGTACAAGGCCAGACATTGCACATGCAATGGGAGTTATGAGCAGATTCATGAGTAGGCCTGGAAAGCAGCATTGGGAGGCAGTCAAGTGGATTCTGAGATATCTGAAGGGTTCATCAGATACATGTTTTTGCTTCACAGGTGCAAGTTTGAAACTGCAGGGTTATGTAGATGCTGATTTTGCTGGTGATATTGATAGTAGAAAGAGTACTACTGGGTTTGTTTTTACTCTAGGTGGTACAGCTATATCATGGGCTTCAAATCTACAGAAGATTGTTACTTTGTCTACTACAGAAGCTGAGTATGTTGCTGCCACTGAAGCTGGAAATGAGATGATTTGGCTACATGGTTTCTTAGATGAATTGGGTAAGAAGCAGGAGATGGGCATTCTACACAGTGACAGTCAGAGTGCAATCTTTCTTGCCAAAAATTCAGCTTTTCATTCAAAGTCGAAGCACATACAGACAAAATACCACTTTATCCGTTACCTTGTTGAAGATAAGCTGGTAATGCTTGAGAAGATTTGTGGATCTAAGAACCCAGCAGACATGTTGACTAAGGGTGTCACTATTGAGAAGTTGAAGCTGTGCGCAGCTTCAATTGGTCTTCTAGCTTGAGGACAGGAGGATGAGTTGCAAGGATGAGGGATTGTGTTATGGAGGATTGTGGCTGATATTTGCAGCTTGTGAGCCCTTAAGGGCTAAGGTGGAGCTGATGGAGGAGTTTGCTCGTGTAGCTTGATCAATTCAAGCCAAGGTGGAGATTTGTTAGTGTGGCTTGAATTTTGCCACAAGCCCATAAGGCCTAACCAAGCCCAATCCGGCCATAAAATTGACCTAATACAAGTTGTATTAGGAATCCCACTCAGCCATATATATGTGCTTTATTATATGTGGCTAGATGCAAAAAATTGACTTGAGAGAAATTCCAATTAATCTAGGGTCTGTTTGGATAGGACTTATTTTGCTGAAACTGAAAACTTATTGCTGAAATCACTGTAGCAAAATAATTTTTAAATGTGTAAATAGTATCGTGGGACCCATTTTTAATGAAAAAGTTGCTAAAAAGTGAAATTTGTGGGTCCATGAACAGTACACAATCACTGTTTGTGGCAGAAAAGTCAACATTTGCGATTACTGTTCATTGAACAGTACATGAACAGTAACCGCGTTTTGCCAAAACGCGTGAAAAAAAAAAAAAAAAAAAAAAAAAACGCAAAACGCAGACGGGTGAAACGCAGTATCCAAACTAACGCCTAGTGAGCAGCCGCATGAGAGAAAATAAGAAAAAAGAGAGGCAGCCAGCTTCTATTCTTATTTTTCTGTGAGAGAGTGCTAGGGTGTAATTGAGATTTGGGTTTCTTGAGAGTGTTCTTGTGCACTATTGTATTTTTCTTGATAATAGTGAAATCCCTGCAACTCCGTGGACGTAGGCAAATTGCCGAACCACGTAAATATTGTCTTGTGCGTGTGATTGTTTTCTTTGACGTGTGTTTTCTCTATTTGTTTTGTTTCTTACAGGTTGGAATTTTGGTTAAAATTCCCTACATGTAGTGTTAGTAATATTTTAACTTTAATCATCAAATTACACATCTCAACTACAAGAAACCATACATAAATCTAAAAGACACTTACAACCCACCATTTACTAAGTTCCCGATAAGTGAATCATGTTTAAAAAATTGGATATGCTAATATTATTATATTCATTCAATACTAATTAAATTTAACTTCAAAATACAATATTTATGTAATTGCAAATGGTTAAAACTCCTTCAATTGTAAAAAATTATTAGATGGACTATAAATGTATGGTTAAAGCCAGCTTAAGGCACAGACAAGATTGGTTTTATTAGGTACTAACAGTGATGGAGAGTGCATATTTACTGACAAGCCAAGTGCCAAACCTCTAATTAGTCACCCCAAACATACAATTGATTGCATTTATAAACCAGTTTCATATATACATTTTATTCAATTTACTATTAAATAGACAACTTCACTATTTTAAACACAAGGGGAAACATGAAGATCTTGTAGCTATAACCTATGAGGGTGTCACAGAGTTTCTTGTTTTGTTGGTTTCTTTGTGTCACCTTCACTATTTTAATGAGATGCTCCTTTCTTGGATGCTTGCACGAATTCTCTGTCTTTCAGAATAACTTAAATTGTTTAATTTTGCATCCCACACGGTCACACCCATCCCATTATCCAGTTTTTGTTCTCTATTATTTTAATACTCAAGCATAAATCATGGCTATTATGCTATAAATTATATAAGAATATTATGTTTCATTAAAAAAAAAAAATTATCTAAGAAGTAGTAAAAGGTACCTAGCTAGGGTTAAATATAATTGAAAAAGTAGAGGGTTTTTAAGAAGATTCTTCTGTTTGAGACAGTGAGAATGATTTCCCTAATGTGACTTGGTGTTTAGAGACAAGAGGTTTGACTAGCTTTAAGCTAAGAGTGTCTGTATTTGTGTTCTTCTCGTGGCTCACGTTTGGATCTTGGGAAAAAAACACAAGAGGAAGAAAAACATAATCCTTAATCATGTCTTCCTCCCCCAACATCTTTATAGCTTTTCTTTCATTCGATTTAGGTAAATATTATTATAAATTTAAATAAGATAAAATTTTTCATTTGGGAGACACTATTTCCATAGCACATAGTTTATTAGTTCTGTAACAATTATTTAACAACACTTCCATTGATCTGTTACACACACCCTCCCCATGTTGTCATTGAAAAAAAAAAGTCGTTTTCTTGTCCCTTGGAAAGTCTGCCTAGGCATCAATTATTGCTTTCCTCTTATGTTTGCCTCGTTCATCTACAATGGAACTTTTTTTAATTCTTGGGAAAAAAAAATGTTGAATCTACAAATTACATTACTTCACAACTTATAACAACAACAACCTGTTTGGTTGACAATCCCTCCAACTCTGATGAAAAGAGGATTTATTAAGTGATAACTTTAAGAATATAAAATTTTTCGTAACAGTTGATGCGAGTTATTGTGAATTTGTGATTTTGGTTCATAAAAAGGTAAAAGTAAATGTCAATAGTAGGCATATATGTGAAGCAATCATACCCAATCATAACTTTCAACTTTAACAAATTACAATTAAGTTTGTGAAAAATAATATGTCAATAGCATTGCTCTTCGCTAAATTAATGGTGATTGGCTATTATGTTCTCCTTGCTTGTGTCTATGATAAACATGATAACTTTTCTTCACTGGAAAGAGTTGGACAAATATGAAAACTCTGTGCTACACTTTTTTTTTTGTTGTTGTTATTATTAGATTTTGTTTGTGTGTGTTTCGATTTCTCTGTTTTTCTTGTCTTCCTTTTTTTCTCATGTAGTGTTCAATCCAGGTGAGTCACAGACTCACAGCTCATTGGTGAAGGAGGTTCATCTAGGTAGGCCACTTTTTTATGTAGGGCAGTCCTATATCTTAAAAAGAAATCATTATCTTTTTTTATTTATTTAATTAAAAGTACATTTTTATATTAGGTTCCAGCCATACGTTCCAGACAGGATTTTGTGGCATTTAAACATGGATGTTACTAGGTAAATTTAAGCATAGATCTTGTACAAGCTAGGGGTTGCACAAAATTTAAAGTTCATTAAATAAACTACTTGTACATCAGTGCATATATAGGACATATTTATTTAAAATAATTAAATTACAAATCCAACTTTTCTATATATAGAATATAGAAAATCAAATAATGTAATCTCAATGGTAGAAATGATTTATTTTTCATTAAATACAAAATCATTAATTTAGAGACCCACAACATTTGTAAATTTGGGAGTTGTGAGTTTGAGTAGTGGCATACCTTATAAGAGCATCAGCATTGAAGAATGCTACTCTATCCTATTTTACCATCTTAAAAAGCTACTTTATCAATTATACCATACCATTTTACAATACACCCTACATCCAAAAACTCTATTATTTTACTTTTTCATTAAAATATTATTTTTTTAATCTTTCTTTATTATTTCTTTCACATCATCAATTTTTTTTCAGCTAAGGGGTGGAATAAAATATATATATATATATATATATATATATTTTTTTTTTTTTAGCATAGTGCTACAGTACAATTCTAAGTTTAGAATTGTACTGTAGCACTATTGCAAAAAATTTTACAATAGTGAGATATACCATTTTTTGATGCAAATGTTTTTTAACTATGAAATGCCAAAAATGCCTTAGATATGACATTAGCATTCTTCAATGCTAATGCTCTAAGTGTTCAAGTGGTCATATGCCATAAGGCAATGCTGATATTTAAGTGGTGTGGAGGCCATGATCACACTTACAAGCCCTTTTAGCCCAAAAAAAAAGCATAACTCAAGCATTATTTTTGTTATGGTATGGAAAAAATGAAAAGAAAAATCATTATAAACACACCACCAGGCGCTTATGTTCTTTAAATAAATTTCACTTTGAATTATAAATGACGAATTGTTCGATAGTAAGCTAAGAGATAGATTATGGAATAGCCGAATAGGACTTCAATTCAATACGCAATCACAAAAGAAATTGTGCTCTTTTTAAAAAAACCCAAGTATCACAAATTCACATGCATTTTTCATTGGTTTACATCACTACCAATAATCTCATTTCACACTTCTTGCTCACACAACTTTCAGTCCAAGAACAAGAGCTTCCCTCTCTTAATCTCACTTCCTCACTTCCCAGGGACAAAGTTTGTGGCATATGCCCAAGCATTGTTGTTAACAGGGTCAGCCAAGTGGTCAGCCAGGTTCTCCAATGGACCCTTTCCAGTGACAATGGCCTGAACAAAAAATCCAAACATGGAAAACATGGCCAATCTACCATTCTTGAGCTCTTTCACCTTAAGCTCAGCGAAGGCCTCTGGATCATCAGCAAGGCCCAATGGGTCAAAGCTCCCACCTGGGTAAATTGGGTCTGTCACCTCACCAAGCGGACCACCGGCAATACGGTAGCCCTCAACTGCACCCATTAAGATCACTTGTACAGCCCAAATAGCCAAAATGCTTTGAGCATGGACCAAGTTTGGATTTCCCAAGTAGTCAAGCCCACCTTCACTGAATATTTGGGCTCCGGCCTTGAACCAAACGGCTTCACCGAACTTGACCCCGTTGCGGGACAAGAGTTCGGGGAAAACGCAGCCCAAGGCTCCAAGCATGGCCCATCGTGAGTGGATCACCTCGAGCTCACGGTTCTTGGCGAATGTCTCTGGGTCAGCTGAAAGCCCAGCAGTGTCCCAACCATAATCACCAGGAAACTCTCCAGTGAGGTAGGATGGGGGCTCACCAGAGAATGGGCCCAAGTACTTGACACGGTCCGGTCCATACCATGGGCTTCCGGATGAGACGGGCTTGGGCCTGCCAGACGCTCTTCTCATGGTTACTCGGCCCTCTCCAAGGAGGTCAGATGTGGAGGGCATAAGCTTCACAGCTTGGCCAGCTAGAGAAGGAGAGGAGAGAGACATTGTTGAGGTAGCCATTGGTCTGAAAAAAAATAAGAATGTCTCCAAGCAAATTTGAGGGACAGAAAGAGAGAGAGAGAGAGAGGGTTGAGGTGGGTTTGATGAATGAGGAACAGTCTAAGTTATGAACTTATAGAGTTAGAGAAAGTAAGGGGCCCTTATCTTATGGTATCTGTATCTCTATTCTCATTGGTGAAAATGAAGTGCAAGATTTTCATATCCAGTCGGCAGTCTTCAGAACCACCAATTTTGCTTGGAACTTTGTTTTTATCTTTTTTTGTGGGGCAATTCCATCTTCAAATTATAGATTGAATATTTGAAGACTGTAGCCTATAGAAGAAGTCCACGTGCTGTGTTAAGATTACAATATCACCTCTTAAGATTGATGGATAGGGGAACAGGGACAATATGGGCCCTCTTTCATGATGGATGAACATTAATGAGTTTAACTATAATGTCGGCAATTTAACATACAATTTGTACTCAGTATCAATAATAATAATAATATAATAATATGTGATCAAAATAATAATAATAATAATAATTTTTTGTACTATTTTTCAAAAAAGTACTTATTACGCCGGGGTTTCTTAAATGTATAGGAACTATTTGATATGTATTATTTTAAACATATGTTTTCATTTTTAAAAAAATATTACGCATATTTTCACGTATTTTTTCCACTCATACATATTTTTAAAAATATTAAAACTATGTTTCAAAAAAAAATATTAAAAACTATTATTTAAATATACATACTGAACTGTCCATAATCTCCAAAAGCATAGCCAATTAGCCACAAGTTTTTCTCAAATCCAATCGATTTCTGCACATTTAGGACAACCAAAAGAAATCTCTAAAAATTGAAGCCATAGTTGCTGAATTAATCCCTTTATTAGATTTACTGAAATTTAATTTTATCCGACCCTTAGGAGAATGCCACATTCTCGCTACGCACTTCACTTTCTTCCTTTCTTTATCACTGGTAAAAAGTCGCATTCTCAAAATTTAAGAATTGTCCACGAGCATATGAGCTGGCTTTTTAACTATAAGATAAGAATTAAGGAATTCTGTTAAAATTGCAATCATCACTCCTGCACAATATTTTGCCAAAGAATATGTTCATCTTAATATCTTTGAGATGTTTTAGGCAAAATTTCCTTTACTAAAACTCATTAGGTTTTCGAATTAAATTCATTTTAAATTCAATCACATAGTTACGTAGAATTTGATTCTTGAAAAAAAAATATTTGTACTTTATTATTCAATGCAACTGTGTGTTAGAGTTTAATTGAAGATCCTAATATAAGTGGCGGCTCTAATAATTTTTTTTAGGGTGTTCTTCAAGAAGCATAAATTACACAATCTAATAAAAAGAAAAATTTATATATTGACAACAACAACAATAAAAAATCACACAAATACATAAAGTTTTACAACATAAAGCTTGTAGAGTTCAGCTGTAGTTGTTGATAGTATTGCTGAACAAGGATGGATGACGATGGCCAGGGAGAGTAAGTGAGTTTCTTATTTCCTTTTAGCCTTTAGGTTTGATTTAGTTTTAGTTTAAATTGTTTAATGACTTGTGAATCTGCAAGGGGCAATGAGGATTTAAAAAAAAAAAAAAAATTTGTTGAATTAAAAATGTAATCATGTTGGTGTTAGAGTAGTGATAGTCTTAGTCTGAGATGAAATTGATCTTGTATAGGGCTTTTCTATTGACATTTGGTTTGGGCCTTGTTAGTGGTTTTATTATAACTTTTTTTTTTTTGGGTTTTTTTTCCATGGTTTTATAAACCAGTGCAGTGAAAGAATTGGAAAAGGGACTGGTTACTGGTTTTTTAGTCGGACCAAGATCCGACTGATAGTCGAACCGGTGATGTCGTAAATAATATAATTAATAAAATTTTAAATTATATAAATAAAAATATAATAAGTTTATTACTAATAATATGATAGCAAAATATAAAAACATAATATTTAGTGACACTTTTCGTGTAAATTTAATCAAATTTCCTTAGAATGGACAATCACATGTTTAATTATAATCATAAAAATAAAATTTTTATTATATATATAATGAATTAATTGATGTTATATAAAAATTAAGTAACTTTTTAAGTTTATTCACTTAATTAACTAAAACTACTATTTTTTTGTAATCAAAATTATTGGAAAAAGAAAAAAGAAAAGTAGTTGTACAATGAAAAAAGCTAAATTTACGTGACTTTGACCAATTAGTTGTATATATTATAATGTTTTTGAGGAAAAGTAGTCGTACAATGACAGTGTGTCAAGTAAAGCAAAAATTAAAAGTAAAGCCGTAATATAGGCTTAAAAGAATATAAAAGTATATGATTTTTTTTGCTTGAAAGACCCTAATATATTGTTAAGTTGCTCAAGTTATGGACCATAAGGTGGCGCCACCCTAGCCTAATATTATATCTAAGAAAGTGTAACTAAGTTTTACCCACTCCAATTGCAGTCAATAATAAAACAACCAAGTTTCATATACACCTATGCTTGGACAATATGGTTGTCCTCTTCAATACTTCTACTACAAGTTTTATAAGCTACCACAAAAATGATTTAATTTTTGAAGCGCATTTTATTTTCCCGACCCAATTTAATGAAAATCGTTTTCTTTTGGAACAAGGCTTCTCATTTTTATATACGATATTTCTGTGTAATCAAGTAGTTGTTATGACAAAAATAAGGCCATCAGATCTTGGACCCCATCACATGGAACCTTATGGTCCGTTTGGATTGAGGAAGAGAGAAAGGGAGTAGAGTAGAGTAGAGTAAATTTAGCCTAAAATTAGCTTATTTTTAGCTAACTTTGCTCTACTCTCCCTCCTTTCCCCCCTTCATCCAAACATGCTATTAGATTTTGATCCAAGACTTCAATGGCCATAATATTTTTACCAATATGCTCACCAACTAGGTTTATTACTTTATCCCTATCCCAACTTTTATCATATTTAGTACACTTGCTTACCTCTAATTCAAGTCTATATTGCAACGTTTCTCCATAGGAAGAGACTAAAATAAAGCATTTGGACCAACCCATTTATCTAAACAAATAAATTACGGTTTCCAGTTGACCCAAGGATTCCAACACTTACCAGCTCTCTAACCTGAAGAATAGTTTTTACAAGTCAAATAACCATTACCGGAAACTTTTACCATATAAATATATATACATATAGACTCTTGGAAAAACATTTGTTATGTACTAATTTTACCCACGAATTATTTGGATCACTGATAACCTTCAATGCTAATTTGGTCACAAAAGTATATTCACATCAGTGCAATGTTTGATACCTAAATCTCCTTTCTTTCAGGCACGAACAGTTTTCCAATTAATTGAAGAAAAACTACGTTTTCTATGATCTCCACACTATAGAAAATTATGTTGAAATCTATACAGATTGTTCTCAATATCTTTAGGATGCAAATATGAACTCATTATATTGGGTAATTGAAGAGGGTACAGATTTCACCATAACTTCTCTATCAGCTCTTGATAGCATCTTAGTTTCTCATCCCTGCATTTTATTTCTAATCTTTAATAAAAGTGTCTAAAAAGTTGGCTGGAGAATGAGGTCTTGAATTTAAGACTCACTGGTTGCATGGGTCTTACAGATCCAATTGTAATTTTTTTTTTTTTTGAGGAAACAATAATAATTATTAGAACACACAAATACAAAAGTAATATATAAGACCAATTGTTAGTAAGGGAAAATGGAAGCAATCGAAATATACAGCTTGATCCACCGGATAAATTGATGATTAAATCCCATTTTGGCCATAATAGCCAAGACAAAATAAATATGAAGGCATTCCGGCCTATCAATAACATTTTCCAAATCCGAAAAACACTTCGATTAGAAGAAATAACCATAGCACATTCATTATATCATTGACATCTTATGCCCAACAGTCTTCAATGAGCATACATAATAAAAGGTCATATTAATGATAAGATGATAATACTATAACTTGCAAACTTAGTGTGGTTCCATTTTAACTTTTACATGGTAACTCAAACAACCATCCATGTTTACTTTTAGTAAAAGGACCTATTTAATAAGTCGTGTCTTGTTTAAATAATTTAATGAGTCATGGGATTTAATACATGTGGATTAGTTTTATAAATTGTTACATAATAGGTTGAATGAGATTCATCCAAATCAGCTCAAAGGAAAACTCAATACATTACTTTGTACCATATTTGTACCTTGTCAACAAGACCAATAACATAACATTCCAGATTGTGAACTGAGATAAATGCAATTGAGGAGTGGATATGTCAAGGGTAATCATATATCGACAATAAGACAATTTATCCTACACACTATGATTCATCAATGTGAAGACTGCTAAGTAAAATGACAAACACACTACATATGTAACTGCATGAAGCCATCCACAAATTTAGCAGCAGAGTCATTGTGAAATGATAGTAAAGAACTAAGGAAACATAACATAGTACCTTACAACTAACTTTAAGATTGAGCACTCGGTCAGTAAATTTATGAGGAGCCATTTATCCACTGTTTGGGTAATGACGATTTGAATATTCGGAGAAGCAATGTTCTCTCTCTCTTGCCTATTTTGTTAATACCATAGCCCCGAAATACACCAAGCTTAAGTGCTTCTCGTCCTTCCTCCACAGTTCTTTTTCTCACAGTCGTCAATAAACCCGTTCCTTGGGGACCAATGTTACTTTCTTCTTTCCCAGTTACACATTCCTCTTTGTCCACTATTACCACACCAGGACTGACACCAACCATTTCCTCAGATTTATGTTTGTCATCTTCGTTGGTCTCAACTCCATCTCCAAGGTTGCCCTCACAACCATTAGGGCTGCTGCTTCCCCACCATTTGTTTGAGGCAGTTGACAAGCCATTTGATGGGAATCCATATTTAAATTCATCCAAGGCTGCAATTCCTTTTGTTAAGCTTGTGCTAAGCAAATTCTGGGATCGCAGATTCTGAACATTCTTGCTTCCTTGCTGTTGTAAATTATGAGGAAGTGCAGCACCTTTTGATTTGGACATATCACTGTTTGATTTTTGTGAACCACTGCATTAAAAAATGAGGAAAATGGAAGTAGGGAGAGAGAGAGAGAGAAAGAATAATCAGAAATTCCTGGCAGGATCTCTTCATATTTGTCAGCAAGCTGAAAATTCAAATGTCAGGACAACATGCAACTGGTCAACATAAGATATCAAGTTACTATATAAAATTACTAATGCGTATGCCATCATTTTTAATGTTATGATAAGGCATTACCTAACAAAACAATGGAATGAGAATGAAAGATTGTAAGATTACCACAAAGATCAGTTACAAAATAAGAAAGGCATTTAATTAACACACATACTTAGATTATCAGTAATTTTGTATGGGTGATAGGCATAATTTGGTCACATTGTGTTTTGTGCTTAACCTATAAATAATACCTATGTATAATATGGTTAATTAATTTTACCCTAAACATATTTATCAAAAAAAAAAAAAAAAAAAAAAAAACCACAATTTCACTAACTGGCACCTCGTAGTGTTTCCAACAAAGATGTTCAAATCCCTTATCCCCTTTGTAAATAATAAATTATCAAAGAACAAATTAATGATTTGTTTACATGGTATCAGAGCCCCTGTAACTCTAAACAGCTACCTGCCATGATTGATCACCATCAATCACTACACCAATAATAACCACCATCGACTGCTGCAATTGCTCTTGTCTGCATAACTCCATCATCGCTATCAATCTTATTATCACATTCTCGACGGCTAGCCCAAACCTGAGATTGATAGTCCTCACAAAGAACAGATTATTGGAAGATCCTCAAATAGTTCCTCGATATTGTTTGCCTGACTTTTCTGCAATTTCTTTTTGTTCCTTGTTTGGAATGCAGTCAATTAGAACATCGTATCAAGAAGGACATCACAATCATTCCTACATCACTCTGCTACTGCTATGTTTTCATTTGGCCTGCATCATTGCTCCACCCCTTTTAGTCATTGATTTCTATGGGTTAATGGGCTTCTCTAAAGACCCATGATTCTTTTGAAGATGTTCCCTATTTCAACCATAGATAGGTTAATGGACCTTGTTAATTATTATGATGCTGTGTAATCTACTGGTATCTTTGTGTGTTGGCTGGTTGGATTGCTAAATTGGTTCTTCCAATTATGGAGTTCTCTGCAGTGGGTTAATTCATTCTTGTATTTGCATTACTTGTGAGTAATTCCTTAATCATATGATGCCATGATTCTTTTGAAGATGTTCCCTATTTCAACCATAGATAGGTTAATAGACCTTGTTAATTATTATGATGCTGTGTAATCTACTGGTATCTTTGAGTGTTGGCTGGTTGGATTGCTAAATTGGTTCTTCCAATTATGGAGTTTTCTGCAGTGGGTTAATTCGTTCTTGTATTTGCATTACTTGTGAGTAATTCCTTAATCATATGATGTCATGGAGTTGAAGAAATAACTATATATGAGTTTTTTTTCCTCCTAAATTATTTTTGACAATTAATTAAATTGAGTTATAAAAATTATGCTCAACCTATATGAGTTTTTTCTCCTCCTAAATTATTTTTGACAATTAGTGGGAGTATTTTAGATAGGTAAGAAGAAATTTCAGTATTTGGTGTCAGATCCCCCTACCTTTACTGGTCCCAAATATGCTGATTGGAAGTTAAGTTGATAGGTAAGAAGTATTTGATGTCAGATCTCCCAACTTCTACTGCTCTCAATATGCTAATTGGAAAGTGTTTATGACATCATTAGTACTATTGATGACCAGTAGGTAATTATCAAGTTGAAGGTGTTCCTTCAAAACTCAGTCAGACTAAGGATTAGGGGAAGCTATGTTATTTCTTGGGTATTGAAGCAGCACAATCTAAGGAAGGGATTAATTTGTCGTAGAGAAATATGGGTGGGATATTTTGGAGGAAATAGGCTTATCAGGTTCAAAACCTGTAGACTCTTGTAAGCCATAATGTCAAACTGTATACAGATCATGAGGAGTTGTCAAGTTCAAAACCACAGTTTAATATTTTATGCTGATTTGTTGCACAACGATGGCAAGATGTCTCCAAGGGTATGCAACCATCCACTTGAGATTCAGGAAGAAAGAGATAACTCGTGTAAAAATTATGATTGCTTAAGTGCCCTCAGTTTTAATGAGATGTACGCGACAATTTTAGTCCAATAAGATTACAATTCCCCACATGAAGATGGGGAGGATAGCAAACCCCTATATGTATATATGTAGAACAGAATGAAAATTACGAGTTGATGCTAATCAGATATCACTTCATTAGAATATCTTTTCCAAAGGAACAATTACTTTTCCTATGTTACTAATGTTGATGCTTTCTTTGTTATTCAATTGGAGCACTACATATTCTGATAATTACAATAATTTCTTTTCTCCCTCCAACAAGGAGTTATATATCGTTTCCATGTAGCAATTTGGTCATCCTAGAAACAAAAGCATTTTAGAAAAACAACATAGGAAAACATTAAGAACAGCATAGAAACAACCAGAAATATAATACACTTTATAACATATAACATATGTTAAATAATCTATTGGATACATAAGCCCTCATCAAATATCAACGCTCAAAAAAGTCCATTTGAATTATAATATATCTTTAGGTTGATCTTTTTTTTTTTTTTTTGACAAGTAAGAAAAGTCTATGTTAAAAAAGCTACTTTATGCAAAAGGAGCACAAAGAAGTCAAATAGTACAAGGAAGAAAAAGAAAAGAACAGAAAACTGGTTACAAGAGGGGAGAACTAATGAACAGAAGGAGGGAATCACTATATGTGAGAATCAGTAATTGATTTAGGTTGATCTAACTAAATTGATTCTAAGTATATTACTTTTCCTCTTTGAGAAAGTCCCAATCAGATGCTTCAGTATTACTACAGCCATTCATTTCTCTTTAAGTTGATATACATACATACATGCATATATGGGTTTGTGTTTATGATCAGATGCTTCAGTGTTATTATAACCATTCATTATTCAAGTTGATATGCATACATATATGCAGGTATGTGTGTTTGTGTATGTAATGAATTTCCTCCAAACCATAGTTAGAACTCACTTTCTAATTCATGTTTGGAGTCCATAATGTTTTAGACCTCAAAGCATGTATCTTAGGCCAAAAAAAAACTCCTCTATTAATCAGCAGGCAGCAGCTTTGTGCCAATGAAAAGGGTAAAGAAGTTATCATAAGGAACATTAAAAGAAACCCGTATGACTTTTAGATGTCAATAATATGGCAGAACTTGTCAAAGCATTATACCTTTCTCTACTGTTCTTTGACAGCTCAGCAAGTTCTTTGTATTTTTCTCTAGCAGCATATCTTCTAATTTCTTCAATGCTCTTTCCAGATAGAAACTATATTGCATTTCAAAATCATATTACATAAAATCATATATATATAAGGAAAAAAAATTTACAACTTGTTTACTCAGAATCATCATCCAATGACACCAATGTTCGCATAAACACTGGCAGCAAAGCCAGTACAGATATCAGTCCAAGACATGCATAACAATTATACCACTCATAGTGTAGCCTGTTACGTTTGAGATTGTTCTGAGATGCATATTAGTATATTACTACTGCAAGGATGAACCATATTAGATTTAACCATCCAGTCCAATTTGATTTCAAACAGGGTTTACAATCATTTTGGGGATGAAAATGAAAAGGTAAAAGATGTAATTTCCTTTTTTTTTTGATAAGTTAAAAGATGTAATTTATTTTACAATAATTGTAAACATCTTAGACAATAACAGTACATGTGATAAACTTAGCTACTTCATAGATAAGCATTTGAAGTTTTGAACTGACATTTCTTGCTGCCATTTACTACTTTAAGTAAAAAAACAAAAGAAGTTTTAGTCAATGTTCCCACATGTTTCTTCATCTCATTAACCATCTACAATTTTTTTTTTTTTAAGCAAACCAACATTCACCCCTAAATTCAGAAATTATGGACATGCCCATGCCAACCAGTTGGTCTTGGGATAATAATTTGGGGACATAAACAATATCAGAATCGGTAAATTACAGAGCTTGTGAAGCTAATGCATTAGTAATTCACCTCACACACACACACACAAAAGTAAAAATAGCAATCACTGATGAGATACAATATACACAAACTGCACTACTGCTATGTGATTCACAAATGAATCTCACCGCTTGCAAAAAGGAGATACAAATATGTACAAATGATAAAACACAGAGAAAATGAATGAATGAGCCATTTTCGGTATAGCCAAGCAATTTGAAACATGAGCAGAAATTAGAGGACCTTAAAAGTCTACCTTCCTATATGGCCACCTATCCAGACCATTTTCACGACAAAGTTTCTTTAGTACACTTGTACATACACCTGCCATGTGAAGATCAAACCACATTATCAGGCTTCATTATTACACACATTTGAAGATCAAAACATGTCAAGTATTGAGGGCTGATATTTGTATGCAGCCTGTGTGCTTCCTTTTTAGTTTTTACTGAAATTATTTACTTTAAAAAGAAAACACTACTTGATGGCTGACATGCAAACATAACTTAATTTTGGTGAAAATAATAACATTCTAACGCATATACCTTTATACCATTAGTTTACAGAAGAAGTTATCATGCAGCTTCTTTTTTTCTTTTTCTTTTTTGGGTTAGTAGCTACCATGCAATTTAGCCAGAAGAACAATTAGGAATCTTCACACCAATAACCTAGTTGTGTAAAAAAATACAAATACATATATACATACACACGCAACAACCACCATAAGTTAAACATGAAAGCATAAAAGAAGGCATATCACAAGTCATCCATAAGTTCATTATGCGATAATGTGAGTTACATAGTAGCCTAAAACATGGTAGTGATGTTGCTCTCGAAAACCAATTGCATAAGAGTTTTCGAGCAACTAAAAAAATCATGTGCACTTGAGTTTCTTCTTCTTAAGTGAATGATTTCTTCCTTTTTTTTTTTTTTGGGTAATTCGATAGTTGGGGGACGGGGGATTTGATCCTTGGAAGAAAGTATCAGTTAAGCTACAAGACTCTTGACCCTTCTTGTTAAGTAAATGATATAGTGGAATACTGGTGATTCTTTTCATATTAATAAAAATTTTGATTACTTAACCCAAAAAAAAAAAAAAAAAAAAAGTAAAAAAGTTCTGAGTTCATAAAAACAAATCTAAGAATGAGCACAGTGCCTTCTCAAAGTACCATCCTATTACTATCATGCTCAGAAGCAATCAGCTAAAAAACAATATTTGTGACTGCCTATTCTATTCATTTTACTTCAGTCCTAATAAAAATTTTGTATGAGCAACAAAATGGATAGAGCATGAAGGTGGAATGTTATTAGAGTCAGAAGCATCAAGAGACCATGCTTGTTCCATGTCACTATAAATTGTGTTATTCTGAGAGGGTCACCCGTCATTTTTACACAATGGACATAGAACAATTTCTAGAAACAATGGAACTAACCAAAATAATTTCAAAAAAAAAATCAGTTTGATAATGTAACATGCAATTGAGGTTTTCTCAGTTGTTAAAATATGTGTTGAGAGTTAAACATCAGGGACTTGACAAGTCGCGGGTTCGGGTCTAGGAATCAGCCTCACTCCAGGCTGCCTGCCAGACCCGGCCCGTAAAAAAAGTGTGAGTTTTGTATACTGTATACGACATTGGAAAATTAGAATGCATTTTGAAAAGTAAAATGCAGAGAGAGAGAGAGAGAGTACCGAGAGTAGAAGCGGCGTCGTTGAGAGGCAAAGAGAAGTATCTAGAGATTTGATCAAAAGTGAGAGAAGCTGTGTTTGTGTTTGGGTTGGTGTTTGTGTTTGGGTTTGGGTTTGGGTTTTGACGTGAACTCATTCTCTTACAATCACTAATTACTACTACTTTCACTGGGTGCAGGAATTGGAATTGGAATTTGGGGAATTTGTTGGGGAACTCGTCTCGTTGGGGCTTACATCATTGGTTTCGTTGATCTGGAAATCGACTTTTGTTATTTTTATGAAAAATTGTAAGGACGCTTAAAATGACACAATTGCCTACATGACAGTTTGTGAATAGTGTAGGAAAAATGGTGGACTTTTTTTTTTTTTTTTTTAAGAAGTGAAAGTGATAAGAAGCTAGTCTACAGGTAAGATAGTTGTAGCAATTTATGAAAAAGTATATTTTATTTTTTTCAATTTTTTGAGAAAAAAATTGAAAAAAATAAAATGGGTTTTACCTTCCCCACAAGTACTTGCCTCATTCGCCCTTAATGGATGAGTTTTACCTTCCCTACGTAACAAATGGGGTCGGGATGGGCGGTTGACATTTTCCCTTGCACCCGCCTTATTTATATTTAAATAATTAATTTTTTTTAAGATATACATGTGTTTTTAGTCTTCTAACTTTAAATTTATGATACCTTTTTATATTGTATTATTGAATTTACACTTTTATGTTGTTTATATATATATTTTTAATTATTGTATTGCTATGTTTGAATTGTTTTTGTATTTCTTATTACTTGAATTGTTGTATTGTTATGCTTTGAGAAGGTTTTTGTAAATTGTAATGTTAGAACTTTTTTTTTAATGTTTTATGAGTTTTAATTTAATGTGTTCAAAATAAAATTTTAATGAATTATATATATATATATATATATATATATATATATATATATATATATATATATATATATATATATATATATATAAAATATTTGAGTGTGGCAAGATGGGTACTTGCTAGAACGGGGCAAAAAAAAAAAAAAAACCACTCCAAAGCGGAAGTGGGGCAGGGGTGGGGAATAAGAAACCTGCTCTGTTGTCATTCCTAATCTTAATAAAAAATCATTTTGCATAAACTAAGGTGATTTATATATTTGCATAAGCATTATAGCAAAATCCCATTTTACAAAACTAGTTTATGATTGGATGTGGGTCGACTATATTTTGGACTTTATACTATTTTACATAAGCTGACATGAATACTCAAGAGAAGTCCACATTTTTGTCTTTTAATTTTAAAAAAAAAAAAATCAAGCAAAATTGTAGCAAACATTACATCGACTTTGAATGTAAATAGAGTTAGTATCCGCTTGGATTGCAATGAAAATCTCTTGCGTGTGCGTTTCACATTTTTAGATGTGGGACCCCCGACTACAGTGCAGGAAGAGAAAAGACTCCTTTGCTGCATTGGCCGTTTTCCTATGGTCCCGTGCACTATTCACGGAACCTGCAAATACTTTATTCAGCAAAAAAAAAAAAAAAACTTTAAAATTGGGTCCTATGGTCTATTCACACATTTAAAATTATTTTGTTACAAGTGTTTTCAGTTTTCAGCAATAAGTGGTATCCAAACAAATCCTTAAATAGTTGATTGGTGATAGTTATATACTGTGTGTACGAGACACAATTGAAATCGTGCTTTGACATTCAACTAATTTAAGTAATAATTCCATTCCACAATTATAATTCAAATCATGTTTTTAAAACTCGATTTCGGTTGGAATATGTATGACTATGTATAACTTAGCATGTGTAACAATAGTTAGCATAAATAATTTAAAATTTGTCTCCCTAAAGTGTTTTTTCTTTTTAAGATATTCTTTGAGTTTCTCTTTAAAATTTGTTAGAGATTTATGACCTAAGAAACCTAAACCTATAGGCCCATGTACTTGTAAAGTAAGCACATTAACCCTAATTTAATATAGGGTTAATGTAGGATTCTCTAGCACATAAACCATATATTGGACATGTTATAACACGAATACTTCAATAGCAAACTATTGTAGTCATCAAGAAGACTCATCCTATGGACATAGACTGTAGCGGGCCACCTAAAGCAGACTACCTCGTTTGGAAATAACTTATTTAGTTTTTGCTTAAAGAACCGTAAATAAAGGGTAAAAGTTAAATAAAATAAGTAGGTAACTCGTGTAGAACCCGCAAATAGTAAAAACAATAAGCAAAAGTTTAATAAAATAAGTAGGTGATTCACATGGGACTGCTAGGAAAAATCCAACTTCTCTTAACTCTTCTCTCATTCACTCAATAAAATCCACCCAACAAGGACCAAATGTCACCCGTCAAATAGATCCTTTTACCATTGAGTTTTCTCTCAACAATAGTTTCAGTGCCATTAATCAGGGATTTTCCCCCCAAAATAACACTAAAACTCAAACAATTTCGTTAATTAGCATGTTTTCAATACTATTTAGCAATCTAACAACGCGAGAGTAAGATATTCGATTTTGGAGTCATAAATCAAGTATAATTAACTCGATCTTCCCATCGTGGCAGCAACTGAGGTGGACATTTCGTCCATGTAAGCATAGAACTTGAGTTCTTTGGACTCGATTTTGTTGAAATGAACTTGAGTCCTTTGAACTCGATTTTGTTTAAATGGAAAATGAGCCTTATGAACTTAATTTCAGTTCCTGGTGGACAGCCCTCCATGTGTTTAATGTGGGTCCCAGCAACAACACTTTTCCTATTTTCCCCTAGTTCTCTCCGTCTCTCTCACTCAATCTCACTCACTACAACACAACACACTTCTCTCTCACTCTTCAAAGACTCTTCTTTCCCACTCCATCGCTTTCACCCTTTTCAAGCACATTGCAAATACTCTTATACACTCTCATACAACACAATTCTTTGCTACTAATTTTCCCTCTCACTCTACACTCTCATCTCTGTATTTTGGGTGGCTCTGTTGGTGGGTATTTGGGTCCTAGTTCTCAATGGCTCCACATTTATCACAAGTAATGACTCTCTCTCTCTCTCTCTCTCTCTCTCTCTCCATAGCGGAGGGTATTTGACTGATTTAGGGTTTTGATTGTGATTTGGTTTGTATCTATCTATTTGTTGTATTTGTGGGAGGGTTTCATGTTGGATTTGATTTGTATCCAGGGGCGGAGGCAGAGGGGGGCGAGGGGAGGCACTTGCCCCCCCCCCCCCCCCCTGACTCCTAAAATTTGCCTGTATATATATGTAACCTTAATTCTTAAGGAGTTCCACGCATAGAGAAAAGAAAACAAAAAAAAGGGACTCCCACTTGGTTGAAACAAAGTGTCTCTGACACAAGTAAATAGAAAACAAAAAAAGGGACTCCCACTTGGTTGAAACAAAGTGTCTCTGACACAAGAAAAAAAGAAAGCAAAAAAAAGTTTTCTCAGACATCAAATCTACCACCTTGTCACCTATTTTATTGTTTTTATAGGTAGCTTTTGTCTTGTCCCAAGTTTGACACTTGTCTCATCATTTTTTTTCCTTCCTATTATTTTTTTCACCATTTTCACTGATACTCTTTATATTATTTTATTGTCAATGCTAGAGAAACTACAAATTTTACTCTTTATATCTTACGAATTGATATGTCACCAACTACAAAAAATAATTTCAAACATTTATTCATTATATATTGTTTAAGTAATACTAATAACATTTTTACCAAATCAGTTTGTAAACATTTTGTTGTAAATCTTGTAGTATGAATTGATTATTTTTTTAAATTTATTTTAATATTATGAAATATATTTATTTTCTTACAATTGTTTATTTATTTTGTTATTATTATTGATTAATATTTTTTAGATCAATTTCACTTTAAATAATATCTTTTAATTTTGCCCCTTCTGAGCTAAAATTCTGGCTCCGCCACTATTTGTATCTGTCTATTTTTTGTGTCTGTGGGATAGGATTTCATTTGTGAATTGATTTAGGTGTCAAGATTGTTGAGGTGGTGACTGGTGAGCAATGGTTTGTTTAGCTAACTTATTTTTAGCTTTATTTAGCTAACTTATTTTTAGCTTTATTTGGCTTCTATAATTTGTTAAAACTCTACTTATTTTTATAAGTACAATTATATTTTTATCCATCTTATTAAGATGCCCTTTGAATGGTATTGCTTTTCTATTGGTATTAAGCATATGTGTGCTTGTGTGTGTTTTTTAATGATAAGAAATTGTCGGTGTGGCAGTCAGTGATTCAAGTGGTGGTGGGGGATGGGATCCATAATGTGATGATGTTTGTGTTTATTAATGCTAGCTCTTAATTTTGTTAAATATGATTTTGGAGTTAGCCCCCCTTTATGTTGCTATTAACCTTGATTTATTTGTTCATATATCCTCTCTGTGAATTATATTGATTAATATGAAATTAATTGACATTTTATTCATTAGTTAGTACTTAATAAAGAAAATAAATTTGTAAAAAGAAACCATTGATAAATAAATAAGCGATACCATACTTTAAACTTTGTGCAGTATGGCTACCGTTGTTGTTCAAGAGGTTAATAAGTTGGGTCGTGGTCACATGAATGATTTGGTGTTAAGGTTGCTAGAAGAACATCGATCATACGCTATTTGGGAAGGCAAGGTAAAATTAAAACCAACCAGTTGCTGAATTTCTATATTCGCTTCTTTTCCTTTTACATTTCTCATTTTTATGTTGATTTTTTTTTTTCCATTTCTGAAATTCTAAGTTTGTCAATGGTATTACTAGCTTTGAATGCATAGTTATGAGCATGCCATAGTGCTATTTCTAAAACGTTTTTAAGCACTCATAGTTTTTTAACTCAATATCTTGCGTGAATTATAGGCCAGATTGTACTTCAAATGCAAAATCATAAAGCCAGTTTTTATCTCAATTTCTTGTGTGTATTATAGGCCAACTATTCCCTTGCAGTGTTGACGGTTGATGACTTATATGTTTTTGGTGGGGTGGTTAGGGTCTGATTTACCAGTGATGAGAAGGGGTTTTTAGGATCAAGAAATTTCAACAAGTTTTAATTTTTTATTTGTATCATACCATCAATCATGCTTAAAAACTTTATTTCATAATTGTGTTTTACCCCTTTAATTTGTTTACGTTTGGTGTTTTTAAGATAACCAAATTGAATTGTGAGAGCCAGAGAGAATGAAATTTTGATGTATGTATTCGTTGTAAACATGGTGGGTAACGCGTTGGATTGCTATTATGGCAATGTTTACACAATAGTATGCATGACACAAGTAGCAGGATAAATGGCTAAAAACAAGTGTATTAAGTGCATTGCATCCTTTTATTTTCTCCCTTTGTTGCTTTTTTTTTTTTCTTTGGATGATATTTTACTTTCAATGATAACCGCTTTATTTTTGTTTTTTGGGAACAATAGCTACAATCATATTACTAAGGTTATAGTGTAGAGCACCTTATCACCATGGTTCTATCATGTGCAGGATCCGGGGGTACTGCAATGCCGTGGTCATAATGAGGAGTTTCGAAAACAACACCCGATGATAGATGATCATGTCCTTGACATTGTTAAGAAAGTTGGATTAGAGGGGCTACATAGGACCCAATCTAGAGAGATCGATCGTAATTTGATAATGGCCTTCGTTGAGCGATGGCGGCCTGAAACCCATACCTTCCACTTGCCACATGGTGAGACAACGATCACGTTACAGGATATGAAGGTTCTTTTGGGGATTCCGATCGATGGTGAGCCAATTGTTGCAAGAATTGACTTGGGGTGGGCTACTGAATGTGAGAATATGCTTGGAATTGTTACTGATGGTGTGGTGCTTCAAGGACAAAGGATCCAGATTAAATGGCTACTTCAAAAAGTTGACGAAGCTTTGCCTGATGGTGCAGCAGAGGTTGCTGTGCATTAGTATGCACGGTGTTATATTCTAGCACTTTTAGGGGACACAATTTTCGCGGACAAGTCTGGTAATAGGGTGCATACGATGTGATTATAGATGTTGGGGGACCTTCACAATCCACCTCGATACAGTTAGGGGAGCATTTGTCTTGCATGATTGTATAGAGAGTTATGTAGGGCATGCCAAAGAAGTGCCAGTTAGATTGGTGGGGCCTTGATACTGGTTCAATATTGGACATGGGTCAGATTCCCTTTTTTGTGCCCGAGGATGGACCTCCCACCAGATACTGCATATGGCTCACCATTAGCACCTTCTCTATTGTCCATTAAGTTAGTCTCTTCCTCAATTATATTGTGTTATCATTGCATAATTGGTAGATACTGACTTCCTCTTTCTTAATTGTAGGTGGTTGTGGGTCGTGAGCATGAAAAATTGCTCCACTGAAATTTGTTTGGTCCAGTACCGCTAGCTTCTAGATTCTATGCATCCTAACCAGGTACCCAAATTATGTTTCTTGTAATGTTTATGAATAGTGTATATTGTTATAACTGTAAAATATCTCATAGTTGAAAATAATGGAACATTGCATAATGTGCTGCCCTTTTTTTTTTTGGCTATTGCAGATGGTGTGGCAACCATATAAAGTTGAATTAGGTCACCTGCTTGTGTTTTGTTTCGCAAGAAGGGAAATGTGGACGATGAGGGTGCCACTTGTATGTTTCTGGCTAGTAGAGAAACATACACCAGATCATTTTGCTTGTCAATTTGGAATGGTATAGGAAATTCCCTTAGATGTTGATACTGACAATGCCCTTCATGCTTTAGACATAAGGGGGAAGACCAAAGTTGTTTGGAGAGTGAAACATGCTCACCATATACAAGTATGGAATAGTTGAGCACAATTAATATGTCATGGAGCACGACTAAAGGGTGATATGTCGCTTGATCATCCATACTTCCAGTGGTACGATAGGGTCATTCGGAGGTTCGTTGACCACACTAGCACTGCACTTCGTATTATGGTAATTGTTTCGACCTTTCTTTTCAAATTTAGTTGCGTTTTACCATTTTTGTGTTAGATGTAGTAATTGTATTTATTTAATTGCAGATTGCAAGTCACAAGTAGTTGTTGATGCGTTGTGTAGTAGGCAGTCCTGATTACAAGCAGATTATAGATATGCTTAAGGTAGTGGATCGCCTTCATCGTATAACTGCCCATCTTCCTATGCAAAATATCAATGAGGCAAGTCTAGAAGCGCTAGAAGATACTGGACAACTAAGCATGAGCTTAACTCCTGCTAGCCATAGCTGTGGTCGGCGTGCTGCACCTCATCAGTCACTAGGCCGGATCCCCCTCCACCCTCCTACATGCATCTCCTGCCCTAAAGATCCCTCCACCTATTGCTCATGCATCTTCTCACCCCGAGATGCCTCCACCCACCCTATGTACATGTTCTGACCTCACTCATCTTTCACTTACTCCTCCATCCTTTGATCTCGGTATTGATTTCAATGAGACCCCTCCTGTCATGCACACCGAGTCCCCCTCATACAGCATTGGTCATATTGACCATATACCACCCAACAGCTATATAGGCACTACTTTAGCCATAAACCCACCCCATACTAACTCCATTTTATTCATGCCCACTCTTGGATTGCATACAAATCCCATGAGTACGGGCCTTACTTACATATCATCTGCTACACCATCCTCCCCCGTAGTTGTAGGATCTTCAGTTGTTGGGAGTGAAGCTGAATAGCCAAATGTGCATGTTGAGAATGGGCAGGTAGTTGGGTTACACTCACCCCCGCAAGGTCGACCATTGGCCACAACAGATTTGGGTCAGGCACCCACTTTGGACCGTTCACATCCCTCCACAATGACTCTTACTTTGGCACCACAAATGCATGTGAATAGGTGCGAATGACGTTATCCAAACTATAACATGGGTCAATATAGCTGGTTGGATCTTGCATCAAGAACAGAAGAACTTTAATTGCATTTGAACAAGGGATCTTTTGGTTATGCCACTTTCCACAACCACATGTTCTAGCCACTATGTTTATCTCATGACTATGGTGTCCCCTTCCAATGCTATAGATGTCGTATGGGGTAACTATTTGATACATACCATGCTCATAATTAAATTCCTTTACTTGGTGTACTGTAGATCTTTGCAGATTTGCGCCATAGATTGACATGGCATATTTACTCAACACCTTGCCCTCGGAGAAATCATGAGTAATTTCTTTGTGTCGATCATGGAAATATGCAACAAGTTTGCTCTAAGTGAACTTAACCATGGCAGCAATGGGTAGGCCACAAGCACTTTTGAGTACTCCATTGAAGCACTTCGAGATATTGGTTGTTATAGCCCTATAATGGTATCCACCATCATGTAGCTAGGTCCACATGTCTAGATTCTCGCTCATTAGATATGCGTATGGCGTATAGGGTTCGAGGTTGCCTTTCTTCATTCTGATTGTCACATTCTTCCTATGGGCCTGAATCTCAGCTTCCTTGATAGATTGCATGTACAACTCAAATTTAGCTTCCTGAGTAGCATACCCCGCTTTCAAGACTAATGACTTTAGAGTGGGGTCCTGAAAATGCATGTTGAAATTGCTAGCAACATGTCGAATGTAATATCTGTGAAATACTCATACTTGTCCATCATCATCTATGTGCTAGGCTGCAATTGCATTTTGATTACCCAAATGTCGATCAAAAATTACGCAAATGTCCTTATCTGCTATCACATCCCCCAATGAAACCTTGAGGCATTCTAAAAACCACCCCCAACTAAGCCTTGACTCTTTGTTCACAATGGCAAAGGTGAGAGGAAAAACCTTGTTGTTGGCATCGGTTGCCATTGTAATCAACAACACCCCTCGATATTTACCATACAAATGGGTCCAATCAATACTGATCACTGGCTTGCAATGTTTGAATCTATCAATGCATGGAGCGAAAGCCCAAAATACATAGCGCAATGAAGTATCACAGGACATGCTCCTAGGTATGGTGTGGTAGAAGTACCGGGTTCTCGGATCTTGATCCAACTATGCCAACAACAACTTTTTCAACCTTTGGTAAGACTATTCCCAATTCCCGAATATCTTTGCAATAGCCTTTTGTTTCGCATCCCATACCTTATAGTAAGAAAGCTTATGATCATAATACTTTACTTTAATGATGTCTCTGAGGTGATCAATTTTCACAATGTGATTTTGTTGCAATGTTGGAATAAGTTCTGCTGCAACAAAATTAGAATTTATCATTCTACCATCTTTTGGCATGGCAAGGGGTATACTATTGTGAGGACCCATATAAGATGTGACCATCCATAGTCCATTAAGTTTAGGCTTCATAACTGCCCTAATGTACCACTTGCATGACTCATCCATGCATTTCACACATAGTTTACTTTTGGTTGACCTACTAGTCATAAAGTATCTGTTAAGCTTTGCGGCGTAAATTGTTAATGCACGTTTCACCGCCTCTTTATTCGTAAAAATCAACCCTTTATTAAAATTCATCTCCACATTCCAAGATGAAGCAAATGCTTGCTAAAGAACTTTAGGATCAACCATATTTTCTCAAGTATTTGCATAAAATGATGAGGTAGGAGGTTGATAAATAGGGGTCGTATTTGTAATATGCTGAACTCCAATAGCAGCATTCGCATCATCTTCATCACATTCAGCCATATCGTCAACATGAGGATTAGGAGTAATTTCATGGTCATCAACACACCTATCAAAGTCGCCTTGCTCAATCCTTTCTTTGTACTCATCTATATCGTCAAGATCTTCACCATTAATGGCAGCATGGTCAACATAGTCTTCATCTTAACTACTGGAAGTGTAAAGGGTTCACCTCGATGTGCACAAAATTCATCTTCATATCTATTGCAAGCTTTGCTCTCAATTGCTGTTGGTGTGTCTTGAAAAGGGTGTGTATAGCCTCCCAATGTGGTGCATGGATCATTTGGGATTGCAAACTGTAGTGATGTAGTTGTTTGTAGAATATCCTCTGCGCCAACTTCCGCACATGGCTCCAAATTGACATACAACTCAATAGCTATTACCTGGGACATTTTCTACATCCTGTTAAATATGATCTTCATATGTTTGTCTTCTTTTATCGCCATATACCTGTAATTAATGCGTTGATTGAGGACTTTATGTGGAGAACGAAAAGTAATATGTATGTCATGCAAAGCAGTGTTCACATGCAGCTCTTCCATAATTTTTATTTTCAAATCATTCAGGGTCTTCAACTTATGACGTACCATCATATAATAGCACTTGATATCCGGACTTTGAAATGGGAATCTGTAAATAGAGTTGGCATTGCTAAGGGGTCTACCGTGGTATATATTTATATGGATCATTGTTGACCTATTGATCATCAAGTATAATTATGTTAGTGACAAATTTATAACTCTCAATCAACATCAATCACAAAACTTTGCGTATGAAATGCCAACAACTTGTTACAACCTGCGGTACAGTTATGACATTATGTCCCAACACCTTAACCAAATTTGCATATACTCACCCCACATCACATACAAAAATAGTCATTACCTATTTCATATTCTTTTAAAATTCCAAATCATTCTAGGGGCATGACTTTCAAAACCCATTCAAATAAGTTATGATGAACAAAAATATTATACCAAACCACTCATTATCCATTTCATCTTTGTTTCATTTCTTAAACAAATATATCTTGAAATAATTTATGCTAAAAAGCCTAGAAATACTATTTTAGGTATCAAACTCATAATCCATTTCATACCCATGATAAAAACCTAACAAAACTGAATATCTTAAATAATTTAATTTTTTTTTTTAAAACCTAGCAAATAATTAATCACAACATTTACACTAACAAAACTAAACAAATATTCCCAATATTTAGAATAATATCTTAAATAAGTTGTAATAACTTCACTCAATAAATAAATAACATAACTCAATTACAAATTTATAAAACATTACCTGAGATGTAGATTTACTTCCACTGTGAGAGAGTGTTGTGAGAGTGTGAGAGCTGATGAATTTTGTTGAGGGAAAGAGTGTTGTATTGTAGTGAGTGTAGTGACAGATAGAGAGTGTTGTGAGAGTGTGAGAGCTTATGAATTTTGTTGAGAGAGAGTGTTATGTGTGAGTGAGTGACTGAATGAGAGAGACGGAGAGAATAAGGGAAAAAGGCACCATTAAACACGTGGAAGGCTGTCCACCATGCATAGAAATTGAGTTTGTAAGACTCGGTTTTCATTTAAACAAAATCAAGTCTAACGGGCTCGAGTTCAATATCTATGCATGAGGACATTTAGGGGAAAAAGGCACCGCTGGGACCCACATTAAACACGTGGAGGGCTGTTCACTAGGCATAGAAATTGAGTTCGTAAGCCTCAGTTTTCATTTAAACAAAATTGAGTCCAACAGACTCAAGCCTTAAGGACTCGATTTGCATGCCTACGTGGATGAGATTTCCACCTTAGTTGCTGCCACGACATGGGAATCGAGTTCATTATACTCGATTTTGCACAGCAAAATCGAGTTTTTTACCCTTGAGTTGTTAGATTGCTAAATAGTTTTGAAAATATGCTAACTAACGAAATTGTTTGAGTTTTAGTGTTATTTTGAAAAAAAGGCCCATGCCTTCCAAAAAAAAGGTCACCACTAGCTACAACACCCATGTCACTGCTACAAGCAGAACATCCTAGCGCCACCGTGAAACATCATTGGATGTGAACTCACCCACAAACTCACGTGGATCATTCACTAAATCTCTAACAGCGAGATCCTGCAACCTCCACTCCACTCCACTCCACTCCATGATCTCTTTGAGAGTGAGTTGCCAAGCCCATCTTTACCTTGGGTCTTAATTTCAGGACTTTTATTAAGGCTCTATTTGGTTCTCACATCATGAGATAACTCATAACTCATATCTCAATTCTTATAATTTATAAATAGGTCATGTTAATCGGTGCTATTAGGGAATCACAGTGTGCTGCCACATCTACGCTAAACCTCCTTGTGCTTTGAATTATTTAAGATGTAAAGCTAGCCCATGACAGCTTGTATGCTAAGGATCTAGCTTCAATTAAATTACAGCTATAAGGGTGAGTCTTGGATCCTAAGCCCAAAAAGTAAAAGGATTCAGGCCCAAATAGCCTAATACAAAGAATTTGTAAAGAGTAGGCTAAAAACTAGGTTTCAATGAATTGGACTACGCTCGCAATGGACTAAAGATGGTAAGAAAGCAAGGAAAAACAATGAAAAAACAAGTTTTATGCAAAGAAATTCTTCCTCGGCCATTGCCGAGGAGAGTAGTTCTTGAATATGTATTTCTCTTAAACTTGATTACAATTATAGTTCTTAGTGTTACAGTGTTTTTTGCTACCAATTCTCAGATGATTCTTTTGTAATGGGATTTTTCTTCTTTATATTACCCTCATTTGCTCTATCTCAGCCCTCCACATGTAGATCAAATGGCTGGCTCTTATCTTTGTCCCACCTGAAGCTTTTAAAGGTAGTTGTAAGGTTGAACATCACTGTTCAGGTATCACTTCCACATTAATGCAGTCAGAGAGTTAGCTACAGAGCATTTGATGTGATGGTAGTAGCTTTCCCTTAGATATTTCTTACCTTCCCCTCGTCTTATTCCTTCTTGATGCTTATCCTTACCATTAGAACTGTCCAAAATGTTGCTCTTGACGGCGTGTCAACCCTTCTAACCTTTGCTTTGTTAAGCCGAGGAGGCATTTGTCCTCGAACCACCTTCCTGAACCCTCATGACCAAAACCTTCCTTCATTCACTAGCCCGCACTTCTATATCAATATTTACCTGTTCTCGGACTACTAAGTGTTCTCGGATAGGGCCCACGGCACAATATACATTTCTATGCCTATCTTCCCTAGAACAGCAATTATTAATATGAGTGTAATAAGAGAACAAATCCATTAATGAATTAAGATACATTGAATTCCTTGTAATGAAATTTATACCTAAAATGAATACATAATTTAAAAGTCAAGTAAAACGAAGAGAAACTAACAACATCAAACTTGGTTCGGGTAAAGATACATAGGATAGGAATGTATGGTAACATTTCTTCTTGAAGAAAAAAAAATTGCCACAATAATTTTCAAGGAAAGAATATTACAAAAATCACCAAATGTCATATGTAATATGGTTTCAAAGAATATGGTAACATTTGGACTGAGTATCGGTAAGGGAAATGCAAAAATCTTCAAGCTGCTTTCTCCTTCCTTCCTGCAAGAATCATTGAAATTTGGAGGCCTCTACTAAATGCTTGATTGAAGAGAAGGCGTGTTTGGAACTCCGATACAAATGGGAACCAAGACAAAATGGCTGTTGGCATGAAGATTATCAGCCCCATTATGTACTCGTATGCTCTCCCTAGCTCCTTTACCGAGTCCCAAACTTTTAGCCACTTCAAGAATGGCCTGCATGCTTGCCCAATCTTGGATATACAAGATTAGGAAACAATGATTTAGTAAATCACAATTAATCAGTAGACAAATGTCTGTGTCCAACCTAAATATATTTCCAATAAATAAGTCATTAAAGATCCTAAGCTGATATAAGAAATGGTCATGTAGTTTCAGAAATAACAACTTTGAAAATGTGACAAATACTAACACTTTGTTGCAGTACAAACAGGAAATTGCAACTTCAACAAATTCAAAATCTAAGTCTATTATTTTGGGAATTGTGGAACTTGCAAAGTAGGGTTGAATTCTCAACTTAGGAACCAGCATGAAAATATCACATAAATAATAGTAAATGAGTGGTGAAATAGAATCTTGGGTTAGAAAAAAATGATAACTTTCTTGGCCATGGCAATACATGAAATAAAAAAAGTAGCATATGTTGTCATTAATGGATTATTCATAATAATTCTCAAAAATTAATTCAGACTTTTGCAACATTTAATTGTAATCTTTTCTTGAAGAGGAGTTCAAATACACTTTGGTGGTGTGGGATAAGTCTTGATTATCCATTGCTCAAGGCGGTTTGGGCATTAGGAAGATAGGAAGCTTTAATCAAGCCTTACAGGGAAAATGGTTATGGTTCTTTGGAATGAACATATGCAACTATGGCATCAAGTGATAGCTTCAAAGTATGGGGTGGAAGGGGGTGGCATTTGAAACCAAGTAGAGGGACTCATGGCTGCAGCCTTTGGTGGAGTATTAGAGTGAGCTGGGATAGATTCTTCCAGCATGTAGCATCTGAGTTAGGAAATGGTGCATGAGTAAGGTTTCAGCATGATCAATGGAGTGAACACCATTCTCTTAAGGATTTGTACCCTGATGTGTATGCATGCTATGCTGATAGAGATGCCTCTGTTTTGCATGTTTGGATAGCCATTCGTATGGAGGGATCAATGTTGGAATGGGTAATTTTACAAACTTACGTGATTGGGAGTTTAAGTTGGTGAATTCCTTTCTGGCACTTACGCATAGGTGCCTAGGGAAGGGGTGTGTGATAGGTTGAGATGGCATTTAACTCACTTGGAAGAGTATTTGGTGTGCCAGGGCCCCAAAGAGGGTGGAGAAAGATTGTTGCCTATGATAACCTTATCAACAGGGGTTTCTCTTTAGTTGGTTGGTATTGTATGAGTCAGTATAGTGAAGAAATGGTGGACCATTTGTTGCTCCATTGTGATGTTGCATATGCTTTTGAAGCGTAGGTTTTAGGGTGTTGCTGAAGATGATAACAGGCCAGTGTTTGGTGGAGAAATTGGTTTTGTGAAGCACCCTTTGGCTGTTTGGAATCTTACTCTGCTATGTTTGATGTGGATGGTGTGGAAGGAGCATAATAGCCACACATTTGAGGATAAAGAAAGACTACTGGATCAGTTGGAATCCTTGTTCATTTGAACTTTGTTTGATTGGTCTCGCACATGGGATTTTAAAAATTGTAACCATATTCTTGAGTTCCAAGACTCACTTTGTTTTTATGTATACTTCTTTGTAATTTCTTTTAGCTACTCTATGTTCACCAATGTGAATATCAAGTAATCTCCTCTCTTAATAAAACACCATTACTTAGGAAGAAAAAAAAGGTCATTTTGAATAATATGCCAGTACAACAGTGTTTGAAAATGGAACTAGTTTGGCTATAATTCTCTGCTAAATTAAGCTATTTTTAACATGGCAGTATGTTTTTAAGACACACATGGCATGGTTAACCTGAAGTTCAAAAGATACTATGTTCTTTCTACTTTAAGAATAGGAGGAATTTTAAACTTACAAGAAGAATGGCCCATCCTGTGGGTGCGAAGGCAAGGATAGCAGCAAATAAATCTGATATAGTGAGCCCACATACAACAAATAAGACAGTCATGACTGACATGAAGCCAAGGAACAGGAGTGCTTTGAGAATCCTGAACATGAGTTGAAAGTCGGTACCAAATCTTCGCCTACCCATTGATACCATCTGACAGCAACATGGGAATAATAAAACAGAAAAATAACAGATGAATGAATATGTTTGTTCAAGATGAAATGAAATAAATAGAACACGCAAGAAAAAGGAAAAGTTGCACATGTTGTAACTGTAACCCACTTTTCTTTCCCTTTAATCAGTAACTCCGTTTTTAACAATACCCGGGTTAACAGAAGTCTAAACAACTCCTTTTAAGGTACTTTGAGACACATTTAATTCACATATTGTGCATTATTTTGAACATTCACTAATGCTAGAACATTTTCATTTAAGCTCACTTGGGATATATTAAACTCATATCAGTGAGTTCCATTTGCATACCTTTAAGACGATAAGAACAGTTGCCATAACTAACCAAGAAAGTCCATAAACCTACAAAGAAATTAAGTTAGTACCATACATCTAAACAGACATTTGTAGTCCACAAATATCGAAATTAAGAAATTTTACCAGCAAGCTCTTGCTGCGGTGAGCTATATCAAGGTGGTAGACAATTCCATATTGATAAACAAAGAAGCGAAATGCAAGTATTATCTCAAGTATTCTCCCCCTGATATTTGTGTATTTGAGGTGTTCCTGTTCTTCATCCCACCACGATTCCCAACTTTTGTCAGGTGCAATCCCAATACCACCACGATTTCCCATCCACCTCTTCCAATCTGTCCAATCATCTACTGTCTTTTGCCAGTCAAAACCAGATGGATTGAACACAAAAGGAGCAAACAACCAAGAAGCAACAAGAAACCACATAGAGAAAGTGATGAACAAAAAAAGATTTGAACTGCGATATGATTCTCCATAAACTTGATATATGATCAATAGAATAAACAGCTCTAACCCCTTCACAAAATGACTTCGTGAGTACAGCCTGTAGTTATCAGCAAACTTTGCATGAAAAACAACAAATCCTCGGCCAGTAGCTCGGTATTTAGAACCTCCATGCAAGATTGTTCTTCCAAAATAATGTGCTTTTGTTCCAAGCTGGAATGTAAAGAATACAGAGGCCAGCTGTAGCTGCATGATGATAAAATCGCCAAGGGCAGTGCGAAATCCTTTTTCCAGGCCAATTTCCATAACCATGGGCAGTACCAGCAATAAGCCCAATTGGAAAACAGACTGGGTGGCCAGAGCCTGTTCAAGGGCCTTGCTCTGTTGTATGATTGGATTTTCAAGGATCTCTCTCTCCACTCCACTCATAACCATGTACAAACGTCCATATAAAAATACATATACAGTAAGCACGGTCACCTGAAACAACAAAATGTCCAAATCAAGCCATAAAAGAATATTTCTAAATAATAAAAAGAGGTTTTTGTGGAAAAACAATTATCTATGGAATGGTAAATAAGACAACAAACACATTTAGCCAAAAAAGAAAGAAAGAAAGACAATAAACACATAAATATTGGTTGGAGGACTCAAGTTGCAGTTGTAATATATATCAAGTTTTTACAGGCCAATCTTCTTTTTTTTTTTTTTTTTTTTAATATTATTGTTATATTAGCATCTTAGAAGGTAATTCTTTAAAGAATGTAATCATCTTAATTGAAAAAATCGAACCCTTTGACCAAAAGTAACCTGGTGACAAAATTTGCAAGTACATTATACTCTAGTGTTAGTTAGCACTGTTTCCAAATATATTGGCATTCTAAAAAGAGATTATATAAAGGAAATTAGTTTGCCTAACATACCATACTACTAAAATAGAAACCCACTGTTGTGAAGTAGAATGATAACATCCTATAGAAGTCAAATCGACGGCCAAGACGATAAACATCACGGCTAAGTGTCTGCTCTCCATTTCCATTTGCAACTTTAGCCTCAAAAAGGGATATTTGATTCATCCCCACATCACGGCCCTTGCCTACTTGGATATACTCATGATGTGTTATAAATCCCCCACGCATAGTTGAATTGAATCCTGAAGAGATCAGTCCAATTTAAGTGACCAGATAATAACAAGTACTCAGTCATCTTCTGATGAAGCAAAATTACCTGCAAATATATCCTCGCTTAAATTAATTATTTTTGAAGCTTTACTTATGCCACCCCTTGTTATGTGGAAGATTCTGTCAAATATATCAGGATGACCATAATGGAACCGGACCCTGCAGAGTAAGGATGGAATTTAATAGGCAAATAGTAACATCCAGAAATAAATCAGCTAGCACTACACCTGAGTAAGCAATGATTTATGTAATTTGAACATTTGAAGATATTTTTTATGGTTGTACATAAATTAGAGAAATGATAAAATATAGTTATCAAGATCAAAGAATTATAAGGTACAGAAGCACATATATGTTATCAAGATAAAAGATACCAATATATTTCGATCATTATGCAGTGTAAAGATGCCTGGTGGAAGTTGATTAAGTCCATTGTATTTCTGATAAAATTAGGTTAATTAAATGTATTCTTCTTGTCCATCTAAACAAAGACATTTGAGATAGGAGGTAGGTGATGGGGGATACAAAATGCTCATGAGAAAGCAAGCTTAAAAACCAAATAAATCTCAAAATTAGCTTAATTTTGATGAGGCCTAATTAGAAACATCTGTAGGCTATCCTGATTACTACAAAGTCCTATTTTTCAATTTTGTTCGAGTTTTTGTTGTTATTGTTAAATTTCGTTGATGTTAACCTAAGCTGTTTTTCTTTTTCAACTTTGGTAATTCCTCATTCTCCATGAATCTCAGGATTTGGCCAGTGAATGTTATGTCCTTTCCTTTTGGCTGCTCTTCCTGGCTTGGATGTGATTGACGTATCTCCGGCATGCCTACTTGCACCAGATCATGGTTAGAATCAAGAAGGCCATTGAGTGTCTCGGTGAAACCCTGCCCTCACAATTGTTTGCCCTCTGGAATGATCATCGATCCTCAATTCCTCGCCACTCCAAACTCCATGATTGATAAAAGCCTATCCCGTTAGCATCACCTTGACACCCTCCATACATGACTTAATAAACTGTTGATCTAGTGGTTGCGAGAATATCTCCACCAGCATTGAGTGAAGTGACGAAACTCCTTCCTTCCCTAGCAGCACGTTGTGCATGCGGTTCTTTCCCCTCTCAAAGATCCACAGCTCATATGTTCTTCCACCCTCCTCCAATATGAACTTGAACAATTTTGACTCAATGTAGAACAAATTTGATCCTTCACATGGGCCTTCATCCATAATAAATCTGTGTTTGAGTTAAGAGATCTATGGCTAATTCGAGGTAGCTGAGTGTTGTCTATGTTGACTCCTACATTTAGGAATATGTAAAGAAAGTGAGCCACTAAGATAAATAGCTTGATCCAAACCCATTGGTTTAAACTTTTTGGCTGGATTAGTGTCCAAAAATGTATATCAAAAGATTCTTAGCAAACTCCCTAGGTGTCTCTCTCCCTCAACAAAATGGAATCACAGCTAATGGTTCAACTTCTGATTAAACAAATGTATTGGTATTGATGCATTTGGTAGGCTTTGTTGAGAATGTGAGAAGAATTGTGATTGATGCCCTGCATTTGGTGCAGTTCATATGCACATGACACTCAAGGAATTGTGAAGGACTCACACATGAGGGGAGTTAGGTCAATTTGGTAGAGAGTGATGCAGCTCTATTAAGTGCCTAAGTGTCTACCTAATGTAGCAGCCTGTCCTTGCCTTGGCCAATTGTGTTAGTTTTGATAATCAGCTTTAGTTATGTGATATGTAAGCAGATATGATAAACTAGGGTTTGTATTGTAACTGAATCTTGATTGAAACAGCAAGTTAGATAGAAGATAGGGCAGTTAGTGTAAGTTCATTACCTTATTAGTTAATTAGAGACTTAGCCAATCAAATGACTGCTTTTGTAACTAGCTAACCAACTCAAACAGCTTGCTTATGTACCATATAAATAAGCAAGGCTGCCCTTGGGATATGCTAGTTGAATTTGTGAATGAATAAATTCTATACCCGAGAGGTATTCTTTCCAAGAGTGTCTGTTGAACAGCTAGCCTAACCTTTCATTCTCTAAGTAACTTAGCATTCCAAACAGCAAACAATCATCCAATACCTTCCATGAAGAGTCACATAGGGGTAGATTTCTTGTGAGTGCGTGTGAACGTTGAGTCGTACATTGAGATATAAGTAAAGAAAGTGAGTAAATGATATAAATAATTGAGCCCAAACCAGTTGGCTTAGCATTTGGGTTGGAGTGAATGAGTGATGTCCCAACATATACATCAAAGGGTTCTTGGTGGACTCCCTTGGAGTCTCTCTCCCCAACAAGTAATTTAAAGATCAAGTCAAACGCAAATACTATTGATAAACTCATATAAAATCACATAAGCACTCAGTCGATTTCCTGAAAACTTAAGACTTACCTGAGAGGATTTGCCAAAATTCGCTGCCCAATAGTTACAAAACTAGTCTCCTGATTGGACATGAACCATGCAAGTGACGAAACACTGTAAAAAAAAGGGTGGGGGGAGGGGGGGGGGGGATGAAGATGAGCATATATACTAATTAAAAAAAATCTCAATGTTACCCTGCAGAATGAATTTCTGCATTGCCCTCACCACTCATTAAGATCCAATCTATAATTAGACATATAATAATAAAGGCTGACCTTCCAGTGAATATATGCTCCCTAAGTCCCAATATTGTGGGTTTCCGTTGGCTACGCCGTTTTTTTAAGAATTCTTCTAACACATTTCTCATTTTGAAAGCTTCTTCAAAGTAATTATCCTTGGGGGGGAAAAAAAAGACACAGTAAGAAAACACAGTAGGTCACCTTTATAATGTAATATCAAATAGCGGAGATGGGAAGCTACCTGATTCATGTCTATCGTTTGCAAGGCTTCTCCTCGAGTAAAGATGATGGCATGATTTTGATTTTCGGGTTTCCCTTCACCAACATCTACTGGACGACCTGGAAGCTTGATGCGGTATATTTCCTATTAAGGTTAGAAAGAGCATATTTATTAGTAAAACATAGGTACATTATTTAAAATTCAGAATGCAGTGGATGGAGTTGAAATGAACATACAACTTTTTAGCACTAGAAAAAAACATATATCTACAATTGAATATTAATTGGATATTTGAGAAGCATGATATTAATTAGTTCCTTTCTCACAAAAGTAAACATTAAAAGTACTACATAGAAAGAATGTATAAATCATATATTGACTTGTTGCGTTTGGTTAGGATCATTTGCTGTTTGCTTATTTGTTTAAAGGTGAGACAAGAAGTAGCCAACTTAAAGCCACTTTTCTTCTGACCTTTAAGCAAATAAGAAAGCAGCAATAAGCTAGCCACACCCACACACAAGGCTTACTGCACAGGAGCCTAGCCCAAAAGAAATAAACAATTGGCTCTAACTAAGCTCAGGAGAAAACAAATATACAAAACAAAACTAGGCCGTATAACAAAACAAATGTATCATAACAGCTGCACCAAATAAAGAAAATGTTTTACTAGTATAAAAATATTTTTCTTTAGGTAAAGTTGTGATAGAGCTAGGCCCTTTACCTCCCTAATGGTTACCATCTGGAACATATGATCCTACTTTGTCCAAACGCATTAGAATCATTGGAAGAGCAACATTGGGGAAGGATCAGTGGGATCGCACCAATCTTACCATCCCAGCATTTATGGGCCTTTTTTTTCTCCAGGTTAAACAAATCTTAGACTATGCTGACTGGGTTTGAACTATTTACGAAATTTGACCCAAGAACAATTCAATAAACATTTCTTAACTTTACCTATGGTTTTCTTCTTGAGCTTCTTCTACCTTTCCTTTTCTTTTATTTATTTTATTTATTTTTATTATTATTATTTTTTTAAATAAATTCATTCTCACTTTTCTGAACCATAGCAAGATTTTGTAAATGGGTTTGACCAAAACTCTTTATAATTCAGAGTTGATTTTTTTGTGGGTTGGGATAATTCTATGTTTATATCTAAATGCATATAGAATATAAACTTATTTTCATATGGTTCTATGAGTTTTTTACTTTTCTGTAATAGGTTTCTAAAGTTATCTTCTTCATGGCGACAATACAAAATTTAATAGAAATGTTATTTAGTTGACTCAATAACGAAAATAAAATTTGACTGGCTCCTTAGGTCTTCATTTAGATCAAGAAATATATAGGTGATCACAAATTTGATTATGCTGCTATTTTCCCACTAATTTTTTTGTGTTCTTTTTTCCTTGTAAATTTTAGTTTAAGCTATTTCAATCAAAATTTTCTGGTAAATTTTTTTTGGAAACCTAAAGAGTGTAGTTAACTTTAATTCTTTTAGATATTAGCTTATTTTGGAGTTGCAACTTGGATCTTGGAAAGCATTTTCCTTTACTTATGTATTTGTAGTTTGGTACTTATTCCTAACTAAAAAAATTTTTGGAGAATTTTTGTTTTGTTTTGTTTTCTTTTTTTTAAAAGAATAGAATATTACTATAGTTAATAGAAATGTAGTCCTATATAGAATAAAAAATTACACTATATTAAATTTTGACTTTTATGAAGGACAATTTTAATGATTATTTAACATGCATAATCATTACTAATGTTCTTTTGTCTTTAGTTTTGATGAAAACTAGGATCATATGATCCTCATTTCAATTCTACGATCAGATCTATAAAGTCCTTCCACTGAACCTATGTAAGATCCTGATTTTAACAACCTTGTGCAAAGGCATGAAGTTGGAAATTATAAAATATAACAGGACCTTACAAACAACTCTATCCCTAAATAAGAGACAAGTAAGAATAACACAAGCCATTGATAAGGAATGAATGACAAACAAATCAGCCAAACAATCATATACACAAGGAATTTACTAACTAGATCATGTGCTACAATAACAGTACCCAATTAAATTGAGATTCAAGGAACATAGACTTTAATTTGCTTCATTTCAATTGGATTATTGGTGTGACACATTCTAATTAGTTTTTTTTTTTTTAGTGGAGATTACTTGTATATATGCCCAATATCACATGCAGCTTGAACAAATGATAAGCCTAGTAGGGGCAACCACTTAAACTTAATGCCTTCAGCCAACAAACAGAATATAAAGACATCAAAAATAAATAAATTATTCTTGCATACCTCATCTAGCTTCTCCCCTCCCTTGACAAGAACAGAGTAATACAACTTCTGAGATTTTCCATTTACTGTCTCCTCCCTTTCATCTATGTAAGCAACACGTAGAGATGAATTCCTAAAAAGAATTCAAATATTTCAAAGATGTCATTCACGTTTTGGATCTCTTTGAAGAACTATCAATGTTTAATGAATTGTAACAGTGACTCACATCAACATCAGATTCAGAATATTAATGTAACAACTTCTGTCTCTAGCATCATCAGATTTTTTCTGATTTCCATAAACCTGGCAAGAAACAACATATGTAAACTTCAAATCAGCCAGGGCTTGTGCACGATCTTGAAAATCCTTATGATCAGGAAATAACTCAAAGTTCCGATAGCCAAGAAGAATAGCTGCAAAGAAAACAATGAATAGATCATCAAAAATGTCTTGCCATAGCATTAACTTTTAAAATATGTTGGAATCAAAAGTTGAATGAATTGGTTTACAATTAAATATTTATCTGTGACAGAAAACACTGACCTTCATCTTCAGCGAATTCCAGGAAGCATTGAAGTTCTAGAGCCTGCTTATAGTACATCATCCCTCTCACTGGCACAAACACATTGATGGAGGTGCAAAGTATAAGTTGGATTCATATACAATTATGGTTAAGGACAGACCAAAAAATTCATCATTATCAAACCTGTTCTAGCAAGTGTCTGCCCCCTGTAAGATACCCAGAGACGAATCAACTCCATCTTTTCTTTCTCACGATTCTCCTCTTTGGAATCTTTTGTAACATCTTTTATGCGCTCTAGGAAATTGGTCCATTCATCTAGTTTGTGACCAGATAGGCAGTTCTAAGTTCACAGCTGTCATATAATAAAAAGTATAACATAGCAATGAAATTGAAACTAACCAGGATATATTTTTTGGAGGTAGAACAAAGTTGATATACCATCCTCATTTTCCTTCTTTAGTTCATCTTCAGAATAAAGTACATCTTCTTTGAAATATGGAGTTAAAACACTAGGCCATAAATCAGAAATAAATAAATAAATAAATGAAATGTCATTGGAATAATAGTTTGAGAATAGTTGGTAATCTACCAGCTGATCTCCACACAAAAATTTGTAGATAAGGGCATGCAGGAATTCATATGCTATCAAGTAATGAAGCAGAAGAGTGAATCGTGAAGTAATGAAAAAAAAAAAAAAAAAAAAAAAAAAAAAAAAAAAACCAAATCTAGAATTCAATAATAACATATTAGCACGAGAACCATATTAATCCTTCAATTTTTTTATTTTCAGTGACTAACCTAAAGGACAGCATGTTTTGGACTTTGGGAGCTTTTGGCATATTCATAAAAAGGGAGTTGGCAAAGAAGGTAATGCGTCGGCGAGCCTCCAAGTTCTGAGGCACATTTATGGCAGACTCCTTGACAGTCAAAAGCAAATGAAGCCTAACGACCTATAGAGAAACATAAGAGATAAATAACAAAGAAGATCTTAGATAAAATAGTAAACATTTTTAATTGCAAGTGTGAGTGCAAGGACTACCTTCTCCTTCCATGATTTGTCTAGCACCAGTTGGAAGGCTAGCCTTTCAAACCTTTGCTCTGTCTTACCATCTTCAACATGGTGAGCGCTTTCAAGGATTCTAAAATGGAACAGAAAATCCAACAGTATACCGGAGTCATGAAGGTTCATTCTAAAGTTAAAAAACAACAATTATGTCTCCACTAAGTATACGTTTCTCACTACTTACTTATGACCATCAATCATAATATCCTGTGTAATAATCTCCATAATGTCCTGGAGGACATTGATTATTTGAGGCTCAGAAAATTGTTCACTTTCTGCTAGCTGTCAATTTACAAACATAATTAGCAAGAAAGTAAGAATTAACGAGTACAATGTCCATGCTATGTCAATCAGTTCAATGATAAAGTTTTCAACAATTAAAACAATAGGGAAACATAAAGGATGAATGTTACCAAGAGCTTTAGAAATTTCTCCAACTTCTCACTGAGCTGAGGCAGCTCACTCATCTTGAAATGATTTATAAATCTGTTCCGCTCTATACTCTGTTCTACTTCATAACATAGATTCCTTAGAACCCTGATTCACAATAAAAATTAAGACATCGTGAGTCTTGCAAGGTCGCCTCTAAGATTATTTAGACCATTCACGCTGGTAATGCAAATGATTCTGACTTACATCCTATCTGATTCATCTTCCAGAAGGGCATATATAATATCTCTGAGTGTCTGATAGCATTCAATAACTGCTGAATGCATATAATCATCACTTGTAATCTTCCGAAACAAATCATCATCATCCTTCCCTTTAAAATCTTTTGCCATGTCTAATGCTATAGGAATCTACCACATGTGAGAAAAAAAGTGAGTAAATAACAAAAATCTTGTGTTCAATATTACAATTAACACAAGTAACATGAAAAGAATATACCTTACTAGCAAGCAAAAAAGGAGGCCACTGCACAACAGATACATCACTTGAAGAATATGGAACAAGCAACAAGTCTCTGTCCCTGAATGATTAAAAGTCAAATAAAACAATTAGAGATATAATATGATTCATTTGATATAAAATGAATTACTGGGAAAGCAGCAATCAGAACCTATTGCTTATAAGGTCTTCCATTCGCATTGAATATATGAATTCATTCCACACTTGAGAAAACTTGGCAATGGTCTTCCGGTGAAGGATGTTCTCCTGCCATGACAAAGTTTAGAATGTAGCAAAAGACAATGAAGATGAAAGACACCAAGTCAAACATATAAAGATTGATCAACACACCCGCATAAATTTCCAGATCACATAGGTGTGAAGCTTTATTTGTATTCGGTAAAAAAAAAAATTTATATTTCAAACATAATTTACTGAAGTTTCAAATGCTAAAGAACTTTGAGCAAACATTACAAGATTGATTAAAGTTGAAATTACCTTGTTTTCCCTTTCGTAGTCATCTTTGGCTAGTGGCGCAAGACGATTTCTGAAAGCTGAAGGCACAGCTTCAAATCTGGATCGCAACATCCCAAGTGTCCGTATCTAACAAACATCCAATGATATAAAGTAATATTCAGGAAGAGAACCATTATTACCAAAGTGAAGCCAAATGGTAAGGTTCTCATTTAGTGGGCATCAGAGCATTGATTAATCATAGAAAAGGGCTGAGTTCCGTTCCCTTTGGCTTTCAGGACCATAGGACACAAACATCTTGAGTTCTGTTCCCTTTCTTTTTTCTTTTTTTTATATTTATTTATCAGAGAAAAGGGAAAAAAAAAATTCCACTGACCTCACCCAAATGGCTGAAGGCTCCATGAATTCCACCAAACAGAGTAGAATATATGGCATACCATATTTGTGCATCCATAAAATAGACCTATATGGCAAAACAACTTAAAATAATGGCGTATACAGTATTATAATGTAAAGAACAAAGATACAGCATACTGACTTAAAATTTATTTCAAGGAGAGTTTGTCTTGGATCCACCTACCAGGACAATTGGAGCCCATATTGCAATAACAACGCCCATATTATGAGTAACTACAGCACAATTTCAGATTGTGACTTAGCACGGTCTACAACTTCAAATATAAAGAAACTAGGAAGTGCAATAAGAAGGTTATTATGTTACCATTTGGAAAGAACTCATGCCACTGATAGTTATCGATTGGAATCTCCATTATCAACTTTGTTGGTCCAACTAGTGGCAGTATCTATTGACAGAGCATATAAAGGGATCTTAAACAACCTGAATTCCACATATTCTCAAAGAAACAAACAGTTTCCATATAATGGAACAGCATTTTAAAAAATTAACGGTAAAAAAAAGATTCCCTTTTTTTTTTTCTTGGTCTGAAGGGAATCTGATTATTAAACCCTGATTTGTGTAGAATTAGCTGCATTAGTTCATCATTTCAGCATCCAATAGTCAATAGGAAGTAAAGGAAGTTTAATCGTATATTAAATGTACATGTACAACTTCTCCCATTTCATGATTAAAAGAACTAATTTCTTGTTATAATATTATTAGCCTCCAAGTGGAAGTCAATCTTCAGAATCTTCTCTTTTATTTTAAAATATTGAAAAAAAAAAAAAAAAAAAAAAAAAAACTAAAGTACACTTTTGGCACTTATAGTTTGGGGTTGTTTTCATTTTGGTACTTTATGCTTAAAAATTATCATTTTGGCTCTTCAAGTTTGATTATGTTTTCATATTTTCCTTGCCATCCATTTCCATTTGTAATCTAGTGACGCTTAGCATTATATGAGTGATGTGTCTTAATGGATAACCCTTATCCGACACTAATAGTTAGATTACCAACATAAATGAATGGTAGGGCCAATATGTAAACGAAATCATACATGAGGGCAATATGAAAAATTTTGAAATGTAAAAATGACCAAAGTAAAAACAACCCTAAACTTTAAGGGTCAAAAGTGTTGTTTAGTCTTCTATCATTAACACATGTTTCATATGAATTTGCAGAAATCACACATTTTTACTTAAAGTCATTTTTTAAGTGGTAACAAATATTTTTTTGGATAAATAAGGACCTGTATGTATAAAAAAAAACTACTTTATGCAAAGGAGCACAAATTAAAACCAATAACAAAAATTTAACATGTCATTCATTATGTGATGCAGTTCACTTCTAAAGCTAGCTGTTATTGGTGCTTATGTTGTATGATAAGTAGTTCCTTTTTACTTTTAATAGCCTTTACCACTTGTAATAGAAATTTAGTTGATAGGTTGTTAGTGATAAGTGCAATAGCCTATTAGTTAGTTAGAGAAGTTTTTTAGGTTTTGGCAAATCACATAGTAGCCACATGGTGGGTTCTTGTAACTAACTCGGTAGCTTGCTTATGTAACTATAAATAATCAAGGCTGCCCTCATTGTAACTAGTTGAATTTGAATCCAAGAAATCTCTGCCTATGAGGTATTATTCCAAGAGTGTCTCTTGAAGAACTACTTCATTTTTCTTTTCTCTAAGCAACTTAGCTTTCTAAAACATCTTTCTTTTTCACCATTTTTTTCGTCCATCATTATGTGCCATTATGTGTATACCCTAGTAGATCTCTATTGGGAAAAAACGGCAGTAGAAAAAAAGTAGAGCAAATGAAAGATAAAAGAGAAAAAGGAAAGAGAAAAAAATGGAATGAAAAGCTTTATTCTGATACACAAACGAGGACATGCGATGCCGAGTCCAATCTCTCTCACTAGTTCTTATGGCTAGAAGTTACATGATGTTCTCTGCATATCTTGCCCCTTGTTTTTTCCCATTATACTATCTGTTTCTATCGAAAGCTATGAAAAAAAGTAGGTAAACCAGTTTATTTTCATTCTAATGCTCCATTTGTTTGGCAAAAAAATAATAACAGTTTCCTGAGGACGAAAACATTTTCTGGAAAAAAGATTTGTTGACCTCTATTTGGTTGCAGCTTTTAAAATGATCTTGAAAACATTTTTATGTTGTTTGTGACGTAGTGTGTTTGTGGTGAATAAAGGTTAATTTTATAGAGAGGGTTAAAGGTGGTTTGATAAGTTATTTGATGGCTATTTGGTAGAATAAAGTATGTAGGAAATTAGGGTTTTGACAGGTAAAAGAAAGGGCTTGAGGAATTTGTCTATGTGTGGTTGTGGACCTGTGGTGGGTTAAGGTTTAGGAGAGTTTTTAGAAACAGATTTAGTGTTTTTGAAGAAAGGGTTAAAAAAGGTGGTTTGATGAGTTATTTGATGGCAATTTAGTAGAAGAAAGTATGGTTGAATTTAGGGTTTAAATAGGTAAAAGAAAGGGATTGATTTGGGTTGTGAGGAAGAAGAAAAAGAGAGATCATTATGGTGTTTAGGGGCTGTATGAACACTACCTTAAGAAATAGAGAGAAGAACCCACAAAGGCCAATGTGCCTCTCTGCTCTTAACACTCAATAACTTTATTAATCAACTCTAACTTTTTTGTGTACAATAAAACACTTACATAGAACCTACTTTTAACTTCTCATGGTAGAACTAGGACTTCTACTTTGACTAGTAAACCAAAACCCATTTGAATTAAACCAAAGCCCATATATACAAACTCATTAATAAAAGGAAACCAAGGCCCATACCCAACAAGTGTGAAATTACTAAAATACCCTTGACTGTAGAATAAACAAACAAAATATAAAAAACCTAATTAACTACTATGGACGCTTATACTAAAAATACCCTTGACTCTAGAATTAAAAAAGAAAAAGAAAAAAGAAGACCTTATCATTTCATTGTTGTTACTTTTTAAATCCAAAATAAACATAAATTATGTCCAAATATAAAATATATATACCTAAAAATAAATACTAATTAATCAATTGTCGTATCTTAAACGTGTCACATCCTAGTTCTTCAAGAAATGTCGTGTCGTTGTACTACGTATCGTGTCCATATCCTTGCTACATAGCTTATTAACTACCACGAACACTCATCCTTGGGCTTTGCCTTAGCCTTAGGCTCCCAAAGAAGATATTATTTTCTAACCATGACATGGTTGCGCCATTAGTTTAACTCAAATGGAAAATCGTTAATATTTAGTATGATGGTGGTCAAAGTAGTACTGGTGTTGGCGGCACAAAGGAATGGAGAAGATGAGGGCACAAGGGAATGGCAAAAAAAGGTGTTCTGCTTCTTAAAAGAAAAAAATATTTTCTGCCTGTTTTTGGTTGTTTTTCGTTGACCAACACATCTCTCACACCGAATACTAGAAAATACGAAAACTATTTTCCAGAAAATGTTCTCTGCTGAAACAAATGGAGCATATTATATGACAGTCTTTGCCATGTTTGCATGCTCAGTCTTTAATTTAGGGCTATATGATATTCATTGCATATTAAAATTATAATTGATGTGGGACACCTGGGAAGGTAGTTCAATGCTGTCTACAATTGATTACATGGTAGGCTAAGGATGATGATATTAATGTTAGAATTTCGACACAGATGACAGGATTATGAAGCTTTTGAAGTGACTTGGAAATTGGTTAGACAAGTTGAATAAGGTGGAATTCGTCACAAGACTCTCAGGGCAGAATCATTTCTTTCTTTTTGATCTCCACAGGAAAAGTTTTAGGGGGGTGGGGGGGGGGGGGGGGTAGAGTTGGTGGATTGAGGACATGGTATCAGCAATATGAAGCCCAAATGCATAAATCAATTGCCTAATCAACTGCCATCTGCTTCAGCATCTCCTTGTTAGCATCAACTCAAAGTCAAGTTGGATTTTCTATTTACTGCAGCTTAAGCTGTCAAACGTCCTAAAGCACTTGATTCATCATCTTAGCCATCTTGGTAGCATCTGCAGCTTAAGCTTCCAAACATTCCAAAACCCTAAATTCCCAATTTTAGACATCCATGTAGCGTGAAACCAAGAGCACTTTAAATGTCTTAAGTGCAAAGTTTTACAAAGTTTGTTAAAATTGAAATTTTAATCAACTTCTGCTTACAATTAACATCTTGAAAACTCAGCCAGGATGTCTAGAATCCAAGAATACTGCTAGGGTTATGCCTATGGCCTATGTTACTACATGCACAGACGTATGTGTATACACAAATTTACATTTAAGTTTGCATGTGTGTATTCTACATGCAAGCATGTATACATATGAGTATTTGTGTTCATATAAATGCATTTGAACTAAGATTAAAAGCAAGATAGAATCCCTAAGGACATTGAATCAAACAACAAATATTTAAGGAATATTCACCTCCACATAGTAGCTAAATGCAAGCTTGCTGATTAACAGCATAATCCAAAACAGTGTATACCTAAGTATAAAAAGATGGAATTCTGTTAATTGAAAAATCCACCAAATCAAAGCAGAAATAATAGACCAGATTTTAAAGGAATAGCACGAAATAGGGATAGAAAAGCTCCTTTGAACTAATCCATGGAGATAAGAAAAAAGAAAAAGAAAAAAAAAATCTTTTTCCTTACTTCAGCAGAGAGAACATATCCTCATGCATGCCCCTTCCTATATAAAGTTTTGGCTGCAAAAAAAAAAAAAAATCAAAATAGGCAAAGAACACTCAAAAGAGAGATTGAAAGGGGGGAAAAAAGGAGACAGCAACAACAACAACAACAAGAAGAAGCAGAAAACATAAGTCAAAAGTGACAATGTCAGACATGCTTGCCTGAGCCCACCACATAACAAGAGTGAGAATCCGCCAGTTTGAACGCTCCATGTGTCTCCGTAAAGGTGGAAGGAAAAACAGTAAAGCAGAGAGGATATTGGGTATCAAATAAAGTGCAACAGCATAATCATAAAATGAATGATTCCTCCAATCCCCAGCCCAGCTACTGAAAAATTTCACCAATCCTGTTGGGTTCTGCACAGAACTGGAATAACCAATTGGCAGAATCACAGCCCACGCAGCTGCTACTGCAAACTTCAGAAGGTATCGTAGTATTTGGCTGAATTTCAAACTCTTCCAGGCATTCCAACTAAGAACTATATCCAGAGTGGCTGCAGAGCAGATATAGAGAAGATGAGAGAGCAACATGAAACCCCAGTCAGCCCCCTAGAATGACATTCAAACAGTATATAGAAGCTATTTTAAAACTAACTGCTGCACTAATAACCAATACAACAGTTTCAAAAAGTTATAAAAATATAAGACCTCTATTTTGTGAATGTCCACCCAAAGTGCCACCAAAGAATTAGCTACATGGAGAAATAACACCAGTACCTTGAAAAAGATTAAGAAAAGCAAGAGTAATGAAGATGCTCAAAACACTTCTAAAGACATCTGCATCGAAAAAAGCAGCAAGAGATCCAGACGGACTCCATGCCACAATTAACATTGCCTGAAAATCAGAACTAATTCAGATAAGTATATTCCAACCAGAGAAGAGTCAAAAAGTAAGAAAACCTTTTTAAATAATAAGCTACCTGGAAAGCCAATATAAAAAATATCCACATTCGATTAAAACTTCTGTAAAGGTGCAAAAATGTGCGGACTTCTACGAAATTTGTTTTAGGCTTTCTCTTTCCAGCAGCAGCTTGATTAAAACTCTGCCAAATACAAATGAACTTTGACAATATTCTTTTAGAAAAAGCCTACGCTACACACACATATTCAAATCTATGTTGTATGTGTAAGGACTTGCATGCACACAATAATGTCCAACTCATTAAAATAGGACAAGAATGAAAATAATTATTTCATAAAATACCATAAAATATACAAAAACATGACTTAATTACAAGTTATTAACTAATTTAAAATAATTAAAATAAAAAATATAAGTACCTCATTTGCAGGTTGCAGTGCATGTGAATGAATGAAAAAATCTGCTTGGGGGTTCATTGGCCACCCTAGCTTTAAACACCTATCAGACCTAGAGAAAAGGAATATGTTTTTTTTTCAGCTATTTAGTATCTGTCAGAAGTATGAAACAGAATTAAAAATTCAAGAAACTCACCAGAAGTACTCATTTAGATCATCATAATTTCTCCATCCTGAATGGCTTGCCTTGCCTCCTTTGTTTCTCTTAACTTCCTTTTGCATTCAATGGAAGTCAAATTTCAGATTGAAACATGTTGCAAAAACTAATGCAGGCAGTACAAGATCATAATTACCTTGAGCAAGACTTGGTAGATAGGGGTTATAACGTCCCTCAAAAAAGATTCTTCATCACGAGCTGCTTCTTGATACGTTTCTCCAATAACAGGGTGGAGATTGCTAAATAATACCCCATGTACCTCATGTGCCATCTTATGCAATTATAAAACAAGAGTTATTTTCCCATACGAAATGTTTTTGAATCAAATAAAATTATGATAAAATGATAGGTATAAGATAATTACTTTATATTACATAAAGTTGTCTATATTCTTAAAAGAAGACAGATTAGTGGACAATTTATATACACAACCCAGAAAATAAATCAGTATCTAGAAAAGAAGAGTAATGTAATTGTTTTTACTAAGTATGTGGTGTATTAAAACATATTTGTTGGGAGATTGTAAATAAAATTATGATGCTATTTACAATATCCAACCAAATCAAAAGCAAAAAATTTGCTCTATTTTTGCTGTAACATCATCTAATTGTAGATTTGCAATTTCAATTGTCAAATAAGTGAGAATTTGAACAAACATATTGAATTTTTTAGGTTATGTGCACCATAATTAATCTCTCTCTCTCTCTCTCAAAAGTCATACTAATCACATTTGCACAATACCTCAAAAGGGAACAATGATCTCACGCAATTCAAATCCACACAATCTTGATATGGTATCACAATTTCCTCCACTCAAATCCTTAATGCCCTTATCAAGGGAACTTGCCTTGTGTTGCAGTAACTACAAGTTGTATGATATTCTTAGGTTGACTCTGATACCATTTGTATTAATCTAAGGACATGCTAACCACATTTTTCGATACACCAAAAGAAAATATTCACAAATAGGGCTCCCCATACCCACTTATATAACTCTAATCAACTTAGTATGTGCCTGATATAGGACTCCACATACACCCATGCAATGGCCTCACACACAAAATCCTAATAGATACCTCTCTCTCTCTCTCTCTCTTAATGTGAAGAACATAATCATCAATGTTAAACACAATCATCAATGTTATATGGTGAAAGATTTCCATCACTCAAAGTTGCTAGTTGGTAGTCTTAATTTATATAAAGTTGATATTAGTAATTTATTGGAGAAAGAGTTTTAGTTAGTACTTCCTTTATTGAATGATAAGAAACAAGTTTTGTTAATACTTACTTTAGCAATTTCTTGTCAACCTAATGTATTTTGTACAATATCATTAACCGAACTTTTCTCACCCATTATCTTCCTTTCGCACTTAACTAGTCAATGTTTTTGTTCTTTTGAGGTTCATTTACTTGGGTTTTAATGTGTGGTTAGAACCCATTTGGTTTAAGGACTATGTTAAGTCTTAGAAGGTTTTACCTATAAAAGAGATTGCAGTTTTCTCAATAACTATCCTAAGGTAGCGAAATTCCTTGTCAGATAAGTTCCATCCTGTATGAAATGTGTAACAATATGGGCATTGTTGCAGAAGGAGACTTGGTGATATAGACATGTCTGTGATATAAATAAATTTATATTTTTTTGATGCAGTTATAGTTTTGTTTAATTTATTTCTTAAGTTGAATAATAAATCAATAAAAATAAATTATCAACAATTAGCACCATAAAAAACAAAAAAGGAAAATTGAATTAGAGAAAGAAAATGAAAAAGAGTGAATGAGTGATGCTGTTACAAATATCATCATATAGCTTTACAAATTGATATCTTCGCTTTCAAATTCAAAACACAAAAATAATTAAAATTTTATTTATTATATTGTTGATACTAACAATGTCAATTTGTAAATCAGTACCGAATTTTGTAGGCAAACTAGATAACATATTTTTAAATAACGTCAATCTACCATCCTTTGATAAATATAGCTTCTTCCACTCAGCCAACTTCCGCTCAATTAATGGAATTCCAAATTTTGATTCTCTTTATTTTTCTTTTCTTTTTTATCTTATCTATTTTTTGTGGCAAATCTATTTGTCTGCCTAGAAAATAGAGGAAAATAAAGGACTTCGAATTCTAGGCCCTACAGTAGAGTGGCGTTAGAGTGGAGTACTCTACAATCTACATTCATTTATTAACTTCTGTAACATCCATTTTTCTTATCTTTGCTGAGCGGCCAAACTAGTCATAAATGAAAACCAAAAATGAAATCCCTAGCCTCACAATCACATTAACAAATTTGAATCCAACAAAACATGCACAGTGAATCAAATCTTTCTAAAAAAAATAATTTTCGCTTCTCAATTCAATTTAAGTGTGATTTGAGTTGGTTAGATTTGATTTTTGCAATTTGAATTTAAGAACAAAAAATAGGGCCTAAACTCAAAACTTAGCACAACAAAAAGACCCTATGAACTTCACTATTCTCCGGGATTGGCTTTGGGCCCTTTTTGCACAACTTAGGTGGAGGGTAAAGAGAGCCTCCTTCTGGGGCCCAAGCTGTTAGTGAGATTCTAGACTCCTTCAATTAATTGGCATTTCTTGTTTAGAACTGATAAACTACCACATGTCCAAAAACTTAAGTTGTTAGGAAAGGGTGAATTCACCCATTTGACTATTACTCTAACACTTCCACCCAGGAGTAAGAACTCCCTCTTAATAAGTGATGCTATTAGGAAAGGGTGAATTCACCATTTTGACTATTATTCTAACACTTCCCCTCATGAGTGAGCACTCCCCCTTAATAAGTGAGGCTCAACATGTAAGATTTTTAACTTTTTATATGGGAGGTAGAGCATGATTTTAGGTAGGATAGAATAAAGGAAAAGAATTCATGTGGCTGACCCAATCTAATCTATAGATGATCCATAATTTTGGGATGAAGGCTTTGTTGTTGTTGTAAATGGGAGGTAGAGCAAACAAAGATTTTGAACTTAAGACCGCCTACTTTGATGCCATAATAAATACAATTGTCCCAAAAAAAGAAGAAGAGTAATTTATCATGGTATTAGACAAGGTGGTGTTGAATTCAAACCTTGTCTCCACTCTATCTCCCATTTATTAAAAAAATGTTATAAATCCCACATGTCGGACCCAACCTATTAAAGGGGAATGCGATCCCACACGTTAAGGGGAGCGTTAGAATAACAGTTAAATGATTCAATTCTTTCCTTCCTAATACTTTTAAAGTTCTAAGTGTTAATTATAAATTTTAAATAAATAGGACAAAAACAGTTCTAAGTGATTGGGACAAGACAAGAACCCCGTAGCTTAACTGGCATTTCTTGGTATTTCTAACAAAAATGTCTAAGGTTCAAATCCTCCCTCCCCCAACTTTCGAATTATCCATAAAAAAAGGTGTTTGGGACAAGCGTAAATGCTTGATTTGTGCTGCAGCTATGTTGGATGTACGGACCTTGGTGCAAAACCAGGTTCCTTTCCATCTTCTATCTCTCTCCATACTTTCTAGTTTTAGCCTCCAATAAGTATTCCCGTCACAAATACAACCAAAATCCTAATTTTAGTCACCTGTAAAAGTTTCCTAACCTGGAATCCTCAATTAGCTAGGGAAACTATCTACCTGGTAGTTTAGTGCTGAAATTAAAAAAGCTCATGCAACAGATTGGTATCAGAGGATATGTTCTAAGTTCTATGTCAATCTCTAATAAATTGAATGCATTAGGATAAAGATAATATAATAAGTTGATTTATGTAGAGCTAAGCAATGGCAAGAACAAAGATAAATCTCACAATTAAAAGAATAAATAATTATAAAAATCTAAGGATTCACGATAACATTAAAGATAGTAATAATAGAAGCTTTGTTAGTCAGCTAGTGCAATTAAAGAAACAATATGATAGCATAATGGAAAATGTATACTTGAATAAGAAACATACATTATGGAAGATGAAGCAAAGGCATTCAGGCATGAATCTGACATTTGAAGCTTCACCCCATATGAGAAGATAAAGTCCAATATAAATAAGGTCTACCTGCTTTGTGTCACAATTTCGAGGAGTCCTGTAAAGTGCACACAGGAAAAAAAAAAATGTAAGTGCTAATGTGGTAAATATGGTTTGGTACCAAGTCTAATAGAATTGTAACTTTTTAGGCTTATGATCTGGACAGCAAAAAAATCACTTACTTATTTTTTTTTTCAACGCGCAAATAATTACACCACGAAGTATAATTCTTGAAAATCTTAATCTTCAACTTCTGTACAGTGGCACTATCCAGCTGCAATAAGCTTCTTATCAATCTTTAATATATAATCACATAAAGATGAAACTTAAGGAAGTTACTGACAAATAGAGAGAAATGAAAATCAAATAACAGGCATTCCACAGCAAATAGCAATTATGATTTTACCTCAGTATGATCACTTTCCTTCTTCCGTATGAGCATATTGGCAAGGAGCAATATTAGATGTTCCCTCTGGTTTGCTACATTCCCTTTCTTCATGCCCCAAAAAGATCCAAAAAAACAAAAAAATGGTCAGCTGTACTGATATTTCCCGCATAAATATTTCATATGATTGAATAATATAACTAGTAGCACAATGGAATGAAGGATCATTGCTAAAGTCACCCTCACAGGTATAAGATCCCAGATTTTACACAAAGAAGGAATTAAAGTAAATGGTATAGGTTCCTCAGATATAAGTCCTTAGCAAAGGAAAACATTAAAACTTCATTTGTGTCAATGTGTGTGTGTGTGTGTGCCCACATTACTACACTCTTGAGAGAAAACCCTTCACATTGCAAGGATTTGAAGAAAACAATGATTTACTAGTTGTATTTCATATTTCCTTCAAAAGAAATATCATTTTAGTGGAAACAAATTTAAAAACACTTGTGGGACTTCGAGTCAAAATCCTTGAAAAATGCAAAAAGAAACCCTTGAATTGCTTGGTTAGTTTCTGGATTTAGTTAACAGAATGCATTACATTCTATAAAAGGTTGGAAGGGACAATTTAGAGGCAGGTCTTGTTTTAGTGTTAAATCTAGACCCTTCTTAAGTCTATCTTTGAGTGTGCTGTAATCTGTGACAGCAGACATTAAATCAAGATTCTTTTGCTTTTTTCATTGTTCTCTCAGTACTTTTCACAACATGTAATCATATACATTGTTTGCCAAGATAACTAAGTTTTTTTTAAGAGACCTTAACATAATCCTACAAGAGGGTCAATAGGACAAGCAAAAAGTTCAATTTCTCCACCACACAATTTCCCGTTATTCAGCCTCTCTAATAGCTTCTTTATTAGTTTAAAATAATAACAATAATATAATATATATATATATATATATATATATATGTATGTATGTATGTATGTATGTATGTATGTATTAATGAAGAAGTTGTGGTCCAGTGGTATAAGCTGCACCTCCATTGAGGGAAATCCAAAAACCAGGATTACAAATTCTTTTTAGCAACTTAAATCTGGTGCAGTGGAAGCCTACACAATGGGCCATGCTTAGGGTAGGCTTACCAGCCTATGGCAACTAAAAAGTAGATATGAAATAAAATTTAAAAGGAGACATTCAAGACACGTCTTACCTGAAATCCAAAGATTGATGAAAGCCAATCAAGTATGTCATTGATAGATTTAACCCTCTCTGTTGACATTACTGGACTGTCATCAGGGCCACCATGAGTCATACCGATTCTAGGCATTGGAAGATTGTCCACATTACGTAGTGCATTAAGTGCTGCTTTGATCTATATCATTATTTAAAAATAAGAAGGAAGAAAGATAACTAAGGTGAAATTGAAGGATTAGTTAGAACTGGTCAAATGAACACAAAAACAACCAAGATCACATAAGCTGCATTTTAATTACCTCCGGAAATTCCATAATTGTTGGTCTAACCCCAACTGCATACAGTGGAAGAATGTTATAGTGTTCATACTGTTCCTTCTTCTTCTCAACATCTCTGGCATATCTTTCTGTCTGTGATGACAAAATCAATATTTTCAGTATTTTCCACACCAAATGGGTACTAAAAGAATTCCTGTCAGGAAACCAAATTTAGATAAACAAAACCTTTTCATCAGTTTTTCCAACAGGTACAACCGTCTGCAGCACCTCATACAATACTGATGCAATCTGAAAATTCTTAGCCATCTCCTCCCTTCATCAGTTGAAAAAATAAAATTATAAAAAATAATAATAATATTTGAATAATGTGCTTAGCAAAAATTTAGGCATGTTAACAGTTCAAACTTCAAAATCAAGCCTCACGGTTTTTTTTTATGTTCGCCGCCTAGGATGTTTTCCTCATAGAATTTCTGGTAAAACAACTGAATTTCTTTTGGATCGTTGTTTGCAAGGATACACACCGTTTCATCTTCTTCCTGCAAAGGAGATTTTGAAAGATTAAAAATAATTTTCATTCACATTTATGGAGTTTAGTCTTCACAGTCATAGAGTTTTATCATTTAAAAGTTGTGACAAGGCTAAAATTATTTTCCAAATTTCAATTGAAGTCAATTTTCATCTTAATAATTGCACACTTAACCTTTTTCATAAAAGTTAACGGTGCAAATCACATCAGATTTGGTATTCAAGCTAGCTTGAGAGAGATATGGACAATTATGCAATAGGATGTTGAGATTAACTATAAATAACAATTAACTATTATGAACATCCTATTGCTATTATTAAATTTAAAGGTATCACAGAATGGAGGCTAAGATGAGAATTCAATTTTATATTTCTGTAGTAGAAGTCACAGTACAGTATTATTACAGTAACAACTAATAACACTCTCATCTATTATATTATATATGTCATGAAACGCGGAAATTGGAATGAAATAGAATTATAGAGAAGTACCACTTCAAGTCTGTGCAAGAGATATGTCTTGAACTGGCGAACACCGCGTCCAGTTGAATTTTGATCCATGTAATGCGCCTTCTCAAACGCATGGAAGCGGCCTAATTGAACAAACAAAAAATCAGAATTATATTTTGAAGAAATTAAAGGCAAAGAAAGAAGGAAGGAATGGCGGTTAGTTACAGAGATAAGCGACTCTGGGATTTTGTTGCTGGATCTCATTGGCGACGCGGAGAATAGGGACGATAGGGGCTAGGGAGGAGGGGACGAGCTCGCTGTCGATCACTTTCTCATCGTCGTTTTGGAGATCCACCATACGCGTCGGCGCCCGTGTGACTCTCCGAGATTGCGACGGCCTCAAACCGCTGCTCGTACTCGCCATCTCTTAATCCAATCAATTTGTTCTTTTCTCCAATTTCGATCTTCTTCTTCTTCTTCTTCTTCCTCGAGTTGAGAGAAAAAAAAGGTGAGAGAGAGAGAGAGAGAGTTGTAATGTAAAGCTAAGTGTGCTGATCATATTATTGATGTATTAAAGAGAGATACTTTGGGAGAAGAGTGGGGCAAGGGATTTCTCCGGATGGAAGAAACGAATTAAAGTAAACACATTAGTTGGATTTCTGCTTTCTCTCTTTTTGTTTTGTTCTGCTTTGTTTTTCCGTTGCTTTTTTCTGTTTTTTTAAAGCGCAGAGAAAGAAAAGTTTGATAAAACAATTGACTGTGAATGGTGATAGCCGTGAAGCTTTTCATTTCTTTACTCTCTGATAGGAAGGAAGGTATAAAGTGGCGGGAACTGTGTTGCGATGGCTTTTGAGGAGAAGGATAATATATAAAAAAGTTGGAAATTACATAGGAAGCCTTAGGGATTTTGATTTACGTCAATCTTATCAAACCGTTTCAATTTTAAATTTTATTCTTTATCGAATTTAACTTTCTTACTCTTTATCGAATTTTTATCTCTAAATAAAGACGCCTCTCTTTAATCTTTGTTGTTTATGTTCTATGGTTGCCAAATGGATTTTTTTTTTTTTTTTTGAGAAGGTGCCAAATGGATTTATGAACCAATAAAAAATACAAGTTTAATTAATGATGTCTTGCTTCTATCTATTTTGTTAATGTAAAAAATAACAAATTAGAGATAGATAAAAGTTTCGAATTAAAACGATTTTATAAATTTGGGACTTTAAGTATCAAAAATCATATGACCTAAATTGAAATAATAGAAGCTCTGTGTTGTTTTATATAATTCCCCCACCCCTCCCCAATAAAGTAAAAAATGAGAAGGGAGATATTTGTATAAGACTATCTAAGGCCTTTTTTTTTTTTTTTTTTTTTTTTTTCATCACTCCTCCATAGTCCATACACTATGGAAACTTGAATTACCATGGCTATTGTCACCAAACTTGCCCTCCAATAGACCATTGTTAAGGAATTTAGATTGTACTCATTTCAATTATCAAAGTCATGAGTACCTAATATTGTTATTTATTTATCACTATCCTCCCATCAGGATTGGGTAAATAAATAATATATATAAAAAAATTAATTGAAACCGTAAGTTGGGGTAGACGGTAATTCCCTCTAAAAGAAGGGGCTTAACAAGAGGGGTATTTAAGTAAATCTCTTTGTGGGGTCAATTTTATAATTGATATTACTAAAGGGTTTTTAGAAAATAAAGTTGAAATCCTAGTTATATATAAGCTAATTAAGTCAGCGTATAATAACAGATATTTTGAGAGAGGAGACTACTCAAAATACGTAGAGAAGGATTGACTGCACATATGAGGTAAGAGCCTAAGAATCTCTTTATTTATTTATTTATTTATCAAATCTAAGTTTTATTTGGAATTAGAGTTTGTTTTTACGTAAGTATTTTTGGCCAGTAATGAAACTATTTAAATATTTAATGAGTTTTATGATGTAAACAAAGAAGGGTTTAGATTTATATTTTGGTAATTTGAACGCTAGGTAATTGCAGATTTTTCTGTCTCGGTATTGTGATTTTTTTCCTATGCCCACTGTTGTGTCATGCGTGTAAGTGTAGATGGAGAAGTTGCAGAAGGTGAGGCATGGTCAGTCCGGTTTTGCTCAAGTTTCTGCCTTAAGAAGTTGTATTGAATTGGGGATTTGGTGAATAGGAAAAGCCATGGTGTGGGCTTGAAGTCTCTAACAATTAAAAAAAAAGAAAAAAGGAAAAAAAAAAAGAGCACAAGTATAGAAGATGGGTCTAGGTGGTGTCCTTTATAGATTGACTTTTGACCTTATATGGCTATGTGTTTAGTGTAATATATAGGATTTTTTCCTAGGGAACTATTAGCGGTGGGATATAAATGAAATATATATTATGAATATGTGGATTTTTGGCATGAGATAATAGTGGAAAATTATTGGATATTTTTGACAGATTCTCTTCTGGCTGGGTATTGTGGGGTACAAGAATTTAAGTAAAGCACTTACACCATGTGTCATATCTATGGCTGAGGAGTCCATTGCCAAGTCGAGGAGGCCACACGCTCGTACAGTAAGGCCACATCAGTGGCACAATGCCAAAGGAGATCCTATTGCTGAGAAAAAATTTCAGAGAGGGGTTAGTCCTGACATGATTGAAGGGGTGGTGGCTGCCCCTACATTTATTGCATTCCACCAAATCTCCTAGTTGCATTTATGTGGAGAAGATCCCTGAACAGTGTTGCCTTGGCCGCCGCAACTCACAAGGAGCTTGGGAAGGTGTTTGATGGGACAAGCACTCAAGTGATGTATTGAATGATTAACAAATGAAAGGTTAGGATCGCCTGAAGGGAGCTATATAATGGGAGAGGCCCTCCAAAGGGCAAGGGACACAAAATCTATAAAGAAAACACTGTAGTATTAAGAAAAATAATTGTAATCAAAGCCAAGGGAAATATATTCAAGAACTACTCTCCTCGGACATTGCCGAGGAAGAATTTCTGTGCATCACATTTGTCTATTTATTGCTTTTCCTTACTCTCTTACCATTCTTAGCCCATTAAAGACGTTGTCCACTTCATTGAGGCCTAGCTTTTCAGCCCACTCTCTACAAATTTATTGTACTGGCTCTTTGGGCCTTAGTCCATTCACCTTTTGGACCTAAAATTCAAAGCCCACCCCTACAGGTACCATTATAAGTTTTTCTTAAATTATTTGACTATTGAATAAATCGTACATGTGAAATTGTTTTAAGTGATATCTAAGGATTTTAGAGGAAGTATTAGGGAGAAGTTCCTTTTGGTATGACTTTTGGAAATAAGTAACTTTATCTTAATTGGTTTTATTTTGCGTATTTTAATTATTGAAAATTGTTTACAATTGTTACAATTTTATTTCAATTGTTTTAGCTAAATTGATTTAAGGTAAAGAATAAAGAATTATCACAAATATATTTGATTATTGAATATAAAATATTATATATGAATATATATATGTGTTTGAATGAGATATATTTTAGTTTGAACTATGATTTGATATATATAATTTTGGACAATTTGACTATATTTTGACTCTGATACCCAGCCAATGGAGGTTATTCATTGGTATTGAAACTAGTTCTATTCGGGGCATCACGAACCTATCGTATTTCTGGACCTAGCTAATGGGGGATATACATTATCACAGAACTAGATTCATCTAAATCTGATGCCTAGTCACGGGGACATAGCGTGACCATAGTTATAAAGATTGTTAAGAATATGAATTATGTTTGAATATTTGAATTGTTTTAAATCCTTGAAACTGCTTATGTGTTTTTGGAACCTATTATAAATTATAGCTTTGATATATGAAAAACTGATTATTTTCTAATCCATTTATGATATATTTGTAAGATTAAAATATTCGATCTATGTACAACTTATTATTTTACAGATCTGTTTGCTTGATAAAACTTATTAGGACTTTGGTTACTTATTGAGTTGTCAACTCACCCCCCTTTTTCCCCTCCAGTTTCAAATTGTGAAGAATAGCAAGTTTGGGAGTTTTGCTGTTGTGTTGTGAGCATGAAAGAAACTTGGTGATTTTGGGATTAGATGGTCTTGTAATAGTCTTATATCTTTTGGCCAATTGGCATTATGCACATGAGGTTTGGATTTTGTTCCTTTTGAATAATTGGAGATCTATTCATAAAGAAATTGTTGAGGTATTTTGGATTTATTTAATATAATTTTTGAGGATAAATTTTAGTTGTTAAGAAGGCCTTGCACACTTGTAGGGTGCTTACTTTAAAAGTGTGCTGCCGTTGTCACATGTCTATCTTTATAGTTGGGTTTAGGATGTGACACTGTGCAACCATAATTTTATAATATTCGTCCAAATTTAGAAATTACAAGTATTTTACGTTAAATGAGGAAAACTTTAAATTTATGTAAGATTCAATGTTTTATTTTTTCACATGTCCTAGTATTTCCTCAAGAACCAAAGTGGAGGCAACCAAACAAAGAGTCTTGTAACTAAATTAACACTTTCTAATGTTTCTAATATGAACATTTAGGGTTCGAATCTCGACTCCCCAATTGTTGTAACTAATTCTTCTCCTAAAATAAAAAATGGAGGCAACCATAGTCAATATATAGCGAACTAAAGTGAAACTATGATGCCTTTATTATCAATAAATAATTATTCAAATTTATTTTGACACTATGCAATATTTTTATGATGTAAAAAATTGGTATATTAAAATAGGTCTACAATTTAAAAAAGAAAAAAAGAAGAAAAAAGAAGAAGGAGGTCTACTTGATTTAGTAGATAAAGATTATGAATGCATTAATTATAGTCAATGACTTGGCCATATCCATTATTATGTAACCTATTCTTATAGTTATATACTGTAAGACCATGATTGAAAGTAGGTGTAAGTTAAAATTACTCATACTATGAAAGACAATAAGGGAAAATCTTTAGATAGTTAGTGCATAATAATCTTGGCTATCATTTCATAATGAGATTCATGCGCATTGAGTGTTGGCCTCCTTAATAAATCTATCATGACATTGCCAATAGGTTGACAATAATAAGTAAGTGTATGCATACCTACAATATGCCATTTTTAATAATTTTTTTTCAAATATATAACAAATCTAGACGGTGACCTCTTAATTAGGGGTATTGTTGAGTTATAGTAATTATGGATATGGACAACAGAGATAATATCCATGCATTAGTATGGAGTTGTGTAAATTAAATCGCTTATTAATGAACTTGTTTATTAATGAATGTAACAAATTTGTTACTTGAATTGTCATAACGATAGAGATAAAGAGAGGATTTTATGATTGGTCATGTCATTTCTAAAAAGTATAAGAGGTCACACATGCAAGGTGTGTGAGAAGAGAAAAAAGAAAACTTTTATTAATCCTAACTAGATGGAGAGAGCATCTTGATTGCTTGTAAGATTATTGAATAACATAATCTAGTAAGAAAATTCTCACATTTTGTAGTTGATTTTTGTTACACATGTTTATGATATAATTGTTAATTCATAAATGTATTATATTTGTATCTTTTGTATCTAGTAGAATTTCAACATTTTTTTTTTCATGTAGCCTCATTTAGAAACGCCATTTGCATGAAACAAACGTTTCCATCATTAGCGATTAGTTTTACTACTAAACTGTAGTGACAAGGGATAATTGTGACCATGGACTATGCATACGCTGCCTCAAAGCTGGAAGACATTGTCTCTGAAACAAGTACAAAGTCGCACCATTTACAAGACAACATACACCGTTTAGGGACATTGTAATTGTGTACCTTTTGACTGGCTGTGACATAAGGCTCGTCACTGGGAACTAGAGCCTAGAGGTTTGAATCGGTATCAACTAAAAAGGCTTCTCCTCTCTTTAGTGAGTTGGGTTTGGGCTTGTATGGTTGAACCTTATTTTTATTCAAATGGGTTGGTCTTTTACTCTTTTAAGACATATGTATGACTTTACAAATTTAAAGGCCCAAATGATTTAACTAGCCCATTATAAGCATGAGCTTTTATTGGGAAAGACCATAAGTCACCAAAAAAAGGGGGTGAAGGGAACCATTAGCTTTGATTCTGAGAAGGTATTGGGCTTGAAGTACAATCCGTAAAGTATGAGGGGTATGGGCCATGAGCTCACTTTGTGATGTTGGCAAAACAACATAGGTTGTGAGCCAAATTTTTGAAGTGGCAAGATATGGGTCTTGAGCCCGTTTTTGTGAATTAGGAAGATTAGGGTTTCAAGCCCATTTCATGAAGTGAGGAAAAATAGTAGACCATGAGTCCAATTTATGTAAGATAAATAAAAACTTTGCCTTTTATCTGTCAAGTTGAGACATAATGTGGGCTGTGAGCCCATTGCATCATGTAGAGAAGATGTGGATTATAGGCCCATTTTATGAAGTGAAGAAGTTTATGAGTCATTAGCACAATCTAGAAATATATGGATTTTTGGTAATAAAATCTAGCCGGTGTAATTGGATAAATTTTAGGCCTTTTTGAGCTTAAACAAAAATAGCCTAATACCCCTTAATTTTTGCTTAGGTTAAAAAAAATGCGTTGCCCAATAAAATAGCACCATGTGAGCTTACAAAAAAGGTAAGCTCGAACAACCTTGGCCACATTACACATTGATGGAAGTCTACTCTTCCATCAGCTCCTTTCATAGATTGGTGCGGTTTTACGAAGCGTCTAAGCACAGTTCACTCGCGTATAATTGTATCTTGTAAATGAGCCAAATCAAGTGGGTTCAAGTTTGACTTGATTAGGTATGGATCAAATTAATGTTGGGTTAGATAATGGAAGAACTTAAATTAGTCAACCTGGTATAACCCATATTTGGTATCTCACTGAGGGCTCAAGCATTCTCCCTCCACCTAAGCTGTGCAAGGAAGGCCCAAAGCCAATCATAGGGAATAGTGAAGTTTCATAGGGTATTTTCATTTAGGTGCAGTTAGGTAGCAATAATGATATCATTAAAATTACCAAAAGGATATGGACTAATAAGTTCGACTTAAAAGGCTTAGCTGTTGCAGATATGATACTAGGAATAAAAATTTGTAGACATTTGATGGACTTGTTTTGTCTTAATCATAATAGCATTCAAGCAATGCCCTTTCACAAAATATTACAAAAAGCAACGTCTATTTTAAGTGACGATTTTAGTTCAAAAAACTAAGCACCAAATGCCAAAAAAAAAAAAAAAAAAAAAAAAAAGAAAAGAAAAGAAAAAGAAAAAGAAAAAGAAAAAAGAAAAGAAAAGAAAAGAGAGAGAGAGAGAGAGAAAGGAAAAGCTCTAATACTATGGCTTCAAGTTTTTTTCTCCTTCATTCCAACAAGAATCGTTGAAATCTGGAGGCCCCTACTAAATGCTTGATTAAAGAGCATGCGTGTTTGGAACTCTGATACAATTGGGAACCAAGATAAAATGGTTATTGGCATGAAGACAATCAGTCCCATTATGTAATCATATGCTCATCCTAGCTCCATTAATGCATCCCAAAATACTACCCTCTTCAATAATGGCCTGCATGCCTGCCTAACCTTGGAAGGACAAGGTAAAGGATGAATTGACTTAGTGAATCACAATTCATCAACAGAAAAACCTCCACCTACAAACTAAGAAATATCTTTCTAAGAAACAAGCCACTCATGAACTAATATAAGGAATGGATCACTTAATTTCATTTAAGCACGCGTTCCAAAGACGTGAAAAATCCTAGCACGTTATCATAGTTCCAACAGAAAAATTGCAACTTCAACAAATTCAAAATCTAAGTCTAGTTTGAAATTTTATGAAATGTGGAACATACAGTATATTTTGGAATTCACAACTGAAGAATCAATGGGAAAAATATTACGTCAATAACAGTAAAAAGACATGATAATTTTCTTGGGCCAGAGCAAATAAAGGGAAGAAAAGAGCAGCATATGTTGTCACAAAAAGATTATACAGAATAATTCTTTAAAAAGATTGGCATAGTTTATCTAAAAACTCTTTAAGTTACTGTGTTCTTTCTAATTTAAACTTACAAGAATGAGAGCCCATCCCGTGGGCGTGCAGCAAATAAATCTGATATAGTGAGCATATGTAAAACTAAAAGGGCAGTCACAACTGACATGAAGCCACGGAACAAAAGTGCTTTGAGAATCCTGAACCAGACCGGAAAGTTGGAACAACTACCAAGTCTTCGCCTAGCCGTTGGCACCATCTGAGAGCAACATGGGAAGAACACAGGCAGAAAAATACCCAATGAACATGTATGCTTCAGAACTAAATAATTTAAAAAAAAAAAAAAAAACAGAGAAAAGGCAAGGAAAAAAAAAAGTTGTACAGTATAAATGTATCTGTTAATTTGCTTTCCTTTCTGTTTAATTTGTAACTTAGTTTTTAACCGTTGTTAAAATATAACAATATAAGAAAGAAATAGAGAGAACATGGGACAAATAAAGAGCACAAGAGATTAACATAATTCGGCATTAGCAATCCACATCCATGGTACAAACCCCTAAGCGGTTATATCTTTAATATTGAGTTTTGTGTGTTAAAATGTACATTTAATTTACAGATTGTGGATTAATTTGAACCATCACTTAAGCTAGAACAGTTTCATTTATAGTGCATTTGTGTGTGTTTTGCCAAATTACTTGCTGAAATTATTGTAGAAAATTGGATGAGGGAATTGTTTTGACTTTTTTGGGCTTGCCAAATGTTAAGAATGTAAAAGTAAAGAGAGAGAAGAAAGAGTTGAGATAATAATCTGCATAGTCTGTATATTGTGTGTGTGTAACATTGTACTAGGGCAAGTATAATACAATGGGCCCAGTGAGCTAATAGACTAACTATCATATATACTAACACCAAACACTCATTTAAGCTAGCTACTTTGAGATAAATTTACTGTATATCTGTGAGTTCCATTTGCATACCATTAGGATGAGAAGAGCAGTCACCATAACAAACCAAGAAAGCCCATAAAGCTACAAAGAAAGTGGCACAAAGTAAAAGTCAGACGGTTAAGCTGGTTCCATAAGCCTAAATAGACTTCCACAGTCAAACAAGAAATCCATAATTGTATGATATAAGAAAGGACAGTGTTTGTTGCACAAATTGTGTGCATTTACACACTGCCCAAAACAACTGATTTCAAACTTGAGAATGTGACTTTACTTAAAGTCACATTTTCAGTTATATTTTGGCAGTGTGTAAATGCACATGTGTGTAACAGAATTTTCCCTATAAGAAATATTACCAGTAAGCTTTGTTGTGATCAACTATATGAAGGTGGTAGACAATAACATACTGGTAAACAAAGAAGCGAAATGCAAGTGTAATCTCAAGCACTCTCCCCCTGATACTTGTGTAATTGAGATGTTCATGCTCTTCTTCCCACCATGATTCCCAACTTTTGGAAGGTGGAGTCCCAATACCACCACGATTTCCCATCCACATCTTCCAATCCGCCCAATCATCTACTGTCTTTTGCCAGTCAAATCCAGATGGATCGAACACAAAAGGAGCAAACAACCAAGAAGCAACAAGAAACCACATAGAGAAAGTGATGAATCGATCAAGATATGAAGTGTGATATGATTGCCCATAAGCTTCATATACGATCAATAGAATAAATAGCTCCAATACCTTCACAAAGTGACTTCGTGAGTACAGCCTGTGGTTATCAGTAAACTTAGCATGAAAAGCAAGAATTCCTCGGGCTTGATATTTAGAACCTCCATGCAACAGTGTTCTTCCATAAAAATGTGCTTTTGTTCCAAGCTGGAACGTAAAGAATACTGAGACCAATTGTATTTGCATGATGATAAAATCACTGAGGGCAGTATGAAATCCTTTTTCCAGGTCAATTTCCATAACCATGCGCAACATTAGCAATAAGCCAAATTGGAAAACAGATTGGGTAACCAAAGCCTATTCAAGTGCCTTGCTCTGTTGTATGCTTGGATTCTTAAGGATCTCTTTCTCAATTCCACTCAAAACTAAGTACATACGCCCATACAGAAATACATATACAGTAAGCTCGGTCAACTGAAACAACAAAATATCCAAATGAAGCCATTAATGTAGATTAAATATTTATACATAACATGAACAGGGGTTTGTAGAAAATCATTATGTATGAAATGGGAAGTAAGACAACAAGCACTAATCTTTGGTGACTAGTAGTGTAAAATGGTCATCCATAAGGACGATTGTCATTACTAAGGACGACTGTTATTATTAAGAACGATTGTAAGTACACATTAATGCTCATATATAAATTCCTCATTTAAATGGCACAAGTGTAACGGACGTACAACCATTTTAGCCACCAGCTAACAGCTGTTACAACTACCTCAAGCTGACCATTACACAGCTGTTACAGAACATTAAATGGGGAAATTAAATGGCTATTAAATGAGCAATTTAACCATCCAGCTCAACCATAACTGATGGATAGTAATAACATGCTCGTCCATACTTACAAACCGTCCATGTCAATGACGAGTAAAAGTATGGATGAGTGTAAGTGCATTAGTTTCAGATAACATTTAATGTCCAAATGATAAATGAGCAGTGAGCTGTTACTGCCGTCCAATTATGCACATTTAATTGCTGTTACAGACGTTAAAGGGCTGAGGGTGCAACATTATTTTGGTACAACGTTAAAGGGGTAATTCAAAGTTTCAAACTCAACAAACACAACTCTACAGGGTTTCATATATCTTAAATATAGACAACTCCTTGTTGTAGGATGGCTGGCAGAGGATTATTCACGATCCAAAGGGCTGTGGTATCAGATTAAGATTGTCTATGTAACACCAAATACTTAAAAAGAGAAAACAATGAGACTTAGGTAATTAATCGAGGAGACTATTGACAGACAAGTTTTGGTGATTGGGGCCTCCAAAAATTATTATAATAATCATCTCTGTATAGTCCATCCAAATGAGGAGTTACTAAAAATCACTGTAGGGAGCCTGAGTTGCACCACGAATCTATTCAAATTTAGTAAAAAAAGCTTTAGTTTGAGAAATAGTGGAAAATTTATAAAGTTAATTGAGCACCATTTCCGGCACCCAAATGGACCAAATCTCAATTTAACGAGTAGCATATTGAAAATATTAAGGGTCCGTCCCAAGTGAATTTGAGAGATTTATCTGAGAGATGGAAGCCACAATGGAGCCAACCCAAAAGGTTCAGTGAAATTATTTTCAAAGTAGATCAAGGTTTTCAGACTCGGACGGTTCAAAGAACTGGAGAAGGGACAGGTTCAAGGTTTTTAAGGTCGGACCAAGGTCCAAGTAAGGTCGAACCGTGATGATGTCAAAATTAATTTAATATTAATTAAAATACAAATAAATGTATTAAATGTGTAAAAATATGAAAATTTACCCTTAAAAAATATTAAGCAATTAAAACAACTTTCAAATGTATTTTCGTTATTTTTATAAAGTGAATAGAAAATAATAAATATAAACAAGCTTTAAAAAATTGTATTTATTAATCTTTCAAATAAAAAATGCATTTTAATTTAAAATAAAATCATTTTTAACATAAATTTACAATTGTCCTATTCATATTCATATTTATTGATGTGAAAGAATAATTCTTGAACAAAAAAAAAACAAAAACTGGAAAATACTATTAAGTAAATAGTGATAAAATTAAATCCAAAACTATTAATCTTGTAGAATTAAAATAAATAAAATATAAGTTTCAAGAAGGACACAAGGAAGCCCACTAGTTTAGTGGTTAGCGTGTTGGACAAAAGGCCAAAACTCCTAGAAGATCGTTGGTTCTATTCTTGGAGAATGCATTTTTTCCAATTTATTTCAGAACCGGGTTGGGGTACGAGTCGCGGGTAACTAGGTCGGACCGTCCAGTCTGGTTCGGATTTCACAACCTTGCAATAGATATCCTGCAACACAAAAAATTAATTAGACTAATGGACTTTTAAATTAATTTTTTCCAATTTATTTTAGAACCGGGTTGGGGTCTGGGTCACGGGTAACCGGGTCGAACCATCTATTCTGGTCCGGATTTCACAACCTTGCAGTAGATATCCTGCAACACATAGAATTAATTAGACTGATGGACTTTTAAATTAATTAGTCACAGACCCACGCGAATAATATATTATTTTGTAATTGTAATATAATGTATAATTTTTTCTCTAAAATTTGTTGAAAATAATTTCTCCCTAAAAATTAAACAATTGCTATTTGGTCCAATTAGGTCTACTCGGTCCAATTAGGTCTACTTCAGTCCACTTCGGTCTCATTCGGTCCAATTTGCTTCACTTGGAGAATGCATTTTTTCCAATTTATTTCAGAACCGGGTTGGGGTACGAGTCGCGGGTAACTAGGTCGGACCGTCCAGTCTGGTTCGGATTTCACAACCTTGCAATAGATATCCTGCAACACAAAAAATTAATTAGACTAATGGACTTTTAAATTAATTTTTTCCAATTTATTTTAGAACCGGGTTGGGGTCTGGGTCACGGGTAACCGGGTCGAACCATCTATTCTGGTCCGGATTTCACAACCTTGCAGTAGATATCCTGCAACACATAGAATTAATTAGACTGATGGACTTTTAAATTAATTAGTCACAGACCCACGCGAATAATATATTATTTTGTAATTGTAATATAATGTATAATTTTTTCTCTAAAATTTGTTGAAAATAATTTCTCCCTAAAAATTAAACAATTGCTATTTGGTCCAATTAGGTCTACTCGGTCCAATTAGGTCTACTTCAGTCCACTTCGGTCTCATTCGGTCCAATTTGCTTCACTTGGTCAATTTTGGTCCCCTTCAGTCTATTTTGGACTAATTAGGCTTTAAATTGATTTTTTATGTGGGTTGTATTGTCAAGTTTAGCTCAAAAAATCTTTTTTTTTTCCTTAATTTTTGGGTTGAAAAGTATGAAGTTTTATTATATTTGGGCTAAATTCTTTAGTTTTGAGCAGTGGCAGCTTTAGGAATTTTGTTTAGGGGGTCATTAAAAAATTTTAATAAAAAAGAACTTGAATATATCGAGTTATCGACAAAAAAAAATTAATACATGAAATTTTACAATTTTCTTCTACAAGTTTTCAGATTTTAAATTGTTATATGATAGTTCATTATGAGTATTTATTGCCAATGCGAGTAGCTATGAGCCTATGACCATTTTATTTTGTTAAGTTTATCTAACATTTTTATTTTTATGCAATTGTTGTTATCTATTTGTTTTTTTGTTTTTTTTTTTTATATATAAAAATATCTTAAACTAAATGACTAAACTAAACTCATTAGTTTTGTATTAATTATTGACGCACACAACCACACTCATTTATACATAAAATTAAATACTATGTTTATGTGTCTACTTAACCAATCAAATGCTTTGACAATCACTGATTACCAATTTTTTTTAAAAAATTTTACTAACTTTATAACAAAAAGTTATTATAACATGATAACAATACACACACATGTAACAAACCATTTCTATTTCCTAATTATTAAATTATATAAATTTATAATATATTTATATTGTACACAAATGTCCACACACGTCATAACTTACACAAATAGCATTATAACAAAAAGTAATGCACACAAATAATATTAGACACACTCACACACATAATATAAATTTATGAAAAAGAATGACACTCACAATTCACAACACTTACTCTTTACTCTTAGAGTTGGAAATACTTGTAATAAGGGTGTGCAAAATTTAAGTTAGGGTGTGCAAAAATATTTTTACAAAATATGTTAAAATATTAAACTAACAAAAAAAAAATTTATATATATAATTTTTTTTTCAAAGTCAGGGGGTTCATTTGAACCCTCACATATAGAGTAGCACTACCCCTGGTTTTGAGTTAAAAATACAAACAAAATAGACATTAAAAATTAGAAATATGAGCCTAAAAAAAAAATACGATAAGAAAACACAATATGTCAACTTTATAATGTAATATCAAATAGAAGAGATGGGAAGTTACCTGATTCATGTCTGTTGTTTGCAAGGGTTTCTCCTCGAGTAAAGACAATGGCATGATTTTGATTTTCAAGTTTCCCTTCACCAACATCTATTGGACTACTTGTAAGCTTGATGCCATATATTTCCTATTAAGGTATGAAAGAGCATATTTATTGATGATGCCAAAATCGTCAGTTGGGTCACTCGTTCAATCCGGAACATTAGACGATCTTGTAAGACTTGCAAGATAAAAGATAGATAGATCGAAGAGACCACCGGGTTGCTCCTAGTGGGGGAGCCTTTGATGCTTATGTTAGTATCTGCCCCTATCTTTCCTATATAGATAGTGTTTTATAGTAGTTTTTTCTGACGTACCTTAGCAAATGGACAAATTGTCCCTTTTATAGGTGAATTAGGTAGCTATTGGACATAAATGAGGGTGATTATTATCCTAATTTTAACGTTCTTTGTCTTGATGAGAGAGTTTAAGGCCTTTGATGATCGCTATTGAATGTGTTAGGCGGTTACTCATCTATCTTTGATGGCCTACTAATGACGCAATGATCGTCCATTAAGATGGACGACCTTATTAATTTTTATGGACTCATCAATTGCCCCCCATTCCTAAGTCTGATTTTGCTTTGTACTAGTCAGGCTTTGGGAATATTCTTGACTTGTTTAGATTTAGATTTCTTTATCTTCAACTACTTTCTTCTTCAAGAATGGTAGTATTTTTGTGATGACTTCTTAGTATCTTTTTGGACGTTCAAGGGATCATAGCTTGATCTTGAAAGTGAGCTAATTTCTTTGGACGATCATTTTTTTCACTGCTGAAGAGTAAGGTAATTTTTTTGGATTACCATTTTTTATCACTGCTGAAGAGCGAGGTGATTTCTTTGGACGACCATTTTTGATCACTTCAATGCTTCTTCTTTCATTCATTTTCTAGTTGTCACATTTGATATTCTTGATTTGTGTGTGATTTGTGAGAATCCTTGTCTGCTTACACTCGTCTAAGGGTATTTAGTCACTTAGCCACTTTTGGATGACTTGCATCCAGTTACGGAGCTTCGTCATTCAAACTTCGTCAGCGATTTACATCGGTCTAGCGAAATCTTGCCCTTTTTTTTTGGTGACTTACATCCATTTAAGGAATCTTGTCACTTAGGCTTCGTCAGTGATTTACATTTGTCTTGGAGGAATCTTATCACTTAGCCATTTTTTGGTGACTTACATCCATTTAAGGAACCTTGTCACTTGTTGCTGGAAAGATTCCTTGACGCTATGTCGTTTTGGACCATCTTGAGGCCATGTTGATATCTGCATTAAGTAGCACATGCACTTGCCAAGACTTGGTTAAACAAGAATTTTAGAACAATTCATATATAAATAATAAGATACCAATAGCCTAGGTGGACCTTTTTCTTATTTCCTTGTAATTCTAGAGTTTTACCTCTTTTGTGATTTGTCAAGTAATGCATACATTTTTGCATGAAAACTTACTAGGTGTAAATTTTTTATAGATGAATATAAAAGAGACAGAAATAAATGTGTTACCTTAAATGACGATATTATTTTGTCACATACCTTGGTCTTTTTATTATTGGGATCTTCTTGAAAAACTCTTCTCTTTTCAAGATGACAAGCTCCTCTCTTTTCAAGATTTTTTAAGCTTAACATGATACTTCATGTCTAAGGCCTAGATCTCTTTTGCCTTCGATTTTTCAAAGGCGTAAAAACTAGGCCATGTTGTTGCCCCCGTTCGAACATGAGGAGTGTAATTCTCGTTTGTTGACGACTAGAGGAATGCTCTATCATGATTAGAATTTTTTTTTTTTTTTTTTTTGGGTGTGCTTTGACGATTATGGTCATTTTGTAATAGCAATTTCCTCTTTCTTCTTCTTTAATTGTACGCTTAAGTCACTTTAATAGCATTAACTGCATTTTGTTAGGAATGACAATATACAAATATGCAATTGCATTCTATACAATTATGGATGTCATTTGACGAAGTGCATTCTATATGAATAATAGAGAAGTATTCTATGATATACAAAAAGTAAAGCTTTTTGACTATATGCTTCTTTAAACTGATCTTTGTTAGGTGCTTGCACAGTAAAAAGCAATTTAAATAGATTTTGGTGAGTTGGCGAAGATAGTGGAAATTTATTGAGACTTAAACTCATGACTATATTGTGAACATGTTCATCTATCATTTTAAGTCTAGGAGACTTAATAGAACTTCTCAGATTCATGACGATGAAACATATGCTACTAATAATGTAGTCGTATTGGTTGTGATAATTGTAACAATTTCATAGTAGTATTTTCAATATGTTCCCCATACACATTTGCAATAATCATGCAAGCTTGATATGCACTTAGTTCTAATAAGATCATATCTGGCATGGCTAATTAGAAAGAAACAAATAAATGAGTTGCCTTAACAACAGACCTTAAATCAGTACTATTTTGTATGTACTTCGATCTTTTCATTGTTGTATTCTTCTTGACAAGTTCTCCTGCCTTTAACATCGCTTTTGTTAAGCTTAACATGATATTTCATGTTTAAGGCTTAGATTTCTTTTGCTTCATTCTTTTGAAGGTGCAAGGATTAGGGCATGTTGACCATTCAAGGTTGTATTTCCTTCCTTTAGGGACGAAGGCTATCCCACGGGCTTCTATTATTACTTCCTTTATCGTTTGATCGCGTCCAGTGAAATGACCCTTCGCTTTTTGTCTCTTTGTTGAGACAGTGGCATAGTTGGCCAATTTCTTTTCTTATTCTTCTTGGGCTATTCACTTGGTTGTTATGATCGATTGTCTAAAGTCCTGTCATTCTGCAATTTATACATGTACTTACAAAGTGTTTCATTAAACACATGTCATATGAGTAAAGAGACCAATGGTAAGATTTTATAGGGCATTTAGCCTTTGTTCCAGTTTGTTTTAAGGGTGATCCCATTAAGGTCAAGATTGACATGTGCATAGGATAAGATTCTTCTGAACACATGCCTAATTGGTTACGCATATACTACAATTTAAAAAGAGTACTTATGCTTGATACATGATCTATCATCATACTTTCACATTCAGTATATATTCAAGCTAAAGTTTTAACACCATGTCTCTTACATATCATTGTGTGAGCCATTATGTATCGAACATATAGCATATTGATATTAGCATTTTTTTTAAAGAAAGAAATATTCATGATGCTATGGAAAGACTCTAGGCTTTTCCATGATTTTTTGGCCCTGGTACAAAATTACCTTATAGCAGTGTCAACAATTATATATAGATAGAGATATGGGGTGATATGATGCTATCATGTCACATACCTTTGATCTCCTTCTTAGCAGGCTCTTCTTGACAAGTTCTCATTCTTGATCCTGTAGACTTGAAAGTATATGTACAGTCAAGATAGTCTTGTTAAACTAGCTTGGTTGTGGTACTATCTGTATTCTTGCTGTGTAAAACATTAGGCTTGGAGCAACATTGCCAAGCAAGAAATCACAAATAACACTAAGACAAATGTATAAAATTTGTTGTGGCTTGAGCCTAGAGGCATTATGACTTTTCAAATGGAGTCATCTAAGCAGTAAAAATATCTCTTAGAAAAAGAGAAATCACAATTTCCTAGTAAGATTCAGATTTGATATTGCCCAAATATCACAATTTTTTGTTTCTAATACACAATGATGTAAGTTTTGCCTTTTACATAAATGTATAATTCTATTGATCTCTTTATTAGTTGGTCATTTTCTTAGACTGTATATCATCAACATGGAAAATCCATGGTGTTGCAGTCAACATTATTATTTTATAATTGTTATCATATTCTCTTCCGTGTAGATGTTTTTTAAAAGCTCATAGGTGACTGTTACTATATTAGCTTTTTTGGACATGTATATATAATGCTCTTGCCAAACTTGTGTCTCATGTATAATCGATCTATTTAAACCTAATATTGATTAGGTTTGGCTAGGCTCGTTGGACTTTCTTTTATGTACAAATATAGTGTTTTTAAATTTGGTAAGATAGTAAAATTTGACAATAGCATCTTTAGTGTCTAAACTCTAAAATCACGATATAATTTTGGAAAAACACTTTGGCAAGGCAATAGTACTAGGTTTCACCTTTCCTATTTTAGCATGACATATTAGGAAAGAAGAGTGGTGATAAAGCATCTCTGTATTTTTCTTTACTACCCAATATGAAGTTTACAACTTTGTCTGATATCTATTGTAGAGTTCTTGAAAATAACTAACATAGTTGACTGATTGCTTTAATGAATATTTATAAAATTAACTTTCATTAGGAAAGTAACTGTAGAAAGTAGAAACGTATATTCACTAACTTTCTTTATCCAAAAATTCTTTGAAATTCTTAAACTTAATTTCAAAATTCTAAAATGGAAACCCAATAACTTCTGGATTTACTGCCTTCTAAATCTTGAAAGACATTAAGGTTTGACTTCACATATTTAATGTATAAAATTATGATATATAATTTTGGTAAGATGGTATATTTTTGGCTTCATTTTTCTTTAATATTCAAAATTAGTATCTTAAATTTGGTAGAGCCTTTACCTTAAGAGGTCCTTAATTGCAAAACTTAAGCACCATAAACTTATTCACCGTGTAAGGAAGATAATCCAGGGGTTTTAATTTGTAACCAAAATAATATCTCCTGATTATTTATTTATTTGGTTTCAGCCTGTAATTAGTTATTCAAAGGCTTGTTTAATGATTCATTTCAAATGACATAAGAAACAATAACATGAAATTGGTGAATATGATAAACATGAAAGGCACATGATGACACATGCTGCTAGTGGATAACAAAAAGCTTGGCCTCATGGGTAGATAGTTAAGCTGAATAAAAGGTGGTTTACACCTATCCCATCTTATTACCCATCTAGCCTCATGACTTATAACTTATGAGTCATAAGTCATGACATACGGGCTTTAGGGTTCCCCATCTTCTAACAGATGGACGGCCTAGACTTGTTAATCATAAACAATATATCGAGTTGAAATTATTAGATAACATACCAGGCGTCATGTTGGTTTGATCTTTGAAGAGAAAATTCTCATCTTTCATAGAAAACAAATTGCTCTTAGTTACCTTCCCTGAAATAAGTGCTCTCCAGCTTAAACATATATAACCATGAAAGTTGATCTCTTTTGCCTCATCTTGTATTTGGCTCTTCTTTTACCATCTCAGTGCTGCCTTCCAATCTGAGTTGAAATTTTCAAAGCTGAGATGTGGTGCTTAAGGAGCTTGTTGTTGTTGTTGTTATGGACGATGAGGGAGATTTGTTTTTTTCTAAAAGAGTGTCTGGGATAGTGAGGCTTGTTTTGATCTAGCCAAAGATTGGGGTTAGCTGGTGGCGTCATTGCAATGGCCATGGGCATACCCACAAATCAATTACTTGGGGTCGTCCATTGCAATGGCTGTGGTCACTTTTTTGTCTATGGATGTGTGTATATGCACTTTTTGTCAGTAGTTTGGGATGAGTATTTTCAGCATCCATGGCTCTAGATTGAACCGAGTAACTTTTGTCTCAAGAGGAGGTGAATAGCTAGTCTTTCCCCACAAACGGCGCCAAACTGATGATGCCAAAATCGTCAGTTGGGTCACTTATTCAATCCGGAGTATTAGATAATCTTGTAAGGCCTGCAAGATAAAAGATAGATAGATCAAAGATACCACCGGGTTGCTCCCGGTGGGAGAGCCTCCGATGCTTATGTTAGTATCTGCTCCTATCTTTCCTATATAGATAGTGTTTTATAGTAGTTTTTTCTGACGTACCTTAGCAAATAGACAGATTGTCCCTTTTATAGGTGAATTAGGTAGCTGTTGGACGTAAATGAGGGTGATTATTACCCTAATTGTAACATTCTTTGCCTTGATGAGAGAGTTTAAGGCCTTTGATGATCGCTATTGAATGTGTTGGGCGGTTACTTATCTATCTTTGATGGCCTACTAATGACACAATGACCGTCCATTAAGATGAATGACCTTAATAATTTTTATGGACTCATCATTTATTAGTATAACATAGGTGCATTATTTAAAAGTCAGAATGCAATGGTTGTAGTCGAAATGAATGTATGACTTTTAAGCATTAAAAAAAAAACATATAATTACAATTGAATATTTATTGGATGTTTGAGTAGTTTGAGCATGATATCTGATGAGTCCATAAAAATCATTAAGGTCGTTTATCTCAATGGAGGACCATTGCATCATTAGAAGGCCATTAAAGAAAGATGAGTAATTGCTCAAACGCATTCAATAACAACCATCAAAGATCTTAAATTCTCATCTAGAAAAAGAACTTTACACTTAGGGCAATAATCACCCCAATTATGTTCAACAACTACCTAAGTCACCTATAAAAGGGACAAATTGCCTCCCTTGCTAAGGTATGTCAAAAAAACTACAAAATACTATCTATATAAAAAATATATATGGGTTGATATTGAATCAAGTATTGGAGGCTCCTCACTAGGGCTCACCTTAGTGGTCTCTTCGATTAGTTTTCTTATTTTTGCAAATCTTAAAAAACTTGTCAAAAACTATGGATTGGATGAGTGACTCGATTGACAATTTTTAGTTTTATTAGTTTAGCGCTGTTTGTAGGGATGCAAATTAGCCATTAAGCTCTTCTACTACAAAAGATCACTCAGTTCAAACTCATAGACAATGATGTAAGAGCTCATACCCAAGGTCTTAAGTCCTTTGACCTCAACTTAATAGAGAGATCACCAAGATGTCGTTGACAATGAAATCAAAGCTAAGTGCGACTTATGGCCACAAGACCAGTTTGGGTCAGTCAATGGCAATGTAAAAGTCTCATGATCCAATCTATTACCTTCATGGTATGAGACATAGGATTGCTTGAGGGTTCACACCACTAACAAGAGAAACAGATCATACAATTGGATTTACAGTGAAGAGGATATTAAAAGGCTAAGCCTTTTTTACTTTAAGATCCAATAAAGTAGATCCATTTAGCAATCTAGTCTTCAAAGAACAGAACCTCAAAATTTTCATCAAATCACCCAAAGGTGGCACACTGTAAGGCACAAACTGAACATGAGATAGACACGGACTTTGAAAGACCATGAAAGGCCTCAACGGTTTGGCCCAGCTCTGGTAAGATGAGTTTCTTCTCATCCTATTAAATGGTTTTACCATATGTTAAATGATTTAGAAGACTAGAAGTCTAAAAACACAATAACCTTATCTAATGCTTTATATGTTGTATATATAGGTATATACAAGGATAGGTTGTAATAATGATGTTTGAGTTTGGAGAATATGGTTTCATAAAAGGAAAATTTGAAAATCAATATTTTCGATTAGTTGAAATTTTGGCTCGATCGATCGAAAATGGTAAAAAAAAAAATCCTGGAGTCTTCGGATGTCTCGATTGCTGTTCAATTCCTATTCGATTGATCAAAAAGAGCACTCGATCGATCAAAAGGAACTTTTGACCGATCGAAACTCGAAAAATTGAATTTTCTGGTGATTGTTCAGAAAGGTTGAAGAGGTTTCAAGCCTTGTGAATGGTTTTATGAGACATTTTAACTCTCCATACGTGTCTTTTGATGAAATATAACCTTATGGATATAAATAGAGGCTTATGTTCACAAAATAGTAAGTTAGAGAGAAACATAAGAAATCTTGTGGTCATTCTCCAGAATTGCTATCTGTAGAACCCAACATCTTGGTTGTATCCTAGGGACAAATTTACGATAACCTTTTAGCAACAATAATGTGGGGGGGGGGGGGGCAAATATTGTCTAAGGAAAACGATATAGTGCTTCCAAGTTATTTAGTTTCTATTTGTCTTTTGTGTTAACCTTGTTCTTCCATTATTACTTTGTGTAATATCCCTAATATTATAAACATATAAAAAAAGAGTTTACTTTGATTAAATATCCTTTTGTTGAAAAATAAAAGAGGTGATTGTAGGTGGTCATGTAATTTTCGACCACCCCAAGTAAAGTTAAAAGCTATGATGAAATTACCATTAAAGAGCGTTTTTTTTTTTTTTTTTTGTGTGTGTATGTTGAGAAAGAAAAGCTTTCCTTTCTTAGTTTCACTGGTTCCCCATTGTTTGAATTTGCATGAAAGGTGGAACCAAATTTCAATAAAACATAATTATATTGCCAAGAGTACGGCGTCTCAAATATAGGCATTAAAAAGGTAAAAGTTAAATTTTAGGGCCTGTTTGGTTTCAAAAAGTGTATATTCACTTTTCATTTCTTTTATTCTATATTCAAATCTTGAATTTTTTTTTGACAAAATACACTTATTTTCACAATTGGTAGTGTTTAGTAAGTTGTTTTGAGTACATAATTTGGGTATAGAATACATTATACCCAAGTTTGGTGATTGTTTTCTATTTAAAAAAAAAAGAAGTTGTGTGGGGTTCGAGGACCGAGGAGGACCTAACCAAGGAGTAACTTGCATAGTCCATGCCCAAAGGGATATATAAGTTCCGAAGAGTCTGCCCGCCTGAGGAGGGAAATAGAATTAGGACAATTGGTATCCTATGATGGCCCAGTGAGAGGAGAAAGGACAATAATGAGGACAAGGATGGTGGGAAGAAGTTTCGTGGAGGATATACCTCCCACCTTCGCATTTAATGCCCTACACCAACCTTATCAGCTGCATTAATGTGGAAATGATCCTTGAACAGTAACTCCACAGGTAGCAGCCCTTTCTATCGCCTTCAGCAGAGTCCTGATGGGACAAGTATCCTAGGAAGTGCCCCTTGACGTACAAGTGGAGGGCTGGGATGCCTGGAAAAGGGATATAAAAGGAAGGGAACCCCTTAGAAGAAGGGGGATGAACATTGAAAAGGCCATTAGAACAGGAAAGAGAATAGTGAATAGTTTGAATTAAACTTGAACCATACTTAATACAAAGAAACTGATCCTCAGACTTTCCCGAGATGGACTTTTCTCTTAATTGCTATTTCGTTCACACTAATCTGTTACTTAGGCTCCATGGCCTTAAGCTTGGGTTTAGCTTAGAATTACATTTGGACTTGATTCTCACTCTCTCTAAAAATTCTGTTGTTTAGGATTGATTAAAAGGACAAGGTACCACTGATCCATATGGGCTTGGACCTTTATTTTTTGAGTACTTACAATTGGCGCTGTCTATGGGAAACTTTATCTGCAATTCACTTATTCCAAGTTATGGCTAACTCTAGACAAAAAAGAGAGGAGTCTGTTGGCTTGCAGCGTGTGGACCACTTTGTCGGTCTAGAACAAAGGAGAGATCGAGAGCATGATTGGACTCATAATGTTAAAGAGGAAATGCAACACACGGGACATATTGGTAGGAGCCATTCCAGGACTGGGAGCCATGTTTCCCATGAGCAAAAGACATGAAATCGCAGGTTAGAGATTGATTATTTATGCAAAAAGTTGTGTTGAAGGGTGCATGATAGGGGAAATTGGACACCCCCATCAAGTTCAAGATCGGAAGATGGTAGCTATAGACCTAGGTCCAAGACTCCCCCTAATGAATCTTTCTCCGCATCTTCATGCTTGGATAAGTGAAGCATAGTAAAAGGCATGGGGAGAGCTCATTCCCTAACGCATGGGAAATGGTGCAATGAGCAAAGCTCTATGCCAAATTGCTAAGTCACCTTTTATGTGAAGAATTGACAGGACCAAGCTCCCTCATTGTTTCACCCAACCCACTTTCACTATTTACAACAGAAGGACTGATCCCATGGAGCATGCAAGTCACTGTAATCAAAGGATGACCATTCATTCAAGGAATGAGGCCCTTATGTGTAAGGTTTTTCCTTCCAACCTTGGCCTTGATGCCATGAGGTGGTTTGATGGGTTGGAAGAAGGTTCCATAGGCTTTTATGAGGAGTTGATAAGGGCCTTTGGAGCTAGGTTTGTGACATGCAGTAAGGTCCCCAGGCCTTTAGACTATTTATTGTCCATGGTGATAAGAAAGGGGAAGACATTCAAAACCTACTTTGATAGATATTGGGAGACGTTTAATAAAGTTGATGGGGATTTTGAGGATGTGGCCATCAGGACCTTCAAGGTCAGGCTCCCAACAAAACACAACTTGAGAAAATCCTTGACTATGAAGCCTGCCAAAAGTATGTGTCAGCTCATGGACTGCATTGACGGGCATAAGCAAGTTGATGAAGGTCAAACCCAAGGAAAAGGAAAAACCAAAATTTTTCCTCCTGAAAAGCGAGGTCCTCGGGCAGAGAGATATAATCATAGGTGACCCAGAAGAGAATTCGCTAACCAAATATCAAGGGCTAACGCACAGATAGTCAACTCGGTATTTAAGGAGCTGGTATATCAAATCCTTGAGAAGATAAAGAATGAACCATATTTCAAATGGCCTAATAAGATAGAAGGAGACCCATCGAAGCGTAATCAAAGTTTGTATTGCCAGTATCACCAAGATAGAGGACACATGACAGAAGATTGTAGAACATTATGTGATCATTTAGACCAGCTGGTGAAAGTCGAGAAGTTGAAGCAGTTTATGCACTAGCCTTCAGGGCAAACTGTGAGAGACCGTGCCCCCGGCCCATTTTTTTGGATGTTGGGCCAAACCCATGTGAATGAGTTGTGTCGTGTTATTGCCTCTCAAAATAGAGGTTTGACTGATTATATTTTCCTTTTTAGATTAAGGGTTTTACAATGGAGTTGCCAATTATTTAATTATTGGAATAAATAGGAAAACCAAAACTGAAAAATTCCTCATTTTATTAATTTGAAATTGAATTTACATTGATCATAGGAAATTATATGGCTTTGGTCCTATATACAATCTAAGATAAAGTACATGACCTTGTTTCCTAGTTACAATTTAGAAATCAAAAATTACATGGATAAGCATTTGATCTACTAACCCTTGATCTAAGCTCGGAAGCTATGTTACAAGGTGGGAAGGTGTTAGGCACCCACCTTGCCTGGTGAAATCGGTCTTCTAGATTATGGTGGCCAACATTCATATCATATCATCCAATAGGTCAATCAATTTGCAAGTTGAATTTAATATGTATGCATGTGATAAATCTTAATTCAATTTATTAAGTATTGCCTTTGGATTAAAAAATAAATTCTAGTGAATGTGTGTGGATGGTGATATCCTAAATTTAAGGATTTGAAAAAATTATGAAAGAAATACATTTTTCATATCTTTGATGTGGATTTAAGGTCAAAACTAGTGTTATGCATGAACATGTGATGAACAAACAATAACATGTGAAGAACACTTAAGAATATTTAAGAACATTCAAACATATTCAAGAGAATTTAAACAATTACTATTATTCTTTAATCTTAAATTCTCTTCATGACAACATAAAAAAAAAGTTAGGGAAAGAGATTATACCTTCAGCAAAATCCATACGGTGGAGGAGGAGACTTTTGGTGGAGGAAAAGAAGAGTTAGGAGAGGAAGACTAAGATATGACAAGACTACTCTACTTCACTAGAACTCAAGAGAGGAGAAGAGAGGGGGTTTTTGTGTCCTGGAATGGAGGAGAAGGGGGGTTTTTATAGTAGTGGTGGAGAATATATGAATGGAAGGTCATTTAATAATGGTTGACAAAGGATAAAAAAAAATCATGATCCTAGACCTTATTTCAGACTTTGGGAAAATCTGGTGCATTAAATGTATAGATTGGTGGGAGCGATGAGTTAGCAAAATTTGGTTTTCCTGTAGCTAATATAATGGCCTGTAGAGCTAAATTCAAAAAATCATATCTTACTCAATTTTGATTAGAATTGTCTCGTTCTTGTGCTCAAATTGAAGCCCTAGATGTATAGTTTCTGGGACAATTAATCTTATTTATAGATTCAAAATATTCTAAGAGATATCAATGAAATGGTGAGCAGAGGTCATTTGTTAGAAAATAATTTCAGCACAATTAACATTAATAGGTCCCAAATTAGTTTTCAATTAACATTAATAGGCTTCAATCACTCCCATTTTAGAATTAATTAGTTCCAAATTTACCCTAATTAAAAAGATAATTGCACAAATTACTCGTTGAATAATTAATATTTGACTATCTAATAAATTAAGTGTGTGCAAACTTACTATAAAATGTAGTTCTAGCCAATCAAATTATGACAAGTCATTAATCTCAAATTGATTATAATTATAACCAATTGGAATCAATTTTTCATAATCACATATAGTCGGACTCAATTTATGATAGTGCATCTCGGCTATTAAAATTTGATTTAATGATAACTTTCAATCTGATGGTCCAATCAGGGCTTATGACGAGTTGATTTGATCGTTACAACATTAAGGTCATTTTGATGAAATGAAATTATGGATCTAATGGCCACAATTAAGATGCCTATTTCCAAGGTGAAATTACCCTTTTACCCTTCATGTGAGGTTAAATATAGGTTGCAAAATGGGGTGTCAACACAAACAAGTCAAACCGGAGCAGAGTATCAAAGAGAAGCAGCTCCTCGATCACCTCTGGGAACAATCAATGTGATTTTTGCCACCCCTAGCAGTGGTGCAGATTCACTTTTAGGCATTATGTCAGTAGCTTCAACTCTAGAGCTTGAGGAGAAAGTCCAAGAGTTTAAGAGAATTAGACATGAAGCATTGCCAATTCTAGGTTTCTCGAAGGGGGATAAGGTTAGGACTTTTTATCCCCATAATGATGCCCTAGTTGTGACCCTATGGATTGGCAGTTATGATGTAAAGAGGGTCCTGGTGGACAAAGGAAGTGAAGCTGAGATTATATACCTAGACTTGTATAAGGGGCTGAATCTCAAGCTCGAGGATCTAAGCAAGTATGATTCCTCATTGGTCGGATTTAATGGGAGAACTATAATTCCCCGAGGAATGATTAGGCTACCTGTGCAGGCAGGGAATGAAGTTGTGCAAGTAAACTTCATTGTGGTTGAAGCTTACTCCCCCTATACGTCTATTTTGGCTAAATCCTAGCTTTATGCCATGGGAGCGGTATCATCTACTCTGCACCCTAAAGTCAAATACCCCATTGAAGGCCGAGTTAGGGAACTTGTTGTAAGTTAGGCAATGGTCAGGCAGTACCTAGTGGCTCCTATCAGACAACAATCATTGATTAAAGCTTATTCTGCCTCGGAAGAGGCCCCGTAGTAATTAGCAGACCTTAAGGGCAGAATCTAGATTGAACAGTAGGGTTTGCTCTGTAAGGAGTTAGACAAACTGATGATTGGGTCAGATGTGGATAGGTATTTCCAGGTTGGGGCTTAACTACCCCCTGTGGAAAAGGAGGAGCTTATAGGTTTTTTAAATGATAATGTGGATATTTTTGCATGGAGTGCTTATGAGGCACCAGGAACTGACCTAGACTTTATATGCCATCACTTGAATGTGAATCCTGGAGTTGTACCAAAGAGGCAACCACCTCAGCGCTCTTCAAAGGAGCACGTTGAGGCAGTGAAGGAAGAGGTAATCAAACTCAAGCAAGCAGGGGCAATCAAGGAGGCTTTCTACCCTAAGTGGCTGGCTAACACTGTGGTGGTAAAAAAGAAGAATTGGAAGTGGCATGTGTGTGTTAATTTCACGAATTTGAACAAAGCGTGTCTAAAGGATCCCTTTCCCGTACCTCGGATTAACCAATTAGTTGATGTGACTATAGGACATCCTCGAATGAGTTTTTTGGATGCCTTCCAGGGGTATCACCAAATACCTTTAGCCTTACCTAACCAAGAGAAGACCGATTTTTGAACCTCTTCTAGGAATTACCACTACTGTGTAATACCTTTTGGCTTGAAGAATACTGGATTTACATATCAAAGGATGGTGACCCAAATGTTTAAGTCTCAAATTAGGAAGAGTGTGGAAGCATATATTGATGATATAGTTGTAAAAAGTAAGCAAACTTCGGAGCATTTCAATGACTTGGAAAGTGTGTTTGAGGTGTTTAAGAAGGACAAGTTGCTCTTTTGGTGTTAGTTCAAGCAAGTTTTTAGGTTATATGATCACTCATCGGGGAATTAAGGTTAATCCTGATCAGATTAAAGCCATAAATAACCTGTATCCACCTCGGAATCCCAAAAAAGTACAAAAGCTTACAGGAATAACGGCGGCCTTGAATAGGTTTATCTCCAGATCAATAGGCCACTGTCGGACATTCTTTTAACTCCTCCACAAATGGAAAAATTTTAAGTGGACAAAGGAATGCACTGATGCCTTTGAGGAATTAAAGAGGTACCTGTCTCATCCTCCTGTACTCTCTTGACCTGAGAAGGAGGAGGTCTTATACGCGTATATGGCAGTTACTAACCACATAGTAAGTCTAGTCTTGGTTAGAACAGATGATGGGGTGCAAAGGCCTGTTTACTACGTCAGCAAATCCTTGCAAGAAGCACAAAATTCATTACTTACCCTTGGAGAAGGCAGTTTTGGCCATCATACATGCGACGAGGAAACTCCCTCATTATTTCCAAGCACATACCATGGTGGTTCTTACCCAACTCCCTCTGCAGGCACTACTTCAAAAATTTGATTACACAGGGAGGATTGCCAAATGGGGGATGATACTTGGTGCTTTTGATATTAAGTATATGCCTTGTACGACTATAAAAGGACAAGTTCTAGTTGACCTGGTTGCTGAGTTTACCAAGGAATTTGTGGAAGGTAAGATGTCGGGCTCCGAGATCATGGTAGTCTCCATTCCTAGCTTTCCAACTTAGGAAGTTTATAATGATGGTGCAGCTAATTAGAAAGGATCCGGTGTGGGAATTGTCTTAATATCCCCCAAGAGGATAACTATGAAAAAATCCTTAAAATTGGGATTTCCAGCCATAAACAATGAAGCAGAATATGAAGCTTTATTAGTTTGGATGGCAATGGTTAGCAAGCTGGGAGGAAAGGTCATAGAGATTTTCTCAGATTCAAGGCTAGTGGTTGGACAAGTTAATGGAGAATTTGTGGCCAGGGATCAACGAATGCAAGGATATCTTTGTAAAGTTAGGCAAACTCAATTCAACTTCAAAGCTTTCTCCATACGGTAGATCCCAAAAGGCCAGAACTCTCATGCAGATTTGTTGGCTATGTTGGCCACCTCTTTGGGATTAGGACTTCCTCAAGTTATAATTGCCGAGGATATGATGGTTTTTGACCATAGTGATCAGACACCAAACAGAATACATAGCGTACAGGTTGGTACAAGTTGGATGGATCCATTAGTTTCATTTTTAAGGAATGGATCACTACTCGAAGACAAAGGTAAGGCCGAGAAGATTCGAAGAAAAACTCCATGGTACTCGCTTTTTGAGGAGTAGAAGTTGTATAAATGCTCCTCTTTGGGACCATATTTGCTATGCGTCCATCTCAAAGCTATGGAACCCTTGTTGGAAGAGTTACATGAAGAGATTTGTGGAAGTCATACTGGGGGAAGGTCCTTGTCACATAGAGCTCTTACCCAAGGGTATTGGTGGCCTGGTATGCAGAGGGCTGCCTAAGATTATGTTAAGAAGTGTGACCAGTGTCAGAGATACGCCTTAAATATCCACCAATCTAAAGGAGTCTTGAATCCACTCTCTAGTCCTTGGCCACTTGCTCAATGGGGCTTAGACATAGTGGGGCCATTCCTAAGGGGTATAGGAAACCAAAGATGGCTTCTTGTCGGGATCGACTACTTCACAATATGGGTTGAGGCTAAGCCACTGTTTAATATTAGGGATGTGGATGCAAAGAATTTGTTTAGAGGAATATTGTAACCAGATTCGGGATCCCCTATACATTGATTTCGAACAATGGGCTCTAATTTGATAGTAAGGCTTTTAGAAGGTATTGTGGGGAGCTAGGTATTAGAAATAGGTATTCCACTCCGGCCTATCCACAGGGAAACGGGCAAGCAGTAGCAGTCGATAAAGTCATAGTTAGTGGATTAAAGAAGAGGCTGAATGAAGCGAAAGGGAAATGGGTGGACGAATTACCATATGTATTATGGGCATATTACACCACACCCCGAAGATCAACTGGGGAAACTCTGTTCTCAATGACTTATGGGTTCGAAGCAGTCATACCTCTCTAGACAAGGTTCCCGACCTTGAAAACTGACCAATTCAGCACGAAAGAAAACAATCGTTTACTCTTAACAAGCTTGGATTAGTTGATGAAAGAAGAGAGGTAGCCATGGTTAAAATGACACATTATCAACAGAAACTTAGACAAGTGACAAAGGAGTTAAGGAAAGGCCATTGGCTCCTGGAGACCTGGTCTTAAGGAAAGTAATAGGAACTACGAAGAGTCCGTCATGGGGAAAATTAGGGCCTAATTGGGAAGGTCCATATCGTATTACCTTAATAGCTGGTATCGGGGCTTATTACTTAGAATATTTGGATGAGAATGTTGTTCTGTGCCTATGGAATGTAAATAATTTGCGTAGATATTATTATTAATAGTACTTTGATTTCATTCAATTCTTACTCATTTACTGTTTAGTGCTCGGTTTTCTATTATTCATTAAGATTAATTCTTATGTGAAATTGGTTAAGTGTTAATAGAACCTTGGTTTTGTTCAACTCCTCCTCGGGTCACAAGCCTTGGGTAAATTAACCCTTATGTGAAATTGGTTAAGTGTTAAATAGAACCTTGGTTTTGTTCGACTCCTCGGGTCACAAGCCTTGGTTAAATTAACCCTTATGTGAAATTGGTTAAGTGTTAAACAAAACCTCGGCCTTGTTCGACTCCTTGGGATACAAGTCTTGAGTAAATTAACACTTGTGAGAAATTAGTTAAAGATTGAGAAAAATTAACCCTTAGGTAAATAGGGTTCAATTCACAAGTGTGATTATAAGTCTGTTTGGATTCCTAGATCATACTATTAGGTTTAAGTGAAGTTTGAGGTGATTTAATATACTGGAGGCCATACATTTAAATTAGTAGAACATGTGTTATATTTGGCAAAGTGGAAAATTGGTAGTTATGCAAAACAAGAATGCAATAAACTTGGATATATTCATTTAAATTCAAAAAGTGACTACGAGATAACAAAAAGAAAAGGAAAAGAAAAAAGGGCATCTATTAAACCTAACCCATTACAAAATCAGCCTAAGTGCTAAACTTGAGAGAATTAGGTTGCAACCTCCTTCTCTTTCTCATTTTTCTTCTTTTTCAATTGCTCAACTTCTGCAACTTCTTCTAATTCCAACTCCACCACTAGAGTTGGAGTCTGTTGGTCTTTTCCTTTTTTAGCAGAAGGTACAGAAGTTAGATCTTGCGGCAACTTAAATAATGCTCCCAAGTGTAGGATTGTCATGAAGTAATAACTCGATAAGTCCGATGTCGAATCCACAGGGAAAAGGGAATTGATTAGCAAACTACAAGAGAATAAAACTAAAATAATAAATTTTAATTGAAGAGATTTTTGATGGTTTTGTAAAGTCAATTTAAATTGAGAGTAAATAACAATATATTAAGGCGCTAAGGTTTAGGGATCCACACACAACACATCTATTGGTAGTCTTGACAATATTTATTTTATAACTCAACTAAAATTCATACGAAGGATGATCTTAGTAAGATGATTTAACAATAAGAACTCAAAAATTAATTGTCTAAGGTAGTTTTATGAAATTGATTGATTGTAGGCAAAGCAAAAGTAGTGACTTAGTTCGCAGGGAATACTAAGCATTTAACGTGCCCAGAGTCAACGGTAAATCAAAAGATTATACAGAATTAAACACTTTTCTAGATGAGTAAAACAATAAAAAACATAAAAATATGAGCATTAAAACCAATAAATAATTGGTAAGAACATACCAATAAATGGTTGGGTTTCACCCCTTATGTTCTACAGCAGCTCCCTTTTGAATTTTGCCTTAAAGAGCCTTTAAATAGGTCAAGGAATCCTATTATAAGTTGAATTCCCGTTTGGAGAAAATCCTAGGTTTTTAGGCTTCACTTAACTGACATTTTTGGCCCATTTAACTTTATAATTAGGACTTTTGGTAAACTACAAAGTTGTAGCCCTTAACTTAGCTTTCCAGGTCAACTTGAATCATATCGATTGGACATCTGAGCCGAAAGTTATGCTCCAAATACTAACTGGTGTGCAGGCTGGAATCTTAATCTGAATTGGACTTGGATTTAATGCAAATTTCCTTTGATTCTTTACTCCAATTGGACTTGAATTTAATTGGGTTGGCCTTCTTTGACTTCATCAAGGCACTTGTAAAAGTAAAGTCCATTAGCTTTCTTCTTTGCACAAATCCACTTATTTAATTTCATTATCCTACAAAAGACAAATTCATGCATTAAAATTCAATTAATTACAAAATTGATTATTCAGCATTATTCCAAAACCAACTATAATATGCATGAATTAACTCAAAATAAGTAGATAATGCTTTCTAATAATGATATATATATGCAAAATTAAGCTATTATCAGGGTTGTTGTGGACTTGGGTACCAAGGAGGTAAAGTTCGGATCAGGAGGAGGAAAGGCAGAACTGGGAGCAATGTGGAGAGCTAGGGGTAATAAACCTTATTGGTCCCCCTGAGATTTGAGTCAGCATTAACTCCAGCAGCATTAAGGGCTTCGCCTCAAACTTCAAGACAGAAAGCCCGAGCTACATCTCTAAGTTAAGCAGTTACGCATTGGGTAGTTTTGGTCATGCTAGCGTTGTACGTGGCTTGTTCGGTCTTCACTTTTTTAGCATCCTTGCCTTCAAGTTCTTTCTGCTGAAGTTTAATATGCTCTTTGGCGGAGGCTAGTTGCATTTCGGCCTTCTTCAAAGAAACCTGTAACTCCTCAACCTACTTCTCAAACCTTCCTAGAGTAGCCTCAGCATTCTTACGCCCCCTCTTGGCCTCGTCCAGATGCAAAAGTGAGTGTTTGTACTTTTTCTCAACCTCAGCCAAAGCCTTATCCGAATGGGCTAGTTCACTCTCTGCCTTTCGAGATTTTGAAAGAGCGTGGTCGACCCATTCCTCGGCCATAAACGATGCTTGCACAGCCTGTTTTCAAAGAAAAATTCATAGACATGTTACAGTTTTTAACATAAAGGATATGAAAAAGTTGCATTAAAGCAGAGGTACAAAAACTAACCTTTACAAGGTTTCTCTTTAGTGAGAGGAACACCTTACATTTCCTTAACCCTTTGAGTTCCTGCATGTCATCAGGAAGAAGTAGAGCCTTTTCTAGGCGCTCGGACACTAGCCCGGACCTACCCTTCTAGGCATCCCTCAAATGTGACGAGGTCTCCTGTACTCAGCATGAAGGCTGGGTTCCATATAGTAGCTTTGTAACGTTGCTCACCTTTGGTGCTTTTGCCAACCCCGGTAGAAGTTCCTTTCTTTTGTTGCACCCTTGTGATTCTAGGCTCTTTGGTAGGCGGCTGTTGAGTGGGTTGGGGTATCTCCACTTCTTCAAAGCTCCCAGTCTGCTTCCTCCTTTTTCTCTTCTTCTTTAGAACATCTACAGTAGAGGTATGAGAGGGGGCAAGAGTAGGTGGTCGGGGTACGATAGGAACCATAGAAGCATTTCCCTTGGTGTGGGTAGTAAGCAAGGCCAGCAGGTCAGGCGTTTTCTGCTCAAGCACCATGGCTTTAGGAACGCTAGCTGCTTCTTGGCTGGTACTAACTTAAACAGCAATGAGGCGAAGGTGGATAGGTACTGGAGGATCTTTGGAGTCCGCTTGATAAAAGACTTCAAAGTCTTTCTCTATATCCTCCTGAGTAGGTTCAGACGCTGGCTTTTCCCGCTCTTCATCGAAGGGAAGAGGTTGCTCGTGGGAGTAGAGGAGCTTGGTTGCAAGTGGAGCAGACAGTTGAGCATCCTGAGTACCAAAGGGGGGAGGTTTGGTTAGGAATCTGGGGATAGCTATGTCAATCAAAGCGAGCCTTGGGTCTTTGGCTTTGATCACATGTTTGGGAGATTGAAAACGATTGGAGATGGGATTGAATCCAAGGATTATGTGTACCATTTGAAATCGTTCGTCTCAGTGGAGGAAGATCTCTAATTGCATAATTTGGTTAAGGTCTGCAAAGTTCACTAGGTTTTTGTTCGGGGTAGTATGAAACTCGTTTATAGAGAAAAAAAGAGAGTTAGTTATGACAAAGTTGAAGGCAAAGATGGTAAGATAAGGAGAGAGGGCAATCTAAGTTATTTTAAGTCCTTAGGTACCCCACCTAGTTCCCCATCTTGGGTAGGGCAGTGCAAATCATCGTGCCATTCACTAGAGATGATGAGGAAATCTTCGTCCATGTGTTCCTATTAGATGAAAATAAATAGGGAAGAAAGAAAAAAAGGTTTTCTTTATAACAATGGATGGAAGGCCAAAGGCACTTACAAGCGCTGGAAGAAGATTTCCTCGGACGGTTGCTACAAAGAAAATTTGTAGAGAGCATGTAAATGGAAAAAAATCACCCCCGTTCCCTCTTTATATAGGAGTGGAAAATGAGTGGTAAATTTCCCGCTCATAAATTCCAGGAAATTGGGACTGTTGGATCACCATCACACCATAAAAGGTGGGGGTATAATCAACCGCCTAAAGTAATAATTGCAAGAACGTGGATACTGAAGTGTCAGGAGTGTTCATAAGACAAGTGAAATGACGTCTCCACGTGGTAACACACTTAGCACGTACCAGTCTTGCCATTACCACTAAAACCTTACTTTTAGAGTAGCTCCTAATAGCAAGGTTTTAGGGGGCTAATGTGTGGGGTCTGAGGATCAAGGAGGACCAAACCGAGGAGTAACTTGCATAGTCCATGCCTAAATGGGTATATAAGCTTCGTGGACTCCGTCAGGGAAATAGAATTATTACAATTGGTATCCTATGAAGGCCTAGGGAGGGGAGAAAGCACAATAATGGGGACAAGGATGGTGGGAAGAAGTTTCTTGGAGGATATACTTTCCACCTCCGCATTCAAAGCCCTGCACCAACCTTATTAGCTGCATTAATGTGGAAATGACCCCGGAACAGTAACTCCACAACTAGCAACCCTTTCTACCACCTTCAGCAGAGTCCTAATAGGATAAGTATCCTAGGAAATGCCCCTTGACATACAAGTGGAGGGCTGGGATGCTTGGAAAAGGGATATAAAAGGAAGGGAACCCCCCAAAAGATGGGGGATGAACATTGAAAAGGCCATTAGAATAGGAAAGAGAACAGTGAACAGTCTAATGTAAACTTGAACCATACTTAATACAAAGAAACTGATCCTTGAACTTGCCTAAGGTGGACCTTTCTCTCAATTGCTATTTCATTCACACCAATTTGTTACTTAGGTTCCACGGCCTTAAGCTTGGGCTTAGCTTAGAATTGCATTTGGACTTGATTCACACTCTCTCTAAAAATTCTATTTTCTAGGCTTGATAAAAAGGACAAGGTACCACTGATCTATGTGGGCTTGGACCTTTATTTTTTGAGTACTTGCAAAAGTAATTTTTCTCACTCACACACATCACATCACTAAAAAAATAGTAACCTTTTGTTTTCACAATATTTACGAATATGTCACTATATTCATATTCATAGAAAACGAAAACACTAAAAAGTTGTAATCATTTTATGTATTCAAATCCTTTTTTTTTTTTTTTTTTTTTGAAAACTGAAAAATGAATATTAAGTACAAAAACACAACTAAAATAGTTTTTTGATGGTGGGTCCAACAAAAAATTGAAAATGAATACTGAAAACACCACTTTTTTCTCTTAACTAAACAAGCCTTTATTATCTTCTCAAATTTAGAATCCTTATTTTAAACATGAAATAAAATTTAAAATGAGGAGAAAAATTATAATAAACTCGGCCCAAACCCAATAAGTTCTTGTGGCCTTTGAGACTTTGCCCTATCTTAAGAGAATAAGACCCAAGGGAAGTTGGGCTTCGTGGCTCTCAAGCTTGACATGAGCAAAGTTTACGAACGAGTTGAGTGGGAATTTTAGAAAAAGTCATGCGACACTTGGGCTTTGTTGAGAGTATGGTCAGTATCAATATGTCTTGGCTACGGTCTATATCCTATTCTATTTTGCTTAATAGCCAACCTCTAGGAAACATTCGACCAAACATAGGGCTTCGGCAAGGTGATCCTTTATCCCCCTATTTGTTCTTACTTTGTGCATTAGGCTTGTAGAGTTTACTAAAAAAGGCTGAGGTTAAAGGTGATATTAGAGGTGTATCTATTTAATGTAATGGGCCACAGGTTTCCCATCTGTTCTTTATTGATGATAGTGTATTATTTTGTTGAGCTCAGGAATCAGAGTGCCAGGTAATTGGGTTACTAACACTAGTGGGAAGGGCGAAAAAATAGAGCTTTATTTATCTTAAGGAAAGGTTGTGGAGAAAATTATAAGGGTGGAAAGAAAAGCACTTATCTCAAGCTGGTAGGAAAGTTCTCATCAAGTTAGTAATTCAAGCAATCCCAACATATACCATAAGTTGTTTCAAACTCCCCAAGGGGTTAGTGAAGGAGTTGGAGACCTTAATCCGTAAATTTTGGTGTGGCTATAATGGTGATCAAAGGAAAGTCCATTGGGTTAAATGGGAAAGATTATGTGAAGCCAAGGAGTTGGGTGGTATGGGGTTTAAAGAAATAGAGAAGTTCAATGATGCTTTATTAGCAAAACAAGTCTGGCGTATGATTAACAATCCGGATTCACTTTGTAGCCAAGTTTTCAAAGCTAGATTTTTTTTTTTTTCGGATTGCTTGATTCTTGAAGCTAAGGACTTTACCATTGGATCCTATGCTTGGAAAAGTATTATTAGTGCAAGGGATGTAATTTGTAAAGGGATGGTGTGGAGAATAGGGAATGAGCAATCAGTTCGAATAAGAGAGGACAAATGGCTTCCTGTGCATACCAACAGATCTACCCTTTCACCTCTCCATGATGTTCAACCTGAAACCAAGGTAAGCACGCTCATCAACCAAGACCTTGGTATATGGAATTCGAGTCAGATTGAGCAGATGTTTCTACCCTATAAATCCACCATGAACTTAGGCATCCCTCTCAGTCCCAGGTTACCCTTTGATCGTATTATATGGGGTCTTACTCTTAATGGTAGATATTCGACAAGTAGTGCTTATAAGATGTTGGTTTCTTGTGCTTCATCTAATAATACAAATTCATCAAATCTGGAGGCCCAGAAGCTTGTCTGGAATGGTATTTGGCAGTTGAGAACTCCAAATAAAATCAAGCATTTTGTGTGGCATGCGTGTAACAATGCTTTACCAACAATGAAGAACCTCTACCATCATTACATCAGCACATCGGAAATCTGTGAGATTTGTAGGATTGATGCCGAAGACCCCTTGCATGCTCTCTGGTTTTGCAAGGAGTTGGATTGTGTTCGAGTTTCTCTTCTAGGAACATAGCACTTCACAACTCCTCCACCTATGAATTTTACTGATTTGTTGGCTAGATTTTTGCAGGTCCATGATGATTTTCGAAAAGAAATATTCATCATCACGGCATGGTGTATTTGGAATCGTCAAAACTCTTTGAGACTCGGCCTCCCTATGTAACCATTATTTGGGATTTATCATATGGCTGGCAGATTTCTCCAAGAGTTCCTTAATGCTCAAGACCCGAAGTTGCTCAACCTCTTCCACAGCACTAGTGGCGCCCTTTGGAACCACATTGTTACAAAGCCAACTTTGATGTTGCTGTGTTTAAGTCATCCAATTGTGCGGATATCGGTGTTATCATTAGAGACTGGGAGGGGAAATCCATTAGGGCTCTAACCATGACAATCCCTTTATCTCACTCGGTAGTTGAACTAGAGGCCTTAGCTTGTCGAAGGGCTGTCCAATTTGCTTTAGAAATTGGCCTACGTGAGGTAATCTTTGAAGGGGACTCTGCACCGGTGATACAAGCGATCTTGACTGGGTCTGGTGATCAGTCAGCTTATGGGAATATTATTGATTACATTTGTTGTCAGGCTGCTGCACTTCAATTTTCAAATTTTTATCATGTAAAACGCAATTGTAACCTTGTTACTGATGCTTTAGCTAAGAAGGCTAAGAACTATACGGGACTTCAGGTGTCGTTAGAAGACCTCCCTAAAGACATTGTCCACAAAGTCTTTTTTGATGTTCATTAGTTATGTTGAATAAAGTCCCAGGATGCTTTAAGTCTGGTTTCTCCCAAAATAAAAAAAAAAAAAAAAAAGACTTCTACATTTATTTACTAACTTTTTAAAATAAATAAATTATTAAAACAACAATTAAGTAAATGATTCAAATGTGTACAGTAAACCAACATCTGGGTAGTCTAGTTGGTAAGATACCAGACCAACAAGTTTCAGGACTTGATTTTGAGTCTCAAACAATTAGCTGTGTGTTGGTATTTCTAATACTCCATCTTCATCCCAAACAGTTGACCAAAAAAAATAAGTGAGTTCCTCACACAGACTAGAAATATGGGGTTTCGCTTGGAAGCGGGTAAGGTGTTGAGAAGCCACACTAGTTCCCCCACCCATTTTTTATTTACCAAAAAATATATGTAAGAACTTTTTATATATATATATATATATATATGTATAGTAATTTCTTTGAGGTTTAATATTTGTTATGGTTCCTATAACGAAGGTGCTATGAACTTCATTTCTTTTCATCTCTTACAAGAGTAAGAGAGAAAATATCAAGTAAAACTGATCGGTGCACACTTGCAAAATATATATATATATATATATATATATACTTGCTAAAAAATATTATACACTAAATTAACCTATTGTGACTACCCTTAAAAAAATGTTGAACACCCTAACTTGAGAATTACAAAAATTTGGTTCAACAAAAATAAGAGTAATGTTATAATCACAACATTTTTACAATAATTTCACAACAAATTCAATGTAGTAAGCTGTTACTAATTCTAATTTGACCCAAATACAATTTTTTTTTTTACCCACCAATAACAGTTTTTTTTACATAAGATTTATTATAAAAATGTTGTGGATGTAGCATTACTCCAAAATTAATTCTATCCCCCCCCCCCCAAAAAAACATAATCCTTAATCCCTTTTATAAATTAAAAAAAAAAAAATCTTAGATAACAACAATAAATATTAGCCCAAATAACAACAAACATAAACCAAATAAAAACAAGACAACAACAAGTGAACAAATTGTTCAACAAAAAACCTATTATAAAACAAAAAGATAAAAATTGCTAATCATTTAAATTTGTAGATCATTCAACCTATTCAATAAAATAATTTCTAATTTCATTTTTCCTTAAAAAAGGTACTAAAAAAAAATATTGTGATTGTGAGTTCTCTTTTATGGTGATGTCAGTTATGCTTTTTTTGGCTTTACAATCGCAATAATTTTGCTCTCCTTAGTGACTTGATTCGCAATTGTAGCAAATATTCAAATTATTGTTTTATTAGATTTTGTATAATTTAAATTTCTTAGTGACCAGTTAAAAAAAATTTCCTAAAATTGCCATGATCGGTGCATGACTTTTTGTTTAGACCGTTCGTTTACACCGTGTGAGATATAATTTGTTCAGACTTTTCTACTAGAAAAAGCCAAACCATGGTCATAATAAGGGGCCATATTTCATAAATGAGACAAATTAACATGGTTTTGAAACCCAAACTGGATTGTACGGTCCAACCGGAAAAACCGTGAACCTCTCACTATTATAGTTCTTTTACTCCTAGAAACCGTTCCAAGTAAGAAAAGCAGGGAACCGTTCAAACCGCGGTTGAACCACTCGGGTTTGAGAACCGTGAGTGGTTTTCACGGTTCGAGTCAAAGCTATTTTTATTTAAAAAATAAAAACATCACAAACTCATAGCACCAAATCACCATTGTTGAAGCTTCAACCATAACATTCTGCCAAATGTTGAACTCACATCAATGTTCTGGATAGTTTCAGGTGAAAATTTTGTTTTGGCAATGAGTGTTTCTGTGAAATTTTTTTTGAAAAAAAAAAAAGAAAAGAAAAGAAGATAAAAGGAGCAGCCACTGCACAGTGACAATGCAATGCTCTACAGGAGTTTTCAACCAAAAAAAAAAAAAACCCCATGGTTGTTTCTGTGAGTGAGACTAAGAAGGAGCAGAGGAAGAATTTTGTGAGGACTGAGGAGATTTGTGAAGAAGAAAGAGAGAAGAGTGTTCATCAAAAAAGAGAGAGTTCCCTGAAGAAACGTGTAGGCAACTAGGCATTGGGAAAGTAAAAGAGGCATTGGGAATGTAAAATTTTTAAATGGGTGGATGAGAAAAATTTAAGATACTAGTAAAAAAGAAAAAAAGAAAGAGATAAAGATGTAGAATTATAAACAGTGGAGGAGATAAATCAATCAATCAAATGATGAAGAAAAAAGGAAGAAAAAATAAAAGAAACAGAAAAAGGAAAAACGGGATGTACTTGGGCAATTTAAAAAGTATTACGTCCACAACATTTTCACAACAAATCACGGGGGTTAGTTGTTGTAGGGTCCCGGTTTTCGGACTAGGCCCAAAAGTGAATGGGATCTATGCCCAGTGGACTCAGTACAATGAATTTGTAGAGAGTGGGTCAAAGAGCTAGGTTTTAATGAATTTGACAACGGTTAATGTGGATGTAAAAGATGATTAAGTAAGAACTAGGAACACAGAGCTGGATGAACTCATGATCCGAGGAGATGAACCCACCATCCGAGGCGATGAGTTTCTATATAAATTGATTAAACAGAGTACAAGGAGGATTGTGATCGCTACAGTGTTCTCCTGAGATTCTCCCAGTCCCCTTCTTATGGGAGGTCTCTTACATTATATAGTTCCTTTTGAACCATCTTGGTTCTACACTTGTTAGTCATCCATGCCTATACTTGAGTGCCTGTCCCATCAGCCACTCCTTCTGACATTCTGTGAGTTGCGGTTACCTAGATAGCACTGTTCAGGGGTCATGTCCACATAAATGTGGCCATGATGTTAGTTGTGGGCATTTAATGTGGAGGTGACAACTTCTCCTAGAATTGCTCCTCCACCATGCTCCGATGACTGGCCCACTGTGTTAGTCCTTTTTGCTTGGGACGCCTAGGGAGGCTGTCTTTAAGGGCATGTCGCTTTTCTTTCTTATGATTTCGGTTGGCTGAGGATAGGATTGTCTTTGGCGATGTCTCTTGGCAATTTGGACCTTCTTCGTTTGTCCTCAGACATTTCTTCCTCCTCAGCATGGCCCTTGGGCTTGATATGAAATGGGCCAGGGTTGCCAAATTCTTTGGCCCCACAATAGCCCCTCAAAATCCTGCTGTTCGACTCCTCAGACGGGGAGGAGGATTTGGATGTCCTCGGGCCTATGTCACGGCCGGTCGAGTCTTGTCCTCAGTGAGTGCCAGAGCCTCTTCACCTGCCTAAGGCACGCTACTGGTGCTTCGATATACGAGGCGCACCATCATTAATGCCTTTATGAAGTGACGAGGATTGCTTCGGTATACGAGGTGCGCCTTCATTAGTGTCATTATGAAGCGACGCGGATCTGACGGTTGAGGATTTCCTGGGAAATTGGGTGTGACTTATTTCGCTTGTAATTCCTTCTTTGAATTTCGTGCGATTTTGGTTCCCCTAGATTTTGCCTTCTATATAAGGCACCCTGGGAGAATCGTTCTTTCACATCTATAAACCCCTGAGTTCTGTAGGAACTCTAAGTTTTCAACCCCTCAGGAACCAAGAATGTCGCCTAGGTCCTAGACGTCACAGTTGAGGCAAGGGAAGCGAGGCCAAAGATTTTCCTACCTTTCAACCGGGCAAGAAAGAAAACCTTCCTCCTTCAGCCAGGAACCGCAGCAGGCGTAGATTGCATCAAACTTTCGGTGCGACAGAGTTTGGATCTCACCCTGATGGCAGGACATTTTGCAGTTAGGAGAAAAATGGGGTTATCTTCGCCACAACAAGCAGCTGACGAGACTTCTGGATGACGATTTTTTAGGAGTACAGATATTAGCTTCTGGATAAGAGTACGCCTCAGAGAAGCCTCAGCAGGTGGGAACCAATTCAGGCGCTTCTGCCTCTTCTTCTATCTCATCGCCGGTACCGTCCATGCTGGCTTGATTGCTGCTAGAACAAGACTGTGAATTTACCATTCCCATGGGCTTTTTTTTATTTTTTTTATAGCTAGCTTTAAAACAAGCCTACCTCAACCTCTCTTTTTATAGTTAGCTTTAAAACAAGCCTGCCTCAGCCTCTCTTTTTATAGTTAGCTTTAAAACAAGCCTGCCTAAGCTGTTCTGTATATGATGTATTTTTCCTTTATTTAATAAAAAGGGACTGCGATTTTTACCTTATGAATTTTTCCTTTTTTTGCAGTGAGTATTATGTTAATGGGTGTGTTGTTGTTTTTTCCTTCCATTGGGACTTAGAACTGATGCTGTTGACGGTAACAAAAAGTTGTCATCCTGACTTTAACAAAGCTCGCGGTAGCACCCAGCTGCTAATTTTAAATAGTTTAGCCATGTAGGAACAATCAAGAACATAACTGTGTGCTCTATATCGCAAACTGTGCTACCGTCAGAGAACGTTGGATTTAATGTAGGTGACCAGAGGGGACCATCGTGCGTTAAGGCTTTGTTCGAAATTTATAATGACATCGGAGTGTCTGTTTTTCCCAAGCGTCTAGTCTGAGGATCATGCAAGACCTTGGCTCTGTCTAACACTCAAATAGTTGTCAAAAATTATTAGTTTCCACATAGGTTTGAGTCCGAGGACTATGCAAGACCTTGATTTTGTCTAACACTCAGATGGTTGTCAGAAGTTATTAGTTTCCCCATATGTTTGAGTCCGAGGACCATGCAAGATCTTGGTTTTGTCTAACACTCAGATAGTTGTCACAAGTTATTAGTTTCCCTATAGGTTTGAGTTTGAGGACTATGCAAGACCTTGGTTCTGTCTAACACTTAGATACTTGTCAAGAGTTATTAGTTTCCCCATAGGTTTGAGTTCGAGAACCATGCAAGACCTTGGTTCTGTCTAACACTTAGATACTTGCCAGTGTGTGATAATTCCTCCAAAGTAGGAGGTTCGAGGACCTGTCATAGCTAAGGCTCCATTTAACCGCTTCAGTAGATCAGAAGATATCAATATATACCTTTCAGAACTAGCCTCGCCGTGGAGCCCCCTTGAATCCCTCTATGTGGATGACCCTTCCTCTAATAGGGGTCCAGCGGACTCGGCCACTAGATTCGTAAGGATCTAACCCCTAACGAGGTACAGGGCATGCACATGATGTCGGAAGCCTCTAGAACTGTGCACAATTTAGCAATTCTCTCCGTATAATATTGTAAACTGGCCACCATAATGGCTTTTCCCGGGGACTCTTGCTGATGGGGGCTTGATCCAACCTTAACTAACCGTTGCACTCATTATCACACAAGCAATTCCCACAGACGGCGCAAATTGTAGGGTCCCGGTTTTCGGCCTAGGCCTAAAAGTGAATGGGATCTAGGCCTAGTGGACCCGGTATAATGAATTTGTAGAGAGCGGGTCAAAGAGCTAGGCTTTAACGAATTTGACAACAGCTAATATGGATGTAAAAGATGATTAAGTAAGAACTAGGAACACAAAGCTGGATGAACTCATGATCTGAGGAACTCATCCGAGGCGATGAGTTTCTATATAAATTGATTAAACAGAGTACAAGGAGGATTAAGATCGCTACAGTGTTCTCCTGAAATTCTCCCGGTCCCCTTCTTATGGGAGGTCTCTTACATTATATAGTTCCCTTTGAACTATCTTGGTCCTACACTTGTTAGTCATCAATGTCTATACTTGAGTGCCTGTCCTATCAGCCACTCCTTCTGATGTTTTGTGAGTTGCGGTGACCCAGATAGCACTGTTCAGGGGGCATGTCCACATAAATGTGGTCAGCATGTTAGTTGTGGGCATTTAATGCGGAGGTGACAACTTCACCTAGAATTGCTCCTTCACCATGCTCCCATGGCTGGCCCACTGTGTTAGTCCTTTTTGCTTGGGATGCCCGGGGAGGCTGTTTTTAAGGGCATGCCGCTTTTCTTTCTTATGATTTTGGCTGGCCGAGGATAGGATTGTCCTTGGCGACGTCTCTTGGCAATTTAGACCTTCTTCGTTTGTCCTCAGACATTTATTCCTCCTCGGCGTGGCCCTTAGGTTTGATATGAAATGGACCGGGGTTGCCAAATTCTTTGGCCCCATAATAGCCCCTAAAAATCTTGCTGTCTGGCTCCTCGGACGGGGAGGAGGATTTTGATGTCCTTGGGCCTATGTCACGGCCGGTCGAGTCTTGTCCTCAGTGAGTGCCAGAGCCTCTTCACCTGCCTAAGGCACGCTCCTGGCGCTTCGGTATATGAGGCACGCCGTTATTAATGCCTTCATGAAGCGACGCGGATCGTTTCGGTATCTGAGATGCGCCTTCATTAGTGTCTTTATGAAGCGACGCAGATCTGACGGTTAAGGATTTCCTGGGAAATTGGGCGGCATTTATTTCGCTTGTAATTTCTTCTTTGAATTTCGTGCGAATTTGGTTTTTCTAGATTTTGCCTTCTATATAAGGCACCCTGGGAGAATTGTTCTTTCATATCTACAAACCCCTGAGTTCTGCAGGAACTCTAAGTTCTCAACCCCTTAGGAGCCAACAATGTCGCCTAGATCCTAGACGTCGCAGCTGAGGCAAAGGAAGCAGAGGCCAAAGATTTTCCTACCTTTCAAACAGGCAAGAAAGAAAACCCTCCTCCTTCAGCCAGGAACCGCAGCAGGCGTAGATTGCATCAGACTTTCGGTGCGACAGAGTTTGGATCTCACCCTGATGGCAGGACATTTTGCAGTTAAGAGAAAAAGGGGGCCATCTTCGCCACAGCAAGCAGCTGACAAGACTTCTAGAGGACGATTTTTTAGGAGTACAAATATTAGCTTCTGGATAAGAGTACGCCTCAGAGAAACCTTAGTAGGTGGGAACTAATTTAGGTGCTTCCGCCTCTTCTTCTTTCTCATCGCCGGTACCGTCCATACTGCCTTGATCGCTGCTAGAACAAGACTGTGAATATACCATTCACATGGGCTTTCTTTTTTTTTTTTTTTTTTTAGCTAGCTTTAAAACAAGCCTACTTCAGCCTCTTTTTTTTATAGTTAGCTTTAAAACAAGCCTGCCTCAGCCTCTCTTTCTATAGTTAGTTTTAAAACAAGCCTGCCTAAGTTGTTCTGTATATGATGTACTTTTCCTTTATTTAATAAAAAGGACTGCGATTTTTACCTTATGAATTTTTCCTTTTTCTGCAGTGAGTATTATGTTAATGGGTGTGTTGTTGTTTTTTCCTTCTATTGGGACTTAGAACTGATGCTGTTGACGGTAACAAAAAGTTGTCATCCTGACTTTAACAAATCCCGTGGTATCACCCAGTTGCTAATTTTAAATAGTTTAGCTATGCAGGAACAATCAAGAACACAACCATGTGCTCTATATCACAAACTGTGCGATCGTCAGAGAACATTGGATTTAATGTAGGTGATCCGAGGGGACCATCGTGCTTTAAGGCTCTGTTCGACATTTATAATGACGTCGGAATGTTTGTTTTTCCCAAGTGTCTAGTCCGAGGACCATGCAAGACCTTGGCTCTGTCTAACACTCAGACAGTTGTCAACAATTATTAGTTTCCCCGTAGGTTTGAGTCCGAGGACCATGCAAGACCTTGGTTCTGTCTAACACTCAGGTAGTTGTCATTAGTTATTAGTTTCCCCATAGGTTTGGGTCCGACGACCATGCAAGACCTTGGTTCTGTCTAACACTCAGGTAGTTGTCATTAGTTATTAGTTTCCCCATAGGTTTGAGTCCGAGGACCATGTAAGACCTTGGTTCTATCTAACACTCAGATGATTGTAAAAAATTATTAGTTTCCCCATAGGTTTGAGACCGAGGACCATGCAAGACCTTGGTTCTATCTAACATTTAGATGGTTGTCAAAAATTATTAGTTTCCTCATAGGTTTGAGTTCGAGGACCATACAAGACCTTGGTTCTGTCTAACACTCAGGTAGTTGTCAGAAGTTATTAGTTTCTCCATAGGTTTGAGTCCGAGGACCATGCAAGACCTTGGTTCTGTCTAACACTCAGATAATTGTCAAAAGTTATTAGTTTCCCCATAGGTTTGAGTCCGAGGACTATGCAAGATCTTGATTCTGTCTAACACTTAGATACTTGTCAAGAGTTATTAGTTTCCCCATAGGTTTGAGTCCGAGGACCATGCAAGACCTTGGTTCTGTCTAACACTTAGATACTTGCCAGTGTGTGATAATTCCTCCAAAGTAGGAGGTCCGAGGACCCGTCCTAGCTAGTGCTTCGTTTAATCGCTTCAGTAGATCAGAAGATATTAATATATACATTCCAGAACTAGCCTCGCCGCGGAGCCCCCTTGAATCGCTCCGTGTGGATGACCCTTCCTCTAATGGGGGTTTAGCGGACTCGACCACTAGATTCGCGAGGATCTGACCCCTGACGAGGGTACGAGGCATGCATATGATGTCGGAAGCCCCTAGAACTATGCACCATTTAGCAATTCTCCCCGTAAAATACAGTAAATTGGCCATCATAATGGCTCTTCCCGGGGACTCTTGCTAATGGGGGCTTGATCTTACCTTAACTAATCGTTGCACTCATTATCACACAAGCAATTCCCACAGACGACGCCAATTGTAAGGTCCCGATTTTCGGACTAGGCGTAAAAGTGAATGGGATCTAGGCCCAGTGGACCCGGTACAATGAATTTGTAGAGAGAAGGTCAAAGAGCTAGGCTTTAATGAATTTGACAACGGCTAATATGGATGTAAAAGATGATTAAGTAAGAACTAGGAACACAGAGTTGGATGAACTCATGATCTGAGGAGATGAACCCACCATCCGAGGCGATGAGTTTCTATATAAATTGATTAAACAAAGTACAAGGAGGATTGAGATCGCTACAGTGTTCTCCTGAGATTCTCTCAGTCGCCTTCTTATGGGAGGTCTCTTACATTATATAGTTCTCTTTGAACCATCTTGGTTCTACACTTGTTAGTCATCCATGCCTATACTTGAGTGCCTGTCCCATCAGCCACTCCTTCTGACGTTTTGTAAGTTACGATGACCCAGATAGCACGTTCAGGGGTCATGTCCACATAAATGTGGCTAGAATATTAGTTGTGGGCATTTAATGCAGAGGTGATAGCTTCTCCTGGAATTGCTCCTCCACCATGCTCCCATGGCTGGCCCACTGTGTTAGTCCTTTTTGCTTGGGACGCCTGGGGAGACTGTCTTTAAGGGCATGTCGCTCTTCTTTCTTATGATTTCGGTTGGCCGTGGACAGGATTGTCCTTGGCGATGTCTCTTGGCAATTTGGACCTTCTTCGTTCATCCTCAGACATTTCTTCCTCCTTGGCGTGGCCCTTGGACTTGATATGAAATGGGCTGGGGTTGCCAAATTCTTTGGCCCCACAGTCGTTATTAGTTCAAATTTAAATTTAGCATTGAAATTACTTTTTTAACCCAACAGTAACAACTAGTAACAACCTGCTACTTAGGATTTGTTGTAAAAATATTGTGGACATATCATTTCCCTTTGAAAAGTATAAGAAATTTAAAAGAGAAATGAGATATCCACAGTATTTTCATACCTTTTTATAACAAATTTTAAGTGGTAGGTTGTTATTGATTGTTATTATTGAAGCAAAAGCATTTAATTATATATTTGTTTATTTATTATGTTTGCTTTGAATTTAATTTTTTTTATTTATCTTATGAAAGTTATGATTAAAAAATACATTTGAAATATAGATTTTTATATTTATTTAGGGATTATTTTAGTCAAATTTTGTATTTATATTAATTTAATATATTTAAAATAATTATTAAATTAATTATGATGTCATCACAGTTCGACCTCATTTCGACCTTGGTTCGTTCTCAAAAACCTTGAACCTCTCTCTTTTACGGTTCAATGAACGGTCCGGGTTTTAAAACCATGCAAATTAAACGATAAGAAACATATGAGTGGCTAGACTTTTCAATGGGACAAAGAACTTGGACCCACAATCTTGGAGACTTTTGTAGGAGACAAGAACCTGGACCACATCCACAATCATGGACAACGCATAATAAAGTTCTACTCTGCTAGTTCCAAGAAGAAGCTCTCAACACTTTTCCAATGGGTTGTAACCTAATTTTATTCCATCTTGTCATGTGGTGTGAGGTCATGAATTCATACATCTAGGGGTAGTGGTGGAGCCATGATTTCAATCTAGGGAGGGAAAGATTTAAAAACAATATTAAAATATAAAACCTAAAAAGATTAATCGATGTTAATAACAAAGTAAATATATATTGTAAAAAATATGTAGAATTCAACATTTTTGTTCTATATTCTTCAAAGTATTTAAATCTAGGTTCATAGCAAAAATCAAGAGTTCGAAATTGAAAGGTCAATTGATAGAAGATAAAAAATAATTATAATTAAAAAAAAAAATAAAGGCTGTAGGCTCCATTTGGGAGTTCATAAGAGAATGGAATGAAATGGAATCATCATAAAGGAATAGAAAAGAATGGAATGTATTTAAGTAAGGGAAATGAATGGAAAAAATGGAATAGAATGGAATTAAGTAACCTTGATTGAATGTTTTAAAATAAAGGAATGGAAATGAATGAAAATGAATGGAATGTAAGTAATCTTATTTGGGAGCAACATGGAGGGAATGAAATGGAATCATTTTATGATAATATTACTATTAGATCCCTATTTTAAAGTAAAGAATTGAATATATAGGGGCATTTTGGGAGTTTTAGTAAAAAAAATCATTCAATCTAATTTCATTCTCTCCCATTCCTCCCAATTTCGGGGGGAATGAAAATTTGAGGTTTTAAGGGAATAAAGAGGAATGAGTGTTCCCTCCTACTCATTCCATTCCCTCCCACTTAAACTCCAAAACAAGGGAATGAGCTTTCCATTCCTTCCATTAAAACTCCCAAACAAGGAAATGAAAGAATATTCTAAAATGATTCTTTTCATTCTTTTTCATTCCATTCCATTCCATTCTCTTCTCCCAAACGAGGCCTTAGAGTTTGAGTATAGGGACATTAGTTAAAATATAAGACACACAATCAATTGAAATTACATCAAATAAACACACAAAAAAAAAAGGATAAACATTCAAAATGCCGTGAAAGTGAAATGCTGAAATAGAGGGACATGATAAAAGTTTTTTCTTTTTTTTGTTTGTTTAAAAAGAAATGGGATATGAAAGTTTTATTTATAAAAAAATGGGAGATAAATTTTTTATTTTTTAAACAAAATTTATGATAATGTGGTTAAAAGTGCCGTGAATATCTCCTGTAACTTTTCCTCATTTTGTTGGTGTTACAGCTATTTTCTTCAAATAGGAACTGCCTTTTGTTCTTTTTCTAAGGTGAGAGGGGGCAGAGCATTTAAGTGGGTCCTATATACTAGCATTTATAGGCATTTTTTTAAGAGGAGCCAAGTAAGGCACTTGCCTCTTTTTTATAGTGACGATAGTTATACTCTTTTTGGCTTTACAATTATAACAATTTTTCTCTCCTTAGTGACTTGATTCGCAATTGTAGCAAATATTTAAATTATCGCTTTATTAGATTTTGTATAATTTAAATTTCTTAATGACTAACTTAAAAAAATTTCTTAGAACTGCTACTGCCCGTGCATGACTTTTTGTTTAGACCGTTTGTTTAGACTATGTGAGATATAATTTGTTCAATCTTTTCTACTAGAAAAAGCCAAACCGTGGCCAAAATAAGGGGCCATATTTCATAGATGAGACAAATTAAACGACAAGAAACATAAGAGTGGCAAGACTTTTCAATAGGACAAAGAACTTGGACCCACAATCTTGGAGACTTTTGTAGGAGACAAGAACTTGGACTGCATCCACAATCATGGATAACGCATAATAAAGTTCTACTCTGCTAGTTCCAAGAAGAAGCTCTCAACTTTTCCAATGGGCCGTAGCCTAATTTTATTCCATCTTGTCATGTGGTGTGAGGTCTCGAATTCATAGATCTAGGGTTGTCCAAGTCAGACCTGCCAACTGATCCACTTAAACCGAAACTGATTTGACTCGTAGTTTCTAGAGGTTAGCAGCGGGTCAACTATTTTGCCACCTAAAGTTGTCAGGTCGGTTTCGAGTTGGGCACAAACCGACCCGAATTGACTTGTGGACAGCCCTACAAATCTATCATCTATTTTGTTTCCTGTTTCTTGATGTGAAATGTTTCAAATGACACTTGTATATTAGGTAATCAAATATATTAGGGTAATTACTATTGCACAAATGTTTCACACACAACTTTATACACACCTATAATATGTGTTGGAATCGTGATTTACAATTTTTGTGTATGACTTGTGGACAGCCTTACAAATCTATCATCTATTTTGTTTCCCGTTTCTTGATGTGAAATGTTTCAAATGACACTTGTATATTAGGTAATCAAATATATTAGGGTAATTACTATTGCACAAACGTTTCACACACAACTTTATACACATCTATAATATGTGTTGAAATCGTGATTTACAATTTTTTTTGTATTTTATGAGAGTAAGTATAATTGTGTATGTCACAGTATGTATAATAAATATTACTATTCATATTATCAAATGTAAATAGTATGGAGGTTGTTGAATATGAAATGGTCAGATCCTAAATCAAAATATCAATAAATATTATTAATGTCAAATCAATAATATAATAAATAAATAGTTAGTTATTATTTTTTTATTAGAGAAATTTCATGTACACAAAAAAAATCACACAATATCTTTATAATAATCTTATTTTGAACTATTGTGGGTTTGGGTATAATTTTATTTTATTTTACATTATGGTAAATTGACATCTCAACTTGTTGAAAAAATATTTTCATATTTTTATTATAATAGTAGAACTCTTTACATTACATTTAAAAATGATGAATCAATATGTAATGTAATAAGTGGGTTCCAGTTAGCTTAACTGGTAAAGTCTCTAATGATTAAATAAGATATCTAGGGTTCAATCCCCGCCTACACCAAAAATCGATTGTTGTCTTAGTCTAATGATAAAAGATCTATCATTAGGGGCGGACGCCATAGGTTGAAAAAAAGTTGAAACTCTCTTTTAAAAAAAAAAAAATTTGGAAGAGAATAAAATTTAGTTTAATTATACATTTAGTGTTTGTTTGGGTCCAACTTTTTGAGAGTAGTTCTTAGATACTTTTGGAGAATGGTGAATGGTGCTCTTTCCTATCACACTTAAGGTGGGTCCACTCATTAAATTCATGGTGGAGTCCACCATGAAGATGAGAGGAGGGAGCACAATTTTTCTATATTATGGGAGTACTTAATTATTTTCTACTTTTTGGCTAGTTTTTAGCTTTTATGTACAAATTTTTGAAACTTCACTTTTTCTTCACTTTTTATAACTTTTTTTCCAAAATAGAAGCATACTTTGGTACACATTTAGTTTTTTTAAAAAGGGCTAAATAAACTGATCCCAAATGCACGCTTAATCCTCAAATTTTTATCGCATATTTTAAGATGGTATTCATCTTTTGAAATGTATCTTTTTGTTGTTGATTCTTGCTATGATATGAGTAATACTATAGATATAACAAGAAGTTTCAACAATTTCACAATATTCTCAAATTTAGATGCTAGCTCACACATGGACTCTCCATAATTTCTAATTTAAATTATGTGGCATGCTAGTTTGGAAATATTGTAAAATTGTTGTAACTTTTTGTATTGTGTCCATTGCACTCTATATGCATAGATCTTTTCACTCAAATAACACCAACAACACTTTTAGGCTTTCATTATAGATATTCTTTTCTTTGGCCACCAAGGGCTAGACTAGCCTTTAATAAGTCATCCCATGCCCCATTTCTTACGCATGCACTATATATGTGTGTGTGAGAGAGAGAGAGAGAGAGAGAGAGAGAGATTATTGTTTTATGAATGGTCATTGTCCTCACTTGACAGGGATGGCTTTCAGAGCTTAAAATCAAAAAAGAGATGAGGATGGATTCTAAATCATTTCCCACTAAAGTGGGGCGCAATATTATGGAGGGGTTTGGGAGATTCCATTTCCAAGCATCTACGACCAACTTATGTCATTACTTTTCCACTTGTTGAAATCAAAGCTGCCAAACAATTTTGATGATGCTTACATCATAGTTATTAGACTGGTGGGTAACCTGTATAAAGGGTACATTAAACATATTCTTTTTATCTTTTTAAAAAAATAAAAAATAAAAATTAGTATGTAACTCGTGTTTACGCACAGGAATGATAAATTATAATGGTGCTAGTGATGTTAGTTTAGGTTATTAAATATATAGGTTGTCATTAGTTCAACCAGGACATTTGAAAGTACTAAAATGATTTCCCTTGCAATTGCGCCAAGTTTCTTGTTCCACCATAGAGAACGAACGTAGTCTCCTGTTCAAAATTTTCCATGTATAAATATATGTTGCTTTGACTTTAAGAATGAAGAATTAAAATTGTTCCAGTTATACACAAATCCCACCACACGGTCTCATTAAATTTTTAGTGGTCTCTATATGCCTGGGTATCATTCTTTAATAAATTAATCCATTATTTTAGTGCTCAATATGAATTAAATTACACTTTCTTTGTATCATACACATACATATTTGTGTTACGTAAACACGCTAAGGGATACTATGCTAAAGACTTTGTTATGGATGCATCAACATATACCGTCTAAAAGCCACAACAAATTTTATATAATTGTGGTTAATAATATTTGTGAATTTCTTACTTGACAATAATGTTGCTCCAAGTCACTTTGCACAGTAAAAGTACTATACTATTCACTAGTGTAACTAGACTAGCTTGACTGTACCTATATTTTCAAGTCTCTAAGATTTAGAATAAGAACTTGTCAAGAAGAAGCAGCCATGAAAGAGATTAAAAAAAAAAACCTCTTAAGTGGAAAAGGGGAATATAGCCAAAGGCTGTGAAAATTCCATTGATAACACAAATGGTGAGTCAAGCCCCAGTAGCTTTGAAGCCAATATCAATCAAACAAAGAAGAGATCGTTGAAAAGAAATTAGCTTAAAAGGGTACCAGAAGTACCCCACACACACATATAAATCACTTGCCATGTGAGTAAAGTGGTTCCAAGGCAAGCATGCCTGTTCTAAGATCCTTGCAAAGGTGGGCTCAAGATATTCAATTTTTAGAAAAAGTCCCCAAGGAAGATAGACTCGAACCATGATAGGTCATTCCTCTAATTGTCAATAAATGAGAACTTCACCTTTCATGTTTGAACAGGGCAACAATGTGGACTAGTTTTTATGTCTTCAAAAGATTGTAGCAAAAGAGATTTAGGACTTAGACATGAAATATCATGTTAAGCTTAAAAATATTAAAAGAGAGAAGCTCATAATAAGATCCCAGCAATGAAAAATTGAGTTCCTACACTTACAAAAGAATGAAGTAAAATAGATTTAGGCCTCAAACATGAAATATCATGTTAAGCCTAACATGAAAGAGATCTTAAAAGAGGGAGAGCCCACCAAGAAGACTACAAAAATGAAAAGATCGAGGTATATGTACAAAATATTATTGAAATTTAAGGTCTTCTCTCAAGGTAACTCATTTATTTATTTCTTTTTAATTAGCCATGCTAGAGATTATCTTATTGGAACTGAATACATATCAAGCTTGCATGATTATTTACAAATATGTATATCTAGAACATATTGAAAATATTGCTATAAAAATGTTACAAATTATCACAGCTAGCTAATACATTTTCTATTTTTTACATTCTTACTTTTCAAAACAACTTATATCAAATTATCTATTTTACACTACAATTTATTAAAATATCAATAAAGAAAGAAAGAAAATATATCAAATTATCTCTTTCTTCACACACGACTACTATCCACGCTCTTTTCCTTCATCTTTGAGGTACGTAAAGAAATGAAAAAAAGAAAAGAAAAGTAAATACTGTAGCATCTATATAGTTTTATATAATTTTTCATAACTTGATGCGGGTGAATTTTAAGCTTAATTGACTAAAATGTAATCACTTTCCTATTATACAAAGAACTTATGCGAGTGCTCTAAAACCAGCTAAATGTTGCCGTTTGCTCACTACTAAATGAGTTATACTTGCTACTGAATAAATTGTGCTTGTGATTGAATAGTTCCTTGTCAGAAATATCATTCTCACTTCGATACCGCTCAAATATTGTCCGAGCCCACAATTAATTGTGAACCTATTTTTTTCCGTAGAATTAGGTCCAGGACGCTCCAGCATTTCATCTATGTGAAGTAATATGACAGGATCCTCTAGTCTGTTTCGAATACTATCTGAATGAAACGTTGAAGGACAAGGACAAATTGCTTTACCCCAAGGTCTAATCATGCAATGCAATTTGCATGAACGCGTGGTCCACCAACAGACAAGAAATATGCTTTTCGAGTCCAGTACCAATGCATGTGATCAGGTTGTGGAGGGAGATCACTGATCACTCACTTTTGTGAGCTTATCCTCCTACTCCTTTCTTTCTGTTACACTCATCTTTTTATTAACTATAAATGTAATCACTCAAGGTCAGAGAGGACAGTGTACGCGGAGCAGTGGCGGAGCCACACACTTGGCGCCCCCAAAATTTTAAAAAATTAATTTATAGTATCTATATTATTTGCATTTAAAAAAATGTAACATGTAAAAATTGAAGTTAGTTCCCCAAATTTTAAGTTATTTCAATGGTATTCTTAAAAGAAAGAAAAATTATATTAAAATCATATAATTTAAGAGGTTTAACAAATTAAACTATGTAGAAAATGATAAATTTTTGTACATGTCTAATGGAAGAAATACATGACTTTTATATAGTTATTAAAATCTAGAAAATGAAAATTTCTCTTAGTAAATTAATTTATATACATATGTGTGTAGAGGTTTGTCTTAACTAATATATTAGCATCACAACTTTGCCTCCCAAATTAAAATTTCTGGCTCCGCCCCTGACGCGGAGGGAGATCACTTGCGAGAGTTGGAGGAAAACACAAGTGAAAAATGGAAGCTTATAATATTAAGGAAGCTTAGGGAGGGATTGTTATATATTATCCTCTGGCATTGTTTGTGATACTGATTCTGAACGCATATTGTTGTTGTGGTTCTACTGTCCTTGTCGAGAGCAACACCACTAATTTCCTGAGCAATGACATCCTTGGTGAATTCCTGACTGACGACGACTTGGAGTTCCCGGTGCACTCCTACATAAGTCGGATGCTTGCTGGCTCTCCCTATGATCAACTGAATCCCAGAAAACCAGCACCTCCTTGTGGGCTAGAACATGACGGTCGTTATTGCACCGATCCTAACTGTAAAATACGGGACAGTGTACCTTCGCAAGGGTTAGTGAAACTTGTTAAGGGTCAGTGTGCACCCGCACCCAAACCTGAATCTACACCGTGCTTCCTAGCTAGGTTTCCTTTCAGCTGTGCACCTTTTTTTATTTTATTATTATTATTTTTTTTTAATCTATTAAAGATATATAATATGCTGTATTTTATATCCAATAAGGATGGTTAATCTGTGTATATGCGTGTTAGTGAATGTATCTTGTTGGAGGTAGATTTAAGTAATAGAAGTTCAATGAAATAATGATTGCGGAGGAACTCGGTTGATTTGTTGTTTATTTTCTCTCTTTTTTTTTTTTTTTTTGAAACTATTTTCTTTCTCTTTTTTAAATATTTGTCCCAATTTTTTTTTTTTCAATTAACTGCATGTTTGCTGCTGTACCAAGAGTACATTGGGAATGTTTTCAAAAAAAAAAAAAAGAGTACATTGGGAATAACAATATTTAGGCGAAATTATATACTGTACTCCTAAAGTTTAGGGTCATAAAATTTTACATTTTGAAATTTTAGAATTATTATTATTTTACCTCTTAAAGTTATATGTTGCTTGGATTGTTACCCTTCTGCCCTTTTTCTTTGCTGACATGTCTATTAAGTGTCACATCAAGTTGTCGTGTGTTTTGTTGATCCAATTAAATTGTGACACAGGAATTTTAGTATTACATGTAATTAAATAAATTTTAAAAATCTTAAAAATGCTTAAAATAAATTGTCTAAAATGAAAAAAATCAAATAAATTAGAAACCCAGCATTTTTTTTCCTTTTCCTTGATTTTCTTAGCAACCAAACAAAAACACAAGCATCAAAAGCATAATTTATAGACATTCAACACATTTTTTCTTTTCATTTTCCTTATTTCTTTAAGCAACAAATACATAAAAAGATCCAATAAACTTTATGAGTTTATCAGCAGCCAAGCAAAACAAAAAACTCAGATAGAAATAAGCAAAAGAAAGAAAGAAAGAAAACCTCTAGAACTCATCCACAGTAGAAAAAGTGTAGATGGGTCTTGCTTTATTTATTTATTTTTAGGGTAAAATACACTAACTTACCTTGTGGTTTGGAATAATGTCAAACACATCCAAAAATTCTTTAAAATAATCAATTTGGTCCTTGAAGACAAACAACGTTACAAGCCGTTTTTGCACTCTTCTAACCCAAAGATTTTTTTTATATCTTTTCTCCATTCTTTCTTCTTATCCTCAATAGTCACACCACACTTCCACACACTTGGTCCTCTCTCTATCTCTTATTTCCGCTCTGTTTGTTTCAACGATGATATTTTCTAGAAAATGAGTCATTTTTCAAAAAGCATTTTTTTATAAAACTATCTCATTTTTCAATATTTGGTAACAACTTTAAATGGTTGAAAAATAATTTCTCAACTTCCCTTATTTAGCTTGTTGTGAGATAGAGTTGTTTTCCAAAATTTTTTTGTAGAAAACAATTTTTTAAAATAAGCCATACTTTTTATGTTGACCAAATAAATTTTTTCTTGACTCATCTTTTTTTTATGCTACCAAACACTGAAAAATGCGGAAAACTATCTTTGCACAAAGTTTTCTATCAAAACAAACAAAGCGTTCTTTTCTTTTTTCTTCTATTTCTCTTTCTATTTTCTTTTCCTTTACCTGGCCAAATCTTACCCTTATGGGACTTCTTTCTCCCATCTCTTCTTCTCTCATCTCTCTATTTCTTTGATGGAAATCCTTTGGTGGTGGCCAGTGGGTCAACAGTTTTCGATAGCTATATTGGGTTTAACAGCAATATTGTGGTGGAATTTTGGACCTTGGTTGGTGTGATTGGATTAAGGTTATTCGGGTTTTCATGAGTTTCTTTGTGAAAGAGATGAAGTTTTTCCTTTTGGTTTTCTTGGCAACCAAACACTGAGTATTTAGTCTAAAGAGCATATGAGACTTTATATGGCTTGTCCTTTTGATTTTTTGGCTACTAAATTAGGAATGAAGAAAATTTATGGGTTTTACTTGGCTGCCAAACACAGAATAGGGAAGATCTATGTGACTTTTTCTTTGGATTTTTTTGGCTACCAAACACAAAATTATTAATAATTTTATTTTAAGAAAAAATCTAAGAAAATCGCTGGCGTGATGTTGATGGAACATGAAATGGTATGGTGTTAATGTCCCACTTGCTTATTGTCTTTGTAGTCTTCTTTCAGAAATCCCAAGTAGCTTTGCACTGGGAGAGAATGCACAAATAGCCTTACATGCTGTTAATGTTTAAAGGACCAAATTAGACATTTTAAATAAATTTTAGATGCTTTTGGCATTATCTCAATTCTCAAAGTAAGTTATTCTATTCTACCCTTTATTTATTTATTTTGATTGGTCACTGTGTGGGAGAGAGGCAAATAGCAAATACTCTATATAAATAGAAGACATTTTTGCCAACCGTGGATGTTGAGAAAATGGATTCAAAATCGAGCCATCGTGTGTGTGTCTATATAAATATATATATATATATATATATATATATATATATATATATATATATATATATATATATATATATATATATATATATATATATATATATATATATATTTATAGGAATTCATTATATATTTGGTAAATTTGTAATCATTGAGACAATTGTGTTTTTTCACACTAGCAAATAATAAAGTCATTGTATTTGAGATATTTTTGAACTCTCTACAAGCACCAATAAGTTGTCCCAAACCTAATTTCAAATTTAACGGTTCAAATGGTAGGTCTAAATACCAAATTGATGTTTTCTCAAAAAAAAAAAAAAAAAAAATTGATGTTGACATCAAAATTTAAGGGTGAAATTTGTAAAATTCCTCACTTTGTTTTTACGTTCTAAAATATCCCAATTTCACAGAAACATCATTTTCTGATTAAGACAATAAGAAAACCTTAAAATGTATGACCGAGTCCAAAAGCAAGGACTGGAAGGAAGCACAACTATTTATATTTAGTTTTCTAAATTCTGCATCACACAACATAAGGCACAAACAACCTGGCAATCCTCACTCTTCACCTACAAGTCTCTACAAACCAAGCTACAAAATATTGGGGGAGATAGCTTGATCGAATAATTCAATAATTTTGATGCTATTTATCTTTATATTGTTGGAAGAAAGTAGCTTTCCCTCCTCTAATTTTTCTCAATTTGTTAGAGTCAGTAACCTCTTTCTCCCATGAAGACCCACCAAATCTTCTGCTTATTCGTCATTCTTTGTCATATCTTAACCGTAACCTCCACACCTCGTTACATTGCCGTTGAAAATATTACCATCAACTGTGGCTTCTCTGGCAACTCAAAGGCGTTTGATGAGCGTGACTGGATCGGAGACATAGGCTCCAAGTTCGCTCCCGTAGAAGAACCTAATCACAAATCTAATAACTCTACAGCCGAAATCCAAGGCACCTCTGATGCTGTCCCCGACGTGACTGCCCGTTTATCTAACTGGCAATTCACATACGTGTTTCCGGTCACCCCTGGCCCAAAATTTGTTCGGTTGTACTTTTACTCGGCTTCTTACTCAGGTTTTGAAAGGTCTAAGGACTTTTTCACTGTCAAAGCGGGTAAGTTCACCTTACTTGCAAACTTCAGTGCTTCCATTCTTGCTAATTCACTGGGCCAAAGTAATAATATTCATAAAGAGTTTTGCATCAATGTCGATAAGAGTCAAAAACTGAATTTGACCTTCATCCCTTTCTCTAGTAATTACTATGCTTTCATTAATGGAATTGAGATAGTTTCCATGCCTGAAGACTTGTACTATAGGCCACATAGTGTCGCTAATGGTGAAGAACTTATCCCTCTTTATGTCGGCCAAGCTCCTCAGTTCTACATAAACAACAGCATGGCACTCGAGATGGTTTGTCGATTAAATGTTGGTGGGGGCTCAATATCACCAGAGGAAGACACTGGCATGTTTAGACAATGGTCCGTCGGCACTGATTATCAGTTGAGTGAAGGTGTTAACCCTCGTTTTGTATTTACGCCACTCCATTACTTATATATACCAAATTACACTGCACCTGATGCTGTCTATCAATCTGCAATTTCAATGGGCCTAAACAGCACTAGGAACTTGATGTCTAATTTGACATGGGGATTACTTGTTGATACGGGATTCAATTATCTGGTGAGGCTCCATTTCTGCGAAATAGAGCCTAACATATCCGTCCCCAGGGTAAGAATATTCAACATATATATAGACTATCAACAAGCTGAAGAAGCGGCAGACGTAGTATTGTGGACTGACGGTAACTATAGGCCTTACTTCAAGGACTACGTAGTAATGATCAGAAACAAGGGTGAGGACAAGCATCTTCTTTCCATTGATCTACAACCTATATCAGACTCTATTTTGTGGGATGCCATTTTAAACGGTGTGGAAGTGTTCAAGTTGAGTGATCAATATGGAAATCTTGCCGGACCCAATATGGTGCCTCCACCGCTGGATCAAGAACCTGCTCTAGCAGCCAACGAATCCAAGACAAAGAAAGCAATATTCATTGCCATTGGAAGTGGTTTGGGCATCTTAGTCGTGCTCACTCTAGTGTGTTGCGTGGTTCTCTTTAAACTGAAGAAGACTAGGCGTTTTGGTTCTTACCATCCTCTAGCAAAGTGGTGGTGTTGGTCTCGGCTCAATCCTTACAAAAGAGAGTTCTCTAGGAGAACAGCTTCATCACTGCCTGGAGAACTGTGCCACTACTTCAGACTAGATGAAATCAAAACAGCATGCAACAACTTTGATGAAGATCTAATTATCGGTGTAGGTGGCTTTGGTAATGTTTATAAGGGTCTGATTGAGCAAGGTAATGTATAATGTCATGATTATCTTTTATTTTTAGTTTTTCCCCCTTGATTTGTCCTAATTGCAGTCTATCTGCATATAATTAAGATTAGTGATACTGTATTTTATAGATATGTTTAATAATTTGATCAAATCCGATTTTATAGAGATGTTTAATAATTTGATCAAATCCGATTTGTGCTGTGTCCAGTTCCTATGCGTAATGAACATAGGTAGATATGAAGGGAAAATATGCTTTTAAACTCATTTTATATCTACTATTTTACATAATATTCACGATTGATGTGCTGATACACATTTTAAAAGATAAAGAAAAATGTCAACATTTAAATATGGAAGTGGATGTGAGAATATCAATGCCCGTATATATGAACAATAAAATGTAATTAACAGGTCCTATTTTAGGGCATGTCTTCACATCTTATAGTTTCCAAATAGCATAGAAACTAGACATAAGTCATACCCATTGTTTACACACAATAATACAAGAGTGGTGCTGAAGACAATCAAAGTTTTCATTTTATTACATAAAATTTATAAATTGATTTGCTCCCATAGGTCGTTGAAATCTACCAATTGCATTCATGGTAGCATTTATTGGGTTTTAGAGACATAATGATACAATATTCCATCCTTCAGGTAATATGATGGTGGCAATCAAGCGCATGAAGCAGGAATCTCGACAAGGTGTTCGTGAGTTTCTAACAGAGATTGAGATGCTTTCTCAACTTCGTCATGTGCACCTTGTGTCTCTCATCGGATACTGCAACGATGAAGGTGAGATGATACTTGTTTACGAGTACATGGCAAATGGTACCCTTCGCCACCACCTCTACGACACCCTTAATGATCCCCTTACCTGGAAACAAAGGCTCCAGATATGCATAGGAGCAGCACGTGGTTTGCACTACCTCCACACGTGTACAAAGCACCCTATTATCCACCGCGATGTGAAGACAACAAATATTCTATTGGACGAGAAATGGGTATCCAAGGTTTCCGATTTCGGATTGTCCAAAATGGGTTTAGATAACACTGCAGTTAGTACAGTAGTAAAGGGGACATGGGGGTATTTGGATCCAGATTATGCTAGGCGCCAGCAATTGACTGAGAAATCCGATGTGTACTCATTTGGTGTAGTGATGTTTGAAGTGTTATGTGCTAGAAAAGCATTGAATTCAAAACTCCAAGAAGAGCAGCGAAATTTGGCAAGCTGGGCTCAGAAATGCATTGATAGAGGGACCGTCAGCCAAATCATTGATCCGTATCTAACGAACAAGATAGTACCAGAGTGTTTAAAGGTATACGTGGAACTTGCAGAAAGTTGTGTACGTGATCATGGAATCCAACGACCCACGATGAATGATGTGATGGAAAAGCTAGAGTTTGCATTTGAACTCCAGGAGAATGCAGAAGCAGAAGCAGAAGCAACCAAGGATACTGATTTAGAAGAGGTATCATTATTCCGCGTTGCCACTGCCAGTGGATCTCCTTGGTTGGAGTCAACTAGTGGAACTGAGTTAAGTACAATTAGAACTGGATTAAGTTACCCTAGTCTTGATTCTGTTACTAGTATTAGTATCACAAGTCAAGATTACTCCTCAGCCACTAAAAACAGTAGTTCTTAAGCTTTTTTAATTGTTTTTAAGCTTTTTTTTTTTAAAATATATTTTATTATTGTTGTGTCTTTCTAAAGTCGGGAATAGTTATGATATGGTGCGAATGTTATTGACATATTGTTCTAGAAAAAAGAGACATTAGAAGAAAAAAAAAAATACTATGAAGTCAAAAAAAGTCCCCATTTTTCGGATTTTTCTCTAATGAGTTGAAATTAATACTGGGAGACAATTAATTGACTTGTTTATTACGGTACATGACATTTTTTTCTTTTGATATGCGGTACATGGGATTTGAACTAAATGAAATGTTGTTTTTAATTAAAATAAAAGTTCCTCATATTAATATAAACTTCTTCTTTTTTGGGTTTTCTTGAGGAAAATATCTATATCTTATTCTTAAATGTTTAAGATGGAGAAACTTCTTTCAATCAAAATAAATAAATAAAAGATGGAGAAACTTCTCGGTTAGCACATATACAACAAAGATAAAAGCTAGCATTGCTAGTTGCTACCATTGCTTTGGATGATTTAACTTATCTTTCAGTGTAATAATTTATGAGTGCGTGTTTTACACGTATTTGTTGAATCTGATTTCAAACCTTTACTAGCTAATTCGATTTAAACTATATAACTTATTCTATGGAACTCATATTGTTACTAACTTACGGAAAATTATTGTGTACTCCAGGAGTACCTAATAATTTTCCTTCTCTCATGAGGGTTCCCGTTCTCATCCAATCTATTTGAATTTTCTAAGATAGTACTTTTAATGGTCTATTTCGATTAAGGGGGAGTAGAGTAAAATAAATAAGAATTGGCCTAAAATTAGTCTGTTTTCAGCCAACTCTACTCTACTTCCTTCCACTCCCCCTCTCTCTACTCTCGATCCAAATAGACCCTTACATATACCATGAACATTGATTTTAATGACCAATGTTACCATATTAATGTACTTAGGAAAAAAAATGTTACTATTGATGTTGATATTAAAATAATGATATGTTGGATCAGTTTATAAATAATAAAATAAATTATAATGTGCATATGCATGGGTTACACACTAGTGCATATGCACGGGTTACACATTAGTTATATTAATCACTCAAATAAATAATCACATATAATGTGCAAATAAACTTGAAATAATGTGAATAGTAAGATAAATATCATCGAGATACATGGCTTGGCTGAGGGGCAACACTCACTCTCTTTAACGCATTTAGCACCACTGTGGGAGAATACATCTCAACCAGTGCAACGGGTTCACTAGCATGATGCCCCTAGGATACAACAACTCAGCCACGTAAGTTGTAGGCTCCAGGAATATGCACTACTTCATTAAACAAAAGCTCCACTAGAAAAACACCCTTCTTTGTCAAACTATTCTCAAAATATGTATAATTATAAATAACTTCTTACATATTGTTATACAGAGTATTCTTATCAACATATGAGGAATGGCGTACATAGGTCTATATATATATAAGTTCATTACTCAAGAATATGAATATGAGCGTTATCACCATATTTATTTTCACAAATATAATACTTATTATTTTAATGGTAGAAGTTTCTAAAATTAAAGATTGAAGTTATTTCTTTATAACTATCCATTATATTTGAAACTCATGCACCTTTTCAATTACCAAAAAAATCAATATAAATAAATTGTATAGAAATTTCAGTTCATTTGTCAATTAATATTATAATGCACCAACGTAATATAATTATTTTTGTTCTAAAGCATATTTTAAAGAGATTAAATTATGTAAGGATGTTGTGTAAAACTCATGTTTTACCTTTCCAATCTTAACATTCCACATCATCTTATTACATATTTAAAAATAAGCACAATCACACTCAATTAATTATAATACCCATAACCACCGCATATCCTTGGTGCAGTGATCACTCTACAAGTATAAATACATGTGGGGTGTTGGGGGGGGGGGCAAGAGTCAGAGTTCAAGTCTCTAGGAGAAAGTTTCACACACATATACACTTAAATTAAGTTAGAGTAGAAATTCTATCTTGTATAAAAAAAAAATAATAATAATATAATAATACCCATATATAAATCCAACCAAATTAGGAATTTATTGAAATGTTATTAGGTGTAGTATGATGTATTGAATTTTAAGTAAAATGTTAATGTTGCAATCTCTTATTGGATGGTGTAAAACATGAGTTTTACACCCTATCTTTACCAAATTCAGACTCTATTTTAAATGATAATCTTACAGGAGCATGATACTCAGCTAAAGGAAATTTAACACCAAATGATATTTTCAACAAATAAATAATTCTCCAGAGAAACAAATAATAAAGATAAGCCATAAAGCCACACAAACAAATGACATATGTTGGATTTTTCTTTTTTAAACATATATCGAACTTGCCTAATGGTTTGCTTTAGTGAAAAAGAAAAAATAAAAGACATCTACATTTATTTACTAACATTTTAAAATAAATAAATTATTAAAACAAAAATCAAGTAAATGATTCAAATATGTACAATAAACCAACATTCGGGTGGCCTAGTTAGTAAAATACCGGGCCAACAAGTCTTATGACTTGGATTTGAGTCTTAAACAACTAACTGTGTGTGTTGGTGCTCTTTATATCTCATCTCCATTTCAAACAGTGGACTAAAAAAATAAGTGAGTTTCTCACACAGAACGGGAGTATGAGGTCTCATTCGAGAGCGAGTAAAACTGACCGGTACATATGACTTTTGGTTTAGACCGTTTGTTTAGACCGTCTGATATATAACTTAATCATAGAATTTTCTACTAGAAAAAACCAAACCGTGACCACAATAAGGGGCCATAGAAAAAACCAAACCATGACCACAATAAGGGACCATACTTCATAGATGAGACAAATTAATTGATGAGAAACGTATGAGTGGTAAGACTTTTCAATAGGACAAAGAACTTGGACCCACAATCTTGGAGACTTTTGTAGGGGACAAGAACCTAGACCACATCCACATAAGCATAATAAAGTTCTACTGTGCTAGTTCCAAGAAGAAGCTTTCAACACTTTACGAATGGGCCATAGCCTAATTGTATTCCATCTTGTCATGTGGTGTGAGGTCATGGATTCATGGATCTAGGGGTGTTCAAGTCAGACCTGACAACCAATCCACCCACCCAAACTGTTCGGGCTGAACCGAAAAACGTCTAACTCGACTTTGGAGATGGTTGGCAGTAGTTCAAAATCATTTCCCATTAAAGTGGGGCAATATTATGGAGGGGTTTAGGAGATTCCATTTCCAAGCATCTACCTCCAACTTATGTCATTACTTTTCCACTTGTTAAAATCAAAGCTTCCAAACAATTTTGAGGATGGGTTCAAAATCATTTCCCATTAAAGTGGGGCAATATTATGGAGGGGTTTGGGAGATTCCATTTCCAAGCATCTACCTCCAACTTATGTCATTACTTTTCCACTTGTTAAAATCAAAGCTTCCAAACAATTTTGACGATGTTTACATCATAGTTATTAGACGGGTGGTTAACCTAGTAAATGGTTTGGGTCAAGCAGGTTCAAGTTTGATTCAGTTGGGTTTAGAGTAGAAAAGAGCTAAGCCTAAATGGGCTTTAATAACACTTATTCGATCTTTCACAAATTGGATTTACCTGTATTTTTTTTTCAAATTTATTTTTTAAAAATTTTAAACATATTCCTTTTATCTTCTTTTTAATAAAAATAAGAGAACAAAGACTCGAAATAATACATAAATATATAAAATAAGAAATAAAGTCAATAGAACAATAACCAGAATTTTGAATTTTGCCGAAAAAGAAATAGTCATGGTAAGATTATGTATGGATTGCATAGGATAGTTTTTGTTTAAGCCATGTAATTTAAAAATATTTAAAAAGAGTTTTAAAGACAATAATATCTTATTATAGAAAATAATTATATACTGAAAACATATTAAACTGATTTCATATAAAAAAAAACTTTGACATTGTAAACACCTCTTTTTGTACCTCTCATAACTCGAACCCTCGTTCCCCAATGATGATATCACTAGGTGGCCTAGGGCTGGTTTAGGGCTCAATCTTGTAAGTTTTTAGCTTAGAGGATGTTTGGTAAAAGAAAACATGCAAAAACCCTAAGAATGCGCACGTGTAGGGTTTCAAAAGACTTGTATGGAAATTTTTTTAATGTAAGATTCACGCAGAGTTAATCCCTCATCGGTTGAAAGCTGCCTTGCTCCCCTCTCTGATCACTATAAAAGGCCCTAAAGGCTCGTTTCTCAAAACACGTCGAATTCACTAGAAAATTCGTGTAGCGCTAATCCTACATCGACTAGAAGCCGCCCTACACCCCTCTTTGATCACTATAAAAAACCCCTAAAGGCTCTTTTCTCAAAACACGCCGAATTCACTAGAAAATAGTGAAGTAAAAAGGGAATTTTTATACTCAAACATCTTCGAGTTAAAGTTTACTTGGTTAGGACCTATTTTGGTCTTGACCTTCAAGTTTTAAACCTACTAATCTTCTGATTTTGTCTTGATTAGATTGACTGAGGGGAACAATCAAATTAAATCTCAAAGAGTTCTTATGTTTCAAGTAAGGGTCTAACCGTGTCTCCCTCATTTTGATTGTTTATTTCATTTTCCATTACTTTAATATATATGTCTTGTAGTTAGGTTTTACAGCTTTCGTACTTAGAAGCATGCTAGGTTATGTTTAATTGTTGTTTTGATTGTTGCTTTAAAAACTGTGTTTCTGGGAAGGTAGTTGTACGCATGATTTATGCATGTGCACGCATACTCGTGCTTAGAAACCTAAATTTTAGGGGTATTTTTGTTTTGCTTTGTTTTAATCACATGTTTGGAGTCTATTTAACTTAGATTTCATATATTTAAGTCTAGGGTCAGTAGATTAACATGTTTCACTTGCTTTGATTGTCGGATCAATAATTAGGGTTTATGTCTTGGATGAACAATATGAATATGCATAAGAACATGAACATGCATTGATGCATAAGTGCTATGATGATAATACAGTGAGATAAGTAAGGTAAGTTATACATGATTACATGAACATGCATTTGAATTGGATGATGTGCTTAATGAATATGGTAAATATGCTTGGTTGAATGCCATGGTGAAAATGCTTGAATGACTTAATATGTTTGATTGATGCCATGATTGAGACTTGCTCACTTACTCAATGCTACTGCCATTTGATGTATTAATTGCCTTGTTCATATAAAGCATGAAATGTTAGATGAATGGTAGGATGCCATGCCTAGATGTATGTTAGGACACTTGTGGACACATATTTTTAATGATGTGATCTTATGTTGTTGCATTGTGATGTTATACCATGATATATGATGTGCCATGTTGGATCTTAGATGCATGTTAGGATAGACTGTGTGTGTGTGTGTGTGTGTGTGTGTAGAATTACATATCAAATGACCCTTTGATGGAATTAGGATGTGGAACACAATGGGTAGAGGCCGACCTACGGGTTGGGTGGAGTTGGATACCTAACACCTTTCCATCCCCATACCTAAACTCCGGATGCATGCTCTAATATGATCAGTCCTTCATATTGGAGCGTTATATATATGGTTCCAAGACCTAATCTAGGTGACGACTCAATTTTCATCCCCCTCCACCTGGTCCACTTAGTCAAGGCGTATTTCCCACGTGACCAACCATCACTGGGGGCGCTTGCGCCTACACTGGCGACTCCATTGGGGATAGAGAAGTTTGACTCCAATGTGTTTCATCTCCTAAATCTAACAAAGACTTTTCTAATATGGTTTTGCACATACTTTCACTAATTCTTTGTCCCCTTTACCATGGTTGGAGGTGAGTGGGAAAGTTAAGGCTTCATTCAGACCAAGGCTTTTCGAAGTTCACCCACCAACTAATAATGTGTGTCATTGCCTATAATGACTTTACGTACATTAACGGGTTGGTTAACAATTCATATGAGGTTCATTTAGGCCTTAGGTTAGAGCATGACCCCCCTAATTGTGAGTGACTTATTGATCTATCCCTTTAACTTTAAGGAACTTACCCACGCATAAGGAGATCCTAGATTCTATCAAAAATGGGTACTATTTTTATATATCTTGTTTGTACAACCATATATCTTGTGAAACTAGGGGCAAGACCCATGAGAGGAAAGGAAGTGAACTTGTAATTGGGCTTTATTAAAATGAACATAAATATTTTTAAAGACATCTAAATAAACAAGCTCTTAACTTAGGACAAGTACTTATGAAAAGGGAGTTCTATTTCAAGCACAGTTGCGCCACCAAGACAAAGTAAGCACGTCTCTACTTCAATTTGGGTCTGATAGCTAGTAGTGAAGGAAGACGTTTTACCAAGATTGACATCACACCTCAAGTAGAAATGCCCATATTAATTGAATTAGCACTCACTAAGAAATAGCACAAATGATGAATGATCAAAAGAAGATGCTCAAGCAAATTGGGGCTTGCCTCACTCGACTAGAGGAAGGCAGGAATAAGAGCCTATAGGAGAAGAAGAGGAGGCAGAGATGGAAGATTGGGATAAGACTGATAAAGACAAATATGAGAAGAAAAAGAAGTACGAAAAACTCACTGTTGATACCCTTGCCAAGAAAGAGAAAATGGAGAAGAAGCAATTGGCCTTTCGTAGGGCCCGAGGGATGGATGATTGTCTCTACAATGTGGGTAGCTTGGGATCCAAAGCTCCCATACCATTAACTCTTAAGTTCAAGATTTCTGATGCAAAAAAGTTTGATGGAATTGGTAATCCAAAACAACCCATTAGGAGATACATAAGCATAAATGAGATGAAAGGCTTGGATGATAAGCAAACATTGTATGCTTTCCCTTTATCACTAATGGGAGGAGCCTTAAGGTGGTATTACAATTTGGACCCAAGCAAGCTAAGGTATATAACGAGTTGGTAAATTTTTTCATGGATCAATTCATCTTCAACACCATGATTAATGTTAGTTTAAGAGATTTAGACTACCAAGGAAGGGGTTAGAGAGACATTTTCTAAGTATACGACAAGATGGAAGGGGAAAGCTTCCAAGATGGTTAATAGGGCAAATGAGAAAGATCAAATCATGAATTATTGGTGTTCATGTATGTACAAGCAGATAGAGTGAAGGAAGTGTATTGTGCACTTTTGGGCCTGAGCTTAAGAGTACGTCTTCAAACCATGTTACAAGTGATTATCCTTAATACAATCATCCATCTTGCCTGTATAAGCATTAGCTTGGGCCTGACCTAGAGGGTATTTGAAACCGCAAGAATGACACCTGGGAGTGCTAGGCTTTGGCACAACTGCATCATCAGTAGCCATATCTGCTTCCTCATCAAAGTATAGGAGATCATCAAAATACATGTCGTCCTCTGGACTGACTGCCTGTGAAGGGCTAGCTCTAGGAGCAGTATGTGAATGGGATGACACGCCGATTATCTTAACTGAACCTCTATTCGAGAAATGAGTCCCAATATCGACCACTCCCCTCGGTGTGATATTGTCCCCATCACTATCATAGTGTCTCTAAAGAGAACAGGTGACCCGCTCACTAGCTGAAATAGTATCCTTGTCATTCTGGACGAGCCCCCTCTAGATGGGATAGATTTCGATACAGAAGCCTTCCTGTGATTGCTACCAAAACTCCAAGTTCAAGCCATAACCTTTTAACAAACAATTTCAATCAATCATTACAAGCCCAGAATAAATGGCAATACAATCAAGACAGGTAAGTACACCACACTTACCACTACAAATATGCAACATGCATGATCATACACATCTCAATTAATACACTAGTGGATGTAGTTTCCACATGTGATGTTATTCACAATCACATCATAGGGGTTGACCCTAATGACCTAATTATGCGAGATGAAACATGTGAGACAGAGTCTAGTGATCGAGGCTAACCAAGCCGACTTGAAGCTATAGTGGAAAGTAGAGAATGGAATCATAAGAGGGATGAGATATGTTAAGCAATGTGGGCTGACTACATAAATTGGAGACATGAGTAGATTTGTCCATTTATGTTATTTGGAGTTATTTCTTGATAGTGAATTACACCTATCTATGATTATTTACTGTCAAGTTTATTTGGCTTTGTATCCGTTTGCTAACAGAGCATAAGTAGATATCCTGTACAGTTTTTAAAATGCAATAATTGATTATTTTCGTGGGCAAATAGTTAATATTGTTATTTGGTTCCTCAAGTCCTAGTCAACATGGCTTTGCATTGTTTTTGGATGATGAATTTTTTGTTCCACAGCTTATACTTTTTCTATTTTTACATAGTTGCTTTTTAAAACAACCTACATCAAATTATATATTTTACACTACAATTTATTAAAATATCAATAAAGAAAGAAAGAAAATAAAATATCAAATTATCTCTTTCTTCACACATGACTACTATCCATGCTCTTTTCCTTCATCTTTGAGGTATGTAAAGAAAGAAGAAAAAAAAAGTAAATGCAAAATGAATAATACCAATGTAAATTTTCATTGTTACTATAGCATCTATATAGTTTTCCACAATTTTCCATGATTTAATGTAAGTGAATTTTAAACTTAGTTAACTAAAATGTAGTCACTTTCCTATTATACAAGAACCCGAGTGCTCTAAAACCAGGATGTTACCTTTTGCTCACCACTAAGTAAATTAAACTTGCTACTGAATAAATTGTGCTTGTAATTGAATGGTTCCTAGTCAGAAATATCATTCTCACTTCGTTACCGCTCAAATATTGTCCGAGCCCACAATAAATCGTGAACCTATCCTTTACGTAGAATTAGGTCCAGGCTCCAGAATTTCATCTATGTAAAGTAATATGACAGGGCCCTCTGGTCCGTTTCGAATATTATTTGAATGAAAAATGGTTGACGGACGAGGACAAATTGCTTTACCCCAAGGTCTAATCATGCAATGCAATTTTCATGAACGCGTTGTCCACAGCAGACAAGAAATATGCTTTTCAAGTACAGTACCAATGCATGTGATCAGTTTGTGGAGGGAGATCACTGATCACTCCTTTCTTTCTGTTACACTCATCTTTTTATTAACTATAAATGTAGTCACTCAAGGTCAGGGAGGACAGCGTATAAGGAGGGAGATCACTTGCGAGAGTTGGAGGAAAACACAAGTGAAAAATGGAAGCTTATAATATTAAGGGAGGGATTGTTATAAATTATCCTCTGGCATTGTTTGTGAAACTGATTCTGAACGCATATTGTTGTTGTGGTTCTACTGTCCTTGTTGAGATCAACACCACTAATTTTATGAGAGATTTGCTAAAAATGAATTTCTCATTCAGTTTCTTTATGATACACGAGAGTAATCCTTATATACAAATCAGATTCTAACTAATCTAACTTAATCAGCTCTTAGCAGCTGTAACAGATTCTTAACAAACTAACTAAATGCTCACATGTGCACATTCACGTGCTTCACTAAACAATGTACAAACTAACTAGACTACATTCAGTATAGGCTACATTAATATGCACTACTTCATTAAACAAAAGCTCCACTAGAAAAACACCATTCTTTGTCAAACTATTCTCAAAATATGTATAATTATAAATAAATTCTTTCATATTGTTATACATAGTATTGTTATCAACATATGAGGAATGGTGTACATAGGTCTATATATATATAAGTTCATTACTCAAGAATATGAATATGAGCGTTATCACCATATTTATTTTCACAAATATAATACTTATTATTTTAATGGTAGAAGTTTCCAAAATTAAAGATTGAAGTTATTAATTTTCAATAACTATCCATTATATTTGAAACTCATGCACCTTTTCAATTACCAAAAAAATCAATATAAATAAATTGTATAGAAATTTCAGTTCATTTGTCAATTAATATTATAATGCACCAACGTAATATAATTATTTCTGTTCTAAAGCATATTTAAAAGAGATTAAATTATGTAAGGACATGGTGTAAAACTCATGTTTTACCCTTCCAATCTTAATATTCCACATCATCTTATCACATATTTAAAAATAAGTACAATCACACTCAATCAATTATAATACCCATAACCACCGCACATCCTTGGTGTAGTGGTCACTCTACAAATATAAATACATGTGGGGTGTGGAGGGGGCAAGAGTCGGGGTTCAAGTCTCTAGGAAGAAGTTTCACACACATATACACTTAAATTAAGTTAGAGTAGAAATTCTATCTTGTATAAAAAATAATAATAATAATAATAATAACAATAATATTAATACCCATATATAAATCCAACCAAATTAGGAATTTATTGAAATATTATTAGGTGTAGTAGGATGTATTGAATTTTAAGTAAAATGTTGATGTTGCATTCTCTTATTGGATGGTGTAAAACATGAGTTTTACACCCTATCCTTACGAAATTCAGACTCTATTTTAAATGATAATCTTACAGGAGCATGATACCCGGCTAAAGGAAATTTAACACCAAATGATATTTTCAACAAATAAATAATTCTGCAGAGAAACAAATAATAAAGATAAGCCATAAAGCCACACAAACAAAGGACATATGTTGGATTTTTCTTTTTTAAACATATATCGAACTTGCCTAATGGTTAGCTTTAGTGAAAAAGAAAAGAAAAAAAAAAGACATCTACATTTATTTACTAACATTTTAAAATAAATAAATTATTAAAACAACAATCAAGTAAAGGATTCAAATATGTACAATAAACCAACATTTGGGTGGCCTAGTTAGTAAAATACTGGGCCAACTAGTCTTATGACTTGAATTTGAGTCTTAAACAACCAACTTTGTGTTGGTGCTCTTTATATCTTATCTCCATTTCAAACAGTTGACCAAAAAAGTAAGTGAGTTCCTCACACAAACCGGGAGTATGAGATTTCATTCGAGAGCGAGTAAAACTAACCGGTGCATATGACTTTTTGTTTAGACTGTTTGATATATAATTTATTCATAGAATTTTCTACTAGAAAAAACCAAACCGTGACCACTATAAGGGGCCATAGAAAAAACCAGACCATGACCACAATAAGGGGCGATACTTCATAGATGAGACAAATTAGGTGATGAGAAACATATGAGTGGTAAGACTTTTCAATAGGACAAAGAACTTGGACCCACAATCTTGGAGACTTTTGTAGGGGACAAGAACCTAGACCACATCCGCATAAGCATAATAAAGTTCTACTCTGCCAGTTCCAAGAAGAAGCTCTCAACACTTTACGAATGGGCCATAGCCCAATTGTATTCCATCTTGTCATGTAGTGTGAGGTCATGGATTCATGGATCTAGGGGTGTTCAAGTCAAGCCTGCGGACCAATCCACCCACCCAATTTACACTACAATTCTATTTTACATTACAATTTATTAAAATATCAATAAAGAAAGAAACAAAATAAAATATCAAATTATATCTTTCTTCACACATGACTATTATCCATGCTTTTTTCCTTCATCTTTGAGGTATGTAAAGAAAGAAGAAAAAAAAAAAAGTAAATGCAAAATAAATAATACCAATATAAATTTTCATTGTTACTATAGCATCTATATAGTTTTCCACAATTTTCCATGATTTAATGTAAGTGAATTTTAAACTTAGTTAACTAAAATGTAGCCACTTTCCTATTATACAAGAACTCGAGTGCTCTAAAACCAGGATGTTACCTTTTGCTCACCACTAAGTAAATTAAACTTACTACTGAATAAATTGTGCTTGTAATTGAATGGTTCCTAGTCAGAAATATCATTCTCACTTCGTTACCGCTCAAATATTGTCCGAGCCCACAATAAATCATGAACCTATCCTTTACGTAGAATTAGGTCCAGGCTCCAGAATTTCATCTATGTAAAGTAATATGACAGGGCCCTCTGGTCCGTTTCGAATATTATTTGAATGAAAAATGGTTGAAGGACGAGGACAAATTGCTTTACCCCAAGGTCTAATCATGCAATGCAATTTTCATGAACGTGTGGTCCAAAGCAGACGAGAAATATGCTTTTCAAGTACAGTAACAATGCATGTGATCAGTTTGTGGAGGGAGATCACTGATCACTCCTTTCTTTCTGTTACACTCATCTTTTTATTAACTATAAATGTAATCACTCAAGGTCAGGGAGGACAGTGTATGCGGAGGGAGATCACTTGCGAGAGTTGGAGGAAAACACAAGTGAAAAATGGAAGCTTATAATATTAAGGGAGGGATTGTTATACATTATCCTCTGGCATTGTTTGTGATACTGATTCTGAACGCATATTGTTGTTGTGGTTCTACTGTCCTTGTTGAGAGCAACACCACTAATTTCCTGAGCAATGACGTCCTTGGTGAATTCCTGACTGACGACGACTTGGAGTTCCCGGTGCACTCCTACATAAGTCGGATGCTTGCTGGCTCTCCCAATGCTCCACTGAATCCCGTAAAACCAGCACCTCCTTGTGGGCAATATAACGACGGTAGTTATTGCATCAATTCTCAACGTAGGATACCGAGAGGTTTGTACGATCGCTCAGGGCGTCGTTGAAACTTCGCAATGTGTTTCCTTTCAGCTGTGCACTTGTTCTTCTCTTTATATCCCATTCTTCTTGGTTTTTATTATTATTTTTATATATATATATATATATATATAATGTGCTGTATTTTAGATCCAATAAGGATGGTGAATCCGTGTATCTGCGCGTTAGACATCTTAAATAAATTTTGGATATTTTTGGCATTATCTCAATTCTAAGGTAGGTTATTGTATTTTATCATTTATTTATTTTTTATTATTTTTGTGATTGGTCACCGTGTGGGAGAGACGCAAATGGCAATACTCTATATAAATAGTAGACATTTTTGCTAACCATTTTGTGAAATTGTAATCGTTGAGTCTCAATTGTGTTTTTTCACAATAGCAAATAATAAATTCATTGTATTTGAGATGTTTTTGAACTCTCTACAAGGACCAATAAAGGGCTCGTTTGGTTTGGCTATAACTCAGTTTTTATATCTCAATACTCATAACTCAAACTCAAAATCAATAACTCATAACCTAAACCTCACTTTATCTCAAAAACTCCAAAATTATTATTTGATCACATAACTCACTTTTTGCCATCATAACTCATATTTCAGAAACTAAAAACACCAAAATTCTATTTTCAGTTTCCATCATCCATTACTCAAATTTTTGAGTTTTGTGTGATGGAAACATCACCCAAAAACCAAACCAAACAAGATTTTTTCTGATTAGGACAATAAGAAAACCTCTAAATGTTTGGCCGAGTCCAAAAGGCAAGGACTGGAAGGAAGCACAACTATTTATTTTTAGTTTTGTAAATTCTGTATCACACAAGGCACAAACAACTTCGCAATCCTCACTCTTCACCCCCACCCTTTATTTTTCCGGCATATACAAGTCTCTACAAACCTAGCTACAAAATATTGGGGGAGATAGGTTGATCGAATAATTCAATAATTTGGATGCTATTTATCTTTCTATTGTTGGAAGAAAGTAGCTTTTCCTCCTATAATTTTTCTCTCAATTTGTTTGAGTCAGTAACCTCTTTCTCCCATGAAGACCCACCAAATCTTCTGCTTATTCGTCATTCTTTGTCGTATCTTAATCGTAACCTCCACACCTCGTTATATTGCTGATGAAAATAATACCATCAGCTGTGGCTCCTTTGGCATCTCAAGGGCGAATGATGAGTGTGACTGGACCGGAGACATAGGCTCCAAGTTTGCTCCCACAAAAGAACCTAATCACAAACCTAATACCTCTACAGCCGAAATCCAAGGTACCTCTAATGTTGTCCCCTACATGACTGCCCATTTATCTAACTGGCAATTCACATACATGTTTCCGGTCACCCCTGGCCCGAAATTTGTTCGGTTGTACTTTTACTCGACTTCTTACTTAGGTTTTGAAAGGTCTAAGGACTTTTTCACAGTCATCGGGCCACAATAATATTTATAAAGAGTTTTGCATCAATGTCGATAAGAGTCAAAAACTGAATTTCAGCTTCATCCCTTTCTCTAGTAATTACTATGCTTTCATTAATGGAATTGAGATAGTTTCCATGCCTGAAGACTTATACTATAGACCACATAGTGTCGCTAATGGTGAAGAACTTGTCCCTTTTTATGTCAACCAAGCTCCTAAGTTCTACATAAACAACAGCATGGCACTCGAGATGGTTTATCGATTAAATGTTGATGGGGGCTCGATATCACCAGAGGAAGACGTTGGCATGTTTAGACAATGGTCCGACGGCACTGATTATCGGTTGAGTGAAGGTGTTAACCCTCATTTTGTATTTACGCCACTCCATTACTTATATATACCAAATTACACTGCACCTGATGCTGTCTATCAGTCTGCAATTTCAATGGGCCCAAACAGCACTAAGAACTTGATGTCTAATTTGACATGGGGATTACTTGTTGATACGGGATTCAATTATCTGGTGAGGCTCCATTTCTGCGAAATAGAGCCTAACATATCCGTCCCCAGGGTAAGAATATTCAACATATATATAGACTATCAACAAGCTGAAGAAGCGGCAGATGTAGTATTGTGGATTGACGGTAACTATAGGCCTTACTTCAAGGACTACGTAGTAATGATCAGAAACAAGGGTGAGGACAAGCATCTTCTTTCCATTGATCTACAACCTAGATCAGACTCTATTTTGTGGGATGCCATTTTAAACGGTGTGGAAGTGTTCAAGTTGAGTGATCAATATGGAAATCTTGCCGTACTTAATATGGTGCCTCCACCGCTGGATCAAGAACCTACTCCAGCAGCCAACGAATCCAAGACAAAGAAAGCAATATTCATTGCCATTGGAAGTGGTTTGGGCATCTTAGTCGTGCTCACTCTAGTGTGTTGCATGGTTCTCTGTAAACTGAAGAAGACTAGGCGTTTTGGTTCTTGCCATCCTCTAGCAAAGTGGTGGTGTCGGTCTAGGCTAGATACTTACAAAAGAGAGTTCTCAAGGAGAATAGCTTCATCGCTGCCTGGAGAATTGTGCCGCTACTTCAGACTAGATGAAATCAAAACAGCATGCAACAACTTCGACGAAGATCTAATTATCGGTGTAGGTGGTTTTGGCAATGTTTATAAGGGTCTGATTGAGCAAGGTAATGTATAATGCCATGATTATCTTTTATTTTTAGTTTTTTTTTTTTCCTAAATTTGTCCTAATTGCAGTCTATCTACATATAATTAAGATTAGTGATACTATATTTTAATTTATAGAGATGTTTAATAATTTGATCAAAACCAATTTGTGCTGTGTCCAATTCCTATGCGTACTGGACATGGCCATATATGAAGGGAAAATATTCTCTTAAACTCATTTTACATCTACTATTTTACATAATATCCACAATTGATGTGTTGATATGCACATTTTAGAAGATAAAGAAAAATGACAATATTTAAACATGAAAGTGGATGTGAGAGTATCAATACCCATTATATGAACAATAAAATGTAATTAACATGTCCTATTTTAGTACATCTTCACATCTTCTAGTTTCCAAATAGCATAGAAACTAGACATAAGTCATACCCATTTTTTACACACAATAATACAAGAATGGTGCTAAAGACAATAAAAATTTTAATTTTATTACATAAAATTTATAAGCTGATTTGCTCCCATAGGTATTAAAATCTACCAATTGCATTCATGGCAACATTTATTGGGTTTTAGAAACATAATGATACAATATTCCATCCTTCAAGTAATATGATGGTGGCAATCAAGCGCATGAAACAGGAATCTCGACAAGGTGTTTGTAAGTTTTTAACAGAGATTGAGATGCTTTCTTAATTTCGTCATGTGCACCTTGTGTCTCTCATCGGATATTGCAATGATGAGGGTGAGATGATACTTGTTTACAAGTACATGGCAAATGGTACCCTCCGCCACCACCTCTATGACACCTTTAATGATCCCCTCACCTGGAAACAAAGGCTCCAAATATGCATAGGAGCAGCACGTGGTTTGCACTACCTCCACACATGTACAAAGCACCCTATTATCCACCGTGACGTGAAGACAACAAATATTCTATTGGATGAGAAATGGGTATCCAAGGTTTCCGATTTCGGATTGTCCAAAATGGGTTTAGATAACACTACGATTAGTACACTAGTAAAGGGGACATGGGGGCATTTGGATCCAGATTATGCTAGGCGCCAGCAATTGACTGAGAAATCCGATGTGTACTCATTTGGTATAGTGATGTTTGAAGTGGTATGTGCCAGAAAAGCATTGAATCCAAAACTCCAAGAAGAGCAGCGAAATTTGGCAAGCTGGGCTAAAAAATGCATTGATAGAGGAACCATCAACCAAATCATTGATCCATATCTAACGAACAAGATAGCACCAGAGTGTTTAAAGGTACACATGGAACTTGCAAAAAGTTGTGTACGTGATCATGGAATCCAACGGCCCACAATGAATGATGTAATGGAAAAGCTAGAGTTTGCATTTGAACTCCAGGAGAATGCAGAAGCAAAAGCAACCAAGGATGCTGATTCAAAAAGAGGAATCATTATTCCATGTTGCCACTGCCAATGGAGCTCCTTGGTTGGAGTCGACTAGTGGAACTGAGTTAAGTACAATTAGTACTAGATTACATTACCCTAGTCTTAATTCTATTGCTACTATAAGTATCACAAGCCAAGATTTCTCCTTGACCACTAAAAACAGTAGTTCTTAAGCTTTTTTACTGTTTTTAAGCTTTTTAAAAAAAATATTTTATTATTGTTGTGTCTTTCTAAAGTCGGGAATAGTTATGATATGGTGTGAATGTTATTGACATATTGTTCTAGAAAAAAGAAACATTAGAAGAAAAAGAAATACTATGAAGTCAAAAAAATTTCCCATTTTTCGGATTTTTCTCTAATGAGTTGAAATTAATACTGGGGGACAATTAATTGACTTGTTTATTACGGTACATGACTTTTTTTTTTTTTTTTAGTAAGCGGTACATGGGATATGAACTAAATGCAATGTTGTTTTAATTAAAATAAAAGTTTCTCGTATTGATATTTCTTGAGGAAAATATCTATATTTTATTCTTAAATGTTTAAGATGGAGAAACTTCTTTCAATCAAAAAAATAAATAAATAAATAAAAGATGGAGAAACTTCTCGATTAGCACATATACAACAAAGATAAAGGCTAGCATTGCTAGTTGCTACCATTGCTTTGGATGATTTAAATTATCTTTCAGTGTAATAATTTATGAGTGCGTGTTTTACACGTATTTGTTGAATCTGATTTCAAACCTTTACTAGCTAATTCAATTTAAACTATATAACTTATTCTAAGGAACTCATATTGTTACTAATTTACGGGAAATTATTGTGTACTCCGAGAGTACCTAATTATTTTCCTTCTCTCATAAGGGTTCCCGTTTTCATCCAATCTATTTGAATTTTCTAAGATAATACATTTAGTGGTCTATTTCGATTAAGGGAGAGTAGAGTAAAGTAAATAAAAATTGGCCTAAAATTAGTCTGTTTTTAGCCAACTCTACTCTACTTCCTTCCACTCCCCCTCTCTCCACTCTCAATCCAAATAGACCCTTACATATACCATGAACATTGATTTTAATGACCAATGTTACCATATTAATGTACTTAGGAAAAAAATGTTACTATTGATGTTGATATTAAAATAATAATATGTTGGATCGGTTTATAAATAATAAAATAAATTATAATGTGCATACGCATGGGTTACACACTAGTGCATACGCATGGGATACACATTAGTTATATTAATCACTCAAATAAATAATCACATATAATGTGCAAATAAACTTGAAATAATGTGAATAGTAAGATAGATATTACCGAGATACATGGCTTGGCTGAGGGGCAACACTCACTCTCTTTAAGGCATTTAGCACCACTGTGGGAGAATATTAAAAATACATCTCAACCAGTGCAACGGGTTCACTAGCATGATGCCCCTAGGATACAGCAGCTCAGCCATGTACATTGTAGGCTCCATGAATATGCACTACTTCATTAAACAAAAGCTCCACTAGAAAAATACCATTCTTTGTCAAACTATTCTCAAAATGTGTATAATTAAAAATAACTTCTTACATACTGTTATACATAGTATTGTTATCAACATATGAGGAATGGTGTACATAGGTCTATAAATATAAGTTCATTACTCAAGAATATGAATATGAGCATTATCACCATATTTATGTTCACAAATATAATACTTATTATTTTAATGGTAGATGTTTCCAAAATTAAAGATTGAAGTTATTTCTTTACAATAACTATCCATTATATTTGAAACTCATGCACCTTTTCAATTACCAAAAAAAATCAATATAAATAAATGAGAGATGCTACGTCTACAACATTTTTACAAAAAATTACAGGCGGTTAGTTGTTATTGGTTCAAATTTGAAACTAACACTAAGATTACTTTTTTGCCCCAACAATAACAACTAGTAACAACCTACCACTTAGAATTTGTTGTAAAAATGTTGTAGACATATCATTTCTCTAAATAAATTGTATAGAAATTTCAGTTCATTTGTCAATTAATATTATAATGCACCAACGTAATATAATTATTTTTGTTCTAAAGCATATTTTAAAGAGATTAAATTATGTAAGAACGTGGTGTAAAACTCATGTTTTACCCTTCCAATCTTAACATGCCACATCATCTTATCATCACATATTTAAAAATAAGTACAACCACACTCAATCAATTATAATACCCATAACCACTACACATCCTTGGTGCAGTGGTCACTCTACAAGTATAAATACATGTGGGGTGTGGGGGGCAAGGGCCATGATTCAAGTCTCTAGGAGAAAGCTTCACACACATATACACTTAGATTAAGCTGGAGTAGAAATTCTATCTTGTATAAAATAAAAATAAAATAAAAAATTAATACCCATATATAAATCCAACCAAATTAGGAATTTATTGAAATGTTATTAGGTGTAGTAGGATGTATTGAATTTTAAGTAAAATGTTAATGTTGCAATCTCTTATTGGATGGTGTAAAACATAAGTTTTACACCCTATCCTTACCAAATTTGGACTCTATTTTAAATGATAATCTTACAGGAGCATGATACCCCGCTAAAGGAAATTTAACACCAAATGATATTTTCAACAAATAAATAATTCTGCAGAGAAACAAATAATAAAGATAAGCCATAAAGCCGCACAAACAAACGACATATGTTGGATTTTTCTTTTTTAAACATATATCAAACTTGCCTAATGGTTCACTTTAGTGAAAAAGAAAAAAAAAAAAAAAAAAAAAAGACATTTACATTTATTTACTAACATTTTAAAATAAATAAATTATTAAAACAACAATCAAGTAAATGATTTAAATATGTACAATAAACCAACATTCGGGTGGCCTAGTTAGTAAAATACCGGGCTAACAAGTCTTATGACTTGGATTTGAGTCTTAAACAACTAACTGTGTTGGTGCTCTTTATATCTCATCTCCATTTTAAACAGTCGACTAAAAAAATAAGTGAGTTCCTCACATAAACCGGGAATATGAAGCCTTATTCGAGAGCGAGTAAAACTGACCAGTGCTATGACTTTTTGTTTAGACTGTTTGATATATAATTTATTCATAGAATTTTTTATTAGAAAAAACCAAACCGTGACCACAATAAGGGGCCATAGAGAAAACCAAACCATGACCACAATAAGGGGCCATACTTCATAGATGAGACAAATTAAGTGATGAGATACGTATGAGTGGCAAGACTTTTCAATAGGACAAATAACTTGGACCCACAATCTTGGAGACTTTTGTAGGGGACAAGAACCTAGACCACATCCGCATAAGCATAATAAAGTTCTACTCTGCTAGTTCCAAGAAGAAGCTCTCAACACCTTACGAATGGGCCACTGCCAATGGAGCTCTTTGGTTGGAGTCGACTAGTGGAACTGAGTTAAGTACAATTAGTATTGGATTAAGTTATCCTAGTCTTGATTCTGTTACTACTATTAGTATCACAAGTCAAGATTTGTCCTTGGCCACTAAAAATAGTAGTTCTTAAGCTTTTTTTAAACTGTTTTTAACCTTTTTTTTTTATATTTTATTATTGTTGTGTCTTTCTAAAGTCGGGAATAGTTATGATATGGTGTGAATGTTATTGACATATTGTTCTAGAAAAAAGGAAACATTAGAAGAAAAAAAAAATACTATGAAGTCAAAAAAATTTCCCATTTTTTCGGATTTTTCTCTAATGAGTTGAAATTAATATTGAGAGACAATTAATTGACTTGTTTATTACGGTACATGACTTTTTTTTTTTTTGGGAAGCGGTACATGGGATTTGAACTAAATGAAATGTTGTTTTTAATTAAAATAAAAGTTCCTCATATTAATATAAACATTTTTTTTTTGTTGGTTTTCTTGAGGAAAATATCTATATTTTATTCTTAAATGTTTAAGATGGAGAAACTTCCTTCAATCAAATAAATAAAAGATGGAGAAACTTCTCGGTTAGCACATATACAACAAAGATAAAGGCTACCATTGCTAGTTGCTACCATTGCTTTGGATGATTTAACTTATCTTTCAGTGTAATAACTTATGAGTGCATGTTTTACACGTATCTGTTGAATCTGATTTCAAACCTTTACTAGCTAATTCGATTTAAACTATATAACTTATTCTAAGGAACTCATATTGTTACTCACTTACTAATCTTTTTGAGGTAAATCCGTAAATGCCTATCTGGTTGGAGTTTTTCCTAAAATTTCAGTGAGGAAATTTTGTGATGATATTCTGAATGGAGTGAATAAATAATTATGAGGAGCTTCAAATATGATTATGCTTTCAATTAATGCAAATTCCTTGCGGCATGACACTTTTTCTCTCATGAGGGTTCCCGTTCTCATCCAATCTATTTGAATTTTCTAAGATAAAATATTTAATGGTCTATTTTGATTCAAAGGGAATAGAGTTGAGTAAATAAGAATTGGCCCAAAAATAGTTTGTTTTCAGTTAACTCTATTCTACTCCCTTCTACTCCCCCGCCCTCCCTCCTTAATCCAAACAGGCCCCTACATATACCACGAACATTGATTTTAATGTCCAATGTTATCATATTAATAATGTACTTCGAAAAAAAAAATTACTATTGATGTTGATATTAAAATAATAATATGTTGGATCAGTTTATAAATAATAAAATAAATCATAATTCACAATTACATAATAAGCTCACAACAAATTACATAAACTTTCACTTATCTTTATATATATATATATATATATATGTATGTATGTATATTAAAATTCAAACCTTAGAGAAAATTAAATTAAATTCCAATTTAAATTTTAAATGGAGTCCAATTAGGCATCATGTGTTTCATATAATGTTTAATTTTTGTGCCAAGTAAATTATTGAGTGTAAAAAAGGAAGTGTCAAAATCCAATTAGATTCTAAATTAGATTTCAATTTTGTGCCACATCTTAATCTAATTTTTTTTAATTTTTGTGACAAGTGAATTATTTGTTGCAAAAATCAAAAAGTCTAAATCCAATATATAAATAAATAAACAATATGAAATTATTACATATTTTAGAAATTTATGGTTTAAAAAATGTTTAAGCTAATATCATGTATAATTTTAACCTCTTCTCAAAAAAATATATAATTTGAACCCAGTTATTGTGATTATTTTTAATTGTACTCGTGCATATGCATGGGTTACACACTAGTTATACTAATCACTCAAATAAATAATCACATATAATGTGAAAATAAACTTGAAATAATGTGAATAGTAAGATAGATATCACCATGATACATGGCTTGGCTGAGGGGCGACACTCACTCTCTTTAAGGCATTTAGCACCACTATGGGAGAATATTTAAAATACATCTCAACCGATGCAATAGGTTCACTAGCACAATGCCCCTAGGATACAACAGTCCAGCCACATACGTTGTAGGCTCCATGAATATGCATTACTTCATTAAACAAAAGCTCCACTAGAAAAACACCATTCTTTGTCAAACTATTCTCAAAATATGTATAATTATAAATAACTTCTTACATATTGTTATAAATGTAGACATATGCGTGTATTGTTATCAACATATGAGGAATGGTGTACATAAGTCTATATATATAAGCTCATTACTCAAGAATATAAGCGTTATCACCATATTTATTTTCACAAATATAATACTTATCTAATACTATATATACTAGCAGAAGCTTTAAGGAGATGCTGCCACATTAGGAAAAAAGGTTATCTAAAATTCTGACACGTTTAACTTTAAAAGGGATACATTATATTGTTTGGCAATGCTACGCACTGTTTAAAAGTCTGTCATTATAAATATCAAAAAAATAGCTGGCTAAAATGAAAGAGTACACGTAAATAGAAATAGGGAGGCAATCACATCAAAAAAAAAGAAAAAAAAAAGAAATAGGGAGGCAGTCAAATCGAGAGAGAGGCTATGGATGCACGAAGAAAGAAGAGAGAGGCGATGAAGACACGGTGAAAGAAATAGAGAAAGAGAGAGGCGATCCTGCTCTGCCAGTCCCCTCGCTATACTCCGACCACCAGAACTGCAGACACATAGTCTCTACCGTTCCGATTCTCCTTTTCCTTCGACAAATTCAGCCGTTCTCTCTGTCTTTCTTAAAATCAAAAACCCTAACCATTGAGTTTTCTTTCCATCAGCCCAGCCCCACCCATATACCGCCGGGAAAAACCCCACTTAAAACATCAAGCGGTTGGAAGTAAAGCCTCAATCCCAACCAACCCGATTAAAAGGAAAAGAAAATCAAAAACTTCCATTGCCCATGTATCCATTGTTTGCAATCAGAGAACGTCTTTCAATTTCTCTACCGGTTAGTTTTCTCTTTACTTTCGGTTTGTGTATTAATTATGATCAGTTTTTTATAATTTGGCTGGATTCTTTTTTTATTGAACTTTCTGGGTTATATTTTTTATTAAGGTATTTGAGTTAGATTTGGTTTTGTTTTGGGTATTTGGTTAAATTGATGTGTGGGTACCTATTTATGGTGTCCAGTTAAAAATAGAGCAATAGATTATTCTACAAAAAAATATAAGCCACACGAATAGGGTAGGAATAAAAAATGGCAATTGGGCTTTTTCCTTATCTAGGTATTTTAGAAGAATTAACGTGGATCTCTTTGAGGGATGCTATTATTATCTAGGTTTTTCGATTAGGAGTAGTTTTGTTTAATTAGTTTAAACAGATGGGTTAGATTTGGGTTTGAGGGATTTTGGTTAGAAGTTGTTTTGTTTCGGGTATCTAACTTGGCTTAAATTGGTTTTAAGTATCTAGAATCGATTTTTCCCATTTGGGTCACTTTTATTTTGAATTTGCTTTCCCATTTAGATTAAGACGAAGATTTGTTCTGTCACTCAAAACACAATTCTTCAAAAATCAAAACCACACCAAAGTTTTATTTTAAAATTTTATTTTTTTGGGTCTGTTGTTTCTGAATGGTCACTTTATAAAAGCCAGAGTGAATCTGCATTTTTTTGTAACTAAAATCTTCACTACACTGTTTCACAAAATCTATTCTGCACTGATTCATAAAAATCTGCACTGCACTGCACTATTTCATTAAATCCGCTCTGTTTTGAATAACTTTCTGCACTGTTTTTAAATAACTTTTGTCTTGGTTATCTTTGTGTTTTTTCTTTATGTGTTTGTTTAAATTTTCCAGTGAAGACGTGGAACAAATATAGGTTCTGATAAATAAAATCTATAAACATTTCCCAAAACCATTCTCTGTTCTTAAAGAGAACAAATATGACAAAGAAATTGGACCTAAATAAAATAGGACAAATAATTTTTTTAAATCAATTAAATTTCTTAATCAATTTTGACGCTGCATTACATGTCTCTAAAACTATCAAAGTTCATATTTTAATGCATAACTTAATGGGAGATTAGGAGAAAGAGAGACAATAAAATTTGATAAAACAATACCTGAAGTTGTGTTATGACGTATATCGTTAATTGAAAAATAGCCATCCTCATTTGCTTTGCTCCAAAATTCGTACTCTTAATAATTGGGAATTGACATGCAAAAGTTGTTTATAAGGCAAACAATGTTATGGTTAGGGGTGAAAGTTTTTAATTAGAATACTTTATCTTGGCTTTTGAATCCTTTGGGCATATTTTGATATGATTAGGGAAGGTGGCTATGTAGAATCCATTGTGCCATTTAGAATACTTAATATTTACATTTTCTTACTCTATGCAAATTAAGTGCACTTGATTTATGTGTAGGAACTGAGGGCAACTCAGCCAAATCACGAGAAAGAGATTTTGTGGCATATGTGAAGTTTGCCTTGGATCTGACCAATGCACCACTAAAACATTATGCAACTGTTTGGAAAAAAAGAAGAAGGTGTTGGAACATTTTAATATTAAATAATTAAAAATGAATAAATGTTATAACATAAATGAAAAAATGTGGGAGTGAATATGGAAGATGAAGAGTTAGTGAAAATGATTAATCCCACATTGAAAAGGAGAGAGACTATTTTATTCTTTTTAATTGTGGTGATTAATGGGCTAAAATGTATTGTCTCAGATATTGGGCTAGATACGTGCGCAAGGGGGAGGTGAAGAGTGGAGGTGTCAAAATTGGAAATGAATCAGCCTCTTGGATCCTCCTACTTGACAGCCCATTCAGAGAAATTACCATATCCGTTGGTGAGTAAATGGCCCGAATTAATACTCCATTTTTATTATGGAAAATAAAGAGCCATTAACCCACTTAATGGACTTTCCGTTTGGGCCTATTCATTCTTCAGAAACTCCTTATCTCACCATTAATTATGTAACTCCAGCCCATCAGATTAATATCCAACAATTAATCTTATAACACCCACTACATCAGAATAATGGACCTAATTAAATCAAAATAAATTGGGTAGTAATTTCGTGAGGCCCATTGAGCCTATAAATAGACTCATTCAGACCCAATCCAAGTTACAACAATTCACAATACACATAAAGGAAAAAATAGAGAGATTCTTGGCAAGGAAGGGTGTTCTTTCTGGTGGAGCTTTGGGCTTGAACACTTTGTGCAGAGGTTGTTCTAGCCATACAACACTTGTTGGGCTGTTGTATCCTGGGGGAGACAAGTCAGAGAAGGTCTGCACCGGTTACAAAGTTTAGCCAACCAAGGGCTTGAATCTCCTTAAAGAGAGCGAGTGCCGCGCCTCATTCCAAATTGTGTTGTGTAATTCCTTTCTTTATACTAATAATATTCAGAAGTATTATTCAGTTTCTCGTTGTGTTATTTCCATTATTATTGTGATTGCACCAACAGAAGGTAATTATGTTTCTTTAAGATGTTTCCTTGCTGTTCTATCTTTTAGATTTTAAGTAGTTATTGAAGAGAGATACAGCTTGATTATTACTATTTAATCGTTTTTTTTTTTTTTTTGGGTTATGTTGTGTGGATTGCAAATAGTCAAAACTTTAATTTGAAGGAAAATTATTGGCTAGGGTGCCTCAGTGTTATTTTGGACCATGTGATGCTCTTTTAACCATAGTGAGGAATGTCTATTTACTCACTATAATATTGTGCCCTTTTTTTCCTTCAGTATTTCAATGCATTATTTCTAATACCTTTCAAAAAGTAGGAAGGTTTAGGATATCTCTGGATTAATCTCTAAACCCCCAATTTTTGTTAGGATCACACGTGCATAATTTGTTGAAAGAAATAACTATAAGTTTACAACTTAAAAGGAAGTTAGAGGATTTTTTTTATATAAATGTGACCCATAAGAGGATTGCATAATCTATGTATGATTTCTTTGGTGTATTAATGGAGATTCATGCTAAGATTATGTACTTTTAATGATACTATTGTACAAGGGATTATTTGTAACTAAAAAAATTTATGTGAAAAGTAGTGGTATGATGATTGATGTCTTGGTTTACAAACTCATCAGGTTTGAATGGCCTACTCTATTGTCATATCCATGAGAATTAAAGCTATGTAATGGCTAATGATTCAATAAGTGCATTAGCTAATGCCAAGTGCCTGTCAAATGGCTGATGAGAAGATCATGAGCAAGGACTTCAAGTAATCAAAAGACAGAAATTACCCCCACTAGGTGCAGTCAAAGTAAATGTTGATGCTGGTATGTTAATGAATGCTTTAATTTTGAGTGTAGTAGTTCAAGATGAAATGCAATCTATCTTAAAGCTTGGACAAAGAAAAGTTTAAATCCAGTGATCCTTTTACGATGGAAAAATTTGCACCCACTAATAGTTCTTTATGTTGTAGTAATTCCTCTCTTCCTCTTTCATTTGGGAGGTTTGATTCAGAAATGTATCCTTTATTTCTTATTAATGAAATTTTTCATTTAGCCAAAAAAAGGAAGAAAAAAAAAATCCTATTAAGGACTTTGCAAACAATTTCTTCATGAACATGTAGTCTACAATTCAGTTTTGCCAAATTAGGGCAGGTATCTATAATAGTGGTTAAATTTAAGCAATTTGGAAAAAAAAAGCTTTGGACTCTAGCATATATAAATATATGCTAACCTTATTTAAATGGTTAAAAATTAACCTTACTGATTTAGATCATAGTCCTAGAGACAAACGTCTGGGGTTTAGATACTTTGTTTTTGTACAGATAAATAGCCAGTGGCGGAGCTTAATGCTCTAAAACATTGAAAGAGAATCACAAGCAACATATGCAATTAGTGCTTCTAAAGTCCTACACATTCTTTCATCTGCCCTTGCTCAATGACAAATAGTGCTTCCCCTATTTAACTTTAAGTGAGTTAGTGCTTCATTTTTATTATATTGAAGCCATTTGCAATTTGTAAAGCTAAAGATAAATATTACGTTAATGGAAAATTGTATTGATAATGTAATTTACTAGCGAATGCAACCAATATATTAAGTAATTCTAATTGAAAATTTAACTGAATTTATTTTTTTGAATTGGGAAAAAGGTTTTACTTAATGTTATTATTATTTTAAACATCTTTCCAATGAATTTATGTTAATTTGTGATTGGTATACTTTGGGTAGTTGTGGATTTGTATTTGGGTGTTAGGACATTTGTTTGTTGCAAATGAGGCAATTAAAATCATGATGAAATTTGGGAAATATAAAACGTGATAATTTACCTATTGTTAGATTGGATAAGTGGACAAGAAAATGAGTACAAGCTACATTTAATGCTTACCATAAATTTTTTTTTTTTTCTTCCCGATTTAGAGATTTTTATCAGACATGTTTAAAGGAAAAAGAAATGACAAGCTATCTATCACTGTTTCATGTGATTTAGATTTGAGATGGTAGAACTAATTTTGCATTTGTATGTGTTTTTAACTTGGAATCAATTTAAAGTATTTTTTTTTTAAAGTTCTGATATGTCCAGGTATGCAAGAAGATCATCAATGGCTTGGTTGCTCACAACATTAGACTCATAAACTTTTAAGGGGTTAAACTATTTGACTTTTGGTCTATTTTAAGATTATAAATGTTACTTTGAGTTATGAATCTAAATTTTTATGATGTTATGAAGAAAACTATTTGTTTTTCCACTATTGTAAGTTTAATTTTTTCCCCCTTATTCAAAGTGTGTTAATATATGTTACTATGATGAAATATGATTTGATTTACTTTTGATGATGTTATATAAAAAAGAAAAATACTTATGAGATGCTATAAAAATACAACAAAAAAATTATAAAATAATTTTAAAAAAAAAAGTCCCGTGCATTTGCATGGGTTACAAGCTAGTTGGTTTAATGGTAGAAGTTTCTAGAATTAAAGATTGAAGTTATTTCTTTACAATAAATATCCATTATATTTGAAACTCATGCACCCTTTCAATTACCACAAAAATCAATATAAATAAATTGTATAGAAATATTTCAATTCATTTGTCAACTAATATTATAATGCACCAACATAATATAATTATTTTTGTTCTAAAGTATATTTTAAAGAGATTAAATTCTGTAAGGATATGGTGAAAAAATCATGTTTTATCCCTTCAATCTTAACATGCCACATTATCTTATCACATATTTAAAAATAAGTACAACCACAATCACACTCAATCAATTCTAATACCCATATATAAATCCAACCAAATTAGGAATTTATTAAAATGTTATTAGGTGTAGTAGGATGTATTGAATTTTAAATAAAATGTTGATGTGACAATCTCTTATTGAATGGTGTAAAACATGAGTTTTACACCCCATCTTTACTAAATTCAGACTCTATTTTAAATGATAATCTTATGGGAGCATGATACCCAGTTAAAGGAAATTTAACACCAAATGATATTTTCAACAAATAATTAATTCTGCATAGAAAAACAAATAATAAAGATAAGCCATAAAGCCACACAAAAAAAGGACATATGTTGGATTTTTCTTTTTTAAACATATATCGGACTTGCCTAATGGTTTGTTAGTGAAAAAGAAAAAAAGAAAAAGATATCTACATTTATTTACTAACATTTTAAAATAAATAAATTATTAAAACAACAATTAAGTAAATGATTAAAATATGTACAATAAACCAACATTCGGGTGGCCTAGTTAGGCCAACAAGTCTCATGACTTGGATTTGAGCCTCAAACAACTAACTGCATATTGGTGCACCTTATATCTCATCTTCATTTCAAATAGTCGACTAAAAAAATAAGTGAGTTCCTCACACAGACCGTTCAAAGTGTTGGTATCCGGATTTGAACTAAGGAGCTTCCAGTCAAACTCAAAACAACCACTCAAACCTTAAACAGTCACTTTGAGACTGAATGCCCAACCACTCGGCCAATCCTACTGGACTGTAAGATATATAATTTATTCATAGACTTTTCTACTAGAAAAGGCCAAACCGTGACCACAATAAGGGGCCATACGTCATAGATGAGACAAATTAAATGATGAGAAACATACGAGTGGCAAGACTTTTCAATGGGACAAAGAACCTGGACCCACAATCTTGGAGGCTTTTGTAGGGGACAAGAACCTAGACCACATCCACAATCATGGACAATGCATAATAAAGTTCTACTCTACTAGTTCCAAGAAGAAGCTCTCAACATTTAGCAACAAAAAAAAAGAAGAAGCTCTCAACACTTTTCGATGTGGTGTGAGGTCATGGATTCATATATCTAGGGGTGTTCAAGTCAGACCTGCCAACCAATCCACCACCCAAACTATTCGAATTGAACCAAAAATCGTCTAACTCGACTTTAGAGATGGTTGGCGGTGGATCTCCACTTCAAGGAGCCAAAATTGGTAGGTTTTCGCATGAAAAATCAATTCCAACCCACCTGACTAACCTCGCGTCGAAACTCTCACCATTCATTACCTCCTCTTCTCTTTCAAATGCAAATCCAACGAGATCCATCAAGATCCAACTAGATATTGATGAGATCCATCAAGGTTTGGCAAAATATCCACTGTTGTTTAAGATGCTTCGTCGATTTCAACTGAAATCGATCGTCGTCTACTTAAACTTGACTCGTGGTTTTCGGTGGTCGGTAGTGGGTCAGCTACTTTGCCACCCGAAGTTGTCATGTCAATTCTAAGTTGGGCACAAACCGACCCAGGCCAACTTGTGGACAACCCTACAAATCTATCAACTATTTTGTTTCCCATTTCTTGATGTGAAATGTTTCATATGACACTTGTATATTAGGTAATCATATATATTAGGGTAATTACTATTCCACAAACGTTTTGTAACACACAACTTTATACATACCTATAATATGTATTGAAATTGTGAGTTACAATTTTAGTGCATTTTTTGGGTGTAGGTAAACTTATGCATGTCACGGTGTGTGTAATAAATATCACTCTTCATATTATCAAATGTGAAATAGTATGGAGAAGGTTAAATATGTAGTGATCAGAGCCTAAATCAAAATATCAATAAATATTATTAATGTCAACTCAATAATATAATAGATAAAGAGTTAGTTATTATTTCTTTATTAGAGAAATTTCATGTACAAAAAAAAAACTCACAATATCTTTATAACAATCTTATTTTGAACTATTGTGGGATTGGGTATAATTTTATTTTATTTTACATTATGGAAAATTGACATCTCAACTTGTTAAAAAATATTTTCATATTTTTTATTATAATAGTAGAAATCTTTACATTACATTTAAAAATGATGAATCAATATGTAAGATAATAAAATTTAGGTTTAATTATACATTTAGAGTTCATTTGGGAACAATATATTTAGTTGAAATTGAACACTTTTTGCTGAAATTATTGTAGATAAAACTAAAAGGTAGCTGAAATGGAACAATATGACCCATGAATAGTACAAAAAAGTACAATGAGACTCATGAATAGTATCAAAAATAAGTTTGAATAGTAACAAAAATAAGCTAAATAGTAATAAAAAAAAAACTGACTTTTTAAGCCAATGCCAAACGCAACCTTAGTGTCTATTTAGGTCCAATTTTTTGTCTAATTTTTAGCTTTTATATACAAATTTTTAAAACTTCACTTAAGGGAGGGAAGGATCCAAACACAACATAGAGCCCATGGGCCCAGTCCGAGGATGGGCAAAGTACCATTCGTTCGAGGAGCCCGAGGAACGAATGCACCTCGGGAATGCCTCAGTTGACCACCTGCACCAAAAGGCAGGACACCGTGGAAGACGTCAGAGACGTGCAAGTAAAGAAGAGAAGAGATATCTGGGGAAGGTAGCCATCACCTCCACATTCAATACACTGCACCAACTGAGCTGACCACATTTATGAGGAAAAAACACCTGAACAGTAGTTCCCTAGCACACAACACTCTCTACCACCTCTAGAATGGTCCTAATAGGACAAGCATCCCAATTGCTACCCAAAGACGTACAAGTGGAGGGTTCAGATGCATTAGGAGGGACTATATAAAAAAAAGGAACCCCTGTAGGAAAAGGGGTTGGAACAAGAGAACTTAAACAAGAAGGAAGAGACTATTAACTTGTATCGAGATTTGTGCAAATAATATATGAACATTGCAACCTCGATCAAGTTTGAGGAAGAGTTTGTACCTCTTTTGTGTTTCTTTTCATCGTATTAAGAGTCATGACTTCAATGATTTCATACTTGGATCATACAGAGTATTATAGTTGACTTAGCAAGCCCACTCTCTTACAAGTTAATTGTGTTGGGCCAAAAATACCCAGTACCACTATTCTAAGTGGGCCTAGCGGCCATTTTTGAGCTCTTACATAACTTTTTCTTCACTTTATGTAAACAAATTTCAAAATAGAAGCATACTTTGGCACACATTTAGCGAAAACAAAAAACAAAAAGCTAAATAAACTGATCCTAAATACACGCTTAATCCTCAAATTTTTATCACATATTTTAAGATGGTATTCATCTTTTGAAATGTATCTTTTTGTTGTTGATTCTTGCTATGATATGAGTAACACTATAGATTTAACAAAAAGTTTCAACAATTTCACAATATTCTCAAATTAAGATGCCAACTCACACATGGACTCTTCACAATTTCTAATTTAAATTATGTGACATGCTAGTTTGGGAATATTGTAAAATTGGTGTAATTTTTGTTGTTGTGTCCATTGCATTCTATATGCATAGATCCTTTCACTCAAATAACACCAAGAACACTTTTAGGCTTCATTATAGATATTCTTTTCTTTGGCCACCAAGGCTGGACTAGAGTCATCCCATGCCCCATTTCTTACACATACACTGTGTGTGTGTGTGTGTGTGAGATTATTGTTTTATGAATGGTCACTGTCCTCACTTGACAGGGATGGCTTTAGAGTTTAAAATCTAAAAAGAGATGAGGATGGGTTCAAAATCATTTCTCATTAAAGTGGGGCAACTTATGTCATTACTTTTCCACTTGTTAAAATCAAAGCTTCCAAACAATTTTGACGATGTTTACAACATAGTTATTAGACGGGTGGTTAACCTAGTAAATGGTTTAGGTCAAGCAAGTTCAGGTTTGATTCAATTGGGTTTAGAGCAGAAACGAGCTAAGTCTAAATGGGCTTTTAATAACACTTATTCGATCTTTCACAAATCGGATTTACCTTTTTTTTTTTCTTCAAATTTTTTTTAAAAAAAGTTTAAACATATTCTTTTTATCTTCTTTTTAATAAAAATAAGAGAACAAAGACTCGAAATGATACATAAATATATAAAATAAGAAATAAAGTCAATAGAACAATAACCAGAATTTTAAATTTTGCCAAAAAAGAAATAATCATGGTAAGATTATGTATGGATTGCATAGGACAGTTTTTGTTGAAGCCATGTAATTTAAAAATATTTAAAAATAGTTTTAAGAAGACAATAATATCTTATTATAGAAAATAATTATATACTAAAAACTTATTAAACAAATTCCATATAAAAAAACTTTGACATTGTAGACAGCTCATTTTGTATCTCTTATAACTCAAACCCTCATTCTCCAATGATGATATCACTATGTGGCCTAAGGCTGGTTTAGGGCTCAATCTTGTAAATCTTTAGCTTAGAGGATGTTTTGGTAAAAGAAAACATGCAAAAACCCTAAGTATGCAAGCATGTAGGGTTTCAAAAGACTTATATGGAAATTTTTTTTTTTGTAAAATTCATGCAGAGCTAATCCCACATCGGCTAAAAGCCGCCTTGCTCCCCTCTCTAATCATTATAAGAGGCCCCAAAGGCTCTTTTCTCAAAACATGCCAAATTCACTAGAAAATTTGTGTAGAGCTAATCCCACATCGGTTGGAAGCCGCCTTGCACCCCTCTCTGATCACTATAAAAAAACCCTAAAGGCTATTTTCTCAAAACACGCTGAATTCACTATAAAATAATGAATCAAAAAGGGAGTTTTTATTCTCAAACATCTTCAAGTTAAAGTTTACTTGGTTAGGACCTATTTTGCTCTTAACCTTCAAGTTTTGGACCTACTAACCTTCTGATTTTGTCTTGATTAGATTGATTAAGGGGAACAATCAAATTAAAGCTCAAAGAGTTCTTATGTTTGAGGTAAGGGTCTAACCTTGTCTCCCTCATTTTGATTGTTTATTTCATTTTTCATCACTTCAATATATATATATGTCTTGTAGTTAGGTTTATAGCTTTTGTATTTATAAGCATGCTAGGTTGTGTTTAATTGTTGTTTTGATTGCTACTTTAAAAACTGTGTTTTTGGGACATATTCGTATGCATGCTTTATGCATGCGCATGCATACTCGTGCTTGGAAACCCAGATTTTAGGGCTTCTATTGTTTTGTTTTGTTTTAATCACATGTGCTGGGAAATTTAGACCCCAATTGATAGAATTAACAAATTTTAGATCTAAGTTGTTAATTAGATTTATTATGAATAAAACTTGTTAAAACAAACAAATATCAATATCATGTCAAAATCATGCAATGGAAAAATAAATATGACAAGATATGATGACCCAGGAAAACCAATGAAACAAACTAGTTTCATAGTAAAAAACCTGGGGAGAAACTTTCCCGAAAAGCAATTCACTATAGTAAAGAGAAGTTTCAGATCTAATATAAAACCTTTGTCCCTAAACTCTACAATGCCCGAAGATGAAGTTACAATAGAAACCTTCTATTGCTTTAGAATCTCTGAATTCTTCAATATATGAACGCCATCCTTTTTGATACACAAATCCCAATACATGACTAACCAATTGCGCGGATCCCAGTACGAGACTTAATCACCAACTTAAGAAAGATTGTTGGCTGCAAAGTTCTTCACTTCATCAACAATGAAGATCAAGAAGCACTTGGTTACAAAACCCTAAGGCGCAAAAAATACAGTAGCATCTTTCAAAGAGAATAAGGCATCAGTCACCTTTTGCATATGTTCTCCTTGTATTCTCTCTGTGACAACCTCTAAAATAAGTCTTATATAAGTCTAGGGTTGTGAGAAAAGAAACCCTACACAAATACATAAGCATGGGCCAAAAATTAGATCTGAAAATCTGAATTCCTGTGACCTCGATAGATACCTCGGTAAATAGTATCTGTCGAGTCTCATTAAACCTCGATAGATAGATATTTGTTGAGAAGTTGTCGAGCTATCTGTCCGCAGGTGTCAAGCTATTTGTCCAGTTTTAGTGAACATCTTTTCTTCACTTGTTTTTTGGTCCAATCTTCATGGCTTTAATACTAAACTTGAACAACATGTTTCTTGAAGTATTAAACACATCCTAGATCTACCCAAATACAAGTAAAATGCATTTTGTCAAAAGATTAGCCAATTACATAAAATATTGACATATGTTCCTAACAAGTGAATCACAAATATCCTAACAATCTCCCCTTTTGGCAATCCGTGACAACACCACAACAAACAAATGAAATGTGAGAGAAGTCATAAATCACTCAACTTATATTCACTTGTTGAATACAATAAAATATATCCTAATACAAACTCTTGAAAAACTTTGTAAGAAGAGAGTTTATGGCAAGTAGACTTTGACAACCTATATTTCTGAAACACTTGAAACAAAATTCATCAATGCATCTTTATGTGAAACAAAGATAATAAATTGCATAAAAGAATAAGAAACATGTGTATAAAAATAGAAAAGAAACAACACATGTAAAGGTAGGTAAAGAAGACATACATCATCATAAATATATCAAAGATAAGCACAATGTATGTAAACATGGTCACAAAACCGGTGTACATGAAGAAGGAGGTAAGCACTCCCCCTAACAAGATGAAACACATCTCCCCCTTACAGAGGCATGTATTTCTCCACCTAACATATAGAATCTTTAAAAGAAAACCACATGTTTCCACAATTTCTCCCCCTTTTTATCATGATTGACAAAGGGTATAAGAAGCTTGAACGCTTCACCCAAGAAAAATAAAGATGATCAAGAGGGCACAAAGAATCCATAAAAATGCATGAATGTAATGAAACAAGATGCTATGGATGACAAGACAAAAGAAAGATGCAAAACATGTGAAAAACAATACATGCAAGAGGATCTCGATAGATTGAAAAGTGTCGAAAAGCTATCGAGGGGACAGGAACTTTCTCGATCAATCCACCTAGCTATCGAGAGGTGTCGAGATTGCGATAAAAATCAGTTAAAGTTCTCGATAGATAAGCCAGGTGTTAAGGAGGTATCGAGGAGGTATCGAGATTGCTTAAAAACAATTTTTCAAGAAGAGAAAAATACAAATATGAATGCAATCAAGCATGCAACACAACCAAGGATCCAAACAACATTTTAAGCTTTCAAAAACATCTCTCAACAACAATTTTAAGCACAAAGATCCCAAAAACACACACACACACACTAAACAAGTCTAACCAATTTTATAGTTCAAAAACAAGTCAAGATAGTTTAGTGAGCATACATTAACACATGTAAAACCTTGTGATGGCCAAATCACATTGTACCTGCACATGTATCAAGAGTAGTAATGAATATTGCGTGTTGTGTGTGAAAAATATTGCAAGATTGCATAAGTGTATACATGTTATGATGATTTGAGATATGAGAAAATCACTTTAACTCACAAACCATCATAACTGTTTGATGGGGACTATCATCTTCAAGTTACATTCTATAACTCCCACATCTCCTAGAATACACACTTGCAATCATATTTAAAGCATTTTGATCTTTTTGCTTTTATCTTCTTTGCATATATTTTTTTTAAGCAAATCATGCATGGGCATATAAGAGATAGAAAAGAAATACCCAATTATGTTAAGCGTTTGACATTGCACTTTTGTTATGCCGAAGCATACAGATGTCATTTTATGATTGGCAGGTAACAGTGATGAGATGGTTATTTATGTCTTTCTCTTAGGATTTTTTAATCCTTCTCGTTAAAAAAAGTGATACGAGTGTTATGTACAAGAGATAACTTAATCTTACTCATCACAAACACGAGCCACAAAGCTCACTTACTTAGTTGTGCATAGAGATGCTAATCTAAGCTACAAGAAATACAAAGTTTAGAAAACTTTGTTTCAATGGCCATCCAAAGTACACAAGTACCAATGTACACGAACACACACTGTTTTTGTATTTTTCTGATTTTTCCTTTTTATTTTTATTTTGAAATCAAAACAAAATAAAAACTAAACAACCAAACAAAAACAGACAAACAACATGAAAGCATGAAAGAAAGATGCATATGCATGAAGGCATGATAAAAAGGTACAAATGCATGAAAACTAAACAACCAAACAAAAACAGACAAACAACATGAAAGCATGAAAGAAAGATGCATATGCATGAAGGCATGATAAAAAGGTACAAATGTATGAAAGCATGATTCCAAAAGCAGATAAGAAATCAAGCAAAGAAAGTCCTCCTATAAATAGAAAGAATTAAAGCAGAGGACAAACAGAAAAGACAATTAAGTCTTAAGCTTCTTTCTCACCCACATAGCACGAGTCTTTGGCTGTGAAGATGAAAAGACAAGTGTCGTAGTATGTCTACTAAAGGACATAGAAGAATTAAAATTCTCCTGAAATTGAGTTAAAAAGCTCAAAGCTTTTAATAACTCTCCAAACAAAGGTGTAGGTCCCTGAGAGGAAACCTGTGACCATTCGGACAATTGCCTATGAGGATACAACTTAAAGCAATTAGGATGAATTTGTCCAGAAACACCACAATGGTGACAAACATGAGATCTAACAAAGGATTTAGAATTAGCCAAATCAGTTTTAGATTTCATACCTATATCACCTTTCTCAAATTGGAGCATAAAGACAATCTTTGATCCAGAAGTCGTGAAAGAGTAGGGACTAGAGAATACAGCATATCCTAAGCCAGTCTTATCAGAACTAGGCTTTTAAGCACTCAAAACCTCATCAAGCTTTGCACTAGACATCCTCTCTATTTGAGTTCTAGCTTGGCTAAGCTCAACCTCAAGATTCTTGACCTTCTCTTCTAATGAAGTGTTCTCCATAACAAGTGTCTCAACTAACCTTGTAGTTTAATCTAGTTTGACTAACAGATCAGTTTTTTAAGTTTTTACCTCATTAAGCTCTTTTCTACGAAGATGAGAAATCTTTTCAGATTTTATGAATTCAGTGTATAGCTTATCATAAGCTTCCTGAAGGGTCATCTTCTTGGGTACTTCATCATCAGAAGAGTCCTCACTATCATTGGTACTCTCCACAATCACCTTATCGGTTGAGGCAGCAAAGACCATAACATGACTACATTCATCCACATACTCATCAGAAGAGTCATTCTCAGTATCACTCTAAGTAGCAACCAATCATTTATCTTTTGACTCCTTGGTCTTTTCCTTCATAAGGTAGTTTAGGCATTCTATCCTCATATGACCAAAACCTTTGCACTCATGGCACTAGATAAAGGGTTTCTCACTCTTACCCTTCCTAGAGGATTTAGATTTCTTAGGAGGTTTGCCCTTATCCTTTTTCCTGAACTAAAGAAGCTTGATAATCTGATTAGTTATGAAGGTTAGATCCTCACCCTCATCATCACTTTCATCTTCATCTTCATCTTCACTTTCATCTTCATCTTCAGAGTCCTCAATCTCTTCCTCTATACCCTTAAGAGCCAAGTTTCTACTCTTTCCACCTTTTTCCATTAAACCTAATCTCATATCAAAGGTTTGAAGGTTCCCTACAAGCTCAATTAAAGTAATTTGATCAATGTCATTCACTTCTTTAATGACAGTGATCTTGGAATGGAATCTTTCAGGTAAGGACCTAAAGATTTTTCTAACAATCTTGGATTTTGCTATAGATTCTCCAAGATTGAAGGCAAAATTCACAATATCCACGAGTTTAGCATAGAACTCATCAAAGGTCTCATCCTCTTCCATCCTTATTTCTTCAAAACTACTAGTGAGTCTTTGAAGTTTCATAGTCTTTACTACCTTGGTACCTTCATAGGTGGTTTCAAGAATGGTCCATACTTTCTTGGCAACTTCTGTGGATGATATTTTCTTGAATTCCTCATTAGTCACCCCACAAAACAAGGCATTCAAGGTCCTACTGTTGAAATTTGCCGCATTGATTGTTACTTCATCCCAATCCACTGGTGCTTCCTTTGGCTTAATCCAACCAACTTCAACAGCTTGTCATACCTGTTCGCCTAAAGCCTACAAAAAATCTTTCATACGAACTTTCCAGTACGCATAATTAGTTCCATCAAATAAAGGAGGAATCAAAATAGATTGTCCACGATCTATGACAACAGGGGTCAAGGATCACACTCAGGAAATTAATCCAATCAGAGTGTACCCACTCTGATACCACTTATTGGGAAATTTAGACCCCGGTTGATAGAATTAACAAGTTTTAAATCCAAATTGTTAATTAGATTTATTATGAATAAAACTTGTTAAAACAAACAAACATCAATATCATGTCAAAATCATGCAGCAGAAAAATAAATAAGATAAGATATGATGACCCAGGAAAATCAATGAAACAAACTAATTTCACAGTAAAAAACCTAGGGAGAAACCTTCCGAAAAAACAATTCACTATAGTAAAGAGAAGTTTCAGATCTAGTATAAAACCTTTGTCCCTAGACTCTACAATCCCCATAGATGAACTTACAACAGAAACCTTTTATCGCTTCAGAACCTCTGAACTCTTCAATATATGAACGCCACCCTTTTTGATGCACGAATCCCAGTATGTGACTAACCAATTGCGCGGAGCCTAGTACGCGACTTAATCACCAACTTGAGAAAGATTGTTGACTACAAAGTTCTTCACTTCATCAACAATGAAGATCAAGAAGCATTTGGTTACAAAACCCTAAGGCGCAAAAGATGCAGTAGCTTCTTTTAGAGAGAATAAAGCATCGGTCACTTTTTGCATATGTTCTCCTTGTATTCTCTCTGTGACGGCCTCTAAAATAAGCCTTATATAAGTCTAAGGTCATGAGAAAAGAAACCCACACAAATACATAAGAATGGGCCGAAAATCAGATTTGAAAATCTGAATTCCCGTAACCTTGATAGATACCTCGATAAATAGTATATGTTAAGCCTCATTAAACCTCAATAGATAGATATCTGTCGAGAAGCTGTCGAGCTATCTGTCCAGCTTTAGTGAACAGCTTTTCTTCACTTATTTCTTGGCCCAATCTTCATGGCTTTAATACTAGACTTGAACAACATGTGTCTTGAAGTATTAAACACATCCTAGATCTACCTATATACAAGTAAAGTGCGTTTTGTCAAAGGATTAGCCAATTACATAAAATAGTGACATATGTTCCTAACAAGTGAATCACATATGTCCTAACAACATGTTTAGAGTCTATTTAACTTAGATTTCATATATTTAAGTCTAGGATTAGTAGAATAACATGTTTCACTTGCTTTGATTGTCAGATCAATAATTAGGGTTTATGTCTTGGATGAAAAATATGAATATGCATAAGAACATGAACATCCATTGATGCATAAGTGCTGTGATGATAATGCAATAAGGTAAGTAAGGTAAGTAAGGTAAGTTATACATGATTACATGAACACGCATTTGAATTGGATGATGTGCTTGATGAATATGGTAAATATGCTTGGTTGAATGCCATGATGCAAATGCTTGAAAGACTGAATATGTTTGATTAATGCCATGATTGTGACTTGCTGCCTTACTTAATGCTACTACCATTTGATGAATTGATTGCCTTGTTCATATAAAGCATGAAATGTTAGATGAATGGTAAGATGCCATGCCCAGATGTATTTTAGGACACTTATGGATACATATTGTTAATGATGTGATCTTATGTTGCTACATTGTGATGTTATACCATGATATATGATGTGTCATGTTAGATGTTAGATGCATGTTAGGATAGACTGTGTGTGTGTGTGTGTGTAAAATAACATATCAGAGGACCCTTTGATGGAATTAGGATGTCGAACACAATGAATGGAGGCCAACCCATGGGTTGGGTGGGGTTGGATGTCTAACACCTTCTCATCCCCATACCTAAACTTCGGACACATTGTTGATACCGTATTTTGTCCGTCCTCGATTTGCATGCCGAACCCTGAAAATCCCAAAAATGTTATTTTCTCTCCATGGGGCTGCGAGGACATTCAGAATGACATGGCACAACTTATTCGAACACCAAAACACCCAAAATGCCTTTTTCAGCTAAAATGACCAAAATGCCCCTAGCCAACCTAGGGTTGACCAAAGGTCAAACGAGGTCAAAGCCCTCACAAAACAACACTTTTCATAGTTTTACATCAAACCCGAGCTTCTCAGAGTTTTTTAGAAACTTTAACCAAGTTTGACCTAGAGTTGACCCTGAATGGCCCTCGAAAACCCTAATTTTGATCTAGCCATCAGAACGGGTTAGAACCAACGCCATTGCGAAGGTTATCAAATTCTCATTCCAAAGACTATTCATGGGTCGAAATCGAAGTCAAAACGGCCAAAATATCATGAAAACTGGGTTAACACACCAATCGATGTACCGCTAACTTCCCGGAACCATAACTTTTGATACAACCATTGGATTTTCAAGTTCCATACCTTTTCAAAAACAAGAAGTCAAAATATTTCCAGGGTGTCAAGATCAACCCAATCCAAAACCTTTTGAAGGTCAAGGGCTGCCGCCTTGTAAGCGTGCTAGGGCTATAAAAAAGCCTCAGGCACCTCCAGACCCACCCCAAAAAAAAAAAAAAAGGAACTTCTTGGCTTTTTGCACTTTGCCTAGACATCTTTTACATATTTTTCCTCTCTTCCAAACACAAAAAACACATCAAAACCTCTTGATTCCTCTCTTTACCAAAAATACAAAGTATTGTTCCTATATCCAATCTTCTTTTACTTGGTTCTATACCTTGGGATTTGGGGTTTAGGGGTGTGGATGTAGCTTTTTAGCTACTATCCACACCCCTAACTTTCTAAATCTTTTTTCTAGCATTTATCTTGTTCTTAAATAACATGATTCATTACTTTCTTTAGCATGTTTCTTGCTTTATTTGTGCTTCTAGCCTAAGTCTCCTTGCTTTTTATGCCTTATGCCATGTTTCGTGTTTAGATCTACAATCTTACATGCTTATATGTTTAGATCTACATGTTTTATGTTGTAGGCCATGTTTTCCTATGCTTTGTTCCTCTTTTTTGTTCTATGTTGATGTTAGGGTTACATGATCACATGTTTGTGTGATGTTGTTGGTAATGCCTTGCTTGGATCTATGTGTTTATATGTGTATTTCCATGCTATACAGTTAGACCCTTGTCTTCACATGCTTATATGTTTCGATTCATGTTCTTCCATGTTTATGTGCTAGGCTTGTAGAAGTTGATGTGTATGTTTCCATGCCATATGTCTAAATCTATGTTTTCACATGCTTATATGCTTGAATCTGTGTTCTCTACATGCTTTATGTCATCACCAAGGCGCTTGCATGTTTCACGCCTCGTTTATGCGCTTAGGCCTAGACCTTGTTTGTCATGCCATGTGCTATTGTAGCCATTTTGTTCATTTTGTTGTATTTTCTTGTGTTTTGGCCTAAAGGTTAGGACCCAATCGAGACCCTGTGGTCTTTATCACTGTCCATACACCAAGGCCCACATCAAAGGGTTTGGATCATCCTATTTGCATGTCGATGCTTTCTCACTTCGATGCTTGCTTGTGCTAGCCTCTCTAGTTCTAGGCTTTGCCATGTTTGGCGCCCTCCGCGGGCTCGACTTTGTGTGGTTACATCCAACGCTTATCAGGCCTTGTTCGAGTGTAACCATTTGAGAGGCATCTTCAGATGCCAAGTTGCTCCGTGCGTACCCTTCCCTTTTTCGCTCCACACGATGTTATGCTTGCCATGCTTGTTTATGCCACCCATTGGCTTTCTATGCATCTTTACACGCTTGCTTACATGTCCATGCATGAGTCATGCTTGCTACTGTGTCATCCATACTTCAACACAATGAAGTTATGGACATTCGACCCAAACCTACATTTGTCCCCCGTGGACACCACCTTTTGTTTGCCTTTTTGCTTGTTTGATTGCTTCCCTGTTTGCCTTCTTACTTTCTTGTCTGTTTGCTTATCTTACGGCTTGTCATGTCTCCTACCATATGTTATGCTTGTCATGTCTATCATGCTTATCTGCTTTATGCCTCTTTCATATGCTCTTTGCATCTTTTCCTTCCATTGCTTGTCTACTGGTTTCTCGTCTTCGCCATTGCATGTACACACATGGAGCGAGAATGCATGGAACTAGGGCACTGTCTCTTAGGCGCAAGCAAAAAGGGCGAAGACGCAAGCATGTAAATATAGGCCAAGCGGCAATGTTCAGTAGTTTTAGGGGTCTAGCCTCTCCCATTTGGTTATGTACTCTTTTAAAACCCCTTCCTTCCTCCTTCCCTTCTCTCTTAGATGGTTGTATTAGGTATATCATGTCATGTACCATTCGGCTTCATCTCTAGAGTATGGCAAACCCTGTTTACCTTCCTGCACCTATATTTTAGGTCATGCTCTAGGGATGTAGGGATTTACTTTCCTGCTCTGTATACTTGCATTGTGCATGATGTATGTATATATATACCTGCTCACCCCTTTCGATGTGATTGTCACAATCCATGTCACCTAAGGCAAAGCGATGCCTAATTTCCGCCAAGAAAGTAAGGTGACATTTCGTCAAATTTTCGCCGTAAAAATCTAGTACTTTGCCCGAATGCCTTAGGAAACATAGATTGGGACCACACCCATTCAAAAGCAAAACCTCAAAGCCCCTATGCATGCAAAGCCCTGAAAGCCAATGCCAAGATCATTTTTTTTTTTTTACTATCAATCACCAAAAATTAAGGTTTTATCAAAACAAAAGATTGTCCTTGGCCAGGCATTGTGGGGTGCCTAGCACCTTCCCCACACGTAACCAAACTTCTAGGCTCAAGAATCAAGATATTTTTTTGCCATCCACATTAGATTAGGAAAAATGCCATTTTTCTTCACCTAGAATTGATAATAAAATCAACTAGAAATAGGTGACCAATCACACCTTAGAAAAACCCAATGATTGGTGATGATTTCACTTACCTTCGGTAATTCCTTAAAATTTGGCCAAGATTCCTACCACACCTCCAAAGGTAGATACCTTCCTCCACCGAGAGAGAGAAAGCACCCGAAGCACCGCGTGTACCACACGCACCAATCAATCAAGAAGGGCCTCCAACGGGCCCCACACACACGGGAGCATCACCATGGCTGGCGGTCGAACAAAGGCCCACAACTGCAATTTTCCACTCCAATCAAGGTCGAGCGTCGACACACATGCTTTAATATGATCAGTTCTTCACATAAGAGCGTTATATATACGGTTCCAAGACCTAATTTAGGTGATGACTCAATTTTCATCCCCCTCTGCCTGGTCCACTCAGTCGAGGCGTACTTCCCACACAACCGACCATCACTGTGGGCACTTGTGCCTACAGTGGCGACTCCATTGGGGATAGAGAAGTTTGAATCCAATGTGTTCCATCTCCTGAATCTAACAAAGACTTTTCTAATATGGTTTTGCACACACTTTCACTAGTTCTTTATCCCTTTTACCATGGTTGGAGGTGAGTGGGAAAGTTAAAGCTTCATTCAGACCAAGGCTTTTCGAAGTTCACCCACTAACTAACAATGTGTGTCATTGCCTATGATGGCTTTAAGTACTTTAACAGGTTGCTTAACAATTCATATGAGGTCCATTTAGGCCTTAGGTTAGAACTTACCCACACATAAAGAGATCCTAGATTCTATCAAGAAAAAGAAAATGGAGAAGAAGCAATTGGCCTTTCTTAAGGCCCAAGGGAAAGATGATTGTCTCTACCATGTGGGTAGCTTGGAATCCCAAGCTCCCATACCATTAACTCTTAAGTTCAAGATTTCTGATGCTGAAAAATTTGATGGAATTGGTGATCCAAAACAATGCATTAGGAGATACATAAGCATAACTGAGATGAAAGGCTTGGATGATAAGCAAACATTGTATGCTTTCCTTTTGTCACTAACGAGAGGAGCCTTTAGGTGGTATTACAATTTGGACCCAAGCAAGCTAAGGTATGGAACGAGTTGGTAAATTTTTTCTTGGATCAGTTCATCTTCAACACTATGATTAATGTTAGTTTAAGAGATTTAGAGACTACCAAGCAAGGGGTTAGAGAGACATTTTTCGAGTATACAAAAAGATGGAAGGGGAAAGCTTCCAAGATGGTTAATAGGGCAAATGAGAAAGACCAAATCATGAATTATTGGTGTTCATGAATGTACAAGAAGATAGAGTGAAAGAAGCATATTGTGCACTTTTGGGCCTCAGCTTAAGGGTACATCTTCAAATCATGCTACAAGTGAGTATCCTCAATACAATCATCCATCTCGCTTGTATAAGCATCAACAAGGGCTTAACCCAGAGGGTATCTCGAACGGTGAGAACGACGCTTGGGAGTGCTAGGCTTTGGCACAGCTACATCATCAGTAGCCATGTCTACCTTGTCATCAAAGTATAGGAGATCATCAAAATACCTGTTGTCCTCTAGACCAACTGCTTGTGAAGGGCCAGCTTTAGAAGCAATATGTGAATGGGATGACACAATGGTCATCTTAACCGACCTCTATCCAAGAAACGAGTCCCAATACCAACCACTCCCCCCGGTGTGATATCGTCCCCACCACAATCATAGTGTCTCTAAAGAGAACAGGCGACCCGCTCACTGGCTAAAACAATATCCTTGTCATTACTAGACGAGCCCCTTCTAGGGGGGATAGATCTCGTATAGAAGTCTTCCTATGATCTCTACCAAATCTCCGAGTCTGAGGCATATCCTGCGAACAAACAATTGCAATCAATCATTAGAAGCCCAGACTAAATGGCAATACAATCAAGATAGGTAAGTACACTACACTTACCACAACAAATATGCAACATGCATGATCATACACATCTCAATTAATACACAAATGGATGTAGTTTTAGCATGTGGTGTTATTCACAATCACATCATAGGGGTTGATCCTAATGACCTAATTATGCGAGATGAAACGTGTGAAACAAAGTCTAGTGATTGAGTCCAACCAAGCCGACTTGAAGTTATAGAGGAAAATAGACAATGGAATCATAAGGGGGATAAGATATGTTAAGCAATGTGAGCTAACTACATAAATATGAGACGTGTAGATTTGTTCATTTATCTTGTTTAGAGTTATTCATTGATGATGAATTACACCTATCTATGATTATCTAATGTCAAGTTTATTTGGCTTTTTATCCGATTACTAACAGAGTATAGGTAGATATCCTGTACAGTTTTTAAAATGCAATAATTGATTATTTTTGTGGGCAAATAGTTAATATTGTTATTTGATTCCTCAAGTTCTAGTCAACATGGCTTTGCATTGTTTTTGGATGATGAATTTTTTGTTCTATAGCTTTTGTAATAATATTTTAGATTGTTATTATCGTATTGGTTGGAGAAATTTGTCAACAAAACCTTCTAACTTGAAGTTGTTGGATATGTTTTGTGAACCATGTTATTGGTACTATGATATTCTTTAGGTTATTAATAATTGTGGAACAATTCCATATTTTGGAAGGTTATGTGTTAATGTTAGCTATATTTTGGAAGGTTATGTGTTAATGTTAGTGGTACTATGGTATTCTTTAGGTTATTAATGTATGATTGGATTTTTGAGGTATTGATGTTGTCACCATTTGATGATTTTTAGTTTGATTTAGCTTCTAGGTACTCCTACATCTGCTTAGAATTTCTTAATATCATATTTCTTATGAGTTTTGCTCAAATAAGGGTTGAGTGTCAATCATGTGTGTGTCTATATATATAGTGAATAATTGTCATATGTAGAATCTGTACGTCTGGTTTGTTTTTTCCTCTTTTTGTCTAGTTAAGCTTTCATAATTCGGAATTATATGTAGAATTCAAGAGAGGCTCAATTGAGTTTCAGGAATTTCTAGCATTTTTTTATTTTATTTTATTATTTAATTTTTTTTCTCCAGTGTAGTACTTGATTTTCAAGAATCAAGATAGTCCTCTTTGTAGTCCTTGTAGACCAAAAGTGTTTTGCCCTTAATCACAATGGTTTTAAGATAGTCCTCTTTGTAGTCCTTGTAGACACTGATACTCCCTCATTTGTCTTTATGTATTTTTTGGAAGTTAATAAAAAAATGTTTTAATTTTTTAATAGTTTTTTTTTTATTTTACATTGCGCCAAATATCGGAATATATTTTACACAACATTTTCATGTACACAGCCAGACACTGTAAAATGAAAATATTTTCCTGCAAATATTTTACATATAAAATATTTTACCTCTGCAAATATTTACGTTGAAACAAATAGAGTTAAAATACACAAATTTTAAATTATGTACAAAATTGCATATATTCAATATACACAATTTTTCAATTTTGTACATTCAATGTATCCAACGTTTAGAAGAATGTACCCAATTTCGTATAATCAATGTACACCATATTAAAAAGATCTACACAATTCAAAGTATTTGACATACATAAATTTTCAAAGAATGTAAACATATTGTATATTCATTATATACAATATTTCAATTTTGTACAATCTTGGAACATAATTTTTAAGAGATTGTACACAATTCTATACGTTCAATGTACACAATTTTTCAAAGAATGTTATTTTCAAGAAATGTATCCAATTATGTATTTTTATCCTACACAAATTTTTAAAGAACGTACACAATTTTCCAAACAATATACACAATATTGTACATTCAATATGTACAATTTTTTTTATAAAGGTAAAGATTCTGTTTATTCAATGTATACATTTTTTCAATTTTGTAATATCATTATACACAAATTTTCAAATTGTGTACATTCAATGTACACAAATTTTGAAGCATGTATACAATTTCATATATTCAACATATACCATTTCAAAGAATGTACACAATTATAAGTATTCAAATTACCCAAATTTTCAAAAAATGTAAACAATTTTGTATATTTAATATACACAAAATTTCAATTTATTACATTCCTTAAAAACATTTTTTCAGATATTATACATAATTCTATACATTCAATGTACACATTTTGTTAAAGATTATATAAAAAATTATGTAGATTCAAAGACTAAATTTTTTCAAAGAATGTACATAATTTTGAACGTTAAATCTACACAAATTTTCAAAGAATGTTCACGATGGTTGTGTTTGAAAGTTTATAAATCAATTGACAAGTCCAATCCCAATATCTTGATTTCTAACGGCAATGCATCATGAGCCCATATATATATCATTTGCTAATACATGACCAATTGTATATTCAAAGTACACAAATTTTCAAGTAATATACACCATTTTGTATATTCAATGTAAGAAAATTTTCAAAGAACGTATATAATTTTGTATATTCAATGTATCCAATTTTTCAAACAATATACACAATTTTGTACATTTAACGTACATAATTTTTTAAATAATGTACAAAATTATGTATACTCAATGTATACAATTCTATATATACAATATACATACTTTTTCAATTTTGTATATCAATGTGCACAAATTTTCAATTTTGTGCCTTCAATTTACACAATTTTCAATTTTGTATATTCATTGTTATACAATATTTTGATGAGTGTGCATAATTCTGTATATTCAATGTATACCATTTTTCAAATGATGTATACAATTTATAGCATTTAATGTACACAAATTTTCAAATAATGTCAAATATTTTTATATATTCAATGTACAAAATTCTTCAATTTTGTACATTCTTTGAACACAATATTTCAAAGATTGCACACAATTTTATACATTCAATGTACACAATTTGTTAAAGAATATAAACAATTGGGCTTTGAAAAGAGACGTGGTAACTCTTTGGGTTTAATTGTGGAATCACCACTTATTTTTATTTTATTTACAAAAAATAAGAAAAACATAATTAAATTTGAATGTATCAAATTTACAATTAATAAATAATTTACATCGTTTTGGTCTTAATTACAATCTAAGTAAAAAGATACAAAACTTTGATCCTAAATACAACCTATCAAAGAAAACGATAAAACTCTAATCTTGAACCAAAAATCTTAGGTTTGAAGGCTAGGTTACAGAATGAGAATGTATTAGACACTTATTTTTCCTAAACAGAGTTCGGTCTTCTAGAATATGGATGCCCATTTATGTACCCGCAATTAACAACATATGATACATACAACTATGAGATGCAACATGAAATTTGTTAATTTCTCTAGATCTATGATTGAAATTTATTTAGAGATCTTAGATCTACATCTTACTACATGCAAAAGATTTTAGAAAAAAAAATGATTAATTTATAAAAAGATGACTATTTTATGAAAAATGTTTTATTTTTTTAAAGAATACAAAAGCATGATATTTTTGACAAAAATAATCAAATCTGATGTTTAATGTAAAAAACAATGTTTTGAATGAAGAATATTCATATATGATATTTATTATGAAGAAAGCTATGCTTTAAGTGAAAAATAATAAAATCTTAGAATTTATTACGTGAAAAACAATGAATTTTGATGAAAAAGTGCAAATTTGGTTTTTAATGTGAAAAACAATGAGTTTTGAATAATAATAAAAAATACAGATATGGTTCTTAATGTAAAACAATGAGTTTTAATGAGAAAATACATATATGATTTTTAATGCAAAACAATGAATTTTTAATGAGAAAAATTGTAGATCTATAACCTTTAATAACAAATAATCATAGATCTAAGATTAACATTTATGAACAACCCTAGATCTACATATTTGAATATATGAATCAACAAAACATCATATTCTCACCTCAAAAAAAAAAAAAAAAAAAAAAATCATATTCTAATCATGGGAATCAAAATCTTAAAAAAAAAAAAAAAAAATCATGCAAAAGACTAGTATCTACGTATTAACATGGAATTTCAAAATCAAACATGCATGTTATTAAAAATAAAATCTATAGTTGCATGAATTAGAGAAAACAAAAGGATCTCTTTAGAAATTGGAGAGAAAGGATTTCTCTAATCTCTAAAAATGGAGCGATAACAATAGAAAAAAGTTTGAAGGAAACTTTCTACAAAAATTATGGTCTAGTGAAGATCATAATAACGGTAAAGATTCAAAAGTCTCGCTAACATTAAAAGATTAAGGGTATTGAATGATGGGTGTTTCCCTCTATTTATAGAGGTGTGAATGGCTTAAAAAATAAGCTAAAATTTTAATAGTTGAAGTAAACTTCAATTCTCTACAATTTTGACAAAAATAGCCTAGTCCAAATTTTGATGTTTATTATGTCAAAATCGTTTTACAATGTGAGTTTGAAAACTGCTACTTGATTAGCATGTTTTTAAGTGTTTTTCAAGTCTGAAACTGTATTTGGATGAGTTTTTAATGTATTTTCATGACAAAGCATATTCCTAAGTGGTAATTAGGATTTTTATAATAATAATCTTGAAGATAATTACTTTAAAATCCTATTACCTGACAATCTTTAAATCTTATCTTCTAACTTGTTTTCATCTCATGCAACAAATTATTTTTTAAGAGAAAAATACTTAATCAATCACAATAATTCATTTTAATTAACAACCAATCAAAATTGATTTCAATTAATCTCACGTGACAGGTTTCACTCAAATGAATACATGCATACCATTAAAACTTGATCTTGCAATATATTTCGATTCAATTGTCTAATTTGGAAGCCAAGCGTATTGTTGCGATCGTTGAAACCTCAAGATCATTTTCATGATAAATGATAAATAAGTTAGTGAATAAAAAGTGTTGAGGGGAAAATTTTTGATGTTCCCACATAGAATATGGGGTAGCCAAATCGAAACTCGACGATGGGTCCTTGAAATAAAGCCCAAAGGCTTTTGTTGTCGTGTAAGCCTGCCCAAGCAAAAGATGGAGGCTGCACCCTAACAAGAAAACAACAATAAAGCACAATAAACACGTTACTATTGTTAGTTTGTTATATTATTAGTCCTTTTACAGCATCATAGTTCAAATCAGTCCTCTAATGGTACAGTATTATCTTCAGCAGTAGGGTAATTTCAAGTTAATAAGTGTGTTTACATGGTAAAAATCATATATTTTCTTTATTATTATTAAGTCAACATGAGGGAAAACTTTCATAGTTTCCAAAACATTATGTTCTTCATCATGACAATACTAAATAAGGATTAGAGGCTTCATAGTTACAAATAAAAGAGGAAAAATAAGATGGAATTTAGGGAGAGAGAGATCCCAGCTCAGTACAACAAGTATTAAACTAAAATTTTGGTGAGTATGTGTGTTCATAAGACATGAATGAGGTAATGTGGACTGTTTTGAGTGAGTGAGATATGATTAATATTGAGGTTAAGGCTTTAGTGAGTAGTGGCCTAAGAGGAATGAGTGGTGAGCTTAAGGAGAGCTAAACCACAAACAAAATGGCCAATAAATCAAGAGTTTTCAAAGGTCGCCTGTTTGTGACTAATGGGGAGACATTTATAAGCTATGATTGTGTAAAGGAGAGAAAAGAATGTCTGAGGTTAGATGAGTGTGGGCTGAAGGGGATGAGTAGTGAGCTTAAAGAGAGCTAAACTACCAGTAAAATGGCAAATAGATCAGGAATTTCAAAGGGAGTAGCTGTCCCCTTGTGGGCTGAGGTGCTTATGCTTTTATAATGGAGTTTAGAGAAATATTAATTAACAAGCATCCAAAAAAAAGTAGGTCCCATTCAAGGGAGTAGGTCAGTTGAATTAATAACCTAGATTTGGCCTAAAAATGAGAGATTTGCTTTTGGGGTTGTTTTGCTTCTTTGGGTAAGGTAGTATTTGGAGTAATCTTGCATTAAATGCTAAGATTGTTGAGATTGTGTTCAACCAATGGGATTAAGGCAAGTATTAAGAAAGAATCCTAGTGGGGTAACTGAGATTTGGACCCTATAAAGTGGATTCAACATCTCAAATTATGTGTCAAAGTTTAAGCTCACTTCAGAGGGTTCCGCTAGAGATCCCTTTATGCCCTACAAACCACATATTCCCAATTTTTCCCCTTTAGGATTCATGAGCTTGGCACATGAATCACGTCTTGAACGTTTTTAACATTTATAGCATCAATTTGTTGAAGTTTGGATATTTTGGTTTTAACTCCCTTCCATTGGAGTTACAGTCTTGAGGAAGATGATGGAGTTCCATCATCCTTTAAACTTCAGCTGATATGATAGCTCTCTGGCACTGTTCACGTTAGGTAGATGGTGATAGAAAACTGATGGGACAACCCCTAGTTTATCCTTAAAGACTTGGTTCTCTTGTAGGGGCTTCTAGCTATACTTTGGTTAAGGATGAACAAGGTTTGGTTGCCCACTTTCAAGCCCCTTGCTGTGACCTTTTTGGGTTGGAACTTTGCTTCATTTCAGCACCTTTAGTTGGGCCACATGACCCTTTCTTTGCTTGGGCTTACTCCCTTCTTCACGAGATTCTTGGGCCCGCAAAATGGGCGTTAAAGACATGCTTTGCCATGGATTTTTTACTCCTCATGGGCTTTAGTTGTTAGTAGAAATAAAATGAATCTATGAGCTTTAATAAATATTTATGATAGATTTTGGGTATTAATTCCCAATAACTTCCCATAATTTTTACTATGGATTACTTTGTAAATAATATTTTCCTTAAATAATGGCTTTTAATATTTTTCTTAAGAATAATATTTATCATGAGTTTTAAATAAATATGGTAACAATCACTATAATGGAATAATGTGATGTTTTCATGAGTTTCTCTATAGATAATCATAATGGACATGTAGGATGAATAATTACCATGAGTTTTGGTAATAAATATTATGAATGTTGTGATGTAAGATGGATAGTGAGCATGAATTTATAATATGAAATAAATAAATGTCATGGGTCTAATAATCATATCTTTCCATGGGTTTTTATAAGATGATTACCATGGGTTTTTAGAGTAGATAATTCATAAATTCTATGAGCTTATAATATTATAGTAATAGGTTTAAGAATCTAAAGTATTGTTCATTATTGGACTTTTAGGTGAAATAATTATAATATAGTATTTTGCCAAATATTGATAATTTTGAGTTTTCGATAAATAGTGCTAAGTAGTTAGCTTAGGCTTTTAATAGTACCAACGTAAGTTGGGTTTTTTATGTTGCAAATGAGAATTGGGTTTTGATATTGCCAATGAGAATTGGGCTTTGATATTGCCTATGTGAATTGGGCTTCGATATTGCCTATGTGAATTGGGCTTCAAACCATGGGTTTTTATTATGGATTTGAATTCCATTGATAAAATTGTTATGCCATGGATTTGAGTCATGAGCTTTTCAAATATTGTCAAGCATAAGTGTTCTTAGGTTTTAAATAGAATAAGATGTGTGTATTAGGTTCATAGGGCCGGTTTTGGGGTTAGCTAAATGATGATAATAAAATTGGATAAAATAAGAGTTTTTTAGGTTTTTTGTGATAGTTTATATCATGACCCAATTTAGATAATGAGATATGAAATATTTGTGATTAACATAATAATAGAGCCCAAATTTTTTTGCAAAAACCCAATAACTTATAGTGGTATAAATATGTGGTACTCAAATAAAGTTAGGTGTAAGAAAAAAAGTACCTTAACAAAAGGCAACCATGATTTTTGGGAACATAAAATGACCATTTTGCCCTTTTTTAAGATTAAATTATGGTTGCAAAATGAAGTGTTTATAGTACATAATTCTGTACATTCAATTTACATGATTTTTCAAAGAATGTACACAATTATTTATATTTATAGTACACAATTTCAAGAAATATACACAATTTTATATATTTAATATACACAAGTTTTCAAAGAACGTACACAATTTTGTATATTTAATATACACAAATTTTTAAAATAATGTACAGAATCTTGTATATTTAACATACACAATTTCATATATTTAATATACACACATTTTTAGTTATGTATATTTGATGTACACAATTTTTCAAATGATATACATAATAATATATATTGAACATACTCATTTTTTAAAATATTGTATAACATTATGTATAATAATGTACAAAATTTTGTATATTTAATATACACACTTTGCAATTTTTTTACATTCAATGTACACAAATTTTCAATCAACATACATAATTTAGTACATTCAATGTACACAATTTTTATATAATGTAAAAAATTTTGTATATTCAATATACGCGATTCTATATATTCAATACACACAATTTTTTCAAATATGTACATTCAATGTACACAATTTTTTGAAGAATGTACATAATTTCGTACACCATTTTTTGAAGGATGTACACAATTCTTAGCATTCACAGTACACAAAATTTTGAAGAATGTAAACAATTATGTATGTTTAATGTATATTATTTTTCAATTTTGTAAATTCTTTGAATACAATTTTTCAGAGGTTGTACACAATTTTTTAAAGATTATATACAATTCTATACTTTCAAAAAGCACTTGACCGCATTTTTTCTTTATCTTATTTATTTATTTATGTTTGAGGCATTTGGCTTAGAAATTGAGTGAAACAACTAAATAAATTAATAAAAATACCATATTCTTTTTTTTTTTTTTTGATTTGAAAATACCATATTCTTAAACACAATTAATTGAACAATGACGCTGTTGAAATCATAGTTTTTATAACACGTTTCGAAGGATTGAAATTTTTGCTAAAATCGTAATTTGAAATCACTATTTCAAGTGCTGCCTTGTTTACTCATCATTACTGATCTGACGGATTTCATTCTAACCTCGCGATTTCAAATAGCGATTTCATCCTTTCCTTTTTCTTAAGGATTTAAAATTTGAAGTTGCTCCCCTCCCCTTTCATTCCTTTCTACACACACTCTCTCTCACAAACACCCACTCACCGGCCGGCTGAATCTCCGGCAGAAGCTCCTTCACCGGCGACCAACACACATTATCACGGCAAGTTTATTTTATAGTCAAATGAATCATATTTTGCTTCAAAATCTTTTCTTTTTTGTTTGAGATCACACACTGATGAGGCTACGAACAGTGTTTTGTATCAGTTAAGGGTTTTGTTTTGGTTGGAAATGGAACCAACGACGACGACGACGTCGTCTTTCCCCTCCACTCCTCGCTGGAACATCGATCGCCCCTTCCTCACCGGCCGATTCCACCAGGTTCACCTCACCACCGCCACCACTCTCTTTCAAATTGAATTCACTGCTTGTTATATATTTGTGGAGAGGGAAAGTTATTTTCTCTGTAGTTAACGATTCACGGAAAGTTTTTCATGGATTTGCAACTCTAGTTGTACAATGCAGGTTTTTTTTTTTAGTATAGGCACTGCTAGTCTGAGTGAAATGCCATGGAAAAAAATTGATAATGTGTGTTTGTGAAGAGTTAGGGTTTGTGAATGTATGAATGTTGATGTTGAATTAAACAACCTTAGTGGCGTGTTCCGTGATTTGCGTTTTTAGTTGTGCAAGCAAGCACAAATTTTAGGCTGTCTCGATATTTGTGGAGATTGCCAACTAGTAATGTTGCCAAACTGCCAAGAGCTTTATAGTTCAATTGGTATCTCCTGGTTTCCAACGGAGAATGATCTATTGAATTATCAAAAAATAAGTAATGTGGCCGAAATTGTATGCTAGATTTTATACATACTCATTGTGTTAATTTTCTGAAGAAACTGAATTCTTAGGCTTTTTGTAGCATTTTACCTTTCGTGAATGAATGATCTCTTATGTCACCAAGAAATAAAGACAATTTTAAAAAAAAAAAATTTGTGGTTTTGTTGATAAGTGGACCTATTTGATCTTGGAGTTAATGTGTAATGGGTTGTCTTTCATAGCTGTTTTTAGTGATGCAATCCTGGCTACATTTGATCCATGTAATAAAGAGTAGATAATTTCCTTTCCCCTGTTTTAATTGGTTACCAAATGGTGAATTTCGAGCACTGAAGATCTGATTTTGGGTTTTGTAGGAAGCAAAGGTGACGTCTCGGTTTACAGAAGCAAAGGGTTTTTCAGTGGATTCCTTTAGGTATGGATGTTGTGCTTTTTGTTCATTTGTTTTAAATTTTATATAAGGGTTGGTAAGTCACAAGTACCTGGTGGGTTTGAGGTGCCATTTGAACTAGAGTTCATTGGCCTAATTAGGCTTTAGTTGGTTATATTACCATCATTATTCTATTCATACCAGTTAGATTTTTACTATAATTTTTTATTGAATAAGTTAGGTAAGGAAACTATAATCATTTCAGAAACATAAAAACAATATTTGATTATATGTTTGTGATTTTGCATGTACATAAGCAGTGCTGGACCGGACAAGGCCATTGGCTGTTTTGATGCTGCAGTGCAGGTATGTTTTACACATCCTAAGATAATGTGAATGGTGTTGCACGCCTTTTTTTGTGCTTATTTTCTAAATGTTCTTCTTAAAAAAAAAATATTGTGTCACAAGTATGAAATAAAAACTAAAATCAATGTCAAAAAATGGTGAAGAGCATAAAGAGATGTTTTTTGGAAATTATTTATATTACCCTATGTTGCATAAAAGCACTTGCATTGGTCCATGCCAAATGGCCTAAATGTAAAAGTTTGGCCAATCAATGTTAAAAATGGCTTATTCATTCTTTGCGTTTCCCAAGGATGAAGGAAGAGAGTGAATGGTGGTTGTGATGTGTGAAGAGAGAAACAATTAAAAAAATCAAGAAAATTTGATATTTTAATAAAGTAGACAATAGATTAGATAATCTGATGTGAGTGTTTTTGAAAAGGGGTCATATAAAATAGAAAAAGTTGGTTCTTATGTTAAAATAGACAAAAACTTTTGTAGAAGCTGATGCAAATGCTCTAAGATTGGATAGAAATATTGGAGTCTGACAAGAGTAGAAGGAGTTGGTGGTTGAATTTCTTGGAAATAGTATTAACTTAATATAGATTCATGCACACACAAGCACACCACTCCACTTTGAATACTTTCTCTTTTAAACAGCCACTGATACTATAGAGATATTCTAAGTTTCATAAGCTGTTAATATTGTTTGAAATTATATATGGATTTCAGTTATTAGTCTGTTCCGACATGTAGGAGCTTATTGTTATTGATGATCTCCTCTCTGCTATGGTCGGAATTGAAGGACGATACATCTTAATCAAAAGAGTTCGTGGAAAGGAGGATAATGTTACGTTCCAGGTTGATCCATCTATGGATTTAGCATTACAGGTATGAATTAGTGAGGCCTCTAATTTGTTTCAACAACTGTTTTTTCTTGTTAGACTTCTCTGTTATAGTGTTCTGGTTGATTTTTTTTTTCATCACTTGGGCATGCTATGCTGTAGCTTTTACTGTGAAAAGAAATGTGGCTTTGTTAATACTGATTGTTGTATTGGGGTGGTGGTTGAAAAAAACTGGAGGGCTTGAACTGAACTGGGTTGCTGTGTGAAATGATTTGAACCAAAGGGGTTTGTTCTATGACTTGGATTTAGACTTCTGCCTCTGTAGTAGTGGATATATCATAGCTTGCAGAAGTATACTAAAGTTCTTTTCCACAGATTAATGATAATCAAATTATGTTCTAAAATAGAATTGGAGTATACTTGGTGTCTTTGGAAATGGATTTGACCATTTTACGCATGAAAGTTTATAGAATTTTATAAAATTGGCAAGGTGCTTGAGAGAAGGAATGACTTAGCTGATATAGTATTTGTAACCTAAAAGGGTTTGCTGTCGCTGGTCCCTATGACTATAATAGTTTTCTGGGTATTTTAAAAAGTAGAGAATTTGATCATGTGTATTATGGTGTTATCAGATTTGAGCATTAGCCTTTCAAAATTGTTTGAAGTTTGAATACCAACACATATTATTGCAGGAATTGGCCAAGAAGATTTTCCCTTTGTGTGAGAGCTTTATGATGATTAACCAGTTTGTTGAGTCGAGGTCCCAGTTCAAGAATGGCCTAGTGAATCATGCCTTTGCTGCTGCACTCAGGGCACTCCTTCTGGTAGTTTCTGTCAAATCATTTGATTATTCTATGTTGCTTTGTTTTTGAACAATGTTTGTTTAGTTCAATATGTGAGTGAGATATCAACTTTTTTTGCCATTTATTTGTTTTCTGTTGACTTATTAATTATTATAGGTTTGAATAGCCATTTTTTCCCCTGATCTGAATACTGCCTTTTATGACATAGTCCAAATACTTATAAAAAAATCTATATATTCCAATCAGAAGTTAACAGCATCTAAAATGCAACTTTAATGGTATCAGTTTTCAATCAACATTCTACTTGGAAAAGAACTCTAAAAGGTAGCACAGTCAATTCTGGAACACACCTCATGAAGCGGAGGCCACTAATTTGAATCTCTCATTTCCCTTCCCCTTGGGCCAAACTTGTAACAAATAAGATCTACTTGGTAAAAGAAGAAAGACAAGAGGAAGAATGAAAGGGAGTCCCTCAATATGTATGAATATCAGGAAGAGACAGTATAAATTGAAGGCAAGAGAAACAATTAACGAAACCAAGAAGTGTATAATCTTCATTGCACCTACTGTTTTCTATCCCAGGTTCAAAATGGTCATGGGTGTGTATACCATCCTCTCAATACAATTTTGCATCTAGATACTGAGAAGTTGGATAATTTGGTTCTGAATGAATGTCAAAAATAGAAGAAGTATGTGTTGGTATTTGAACTATAGAACAGGAAAATGTCCATCACTTTAACTTTGCTGTTACTTGTTTGTACCTTTCAAACCCATAATACTTTATTAAGTTAGCTGGTCATTTGAGACATGCTGGTGAAAAATCAGCTGCTGGGCTTTCCAAAGTCCTTTGGTTTGGATCTATGGAAGAATATAGTTCTTACTTGTTTGGTTGAAGAGGTCTTCAATAAAAGCAGATGTGTTAATTCGGTTTTTTTTTTTTTTTTTTTCTCTATTAATTTGGAATTCTTGAATTAATGAGGATGGCATGGCCACAACTTTATGATTGTTGTGCTAGCAATTGTAGCTGCTGATGGAACTCTTTTACCCTTAAATTTGTGTTTTTTTGCCTAAGAACGATCTTTTTCTTCCTTAGAACCCTCTGGTCTGTTATCATCTGGATGAACTTGATATGTGGTGCAATTAAATTCAAATGTTCATCAGTGTTTCTACGGTATGGATGCCTTTGTTTGGAAGATGTTCAAATGGATCTCTGTAAATTTCAAAACTTTTGTTTATTATATATTCAATTTTGAACAATTGTTTTAATACCATTGAACAATAGTAGAGGTAGTTAAGGAGAGTGTGATTGCTTTAAAATTCAGGGAGGAATGGGGTGGTGGTTCTCTAAGTTGTGTAGTGGGTCACATTGGTGTGGTTTATGGTGGGGTATACAGAAAGGTTGGGGTTGGGAGAGTTTTAGTAAGTTTATTTACTTCGAGATTGGGATGGGAGGTAGGATCTGGTTTTGGCATGACTGTTGGTGTGGAGATCATCCATTGAAAGTAACTTTCCCGGCTTTATTTGAGATTGCTGCTTATACGGAGGCATTTGTGGCAGAAATGTTGGTGAGCCATAATATGGAGGAAGGGATGAAGGGTAGAGTTGGGATATATGGTTTCAACGTGATTTTAATGATTGGGAGATAGAATTGGTGGGGGCCTTTTTTCACACCTTGGAGTCACAAAGTCCTCCAAGTGTGGACGGGTTAGGATGAGGTGGTGCTTAGGGTTGAAGGGGGAGTTTGACACTAGTCCTTTTATGAGGTGGTCCTTTTGTTTGGACAAGTTGCATGGGCGAAGATTCTTACAGATGATCATTTGAGGAAAAGGGGCTTTACTATTATGGATTGGTGTTGCCTTTGTTGAGGTAGTGGGGAGAGTGTTGATCATCTCTAGTTGCATTGTGGAGTGGTATCTAGGTAATGGAGTTTTGCTTTTAGATCATTTGTTGTTACTTGGGTTTTACCTAAGAGGGTTATTGATTTATTGGCCGGTTGGAGGAATTGGTTTGGCAAGCACTCATCATATATTTGGAATTTGGTATCAAATTGTGTGATGTGGATTATTTGGAGCGAGCAAAATAATCGCATTTTTGAAAATTTAGTGCTTCTTGGAGACAAGCTCTTAGCTTTATTTGCTGGAACCTTGTTTGATTGGTCACGTGCGTGGGGATTCCCTCTCCACTTAGCTCTAGGGAACTAGAATGCACCAACGTGGCTACAGGGGTGCCACACCCACGTCGGATGCGGGGTGCAGTGGGTGATGCCACTACTCGCACGTCGGTGTTGCGTCGGAATTTTTTTTTTTTCGTTTTCAGATACGCATCAATTCGGGCCGATTCGTGCCGAATTGGATTGTATTAGCCGGATGAAACCAACCGATTTAGGCCGTATCGGCTGAAACTGGCTTTGAATCAGGCCAAAATTCAAGTAAAAATTATTTATAAAAAAAAAAAGAGTGCAAAACGCACCGTTTGAACTTGAACATCTTTAAACAAAAAAAACCCTAAAATCTCTTATTCTCTTCTCACTGCCTTCTTGCCTCTTTGGTCTCTGCCTCCCTCCCTATATTCTAATTTTCGAACATCATGGAATGTTTTAGTTTCAAATTTGAAGTTACTTTCCTAGAATGTCAGAAGGCTGAATGAAATAGAAAAGAGGCTTCAGATTTGTAACTTTTTGCGTTCCTAGAAGGCTGATATTGTGTGTTTGCAAGAGACCAAACTAGAATGGATTACTAGAGATATTGTTTGGAGTATATGGAGTTGTCCATACATAGATTGGCTGTACCTGGGTTCTGATGGTGCTTTTGGAGGTATTTTATTGATGCGGGATAGTTAGGTTGTGGAAAAGGTGGAGGAAGTGGTGGGGCATTTTTGGGTTTCATGCAAGTTTAAAAATGTTGGTGATCATTTTGAGTGGACTTTTACTGGTGTATATGGACCAAATTTAAACAAAAGGCGTAGGTTGACGTGGGAGGAACTAACCAGGCTAATCACTTGGTGGGATTTCCCATGGTGCTTCGGAGGTGATTTTAATATCATCCATTTCCCTTCAGAGCGGCTGGGGGCTGCTAGCTATTCTCAGGCTATGTATGGGTTCTCTGACTTTATCTCTCTTCATGGGTTGATGGATATTCCCATGGCAGGGGGCCTTTACACCTGGTCCAATTCTTCTTCAGCTTCTCGTCTAGATCGGTTTCTTTTCTCCCCACTATTGGCAGATCTCTTCACACAGTTTTCCCAAAAAAGGATGTCTAGAGTACTTTTAGACCATTTTCCTATTCTGTTGGAGGGTGGAAGTTAGCGAAGAGGTAGAATTCCTTTCCACTTTGAAAATATGTGGTTGAGGGTGATAATTTTGTCGATAAATTGAAGACGTGGTAGGCTTCCTATTTGTTCCAAGGAACTCCTAGTTTTATTCTAGCTAAGAAGTTGGCTGCCTTGAAGTTGGATTCAAAAAAGTGGAACGAGGCGGAGTTTGGCAATGTAACGTTTAAGAAGCAAGGCCTTTGGAGCAAGTTGAACGTTTTAGATGCTAAAGAGGAGACTCGTAGATTAACAGCTGAGGAGAAGTTATTTCAAGTTAATCTTCATACTAATATTGAAAAGTTGACGCTTTTAGAAGAGATTAGTTGGAGACAAAAGTCTAGGGTGTTGCATTTGAAGGAAGGGGACGCCAATACCAGATTCTTTCATAGAATGGCTAATTCTAACAGGAAAAATAATGGTATTGAAAGCCTAATGATTAATGGTACTTTGTCTTCTAATCAGGGCATGATTGCAGACTGCATTACTCATTTCTTCATGAATTTGTATTTTGAGCACTAGGTTGTACGGCCTTTTCCAAATGTGTTAGTTTTTCCAATGATATCTGGTGATAATGCGGACTGGTTAGAGAGACCTTTTGAAGAGGCTGAAATCTTTGATGTTGTTCAAAGTTTTCATGGTGATAAATCTCTGGGTCCAGATGGCTTTCCAATGGCATTTTTCTAAACATGCTGGGGGATTGTCAAACCTGATCTTATGGCTGTATTTCACCACTTTTTTGCTAAAGGTCAGTTTGAGAAAAGCTTAAACGCTACTTTTATTACCCTCATCCCTAAAAAACATGCAGCAAGTGAGATTAGGGATTTCTGGCCCATTAGTCTTGTTGGGGGGGGGTCTATAAAATTATTGCTAAAATCTTGGCTAACCGGTTTTGTGTGGCTATGGGGGATATAATCTCAGCATCTCAAAATGCTTTTCTGAGGGATAGACAGATCCTTGACCCTATTCTTATTGCTAATGAATGTCTTGACAGTAGTTTGAAGGTTGGGATGCCGAGGCTGATTTGTAAACTGGATGTTGAGAAGGCTTTTGACCATGTAAATTGGAGTTCTCTTTTGCAAATGTTAGAAAGAAGTGGGTTCTCAGCCAAGTGGAGACAATAGATTTTCTTTTGCCTATCTACAATCCGCTTCTCTATCTTGATTAATGACTCTCCTTGTGGGTTTTTTGGTAGCTCCAGAGGTTTGAGACAAGTTGATCCGTTGTCTCCTTTGTTGTTTGTGTTGGTGATGGAAGCTTTGGGAAGAATGTTGGATAAAGCAGTTCATGAAGGACGCTTGTCAGGATTTAGTGTGGGTAACTTGGAGGGAAGATCCTTGGCAGTGTCTCATCTCCTTTTTGTGGATGGCACTCTTATTTTTTGTGATGCTGTTCTAGACCAGATTTTGATTCTCCGTATGATTCTTATTTGGTTTGAGGCGGTGTTGGGACTAAAGATTAATTTGGGCAAGTCTGAATTGGTTCCGGTTGGAGTAGTGCATAATTTTGACTTTTTGCTAAATGTTCTTGGCTGCAAGCAGGGCTCTCTGCCAATGAAATACCTGGGTCTTCCTTTGGGTGCTAATTTCAAGGATAAGACCATATGGAATCCGATCCTGGAGAAAATGAAAAGGAAATTGGCAGGATGGAAACGCTTGTATTTATCAAAGGGAGGTAGAGTCACTCTAATCAAAAGCACCCTTTCAAATTTACCCACTTACTTTCTATCTCTATTTCCTATACCTGCTAGTGTGGCTAATCGAATTGAGAAGCTTCAGCGGAATTTCTTATAGGGCGGTCTCAGTGATGAACCTAAAATTCATTTGGTTAAATGGGCTATCGTATGTGCTCCTATTTCTTCGGGTGGATTAGGGATTAGGAAGATAAGTCTTTTCAATATAGCTCTACTTGGGAAGTGGTTATGGAGATTTGTGATTGAGAAGGATGCCGTTATGGAGATGTGGGATTGAGAAGGATGCCCTTTGGAGACAAGTGATAGAGATGAAATATGGACGTGTGTGGGAGGGCTGGTGTACCAGATCTGTTAATGGTCCTTACGGTGTTGGTTTATGGAAGAGTATTAGTTAGGGTTGGCCTTCTTTCTCACGCCATATTTGGTATGATATTGGTGATAGGTCTAGGGTGAAGTTTTGGCAAGACCATTGGTGTGGAGAGACACCTCTTGCAGTTAGCTACCCTAACCTATTCATATTCTGTAGGAATAAGGAGGTTAGTGTGGTTGAGCTTATGAAATCCCCCAATGGAGTCCTTTTTTGGGATGTGAGCTTCTTTAGGGGTGTGCATGTTCGGGAATTAGAGGCTTTGTCAAGCTTCATGGAATCCATATACGGTTCTTCAATAAGGGGGTTTGGTGAGGATAAGATGTGTTGGATTCCTAGCAAATATAAGGGGTTCTTGGTGAAAGATTATTATAGAATTTTAGCTGGTCCTACTATCTTCAGTTTTCCTTGGAGAAGTATTCGAAAGCAGAAAATTTCCTCTAGAGTAGCTTTCTTTGTATGGACTGTTGCCTTAGGGAAATGCTTGACGATTGATAACTTACGAAAAAGGAAGGTGTGGATTTTGGATTGGTGCTACATGTGCAAGAGTAATGGTGAATCGGTTGACCATCTCTTCCTTCATTGTCCCGTTGCTATGGACCTATGGTCTATGGTTTTGGGTTTATTTGGAGTATCTTGGGTTATGCCGCATACTGTTTTGGGGTTGTTAGGGTGTTGGCAAGGCAGCTTTGGTCATCATTGAAATGGTTTTATATGGTCCATCGTTCCTCATGGCTTAATGTGGTGTCTTTGGAGGGAGAGAAATAGTCATTGTTTTGAAGATATTGAGAGATCTATTCTAGACCTCAAGCTTTTCTTTTTAAGAACTTTATTGGATTGGTTGTTTGCTTTGCAAAACCAATCATTCCCTTCTTTTATTGATTTCCTAGATTCTTGCAATTTTTGTATTTGATTTGCTATCCCCTTGTTCACTCCCTGTGTACTAGGGTGCTTCCTTTTTGGTATCAATATATCTTATTACTTATTAAAAAAAAAGTTTCAAACTTGTGGGTTGTATTTAATTTATGAACATCATGTTTTAGTTATTATCTAGTATTACTCTTAAATTTGGTATATGTTTATATAATGTGAAAAAGTATGCTTAGCAATATATAGAAAATATAAATAAAAATATTGCTAATAATTTTTTAATCACCACACCCCGCCGCACCCGCACTATACTTTTTCAAAAATTGCTGAGTCCCGCACCTGCACCCGAATCTGAAAATGCACTCGTGCTTCATAGCTAGGGAATCCATTCAGCTGTTCTTAGATTCCCTTTCCTCTTGTACATAATTTTCTGTTTCTGTTTTTTGATGTTGCTTGTAAATATTTTCTTTGCCTACTTCATTTTTTTGATGGAGTAGTCTTCTATTTATATAACTCTTCTTACCTATCCAAAAAAAGAAAAAGAAAGTAGAGGTAGTTAAAAAGGACATGTCAATTAAGAGAGTAACGGAGACTATGACTTCAAATAGAATAGAATGGAGGAAAAGAATACACGTGATTGGCCTTGACTAATTTGTTGAGGATCCATAGTTGACCTGAAAATTTGGGACAGGTTTTGTCATTTGTTTAATCCCATTGAAGGATTAGGTAATGTATTCTGGATGTCTTGTAGATTCACCAACTTATTCAGTTTCTTTGGGTGCAATTTAGATGCCATGGACATCCATTTCATTTCTCACCCCACTTTGATTATCTTTTTAAATAAATGATAGGATTTATAACCAATTTCCCAAGTAGTTAAATTTAAACTTTATTGAATGAAGTTGATTCAATCATTGAGAGTTCAGTTTGATTATATTAATTTTCTAAGGTTCTGTGGCCGTTCTTACTAATTTCACTTTCATTTATTCATATTCTTTAATAAATATAATGTTGGGGAAAATAATTTTTTGTTTTAAAAAAAAATTACAAATCATATTCATGAAAAGTTTTATTTCAGTATTAAAATGTCTACTAGAGAAATTAAGTGTAGAATGTTTACAAGCAAAATAGTAATTCTTTTATATCCTGTAAGAGCAATATGTATGTCTTTCACTGTCCTTTGTAACCAATATTTGAGTTAAAACACCAAGTATATATAATCTTGGTTTTGCATGTTAATATTTGCATCTTCCTTGACTTAGTCATTTACTTGACCAGTTCTTGCAATTCCATTTCATTTTAGGGCACCATGCTGTTTCAGTTAAATGTCCTTTTCTATTTATGCTATTTACAATGAATCTCCTTCGTTAAAAGCTTCTTCAAAAATTTCTTATCAGGATTACCAGGCCATGGTGGCACAGCTTGAGCACCAGTTTCAGCTGGGAAGACTTTCCATGCAAGGATTGTGGTTTTACTGTCAGGTTTGATTTTGTCTTAAATGTGCTCAGCCATTCCTAGGATGCTCACTGAAGGAGTTTTCACCATTTGTTGCAGCCTATGATGGGATCTATGCAAGCATTATCCACTGTAATACAAAAGGCTTCAACTAATAATTTTGCAGGTTCTGCAGTTCTTAACCTGTTGCAAAGCCAGGTTAGACCTTATATCTGAGTTACCTTTGTTTTTGTTTAAGTAGTAAAACTGCTCTTAGATGGCTTTTCTTCTCAGCAGTTAAACTTCACAACTCGTTTAACATGAACTCTCTCCTCTATAAATGTTTTCCACTTTAGAAAAACACAGTTCGGAAAGTTGCATTAAATGTTGTCTCAGTTACTTGTCATACTAAAGTTCCAGTCTTGCCCCTACTTTTACCTTTAAATTTGCACTGTAATATAAATCTCATGTTTTTAACTTGATGAAAAAATCTATAATGGTGGAATGAACATTTTTTTCTTCTTCTGCCTAGTAACAAAATATTTTATTGCTGAAAGACTACATGTACAATTAACACAAAGGAGTGTAAAGAATTACATATCAACATTATTGTGCACAGAAATACTCTGACTTTAAAAAGGAACAAATATAATGGGTCATCTGGAAATGGAAATGTTGACCATTATCATGGCATGGGGGGTATATTTTTTCTTAGTTCTTTACATTGTTTTTCCTATATTCAGGCTAAGGCCATGGCTGGTGATAATGCAGTGAGATCATTGCTTGAAAAGATGACGCAATGTGCAAGCAATGCATATCTTGGCATATTGGAAAGGTATAATTTGCAGCATCCCTGTTTGTGCTTTTGACAGCCTCTGCTTCAGTACTATAATGAACTCTAAACATTATCTTATTTGACCAAAATTGCACAGATACTTATCTATATATGCTGTATTTGTTTTTAACATAGGTACCTTGTTAATATTGTTTAAACCCATGGACTGTCTTTTTATAAATTGATGGTTTATTTCTAATCCTTTTGCATAAATATTCATATAAAGGGAAAAAGGCCACACATTTTTTTATTCCCTTTTCATTGTAAGTTTTTGTAGGGGGCGGAAATCCACAGCCCAACCCAAGTTAAGTGGGTAATTACTGTTTTAAGGCTCAATACAATTAATTTGTAGAGGTAGGTTGTCAAGGTCAACCTTTTCAGGCCTCAATAGTTTCGTTAGGGAATTTAAAAAGAAGTCCAATTCTTAAGTCATTAGAAATACGAAAGATTACTAGTAAGAAAGGCAAAAATTTCTGTATTAACTCTTCCTCAGATTAGTCTGAGGATCACTTTTCATATAACATTCAATTCTCGGTTACAAAGCTTCTCATTACACTTTACCTTCTCCTTTCCAATTTTCTATCCCCTTTCTTAAGGGAGCCTCTTTCCTTTTTATAGTAGTTGGGGCCTCATCCTGGCCCTCCACCTGGGCTACTATGGATCCTTGCTTGGATACTTGTCTCATCAATGCCTTGCTGGTGGTGGAAAAGTAGGTTGCAAGCTGTAAGAAAACTGTTTAGAGGTCATTCTGCCATTAAATGCGGCAGGCTGAGTTGTTACAATGCATTAAATGTGGAGGTGATGGGTGCCCTATTAGGAAGCTTCCTACTTCTCCTGCCTGCACGTCTCTACTCTCTTCCTCAATCACCTATCATGTTGGTTTTGGACTGGGACCTCGGTTCCTTGGGGTAAGCTCGCTCCTTGGACTGAACATTTTATTCAGTTTTTGGCATTTGGTTGCCTTGTCTGGCTGAGCCCAATCCGATGAAGAGTGAGGCCCAACTGTTTCTTTGGAATGTCCTAATGCTTCATACCTTTGCTCCTCGGATTCCTCTCTTCCACAGTTTTGAATCTAGGATAATTCCAATGCCAGCTCACCCTTTATTCTTGAGTTAAAAAAGGCCTTAAATATTATATTACAATTTTCCTGTTATCCAGGCTCTACCTGTATTCTTTACTTTTTTCTTTTTTTTTTTTTTTAAATTAAAATTTTTGGGATAGATCACCAGTATTCTTTTTATTGTTTGTCTCCACTTGTAAAATAATCAATAGGTGTAGTCCATACAGAAACACGTAAACATGGACAACAATATGTTACTATTGTGTCCTATTTTCCCATGAATTTCCCTGTTAGTGTGTCTCTGTGGTGTCCTATCGATTTCTCTTGTTCTTGTCCATACTTCATAAATTCAAAGTTCAAAGTTAAAGCTTGAGATATGAGGTCAAAAGTTAACTTGGATTGTGTTTTGATTAAGTTGAATTTACTTACCACGTACTCAATGACCAGGGCATTTTAGACATTTAAGAAAAAAATTCTTCAGTAACTTGCAGCTCTCTCTACGTCTGTTTTCTGCATTGTGGTTTTATGATTCAGTCTAATTCATTTTCTTGCTCAAATGGAAAACAAACAATTTTAGGTGGGTCTATGAAGGAGTGATTGATGATCCTTATGGTGAATTTTTTATTGCAGAGAACAAATCTCTTCAAAAGGTATTTTGCCTTTATTTGCAGAGTTCAACAAAATCTTTCTTTAGATGCTTACAACCATTCAATTTTTATAGGAGAGCCTCACTCTGGATTATGATGCTAAGTTTTGGAGGCAACGATACAGTCTCAAGGATGGGATTCCTAGTTTCCTTGCAAATATAGCTGGAAAAATCTTGACCACTGGAAAATATCTAAATGTCATGAGAGAATGTGGGCATCATGTTCAGGTTTCGTTATGAATAGACCCTTGCAATATAGACTATTAATGGTTTTTTAAAAACAACAATAATAAAATAAACCTTCTGGTCTTCTATGTGGTTGCATTAGTACATGCCTTTGATCTGTTCTTATTTGTAGGTCCCCGTATCAGAAAATTCAAAATTAATGATTTTTGGCTCAAACCATCATTATCTTGAGTGTATAAAAGCTGCATATGATTTTGCAAGCAGTGAGCTCTTAAATCTTATTAAAGAAAAGGTGAGGTTTGGTCAGTATCACTAAATAATTTCCTTGCCTAAAGACTCAGTTGTTTATGGTTCTGCTCATTTGCTTGTCATTTATGGCAATTGGTCTACATTATTGCTTAATCTTCTGTTGACAAATTATGCTTTTATCATTGTAGTATGATCTAATTGGAAAGCTGCGTTCAATAAAACATTATCTTCTTCTTGATCAGGTATCTGTATCTTATAAATTTATAATCCATTTGGTCTTTTACTTTTATTGTTCATGTGCCTATATTTGTACATATATTGCTTTGGGAAATGGAACTCAAATATGAATGCAAAGCAATTATTTATGATTTGTGATGTGCTATACTATGCTTTCTTTTCTACGCACATGATTTTACTAGGCCTTTTTTGTTAAATATTTTAATGTGGGAACAGCATGTAGTTTTAACACATGGGAGATACTTCTTTTTCTAATACAAAGTAATTATGTGATTATATTACAGGGTGATTTCTTGGTTCATTTTATGGATATATCTCGAGACGAACTAACAAAAAAGATTGACGAGATTTCTGTGGAGAAGCTGCAGGTTGTCCTTTTTTCTCTTTTCTTTTTTATCATTAAGCGCCTTGAGGCACATAACTTTTCTATAATTATATTAGCAACTTGAAGAACCTTTTATTATAAGAGCTATGTTAAACTTAAATCTCTTTCTTTTTTTTCCCCTAAATAGTCCCTACTAGATCTTGCTTTACGTACCACAGCAGCTGCTGCAGATCCCTGTAATGAGGATTTAACATGTTGTGTGGTAAGCCACTGGCAGCTTCTGTGAATTTTAAACTTGTGGAGTTGAGTTTGCCTTATTTCTCATTTTGCCCTTTTGATTTCAGGAAAGATCATCACTGCTTAAAAGATTGGGTGCACTCAAAGATCTTGAAGCTAGCAGGACTTTCTCTGATGGTATTGATTTAGAGGAGCCAGTGAGCGTTACTGGCCTTGAAACATTTTCTTTGAGCTACAAGGTATATTCTTTCAGGATTTTTTATTTTTAACTTTTATTTTTAATTTTCCATTCCATTTCTAAGTTTGTAATATATGTCAATGATGATCTTAGATGGGCCGTCAAATGTTTATGTAGTTAACATACACACGAGTTTTTTGCAATTTTCTCTTTGTAATTTTCCTTTCCCTTTGTAATTTTCTCTCTGCCGTATGTTTTTTTGCATAAGGTAGTGTTCTTGAATATATATCTTTATTACTTATCAAAAAAAAAAAAAAAACATACACACAAGTTGACCTACCATTTGGTGAACCTGAAACTCTCAAAGAAGATATGCTTAGAACAAGTTCCATCCTTATTGTTTCTTTAACTGCGTCAGGCCCTCTTTTCTGATGTGATGTAGTAAATGGATCCTTGTAGTTTCTTGATCACTGTATTTTTGGCCAAATGTTCTCGTTGGTGTCACTCTTCTTAATCAGAGGTTCATGTCTCTAGATGATGCTACTCTATACTAATCTAGCCAATGGTATCACTGCTAGTTTCCAATATATATTTGCTTTATTTTCAGGTACAATGGCCATTGTCTATAGTTATATCAAGAAAAGCCCTAACCAAGTATCAGTTGATTTTTCGGTTTCTTTTTCACTGTAAGCACGTTGATCGCCAACTCTGCGGGGCGTGGCAAGTGCATCAGGTATGAATAAAGTTCCTTCTTTTTTTTTTTTTTTTTTTTTTCTTGAGACATTACATGCCTCTTTGTGCTTTTCTAATTCAATTGCAATATAATTTTTCCAGGGTGTTCGTGCCCTTAAGATGCGAGGAACTGCAATCTCCAGATCATCATTGCTGTGTCGTAGCATGCTCAAATTTATTAATAGCCTTCTGCATTATCTAACATTTGAGGCCAGTCTTACCTTAACCTCTACAGAAAATTTTGTTTTAAACGCTAAAGACATCGTTAATACTGCTTCATATATGCCTTTCGTGTTTATTAGTCTGTTTCTTGTTATTGGATTTTTTTGTCTTGTCCCAAGGTCCTTGGTTGAAAGTTGAAATAACATTACGTCAGGTGGTGTGTTAAACAACATTACGTCGGGTGTTGTGTTATTGGACCTTTCAAAATAGAGAAGTTTTTGGGAAACAGTCGAATTTGATGCTTGGACCTAGTACTTTTTTTAACATAGTTACATGGGTTTAATTGTACTTTTGTTCTTTCTCTTTTTGGATACATAACTTTTACATCCCCTTTGGGTTTCCCTTAATCTACCTTGTGACTCTTTACATTTCACCCATGGTTGGAGAAATGGGATAAACAGCTAACATCATTAATAAAATGTTTGGAATTACAACTATATTCTCCTTTAAATTTCCTATTTTTATCTAAATAAAGGAATGATCCCTCTATTTGAGGCATCTCTCTCTCTCTCTCTCTCTCTCTCCCCCCCCCCCCCCCTTTTTAGCTGTCTAGTGAGGTAATGAAGGAATTTTGTGTCATTTTCTCTCACATTTCTGATCATATCCAACATATGCATATCACATCCTATATTTCCTTTTATGTTAACCCTAAAGTGTAATGGAGATAACTGCAAGATGTTTAATTGTCACAAAATAAACCACTAATGGAGCTCCATGTTTTAAGGGACAAACCACAGGGGAGATAAAGATAATTTTCCCTTTCTTTCCTATAATGTGGTTAGGCCTTTTTTTTTCCTTAAAAAAAGGTTCCCCTGTGTGTTTTCCCCCCTGCCTTTAGACCTTGAATGTTGCATGCTCTTGCAAGTTCTATTAGCAGGTAATAAAATGGAAATCTACGTAATCATCTCTGACCTGCCAAAACTGTCTTGTCATGCTTCAGAAGGTTTCTGGTCAGTTGAGGAGGTCTGAGGTTCAAATGTTTTCTTGTTGATTGGGGTGGGGCCAGTACGTGCCCTGCACCGGGAAGGGGGGAGGGAGAACATATGTTCTGACCCTAATGTGAATTCCTTTTGGTTTCTATATTACTTTCAAAGTTCAATTTTTTTTTTTCACAGATTTTTTTTAAAAGCTAAATGTTCTTATGTGTGTCAGGTTCTTGAGCCCAATTGGCACATAATGCATAGCAGACTTCAGACTGCAAAAAGTATAGATGAGGTATGGTCTTCATTTACTAATATGTTTATTTCCCACAGCCAAAGGAAAATTCTATAGGACTTGAATGTCCTCCAGATGTACAATTTCTTAAGTAAACGTTGCATGTGCATAGTTCTTTTAGACAGAGAGCTGTGTATCATCAATTATTTTGTGCGTTGCTGTTTTGAGTAAGGGCTTCATGTGTGTATATCTGATAATACTCTTTTTGAAACAGGTTGTACAGCATCATGATTTTTTCCTTGATAAGTGTCTCAGAGAATGTTTGCTTCTTTTGCCTGAAGTGCTGAAGGTCAGTCTTGTTTTTATTGGTGATCCTCTAGTGCTAGTCCAGTTACCTTTTGGATTAATTCTGAGGATGGTTATTAAATATTACATATCTATAATCTTAAAAGGTAAAGGAAGGGGAAAAATGTTGGGGAAAAGAAATCTTGTGATGTAAAAGTGAAAACGTGAGAAAACTCCTAATCAGCATGTTAAGCCCAAGAAAACTTGCAAAGAGTGGCTCCCTCTTTGGTACAAATTCCCCAAATACCACATATCTAATTAAAAGAATTGTGGAGAGAAGAAATCAGTGTCTCAAAATTCAAGCCATTTGAAGGTTTTGTTTGCATGCTTATTATAAATTACTACTGGCTTCAACTTGAGATGTCAATGTACTTTGATAAAGACAAGCTTCTAATCAGAATCTGAAATGATCATTTAGAAAAGTAATCTGATGATAACTGGGCACCACCATTGAAGAAGACTGTTGAAAGGAGGAATAAAAAATTAATTTGTTATGCCAATGTTCAGAACTTGATTTCCAGCTTTCATGGGTCATTTTTTAGGTTTATTCTAATTAAGCTAGATTTTGAAATGCAGAAAGTGGAAAAGTTGAAATCACTGTGCCTACAGTATGCAGCAGCAACTCAGTGGTTGATATCATCTTCCATTGACATTCCCAAGCTAGATGAATTGTCTGATGGTTCAGTTGGGAATTCAAGAAGTCCATCAAGGGCACTTAAATTAACTACAAGAAATCCTTCAGTTGCTGATTCTATTCTGTAAGTGACGCATGCAGACCTTTCTTTTTTCTCTTGCTGTGTGCGTGTGTGTTCATAGCTGTCTGTCTTTCTCATTCACATTTATTGCAGCAAATTTGAGAAGGAATTTAATGCTGAGCTTCTGAGCTTGGGACCAATATTGAGCAGTAGTTCTCAAGCAGAGCCATACTTGACTCATCTTGCACAGTGGATCCTTGGTGTAGGAAAAGACCAATAATTTCTGATATTAGGAGTTTCTTTTGACAAAAAAGGTGTAAATATGTTCAACACGCAATATATGTTGGGTTTGCAATTTGCGTGTACATTCTTTTTATAGATAATGTTTGTGTTTAGAGGCTGCTATTTTTTAAATATCTGCAACAAACACGAAAATCTTGAGTTTGTACAGATTTCAATTATTGTTGTGTATTTGGTATGATATATGTGTTTCATTCTGCAAGCCACGTTACATACCTAGTTGCTAATGAAGATGTGTCACCTTTATCCTTGTTATGACGGGCTGCAGTGGGAGAAATGTGTTTTTGAGTTGATGCTAAACATGGAGAATACAAATCAATAAAGTACATTAAAAAAAAAATATATATATATATATATATATATTTATCATCTTGTGTATTGACAGATTAATTTTGGCAACAATCTGAGAAGTCAAATTGAACCAAATAGAGAAAGGGGTGGCTTTCCACAGACTAAACTAAAAAACCATGGCATTGGTAACTTTTATGACTTGTTTGGATTGAGGGCTTCCAATTACTTTCTCTCAATCCAAACAAGTCATTAAGGGAGTGGAGTAAGTTATATTACATGAAACATACTTTCATACTTTCTCAAGTAAAGTGGGACAATTATTATTATTATTTTTTTTTGAGAAACAAACTCAAACACTCAAGAGAGACGAAAAAAAAGGATCTAACACATTGTGTGTGTTTCCCAAAAATCTCACATTACTTAAGAGTGTATTGTGTTATGTGTAATATAACTTGTCTTATCTCACCTTAAAAGTTTTTATGTTTTTTGAGTAAAGTTTGTGGTGTGCTTTTGTGTTGGAACATATTTCCCTTTCTCTTTTGTGTGTATGTGTGAGTTTGTTTCTCAACAAAACAAAACCAAATAATTTTTTTTTTTTTTTTTTTTTTTTTTTTTTTTTTTTTTGCCTCTCCCCTCCCAATGAATAAAAAGCAAAAATTTGGTGCAATTACAAGGTCCAAATGTCAATAGGAGCATGTGATAAGACAAATGATACATACACATGAAAAATTTGACAATAATTGAGTTGGTAAGCTTATACTTGAAATCATAATTTTTATTTTTGCCTCCTACCTTAGAGAATTTAAAATAAAAAATTTGACACAATTACAAAATCCAAATGTCAGTGGGAGCATGTGATAAGAGCAATGCTACACATGAAAAATTTGACAATAGTTTAATTGGAAAGCTTATATTTAAAATTACTTTTTTACTTACCATAAACAATTTGTCACATCAACAAATGTTAAAGTTGTTTTCTAGACTTTCTCATGCGATAATATTGCACTTCCACTCAAAAGCAACTGAAGAGTCTGAACCCACTACATATTGACTAGAGCTTTCTTTCTAGCGTTTAGAAAGATCTCCGTTTTTTTTTTTTTTTTTTTCAAAATAAGAAAAGAAAAAGGAAAGAGCTATGTTCAAGGGTTTAGGGGTTTCCAAGGTCAATTAAATTGGACAACGTTGGCTCTTGATATAAGTCACCATATCAAGAGCCCCAATATGCTAATGCTACAAAAGTAAAATACATATTAATGGTTAGTTAAATCTAGACCAAATTTATATAATTTATGATTTTTATTTTTTGAGGAAAAGGTATCTTGATTGAAAATAAGTAATTACTGAAGTATTCATGTCAGAGTCCACCATGGAACCAATACAATGATGAAAATCCTCCATCCAAGCTTGATATAATTTATGACTAAATTATCTGATCTAGAAAAAAATTATTAAATTCAAACTAATTTTTTAACATATAAACCTAGACTTAAAAAAAAAAAAAAAAAAAATTATCAGCATTACTTTGAATCTTCAATCTGTAACCAACAGAAACTTAAATTTGTATGAAAATTTTGGGTCAAATAGAGTTCAACAATTAGCTTGGACAAAGTATTCCCACCCTTGATGTATGAGAGAGAGAGATTTCTTGCAATGTCAATAAACTGATAGAGATGGATACATCACAAGAAGTTTGCAAGTCTTATTTGTTTCCGGCTTCTATACTATACCAATTTACCTTCTATTTCCTTCACTATCATGTTATACAAAACATTTACTTTGTGTTGTATCCATACATAAAGTGGATGTATCCAACCATTATCAGAGGATGATCTACAACATGATGGGTAAAATCTAGAGCTTCCATTGGGAAAAGTGGACTTCTTTTTCCCCTACATCAACCTGCACTAGCAACTTTGTACATGAACTGAAGCTGGAAAAAACATAAGATTGTGTTTCACTGCTTGTAAAGAACATTGAGCCACCAGCTTCTTTAGATATTTGGAACGCACCATTGAAGTTCCAACTCATTTTGAACACTAGGTTTGTGTCCAACATTTCTTTTCCAGGCCTGGCAAAAGCATGGCACAATGTTTTCCAACTCCATTAGATTTCCTTATATGGGACTTGCTCTTGATGCCTGCAATGTAAAGCAAAACGGCTTTGATAATGTCTTCTCCACTTTTATCATCATGTAATACACATTATAGTGATAAGAAACAAAACATACTGAGAAGTTGAGGATATAGCTCTGTTCCTACTTTGACCAGGATATCATAGCTCTAAGTAAGATATGCATGGAACAAAATATTGCTACTCAGTCTCTATCTCTACTACTGGGTCAACAAAAGGAAACTGCAATTCGAATTTTGAACAGTGAAGCAGCATGCCATCCTTTCAAATCTAATCTATGTGACTTCTTTTTTTGCTAAGCAACTCTCAAAGAATAAAGTTTTCTTGAACCCATTACATGAAGATTCAGTAGACTATCCACATGTATTTTAATCACATTACTCATTAAGTTTTCTAAACAAGTCACATGACTATCAAATAGGTTATGTGATTGTAAGTACACATGGATACTCATTTGAGTTGCCATGTAGTGGGGGTTGGAGGAAAATTCTATCAATCTAGATATGTGACTAATGGGATCAAAGGATTTCAGACAGTATAAGATAATGTGCTGTGTTCAGTTAATTGCACAATAACCAAAGAATTTCTTCAGAGTAGTGGGGCAATAATGTCACACAAGAATATGTACTAGGTATGAAATAGTCATATTTTTTTTGCCTCCTATTGGCATCTAAAGGAGAGGTTAGTAGTGGTGAAGGTTCATTTTACCATAAACATGAAAACATATTTAAAATAAATAAAATAAAATAAAAACTAATTCTGTATAGAAAAAAGTATCTCTGGATTTTAAATTTCAATTTATTCAAAAGCTTCATCGTATATTTTCTTCACTTTTAAAGATTCACAGGGCTAAAATGACATGTGTAGCAAACACCATAGAGATTTGAATGGAAGCAAAGTCCCTATGAATAAGAAAAAACGAAAGCTTCAAATCGAATTTGAATCCTACTGGAAAATCCTTGGGTGGCCAGCCTAGGGATTTATCACCATAGTTGTCTGTTGAGTATTGGATGAGGGAACAACACATGCCCATGAGCTAAAAATTTATTGTGAATAAGACACTAGACTTCGATAATCAACCTGAGGTGGCAAGATTAAGTATGAATATTTCCAATGAACTCAAGCTGAAATGCCATCTCCCCCTTGTAATTTTTAGGAGCAAGATGGAGGGTAGGTCATGACTTCAACAACATTGGGTGTGTATATTTTACCAATAAAAAAAGAACTAAGTACAAATTTAACTCTATAAACTTAAATTTCATATAAAAAATTGAAAAGTTATATATTACTATTATTATTATTGATCAGTCAAGAAATATACAGAGGATAATGTTAAAATACATTGTGGAAGGTACATAAGACTTGCTCAGATATTTACCTACAGAAAAAAAAAAAAAAAGCCCCAGAATTCAATACATTCTCAATCACAAAAACATGGCCTAAAGGTCATGTTTTGGAACAACTCAAATAAATAAATAAATATTTATACATACATACATATATATATATATATATATTTATTTATAACATAGGGAACCCTGCTAAAGAAGAGTCCTTTGGACTTGTCTCACCTTAACTCAAATAAATAATTATATTCCAAAAGAAACAGTGGGTAATAGAGAAACCTGATTTTTTGAACTCGTTGCATTGGTCCAACGCTGAGGAGGATGAGTGGCCACTGCTCCATGGCTGATAAAAGCGATTGCTCCTGATTGTTCTTGTTTATGAATTTTGATTGGTGGTGGCAGTTCTCTCATATTCCATAATACAGAAGCTGAAGGCACCGAACAACCTAACAAGGATAACCTCATAACTTAATTAAAATGACAGAAATGCTAACTCTTTATTGAGAATGGCAAATTTAGAAATGCAAGCAATAAACACAGAATTGTGTACCTACAGCAATAAATAAAAACTATTGTACTATCCACAAAAGATACACGCACCATATATGCACAGTAAGAAATGAAAGTTCCCTTAAAAGTTCCTATTGGGATAAAGCTTAAACTACCTTGAAAAGAATATCAATAGCCTTCTTCGTTAGATACGTTGAAAACCAAAGTTCCATCAAATTGTTTTACAAGCTCATAGAAGCATATCCTCACTTCATATGAGTACACTACATGTGCATCAATGAAATGCGTTTGATCAGCTCACTATCCGACAATCACTAATTCACAAACAATAGGTTTCATTTCCATCTCATGGAAAAACTTTTGCTCTGCTTAGTGATATTGTCTTAAGGAAACTATTTGGCCAAGCAACTATTGAAAAAACTCTGGTGCTCCTTTGGTTGCAGCATTTCTGAACAAATTCCCTAGTGACAATCTTAAAGGTTTTTAAATAGTGATAGTGGTGGAATTTATGATAGTGACAGTATCGATTATGACCTTGATAAGCTGGAGTTTCTACTTACAATTAATGAGCTGGCTATGGGTAATGATGATTGATATAAACTGATTTTACATCACCTTCATTTTGAAATATCAAGCTTCAACTGGATAAAATTCTCACTCACATTTTCTGAAAGGCTTAACAAATGACATTATAAGCAAGATAGGCATGATAACCATCTTTCCACAAACTTCAGGGGAACTTCCTACACAATCCGTGTAATTATCAATTTTTTTTTCTCAACAGAGTTGATACTCTCCACTACAAATAATGTACATTTACATTTACATATATGCATATAAATTGAATGTTTGTCTGTAAAATAGCTTTTTTGAGCTATAATAAGTAAAAAAATTTAAGAAAAAAAAAAAAACCAAATAATGAGGATTAAGAGTGAGAATATTTTTACAATTTCAGTAACATATAAATGAAACAAATAATCATGGCACTATCTCTAACTCCACTATTCTCACAGTTCCAAAATGTTCAAGGGAAACAGTATGTGTGTGTGTGTGTGTGTGTGTGTGTGTGTATATATGTATTTATGTATGTAATACAGCTTTTTTGAACTATAACAAAAGGGAGATTCTAAGTAAAACATAACCAAATAATGACGGTTAAGTGCAAAAATATTTTACTAATCCAGTGACATAAATGAAATGAGTAATCATGACACTATCTCTAACTTCAACTATTCTCTCGGTTCCAAAATTATCCAAGGGAAACAATGAATATGTACAAATGAAATGGCATACGAACAAACAGAAAAGAAAATAAACTTAGCTGATAACGTTGGTATACAGGCCATAAGCTCCAATTCAGTTTGGCAACGATATTAATGTCAAAAAACTTGTAAAGCACAGGCTAAGGTAATGTGTATTATGGATACTAATGTGAACCAAATTTTCACAAAACCATAATATTCAATTTTTTATAATGCTCAAATATTTATTAGCCAGCTTGATCCACAAAAGGTAGATGAAAGTACCTATAAAGTAGTACAGAATCAGAAGAACAACTTCTTTTACTCTATATATTTTCTTCAGATGCCAGTGGTAAAAAAGCTGCAATAAGTTTAGAGTGATGTCAGAAAGGTAGTATGCATGCTAAAATCAGGCATGCAATCAAGGGAATAGTAGAAGGTCTATGGCCCAACAGTCTTACAGGAATATCTGTCAGAAGAGCAACTGATGCACTTGATGTAAAACATACAACAGAGACAACTGCTAAACCAGCAACCTGCATGTGGTATCAAATTTTCCAAGACTTCAAATTTATTCAATAGGTCTGCCATTTTATGCTAGGCTAAAATTTATTTTCAGGCAAATGAGTATTGCAAAGTCCAATAAAGTAAGCACAATATGAAGTTTTTGACAAGAAATTATATTAAACTAATTGAAAAACATAATATTAATAATAAAAAAAAATTTTGGCTCAAAATAATAATAAATAGTTTAAAGTAGAATACCTTCCACACCTCTGACGAACCTTTCTCAGACCGTACTTTCTTCAATTTAAGGAATAGCATAAGACCTGAAATATTATAACGAATCAAGAAAAAGGAATGAAGTTAAATCACTGACAGCACTCAAGTTCTTATTATCAACAGGAACAAAATATCACCATTAACAAATCCAAATTCTACAAATTGAAGAAACAAAAGAACAATATAATAAAGTACTAAGAGCGCTGAAATTGGCATTCAAAATTTCAAGGGTACTTATGTAGAGACCATCCAATTTAAAATGCAGATAAATACACTATCAACGTTCTCTGTCACCCCAGATATCTTATAATAAACAGAACTATTTGACCTGTCAAAATTTTCAAGTGAATCATATAAGCCACTGTAGCTTCCCATGCAGTCCAATAAACTTTCACCTAAAATAGCTATTTTTGCATCCCGAAAACCATGACATATTTTGCCATAATAGAAAGTAGGATTAATAAACAAGAACTAAACCAAAATCAACACAAAGATAGATTAACATATAAAAAAATTTGGGCACTATAAGGTGCATGATTTGAGCATTGTGATTACCAAGATTGCTGTTGTGTTGCTTAAAAGAGAGAAAAATAAAATAAAAATTACAAGTTGAAACTGAAATTTAGACATTGCAAAAGTCATGACCATTACAGAATATATTAATGCCTAGATTAAAAAATTTAACCAGTCTGCCAGAATGCTCTGAAACAGCAAGTCATTGAATCAACAAGTCCACATAAAGAAATGTGCTTATAAAAAAAGTGGATGCTTGCGAGGAATTTAAGGATATAAAAGTATGAACTTCCTATCAAAACAAATGCACAATGTACTAAAAACACAAAACGCAGGTGAAATTTACTCACCATAACAACCTAATGCTCCTCCCAGAGATAGGGAAGTTACAGCAAGAAAATCCTCAAATACCTGCACAACAATTGCAGTTTTTGTCCAATAATAACTAGTCATACCAAAAGAATACATACAAGACGAAATCCAAAGATTTAATAAAGATTTTATTGAAATAAAAACTCAAAAAAAAACAAAAACGTCTCCTTCTTGTGCCAGCCAGCATCAAGGTTAAGAATCACCCATTATGCAAATAAAACTGTTAAATTACCAATTGTTCTAAAAGCTTAAGCTATTGAGATATGGTAAATTTAAACATTTAACCACATACTTCTAACAAAAACTATGCACAGCTCAATATGTTTTAGGACAAGCAAGAACAGGGAAGAATATATAGTCAAACGCAAAAATCAAGAATGTACTAGACACTTAGCTCGAGTAAGGGTTATTAACTAAATGAATCATACGAGCTATCACTGAATCACCAATATCTATATGCACTTGTTGATTCATAACTGAAACATAGACTAATGAAAACATGTACCAAAATAGCATAGCAAAGCCTGAGGGTTTGTATGTACAAACAAATTCTATTAACTTCCAAAAAGAAATGATGCCACACCGTGAGAAGACAAAGAATCACCTTCATAAAAATTAGTTTCTCTCATATGCTGATATTAAAAAATTATCAAATGACAAAAAGCTGACCACATAAAAACACTGGTAATAAAGGAGAAGCTTTTAGTTTTTCTTTTTATATATAATTCACTGAAACAAGAAAACTGTGATGAATTTTTCTTAGAAGATTGTGCATGAGAACTGTGCTATTCTAATCATGCCAAACATTTTATATGTTGTTATCACTGATTACAGAATATCAAAAGCTACTAAATTGTATAGCTTATAGCTGTATAGCTGTACTTTGACACCAGATTTAGGTTCCTTTATTAATAAAGTACAAGATAAATATTTAATTTCATGATTGATGAATTACCAATTGTCCAAAAAACATAAGCTGTTAGGAAATGGTGAATTTAATTACTTAACCATAATTCTAACACTCCCCTCACGTGTGCGCCTAAACTCCAACTTAATAACTAGGGCCCAAAATGTGGGAACATTTTAAATGGGAGGTAGAAGGAAACAAGGATTGAACTCAGGACCTACTGCTCTTACTTCATGATAAATTACTAAATATCCCAAAAGCTTAGGCTGTTAAGAAATGGTAAATTTAATCACTTAACCATAATTCATTGATTAGTTAACCATAATTCTAACAATGACTATAAGACAAGCAGTGCCTGACCCATTAACATTAGTCGGTAACCCAATGAAGTCAAACTTCAATTAAATGATGCCAAATAACTTATCTGCAAAGCTGATATTAACATAACTAAATCTTCAAATCCCAACATTATGTGTAATGTGTAACAAAATCAGGCAAGCTTTATTGGTACAAGTGTCTCTCCAACTAAGAAAAAGGACCTGGCTTCAACTGAACCATATTTACTTAAATTCATTAACCCCTTATTGCTTGATTATATGTCATAAGTACGCTTCATGGTTTAAATTGTTCAAATTTTGGTAAAAAGATATATAGATTCAATGGACTTAGTAATTGCATGTTAAGGCAATTTCACACATGATAAACAGAAAAATATACATACCCGAGCAACCACAGAGGAGTCAATAGGATTCTTTCCCACACCAATCCAGATTATGACAGCAAATGTCATCATTAAGACAAAAACAAGTACAACAACCTAGAGGGAGAAGAAGCCCCAAAATTAGATGAACCCAAAAAAGGTGACAAAAATATTCCATAGCAGGCGACTAATATAACCCAAGAAAAGAAGAGAAAAACAACAGAAAATTTCTATTCCATTACCGTGATCACAAATTTTTGCCTGGTTCCAATATGAATGCCATGAAATGAGCAACATCTCCAATGACTATCTGTGTTTGATGATCTAGGTTTACTCAACTTTTCCAACAAGGTCTGCTGAATGCTAGTCTCATCATCATCATCCTCTTCATCATTTGCCTGATGGCAGAGGTCAACCCTATAAAATCATTATGCATAGAAACATAATTTCATTGCATTGCGCCAAGTATAAAAATTTGAACCTACTAGCCTGAGAGGGATAAAGTTCATATAGACTTTGCAGATTGTATCAATATGATTCATAAATATGCACCACTACATATTTAATTTTCTATTTTATTGATGCAATATGAACATGAGATAAAATATAGACTTCGAAAACCAATTTTCTTTCTATGCTAAATACTACCAATGATGAATTTGAAATGTTGAAGGCAACATCATACAATATAGACGTAAAATTATGGTTAAATGATTAAATTTACATTTTCTAATTGCTTAAGTTTTTGGGACGGTAATTTATCAAGTTATCAGAGCGGGTGGTCCAGAGTTTGAACCCTATCTTTGTTTTACCTCCTATTTAAAAGTTCCACGTCTTGGAGCTCATTTATTAAGGGGGAGTTTGGACCACATGTGAAGGGGATTGTTGAAATTATGGTTAAAAAATCAAATTACCATTTACTAACAATTAAAGCTTTTGGAACAATCGGTGATTTATCAATAAAAAAATATCCAAAAGCAATATAACACTCATGATAAGCTTCTAATGCTAAGATACAATAAGATCAAAATTTACAATATGTACAAACAAGAGAAATCTAAAATGATAGAACCTGATATCATTCAAACAGTATTTACTAATGAAAAGGTAAAGTTTGTTAATCCTTTAGAATGGTAAGCTCATAACCTATCAAGCCCTCTTGTCTGCAAAACTTAATTTTACTTCAGTTCCAGTATTAATTATAAAAAGTATAAGTATATAGTTAGAACCATGAATGATACCAATTAGTTTCTTATATGATTACCAGTCCATCAATTATATAATTACTGAGTCCTTAATACAGGGAATTTGCAATATTAACAATAAATGTGTGATTCATCCTTGTATGTTCATTTGTCTGGAAATTCTGATATATGATTTTACCATGATGAAAGATATAGGATTCAAGAAGTACAATGGGCAAGATGCTTGAATGCCGAGCATAAGCATTATGCCAGTCTGTTGCCAAATGTACAAGCAATGATATATGTTGTTGGAAGCACATAATTAAGGAAGAAAATTCACAAACACAATATTGATAAAGACAGAGATGATTGCTAATTCACAATATTGAATGACAGAATTTCTATGATGTCCTAATTGTACTGACATCATATGATAATAAACTTCATGAAATTCTGCTCACATAATTAACATATACAGTTTTTAATCCAACAGAAAATGCAAAAAATATCAAGTAATGTCAAAATTAATATTACAGAAATATATAGAGCCTGTTTGGACAACAAAAAATCATCACTCAATTTCCGTCACTCAATTTCCATCACTCATCACTCATTTTTTCACACTCATTTGGCAACATCATTTTTATTTTCATCACTCAATTTTTTCACACTATTCATGGGTCCCACACTTGTCAGCCGGTACAGTGTTTTTTTTTTTTTTTTTTTTTTTCAGTACCCAACTCACTGAAGCTAATATTATTAAAAAAAAAAAAAAAAAAAAAAAAAAACTGAACGGCCAACCCAGGAAAAGAAAAGAAAAAAAAAAAAAAAAAAAGTCAAAAGGTGGTCAAAAGTTGCGGCTGTGGGTCCCCTACGTGTGTTTAATTACAATATTGCCATTGAGTTATGAGTTATGGAAACTGAAAACAGCCAAAGGTTGTTTTCAGTTTCCATAACTCATAACTCAAAAATCAGAGAATTGAGTGATGGAAACAGAGTTATCGTTTGGCCAAACAACCTTTTTACTATAGGTCCCACCATTTTTGAGTTATGAGTTATGGAAACTGAGAATTGAGTTGTGGAAATTGCTTGTCCAAACAGGCTCATAGCTTCCATTATCCGAAAATAAAATTGTAATTTAAAATACAATAAACCTTACCAGAAGGATAGGACGAGGAGAAATGTTGCAAGAAATAGAATTTTGGGAAAAGCTGCAGCAATATTTTCACCATTCAGAACCACCAGTAAACCCTTAATTAAGGGACTTCAAAAGAAGATATTTATGCCCGCATAATAATTTCTAATGACTAAGATATACATACCCAAGAGCAAAAACCCACACACATTAGACCAGCAAATCCACCCTTCACAGGTAGCAACAAGCGCAGATATAAAGTATACAAAATAACCTGCCAAAAGATAAAACAGATCCCATGACTAAAGTATGCCTACAATATTTAGGCAAAAACAAAAAAAAAAAAAAAAATACAAGCATGACATGTCAGATAATCTGTTATGGGCTCTTATTCAAAAGTACTCTGCCATTATAACAAGGTTTGCATTTCTATAAACTGGTTAAGTGTGCCTAAGAATCAGTAGAAAGAAGATTTCAAAGGGAAGCTATGGCTGGTCATGAAGGTTATCTTCATGGGATATGTTTTCAACACATTACATATTGTTGCCAATGAGCTATAGCTAAACTGACACTTCTCTTTTGGTGAGGTTGTGAATGCAAGACCCATTCATTGTGTGTAATTTAAAAGGTTGTACCTACTGCATGAAACTCCTACTTTTGTGGGGTCTAGGAGAGGTGATTGGTAGGCAGTCTTAACCCCATTTTTTTTGGAGAGGCTGATTCTCGGACTTGAATCTATGACATGATAGTTTCAATGGAAGGCACTTGCCATTGCACCAATGCCTAACCTCTTGTGTGTGTGACTTATCAATGCAAGGGCCTGACTTATTGTGTGTGTAACTTATCAATAAAAAAATAACAATAATATGAATTGAAGATGAGTACATATGTGTGTGTATAACTTTTTCTTCTATTCTTTGTCATACTTTTCTTTCATGTCACACACACACATGTATCAATCCCCAAGTCTTTGTCATGGGTATGTCAACAGAACTAGGACAATTGTCCAATTCCATCATATAGCAGCATCTACGAGAAGAAGATTTAACATGCTCAATGCATTTAGTACATTAATTCCATATTTGAGTGGAAAACTTAAGCTTGCTACTTAATTACATCAACTCATACATCTAAAATGATTGATGCTCAGTTGGAAACTGAAACTTAACATCTGATTAACCTATGCAAGGCTATGTTTTGAAACATTTCTAAAATTCCAAAATATCTTTAAAATGACCCAATTCAATCCAAATTAGGGTTCAGAACCTTGTTTTATATTCCAATCAAATGTGACATAAGCAAAACTATCATGATATATGCCATGACCTCATCCTTACCCAAGTTGGAAGAGCCGATCATGAGATGGAGTACCTGCAAATGAACATTCATTCCTGTAAAAGAGTATTTCTAAATAGTGAAATGATATACGACTAAAATCACTATAACAATAATAATGATAATTAGACTACTACAACAACAACAAAAACTGTAATCAAAATAAAAATAATAATAAATTGCCAAAAAATGAGACCAAAAAACCAAGAACAAAAAAAATCACCACCTCGCAAGCATATAATTCTAGTTTAAAACTAAATAGGCATAGAACCTAAAATGTCACCAGATAAAAAGTGGACAATGAAAAAAGAAAATCTATAAAATTGTCTCTTAAAAATACCTAGAGTTCCATGCGCTATAATATATTCATTTGTAAAAATAAACAACAAAATTCCAACAACTTAATCCAGAAGAGACTAACCGTTTTGTTCTATATGAAATCATGCAAAAGAAAGAGAGACAGATATAAGAATCATGCACTAAGCTTACAGATATGTACTACTAGAATAGTGAAAATCAGATCTTCAAATTACTCATTAACTAGTAAATACTCAAAAAGGATCTTTACAAATTATCATGAAGAGTAGAAGCAATATTATACCCAATTCTTAAACACAGCCCTTGCTATTAGCCCGTGGGCTTCCAACTTTTTTCCTTTAATAAGAAATCATATTTATTAAAGGGTTCAAGAAGGATTACAACTCAAGTAGACGGGAAGTTTACAAAAGAAACCTCAAATGAGAAAGATTAAAAGAGAAAGGTAAATTAGGACCTAAAACTCAAAGAACAAAACAATAAATGCAAGAAGGGAGGGAGAAGCAACTAGATGACTTAGTAAAGCAATCTAAGAAATACAGACTTCAACTTAATCATTGAAAGCTCTATGCTGTCATAAGTTGAGTTTCTTTTGTGCAAGATTCACCATGAAATGCACAATAAATAATGCTTAAAATTATGAATACAAACACCACCTACCAAAGCTACCTTTCCAAAACTCTACCACAGTCTTGGGTATAACCCACAGAATCTTAACCAAGGAGAAGACAAGAGACAAGAGCTCCCCCACCCCGCTTTTTTGATGAAGTAAAAATAATTTCATTAAGACAAAGGTAGCAGTCTGAATACAGAGAAATGCGTACAAAACTACACCTAAAGGATTAAACTCGTGTTTAAGGAGTCTACAAATCTTTTATAAAAAATGACAAGAATGAATACTGCCAAGGGCAGTCATCCATTCATACAAACATCCCAGCCTATACTTTTTGACGACATGGCTAGGATGCTTGACCCCTTCAAATGTTCTGCTATTACACTCATGCCACCACATAACACATAACAGAGCCGTCTTCCATATTTTTCCGCCTCTACAACAGACAAATCCCTGAGGCAATGAAGTAAAAGATGGCCCATTATCTCCCCCACTACATTTGCAAAAACAACACAACTCTGAGAATATATTTTCAATTTCTTAGATTATCCAGCATTAGGAACATACCCAGGGCCACTGACAAATTGAAAACAACACCTTTGGGGAAACTTTAACTTGCTAAATTCTTTTCCAAGAGTATCTGGCACCCAATTTTTATTACTCATTGCATCTCTATGCCCTACAATAACAAAATGTCTAAGACCGTGTCTTTTAAAAGGACCTTCTTACACCACAAGTCATGGCAAAATTGAACTCCACCACCATCGCCTATTTCAAATCTGATGATTAGTGCCTCCAAGCCCCTTCTAATACCCTTCAACACATCCCAACCACATGAAGTCCCCTCACTGCAACAAAACACCACTGTCCCCACCCACAAGTCACCTCACCTACCAACCCATAGAGTTCCTCCTATGTACTCCAGAAAGTGAAATTCATAATTGCACTCAACAAAAGTCCAACTTTACAGTTTTAAAAGTTCGAATATCATGTAGTGATACTAAAAATGTTACTTTATTATACATTTCATTCTTCCCCCCTTCCCCCCCCCCCCCCCACCTTTTTTTTGAACAAATTAAGTCTGAGAAGTAACAGAAGACGTCACTTACTTTTTGACGTGTCCATCCATTTTGTTGACACCGCAAATGAATTCTGATGAGCTGGAAAAACAAAGAGCAAAATACATCACAAGATTTGAAACAAAAAAAAAATAATAATAAAACAAAATAATACTTTTGAAGCATTTAGTGACTAAATTAGAAGATGAATTGGTATCTATAGCATCAACAACAACAATATGAAAGAAAATTTTCCAAAATTTACCACTAATAACATGGATTGATTGGCCACTCTAATCTATACCTAACAAGGGAATGAACATTAGAACCAAGACATTAGCACTTTTCTCACCCAATAGAAAGCCCCTTGTCCTAACAAAAATAAGCCAAACTGGTAAAATTAGAATTAATGGGAACTCATAGGTAGGTCGATGTTGAGATGGTTGATGGACCTCTTCTGCATCTCCTTCAAAACAAACTATAGATTTGATCCTAGGCATGATTCAAGTGGAAAAGAGGTGGGATGGGATTAATATACATCTTCAATTCTCACCAATAAAAAAAGTGCGTGTGTATGTTGGGAGGGGTGTTAACTATAGTGTTCTGCTTCTAAAGGGAAACTCTTTACTTATATCCATCATCCATACGATCAAAGACTCCACACTTAAAATGCATTCTAGCTATCTATCCCAATTGCACGCTAGCAGCAAATGTGATTAATTATGCAAAATAGATTAATTGAAGGAAAGGATAACATGAGTGGTTTTTTAGTGAAGGGCTAAAGACAACTCCATTCAATGGCAAAGCCAGAAATTTTTTTCAAAGGGTGACAAGCTTTTATATTGATTTGAAAAAATTTAGAGTTACTTATCTACCAGTCTATTTCAACAATTTATAGCCTAATGAAAAGGAGATAAAAGTCACAAACTAATTTAACCTTATGTATGTAAGCATGAACGTAAATTAATGCATACTTTCTTAGTGTGCATAATTAATTTAAGAAGAAATTGATGTCACCTCACATGAAATATAAGCAAAATCATTGTCAAAAACATTTTACAAAAATTTTTAACAGTGATCCACATTTCATGATATATGCATTTCGGCTTTAGAAGTAAATGTCAAGAATAGAGTTTGTGAAAGGTTTGTCAACATGCTTATTTGTGAAAATAACATTATTTTTAAATAGTTCTATGCTTAGAGAATGTAAATCACATTACACATATAATGGCGAAATATGAATTTTATTATTATTATTTTTATAAGTAATGAAAAATATATTAAAAAAAGAAAAAGGGTGTCACTTGAATATACAATAAGTATACATCAGGGACAAAGAACAAATCAAGAGCATAAAGTACAAAAATCCATAAAATCATGAACTTAAAAATTAAAATTAAAATTTATAATTTAAAAAAAATAAATAAATAAATAAATAAAAGAAAGCCTAACACTACAACCTAGTCCAAAAGAGTCTTAAAAAAGATGAGTTTAAGATCTAAAACTTTTTTCTCTAAATCCTCAAAATGCCAGTTATTCCTCTCCCGCCAAATGCACCACATCAAACAATGAGGGACAACCATCCAAATAGCACTATTCCGATAGACCAAAACAAGGTAAACACCATAGATTTGCCAAATCAGAAGCAAGAGGGCAATAGATAAGGAGGTGGTCTACTGATTTCCCATTTCTTTTACATATACAACACCAACCTAAAATCAAAATCCTCTATTTCCAAAGATTATCAATAGTTAAAATATTCCCCAAATCTGTAGTCCAAACAAAAAAAAAGCAACTCTAGAAGGGACCTTGGGCTTCCAAACAGTCTTCCATGGGAAGGATTGATCGATACTTTTTGTCAAAATCTAGTAATATGAGTGAACTGCAAAACCTCTTCCTTTATTAGGATTCCAATAATTCTTATCATCCCAACTCCCTTCAAAGAAACTCCATAAATACTATCCAAAAAATTGGATATGGACTCTAGTTCCCAATCTTGAATCGCTCTTACAAAATTTAAATCCCAAAAGAGAACACCAGTTGAGAACTTCATCAAACCAGCCACATAAGTCTCCTTATTTCAACTTACAACAAATAATTCTGGATAGCTCAATCTCAAAAGGGTGTCCCCACACCAAATGTCCTGCCAGAATCTAACTAAAACCCAGCCCCAACCACAAATTGGATGTGACAAGCGAAAGAAGGCTAGCCATGGCTAATAGACTTCCACAAACTCACTCCATCATAAGGGCCAGTAACAAGAAGAGAGCACCAACCTCCCCCTTCACAACCATACTTTATCCCTATCACTTTCGTCCACAAGGCTTATAGCTCATTCCCAAATCTCCATAACCATTTTCCAAACAACGCTTTATTAAAATTTCTCAAACTTCTAATAGCCAAGCCCCCAAAATGAAGAGGAGCACAAACCATAGCCCATTTCACCAGGTGAATTTTTTTTTTAATCATCCCCATACCACTCCAAAGAAAGTTTAGTTGAAGTTTTTCAATACGGTTTGCAACTTCCACCGAGATAGGAAAAAGAGAGAACATAAGTTGGAAGATTGGAAAAAGTACTCTTAATTAAAGTAACTTTACCTCCTATTGAAAGATACAACCGTTTCCATCCTGCTAATCTCCTCTCCATCTTCTCAATAATTGGATTCCAAATAGAAAAATCTCTGACATTTGCACCCAACAGAAAACCAAAATATTTCATCGGAAAGGAACCTTACTTGCACCCTAGCACATCCACCATATTTGCTATATTTGGAACCACACCTACAGGGACTAATTCAGACTTTCCCATATTAATTTTCACCCCATAAACAACTTCAACCAAAACATCACTAGCTGAAGAAACAGAATTTGACCAAGACCAGCATCACATAAGACCAAGGTATTATCAACGAAAAGAAGATGGGTCACCTGGAAAGAGTTGCCCATGGGACCCACCCTAACACCAGACATGAGATCACCCCTCACTGCCTTATCCAACCTTTTACTAAAAACATCCATAACAATAACAATAGAGAATTTAACAGTAGAGATGCAAAAAGAAACCCACCTTCTCCATTTTTCAAGAAAACCACAACAATCTAACGTGTAAATGAGGAAATCCCAGTTCACATGATCATAAGTCTTCTGTACATCCAGCTTACACAACACCATGGGAACTCCTAATTCTTGCCTACCATCGAAGCATTCATTGGCAATAAGAACGGAATCTAAAATCTGTATTTCTTTAACAAAAGAATTTTGAGATTCATAAACAATGTCCCCAAGCACCATTTTCAACTTGTTAGCTAAAACTTTAGCAATAATTTTGTACACCCTCCAATCAAACTAACAGGTCGGAAATCTCTTACCTCCATTGCATAAGATTTTTTAGGAATTAAGGAAATAAAAGTGGCATTCAAACTTTTATCAAACTGAGCATTATCAAGAAGAAGAAAAAAAAAAAAAAGTAAATCCAGAAGATCGGTTTTGATTATGGCCCAACAAGTCTTGAAAAAAAGCCATAGGTAAACCATTAGGTCTATGAGCTTTATCTCCTTTAAAATCCATGACCGCCCCAAAAATCTTGGTTTCCTCGAATGGTCATTCCAACCAGCCAGCCTTATCCTCAAAAATGCTAGAAAAATTCAGCACATCCAGATGAGGGCAATGGAGTTTATCTTCTGACTAAAGACTCTTATAGAACCAAGCAATACCATCATCAATAACTTCCTGATCTGATGTCAACACTCCATCAATATTGAGATTGTCAATACTGTTATTTCTTCTATTAGAATTAGCCATCCTATGAAAGGATTTCGAATTGCTATCCCCCTCTCTCAAACATAGCACCCTGATTTTTGTCATGGTATGAATTTATAATGACATTTTATAATCCCAAATGATAAATAATTAGTTATTAGTTTTGAAAATTAACCTGCATAAAAAAGTATATCTAAAAAAGAAAAGAAAAAATCAATTTAAATTATAAAAGATTATGAAAACTGTAAGAGGGGAGCCTCCCTCCGCCATTTCTTCCTCCATTAGCTCACTTTGTTTTCCCCTTTTTTTTTAATAATCTGCGATGTAAATTAAAGAGAAAAACTAATAGGGGGCAATCCCCCTTACAGACAGACTCTAAGATACGAGGTAGATTGCCATTATAGAAACAAAAAGACTTAAGACACCTAAAAGAAAGGTTACTTCACAATTTATTTTACTATGCCAAAAAAAAAATGACAAATTTAAAGTGCCTCCTTGCTGTATTGTTTGGGCAAGTATGACGTTTTGAAGTCCAATTTCTGGATTAATTGACATGAATCTTCTACAATCAAGTCGGCTACAACATATACCAAGATTCCCATTAGATCACTACCCCGCTGTTTGATGCTCATTTCTCAATCAAGAAATGGATCTCTTTTCTTCTCATTAACCTACTAACTAATTCTTTCCTAAAAAACCAAAACACACATAGTCTAATGCTCCATTTAATTGCCCACAAGATAGTAATCAAAGAAATGGGAATTGGGTGTCTCTCTATAAAAAGTGGGGAGAAAAACACTTCAAACTGTCAGAGCAAGCCCTTGTAAAATTCCAGAACCGTTCATTCTCTTATATTCTTCCTTAAAAACCAAACATAGCACAAAATTCAAATATAAACTATCTAAATTCTATTCTATTCTATTCAAAACCAGGACAAACATATGCACAACATTTCTCATCAAGAGACAAATAAAGGAAAAAACTTTTACATCAAGAGCCTAACAAAGCCAATAAACAAAGAGAATTGGGTGTGCAAACGAAAAGACACCTGAGAAAATGCAATGGTAGCAAGAATGCCATTGATGGAAGCCAGAACAATATCGAGGATTAGCAGCAAGTTCCCACGAAAACAATCTATGGTTTGCGCTTCTGCTTCCGAGTCCAACATCATCATCATCTTCTTCCTAGCTCAAGAGCACTCGTACAGAGACACAGAGACAGAGACACAGTTTGGTTTGGTTTGGTTGGTTTATAGTTTGTTGTGTTTGGTTTAAACAGAAGATGGCGATTAAAAGTGTGTAATGGTAGACAAGACAGGAAAACAGAGTTTGTGATGGGTTCTGATTTGTGAAGTGAAATCTGTGTGTCTTCGTTGCAATTGAATCAAGCATGCACCTTTAATAACAATTAACAAAAGACTATGCTCATTGACCCATTTGGAGGCTTATTGTTTAAATACATTTTATATGAGTTTATATATTTATATTATTTATGGGTATTGGTTTTTTGGTGGATTGGTTAGCTCCTCCACCAGTGAATTTTTGTCTTATGTATAACTATATCAGGTTCACTCAATTGGGGACATCTAGGCAAGTACATGCCTCATAAAGGAAATAAACAATGTCTTAAATAATATCTTTCTAATATTATTAGTTACTTAAATGGATGATGTTTTGAAGTTATTTGGGAGTGTAAAAGTATGTTTAGTAACTGTTTTTTCTTTTATTTTCTGTTTTTAAAAATAATTTTCTATTTTTGAGATTAAATTTTTTTTTGACAAACTAAAATAGACAAAAAAATAAAAACTGTTCTCAAAATTCAATTTGTGAACGAAATTAAAAACATGTAAGAGATTGTTTTCAGTTTCTATTTTTTAAAAGTCAATGAAAACTTGGATTTAATTTAATGAATCTATCTCATTTAATGAGTCAGCATTATAGTTTAAATTCTAGTAACAACATATTATAGTATTTTCTATTTTTTTATTCAAAAAACTTTTTTTTTTTAATTTCAACTAACCAAACATGTTTTTTATTTCAAAAATACGTAAAAATTTATTTTTTCTTTATATTCCCAAACACGAGTTTTTGAAAATAGAATATAAAAACTATTATCAAACATAACCTAACATTTTCTTTAAAATCATGTTTTAGAAACTTTTACATGGTAGTTTTTATATGCAATTTTTTTTTTTTTGAAATAAATATTATTTGAAAAGTTCAACAGAAGATACGAAAAAAGAAATCGACACATATGCCTTCTATAACTATTTCTAATGAAAGAAATTTCTTCAATATCTTCATTGTTCTTTTGATTGTATTATATTTATGATAATCATAACCTGTATTTTTAAGTGTTTTAATCTCCACTATTATTCATTAATATAAATAAAAAAATAAAATTAAAATGCTTCAAAGTTTCGGTAAATAATTTTGATCATAGTTGGCCAAATTTAATTTGGGCAATCTTGTATTTTTAAAATTGCATGGATGGAAGAAACTCCATCTCTCATTTTCAGCCTAGTGGTTAAGGATAAGGATGTACTCATTGCATAATTTGGTTTCCGAATCAATAATAATTATAAAAAGAAAAAAAAATATATCATTTATCTAAAGAAAAAAGTCATAGTTGACAGTTGAAACCATATACCATAAACAAATTCTCTAATAAATTAGAGAATAATTGAAAGATGATAAGATCAAGTCTGTAGTAGGTTCTAAATCTTTTGTGTTTACTGAATTTTGTAAAATACAAACTCTGAATATAAATTTCTCATTAAAATCAATATATATATTTTTCCATAAAACCTAAAGTATTATTATATCAGTTTAAATTTCTTATTTTGACACAAATACTGCAAAATGAGAGAGGCAATTTTCAATAGAGGAAAGAGAATATCCCAATAACTTGGTAGTTCATTTATGACAATGTCCTAAGATTATCACTTCATAATAATTCATATTATTTTAATCCAATATCAATTATAGTTTGACCAGATCAATTAGTACAAATTTAAAGTAATAGTTTTTAAAAAATATATTCTTACATTAAATATCATAAAACAATAAATAAATATATAAAATAAGATAACTTCCTTTTCATTGAAGGGAAATATCAAATATCTAAGAGAGTCCACATATAGATAATTGGTACTAAAAATATGGCATTATCTGCAATACGCGGCGTTTGTGAGTAACTAACGAGGGCCCAAGTAATTTGACTATTTTCTGATTTGAGCAACGTGTGAATGATACCGAAGATATATATGATCATGATAGAAAGGTTTTGTTGGGCCACAAAGACCAGTACAATTACTACAACCACAAACCACAAAGGGCTAAAGGATACGATTTTGTTTAGGACACATGGTCCTCATTTATGTTTCTGAACCTTCATCATTTCTAACGTTCACTAAATTTTCTTATCCGTCAATTTCTTAATTGTCAAGAAACTTACAATAGGAGCATAGAAATATAAAAAGAAGAAGTGTTACATTCGTAACATTTTCACAACACATTTATACCAAATTTTATATCTTAAGTTATTACTAATTTTAATTTGAACCTATTTATCACTAGAATTACTTTTTTTTTTTTCCTACTGATAACAATTAGTAACAACTTGCTACTTAAGATTTGGTGTGAAACTGTTGTAAATACAACATTTCTCGTATTAAAAATAGGTATATGATGTTTACGGTTTGTCTACTATCATCTATTTATTCTATGACCAGACTCATGGATCCCACAAAATGTTGTATGTATCCTTGTCAAAAATTGATGGGTTGCATATTTATTTCATGGCATTTTCATCAAATCTTCAAAGGCAAAAAGACAAAATCTTATCCTGGTAATTGTGTGGTATATATAGAATAGAGTAATTGCGTACATACTTTCTCAAAGTAAGTCAAGCCTTTAAAGATCTATGAACGCATCATATGAAAAAAATCTGTGTTAGGCTGGCATTGATAAGAAGACCGACCTAATTGGTGTTTTGGAGGGTTGTAAACGAGCAACTTCAAGTCAATAATAAAAAGTTTGATTTAATTTTCAAAGCAAACTAAGTTTCATCTCATCACCGAATAAGATTATATATTCAAATTTGATTCATTTTTTTGTCAAACAAGTTTGAAGTTAGTCACGTGTTACTTGATTAATTTATTATTTTTTCCATATATAGTAAAATCATGACTAAAAATGTTTATCCTTTTACAAATATATGAATTTTTACTATGAATGGACTTTATATTATTTATTAGTTAAAAATAATAATTTGAAATCATGTGAACTAATTTACAAACTTATACAATTCAATCTTAGGTCCATATAAAGTATATAATTAGACATGTATACATATAAAAATATAATTTTATATATAGTTAAATCAAATCTCGTGTTCAGGAGCTTGTTCACCAACACAATATTGTGTTTAAACTTGGCTTATTTAATTGTCGAATATAAAGTTAGGCTTAAACTTGACTTGTTTACTAAATAAACAAACATAAATAGGCATTTTCCAAGCTGAGTTCAAATTGTTCATAAATAGATCGGTTAATTTACAACACTAAGTATTTGTCCTTCCTACTTAGGATAAGGTTTTCATTTTTCACCATTGTAACCTCTTCTTTTCGAATAGTATATTCCTTGAGCCCAAATGTTAGGAGAGGCATAAAATTGTGCCCCTTGTACAACTAGAACATTGCTATTAACCAATAAGTTAAAAGAAAAAAATAAATTTTACAATATTTTTCATAAGTGTTAATGTGGTATGTTATGATTGGTGTACAATAAATTAATTGTTAGTAGCAGTATTAGTGAAAGTGATGTTACACTAATCTTAGTCTATTTTTTTTTTTTAAATTGAATTTGTCGTGTTTATATCATCTATACTACTATTAAAAGGGTTTTTCCTATTTGGGTTCTTCATTTTTTGTGATTCTAAAATACCCTTATAGTATTCACTTGCAAGTTTTCAACTAACAGAGATAAATATGTAAAATAAAACTCTTATACTTTAAGACATACAAATTCATCTACACTTTGCCAGTTTCTCTCTCAGTTTATATCTCTCATTCTTCTTTAGATTGAAGACATTTAGTTTAGCTCTACATCCTCTTCTTTCTTCTTCATCTACTTTTGGATTTGGTTTCTAAATAATTTAAACAGACACTATTAGAGGCTCCAACAGCTTTTCAGGTTCTATCTTTTGCAAATTCCTCTTTCTTTTCTTTTGTTTATCATTGACTTTCTTTGAGTTCTTACCTACCATGGCTGCCAAGTACTTACCCATGGGTGAATATGATTAGGGATTCAAGGATGTTTGATAGTTGCTTATAGGGAATAATGCTACTTGGTTTCCCAATTTAAATCAAACACAAACTCTTTGATAACAAACCACTGTTATCTTTAATAACATGCACACTTGCTACTTGGTTTGGTGTATTTTTTTTTTAGGAATTCACGTCACATATTTTTAGGGGATTACACTACTTAATTGGTTTCCCAATTTAAAACTAACACAAACTCTTTTTTTCCTTTTTTTTTTTTTTTTTAAAGGAATTTACACTACTTTTTTGTTTTTGAGGATATTACACCAAGAAATTCAATACCATATCGGAGGTTGTACTGATTTGACCAGTGGTATGATATATTTCGAGTACCGATCAATAACGGTGTATCGTTTCAGAATTACCTCTAATATATATAAATATATATAATTTTAAAATGATAAATTTATGTCACTCATCTGATCAAAAACAACAATAATAATATATACTTTAAAGAAACCAACAAGTTCATCATCAGGAAAAAAAAAAAAAACCAACAACGTAAATATATTTTAGTGTGTACCATTGTAGTAATAATATATATATATATATATATATATATGTATCCGTGACTGTGGGTGGGTGAGCACTGGAGTGGCAAGTTAAAAACAAGTCCCATCAATTAACTTAACATTAGTAATAATAATAATAATATCATAGACAAAGTCCCATAACATTTCAAATTAGTGTCAGATTTTCACATGGGCTTGAGGTCTTGAGCAGATAAAAAGAGGGAAAATTGGAGAGGGAAGGGTAAAAGCAAATTGTAAGAATGATAAAGGAGAGGAGACGACCACAGGTGAACTGATTGTTGAGAAGAAGAAGCTTGGGTGATCAACAACGACAACAAATGGCATTCCGGTGCTGCTTCTTTCTTTAATTGTTTCTTCTTCCTCTTTTTCTTCTTCTTGTCAGCCTTCCCCTCTCTCAAAATTTACAAAGCAACTCTCTCTTTTCTTAAAAGTTTACAAATAAATCAAAGATTTTTGCTCCGGTCCGAAATGCACTTACCCGCCGGAATCCGGTATTTATCCCGGTATGGCCGGTATTAAATCCGATACGAAATGAGAGTGTAACCGGCCGGTACGGTATGAAATTGACTTCTTTGTTTACATGCTACTTTTTTTTTTTTTTGGGTGAGAAGTAACAACTTGAAACATTCTTATAAACTGCATTACACGCTACTTTGTTTCCCAATATCCTAAAAAAAATTAACTGCTCGTTCAAAATGTATACTCCTTGGTTTCCCTATTTAACCCAATAACCTTTCTCTCATCTACTTTCCCATCATTGTTAATTAATTTAAAGTCATTCAAAGTGTTTGTGGACGAAAAGAGTCATTCAAAGTCATTGTTGATTAAAGTTTCCTCTTTAAAAAAAAAAAAATTTTAAATACTTGGTTTATTCAAAATAATGTTAACCTTATATTTAACCTTAACTCTTTTATCTCAGGTTGATGTATGCACAAATTTATTAGATTGCAATGAGAGGCATTAGAATGGAATATTAGATAAGTTCGGGTGACAGACTTTAGAAGAATTATTGTATAATTCAAACCTTATCACATGGTTGTTATCTCAAAAATTGTTGGAAAAAAATTTCTTTTGTAATAGAAACTATATTTATCATTTATATAATTTTATGTGAAATTCAATTTAAATTTTTTTAATTATTAAGTTACCACTTCATAAAAAATGTTACAGACCTTTTCTCGGTTTTAAAGGCAGTTAATAAATCTTTTTCACTTTTGTTATGAATATGTAGTAAGTGGCTAATTTTAGGATTAAAAAACTAAAATTTTGGATTAAACAAAAATTGATAACTGTGAGCCTTTTCTTTAACACAAAAAAAAAAAAAAAAAAAAAAGTTGCAAAATTTTAAATTTAAGCTTTTATTTACTTTTTTTATGAATGTGTAGTAAGTGGCCAAATTTTAGAACTAAACAAAGAAACGGTCATAAATAAAATTTATAAAAAAGAACAACAGTAACAACACAAAAAAGAAAAAAACGTGGATGCAGCATCCTGGAGCCTTTCTTTTAACCAAAAAAAAAAAAGACCTTAGACAATAAAAATTTGAGTCTTCTACCGTAAAAGAAAATAAAATGGTTACTCTTTTTAACTTTTTGTTATAGATGTGTAGTATATGGCTAAATTTTAGAATTAAAACACTACATTTTAAATTTAAATAAATAAATAAATAAAACACCTACAACAACACCCAAACAAAAACAACTTGGATCTTGGATGCTTTTCATTTAACAAAAAAAAAAAAAAAACCCAAACACAAAGAAATGGCAACCTTTTACAGTAATAAAAATAAATAAAAACTACTAAAAAGAAAATAAAATGGTTACTCTTTTTAACTTTTCGTTATAGATGTGTAGTATATGGCTAAATTTTAGGATTAAAACACTACATTTTAAATTTAAATAAATAAATAAAACACCTACAACAACACCCAAACAAAAACAACTTGGATCTTGGATGCTTTTCATTTTAAAAAAAAAACCCTAACACAAAGAAATGGCAACCTTTTACAGTAATAAAAATAAATAAAAACTACTAAAATTTTGTACTTTGTTTTGTTTTGTTATGGATGTAAAAGCATTTCCAATGGTATAGCTAAATACATAAAAATCTCTATAATAGAGAGTGACACCATAAAAATAGTCTCCAATGGACTCTCTATATCTGAAATTTTTTTTGGCTCATGAACAATAGCTCATCAAGCCTGATGAATTACTGTTCATTCTTCAATTTTTTTTTTCTATTATAATAATTAGGTATTGAATAAAAAAATGTTAGAAGATGTGTAGTTGTTGAAAAAATAATAATAAATGAAAAATAATATTTAAATGAGATAGAGAATGTGATAGAGAATCTGTTGGAAAATGTATTTGAAAAAGTGGATAGTCAAGAGGTAAAAATCACTGTTCATTCTCCAAACAGTACAAAAATTTGTCTAATCTGCTGGAGATGCTCTAAGGATGTGTGCTAAGTGGCTACATTTTAGGACTATCATAAACAGACTAGCCTCTGAGCACGCGCATAAGAGGCTCTTCTATTTTTTTAGAAAAAAGTTAATAATTTGTATCCACTATAATTTGAGATTACTACATTTTCCAAAAAAAAAAAACCCAAGAGTGTGATGAAAAATTATTTCACCTACAAACACATAATACTCATCAAGCCTTTTTTTTTTTTTTCATGAATGTTATGTATCTATTTAGAAACAACTTATTTAATTTTTTGTTGAATTCTTTTTACTAAAAGTGTACTATAGTATATTTTTTCTTTTAAAAAAATGAAAAAAAAGTATAAAATAAAAAATAAAAATGAAGTTCTAAAAACTGTAAGAACACTACGTGTCTTTTTACAAGATTAATCAAAGTGCATATAATATTGGACAACACAAGATTTCGACTTATCCAAAAACAAGATCCAAATAATCCTGTGCTTCTTGTTTGTTTCTCGAACTTGATCAATTTACGTAATCTATATGTGTGTATATATATATATATATATGTTCTTTCTTTCATCACGTGTACGGCCCCAGTATTTTCCTTCAAAAAAGGAGAAGCATCTCTGTAAGAAGCATGGTTTAACACGAAATCATTATGGGTTTTCTAGCTGCCACTTGGGCATGTGAATTAATTTGTGATGGTTACGTTCATTAACACTTGTTACACTTCAGGAGTTCCAAGGGGCAGAAGAAGGTTTCTTTGTGTGTGCTATGAATGAATTGCCTCTAGTTTTGTAAATAAAATCTGATCCCGGCCTAGCTAGCTTAAGCAATTAGAAAGAGTACTCACCTATGACCTAACATACTATTTTAAACAATAGTAGATGGGCACCGGCTACATTATATTAGGAAAACCATCCTATGGAGTTATTTGTTAGCATCCACAGTAGTGGAGCTAAATTTTTAGCAATTTAGCTCCACCAAAAGTTACTTTATCAATTTTACCTACACACACACTGCAGCAGTGGATCTATTTTAGCTTTCAACATAATAAAATAATATAAACATCACAATAAAATATTATAACCACTACAATAAAATAATATATTCCACTACCAAAAAAATATTACACCACCAACCTCAACCACCTCTACCATCAACCACATGCACAACCACCACCACCACCACCACTACCGGCAGTCCACAGCAAAAAAAAAAAAAAAAAAAACCCACAACGAGCACAAGCCCACTGCCACAAACACAAACACAAGCCCACTTGCCCACAACAGATCGGAAAACACAAACACAAACCCACATCGGCGCTGGGCATGAGATAGCAGAGAGAGGGTGGAGCTCGGAGGTTCGGCCTTTGAGGTGGAGAACGCAAAGAGTGGTCGACGCTGGGCTGGACTTCGGTCGGCGCTGGGCAGTGAGGAGTGGTCGGCGCTGGGCTGGGCTTCGATTGGCGCTGGGCAATGAGGAGTGGTCGGCGCTGGGGTTCGGAGCAACGGACTAAGTAGAGAGGCCGGTCTAATTAAAATGGAGGACTAGAAGAGGAAGAAAGAAGAGAAGCCGGAGAGAGAGAGAAAAAGAAAAAGGAAAAAATATTTTTTTAAATAGAAGAGGAGAGAGAAATTAATAAAATAATATTTTTTCTTTTAGATGTTATGAATAGTGCACATCTATTTATAGATGTGCACTGTAGCAATGGAGCTAAATTTTTTAGATTTAGCTCCACTGCTGCAACAAGGTTTTTGTGTTTGTGGAGCTAAATTTTAGCATTATAGCATTATAGCTATACTGCTGCAAATGCTCTTACACAGTTATGTTAGGAATAATAGGTCGAGCCAAACTCAAATAAGGTAAGCCCAATAGTGGGTCCAGTCTAGCTTATTGCCAAAGAGTTGTGCCCATTACCAAGGAGCTGTATCTCTTTGATTGTCTATATAAAATGGGTGAAGACTCATTTGCGCAACTGATTGAATTAATCACTAATGTGTGGCATGTTATAGTAAATAACACATACAAAAACGATTTCAACAATACATTTAGATTGTGAATAGTGGATACTATGTGTTTTATTCTGGTAACAAATACCACTATTAAGTCTCAAATCTCAATAATAATACATGTGCTTGGAGACTTTGATTTTCAACAAATGGTTTCTACATAAAACAATACCAAGGATTAAGTGTTAGGAGCAAAACCCTAGGTGGATTTTATGTTTTAGGAAAAATTACATGAATTTTGTGTACTTTAAAGAGAAAATGTAATCATTAGATGAGCAAAAATATCTGGTTGTCCACGAATTCTGTAACTCATATAAAAAGTAAAATCTCATATAAAAAGTAAAATCCCAATGAAAGAGAAACCTATATTTTATCTTTTGCTCTTTATTAGAAAGAGAAATGCAAAATTATGTTGTTGTTTTGTTACAGGGTAAAGAAGGAGCATATGGTCTTCCACTAAGATGTTAAAAAATACAGTAGAGTATGCAGCTGGTGGGATTGAACCAACTAAAGTTCCATTTGGTGCATTAGACTTGCTTTGAGGGCACATGCTGCCCCCAGTATGTGTTTAAAATATACAGAATGGACTTGTATGTCACATTCTAAAAACTCCATTTTGTATTTTTTATCCTTTGCTCTTTAGATTACAGATTTAATAAAGTGGGCAAGTGGCCAACCCCAAATATTTCATGGCCCAAAAAGACGAAGCCCTGTATGTGGGTGGATACTTCATTGATAATTTTCCTTTTTTTTTTTTTTTTTTTGCCAAGTATTGATAATTTTCCTATCATCCACCAGAAAATTCATCCTTTAATGAAAACTTCCCTAGATTACTGTTAAATTAAAGGTTCCACACCAACCCACATTAGGAGGGACCTGTAGCACAGAAATATTTTAATGGCAACAAAAGCAGAAGGAGATAGAGGGACAGAGAGAAGGTTCTATGTATGAAAGATTACGAAAATCCATAACTAAAATAATTTTAACTTTCTTTGGTGCCTAATAAAAGGCTAAAACCCTCAGGAAAATCCAAAACAACCATGCAACAATTAGGACTTCTGTCCGATGTCTCAAGTCTCAACACTCAAGGTGATATGTGTCACACATTCATATTTCATGGGTTCTATAATAAACGAGGTCATCTTCCCAAATATGTTTGGAGGGTGATTAAGATGCCAAAAAATTGCTTATAATCTGGCTCAATTGTGATAAAGGTTCCAAATTTTTTTTAATGGATGTTACCACAGTTTCAACATATAATTTAGACTGATATAACCTATTGACTCATCCATTAAGTCAATGAAAACACGGATTTAATTTAATGAATCTATCTCATTTAATGAGTTAATATTAAAGTTCAAATTCTAGTAATAATATATTATAGTATTTTCTATTTTTTTCTTCAAAATTTTATTTTTTTAATTTCAACTAAACAAACATGTTTTTTATTTCAAAAATACATAAAAATTTGTTTTTTCTTTATATTCCCAAAAACAAGTTTTTGAAAATAAAATACAAAAACTATTACCAAACATAACTTAACATTTTCTTTAAAATCATGCTTTAGAAACTTTTACATGGTAGTTTTTATATGCAATTTTTTTTTGAAATAAATATTATTTGAAAAGTTTAACAGAAGATACGAAAAAAGAAATCAACACATATGCCTTCAATAACTATTTTTAATGAAAGAAATTTCTTCAATATCTTCATTGTTCTTTTGATTGTATTATATTTATGATAATCATAACCTGTATTTTTAAGTGTTTTAATCTCCACTATTATTCATTAATATAAATAAATAAAATTAAATTAAAATGCTTCAAAGTTTTGGTAAACAATTTTGATCATAGTTGGCCAAATTTAATTTGGGCAATATTGTATTTTTAAAATTGCATGGATGGAAGAAACTCCGTCTCTCATTTTCAGCCTAGTGATTAAGGATAAGGATGTACTCATTGCATAATTTGGTTTCCAAATCAATAATAATAATTATAAAAAGAAAAAAAAAACTATCATTTATCTAAAGAAAAAAGTCATAGTTGAAAGTTGAAACCATACACCAAAAACAAATTTTCTAATAAATTAGAGAATATTTGAAAGAGTATAAGATCAAGTCTGTAGTAGGTTCTAAATATTTTGTGTTTATTGAATTTTGTAAAATAAAAACTCTGAATATAAATTTCTCATTAAAATCAATATAAATATTTTTCCATAAAACCTAAAGTATTATTATATCAGTTTAAATTTCTTATTTTGACACAAATACTGCAAAATGAGAGAGGAAATTTTCAATAGAGGAAATAGAATCTCCCAATAACTTGGTAGTTCATTTATGACAATGTCCTAAGATTATCACTTCATAATAATTCATATTATTTTAATCCAATGTCAATTCTAGTTTGACAAGATCAATTAGTACAAATTTAAAGTAATAGTTTTAAAAAAAAGATATTCTTACATTAAATATCATAAAACAATAAATAAATATATAGTATAAAATAAGATAACTTCCTTTTCATTGAAGGGAAATATCTAAGAGAGCCCACGTAGATAATTGGTACTAAAATGATGGCATTATCTGCAATACGCGGCGTTTGTGAGTAACGAGGGCCCAAGTAATTAGACTATTTTCTGATTTGAGCAACGTGTGAATGATACCAAAGATATATATGATCATGATAGAAAGGTTTTGTTGGGCCACAAAGACTAGTACAATTATTCAGCAAAAAAAAAAAGACTAGTACAATTACTACAACCACAAACCTCAAAGGGCTAAAAGACACGATTTTGTTTGGGCCACTTGGTCCTCATTTATGTTTCTGAACCTTCATCATTTCTAACATTCACTAAATTTTCTTATCCGTCAATTTCTTAATTGCCAAGAAACTTACAGTAGAGCATAGCAATATAAAAAGAAAAAGTGTTACTTTTGTGACATTTTTACGGTACTTTTGCACCAAATTTGATACCGTAAGTTATTATTGATTTTAATTTGAACTTATTTATTTCTGGAATTATTTTTTTTCCATTAATAATAACAGTCAGTAACAATCTGTTACTTAAGATTTAGTGTGAAACTGTTATAAATACAACATTTCTCGTATTAAAAATAGGTATGTGATGTTTACGGTTTGTCTACCATCATCTGTTTATTCTATGACCAGACTAGTTACTCATGGATCCCACAAAATGTTGTATGTATCCTTGTTAAAAATTGATGGGTTGCATATTTCTGTTATGGCATTTTCATCAAATCTTTAAAGGCAAAAAAAAAAAAAAAAAATCTTATCCTGGTAATTGTGTGGTATACATAGAACAGAGTAATTGCATAGTACATACTTTCTCAAAGTTAGTCAAGCCTTTAAAGATCTATGAACACATCATTTGAAAAAAAATATGTACAGATGCCATCTTTTGTTAGATGGCCACTGATGCCTAGTTTGCATACTTGTACGATTTGCATCTTAAATTCTTAATTAGCCACATTATCTTTAGGTGTACAAATGTATTCCAAACTATTCAAATAATAAGTTTTGTCCCATTTTTCATTTGTACCCCCACCAGAATTACTATTGAGAACTTTAATTGGGATGTCACATTCTTCAAGAATAAATAAGTTTCCATGTGTTAGGCTGGCATTGATAAGAAGACTGACCTAATTGGTGTTTTGGAGGGTTGTAAACGAGCCACTTCAGGTCAATAATAAAAAGTTTGATTTAATTTTCAAAGCAAACTAATGGCCTGTTTGGATGTTAAAAAAAGGAGGGGGAGTAGAGTAGAGGGAGTGAGAGTAATTTAATTACCTTGTTTGGAAGTTTTTTAAGGAAGAAAGGGGAGGGGTTTGGAGGGATTTGGAGGGGTTTGGACTACCTCCAAACCCCCATTTTTAATTCCCCCAAATTGGAGAGATTTGGGGGGAGAGTAGAGCATATAAATTATTAAATATGTAAATTACCTAAGTTACCCTTGTTATATTAAAAAAATTACAAGGTATTTTAACGTCAAAAAAAAAAAAAAAAAAAAAAAACCGTAACCCAAAAACTTTCTCAGCGCTCTCAGTCACAAATTTCTCTCAAGCTCTCTCAGTTCTCTCAGCTCTGTAACCCACAAAAATTTCTCTCAAGCTCTCTCAACTTACGCTGGCTCTCTCTCTCTCTCACGAATTCTTCACTCTTGGACTATCTTTCACTCTTCTCTCTCACGGCTAGCATTCTCTCACAAAGGTAAACTCTGTTTTAATTTATGTTTCATGGGTTTCTTTTAAGTTGAATCAAATAACTATGTTCTTAAAATTGTGATTTTATTGGGTAATTTCTTATTAATTGTGATTTTATGGGGTAATAACATGTTATTTGTGGGTGGGTTTCGGATCTGAGGGCTTTTTTTCATAAATTTTAAAGTTTCAAAGTATTGCTCATTACGTGTTTGATAAATTGCTTGAGTGAGTCTAGATTGTGAACTTGCATAGATTTGTATATTTTGGCTATATATGGATCTGTGTTTCTTGTTTGTTTTTATTTTGTAAGAAGATGGACTGCTCTGATTGATTCCTTTTGATTTTCTGCATGCAGGGTGTTGCTGATTGTGTTTGTCTCGGTCTCATCCCAACAAGTGAGGGTAGCTGGGTCACTGCTGTAAAGGCATTAAGGTAACAGCCAATACTCTGTATATGGTTCCATTCAATTATTTTACGAAATTGGGGACTCTTGAGTACTTTCACTTGTATTTGGCTGTTTCATATGTTGTGCTTACCTTTGTCACAAGACAAGCTTTGTTGTGTAAAACCTGGCTTTCAATGATCTCGTGAGCCAAGTGTAAGCCTGAAGTGGTTTAGTTTACCAAGTTTGGGCAGAGTTCAACTGGGCTTGGCTTGTTTAATGCTCGGCTAGTTTCCATTCTCTTTTTTTTTTTTTTTTTTTTTTTTGTAGCTTTAATTGTTGCTAGCCGTATACTCTCTTGTCAGACTTGGGATTATTCCAAAGTTACAATTGGGCCAAGTTTAGTGTAGACAGAACTGATTTTATGAACTTGCAGTGGAAATTGAAGTCAAGAGTTCTAGTCCAGGATTGAGAAATGAAAGGATTAACTGTAGGCGACTGAGTTATGCGTTTCTTAAAACTATGGTTTTGTCAAGAAGAAATTTGTTAAAGGAGGGTGTATTAAATTAACTTAAGGGAAATATTTCTAGCCATTTTTGGTTTTAACTATGTTATAATAATTATTGTGGTACTTATTGGTGGTTACTATTTTAAAGCATAATTATGATTTACACTCAGACTATCTAGTCTTCTTTGTTTCTTTTGTCCTTTGAACTCCTCTTTTTCTTTTTCTTTTTAAAAGATATTTTTAAGTTATCATTCTTCCCTTGTACTATTTTCCTATGGATGTGGATGGTCAAGCTTTATTCTGAAATTGATCAGTTTTACGTAATTCTATCCCTCAAGCTAAGTTTGGTTACTTTGTCTTGTTCTTTGAAGAGCATTTTGGTGCCTCCAAATAATAGAGAAGTTAATAGTGAAAAATTCATAAGCTGTCACAATAACAATTTTTCAAGCCATGCTATAAATTTTCCAGAATGATTTGATAAATTCTTAATTTTGAAGTGACAGGACAATTTTTTTTTTTTTGGATAACTTTTTATCTTTTCTTGAAAGATCAAATAATGTGGTGATATTGCAAATAGTTAAAGTTTAATTAGAGTCATATTCAAATCATACGGACTTCTACCACCACATAGTGCTTATTATGTCATTCGCTTTTTGGCTTTAATTAATGTCAGTAGCTGGGAAGGGTTAGTTTCTACTGCAGCAATAATGTTCATTAAGTTATATTATGGTGATACTTTTATTTGTCTTGTAAAGTTGTTGATGCAGTTTCTACAGAAACATGTTTAGCAGTCCATCAACTGTTTGTTCTCCTTCTAAAACATGAGCATCCATCTAATTTGAATCACTTTTCCTATCTGTTTTCCTAATTATTAATTATCCTATATTCCTATATATGTTTACTTTGGCGTACTCACTTGTTTTGGAATTTTTACATCTCCCTTTATTCTTATCCCAAATAATTATAGAAGAGCACATAATTTGTGTTATACTGAATGTTAATGAATCTTCATATTTCTTAATTTCTGCCTCTTGTTTGAATGTCCATGCATCATGGTAGAAAAATATTATTGAATGAGTTAGCATAGTATGTATGTTTTTTGGGGGTGGACTTCATGACCCTTGTAACGGAATGATTGGAGACAGAGTAATGGTTTGGATGAGGTGTATTAACAGTAGAATGGACACCTTGAGGAAGTGGGAGAGAAGATGAAGTGAGGCAATTAGCATTTGAGTATAACAGTCATTTAAGATTTCCGATAAACTGCCTTTGCCAGGTTCATCTGGACCTAATGTTTTGTGTGGGTGAAAACCTGGGTTTGGTTGTTCTTTGTATGATGGTCTTTATGCAAGTGTGTTTAGGCAATATTTTTTGTAAGGTAAGGTAATGGGTTTATTTTGTTGTCATTTTTTAACAGGCTAAACCTAAAGCAAAAGAGCTTAAGAACAAACCAATTCCAAACTACGACAAATTGGTTGAGCTTTATGGAAAAGATAGAGCAACTGGGGAACAATCTGAAACTGCATCGGAGATGAGGCAACGGTGGGCTACTTCAACCAGAGAAGGCTCTATGGAGAACATTGAAGATATTGATCATTTAGTTGCTCAAAATGAAGCTACTTTGGAGAGTTGTGATAATGTGGGTGATAATAATGTGGGTGAAGCCTCCTCAAAAGCCAAAAAAAGAAAAACATCAAAAAATGAGGACATGGAACAAATTATGGGAGCAATTCAAGATGTTGCTTTAGCAATGGGAGAAGGAAATTTAATTATTGAGAGGAGCTTGGCAGCAAGACGTGTTCCATCTCTTGGATGAGATAGGAATTGATTCTAGATTGCGAATGAGGGCTTATCTCTATCTTATTAAGAATCCAGATATGTTGAGAGCTTTTGTTGGCTCTTGCCCTCTAGGCTGCTACGGTGAGGCTTTAAGAGCCCACCAATGTGCTCTTTTTCTTACGTTAATAGCAATTATATTAGCATTAGCACTATCAGATTTTCAGTTATTTATAGTGTATTGTGTGTATACTAAAAGGAAAAGTTAATGCCAATAAGACATTAATACTATTAGGGTATTCGTTAATCCCTTTTTTGAAAATTTGGTGTTATAGTTTGTCTATGAAAAATCCAAAAAATAAAAATCTAAAAGTAAAATTAAATAATAATAATAATAATTCCTATCAAAAAAATAATAATAAAAGGGTCACCCATCATACACACCGGTCAATATTGTATTTCAATCTCTTTGGCTAGGAAAGCCTCCCTCAGTTGTGAATCTAAACGTAACTATTAAACTATTAAACTATGTGCTTAATCACGTAACTATTAAGTTATTAAACTATTAGCTTAATCACGTAACTATTAACAATTTCCAATGGCCAATTTAAAGCCTCTGCTAGATTACTTTTCCAAAATATAATTAGACTGTTTTTATTTTATATTTTATATTTTGTGCTTAATTTTTTAGCAATTAAATTAATTGTTTTTATTTTTTATTTTATTTTTTGTGCTTAATTTTTATATTGTTTTTGCTGCTTGGAAGGCCTGTAACCAAAAACAATATAAATATTAGACTGTTTTTACTTTTTTTTTTTTAATATAGACTAATGTTGATTATTTAATTCACATAAAAAAATTATCAAAAAAAAAAAAAAAATACTAACAAATTAATCATAGACCAATGTTACAAGTCCATTTTCAAATAGGGGTAAATTTGTCTATTTTAATCATTTCCTCTCCTCTCCATCCTAATTTTTAAAACATCCAAACAAGGGGAAGGACTAATTACTCACTTCTCCCTTACTAATTTTAAAAACATCCAAACAAGGTGGAGGGGAATCATTTCACTCTACTCTCTTCCCCACTACTCTCCTCTCCTCTACTCCCCTCTACTCTCCTCCCTCTCTAAACTTCCAAACAGGCCATAAAGTTTCATCTCATCACCAAATAAGATTATATATTCAAATTTGATTCATTTTTTTGCCAAACAAGTTTGAAGTTAGTCACGTGTTACTTGATTACTTTATTATTTTTCCCATATATAGTAAAATCATGACTAAAAATGTTTATCCTTTTACAAATATATGAATTTTTACTATGAATGGACTTTATATTATTTATTAGTTAAAAATAATAATTTGAAATAATATGAACTAATTTACAAACTTATACAATTCAATCTTAGGTCCATATAAAGTATATTTTTAGACATGCATACATATAAAAATATAATTTTATATATAGTTAAATCAAATCTCGTGTTTAGGAGCTTGTTCACCAACACAATATTGTGTTTCAACTTGGCTTATTTAATTGTCGAATATAAAGTTAGGCTTAAACTTGACTTGTTTACTAAATAAACAAACATAAATAAGCATTTTCCAAGCCGAGTTTAAATTGTTCATAAATAGATCAGTTAATTTACAACGCTAAGTATTTGTCCTTCCTACTTAGGATAAGGTTTTCATTTTTCACCATTGTAACCTCTTCTTTTCGAATAGTATATTCCTTGAGCCCAAATGTTAGGAGAGGCATAAAATTGTGCCCCTTGTACAACTAGAACATTGCTATTAACCAATAAGTTAAAAGAAAAAAAACAAATTTTACAATATTTTTCACAAGTGTTAATGTGGTATGTTACGATTGGTGTACAATAAATTAATTGTTAGTAGCAGTATTAGTGAAAGTGATGTTACACTAATCTTAGTCTATTCATTTTTTTTTTATAGTGAATTTGTCGTGTTTGTATCATCTATACTACTATTAAAGGAATTTCTCCTGTTTGGTTTCTTCATTTTTTGTGATTTTAAAATACCCTTATAGTATTTACTTGCAGTTTTCAACTAACAGAGATAAATATGCAAAATAAAACTCCTATACTTTAAAACGTACAAATTCATCTACACTTTGTCAGTTTCTATCCCAGTTTATATCTCTCATTCTTCTTCAGATTGAAGGTACATTTAGTTTAGCTCTACATCCTCTTCTTTCTACTTCTTCTACTTTTGGATTTGGTTTCTAAATAATTTAAACAGACACTATTAGAGGCTCTAACAGCTTTTCATGTTATATCTTTTGCAAGTTCCTCTTTCTTTTCTTTTGTTTATCATTGACTTTCTTTGAGTTCTTACCTGCCATGGCTGCCAAGTACTTACCCGTGGGTGAGTATGATTAGGGATTCAAGGATGTTTGATGGTTGCTTATAGGGAATAATGCTACTTGGTTTCCCAATTTAAATGAAACACAAACTCTGTGATAACAAACCACTATTATCTTTAATAACATGCACACTTGCTACTTGGTTTGGTGTTTTTTTTTTTTTTTTTTTAAAGGAATTCACGTCACATTTTTTTTAGGGGATTACGCTACTTAATTGGTTTCCCAATTTAAAACTAACACAAAATCTTTTTTTGGTTTTTTTTTTCATAGGAATTTACACTACTTTTTTGTTTTTGAGGGTATTACACGCTACTTTTTTTTCTTTTCTTTTTTGAGAAGGAACAACTTGAAACATTCTTATAAACTGCATTACATGCTACTTTGTTTTCCAATATCCTAAAAAAAATTAACTTCTCATTCAAATTGTATCGGTAATTGGTTTCCCTATTTAACCCAATAACCTCATCTCTCATCTACTTTCCCATCATTGTTAATTAATTTAAAGTCATTCAAAGTGTTTGTGGATGAAAAGAGTCATTCAAAGCCATTGTTGATTAAAGTTTCCTCTTTAAAAAAAAAATTAAAATACTTGGTTTATTCAAAATAATGTTAACCTTATATTTAACCCTAACCCTTTTATCTCTCTCAGGTTGATGTATGCACAAATTTATTGGTTTGCATTGAGGAGGCATTGGAATGGAATATTAGATAAGTTCGGGTGAGAGACTTTACAAGAATTATTGTATGATTCAAACCTTACATGAAGTGGTTGTTATCTCAAAAATTGTTGTAAAAATATTTCTTTTGTAACAGAAACTATATTTATCATTTGTATAATTCTATGTGAAATTCTATTTACATTTTTTTTAATTATTAATTTACTACTTCATAAAAAATGTTACGTACCTTTTCTCAGTTTTAAAGGTAGTTAATAAATTTTAAATTTAAGCTCTTTTTCACTTTTGTTATAGATATGTAGTAAGTGGCTAATTTTTAGGATTAAAAAACTAAAATTTTGGATTAAACAAAAATTGATAACTGTGAGCCTTTCCTTTAACACAAAACAAAACAAAAAATTGTGAGCCTTTTATCATTAAAAAAGAAAAAGAAAAAGAAAAAGAAAAAGAAAAAGGTAGTTGCAAAATTTTAAATTTAAGCTTTTATTTACTTTTTTTATGGATGTGTAGTAAGTGGCTAAATTTTAGGATTAAACAAAAAATGATAATGGCCATAAATAAAATTTATAAAAAAGAACAACAATAACAACACCAAAAAGAAAAAAAGTGGATGCAGCATCCTGGAGCCTTTCTTTTAACCCAAAAAATAAAAATAAAAAAATAAAATAAAAAACACCACCTACAACAACACCCAAACAAAAACAACGGTGGATCTTGGATGCCTTTCATTTAACAAAAATAAAAGACAAAAAAAAAAACTAACACAAAGAAATGGAAACCTTTTACCATAATAAAAATAAATAAAAACTATTAAAATTTTGTACTTTGTTTTGTTATGGATGTGAGGATGTGTACTAAGTGGCTAAAAAAAAAAAAAAAAAACTAAGGGTGTGATGAAAAATTATTTCACCTATAAACGCATAATACTCATCAAGCCTCTTTTTTTTTTTTTTTTTTCATTCACTTCTTCCATGAATATTACGTATCTATTTGGAAACAACTTATTTAATTTTTTGTTGAATTCTTTTTACTAAAACTGTACTATAGTATATTTTTTCTTTTAAAAAAAATGAAAAAAAAGTATAAAATAAAAAATAAAAATGAAGTTCTAAAAACTGTAAGGACACTACGTGTCTTTTTACAAGATTAATCAAAGTGCATATAATATTGGACAACACAAGATTTCGACTTATCCAAAAACAAGATCCAAATAATCCTGCTTCTTGTTTGTTTCTCGAACTTGATCAATTTACGTAATCTATATGTATATATGTTCTTTCTTTCATCATGTTTACATTTCTAGTATTTTCCTTCAAACAAGGAGAAGCATCTTTGTAAAAAGAGCAAGACTTAGGTATAGTACTTAAGTGTTATTCTTTAGGTTTTCCTTTTAAGATTCTGCTATGTGGATTTTTTCTTATAGAAAGGAAATGTATTTTTGAGTTAAGTAACCATATGGTTGAATTTTAAGAAAGGAACCTAAAGAATACTATGTGTCTTTTTACAAGATTAATCAAAGTGCATATAATATTGGACAACACAAGATTTCGACTTATCCAAAAACAAGATCCAAATAATCCTGCTTCTTGTTTGTTTCTCGAACTTGATCAATTTACGTAATCTATAAGTATATATGTTCTTTCTTTCATCATGTTTACGTCCCAAGTATTTTCCTTCAAACAAGGAGAAGCATCTTTGTAAAAAGAGTAAGACTTAAGTACAGTACTTAAGTGCTGTTCTTTAAGTTTCCCTTTTAAGATTCTGCCATGTGGATTTTTTCTTATAGAAATGAAATGTATTTTTGAGTTAAGTAACCACATGGTTGAATCTTAAGATCTTAAGAGAGGAACCTAAAGAACAGCACCTAAGGTACTATACATAAGTTTTCTAGCTGCCACTTGGGCATGTGAATTAATTTGTGATGGTTACGTTAATTAACACTTCAAGAGTTCCAAGGGGCAGAAGAAGGTTTCTTTGTGTGTGCTATGAATGAATTGCCTCTAGTTTTGTAAATAAAATCTGTTCCCGGCCTAGCTAGCTTAAGCAATTAGAAAGAGTACTCACCTAACATACTATTTTAAACAAAAGTAGACGGGCACCGGCTACACCTATGGAGTTAATTGTTACACAATTATGTTAGAAATATTGGGTCGAGCCTAATTCAAATAAAGTAAACCCAATGGTGAGTTCAGTTTAGCTTATTGCCAAAGAGTTGTGCCCATTACCAAAGACCAGCATCTCTTGGCTTCATACTCTTTGATTGTCTATATAAAATGGGTGAGGACTCATTTGCGCAACTGATTGAATTAATCACTAATGTGTGGTGTTATAGTGAATAACATATACAAAAACGATTTCATCAATACATTTAGATTGTGAATAGTGGATACTATGTGTTTTACTCTCGTAACAAACACCACTATTAAGTCTCAAATCTCAATTATAATACATGTGCTTGGAGACTTTGATTTTCAACAAATGGTTTCTACATAAAACAATACCAAGGATTAAGTGTTAGGAGCAAAACCTTAGGTAGATTTTATGTTTTAGGAAAAATTACATGAATTTTTTGTACTTTAAAGAGAAAATATAATCATTAGATGAGCAAAAATATCTGGTTGTCCACGAATTCTGCAACTCATATAAAAATTAAAATCCCAATGAAAGAGAAACGTATATTTTTTCTTTTGCTCTTTATTAGAAAGAGAAATGCAAAATTATGTTGTTGTTTTGTTACAGGGTAAAGGAGGAGCATATGGTCATCCAATAAGATGTTAAAAAATACAGTAGAGTATGCAGCTGGTGGGATTGAACCAACTAAAGTTCCATTTGGTGCATTAGACTTGCTTTGAGGGCACATGCTGCCCCCAGTATGTGTTTAAAATATACAGAATGGACTTGGTATGTCACATTCTAAAAACTCCATTTTGTATTTTTTATCCTTTGCTCTTTAGATTATAGATTTAATACAGTGGCCAACCCCAAATATTTCATGTCCCAAAAAGATGAAGCCCTTTATGTGGGTGGATACTTCATTGATAATTTTCCTTTCTTTTTTTTTTTTTTTTTTGGCCAAGTATTAATAGTTTTCCTATCATCCACCAGCAAATTCATCCTTTAATGAAAACTTCCCTAGATTACTGTTAAATTAAAGGTTCCACACCAACCCTCATTAGTAGGGACCTGTAGCACAGAAATATTTTAATGGCAACAAAAGCAGAAGGAGACAGAGGGACAGAGAGAAGGTTCTATGTATGAAAAATTTTGAAAATCCTTCACTAAAATAATTTTAACTTTATTTGGTGCCTAATAAAAGGCTAAAACCCTCAGGAAAATCCAAAACAACCATGCAACAATTAGGACTTCTGTCTAATGTCTCAAGTCTCAACACTGAAGGTGATATGTGTCACACATTCATATTTCACGGGTCCTATAATAAACGAGGACTTCTTCTCAAATATGTTTGGAAGGTGATTCAGATACAATAAAGTTGCTTATAATCTGGCTTGATTGTGATAAAGGTTCCAAATTTTTTTGTATGGATGTTACCCCAGTTTTAATATATAATTCAGATTGATATAGCCCATTTTTCTTAATAAAGTCTTTTTCTCCAAAAAAAGAAAGAAAGAAATTTTGTGCATTTCACACACAAATCAAGCACAGCATAAAATGATTATATAACTTGCATTAACAAAAGTTTTGGTTCAAGATTACTCATCATCTCCAATAGTGCACAAAGTGCTTTCTTGGATTTTGCAAATCATCGAATTGATTCCATATCCATCACATTGTATGAAGCACTGAGTTGGCGGAATGTAGCAACTTTGTCTTTCCATGTGTCGGAAAGCTAACCCCCCACACCAAATGAATAATGATGAACTGGACCATATGTTCCACATGATTATTTTATCTTTTTTTACAATTCAGCCAAAAAAATAAAAATAAAAATAAAAAAACGAATTTTAAATTAAAAGGACTAGCCGTTAGAAAACTTTGACCATGTCAACAGGAGAAGAAAATTAGAAAAGGTCTAAAAAAGCTACCAAACATGAGGACCACTAGACCGTTCGAGAGCAATGGTAAAAATTTACAACATCCAGTACCAACCAGTAGTGTCATTTTTGTCATTACACTGTCTCTCTTTTTTGGGTAATAATTAACACAGTCTTAATGTGCCGTTATTGTATGCATATAGAGGACAAGGGAAAACCTAGAAAGTGGTTGGGAGGTTGAAGAAACCAGCTGGTTGTACAGTGTACATACACCCTTTGCTTTGCACCCAATAAAGAAGAAAAAAACTTTCTCATTGGAAAAAAAAAAAAAAAAAAAAAAAAAACATGTTTTAGTTATTGTGATTGAAGAGGTAAATGGAGGACTTTCGATTACCCAAAAAAAAAAAAAAATGGAGGCCTTTCATTTGATATCAGTTTTGACTTGTGGGTCAGTCTTACAAAATTAAAAATGGTTCAAACTGGCTTGTGAAAAATAAAGATGCGGTTCTTAAAAACAGGAAAAGAGAATAGAAGGGAAAAAAAAGAGAGTAAAGAAAGTGAAATAAAGATGAGATTGAGAATGAGTTAGACCAATGCTTTGGGTAAGAGGTCCCTAACTTTTCACACATGCATGAAATGAATATACCTTTACCTCCAAAAGTTTTTGTTTTTTGGTTTTTGTTTTGATAACCTGCAATTTTCATTCAATCAAAATAAGCAGAGAGGCAATCCCCCAAACAGGCAGAGTTCGTTTTTAGTACATAAATTCTTCTTGAATATATATAGCTGTTTCAAGTTTCAACTAACAATATTGGCCAAAAAATTGATTGTACCTAGCTGCACAAACTGAAAAAAACAAAAAAAAACAAAAAACAAAAAACAAAAAACAAAAAAAAGTTTATCAACCATTGTGTCTTAATCCAATTCAGTTGAGCCAATTCCAAAGGGAACATTTAGTACCGAACCCTTGTAGGAGGCTTCAAACCATAAACCAACTCTTATGATCAACAGCAATTATTTACTTAACAAAGAATTACTTACACACACACAAAGGTAATCAAGATGATTTATATTTAAATGACATAAAAATATGAATTAATCTAGACTAACTCTTTTTTTTTTTTTTTCCTTAATAGAATATTTTCATTGAAAACATCAAAAAATCTCATCTTACATCTGTCATATATAACCTCATTTGCCTAATCCTTGCCTTGCATGTTACACACTGTAGAGTTTGGAATCCACCATAAATATAAGAGAATTAACATTATATTATCACTGTAATTCCAGACTAGCTAATAATTTTCTACTGTTAAATTAAAACCCGAAGAAAACGCTGCAAAACAGGTGCAGATTCTTCTTCGCTGTAATATTAAGACTACAATACCCTCTTCTTTTTATGATATTCCCCTCCCACTAACCCATTTGAAATCACAAAGATACCCTTCAAAACTCCCATAATCATCTTAGGCCAGCGAGCACCAACCTACACCCTTCTTTTTGAAGCATCCAATGCATTACACACATACACACATACATTTCTTCTTATTTATATACCCACACACCTAACAGCTCTTCCTCTCTCTCTATATACCAACAAAAACCAAAGAAACACACAAACACAAAGAGAAAGAAACATAGTTTTTGTGTGTGTGTGTGTGTGTTTGTTTGTGGGGTGTGTGTTAATATTGTTCTTTTGTGTTTGTGATGGCAAAGAAGTTTTGGTCATTGAAGAAAGTCATGAGCAAGGAGCTACGTCCAGGGAAGTTTTTCCCAACTTTCAAATGGAAGCGTTTGGATTTCCAGATGGCCATCGTAGACGGAGTCGTGTTCAAGATTGTCTCTGTCGTAGAAGCTGTTGTTCTTGTCTCCACCCTCTGCTTCTTCTACCTCTGCTGTGGTTGTCACATTTGATTTTTATTTTTTTTCACCTTTTCAAATGTTCATTCTTTCTTGGATCTTGTTGTGTTCTTAGCTGATTTTGGTTTCTTGGCCGGGATTATAATAAATTTTTTTTTTCTTTTTCGGTTCTTGCTTTTGTAGTCATAGTTGGTGATACAATGTAACTATAATTTGTATCTGGAGTTTTATAAATTTATATGTCTTTGTATTTCACCTTTATTTTGGTTTAAGGTTTTTTAAAAAAAAAAAAATTATAATTCCATTGTTCTTGAACTGCTGATCAAAGGTACATATAATGGCACATTGGATCCTAATTTTTCATACAAAGAATGAATGAGGAGGACTCAATAGGGTTTTCATACCGTTTGACCTGTTTTTAAACCTAACATTTTTCATAATTTTTTTTAGCATTATTTTAAATGATATGTTGTGATTGATATTAATATAACTGATGTTAATAATGAGGAAATTGCATTAAAAAAAAATACATGAGGAAAATTAATCAGTGCTCCTTGAGAATCACATCAGCCATGCTTAATAATCCTCTCTCACTCATAAGAAGAAATTGTACTCACACACTCATTAGCGTTATACTCCAAAAAGAAATAACCCTTCACGATTATATCTACCACCACAGTTTCTCCACAAAAAAAATCTACCACCACTGCTACCTTCATGGTCATAATGATTGGGTTAAGGAAAAAAAAAGTTCTAATTTATTCTTTTCTCAGACCAATCAATTTTTTGAAGGCAATATCCCAACAAAAAAGTAACTAAGCATATTAATCTAAGTGAAGGGTTGATTTTGTAGTTTCTACATAGTATATTCTACTGAGGAGAATGAAGATAATATAGAATGGGAGCAGCTTATGTCCAGTGCCAGTGAGCACTGGACACGTTGCGATGCAAACACATGTCCAAGACTGGACACGTGTCTTTATCCTAACGGTCCAGTGATCACTGATCACTGGACAGAAGCCCTTCCCAAAATCCATCACTTCAAATCTAGTGTCAAAAGGTCGTGGGTGTGGGTCCTAATATCCATAATTTATGGTAAAGTGGTCGAGTAATAGCTTGCCCTATTGTGCACTTGTAGAACTCATGAGCTTACCAAAAAGCCCAAATGACCATGTATCGTGTAACGTGAGGCGATAATTACACACACAAGCTCTTTTTTTTTCTTTTTTTTTCCTTCTTTGCAAAAAAATGATATCATAATTTAATTGAGTAGAACCAATATGATACACTAAGACGTATGATCCTTAGGAAATTTAATGAAGTGAGAGATATGAGTTGTGAGTGGTGAGTGGTGGAGTTGTGGATCCATCTTTTTTTCCCACCACTCACAATTCATTGTGTGGGCATGAGTTGTGATAAAAGTTCTAAAAATTGAAAAAGCTATCAAACTTTTTTGATAGATTTTTCAAATTCCCATCAAAATTTTTCTAAAATAGATGATTAACTGAACCCATTTGGAAAGTAAATCAACACCAAAACAATACCGTTTTGGTGGTGTCCCATGTGTAACAATTAAACCATATATATCATTTAAATGCCAATTAAGATTAAAAAAAACTATGGCTAAAACATAAACTACACCCATAATATTTGGGGATTTTTTGGATTTTATATCTTGAAATTTCAAATTTTGAATTTTACTCCTTAAAGTTAAATCCTATTTGAATTAGCACCCCTTCAATCCATATTTTTCATTAAGTGCCACGTAAGTTTGTTATTCTTATTTTGTTCACCCAATAAAATACTGCCACATGACATAGTGAGAGAAAATTCTTAGGTACTCTAGGAGTATAGAAAATAAGAGCCCGTTTGGTTTGTAATTTGTCATCACTCAATTTTCATTGCTCAATTTTCATCACTCATCACTTATCACTTAAAATACATCAATTTCCCAAACCTCCTATTTGAGACCTTAACTCAAACCCAGTTTTCAACTTCAAAAGTTGTGGTTCGGTTTCACCCAAAAAAAAAAAAAAATCAAAGAATTTGTCAAACATTGTGGTTGGGTTTCACCAAAAAAAAAAAAAATCCGTTTGTCAAACATTGTAGCTGGGTATGTGGGTTTAATTACGAAAATGCCATTGAAAATTGAGTTTTGGAAACTGAAAACACCTAAAATATGTTTTCAGTTTCCATAACTCATCACTCAAAAATCAGATAATTGAGTAATGGAAACAATGATCCAAAACTCATCCAAACAAATGCTCATCCGTGGGACCCACACGATTTGGATGATGGAAATAGAAAATTGAGTGATATCACTCAAAACTCATCCCATCCAAACAAGCTCTGATGCTCCCTCATCTTATATTCATGGTGGACCCCACCATGAATTAAATGAGTGGAGGGAGCACCATTCTTCATGTTACAGAAGTACCTAAAAATTATTCCATAATGAGAATGATGTTGGCATAATGAAAATAGCGTGACGTCATTTTATTAGATGAACTAAATTCGCATGGCAAGCTTATGTTGCATTTAATGAAAAATATGAATAGATGGACTGTTGATGCAAATAGAATATAATTTTAATGGATAAAATCCAAATTCTAAAACTTATGGTGTAAAATCCAAAAACTTCCAAACATTAAATGTTTAGTTTGAACTTTAGCAAAAAATTATTAATTAAATAATTAGCATAAACTTTTAAAGGAGCTAAATTAGTTTGTAGAACAAACTCTCCTAAATTTTATGAGAAATACTATGTGTTGAATGTTAATGGGGGACCAAAAAGTAAATTCAGTAGTGAATTCAAAATAGAACCAATTACAACTTATCACTCAGGATTTGTTATGAAAGTATTGTAGAAATATTATGGACATAACACTTCTCAAGAGGATATGTATAAAACTCGGGGTGTTCACCAAACCGCACAACTGCACTTAAACTAACCAAAATTGCCATAGAGTTATCGGACTGCGCTGCAAGTGGCGGTGAAAAAATCGCATGGTGCAGTGTGGTATGCAATCCATGTTAAGAAAATCGCCAAACTGCACCGTATGACACACCCACATATATATAATATGAAGTAATATTATTATAAAAGATGAGCCATTTTACACCTAAAATCTTGTTGTGCTACAAACTTAAGCCTTTCTAAGATCAAGATCTACATAGAGCCCATGGAGATTAAACGAGACAATTTAACATTCTATGAATTATTGGTAGTTTTTAGATGGAAGGTGTTGTGGTCCGTTCCCAATAACTTTGGGTTTTTAGGCCTGAACTCCCAATTTACTTATACTCTAGATAGGACTTATTCTACAATGGGAGGTCCAAAGAAGTGACTGGTGGTGTCACTAATGGTGTTATGGTTTTTCCCTCAATGCTAAATGACCTTAATTTTAGCCTGGCCATGAAGGCTAGCAAGCAACTGAGCCCCCTCTTTGAGATTCGAAGATGACTTCCTTCTTCTCAGAATGTGTTTCTCTCACATCTCTTTTATCTCTCTCCCCAATTCTTGTTCCAACCCCTTCTTCTTACCCCTCCCCTCTTATTTATACCCTTCTTTGAGTAAGGTAGTCATGATGAAGGAATATTTAGCATGTTAGTGGGTCCCTCCATATTGTATCACTTGTCAGTGGGGACCCACCTTCTACTGTTGAAATAATTTTCTAGTAACTTGTGCCTGATGCCAGGTTTTATTGCTCGGCTAGCACATTCCCCCAATGAATTATCTCTTATTCGTGGCATATCTCGGATACTTCCTTATTTGCTCAGCTAACTCCCAATGGCTCGGCTATTTGGACCTGAATTGGGCCGAGGCTGTCACAATGGATGTGGGCTTGACAATTCGGGGGCTGACCTACCATTCTCGATCCATACAAAAGGATTAACATTGAAAGTAAATATGAACTTCAAGTTCATCACAATGATTTTCTCACCCAAAAAAAAAAAAAAAAAAAGTCACAATGAGTCCGTTGTGATCCAAGTAGCCAAGAAATAAAAATTCAAAATTTTTAGAGTTTTACTAGAATTAAGCTATTATTAAATCTTATCATTTGATTCAAGGAAATATATCCTAAAACTTAATAAAAAATTAATTGATTAATTTAGTAATTAAAGAGAGTATAAATCATTTATTGGAGAGATATAAATTTAATTTTTAAAATTAACCATCTAAATTATTATTTAAAAAAAAATTGAAAAATGAAAAAAATGAAAACGAGATCGAATTGCCAAAACGAAATAGCTTCGAGTAAACTGTTAAGTACAGATATAGTGTTCAAATAAAGCGAGAAAGAAAGGAAACGCATTTCCTTTCCGGTACCAGAAATTGAAAAAAAAATGGCCTCACCGGCATCTCCACTCCAGAGATCCAACCCTTCTCCTCTCCAACGCCTCTCCACCTTCACCAACCCCACCTTCTCAACCACCACCACCAACATCGCCACCGCCACGTCAGCACTCGACTCCATAGCCTCCGACCCCATTCTCTCCGCCTTCCTCTCCCCATCCTTCTCCACCACTTCGTTCTCCTCCGCCGCCCTCTCCTCCGGCTCCCCCGCCTCCACCGCCGAGAAGCTCCACTCCGCGATCCGACTCCTCGACTCTCAGCTCCGCCACGAGGTTCTCTCTCGCCACGACGACCTCCTCTCCCAGCTCTCCTCTCTCCACCACGCTAACGTCGCACTCTCCACCCTCCGCTCCTCCGTTTCTTCCCTCCAATCCTCTATCCGCAAAGTCCGATCCGATCTCTCCGACCCGCTCCGATCCATTAACTCCCAAACGATCCAACTCTCCAACCTCCACTCCGCCTCTCACCTCCTCGGCCACTCTCTCCGCGCTCTCCGCCTCTCCAAGAAGCTCCGCGACCTCGCCTCCGTCGACGACACCGAAAAACTCGATCTCGCCAAGGCTGCACAGTTCCACTCCGAGATCCTCGCGCTTTACAACGAGTACGACCTCGCCGGCATCGATGTAGTCGACGAAGAGCTCAAATTCGTTAAGGAAATCGGGGAGAAACTCCGATCCGAAGCAATGAAGGTGCTGGAGAGAGGAATGGAGGGATTGAATCAAGCTGAAGTAGGAACAGGATTGCAGGTTTTCTATAATTTAGGGGAACTGAGAGCTACAGTGGAGCAATTGGTGAATAGGTATAAGGGAATGGCAGTGAAGAGCATAGGTGCGGCATTGGATATGAAGGCGATAACGGGATCTGGGGCGGTGTTCGGGCCGGGAGGAGTGAGAGGAAGTGGGATGCCGCAGATAGGCGGAGGGGTGAAGGCGAGGGAGGCATTGTGGCAGAGAATGGGGAGTTGTATGGAACAGTTGCATTCCATAGTGGTAGCAGTGTGGCATTTGCAGAGAGTCTTGTCCAAGAAAAGGGATCCCTTTACTCACGTTTTGCTGCTTGATGAGATCATTCAGGTAGTAACTGATAATATGAACTCTTCAATTTGCTTGTTCTTAGTTCTTGTTTCTTTGGTTTATGTCAAATTCATTTCTTTTAATATATATTTGTCCCGCATATCTAGAATCTCGAACAACTAGGATTTTGATTGATTGGAGTGGTTATTTAATGAATAGTGTGATCTATGGCTTGGGGGGGAAGATTCTCACTATAGAAAATCTAGTTAGAAGAGGCATAGTGATGGCAAATTGGTGTGTAATGTGTGAAAACTTTGACGAAAATCTGGATAATTTGCTACTACTTATCTAGAATTTTGAGCAACTAGGATTTTTTTAATTGATTGGAATGGTTATCTAATGAGTAGTGAAACTTCCGAGGTAGGTAGCTTGTTGTGGTCTATGGCGTAGGAGAAGATTCTCACTATAGATAATCTAGTTAGAAGAGGCATGGTGATGGTGAATTGGTGGTGTGTAGTGTGTAAAAATAGTGACGATAATGTTGATCATTTTGCTACTGCATTGTTGTCCAGTAGCTATGGATTTATGGAATTCTATATTTGTAGCTTTTGGAGTGAGGTGGGTGATGCCTGAGATGGTGAAAGGAGTGCTTCAATGTTGGCATTGAAGTTCCAAGACTATCAGAAATAGGGTGTGCAATGGTGCTCCCTGTTTAATGTGGCATGTGTGGAGAGAGAGGAATAGGGGGACGCTTGAAGAACATGTATTATCTAGAGAGATTCAAATCTCAGTTTGTAGTGTCTTATTCTATTGGCTATATATATAAGGTTTTGTAGGAATTAGTATCATAGATAGGTTGCAGTTAATTATTTTTCAAGGAGTCTTTTGGAACATATTATAGGAGCAATTTTTCAAATTTCGAACTACATTGGATCATGGGGTTGTAAGGCATCAAAGGTTATAATTTTATGAAGAAATATTATTGATGATAAAATTTCCATTAAAAGTGCATGTAAGTGTGTGAGATAATTAGGTTGGTACTCTCTTTGCATCCACTCTTATTTTACACTGTCTGCTTCTTATCTGGATTTTCTGCCAACATTTTTGAATCTGTGGTGTTACCAAAGTCTTTGTATTTTGAGTTTAGGGCTTTCGAGAGTGTGTAGGTGGTAATTCTTTCCTTCTTATTGCTCTTTTACATTTGTAAGTCTATTATTGTAAAGTGCTTGTGCTTCCACATTGTAATTCTGTTTTTTACATCTTGCTTCCACATTCCCTCCCTGTTTCCACCCCTATCTCTCTCATCATTCTTGTGTAATAGCTATGCATTAGTTAAGAGAAACATTGTTAGCTTACATTCTGTGTCTGGGGCTTGTCTTTATTCAATCGTGTCTGGCATTATGTTGGTTAAAGAGTTACAATCTTATATGAGACCGTATCAGCTGTCTCACAAGGGTACATAAATGTCAAGGTTCATGAAGTTATTGTGTCAAAAGTGATAAGGGAAAGATATGGTTATTAGATAGGTTTCTCACATGCTAACTGGTTGGATATATATCTGACAAATGTTTCCAGCAGTGGAATAGGGAAAATTTTTCATTTATTTTAATTTTAATATTGAATTGTTGAACTAGGACCACATCTCATTAAGAATTATTTAGAAACCCAATCAGAGGTGACTACTATATAGAAAATTCATCTTGTTCTTGGCTTTGCGTACCATTAAACCTTTCATTAACTGTCTGTTGTTCTCACTTATGTTCTCATTTCTTTTAATAATCTCTGCTCAATTTTCCTTGTACAAAGTGATACACATTCGCCATATACCTACAGTTATCAATGAATAGTTAATATTTGTCTTGGATTTGTTTCTGAAATATGATATAATCTTCTTCTTGCTTGAGTTGTGATTCCTTTCTGATTTGCTCTATTGACTTGCTCTAAGATCTTCCATAATAAGTATTATTTGAATTATTATGTTAATGCGCTTGGCAATCCCCATGTCCTTTTTGCTATTAATTTTTTACCTTTCCAGGATTTTTCCTTTATTCCTTTTGCTTACATTAGCTGCTACTTGGTTAGGAAGGTGATTCTATGTTAACAGATCGAGTCTGGGAGGCACTTGTGAAGGCTTTTGCAAGCCAAATGAAGTCAGCTTTCACTGCATCAAGTTTTGTTAAAGAGATATTTACTATGGGATATCCCAAACTCTTCTCCATGATAGAAAATCTTCTTGAAAGAATTTCACGTGATACAGATGTCAAAGGGGTTTTACCTGCTATCAGTTCAGAGGGGAAAGATCAAATGGTTGCTGCTGTTGAAATATTCCAGACAGCATTCTTGGCTCTGTGCTTGGGTCGCCTGTCAGATCTTGTGAATACTGTATTTTCTGTGTCCAGCCGTGGAAATGTTCCCACCAAAGAGCACATCTCAAGGATCATATCACGCATTCAGGAGGAGATTGAAGCTGTTCAGTTGGATGGGCGTTTGACTCTTCTTGTCTTGCGTGAAATTGGCAAGGTTTTGATCCTGCTCGCAGAACGTGCCGAGTACCAGGTAAATTTTATATAAAAAAAACCAGATTTTACCAATGAATGTAGATGCCTTTTTAATGACTAGAATGCCTAATGTGCCCAGTAACTCAAGTTGTTGCCTTTTTTCATCATGCTGGTTAAATTCATCGAGTTGTTTGCATCAGTAGTATGATCCTTATACCTAATGATTTGCCTACCTTGTAAGTAGGAATTACTTGAGCTGCTCAGCAATGTGTCTTTGATACACCTTACCAGCCAGACTGCAAAACCTGCAACCCCAAACTGAGAGAACTTTGAATTTAGCCTCTTTTTTTTCTTTTTCTTTTTATAAATTTTATTTTAAAACCCCTGCCTACTGAAAATACTACCCCTTTTCCTATTTCACCTTCTATCAAATTTGTATTAGTAATATATAAAGAAAACTGACTTGCGTGTGTTCTTTTATATTCTTAACACATCTTATTAATCACCCTACTGGTTAGTGTGAAACTTGAATTTGTGAGCAAAATGTCCAGATTTATTGTGCAGCATGTACGATCTTGTATATGAATCATCTTCATGTCTATCCTTTTTTTCCCTTTCTGAAATCTTTCTACTGTTAAGATTATGGTGATCAAATATTTAAATCTTAGGGAGTAGGTTCTGAGATGGAGCCCATTTCTTACCATTTTATTTTATTTTTTGATAAGTTTTATTTCTTACCATTTTATCAAACCATGGGTCTATTTTTTTGATGATTAAACTATGGGATTATAATTTAATCCTTGTCTGCATAAAGGATATATGTAAATTTTACTGGATATAATAAATTTCAGAAACTTATTCAACACTGTTTTTCTTTTAAGTCAACTTGGCATCATGTCTTAGAGTTTGTTCTAATGACAGATAGCTACTGGTCCTGAAGCACGTCAAGTCAGTGCTCCTGCAAATGCTGCCCAACTTAAGAACTTCGCATTATGTCAGCATCTACAAGAAATCCATACCCGCATATCATCAATGATTACAGGACTGCCAAGTATTGCTGCAGATGTGTTGTCTCCTTCATTAGGTGCAATATATGGGGTTGCCTGTGACTCAGTGACATCCTTATTCCAAGCAATGCTTGAGCGTCTTGAGTCTTGTATCTTGCAAATTCACGACCAAAATTTTGGTGTCCATGGCATGGATGCTGCAATGGACAACAATGCATCACCTTACATGGAGGAGTTGCAGAAGTGCATTCTTCACTTCCGTAGTGAGTTCCTATCTAGGCTGTTGCCTTCTTCAACAAATGCAGCCACTGCAAGGACAGAAACCATATGCACTAGGCTTGTTAGGAACATGGCTTCACGGGTTCTAATATTCTTTATCAGGCATGCTTCTCTTGTTAGACCCCTTTCAGAATCAGGCAAGCTTAGGATGGCTAGGGACATGGCTGAACTGGAGTTAGCAGTGGGCCAGAATTTGTTCCCAGTAGAGCAACTTGGTGCACCATACCGGGCCCTTAGAGCATTCCGACCTCTTATTTTCTTGGAAACATCTCAGCTGGTATCTTCTCCTCTTCTTCATGATTTGCCACTGAGTGTCATACTTCACCATCTTTACTCCCGAGGCCCTGAAGACTTGCAGTCACCACTGCAAAGGAACAAACTTACAAATGTGCAGTATTCACTGTGGCTAGATTCTCAAGGAGAAGATCAAATCTGGAAAGGTATTAAAGCAACTCTGGATGATTATGCTACCAATGTTAGGGCCAGAGGAGACAAGGAGTTTAGCCCTGTATATCCTCTTATGCTTCAATTAGGATCTTCTTTGACCAAGAATGCTCCAGCATCCTGAAAGCCTTGATGTCTGGTATACCTCTTGTAAAATAGTCACTCTCAAACCGGAATGGTGTTTGCTAGGTTTTTGCTTTTAGGTAGATGTTGCAGATGGGAATAGTTGCCCAAACTTCATAAAAGATCATGCTAGTTCTGCTGAGAACTTTGAGGTACACAATTTTTTAGCTTACGATTATTATTATTTTAAATATTTTTATACTGGAACTTACACTTTGTTTTGTCTTTTTTATTTTTGTTTAAGTTTTCCTCCTAGTAGTTTCATACTTGGTGGCTGATTAAATCTGAAGAATGGCAACACCGACTTCATTGTATACTGTTCAAGTTTGATTATTATATTCATTGGTTCACCTTCTTCACCCCCCTTCATGTAGTGATAATGTTCCCCAATATTTTTCGTGTGATATAAATTTACATATGAAAATGTTCGAGCTTCGTTTCTATTTTACTTCGGTTCCTTAGATCATGTAGGACTTTTCAAACTTCGTGCCAGACTTCTTGTAATAGTACATTATATGAACATTTGGGGAAAAAAAACAATAAAAATAATACATCTTGGATATTCTGATTGTGGCTAGTTTGAATATCAGTTATCATTGAATTTTTCCTTCTTGGAAGATAACTATTTTGCAACAGCTCATGCATAGTTTATTGAAATTGTAAAGGCTATTACCATTGCTAGGTTTACAATTCAGCTAAAGAAAGCTTGAGAAATAACATGATGGGAAAAAGAATTTTCTATGGAAAAAAAAAAAAAGTTTCTTTTAAACAAATGAGGAATTGGTGGACTTGTAGCGGTTCTGTTCTAGCCAGCTTTGGAATGTTTGCCTGTGGGATCTGATTTTACACCCACGAACTAGCATGATAAAGTGTGTAGTACCAAACAGTATTTTTGGGATAAAGTAAAATTGATGAACATTGCATTGCGGTCAATGGACCTTTGAGCTTCGAGTCTTTGACATTGTGAATTTGCTGAGAAAGCGGAAGAGAGGATGCAATAGAATCTGAAAACCTATTTATTGTAATGATTCAGGAAGTGAGGCATTAAAATCAAGATGTGGGGGATATGTTAAGGTTAGAACTGCAGTAGTCAAAAGGACTTCTGGTTGAATGCGTATGCCTTGCAGCTAGTGATCTTCGAGGTTTTAGTTTGGGATTAGGAATCAGCACCTTGCAGTTTATGTACACCCAATAATCTGAATCTGAAATGATCTTTCTAGGAGAGATACTGTTGGTAACAAGAAATTGTTAGACGTTGGGACAGGGACGAAGGTGCCCATAAGCCATAAGTTATGCCTCAGTTTGCTCCAAGGAATTCTTACACTTGATTTCATCAAGGTCACAAGGTTTGTCCTCTTTACGTGGTAGGTGTTCTATTGGATGATTTTTTAGATAATTTGTTACGCAATAGGCTTGTCAAAAGGGACTTGTAATTTGGTTAACTTTCCAACAAAAACATCCAACGTTCAAATCTCTTTTCATTTTTTTTTTTTTGAATAATTTGATAGTTAAAATAATAGGGGAGGATAGATCATAGATTTGGAGTTTTGAACCCTGGTTCACCTAATAAAGAAAACCAGTTTATGTTATTGAGTAACAAAGCTCTTAACAAAGTAAAGTAATGCAAAATTAAACACCAACAACCCTCCAATATTTGCTTTTCCATGAGTCTAAGGGCATTGATGCCTGCTTGTTACATGTTTGGCGTTCCGAAGTTTCTTATATATTCGTTAGGAAATGGTCGTGGTTAGACTTTCAGCAATAATACATAGTTAGGCCTTCCCAGATTGATTCTTGGACTTTTTGTTATAAACATGTAGAGAGGCCAACTTATTGGCCCATTCAGTTGCAGCTTGGGCTACCTCTTGTAACACCAATGCGCCCGTCTTGTTATATATGGGCCGGTTCCTTTGGGCTTCTCTTTCCCCTTTAATTAAATTCCTCATATTTATTAGTTTTTTTTTAAGATGGTTGGATAAGGCTTTGTCGGGTATTTGATAATTTGATAGTTGAAAGGGAGGATTTGAAGTTGGACATTGTCATTGGAAATATCATAAAGAGACAATTAAGCTACAAAGTTTCATTGAGTTGAACAAATAACTAAAGTGACAAATGAAATTTATTATTGGATAAAATACATAAACCACCATTGAGATTTGGGCCAATACTAGGCACTACCAAACTTTTCAAACATATCAAATTTAACCCATGTGCACAATTTGTACTTCACACCGTTTGGAGGCATCCTTGCTCCTCCAAGTTTTCTTTTGTTTCATTCTCCATCCCTTATTGTTATCTATTTACTATTTACTACACAGGCACTCCCTCATGCTTATAGTTTCCATAATACAATCATTATATGACTGCATTGTGACAATTAACCTGAGCACACGTTAGTTTTTGGAAAATGGGGCACAGATAGTATTAGTGTAGTTTGTGCTCAAGAGGCAAATTGGATATTTAAAAAAAAGTTCGGTAATGATTGGCTAAGCCCAACCTCAGGGGTGTATTTTACCTTTATTTTACTTTGTGTAACCATTGTTTGCAATGTTACCCCATAAGAGCATTCATAACAAAGGAGGTGTAGTTGCTATAATGTTTTTTTAACAAATTAAACATCAAAATGCAAGCTACAACAAATGTACTATATTTAAAAAAAATAGCAATTGAGTTACAATGAGCTGTTAAAGATAACAGCTTACTGTTGCTCCAAACTTAAAAAATATATATTATTTTAGGGAAATGCTAACGAGTGTCCTTAGGGCATTGGTTAAGAATTCAGTTAAAGAAAATTTTTATGGAAAAAGAAAAGAAAACAATTAATGTTTTGACAGTTTTTTTCATTTTCCATAAAAGTGATATTAAAACTTTCCTAAAATGGATTGTTAACAAGTGCCCTTAGGGCACTCGTTAGCATGACCTATTATTTTATATATCTCTCTCTCATCGCCTCTTTAAAAAATATTTTTTTCTCTTTTTTTTCTCCTCTCTCTTTCTTCTCTGACCAACTCGTTTCTCTCTCTTTTTTCTCTCTTTCTTTTCCAAGCTTCTCATTTCTTCTTCTCCAGATCTTTGCCTACCACCTCTTCATTTTTTATTATTATTTAATTTCTTAAGCTATGGCCGAAAATAAATCTCTTTTTTCTTTTTTCTTTCATTCAATTTTTGTTCTCTCTTTTGTGGTTTTGATGGGTTTTATGGCCGATTGTGGGTGTGGTGGTGATGGGCTTTGTTGGCTTTGGTTGTGGTGGGTTTTGTGGCCGGTTGTGATTTTTTTTTTCCAGTGGTGGTGATGGTGGTGGCTGGTAGTGTGTTGCAGGTTGTGGTGGTTGTTTCTCTCTATCTCTCTCTCTCTCTTTTGTGGTGGTGGTGGGTTTATTGTCGGTTGTGGGTGTGGTGGTAATGGGTTTTTTGGCCCATTGTGGGTGTTGTTGTGATGAGTTTTGTGGCCAGTTGTGGGTGTGGTGGTGATGGGTTTTGTTGGCTTTGGTTGTGGTGGGTTTTTTGGCCGGTTGTGGGTGTGGTTGTGATGAGTTTTGTGGTGTTTTTTTTTTCCTGGTGATGGTGATGGTGGTGGCTTGCAGTGAGCTGCAGGTTATGGGTTCTTGTTTACAGTTGTGCCTAGTAGAGGTGGTGGAAGTGGTTGTTGCTGTTGTGGTAGTTGTTTATCAATACTACTATATTTAAAGGGCTTCTCCTATTTAAAATTCTCAATTTTGATGCCCAAAATACTCTTAAATTTACCAGTTTACAAAGTTTATATAATAAGCTTATATATCTATACTACTATTTAAGGAGCTTTCCCTATTTGGGTTCCTCTTTTTTTTAGTTAAAAAATGCCCTTACACCCCTTAGTTTAAGTAGAGACAAAACTAAAGGACAATCCGATAAAAATACAACTCTAACTCTCACTAAAACATTGTCTAAAAAATAGGGTTACTCTCATATTAATTTTCAAATTGTTTTATCCATTTATAAATTAGATTCTTAAAATAAAACGTATATATATAAAATAAAAACATAGGTTTTTTTTTTTGCTACAAAAAAAGTCTCATCGCATGCATGAAGCGCGTGTGATGAGGCTAGTGTAAAATTACTAATTTAAAAACTCCTAAATTTTAGCTAAATTAAAAAATAAAAAATAAACACATTTTTTTCTCCCATCTCTACATTTCTCTCTCACGTTAGTTGTCAAGTACTAATACAACATCTTCTTTTTGAAAAAAATAAAAAATAAAAAATAAAACTGTTTTTTTTTTTCCCACAAATGTACCATTTTTTATATTATCACTAAATTGTTTTTTTCCCACCTCCACATTTCTCTCTCATATTAGTAGTCAAGTACTAATACAATTTCTTTTTAAAATAAAAAATAAAAAATAAAAAATAAAATAAAACTACCATGAGTGAAACATGTAAACCCAAAAAATAAAAATAAAAGCCTCATCGTAAGTGCAAAGCGCATGTGATGACGCTAGTCATTATTTTAATGAGTTATTTATATTACTTTAAATGATTTGCTAAAAATATAGAGTCTTTGATGTTGAGTATTTTGAAACGCGAGTTATTAAAATAAATAAAGTTGCTTTTTAACTTGCTAAAAGCTATAATTTTTAGCTTCTTTATTGTGAATGCTCTAAGTGTGGGATCTATCCCATTAAATCATTGAGAGGGATGTTGCATGCAACAATTACTCATAATACTAACTCCCATTTAAAAATATTGTAAGGCCTACCCTGCTTTATGTGAAAGGGATATTACATACAATGATTATCCATAATGATATTATAGGTGAAATTATTTTACTAGCAGTAGGTATTCTTTTAGTGCATTTGGAAATAGCTTGTTTGCATAATATTTATTAAAAGGTATAATTTTCGGTAACTTTTATGTTAAATATGTGACAAAAAGTTCAAAGTTAGTTTATTTATATATAATAAAAAAAAACTATAAAAGTTAAATGATCTGTAAAAGAGTAAAAGACAAAAAAAAAAAAAGCAAAAGTGCTTTTCCTAAATACACTTGATCATACAAGGATTTACCACATAGCTATTATTTATTCTTTATGCATTACAAAATCATATAAGTCTTTTTCCTCGTGCAACAAGGGATAGGGGAGGGAAGATTTATACCCAAGTTCTTTCATAGGAGAGCTAGATGTAATACCATTTAGGATTAAGACTCTTGTCAGGTAGGAATTAATGTTAGTGTTGTTTATATTTTATTAGTTAACGTGAAGCAGTTGATTAAGAAACCATCCATCACTTAACAAATGATCGATGCTTAGTAGCCCATAAAATGTGGCATTCTGTGATTTGCAATATCCGTAACCTAATAATGTCTGGTGCGTTTGACATGTATTATCGACAGCCAGAGCCAAAACTCAAGATACTGATGTGAAATAAGATGTGGACGTGGCGGCTAGTGCATTCAGACGTCCCTTGCACTGATATAATATCTTAATATATATCCCTTTCAGACTAATTTAAGTACACAAACCGTCACTACTGCTTTTCCTTTTTGTTTATGTGCAAGGATAAAAAGATGGTTCAATCATATGCTTTACTATATTTCTCCTCATGATGTGGATTAATTTGGACTTACTAATTGGTATCATTGATTGAGGCAACCTATAATCAACTTTTATACATCAATTTACGAGAGTAAAGTATATGCAATAACAAAAACCACACTTGAGCATTAAAATTTTGGTGTCGATTATAGATCTTTAACAGAATAGCTGGAATCAGTTTGTTGAGAATTTGAAGCCTGCTTATCACAAAATTTTGGGATTAAAACTTGGTTGTTGTTGTTTTTATATATACTTGCATCCTGTAAATTTTGCTAATGAAGAGTGTACATTAAGAATGCCTTTTGAGGTGAATAACATAGAGAGATCATGACAGGCCCAAAAGTTCTTTATCGTATCACAGAAGTAAGTAGGTCGAATTGCATGGATGAAATGAGAGGTTATTGCGTTATGTGGGTGCATGTGCATTATAGCTTGTCCCTTTTATTTAAAAATTTCTATCATTGTCAACATGGATGTCACTTGGAACAGAAACAAGCAATCGTGTAACATTATTGTTAAGTTATTTGAATAGTTATCAACTACGTGCCCTGAATGCCCTTCTACATCAAATTTGGCATATCGTATTTATTTTGACTTATTTTAATACCTGAAACCAATCCTCTTGAATTGACCAACATCCACATCCTCCATGTAAATACAAACCTTAGCATTTTCTCTGATGGGTCATAACTTGATAGAGAGAATGATGTAGATTGGTAGGTCTATAGGGATTCCAAATTGGTAAGCTCTTTTTGTATGACGAACATCATTTTCAGCATCTTTATGTCTTGTAATTTGTTTTCTTTCCAACAAACTTAAACATATCTGCTTCATTACACCAAATATTTATAGCTCTTTAGGATTCTCCGCTGAACAGTAAGTTGGGGGTGATTCCAAGGCGCCATTTCGTATACATTCTAAAATTATGGGGAAGAAAGTGAGACAAGCTTCATTGAAAGTATCAAAGAATGAGAGGCAACTCCAAAGTTTGATAAAAGTTTTGCGTCCCAAGGTGTACATAACTGACAGCTCAAGCTTCAAGAGGCTTGTTCAAGAGCTAACTGGCAATGGAAGCTCTATAACCTCTCCACCTACTATTGAACCTGATGTGCAGCTTGCAAATGTTCCAGTTATTGATATCAAGGATCAAAAATACCCTGAAAGCAGCATAGAAGCATCCTTTGCATCTCTTGAATATTCATCCGAATTATGTCACCAAGTAAGCTTGAGTGAAGAACTAAATCAAGTAAGCAATCCAATATACTTGTATGACTCAACCTTTGAAGATTCAGCAGTGAACTATGACTCTACTTTTCAAGATTCAGTCGTGAACTGTGACTCTTCTTTTCAAGATTCAACAGTGAACTATGGGGTGGATTTGTTAGCTTATAATGATCTTGACTCATGGCTTTTAGATATGGAGCCATTCCCTTTCTACAATGATCATGCTCAGATTGATCAGGAGGTCAGCATATATGACTATGACTATGAGTTTTCTGGGTTACTATGAAATTGTTTGTTCTGGAATTGGAACGACAAAAAATAGCAAACCCATGTATGATATTTGCTCCATGGCATATTTTTCCTTCTAATATCTAAGAACAGAAAATCATGGCACAATATTAAGTTAACCTGTTGTATATTCTTTTTGCAGAGAGCCAAGTAATTGTTGTGTTCATTAATGTATGCAAGTTTTATACAATTTGCGATCCATTCTTTCTTTCAGTTTCGTTTACATAACAACGTTTGCAGATACATAAGAACCATAACAAAGGGGCACACCAAAGAAAATAAAACACCAGGAACAAAGAGTCAGAAACTCAGGTTGTGCTGAGGACTAGTTATGTCATAACTATTACTACTTTCAACCTTTTTTTTAAGGTAGTGAAACAAGAGACTAGCCCTAGACAAACTATTTTTACTCCTGAAGTACAAAAAGAGAAGTTTCCAAGGCCTTTATAAAGTCACATATTCTAGGATCAACATTCTTTAGAATTTCTAATGTAACTATCATAGAATTCTTAAAATTGTAACAATTCACCAAAAAAAAAAAAAAATTGTAACAATTCGCCAAAAAAGTAGAGATTTAGATTTTGTCACGTCAACAACTTCTTAAAAAATTAGTCTGAATACAACAATACTAATTTTCCATCCATTAAGTTGTTATTGATGAGAGTCTGAAGCTTTCTTAACAAATGAATTATTAGGATTTATAGTGGAATGAAACTAGGAATTCTATCATTCTAGCTCTATGTTTAAATGGTGGAGACGAGGGGTGAGGAGAGGAAATAAGAATTTAAGGTGACAAGAACATCTTCTAGTATATTCTGGCCACCTTTTGCTCTGTTCTAGCTCCATCTCCCTTCCTTCCAAACATACCCTAGATTTGAATTTGATATTTATTAGTTCTAGGTTGTCATAACTAGCAACACTATGCTTGCCTTGTGCTTCTTGTCCTCGCATTAATTAGTTAAGAAAACTATGGGTAAAGTCATTCATATATGTAAGTATAAAGAAGGGAAGAAGATGGTGGTGCAGTAGTGGTGGTGAGTAAAGACTGTTAATCTAAAAATATCTAGAATCTGAATTGTAACATTTTTTGTTACTACAATCTTGTTGAGTCACATTAACGGCCACATTATCCACTCATTTCTTACATTCTTTCTTTTTTTTTCTTATCAATTTCCTAACTTATTGTTATAATTTCTCCAACTCTTCTCTTCTCTTTTACCTTTTCATTTCCCCACTATTACTTATTTTAATACCACTTTTCCTCTTTCCCTTTATCTTCCTTTATTTTTTATTTTTCTTATTCATTTTCGCTTACTATAAATTCACAATCCTCTCTCTCTTTCTACACATAGTTCTCCCATACACAAAATGTTATTTCTCTCTCTTTCTCTTTCTCTCTTTCAAAATTTTGTTTTTCATTTTGTAGTGGATTTTCTTATAAATTTTTTCTTACATCTCTACTTTATGTTGATAAATTTTTGTATTATTTGGAACTTTACTTTGGGTTGACATGATTAAGTTGTGTTTTTAATTTGTTATCTTCTTTCTTCTATTTGATTTCGTAGATGTTATCTTATTGCATTGTAAAAATAGTATACAAGAATATAATGTTATTTTATTACATAATATTTTTTTTATATATAAAATAGAAATTCTACTCTAGTCTAATTTAAGTGTATATGTATGTGAAACTCTTTCTTAAAGAGTTGAACCCCCGACCCCTTGCCATCCCTTCCCCCAACAGCCCACAAAGTATTTATTTTATTACATTATATAACATGACTTGGATCATTTAGTGTTTATTACTATTTTTTTAACATTTTTTTCTCATATTATTTTCTATAAATTTCTTATTATTCTCTCAATTTTTTATTCTTTCTTGCAACTCTACTTTATGTTAGGGTAAATTGGCTAATCTTTTAAAAAAATGCACTTTGCTTGTAACTAGGTAGATCTAAGATGGTAGTACTTCAAAAAACATGTTGTTTAAGTCAAGTATTAAAGACATGAAGATTGATCCAAGAAATAAGTGAAGAAAAGTTGTTCATTAAGTCTTGACAAATAGCTTGACAAAAGCCTGCTATTGAGAATTAATGTAAAGCTCGATAGATAGCTCAACAGCAGCTCGATCTATCGAGAATTACGATTTCAAGATTTCAAGATCTGAAATTTGGCCTAAGCTTGTGTAATTGTTTAGAGTTTCTTTTCGCACAACTCTAGACATATATAAGGCTTATTTTAAGAACTGTCACACAAGGATACATAGACCAAGAGACTTATTTTCTCAGTGAGAAACTATTGCGTTTGTATGCCATAGGATTTTGTAACCAAGTGCTCCCTAATCTTCATTGTTGATGAAGTGAAGAACCTTGCAGCCAACAACATTTGTTCAAGTTGTTAGAGTTAATCACGTACTGGAATCACGCAAAGGGTTAGTCACAAATTGAAGGTTTGTAAATCAAATAAAAGAAGGCTATTACAAGATCAAGTCCAATTAGGTATCGAAGCGAAGGTTCAACTGTACGTTGGTATTTTGAGATAGGGCAAGGTTGTTGGTAAGATTCCTTATACTTGTAACCGCTCAGTTGTTAATTAGTGGATTCTTAGGAGTGGTGACCTTAAAATCATCTGGTGGAGTTTTCGGCTTGTGAGGTTTTCCCTATTTGTCAACAAATCACCGTGTCAAATTTATTTTCCGCCGCATTTAATATTTTTGGTGATTTGTTGGTACTTTCACAATTTGCACGCAATTGAACCTAATTAATCAACTTGGGTAATTGAATTAATTAACTGGGGTCAAGCTATCTTAACCCAACACTTTATATTGATGAATCATTATGATTTTTGAAAATCAATATTGGGTTCATATGCTTTGGTGTTGTATTTTTTAGTTCCCCATTACAAGTACTCTCTCTCTCTCTCTCTCTCTCTCTCTCTCTCTCTCTCTCTTAGTTTCAGTTTGATTTTTGTTTGAGTCAATAGTTGATTATTTTGGAAGTAAGAATTTGAGTATATATCAAAACATAATCTTGGCTATGCTAATTATTAATCGAAACTTGGTCCAATTCGGTTTACTTCAATCCATTTCAGTCCAATTCGGTTAACTTCAGTTCAACTAGGTCCATTTGGTCTACTTCGGTGAATTCAATCCAGTTCGATCCATTTGGTTCACTTTGGTTTATTTCGGTCCATTTGGTTCAATTCGATCCATTCATTCCACTTCAGTCTATTTAGTTCAAATTGGTCCATTCAGTCCAATTTTGTCCATTTAACCTACTTCGGTTTATTCAATCCATTTCAGATCACTTTGGTCTAATTCGGTGTACCTACTTAAGAATGGAAAAATACTAGTTTGTGTTGAGAGTACTATCAATTATTTGAGTAATATCAATTGTAATTATATGATAAGTTTTTGTCATCATAATAAACTCTTTAATGGTCCGTTTGGATTAAGGGGGAGGGAGGAGAAGTAGAGTAAATTAGAATTGGCCTAAAATTAGCCTATTTTCAGCCAACTCTACTCTACTCCTCTCCACTTCTTCTCCCTCCCTCCTCAATCCAAACATGCCCTAAGAGAATGTGAATTTGAATAATAACTTTGAAACTTAAAAATTTTAATTGTACCAAAAGAAATTAGGAAAATATAATGCGTAATAATAATAGTTAGAAGAATATGGATCATTTCAAAAAAGAATAATATCAATCAAAACCATCAAATTATTAGGGAGAAAAAAATATATATATTAAGTATAAGTTTTTTATGAGTTTTGATTATCATAATAATTTCTTTTAAGAGAATGAAGAATTTGAATAAATTATTTTAAATAAAAATTATACAACTATATTGAATATGTATAATCAAACTCATGCAATTCGTTTAAAAGTAATGAATTTAAAACAAATGAGTAATTGCCTTAAAGAGTAGATTTATATATTCATAGTATTTATGTTTAGAAATACTTTCACTTAAATTTAGTCGGACCGAAGTAGACTAAAATGCTACGTTAATGTGGCTCAACAAAAAGTTTAGCAACAATAAATGTTATACTTAAGATTTTAGATATTACGAGTTTGAGATCTATATATATATATATATATATAAAATAAGATTTATAATATGTGCTCCCAACCCAAACATGTCTTTTCTCCATATGTAAGTTCACAAAAATAGACTGAAGTAGACCAAGATAGATCGAATTGGATTGAATGGGAACAAAGTGGACCGAATAGGACTAAAGTGGGTAGAATAGGATAGAGTAGACCAATGTGAACCAAATAAGAATGAATAGACAGATTAGGACCAAAGTGGATGGATGTAATGGATTGAATAGGAACAAATAGGACCATATTAGACTAAATAGAACTGAAGTAGACCAAATAGGGCCAATGTGGACTGAATAAGACCAATATGAACCGAATATAACCAAAGTGGAAAGAATGGACCGAACAGGGCCAAAGTGGACTAAATGACCCAAATAGGATAGAATGGACCGAATATAACTTAAGTGAACAGAATACGACCAATGTAGGCCGAATGGATTGAATCGAACCAAAGTGAATCGAAGAAAACAGAATGGACCGAAGTGGAATGAATAGGACTTTTGAATATTTATCATTTTAGTTGCATTTTTAGGGCTCATATTTCTACTTTCTAATATCGATTTTTTTTTGTTTGTATTTTTTAACTCAAAACTAAAGAGTTTAGTCCAAATATAATACAATTTTATACTTTTCAACTAAAAAATTTAGGAAAAAAAATGAATTTTTGAGCTAAACTTGTAAAGGCATCCTACAAAAAGAATCAATTAAGGCCCAATTATTCCAAAATGGACCGAAGGGGACTGAAATTGACCAACTGGACCAAATGGGGCTAAAGTAGACCTAATTGGACTGAATAGAAAATTGTTTAATTTTTAAGAAGAACAAATTATCTTCAAAAAATAAAAAATAAAAAATTAGAGAGCAAATTATACATTATATTATAATTACAAAATAATTATTTATTCTCACGCATTATGTGGGTCTACGACTAGTAAATAATAAAACCTCACAAAACCGCTCAATAAAATTCTTATTTATACATCATCAGACAAAGTCATTGATGGATCACATTATTCTTTCATGGAAGGTAAGGTTTTTAGGTTGCCAAAATCCAAGAGTGGAAGAAACATCAACAAAGAATAATTTTTTTGCTGATATATGCTTTTGAATTTCGAAGTCCTTTAGCAAACAGTTGTATGACAAGAATAGCAACTTGAATTTAGATATTCTTCCTAGATTTTGGAGTGATTTGGGAAGGATATATATACCATGCTATTTATGGGAAGAAATCTCATAATAAATGAGTAAATAAATAAGTTCAAGCTCAATGTTGCGAATAAAAATCCATCGACCAACTATGATTCTATGAGAGTTTCACTGTCACGGGAGCCTTCTTCAGAGGAAGTAGTAAAGAGGTTGGATGTAGTTTGGAGACATATAATAGTTATTAACCTTGAATCTTGTTTACAACAAAACTATGAATGCCTTCTCAAAAAAGAAAAAAAAACAAAAAAACAAAAAATTTATTAATAAAAAAATATAAAAAGAAAAGAAAAAACATTCAGTGTTTTAAAGTACAATTTTGACACATGATTGTATTGATACAATATTTATCTGGGTAAGACTTAAGTACAATTCTTTATGTGCATTACATCAGTTTCTTCAATTATGTAAAAACATATAACTACATCGAATATAATTGTCATTGAAAAAGATGACATTGTTTGTACTTGATTGGTCAATACAATCTTGTGTTTGAAATTAATTATAAAACCTAATATATTGCACTTAAGGAATTGGAATTGTATCTAAGTTTTGTTCATCTTAGAATAGTAAAAAATAAAAATAAAAAACCCTTGGGACCATGAGTCTACCTAGGGGCAAGGGGTGATAGTGATGCGAAATTTCTCAATGCTTTTGATATTTTCTATATTTCTTTTACATAAAGGTAGATATCTTTTACATAAAGGTAGATCTCACATATAGGCCCCACAGATAAAACTCACATTTATGTGCAATGAAGGTATAATTCACATTTGTGTGAAATGAAGGTAAAATAATTTCTCCATATTGAGAGAGATTTTGCTTGAGAAAGGCCGTTCTCCTTAGACCCCATCTCAAAGCTCTCTTATTAATTCTGGACTGGACAAGGTCCATTTAAACCACTCTTTATAATAAGAAACTCACCCAAGACAGTGAACCCATAAGGCCACCGGTACAAAAGTTTATTGGGATCATTTCAAATTCATATCCCCATATCCCCTTACTCCTCAGAAATTCACATGTACAAAATTCATGAAACAAAACATAGAAGGTTAACTACAAATTGAGATTGATCTTGATAGTTTTGAGCCACTATAATGAAATTAAAGAATGACTTGTTCTATATATCCAGGTGAGATAGTAAACATTTGCAGATCTGATTAACAAAGATAAGAAAACAGTCAAGCCAATAAAAAAGTAAACCAGGTCATTCAAAGTTCACTCTTCACACCCCTGAATGGTAGTATGGAATTTTACTTATTGAAAATGAGCTATTTGCACACAATGAAAGCAACCACTCTCTGCTATGGAGCCTTTCCCTGTGTTTGCTGTGGAGCTGGGAGGCTATACAAGGATTTCAACTGCATGTTTATGAGCTTGCTGTTATGGACAGCCTGTTGAAGTTCCAAGTCGTCTGACCACCATTGTTCTAACCCATGAGCCTCAAGAAACTTCTGTTTCCCCTTGGACTTCACAAACAGCTTTGCTGCCACTTGCCCATTTATAAGACCCACATTCTCCTTGCCAGTATTGTTTTCTTCTGTGCCCTCAGGATGAGTGTAAGAGCAACAAATGTAGTCACTATTGTTTACATACAAATGAGGTACCCATTTTCCTAATCCTACACCATAATTCTTCAACTGAGGTACCCAATTCTTCAATCCTAAACCCAAAGTTTTCTCACCCGCATCACTGCTTACCTGAGTTTCACTACTCATAGGAAGCATTGATTTAAATCTCTTCCAAGCAAATCCAGCCTTTTCTCCCATATTTCTTAAGCTCATTGCTAATGAAACAGAAGGTGGATTGAATAAGTGGGTCTCCACATATATTCCTTCTTTGGCTAATGCTTTTCCCACTTGGAGAGCAAACCCAGCTCCTAAGGAATGACCTGCAATACATACATTGTTGCTTCCATACCTATCAGCAACCGATTTCAATGCCTCCAAAGCTACTTTGAACCTGACAGAGCCCTTCAAGCTCTCCCAAGCCAGAAAGCGGAGGTCATCTTCAATATCCCTTCGCGCTGTTGGGCTTTTGAGCAACGTTCCTCTAAGTGTTAAGACAGCCCTTGGAGCACCGCTAGGTCTCATAAGTATCAAGTCAGCCATTGCTGCAGATCTATCCCATTCTAGTATTGCACCAAATATAGATCCATCTCTTTCGTCAATCAAGGTTTGTGCTAGCTTGTACTTGAATGGCACCCACCATTTTGCAGCAAGAGCATTTTCTTCAGTTCTGTTCTCTTGTCTATCAAGTTCAAGCAAGTAAACTGCCTGTATGAAACAGGCAATGACAGTTCTTTTGTAATTTGTGTCCTTCCTGTATACATTACTCAATCATCAGAATGGACATTCATAAAATTATTAATAGTAACACTCAGTTTGTTTCAACAGAAAACATAATATGAACATGTTCTAGAAAACTGATTCATTTTACTATGTTTGGTTATGACCTTGAAAATGAACCAGAAAAAATTTTCAATTATTCGGCTTGCATGGGAAATAATTATTAGTTGTTGTAAAGTTATCCAATCATCTATATAAAACTATAACTTGGCTAATTTGACTTCAAATGTCCATATCTGGTTATCTACCAAATATAAGCAATAACTGCTCTAAAATATATTTGTTAATTTGGTTGTTGAGGAGATGGATATATAGGGAAAAATTGAAGTTTTACAACCACCACTCACAAAGCAAATGTTTCTTAGGTCCAGAAATTTCACCATTTCCTCTCATTTTCCAAGCAACCAGACAGACCAATAAATTAAACTATTATGTCAAACTTGATTAATGCATTTAGAATTCTAAACAAAAACAATGAGAACGTATGTATGTCTATTTTTGTATATATTATTTTAAAATATATAATAATGTCATATGTCATGAAAGAAAATCATCACTTACTAATAGATATAGCCATTAATTGAAGAATCAAAAAAGCTATCCAATATGTACCCCCAATATCAAAGTTTAAAAGTGACCTAAACTAATTCCAGCTATATTAACAGAAGGTAGCAACCACAAGGGGTAGCACAATTACCTGGGAACCACGCCTCATAAACAAGAGGTCAATAGTTTGAATCTCCACTTCCCCTCTTTCCCTTGGGGCCAAAACTTTTTTTTTTTTTTAAATAAAGAGAAGATGGCATTTTTAAAGAACAGAATTGATTCTAATGATGAACCAATTCTATTTAATTAAAAATATGGCATCTATTATTATGAAGGTTCCGATTCTGTTTCCTAAAATTTGATTCCCCTGCCACACGGATATAAATTTCTAAGAAATATATAGGCAGTTTTGGAACGAGAATTTTGAATCATTCCACTGTATTTGCCAAAATTAGAACCCTCTTTGTTAAAAGTCACTTCAAATAAATCCCAATGCAACTATTTCAAATTTTCCCCAACAGAATTCAAATTATTTTCTAGAGACTCTAGCTAGTAGATTAAATTGGGACATTCAACTAGTATTTAAACCAATTAAAAACCTAGCCAAAAAAAAAAAAAACAATTGGATAAATTACCAAAAATAAACCCCAAATCCAAATCTAGGAATAAATAATGGATAGTCAATCTCACTCACAGCGTGATATGTAATGAAAGAACCAACCTTTCCATAGCAAAAATTGGTGTGCTTATGCATATATGAGGAAACTCCTATCAAAACTTGCCAAACATAGATTCTCTACTAGCCCCTTTCACTCAGATCCCAGATACCCAACACACTGTTCCCTACTTTAGGAATGTTTTTTCTTTCATAAAACAAAAGACCCAGATACAAATTTGTAATAAATCCTACGTTTTCGACCGAAATACCACAAATTATGAATCAAAGATAAAACTCCAAAGCCTACACTTCTAAAATTTGTGACAAAAACCCATTCTGCTAAAATTTTCAAAATGACCCATTTGAGAATTTCACATTTTCCACCAGATTCCAAGTAAATCAGTGAGCCACATAGCCTAAGGTGGTCAAGAATTTGTAAACCCATGACCCAAAACAGGAACACGTGGTGAAAAATGCTATAGAGAAACGAATGGGGGGAAGAGTACTATACTGACCAACTGGAATTGATGAGTTCTCTCCAGTTAGGAGCGGCAACGTTGCGAGGTCCAGAGACATGGAAAGCGTAGGGATGATGATGCTGATCATGAGCCTCTTCTGGCTCCTTCACCAGCACCACTTCCGTTGTTATCTCCTCTGCTTCAGGCTTTGCCATTGACCCACCTCTTTCCTTGTTCTTGCAATTCTCCTTTTGGGTTTCTTTGCGTGTGAGGGAGAGAAAGAGAGTGTGTGGTTTCCTTAGTGGGGATAGGGTGGCTTTAGTTCTGTGAAAAGCTTTTAGTATCAGATTCCATGAAAGTGCTTGGGGATTTAATTGCTTTCTTCTCTCTCTCTTATGGTTTTTTTGAGTAAAATAATGATTTGAAAGGGCTTGGTTTTAGGAGGTCTCAACGGTCATATTTCTTTCAGGTTGTCATTTCTCAGTCCAATTGACCAAATTACCCTTCAATGTCACCATTAAATAGAAGGTATCATGTTCGTTGCGATCTTTTCTTTCTCCTATCCAATAGTGTAATTATCTTAGAGAAACGTAAAACATTTTCACAGTACTCTTAAAAAAAAATCTTTAAGTATAGGTTATTATGAATAAGTAAAAAAAGTAATTTAAATTATAAATTCAAGAACTAATAAAAATTCATCATATATTATTTGTTATGAAAATATTGTAGAGGTAAATACACCTTCTCACTTATAGTGTTTTGAATGTAATTTATAGTCCTACACGAGTCACATGTTATTAGAAGAAATATGCATATATTTCATGCACAAGATAGATTCACTTACTATAGAGGAAAAGAGATGCTTATCTCGCTATTAAGGTTATGTCAAATTCGGAAGTTGAGAAAGTAAAATGATGAAAAATATGAGGATAGAAAATTTTAAAGAAAGAAAAAATTTTATTTTTCTAATGTGTTTAGTAGGAGAAATAGAAAAGCGCAGGGCTAGACAAAAACAAAGACTTTGTAGCATCATCTTACACTAATTCGACAAAGATGAAGGCTTCCTGGCCAAAAGCGACTTGACTAGATTAAGAAAACAACACAAATGACAAGCTCGTTAGTAGCTTGTACTTTAGCAACTTGCTCACGTCTTCTAAATTGATTTCAAACTCGAATAATGATCCTTAGAAGAAGCTCGCTGAGTCTTGATTCGATTCAACTCGATTTATAACTTACATCAACTTTATTGGAGATCAATGAAGAAGAAGAGGCATAGAATGAATGGACATTAGGAATGGATAGATATGAGGGAAAATGACATTTTAAACACTAATTTTCTTTTTCTTTTTCTTTTTAACCACTCACAATATGTCATATCAAAATCATGGCAAAATTTGTGACATAAAAGTTGTGGTCATCGAAGAAATTTTTTCAATAAGCTTAATATGCAAAATTTTCCATAGTTTTATTAGAATGATTAACTCGATTTGTTGTAATTGATACATAATAAAAGCAATATTAATAATGAATTTATGTAATTTTTTATTTTTATTTTTTGTTATTGATATCATGTAAAATTGATATTGCTCCTACATAATTCATTATCGAACAAGTAGAAAAATTTGGGAAAAAAAAATCTAGATAATATTCTATGATTTTGTGGGTCGCAACTCGCAGGCCATAAGTCAAGGGAAGGGCAACTTTATTTAATTTGGGTGCCACTAACTTAGTCTTTTTTTCTTTTCTTTTTTTCTGAAAACCTTGTAAACTTATCTAGAGTCAAATACCTTCTCTTTCCATTGTCGAATTTTTTTAAAGAATAATAATAATAATAATTTATCCAACCTGGGCATTTCACATTTGATTTGGGAGCGTATGGCCTGGCTTTCTTTCTTTTCCGTCAACAACGTTAAATTATGACATTATTCTAACCGTTCAGTTTAATGGAATCACTGACCGTTCTCTTTTATTTAAATTTTAAGCATATTCTTTAACCCAAATTTTTTTTAAAGTATATTCCTTTGTGTGCTGCCAGCTTACAGCCAGTGGCACCCACCCACCTCCATAGTCCATACCCCTATCCCTACGATTTTAATTTTATGATAAAAATCTTGTTAAACAGTCGCTGTCGCATACACACTCGAAACCATGAAATTGTATTTTGAAAAAATAATTTTATCATTTTAACTAAAATAGAAAACACGATTTCAATTAAAATGATGTGTAATTAAGGGTGGGCATGGGTCAAGTTAGGTCGGATTGAGAGGTTTTTTCAACTCAATCTAATCCAACCCAACCCACTATGGTGGGTTTAAAAAAAATCTAACCCAACCCAACTCAACCCATGTATATTGGGTTGGGTCGGATTGGACAATTTTTTTTTTTTTTTAGTTACTATTATTATTACTATTAAATTGAATATTAGAATAACACCACCACAAATAAGAGTAAATTTATAACCAAATAATCATGAACATAACACCAAACAAACACAAATTATATGAGGAGAATTTAGGATTTGATTTTATTTAGGAAGAGAAGCAAAAAAGTAAATAAAAAATTGAATAATATATTTTTTAAAATTAAAATATATATTAAATATAGGTGGGTCGAGTTGGGTTAGGCAGATTTATAAATCTTATGACCCAAACTCTACCTGACCCATTGTTAAAAAAAATTCCATAACCCAACCTAACCCACCAACTTTTAAAAGTTGGTTGGATCGAGTTGGTTTTGACAGATTTACTGCACACTCCTATGAGTAACTACCGCTCCTAAAAAAAGAAAATTGGACTTTGTAAAGTATATTTATGGACTTTCTAATAAGATCAGTGTTTATTTTACATGAATGTTATACGCACATTGTATTTTTAATACTTTTTATAATTACTAGTGTTGGCTGCACGTGCAAGGCACGTGCTGCCCCAGTAGTGAGAAAATTAATATAGATTTTGTGTGTGAAACCGTGATTTTTGGCTCACCCAATTTGACTATATTAAAAAAGAAGTCTAAGAATACAACAAAATATCACAATATTTTCACAATATCTTCATTTTTAGGATCCGAATAGATATTTTTTTATTTTATTTTATTTGAGAAAAATGGTACATTCATAACATTTTTAAAATAAATTTTAAATGACAAGTTATTATTCATTTTAAACTGATAACATTGTTATTGTTATTCTCAAAACATTTATTTTCAATTTGGTTGGTTACAGTCTTATATTTTATTATTTTATTTCGATTGGCAAGAAATTTATACTTCAATATTTGTAAAAATATTGTGAAATTTGTTGTGTCGGTATAACATTATATATGCCAGCTTACATAAATATTTAAAAGAAAAAAAAAAAACACAAACTGATTCTTGAAAAAAAAAAAAAAAACTTTAGGCACTGTATCTACCGTGTCTATTGAATAGACCAAAAGCATTGCACAATAAGTGTTGTAACTGTGGGGGAGTAAAACCAAGGCCCGTGATCGAGGCCCAGGAATACCGTTTCATTAAAAGCACGCCCGAGGGGGAGAAATCGTTGAGGCCTGTTGTAGGTAACAGTGGGGCGCGTAAGTGTCCGAGGAGGTTGGTCCGAGAGGAATACCCTTCTTGGATGTGACGTCTATTGGAGAGAGGAGCTTCGGCTCTCCTTTAATCCACTTTCCAGCGAGTCCCAGAATAAAAGACAGACTACCGACGTGTATAGAAGGGATAAGGATCCAGAAATATCTCAAGGAAAGGCTGCTACCACCGCATTAAATGCGTTGCAGTTGATTTCCTGGCCGCATTTATGTGGAGAAGACCCCTGAACAGTGTGGAAAGTCTCCTTTATCCCCAGAAAATCAGAAAGCTGGAGAAAAAGGGGGGGAAACTCAAGTACCGTGCTAGATGACAGACAAGTGGACGATGGGATCGAGCAGTGAAGGACTATATAATGGAACAAACCCTTCACAAAAAGGGGGGAGAGAAAAAAGAAAAAAAAAAAGAAAAAAGAGAAAAAGAAGAAAGACAGTACGGGAAGAACATTGAGAAATCGCTACTGTAGCATTTAGAAGAAAATAACCTAAAAGAGAGCATCTTGTCTAAGTTCATACCCCTCGGACTTGATCAGAACCCATCAAAACCGCCTCAACCTTACTCCTCGGACCTAAAATCTTAGCTGCTTATTCGTGCGTTTTAGCCTCCTCGGCCAAGTACCCTACCCCCAATAACTGTCGCGAAAATCCGTTGGCCCAATTCTTCAACCCACTCTCTTACAAATTTATTGTATTGGGCTCATTGGGCCCATTCCCTGTTTCCATCGAGGTGTGGGCTACAATCTGTGACCCTACAATTGGCGCCGTCTGTGGGAAGAATTAGCGTCAGTAGAAATTTGCAACAGTTATGGCTGGTTCAGGACCACAACAGGCCAGTCCGCCTCACGCAGAATCAGTAAATGTCAGGCAACCAGACGAACTTCCCAATTTCGAACAAGAAAACCACGTAGATAATCAACGTGAAGGTAGTTCACGGACGACCCATGTGAGGAGAAGTGGTTATCGACGAAAGAGCCATCTGGCGCAGGAGCACGCTGATGAACAAAACTTGCAACAGGAAATAGATGATTTGAAAAAGAAGCTTCGTCGAGCACAACGAAGTCATATCCCTTCGAATTCTGATACCTCCTCCGCCGATGAAGAGGAGGATGGTTACAGGAACTCATCAGAAACTCCTCCCAGTGAATCTTACTCCTATGAAGAGGAACGCTCTCACAAAAGGAGGAGAAAAAGCCCGTCCAGGAAGGGAGCGGGGGCTAAGCAAATGAAGAAGGCCCTGACCCAAATTTCTAAGTCTCCCTTTACGCGGGGAATAGAAAGGGCAAGGCTTCCCAGACGCTTCCATCAGCCTACGTTCTCCATGTACAATGGACGCACCGATCCTGTAGAACATGTGAGCCAGTTCAGACAGAAGATGGCGGTTTACTCTCAGGACGAAGCCTTGCTGTGCAGAGTGTTTCCTTCAAGCCTAGGACCGATGCCGATGAGGTGGTTTGACGGATTAAAGACCAATTCCATCGGTTCCTTTAAAAAGCTCACTCAATCATTCTGCTCCCGGTTTATCGCATGCAGCAGAGCTCCCCAACCCCTTGATTCGTTGCTGTCAATGACAATGAGGGAAGGAGAGACTGTGAGGTCATATGCCGAGAGGTATTGGGAAGTGTTTAATGAGATTGATGGGGACTTTGAGGAGGTTGCTGTCAGGACCTTCAAGGTTGGCCTTCCCTCTGAACACGGTCTGAGGAAATCCCTGACTGGGAAACCAGTTACCAACTTGCAACAATTAATGGACAGAGTGGACAAGTATAAGAGGATAGAGGATGATCAGCAGCAGCAACAGCAAGGAAAAGGAAAAACCAAGCTCGTCCCCCAAGAAAGGAGGGAATTCAGGCCAGACAGGTACAATAACAACCGGCCAAGAAGGGATTATGCCGAGCAGCAAGCGTCCAGCAACAGCCAAGTTGTTGGAGCTGTATTCCGAGAGCCCGTGCACCAGGTCATAGAGAAGATAAAAAACGAGCCTTTCTTCAAGTGGCCCAATAAGATGATGGGGAACCCCGAGAAGAGAAACCGAAATCTTTATTGCCAATATCATAGGGACCATGGGCATACCACTGAAGACTGCAGAAGTTTATGGGATCACCTTGACCAGCTTGTTCGGGAGGGTAGACTAAAGCAGTTGTTGCACCACTCCAATAGTTTGGGTACTCTTACAGATACTCGGTCAGAGAGGGGGAATCCTCCAGGACCACCTCTCGGAATTATTAATGTTATTTTTGCGGCGCCTGGTAGAACAGGGTCATGCCCTTCCAGGGTGATGTCAGTGGCTCGTCTGTATCCCGAGGATGACACTCACGAGTCAAAGAGAGCTAAATTAAGTCGACCCTTGGTCATGGGATTCTCTGACGAAGATAAGATTGGAACTGTCCAACCTCACGATGACGCCCTAGTAATTACCCTCCGTATCGGAGGCTATGATGTAAAGAGGGTAATGGTGGACCAGGGCAGCGCAGCCGAGATCATGTACCCCGACCTCTTTAAGGGGCTGAATCTAAGAGCCGAAGACCTGACGCCCTATACTTCCCCATTGGTGAGTTTTGAGGGAAGGACTATAATTCCGATGGGACAGATCAGACTGCCGGTGCAAGCCGGAACGGATATGGTGGAGGTCGATTTTATAGTAGTCGACGCCTACTCTCCCTACACGGCGATTGTTGCAAGGCCTTGGCTTCATGCCTTAGGAGCAGTCTCTTCCACCCTGCATCAGAAGATCAAGTATCCCTCCGGGGACAAGATAGCAGAGATATTGGGTGATCAAACCGTGGCACGGCAATGCATGATAGCAGCTATCCAACATGAGCCCAAAGCAGAATCTGGGGCCCGAAAAGAGGAGCTATAGCAATCAAAGCCCCCAGTGTTGTCCGAAGAAGGGTTATTCGAGGATGCGAAATGTGAGGATCTTGTAAAGATCATGATAGGGGATGACCCTGAAAAATTCTTTCAAGTCGGATCTCGACTACCCCAGTCAGAGAAGGAGGAATTGGTAGAGTTCCTCAAGCGGAACATAGACGTCTTCGCGTGGAATGCTTATGAGGCTCCGGGGGTAGACCCAGACTTCATTTGTCACCATCTGAATGTTAACCCAGCAATAATTCCCAGGAAGCAACTCCCTCGTCGGCCGTCTAAAGAGCATGCAGAAGCGGTCCGACAGGAAGTGTTGAGGCTAAAAAAGGCAGGGGCTATTAAAGAGGTGTTCTATCCTGAGTGGCTGGCCAATACGGTGGTGGTCAAGAAAAAGACCGGAAAGTGGCGAGTATGCGTTGATTACACAGATCTAAATAAAGCCTGCCCTAAAGATCCATTCCCCATGCCCAAAATTGATCAGCTGGTAGATGCCACAGTCGGCCATCCTCGGATGAGTTTCTTGGACGCTTTCCAAGGTTATCATCAGATACCTTTGGCATTGGACGATCAGGAAAAAACTGCTTTTGTCACGCCAGTAGGGAACTACCACTACAAGGTGATGCCTTTCGGCTTGAAGAACGCGGGTTCCACTTATCAGAGAATGATGACAAGGATGTTTGAGTCGTTATTGGGGAAAAATATGGAAATTTACATAGACGACATGGTGGTGAAAAGCAAAAGAACATCTGAACACCTTGAAGATCTTCGAGCTGTCTTCGAAATTCTCAGAGGTCATAAACTACGTTTGAACGCCGCCAAATGTTCGTTTGGTGTCGGATCAGGCAAGTTCTTGGGTTATATGGTCACTCATAGAGGAATTGAAGTTAACCCCGACCAAATTAAGGCCATCATCAATATGCGAGCTCCTCGGAATCCGAAGGAAGTGCAAAAACTAACTGGAATGACTGCCGCGCTGAACAGATTTATATCTCGATCGGCGGACAGGTGCCGACCTTTTTTCCTGCTGATCAACAAGTGGAAAGGCTTCGAATGGTCGGCGGAATGTGACGTGGCTTTCCGACAACTTAAAGACTATCTTGCTCAGCCTCCAGTCATGTCAAGCCCTGAGCCGGACGAGGTCCTTTTTGCTTACATTGCAGTGGCCTCCCATGCAGTAAGCTTAGTGCTAATAAGAGTTGATGATGGCGTGCAACGGCCAGTGTACTACGTGAGTAAATCACTGCATGAGGCAGAGGTACGCTACCTTCCGCTGGAAAAGGCCATACTAGCGGTGGTGCTTGGCACACGCAAGTTACCTCATTATTTCCAGGCGCACACGGTGATTGTTCTTACTCAACTCCCATTAAAGGCCGTACTTAAAAGTGCAGATTATACGGGAAGGATAGCCAAGTGGGGCACAATTCTGGGAGCTTTCGATATTAAGTACATGCCTCGCACCTCGGTTAAAGGCCAGGTACTGGCCGACCTGGTGGCAGAATTCACCGAACCAAAGACAGAGAGCCAGCTAGCATCAGAGGGAAGAGATGTAAAATTAGCCTTTGGCATCACCAAATGTCCCCCTCCGACATGGGAAGTGCATGTAGACGGAGCATCAAACCAAAAAGGAGCGGGCATTGGGCTAGTATTGACATCTTCAGAGATGATCACCGTTGAAAAGTCGTTAAGGTTAAACTTTCCTGCCACGAATAACGAAGCAGAATACGAAGCCTTACTAGAAGGAATGGCCATGGTCCTAAAGATGGGAGGAAAGTCCATTAACCTTTTCTCGGATTCAAGGCTAATAGTGGGTCAAGTCAAGGGTGAATTTGAAGCCAAGGATGAGAGAATGCGAGGCTATCTCAGCCGAGTGAAAGCCTTACAAATGGAGTTCGAATCTTTCAGCTTGTTGCATGTCCCAAGAAGCGGCAATACGCATGCGGACTCCTTAGCCACTCTTGCAACTTCCTCGGCACAAAACTTGCCCCGCCTAATCCTTATTGAGGACCTACACCGACCCTCGATAATAGCAAACACAGTACGGATCAACCAAGTAAGAATGGGGCCGAGCTGGATGGATCCCATCGTCCAGTTCTTGAAGGATGATATTCTACCCAAAGAGAAAATGGAGGCCGACAAAGTAAGAAAAAAGGCTCCAAGCTATTGGCTGTCGCAGGATGATAAGCTATACAGGCGTTCCTTCTCTGGACCTTACCTGCTCTGTGTCCATCCCGATCAAACGGAATCACTCTTAGAGGAGATGCATGAGGGAATCTGTGGAAGTCATACTGGAGGCAGATCCTTGGCACATAGGGCCATTACTCAGGGTTACTGGTGACCGAATATGCAGAGAGAAGCTTTGGAGTACGTCAAAAAGTGCGATCAGTGTCAACGATATGCACCAGGTATACACCAGCCCGGAGGAATCCTCAATCCGATATCTAGCCCATGGCCATTCGCTCAGTGGGGCTTAGACATCGTCGGACCATTTCCTAAGGCTGTGGGAAATAAAAAGTATCTGATAGTTGGTACTGACTATTTTACCAAATGGGTTGAAGCAGAGCCCCTGGCTAATATCCGAGATGTGGATGCAAAAAGATTTGTCTGGAGGAACATTGTTACTCGATTCGGTGTCCCACATGTACTCATCACAGATAACGGACTCCAATTTGACAGTAAAATGTTTAGAGACTACTGTGGAGAATTGGGCATCACTAACAGATATTCTACTCCGGCTTACCCCCAAGGGAATGGGCAGGCTGAAGCTGTAAATAAAGTCATACTCAGCGGATTGAAGAAAAGACTGGATGAAGCGAAAGGCAGATGGGTGGAGGAACTCCCACATGTACTTTGGACGTATAGGACCACACCTCGGAGGTCCACCGGAGAGACCCCCTTCTCAATGACCTATGGAGTTGAAGCAGTTATCCCCTCGGAGACTGGGTTCCCAACGATGAGAACAAGCTCATTCAATCCAAAGGACAACGATGAAAACTTGGCGAGAGATCTGAACTTGATCGACGAGAAAATGGAAAACGCAATGGTCCAATTGGCCCATTACCAACAAAAGCTGAGGCAAGGTTATGATGCCCATGTCAAGGCAAGGCCTTTGGTCCCAGGTGACCTGGTACTGCGAAAAGTCGTGGGTTCAGCAAAGAATCCGGCTTGGGGAAAACTAGGGCCAAACTGGGAAGGACCATACTGCATCACCTCCAACGCAGGCATTGGAGCATATTACTTGGAGGACTTGGATGGACTTGTAATACCTCGCCCTTGGAATGTCAATAATTTGAAAAGGTATTATTATTAATAAACTTATGTTTGATCAAAATTTGTCCCTTATATTCAATATATATACCTCCTTCCATACCTCTCGACATTCTGTGACGTGTTTAAACTTAAATCCAATCATGCATGAGTCCTCGGACCGGATGATTTGGGTTAGTTAACACCCTCACTGCTCTTTGAAGTGTTTAAACTTAAATCCAATCATGCATGAGTCCTCGGACCGGATGATTTGGGTTAGTTAACACCCTCGTTGTGTGACGTGTTTAAACTTAAATCCAATCATGCATGAGTCCTCGGACCGGATGATTTGGGTTAGTTAACACCCTCACTGCTCTTTGAAGTGTTTAAACTTAAATCCAATCATGCATGAGTCCTCGGACCGGATGATTTGGGTTAGTTAACACCCTCGTTGTGTGACGTGTTTAAACTTAAATCCAATCATGCATGAGTCCTCGGACCGGATGATTTGGGTTAGTTAACACCCTCACTGCTCTTTGAAGTGTTTAAACTTAAATCCAATCATGCATGAGTCCTCGGACCGCATGATTTGGGTTAGTTAACACCCTCGTTGTGTGACGTGTTTAAACTTAAATCCAATCATGCATGAGTCCTCGGACCGGATGATTTGGGTTAGTTAACACCCTCACTGCTCTTTGAAGTGTTTAAACTTAAATCCAATCATGCACGAGTCCTCGGACCGGATGATTTGGGTTAGTTAACACCCTCACCGTTCTGTGAAATGTTTAAACTTAAATCCGATCATTCACTAGTCCTCGGACTAGATGACTTGGGTTAGTTAACGTCCAAATTGTTCCGTGAGGTGTTCTCATTTAAGTCCCATCTCTATTTTTAACGTTCAAATATGGACAAACGAATGTCTCAGATTTCCCACTTAGTTGTGTTTAGCTAGTTTGTCAATTTCCAGGTCTTCCTAGTCAAGTTAGGCGTTCGTTTAACACAAGTTCAAAAAAAAAAACGCAATGACAGCAAAGAGATTTACTACTACTTGCTATGATACGTAAAACGAAAGGAGTACACTTTCATTAATGACTGAAACAAAGTACAAATCCTTAAAATAATAAGTATAGAAAACAAAAAGAAAACGTTAACATAAATGTCCTAGGCCTTGGTCTCGAAGTCTTGGTGGTCTTGGCGGTCGGCTACTTGTTTGGATTGCGAAGGGGCAGCATCCGAAGCATTACCCTGGGAGGCCTCAGCGCTTTCCCCCTGACCAGACTCTTGAAGTGGGGCTGTTGGGATTTCCACAGAAGCTGGAAGATCTTGGTTGATCATAAGAGCTTCAGACACTGGGGCTGGCCGCTCTGGGGGAGGAGAATCGGAACCTGAGAGCGGTTGGATTTCAGGATCATAATACACGCTCTCAGGCCTCCTAAGAGTAGAGTCAGCAGGAACCCCAGCGGCGTCAAGGGCTTTTCCCCAAGTGACGTCGCAGTAGTCCCTGGCAACGGAGGCAAACTCCTCAGTTAATCTGCTCTGAGTCTCCTCCACCCCCAGAGCATAAGAAGCTTGTTTCTCAGCCTCGGCTGCTTCTTTCTGTAGCTGCGCAGATTCCTTGGCCTGACGGAGCTCTTCACGCAGACCTATCACCATCTGCCTCTCCGTCTCTAAATTGATCTGACAGAGGTGCAGCTCACCGCGAATAGTCTCCGCCTGCTTCTCTATATTATTCCTACCAGCCTCAGCGCTGGCCTTATCTTGGTTAGCCTTCTTCACTTGCTCGGCCAACTGCTTCTGCTGGGTTCTAAGCACGCTTAAGTCGTCCTCCGCAGCATCTCGGGCCTGGTAAGCAGCCCTCGTCTCATCGCGAAAGCGCTTTGCCCATTCGTCGGCCACGTGCACCTGTTGCGCGACCTATTAAGTAAAAAGAAGAAACGTCTTAAACCTAAAAAAAAAAGAGTAATAATAACACATAAATAAGATTTTTTTTATATATAACCAACTTACCATGGCCAAGTCCCTTTTCATCGAAAGGACCAGATCAGGATAGTCAATGCTTCTGTACGCCGCCAGGTCCGAGGGAAGGAGGAGGGGTTGTAGCAGAGCGTCGGCCAGACGACCTGCATGGCCACCTCTAAAATGCCGAAGAGAGGCGTCCATCCTAATGGGGCCGCCATCGACCTCCAACTCGGGTGACCAAGTTTGTGGCGGCTGACGAACTCGGGCCGCAGGTCTCTCGTCGTGGCTCTCCACGGAGTGGGACCTCCTGCTCCTTCGCTCTGGTGCAGGCCTGGCCTGTTTATTGCCCCTTGATGGGCCTAACCCGCCCTCCTCGGCAGGCTCCATTGGCCTCTTCCTTCTTAAATCTGGATTCGGTTTGAGCCCAAGATCAGCAGGAACTTGGGGCGGAGGAGGAGGAGGGTGTGCAGCCTGTACGGACTTGCCTTTATCTTGAGAGGGCGGCCCCTTATTCCTGCCCCTCATCAGTTCTTTCAAAGACGGCTCGGTCCGGGGGGCCATGTCTTCCTCCTCGTCAGTTGAATCGGCAATGTAAGTAATCACCCGATCCGGAGGGTGCACGCTTGACTGCTCGTCCTCCCCTTCCTCGGCCTCCGATATGTGTACTCTTTCTTCTTCGAATCTGAACTCGTCAATCTCAAGTTCAAGAGAGGAGGAGGAAGCTGTCACCTCTCGGAGTACGGCCCCACCAAGCGCTACGTCGCGTAGTGGTTCGACGGCAAGGGGGATCCCCTGTGGAATGGTGTGGTCGACTGGAGGAAGATCGTAGTCGGCAAGGAAGTTTGGCCGAGACACGTCAATGCGGGCCAAGCGATAGTCTCCCGCTCGGATAGAGTTGCCGACGTCTAAAAAAGACCGAGAAATTGGCTCAAAGTCCAAAATGAGGTGGACCGCTCTTAACTGCCCGTCTTCGTTCACAAAGATCTCTGACCTCAGCAAGTAATTCAATGCTGGGACGTTGATTAGGCTCAGCTTCGGATTGGTAAGGAATTTGTCTAGCAAAGAAATAAACCACGTTACTAAGCCTCGGCTATAAAAAAAAAACGTGCAATAAGCTATACTCGCATAAAATAACTAAATAAATGAACAAAGGATACGGAACAATCCCTAGTGCTAAAGTTAGAAATCCTAGGTCTAAAGTGCTCCACCTGGTGTCCCGGCCTTGGTTGGGCAAGCTAAGCCGTCGCTCCAAGGCCCCGACAGGATTAAGTAGTCGTCCTTCATCCCCTTATTTGACTTGGGAAGGCAGGACACCAGTTTCACCACATTGTTACGGGACTTAAGGTAAAAACCCGCCCGGGACTCAATATGGCCTTCGTATAGGTGGGCGACGTCGTGCCACGTCAGTCCTAGCCTCAGGTGCCGGTCCAAGGCGTCGATTGACCCTAATACTCTAAAAAAGTTGGGGGCACACTGATGGGGGCACAACCTATGGGCGCGAAGGTAGTCCCGTGTGATCCTACCCATGGGGACGGTCATTCCTCCTTCTATAAAGGCAATCATAGGGATGACCACCTCTCCTCTTTTCCGTTCGAACTCCACCCCCTCTGTGGTGCAATGGCGCACCATCACCTCCTGGGGAATATGATATTTCTCCTTGAACAGCTCTACTTTGGCCGGAGTGTTCACTAAACGCTCGAATCTACCCATGGTTAGTCTCTATAAGATGCTATGGTTAGCCGAGAAGGTTAGCCGAGGATATAATGGTAGTCGGAGTGCGAATCTTACGAAAGAATGAACGCGGATTGCTTCTCTGATCGCCGGAATCAAGCTCTCTCTTTCTTGTGACGGATTGGTAGGCGCCTGGATACGAACACGGAAGTTGTAAGCTCTAATAAGGAACCGAAAGTAATGCCTGGAAGCTTTTATAGTGGGAAATGGGAAAGGGAAAAGCCACAATCCCGCCCAAATATTGAAATGGCAATCTGGACCGTAGGATTCGCATTCCACCGTAGGATACCTGGTTGAAACGGATTTCCAAGCATTCAATGATGATTGTGCGAGTTCCCAAGCGTCAGAAGCCCTTGCGAAATGGCAGAAATGGCCCTTACACGCGCCTAAATTTAACTACAATAAAGGACTACATCGTAATTACATTTATATATCAAAATCCTAATTTTCCTCCTCGGATCAGAAAGAAAAGTTAGAATTTTGAGGGGCTATTGTGGGGGAGTAAAACCAAGGCCCGTGATCGAGGCCCAGGAATACCGTTTCATTAAAAGCACGCCCGAGGGGGAGAAATCGTTGAGGCCTGTTGTAGGTAACAGTGGGGCGCGTAAGTGTCCGAGGAGGTTGGTCCGAGAGGAATACCCTTCTTGGATGTGACGTCTATTGGAGAGAGGAGCTTCGGCTCTCCTTTAATCCACTTTCCAGCGAGTCCCAGAATAAAAGACAGACTACCGACGTGTATAGAAGGGATAAGGATCCAGAAATATCTCAAGGAAAGGCTGCTACCACCGCATTAAATGCGTTGCAGTTGATTTCCTGGCCGCATTTATGTGGAGAAGACCCCTGAACAGTGTGGAAAGTCTCCTTTATCCCCAGAAAATCAGAAAGCTGGAGAAAAAGGGGGGGAAACTCAAGTACCGTGCTAGATGACAGACAAGTGGACGATGGGATCGAGCAGTGAAGGACTATATAATGGAACAAACCCTTCACAAAAAGGGGGGAGAGAAAAAAGAAAAAAAAAAAGAAAAAAGAGAAAAAGAAGAAAGACAGTACGGGAAGAACATTGAGAAATCGCTACTGTAGCATTTAGAAGAAAATAACCTAAAAGAGAGCATCTTGTCTAAGTTCATACCCCTCGGACTTGATCAGAACCCATCAAAACCGCCTCAACCTTACTCCTCGGACCTAAAATCTTAGCTGCTTATTCGTGCGTTTTAGCCTCCTCGGCCAAGTACCCTACCCCCAATAACTGTCGCGAAAATCCGTTGGCCCAATTCTTCAACCCACTCTCTTACAAATTTATTGTATTGGGCTCATTGGGCCCATTCCCTGTTTCCATCGAGGTGTGGGCTACAATCTGTGACCCTACAGTAACATTTTCTCAAGACATTTATTTTTAGTTGTGGTTGGTCACATTTCATATTTTATTATTTTATTTCGACTTGTAAGGAATTGACACGTCAATAATTGTGAAAATATTGTGAAATTTGTTGTGTTAGTATAACAATATATATACCAGCTTACATAAATATTTAAAAGAAAAAAGGAAAAAAAAAAAAACACAAACCGATTACTAGGGGGAAAAACAAACTTTAGGCATTGTAGCTACAGTGCCAGTTAACTAAACCAAAAGCACTGTAGCTACCGTGCATACGCGCATTCGCGATAAAGCAAAACTGCACAATAAGTGTTGTAACATTTTCTCAAAACCATTATTTTTAGTTGTGGTTGATCACAGTCTCATATTTTATTATTTTATTTCGACTTGTAAGAAATTGACGCGTCAATAATTGTAAAAATATAGTAAAATTTGTTATGTCAGTATAACAATATATATACCAGCTTACATAAATATTTAAAAGGAAAAAAAAAAAAAAACAAACCGATTGCCCAAAAAAAAAAAACTTTAGGCACTGTAGCTACAGTATATCTACCAGCTTACATAAATATTTAAAAGGGGAAAAAAAAAAAACACAAACTGATTACCCAAAAAAAAAAAAAACTTTAGGCACTTTAGCTACAGTGCCGCTGCTCACCAAATGTACAGTGCTTTGGCACTGTTAATAATTGTGAAAATATTATAAAATTTGTTGTATAACAATATATATAAAAAGAAAAAAAAAGTACAAACGAAAGACTGAAAAAAAAAAAAAAAAAAAAAAAAAAAAAAAAAAAAAAAAAAAGTAGCAACTGTAGCTACAGTGCCTCTTGGTACTGTAGTTACTATTCAAAATTAAAAAAAAAAAAAAAAAAAGACAAAGTAGTTTAACAAAATGGCACTTTAGATGTACAGTGTAAAAACACTACATGCAGTGGCGACTCCAGAAATTTTGTCCAGGGTGTTCCTATTTCACTTTGAAAAAATTTCAAGTCATTTAGGTCTATTTCGAGACGTTTCAGTAAATAGTGGCTAAAATTCAAGATTTGACTGACATGAAGTTTGTGCTTAAAAAAAAAAAAAAAAGTTCTTAAAAACAAAACAAATTTACATTCTGTACACCAAAAAATCTTAGAAGGAAAAAAAAGAAAAAAAGAAATTAACAATGTGGTTTATATACCATTAATTGGGTGTCTTTTTTAACAATGTGTTTTTTTTTTTTATTAAACAAGTGGTACTCCTATTTTTAATTGTCAGCTAATGTTAAATTTTTACCTAAAGGGCACTATTTGCCAGAAAAGAAAAAACGTGTCAATATTTGCTTGGGTGTCCATTTAATATTTCACCTACCCCCACCTAATCCCACCATTTTTACTTGAATAGAGCCCCTCGTTTTCAAATTCTTTATCTTTGTGTTTTATACTTCTATCTTACAAGGCACCACACATTCTCTGCCACCCATTCTCTTTGTGCTACAAATATGTGAACATTGTGAAGGTCGAAGTTTCATGAGTAATCCAACTCAAGCTCAAAGAATTATCAAAGGTCACCTTCAATTTTTTACCCACCTCACTCTTTCACTCTCTCTCTCTTACTTTTTTTTTTTTAGATTTTAGTTCAAAATTTGTTTGGCATAAAAATTTTGAAGGTGTTCCTGATTTTACTTGAGGGTATTCCTATTTTTTTTTAAGGTAAACAAATAAAAAAAATTTAAACTATTATATATAAATTTTTTATTTTATTATTTTATTTTTTTCAAGGCAGGGTGTTCCTGGGAACACCTTGCCCTCCATGTGGCGTCGCCACTGACTACATGTACAGTGCTTTTGCACTGTACCCTACCTCACTCTTTCACTCTCTCTCTCTTACTTTTTTTTTTTAGATTTTAGTTCAAAATTTGTTCGGCATAAAAATTTTGAAAGTGTTCCTGATTTTACTTGAGGGTATTCCTATTTTTTTTTAAGGTAAACAAATAAAAAAAATTTAAACTATTTTATATAAATTTTTTATTTTATTATTTTATTTTTTTCAAGGCAGGGTGTTCCTGGGAACACCCTGCCCTCCAAGTGGCATCGCCACTGACTACATGTACAGTGCTTTTGCACTGTACGTGCATTCGCGCTTTACATCTTAATAACTGTGAAAATATTGTAAAATTTGTTATGTCAATATAACAATATATATAAAAAGAAAATAAAGTATAGACGGAAGACTTGAAAAAAAAAAAAAAAAAAAAACCTGAAAGAAAGAGGTGACTCACCAAAATGGCATCGTAGATAAACAGTGCCAAAACACTGAATGAATAGTGTCAACAAAGAAAAAAGAAAGGGACTCACTAAACAAAAGCACTGCTACAGTGCATAAAAAAATAGTGGACAGGATATTCCCCCCCCCCCCCCCCCCAAAAAGCATAAAAAAGAAAAAGAAAAGAAAAGAAAGCTGTGAAAAAAAAAGAAGAAGGAAAGGACTTACGCAACCAAAGCACTATAGCTACAGTGCTTTATAAACAATGCAAATACACTGAATGAACAGTGTTAAAGCATTGTAGCGTCATAGCCACTTTTTATATATAAGATTATAGAGACATTGTGTTTGTATAACTGAAAACGTGATTCACGTTTTTAGTTATAAATTACTGTATGGATGGTGTAAAACAAGTTTTTTCGTTTTTGATAATTTAAATTGTCTAATAGATTGGTCATTGCTGAAGCAATCAAGGTGAGGTTGCAAGTTCGAACTAGTTTGAAATTTGGGTTTAAGGATCTAAGAATATGTTTGGTAGCTAATTCATCTTATTTTCTGTTTCCAAAAATAATTTTCTCCTTTTGAAACTAAAAAACTTGTTTGGCAACCCAAAATATATAGAAAACAAAAATTGTTCTCAAAACTCAATTTGTGAAGGAAACTGAAAACATGCAAAAGACTATTTTTAGTTTCTAATTTTTAAAATTCAATGAAAATATGCATTTAATTTAATGAATCTATTTAATTTAATGAGCTAACATTAGAGCTCAAATCCTAATAACAACATATTTTAGTATTTTCTATTTTTTTTCTTTCAAAAAACTATCTTTTTTAATTTCAATTAACCAAACATGTTTTTGATTTAAAAAATACAAGAAATTATTTTTTCTTTATATTCCCAAAAACAAGTTTTTGAAAATAGAAAACAAAAGTTGTTACTAAACATAACCTAATATTTTGTAACCAAAAATTAAGAATAAACTGTTGTTTTTCCCTAAGCATAAAGCACAATTAAATTGAAGCCAAGCTTTTTCCATTTTTTTTTTTTTTTAATAAAAACTTTTTCCTAAAAATTGAATCACGTGTTACACCAAAGTTAGGGAAAATTTGATATCGAACATAATTTTAGAGACTATTTCATTAATAAGAATGTTTTTGAAACTAGGGTCATACTAATGAGTGCCCTTAAGGCATTGGTTAAGAATCCAGTTAAATAAAGTTTTTATGAGAAAAACAAAAAAACAATTAATGTTTTGATAGTTTTTTTCATTTCCCATAAAAGTGATATCAAAATTTTCTTTAATTGGATTCTTAACTAGTGCCTTAAGGACACTCGTTAGCATTTCCCTTGAAACTATTTAGGAAATTTAGCATCTCGAGTCTTTGAGACTCGATTTTGGTGACAAACTCAAGCTTTTAAGACTTGAGTTCTAGTGTTAGCGTGGAACAATTTATCCACGTGGAACTCGAGTCTCCTAGACTCGAGTTCCATAGAAGTAGATCTGAAGAAGAAGAAGAAGATTTGAAGAAGAGGAACATTTGATCTAGAGAACGCAGGAATGTGAGTCTAAAAGGACTTGAGTTCCATAGATTTTTTTCCGCATTAGATTGCCACCACTTGCAACTCAAGTAGACTTGAGTTCCATCTTTAAACTTGAGTTTTAAAGTCTCGAAATGTTAGTTTGTTAAATAGTTTTGCAAACTTGACAACTAACTAAAATATTCCAAAAATAATGCTAAATGCCTAAAAAAAACCCAAAGTTACTGACACTAAGAGCATTAGCATCCAGGGATACCAAAAAAAACTCTATTTTACATTCTCAAACACCACTTTATCTATTTTACTATCTCATTTTATAACTCACCCAACATCACAGTTTCAATTTTTACATACAACTCATTAAAATAATACAAACCATCCCATCAAATAATAATATAAATATAGAGTGAGTGAGACAAAGTGAGAGAGGGAAAGAGAAAAATTGAATAAAATTTATTATTTTAATTTACAAACTTATGAATAGTAAGTTCTATTCACCAAAAACCCACTCTATCCTGGTTTGTAAACTTAAAAAAATTTGCAACCTATGAATAGTAAGTTTGCATATATGCAACCTTAGAGCAATTACATCAGTTGATGTAAAATTGTGCAAAATGGAAAAATGTGCTCATTTTACACGATATGAGCAAAAAAGACTCCCACATCAGCCCGTGCAAACTTGTGTATAAATGCAAGTTGCTATAGTACCCGTGCAAATATGCACGGGTACTGTAGCATGTGCATATAATTTTTTAACCATTTTTTCTCTCTCCTCTCTGTACCTAACTCTCAGCCCCCTCTCTCTCTCAGGCGCACAACTCTTTCTTTCTTCCTCTCATCTAATCAATCTTTCTTCCTCTAGCTTCCGTCGATCGCCATCGCCGCCGTTGCCGCTGCCGCCGATCGCTCTTTCTTCCTTTGTTTCTTGTTGTTTTTGGGTTGAATGGGCTTGATCAGTGGGTTTCAGATTGAATGTGGTTGAATGTCTCTCGCCATCGCCATCGCCATCGCCATCGCCATCGCTTGCCTTTGGAGGCGTCGATCTTGTTTCTCGTTCTCACCATCACCACCAGAGGTGTCGATCTTGTTGCTCAAGGCGAGGCGTCGATTCCGGTGTGGGTTGTGATACATTTTGCTAGGTTTGTTTTTCTGGTTTTCTGCCGGTGGATTGTGTGGATTCCTGTGTGATACTGGTGTGGATTGTGGGTGTGGGTTTTGATCCATTTTGCTGGGTTTGTTTTTCTGGTTTTCCGCCGGTGGGTTGTGTGGATTCCGGTGTGATACCGGTGTGGATTGTGAGTGTGGGTCGGTGGTTGTGTGGGTAAAGAAATAAATATTTTATTTGAATAAACGAATAGAATAGACAAACTGATGTGGGTGTTTTGTAAAAATAAGTGTGTAAAATAGAAAAAGTAGATTTTAGATGTGCAAAATGGAAAAATTTATGCACAAGCTGATGTAATTGCTCTTAGAGCACTAGCATTTGGAGTTATATAAAAGTTGCTATTTTACAACCTAAAAAGTTACTTTATCTATTATACCATCCTACTTTACAATACACCAAACATTCTAGTTTTTATTATTCCATGCAAAACAATAAAATAATATAACTACACTATACAATATTATAAAATAATGTTTTACTAGCAACCAGAAAAGAGAGAGAGAGAGAGAGATGAGTAAATAAAATAATGAATAGTAGGTTGTAAATTAAGCAATTACCTGTAGTTGGGTTGTATCTTTTTTTAGATATACAACCTCAGATGTGGCATGTTTTAGGGCACAACGCACAGGATGTAAAATAGCCACTTGGGGGGTTTTACACCTCAATGCTAATGCTCATTGTTCACAGGTTGTAAAAAAAAAAAAAATATATATATATATATATATATATATATATATATATGTGGTTGTGTGTGAAGAGAAAAAATGAGTGGGAAAAAGAGAGAGAATAATACTTTTTATTATTTTATTAGATAGTTTATATTATTTTATTGGATTGTATGTAAAAATAAAAACTGAGATGTAGGGTGAGTTGTAAAATGAGTTAGTAAAATAGATAAAGTAGTGTTTGAGGATGCAAAATATGTTTTTTTTTTTTTGCATCTCCAAATGCTAATGTTCTTTTACTATTCACATATTATAAAAAAATTTTAGATATACATCCCATATCAAACACTTTTTTAAATGGTTAGTGGCTATTTTAACAACTTGGAGGGGTTTTACGCCCAATGCTAATGCTCATATTGGCCATCCCACAAATCATATCTCTTTTTTTTTTCCTCTATTTTTTTTTAAAAAAAATTTTAAAATTTTTTTAAATTTTAAATTATTTATTTATTTATTTATTTTTAATGAATACAAAACATATCTTTTGGCGATTTCATTTAAGTATAGAATTCTACACTCATCAAAGAAACGAGAGACATGTCAAAATCCGACACCATCCTTAAACTGTTGCAAGGCTGCAACAGTCTCCAAAGGCTTCAGAAAATCCATGCACACGTCATCACCAACGGTCTTCAACACCACCCCGCCATTTCCACCAAACTCGTCCACTTCTGCGCTGTCTCGGTTTCTGGCTCCTTGTCCTACGCACAGCTTCTCTTCCATCACATTGATAATCCTCAAACACAAGCTTGGAATTCCATCATCAGAGGCTTTGCCAATAGCCCATCTCCTCTCCAATCCATTCTTTATTACAATGACATGTTTTCTTCTTTGGTTTCTCGCCCTGACATCTTTACTTTCTCGTTTGTGCTCAAGGCCTGCGAGAGAGTTAAGGCTGAGAACAAGTGTAGAGAGGTCCATGGGACTATAATACGATGTGGGTATGAGAGGGATGTTGTTGTTTGTACTAATCTTGTGAGGTCCTACGTGGGAAATGGATTTATTGGGGTTGCGAAGAAGGTGTTTGATGATATGTCTGAGAGGGACTTGGTTTCTTGGAATTCAATGATTTCTTGCTACTCTCAAGCTGGTTTTCACTACGAGGCGTTGAAGGTGTATGATGAGATGAAGAATGCGAATGTGGGTCTTGATGGGTTTACTCTTGTTGGATTGCTTTCGTCTTGCGCTCATGTGGGAGCATTGAATGTTGGGGTTAATCTGCATAGGATTGCTTGTGAAGAGGGGTTTGTGAAGAATGTTTATGTTGGAAATGCACTTATAGATATGTATGCAAAATGCGGTTGCTTGGATGATGCTTTTTGCGTCTTTGATAGTATGCAGAAGCGGGATGTTTTTACTTGGAACTCAATGATTGTTGGGTATGGAGTGCATGGTCATGGGGATGGAGCAATCTCTTTCTTTAGGCAGATGTTGATGGCAGGAGTTCAACCAAATTCCATCACATTCCTTGGTTTGCTGTGTGGATGCAGTCACCAAGGCTTGGTTGAGGAGGGTGTTGAGTATTTCCACATGATGAACACGAAGTTCAATTTGAAGCCTGGAATTAAGCATTATGGCTGCATGGTGGATTTGTTTGGACGAGCTGGGAAGCTTGAAAAGGCACTTGATATGATAGGGACTTCTCCCTCACAAGATGATCCAGTCCTATGGCGCACTTTGCTTGGATCTTGCAAGATTCACAAGAATGTGAAAATAGGGGAGATTGCCATGAGGAATCTGGTTCAGCTTGGGGCATCAAATGCAGGGGACTATATTCTGCTTGCTGCGATATATGCTGGAGCCAAAGATACAGATGGTATTGCAAAGATGAGAAAATTGATCAAAAGCCAGGGAATAAAGACAACCCCGGGATGGAGCTGGATTGAAGTTGGTGATCAAATTCATAAATTTGTTGTGGATGACAAGTCACATCCTGATTTTGTTGAAATTTATCACAAACTGAGAGAAGTAATCAGTCAGGCTGCTTTGCTTGGTTATGTGCCAGAGGAGTCTTTAATCTCTGTGGCTGGATTGATTACAGAAGAGTGCCTAGAAACCTCCACATCATATCATAGTGAGAAGTTGGCAATTGCTTTTGGGTTGGCAAAAACTCCAAAAGGAACATCTATACGAATTGTCAAGAATTTAAGAGTTTGTAAGGATTGCCATTCATTTACAAAATATGTTTCGAAAGCATTTAATAGAGAAATAATTGTTAGGGACAGAGTTCGGTTCCATCACTTCAAAGGCGGAGTTTGTTCTTGCAAAGACTACTGGTGATGACTAATGATAGTCAATTAAATTTCCCCAAGAAGTATCTCACAATTATCTAGCACCAACACTTTAGGCTTCGGAGACCATGCTATCATCAGTTGGTTGGTTTTGACAGAGATTTTCTTATCAAACCTTATGGTCAGTTTTGCCCCCACAGTTTTGATATTATATTAAAGGGATTGTTGCCTTCTGCTGCATTTTATTTAACCCAGGTTGATGGTGGCATGTGTAAATCTTGTCTTTTAAAAAGTTTGTACTTTATATTTGCCATAGGGAAGGTTATTTCCAGAGGCTTTCTGGGCTGTTTATCACAAATTTTAAAATGAAATTCGAATGAGTTATAATAAATACTTCTAAGAACTTGGCAATGTGTCTTAAATGAAATATACAAATAAAGACTAGGTTTATCATTCTTGATTTTTATGGCTTGAATGCATGGAGCCAGCTCATTATGCTAATGAAAACATTTTTTTCTTTTTCTTTTCAGCTTGTGTAACATGCGTGAGATACAGGGGGCCTGGAATTCACCCTTTCCCATATCCTTGGGGATCTCTCATAGTGCATTGGCTCTAAGTTTATTAGAATTCCTTAAAGCAAGGGAAAAATTGCTTTCTTCCTTTTGCTGGTAATGGTTCCTTTCATGTGATAAAGAAGAGAAGTTTATTCCAAAGGATAGGCTCATGGGATGATGCATGGGTGCAAAAAGATAAACAAAAGAGCTTAATTCTATTTTTTTTTAATCTAATTGTACTTACTTTCACTCCTTTAATTTGACAACTAACCTTATGAATTGTATGTTTAGGTGTATTTCTTTACTTGCTGTGTCAGTTGGATGCTACTTCCAGTATTTACATTCTCAGGAATTCTGTTCATTTGGTTCAATCCCTCTGGCCGTGACTGCAATCCCAATGTCTCCTTCATTGTCATGGCTCTGACACTTGTTTCATTTGCAGCTATCGCATTGCATCCAGCTGTAAGCATGACATTGTTGAGACCCTAAAAGACATATAAACTGACCAAGGCAAAACCTTATTTGGGGCTAATTCCTGTGTTCAAAGCATTTTGACATCAGAAGCATTGGTCCAATAGCAGCCATATCTACATTCTACAAATGCACCTCCTTCCCCTCTGTAAGTCTCTTTATCATACTTTTATTTGTTCACTCTCATGTGCATATCTTAGATAGATATCCCCCCCCCTTTTATTTCCCAATTAAGGCACAATTGATAGTTCTCTCTCTCTCTCTCTATATCTCCAAAAAAAAAAAAGAGATCATTTTACTGTGTGTGAAAATTTATTGTTTTTGGATAAGGAACTTTGTATGCATTTCTATTGATGATACAAAGCTATTTTGATCATCTTCTAATGCCTTCAGAAATTTAAATATTTCAATGCATAGATAGAATACAATGCATCAATTAAAGTGAATATCACCAAGGTTAGGATTTAATTTCTTATTAGTGAAATTTTGTCATGTTCAAAACTGGAAGTGACTGCCTTTTGTGTATACTGAATTATTGAGTCTTTGACTCTAAGATACCTGACAAGTTTTCTCTTAATCTCCCAACCTTCTCTTTCCAAACCAAATTCTCTCTGATGCCCCATTCAATCACCTGTCATCAATATGGCATCTTGGGTGTTGAAGTCAGGATTGCAAAGTCCCGTTATGGAAAATCTGGTTTTGAATTGATATTTTTCCTTTCGCATGCTTTAGTGAGATATAGTCCATGGAAATGAATCAGAGCCCTATTTTTACATGTTTGCTGAACAGGCGCTTGTCAGGAAAATTTATCCTAAGAGAATACCATGAGTGTATTTTAGTTTGATTTCTGATAAGCAGTTTGAGAAAATTCCAACAATTCTATCTGTGAAATGTCGACACCTGCACATTCCTTTTCCAATAATACTGTTGGCACATGCCTAAACTGTTCAAGGACACTTTTTGCGCATACACAAAACCATTCAAGGAATTCCTGATAGAAGTTCTTAAAAGCCCAGAGAACACCTTCATAGCAATGACAAACAAATAAGGTGAGATAGGATCACCTTTTCTTAACCCTTTAGCACCCTTAAAACAAAACCCACCAGACTACCAATTATGGCAATAGAAAACCTGGGAGTAGAATGCATTCCCAAACCCAACTAACAAACCTATCAGGAATCCCAATAACAGTTTTTTTTTTTTTGAGAAGAATCCCAATAACAGTTAAACAGTGAAATACAAAACTCTAGTCAACTGAGTCATAGGCCTTCATCAAGTCAACTTTTATAGTGCATCTGGCTTGACCCACTTCCCTGGGATAATTCTTGATACACTCCTGGGCTAAGAGAACATTCTCAGCTATGTTCCTACCTGGAACAAAAGCTGTTTGGATGTTGCTCACAAATTCCTCAAGACATCCCTCCAATCTATTCACTGGAATTTGTGTCATGCATTTATAAACTATATTGCAACATGTAATAGGCCTAAACTCAAACGTATCTAAAAAGATTATGGAGCTTTGGGTAAGAATTTCTTTACTAATCGAAGGGTTATAGGAGTGGAGTAGCTTCTTATGGTGGTCAAAGAATTACTTTAGAGCCACTTGGAACTTGCAGCATATAAAGCTTGTTATTTGGCCTGTGTTGTGACTTAAAGGACATTTTTAGGTTTTTTCCGGTCATGAAAACATTCATCTCTTGCACTGTTATTAATGTGAGAACCTGGCTTTACAGATTTGATGATGCTACCTGTTATTGTTTTTTTTCTTTACGATATGGAGAAGTTGGACCTTGGTGCAATACTTAGTGTCCTTGATGTGTCTCAGGTTCAAGTTCAAGATTCGACCTTTTTAAAATTGGGGGTACACTACCCATCAAAGACCTCCTAGACCTAAACGAGAGCATCGTACACGGGGTTTGACCCTTTTTTCTTTATTATACAGGAGAAACAAATGGTAGAAAATTTCTTAAATGGTAGGATTTTTTTGGTTTCTTAAAATCCCTCAAGAATGCACTTGGAGCTGGTAAAAGATCCTTAAACTAGGCCTCATCAGATATGAAGTTGACTCAGGAAGTAATATCTTTCTTCAGCATGATTGTTGGCACCCCGATATTGTGCTGTATAATAAATATGGTCATAGGGTTGTTTATGATGCAGCTAGTAAAGCAGATTCCAAGCTTTCTAGTGTGGTGAGAGATGGCAATGGGGTTTGGAACCTTGCTCGTTCCAATGATCTGGCGGCAATTCATAGTAAACTCAGCTTGGTAAGATTGGTTGAGGAGGACAGACTACTTTGGATTCCATCTAAGTCTGTTCAGTTGATGACCTCAGAAACCTGGAATTACATTAGAAAGAGTAGTCTAGAGGTTAGCTGGTGGAAATTGTTGTGGTTCCCTGAAACCATTCCTAAGCATGCCTTTATAGGTTGGTTAACTATTTCGAACAGGCTGCAATTAAGGATAGAGTGCTTAAGTGGGAGGTTTAAGGGGGATGTGCTTTGTGTTTTAGGTAGGAGACAGCTTGAAAGTAGGGAGCATCTTTTCTTTGAATGCTCTTTTGCTAGAAGAATCTGGTTGTGCATCATGATATTTTTGTTGTATCTGATTCTTTGATCTGTACTGAACCTTCTTTGTGGTAATATTGCTCATTCATCGAAAAAAGAAATGAATGGTATTAAAGGTCTTCTCAATCACCTTGTGTCAAGATTAGTTTTGGATATAAGCTTGCCAACTGTCAAAGGTAGTAGAATCAAGGTTCAATTCTTCATTCAGTTGTGGAAGTAGGTGAATGTTACTTAATAAAATGCTACATGCAACTTCTATTCAAAAATTATAAATTTCCATGATTGCTAGTACTAAGTTTGAATTTTTTGACAATTTGTTGCACCTAGGGCATGTTAACCCCATTAACTTGTTTATTTAATATTGCTTCACCAATTGGATGGGGACATTTAATTCTGGGGTGTTTTTTGTTTTTTTAATTTTATAAAATACGAATGATTTTAATTTTAATTTTAATTTTTATGGACAGTGGCAAATGAAAATTTGATAATAATTTCATTCTCTGGCGATTAATGGAGGACTGGATCAATGCTCTTCTTTTTCATTTTTCATATATTTCAATTTTATTTTCTTTTTCTGGGTCGCTCAAGCATTAGTCTTTGCCTAGCTTGTCAACATTGGATATTGGGTTCGAAGTTATGACCAACCAGTTAGGGTGTCCCAATTCCCAAACTGATTATTATATTTTATTTATTCATTTATGGAATAAGGTCCCAAGCAGTAAGAGAATCGTAACTAGTGTCATGGTAATTTAGCTATGTTTTATTCATAATAATAAATAAATAAAATTCCATAGATCACCGTGTGATGCATAAATTTTTCTAATGAAGAATGAAGTAGCAAAAATAAAAAAATAAAAAATAAAAAGGATTATTTCCTACTTTAAATCTCTACTTCTCTAGGATAGTTCGATGTTTATTAGCCAAGTTCGTCCCAACAACGATAGCAAATAGAATGTTTCATTTTTTTTTCCCATTTCTTACAATTTTTAATACATTATGTTTTCGATTTTTCCATATTTTGGCTTGTGAAATTAGAAAAGGTAGCCAGATAAAAAAGAAAAAAGAAGAAGAAGAGAATCTCAATAGGAAAATCAGAATTAGACACGTGGACAATGTCTGTTGCCTTGTATGATAAACATGTGGACGAGCTCTTTTTTGGCCCCCCAAAAAAAAAAAAAAATGAGGTGGGTATTGAATATTAATACAACACCTTTTTTGTAAACTGAAAGAAGCCAACTAAAATTAACGACAATGGGAAGCAAACCCTTAAAACTGCATAGAAATTTCACATAGGACTCCAATTCCATGGCCTTGAATTTCATTGCTGCTTCTCTTCACCCAAGGCCTTCTCCTACTACTAGTCCACTATCTTTGTTCCCAAAACACAAGCACTTCCTCAAGCTCCACTCTTCTTATTCTTTCAGAACATTTGGTCAGCCAGAGGGAGCTGAAGGAAGAGTTACAGAGGAGGATCCTCCTGTTTCTTTCTCTGGTATGCAACTCCACAAATTTTTTTTAACAGCTTCTTCTTGTTGAACTTCGCTCTCATACTTCACCACTGTGATTATATTAACAGTAGAATATTAGACATATAAGTTGCTTTGTAGAATCATTTTAGCAAAAAAAAAAAAAAGCTCAGTAGAATAATATTTGCTCTAACACATTCTGTGTCCTAGAAGGTTTTGATAAGAATTTACATTTTATTCAGTGGGTTTTGTCAGGATCTCACACCCCCCCCCCCCCCCCCCCCCCCACACACACATATATATATATATAGAGAGAGAGAGAGAGATACTTTGGTCTGCTAGCTATAAAGTTTATAGCTAAGAAATATGCTGTGCTCTTCTTGTTTGTTTTTCCTTGCATCAACTAGCAACAATTTGTGGCCATGAGATTAAAAAGGGAAAAGGGGAAAAAAAAGTAAGGAAAAAAAGGGTAAGAATATTTACCTTAAAAAAAAATGAAAAAGGTAAGAATAACTATAAGATGAGAAATGACAAAGGTGTTACACATGGAGAAAAAGTGTATGAGTTGGGGAATTAATATAAAATAATGGGTTGTATTAATGCAGAAGTTTTATTGATAAACCAGGGTTTATTTATTTATTAATATTTTGGGCAAAAATTATTTTAAGGAGGCCAAAGTAAGAGTGATTAGAAATTTTTTAAAATTTATGAAGCATTGAAATAATATTCTATCTTGACAATTACAAGACAAAAAAAGTTAAAAGTTGCTTTAGCTTATGAATATATATTGTACAAATGTGAAATTAATAAATATTGTCTTATTTATTTATGCCATGAGCCTTGTAGTTCAACTTATACTTCTTCGTGTTTCCAACGGAGATGTCCAGGGTAAAATCCCTCTCCCTTAACTATCAAATTATTAAAAATAAATAACTAAATAAATACTATATTAATTGGTGTTGTTCACTAAGTATATATCCACCATTAATTTACATAAAATATCTAAAAATTCAATTGAATTGAATAACCAGGAAAATACTGCTTGTACAAATTTTATTAAGGACTATTCTTGATTTATGAGGGAAATTAAAGCACATTTTTTATTTCAAAAGCAATTGAAGTACTTCCAATATGCCCAAAAAATATATCCCATAATGATTACCTTGCAATTTACATGCAAAAGGACTCTTATTTGGTTGGTTGATTCAGAAACTCTAAATGCAGCTTCTAGCTGTATATGGTGAATATATGCTTTTATGATTTTCAACTAACAGATATCATGTATTTTTTTTTATTAAATATTTTTATGTAAATCATCATTGTGTGAGATTCTGGGAATTCAACTAGAGGTTGCAACTTCTTAACATATACTGTAAGATCATTAATTGCTTGTTCTCTTTTTCATTTTGTTACCACAGTTTTTAAAATTCCTGTCCTTTCTGAAGGTTGTAGACTCTAGCTTGAAAGTTATTATGTTTGGCTATGCAAGATACTCCCTTTACACCTCTAAATTTTGAATTGAGAAAATTTTGATTTTGATGCTGATGTGCTTATGATGTTTAATTTTAAAAGGATCATTGTCTTCTGCGCGCACACAGCTGGATCTGTTAGAACAACTCTCTTCCACTAGCTCAGCAGTTGATGGTATGTGAATTCATCCAACATAGAAACAAGCATACAAGATGTTTCTCACTCAGCAGAAAGAACATAAAGAAAATTGGGTAAATTTTTTTAAGAAAAGGTACTTTAAATTCAATTTAAGATTTATTTATGGTCTTATGTCATCACCAGGTTATGAAAGTGATGGCAGCTCCCAGAGACTTACAATCCGTGACCAGCTAGCACAATTAGTTGGAGACACAGATGATGATTTCAGCATTCCATTGGGTAAAGATTTAAAGAAGGTTAGTGCCAAGTTCTTAACCATTTCACAGAAGAGAAATATCAGAAGACAAGCTTACCTGGATGAAGTGTCTCAAAGGAATGATTCAGTTTTCTTTGCCACTATTGGAGCTTTTGTAATTCTTCCCCCTTTTATAATATTAGGTATTGCTATAATAACTGGTTATGTACAGCTTTTTCCGTGACATATATGACTTTAGAATACTATAGTGAAATTACAATTTCTTGCACTAAATTCGGAGTTGTGATGCTCTAACTAATCAGCAGCTTTCAAATTCTTTTCTTGTAAAAAAAAAAAAGATGATCTATTATTGATTTTTAAGCTTTTATCTGTCAAGTGAGTCCATTGCACTGGGTGTCAAGGCATTGGCTTAAGTTGTTTAAAAGGAATTCTTCAAAGACGTCGATCAAGTTAATTAAAGAGATATTATTGTTGCATCCTTATTAACAGCTCAGACAAGATTTCTTACATAGCATTTATACTGACAGAATCACAGCACAAGATCAAATAGGGTATTATTTTTGCAAATTAAGAGCGACCTTTATTCCAATAATTTAGTAAGTAGCTATTGAACAGAAATACTTATTTTACTGTTTTTGAGCAAGATTTCATTTTTCTCTGAGGTCAGATTGAACCGACATTTGCATCATTTACCACAAGTAGGTATAAAAAAAGAGTTGTCTTCCTTTTCTTCCTGTAGGTTTCCTGTAAGAAAGTGATATATATATATATATATATATATATAGAGAGAGAGAGAGAGAGAGAGAGAGAGAGAGGTTCAAGTTACACTTGGTGTAACTCTTATGAAATTACACCTTTTTTGTACCGTAGATTTCTAATAGATCCAATGGTTGGAAAAATAGCATTAAATGATTATTTTGTTTCTTTTCCTTATTTATGACAAATTAATTCTATCTTTTTTTCTCTCTCTTTCTTACCCAATATAAAAAGAAATTTTCTTCTTCTTTCTCTCACCTATTTTCTCTCTATTGCTTACCCAATAAAAAAAAAAAAAAGAATTCTCTGCTTCTTTCTCTCACCGTGATCTGAGCAAAGGAAGAAAAGACAAAACAAAATGATTTTTTTATGAATTAAAAAAATTACCAAATTAAGAAGCTTAACCAACGCATTGCAAGAAAATAAATCCCATAAGGTTTTTTAAGCTTTAATTTTGAGATTTTTTTCCCCGTTTAGGAGACTTGATTAATTGGTTTTGAAGTAGAAATATAAGTATGATGTTTGAGTTATGTTTTTTTTTGAGGTTTTGCTTTGTCTCTGTGGCTGTCACCTTTATCCATAAAGTTTTCTGTCATTTTCTTAAAGAGAGTATGTGAATTAGGAGATTAGGAAAATTGAAACCTCAAAACCGTTTGAAACGCAAACAAGTCTAACAAAGAAGAAGGAATGTTGTCTAACAACAGATATTTTATGAAGAAAGAGACACCATTAAACAAAATCCAATATCTAAGGTTGGCGGTCGCTTTGTCATATCTACTATCTAAGGGATTTTGACAACTTATATAATGCAAGAAGAGAGTTTTTAAGTGATGATTAGTTGAATATGTGACATTCTAAAAAACCGTTTTCATTTTGCTGTATTAAACTTGTTTTTGGTTGAATACAGAAAACCTTTTCCATGGACCTGCATTTTCCACCATAGAAGAAACGTTGTCTAACAACAGAAATTTTAGGAAGAAAGGGACACCATTAAACAAAATCCAATGAGATCTATGGAAAGTAATAAATGAGGCTAGAGAAAAACTATTATTAATTAGGTAAATAAGTGGAAAGAAATAATCATTTAATGCTATTTTTCCAACTGTTGAATCTAATAGAAATCTACGGTATATAAAAGGTGTAACTTGAACCCATCTCATCTATATATAATAATGAAATTATCTTTTAAGTGCCAAGCAACTTTTGCAGCAATAACCATAACCCCATCCCCACGTACTAGATATCCAAAAAGATGAAATTGTTGATTTTGCATTTAGTGGATATTTGATTTTTTTCATTCAAACTAGCACTCATCAGAGTTATTTTCAACAACTTATTATGAATGAAATTTAATATCATCATCATAGTCTGTAGATAAGAAAAGTTGAAAATCATGTGGATATATTTAATTAAAATGAGTTTAATAATTTTAAATGATTGTGTATAAAATGAGGGATGAACTCCTTTCAAATGCTGCATAAAACACAATTGAATGTTTTATATCCATGGATGTTGGAATGTTCATTTAACATTCTCCAGAAGTGGGCTTAGAACTGGATTTTATTTTGCATATTTATTCACAAATATTCAAACTACAGGAATTGAAACTGACCAAGGAGTTCAGTGGCTTGATGAGGCTATAATGAGCAAAGTAGCAAAATCTGACTTAAGTAAATTTCTTTTATAATTTTCATATGAGAAGTTTCCTTAGAGCTTAAAATTCTTAACACAAATTATTATTTATCCATTAAATGATTATATTGATAATTTTAATAGGAATGGGAGGCTCTCGGTTGCCCCACAATCCACTTTAGAGAGTACTGAAATATTGAGATAGGCTTGAATTCAAGGGGTTTGGTTCACTCCAAACAAAATAGTATTCTATTGTGGTATGAGTTGCATTTGAAATCATTCTATTTTGTCCTCAAATCATTTCAATTTGAAGTTTGATGAAACCAGGAAAAAAAAGACCCTTTCCCAACATTTTAGATTTGGTTTCATGAATCCTGTCTCACCAATTTCTTCATTTGGAGCTAGATCTTCCATTAATTTTTTCATCATTTTTGACTAGAAGTCCTGTTAAACTTTCATTACTCTGGGTTAGATGTGCTATTAAATTTCATCATGTGGGGCTAGATATGCTATTAACTATTAAGTCATAGACTATCATAGCATCATTGACATCTCAACTCATCTTCTTTTTTCAGACCATCCAATGTCCATTCACTACATCCAACTTCTGACTAAATCTCCCATGTATAATGTTCTCATTCCTCAACTTCATCTACTTTCATTGACTGTCATTAAGATGGAATTATTGAGCTAAATTCGCCTGTACTAGTTTTAGTTTCTTACTTTTTTAAGCATTGTAACATTCTTACTTTTGCTTTTTTCCTTTGATTATCTTCTAAATTTTATTCAAAGCCATTGCTTAGGTGAATTTAACAATTCAATTTGTTAGCAAATTCAATGCTATAATTAATACATAATTTTGCCAAGTTGTCATAACAATAATTCAAACTCCAGACTATGGAAAGCAAAAATGGATTGATTTGGATGATAACAGTGTTCAGATTTATCCCTAGATTTTCACATCACAACTTTTTTGGTCATATAACTACTTTAATGAACCTGGTCTGAGGATCTGCCTCCTACGATGCAAAGCTGAAATATTTATCTTGATTTTGTTGTACATGATTTGTGGAAAAATATTTTAACTTGTACTAAAAGTGGTTCTCACTTTTATCTGCCTCCTTTAATTGCGTATTCCTATCCCAAGTCACTGCTTTAACGTATGGGATATCCAAAAACCGTGTGCTCATTCTTTGGGTTGGGGGGATCTTGACAATTTGGCTTTGGAAGCCAGCACATATCATATTCATCACGGCAATGTTTTCCATGTCATATGAACCTATTAATAGTTAATAAGAAATACTTCCAAACTTCACCATCACTTTCTATCCACTCTAAATGCTTTAATTTGCTCTGATTTTCTTATTTAAAGTGTTCTTCCAAAGTGCTTCTGTTTGTGTGATTGACAAAGTATTGTTTTAATTGTTAAAACCATTTGAATTTCAGAGGCTAGGAAGTGAGTGTGCATCATAGTGACATTGAAAAGAGAGAGACTTACACCAAATATTGTTTCAAATGCAGTTAGGAACTTAGGATATTTAGTACTTTAAAGAATGAGGAGAATAGAAAGAACTTTGAAGCATAACATTATTTGGATCGAGTACTAGTTCAAGATTCTAAGCTTTCTTTTCTTGTACTGTATCTTCATCCTAACTAATCATGGCCTAAGGCATATATTTGTTTGAAGTAGAAATACAGGAGTAGGATTCCATTTTCTGCCAAAACACAACATCAGGATTATATGAAGGTTTGTTTATCCCAAGGATTATGAGCTTATGACTGCAGCTAATGTAAATATTTTATTTGGAAGCTCATGGGTTGTTTGCTATTCATGAAATGATGTAACTTCACTACATATCCAATTTGCAAGGTCCAAAAAGCCATGTATGTTCAGAAAATTAAAAACAATAAACATCTGTAATTTATATTATAGGAAGTCTCCATCCCAACATTTGATGCTGTATGTGCTCTTTACTAATAAACACTAATCCATTCTATGGGAGAATATCCATAGAGAAAATGAGATGAAAAGGATGAAAAGGATTTACTGTTGGTGAAATTAACATTGGCTGATTTTTATCCTCAACAAGTCAGGATCTTCAATTCCTTTTGCTTGTCTCTTGGAGAAATCTCTTGGTCATTAGGCATTATTGGGTCATTGCCCAAAACCACTCCTTGCCTTTGTATATGCAGCCATTTGTCTTGAAACAGGTAGAAGAAGGCAAGGAAAGACATCTCAGCAGTGAAAATGATAATCCAAAACCTTATACCTCTTGATGTCTTTTCATGGTAGGCTTGTAAACCTGTGTATATGTTTAGAACTCCTAGTAAGCATACTGCAGTTCCAAGTAGCCAATGCATAAAAAACCATACACTTCTTCCTTTAGACCCCCTGCGGAGAACAAAAAAGTTGTGGTGAACATGCACAACTGATATACATAAACATGTTGATGTAACAATTTTAAATGGGTATACCTCTGTGGCCTTATAAAACCAACCAGGGCTTGCAACCATATGATACCATATAGGGCTACCCCTATCCTTTGGTGATAATTGTTGAAGGAGTTGTTGAAGTTTTTGATGGACATTACTGCTCCTGCTGTGGCAATAAGTACGGCAAGTATCTGTTAACATAAAATACTTATCAAATCTATGAAGAAAGCAAATATAGAATTCATTTGGAAAATAATTACATTAATGATGGGTACAATATCTTCACTTGTATGTATTATTTCTCTACTTTGTGACTTGAGTTTGGGCCAATGCCATACCTTACATCATAATTGTGTTTTACCCACATGCTCAATTCCAAGTAAGATTTGGGAAACGATGGATTAAATAATCAGCTGGAATATTGTATTCTATGCCTTTTCTTGCTCTTAAAGTATCCATCATATTCCTTAATGACCTTGAGGGAAATTGAAGTTTACTAGCTGTGTATCCGATTATTAAGAAAATGTGGGTTAGATTAATTATTGCAAATCAGGAATCTTTTTTACTTTAATATACATTTCACCATCGCTAGAAGTCATAGAGTAGGGCATCTGCCTAGTAAACAAAGTTCAAAGCTTTATTGCTATCTGTTTGTCACACTGTAGGGATATTGTTTATCAAGTGAAAGAGGAAGGAAAATGATTATTAAAACAAACTATCATTGTTAAATCTAAATTTTTGGGAAAACATGGTAAAGTAACAGGAGAAAAAGAAAAAAACTTGCCTGCAAAATTGCATGAGTATAGAAAAGAATTTTGAGCCTTCTCCCACATTCCACTCTATTTGACATTCTGATAACAAGTATTCCTACAGGCATCAAGAACCCCATTGAAGCCCAGAGGAGAAATCCATGGAGTGTAATCTCAAACATCAGTTTCGAACTCAGCTGTTAACATAACTAAAAATCAGTTGGCTTCATTAGGAAATCCTTAGGAACAGTGGTATACAAAAGAAATAGACAACATGTTAGAACAAGAAAATGACAGAAGAATTTCCAAGAGATCAGAATGGAAGGAATAAAAGAAAAACCTTATGATCGTTGTCTTTCTTGCTTGCATGACTAGTAGTTTTTGAGTGTTCTTGAGACGAGCTGACAAGTGGTAGAACAAGAATAAAAAGACTTGCATGAATGGTGAAAAAAACCAATCTCCGCAGAACTTGCATTCTTTCTTTTCTGAAAAAGATAAGCAATGGCCACTCCTTCAAAGAACCAGAAAGCCTTTTATGCTGTTGAAGCTTCAAAATTGCAGTTTGAGAAAACAAGGTTTAGCACATCACAGTGATGTGAAAAACCGTGACACCAGCGCAAGGACCACAACTAGATTAATCCAATAAGGTTAAGGTACTTGATATCCTAAAAAAAAAAAAGCTACAGCCACTTGATTATCTCTTTCTCACTCATTCTCTATGATAGTTATAAGCATAAGTCCGCTTGAACAATGTGTCTTATGAAAACTAATGATCTTATTTAAAGGAAGCAAATCAAAAGTCTAAGTTCAAGATACCATGATAGTGTTTTGGTGTAAAGAAAGCCAAAGTGAGAACTTTTAAATAAAGAAGTGTGGGTGCTGCATGGAGGTTGATGGTTTAGGTGTGAAGATTTTTGAGTAAGGGATTAAAGAAAATGAAGATTTCAACCACATGTGGGGTTCACTTATGACAGCCTTTTTGGGATTATGGAGGAGAATGTTGAATTTCAGAGCAAAAAAGAATGCCATTTTTCAAAGGAGGGAGAAAATGCTAGAGACTATAGAGTGAACCTTGGTAGGTTGTAATAGCAAACACTATCTTTTGCCTCCCACAGTCCCACTACTGGGTATCCACTATAACAGTATGCTTGAACATAATTGATTTGTTACCATGGTAATGCTAATGCTATAAATATAAGGCAGCATTGAATTCGGTGGAGAAAGGGCCAGGATTTTGGTTAATACAAGGGGAGAAGAAATTGTAATCTTTGCTCAAAGCAACTCAATGATAGAGCATTCTAAAATAAAAGAGTTGCAACTTGCAAACATCTTTCTTTTTTCTTTTTTTCTTTTTTTTTTATAATAATTTTTTTAAATGTATTAGATAAGAGTCTGAATTTGACAAGGATAGGGTGTAAAACTCAGGTTTTACACCATCCAATAAAAGATTGTCTCATTAGTTTTTTACTTAAAATTCAATACCTTCTACCACACCTAATAACATTTTAATAAATTCCTAATTTGGTTGGATTTTCCTTTCAGGGAAATTATTGTATACTCTAGGAGTATCATAAATGCGTGCTTTCTCCTCTCACATGAATGGTGGGTCCCACTAATTAAATTCATGTGAGAGGAGGGAGTGCACATTTATGGTACTCCGAGAGTACCTAATAATTTTCCTTTCATATGGGTATTAGAATTAATTGGGAGTGGTTGTACTTATTCTTTAATATGTGATAAGATGATGTGGTATACTAAGATTAGATGAGGTAAAACTTGAGTTTTATACCACATCCTTATAGAATTTAATCTCATTAAATAAAGTTGTGTAAGTACTAAGTAAGTAGGTGTGTTATTTATCAATTAATAAGTTGAAAAAAGTTTTGGGGGAATTTTTGTAATTTGGCTAAGTTTTGTTGAGATTAGAAGGAAAAAGAGGCCATATTTTGGATGAATGTAATCAATAAGGTGAAAATTTTACCAAATTCAAACAGATCTGGAGTTGATTTATTGATATGACTTTTACGTAAGTTGGATTTGGGAAAAACAAGAATTGTCACTTCATGTCTTCAAATTGATAATGCCGATTAGAGCTCAAACAAACTACATGCGCATGTTCAAACAAAGTGGTAAAATTCACGTGAACTAAAAGGAATCCAAAATTTCTGATTTCTTATTAATAAAAACTTATATGGTGCTCTAAATTTCTAGTGGCTTGTAAAGAAACCATATTTGGGTGTTTAATGGGCGACTGACAATTACTTAGGAATAAGGTTATTGCATCAAATTCAGCAAAAAAAAGAAAAAAGAAAAAGAAAAAGAAAAAAAGGGGTTATTGCATCAAATAATTATGGGGTTGCAGGTTCGGACAGAAAAGAAAGTTGGTTTAATCCAGAATATTTTATGCACTGGCTTGGTTAACCCATTAATCCAAAGCTAACACATCTTTCAAAGTAGAGAGATCATATTGTACACCTAATTTTCTTTACCAAAAATTCTCTAACATTATATCTAGTCTAGTGAACATCATCAAGAGCCTTAACTTAGTAGCGTTATCTACCCTATTTTATAAGGAGAATCAAGATTCAAGTCTCATTCTTTCATTTGTATAATTATTGAATAAAATAAATTATAATTGTTTAAAATTGTGTAACATTTAAAGAGTTACAAACTCATGAGAGTTATAACTTTAACCTATTTTTAAAATAATTATTTACTTTCTTAAAAAAAAAAAAAGTTGCTAAAGTACCTTTATATAAATAAAATTTAAGTTAATTAGGTAAACAACTCATTTTTGCCCCCTTTTTTGTGACTAATCACTAATCAATTGGAAATGGGATCTTAGGAAGGATTTGTGAAATCTTAACGGACAAGTCGTTACGTTAATATCAAAATATAATTGGGAAACCATCATTTATTGCATTTTTTTTTATTGGATTGATTTTGCCTTTTCAATCATCAGAATTGTTCTCCAGCATTTAGGATTTATACATTCGGGTTAGGGAAAGGCTAAGCATATTGATCATAGCATAATCTAACCATTTAAATATTATTTTTGTGTCTATGTCCTACTATTCATTCAATTATTTAGCTCTTTTCGGTTAGGATTTATGCATAAAATTATTTAACCCAAAAAAAAAAAAACAAAATCTGCTTTGGTTTAATGAAAGTTTTTATGAGTGGAGAGAAAAAACAAAATAGCATAAAGAATAAAACAGAGAATTGAAAATTTTCAGATTCATACAAAACATGTGGACCAAGAGGTCCAAGACAACTTGGCTCATGCAACTTTTTGTTGTGGAATTATAATATTGATTGTAAACAAAAGCTGAATGGGGTCCCACCCTTATCAAATAGTGCATTTGATTCCTTGAACTTCATGATGATTAATTTGGAAGCTATACTGCTATACACCTGTTGATATAGATTTGTTTGCAGAGAAAGAGGTAGAAGTGCTTGTATACAGTCTCCACTATATATGTGATCCACTGAGTCCATACAACAGTGCAGAGTCTGCAGACCATTTTGAGAAAAAACAGTGAAATCTTTTCTGCACCATTCAAACCCAAAACACCCATTTGTACTAAGCTAGATTAACTTTTTAATTTACCACCATAACATCATGAAATATTGCCATAGTTGTTACTATTAACGTTTACTATTACTAATATTATTAACAAGCCCTGCATTACAATCTTCATTCACATCTCATTTTAGGATGAAATATGCAAAAGGTTATGCTGCTTGTTGGGGACCTCAAATTATTGCCTTCCTTAATTGAGATAAACAAAGAGTGACTTGTTTAGGCAGCAAGCATAGTCTATGTGCAAGCATAGTAACCATTGATCAGAATTGGTCATTTAAACTTAACACATGAGCATATCATAATATTTCCCAATGTTTGTTGGCATGTCACATGTGATTCCCACATTATTGTCCACCAAATAATCATGAGCTTGAAAGAAAATCATCAAGGTGGGTTTCGATTAATATGAGTTCATTCTGTCAAAAGTAATAAAGATACAAAAAAGCCACCTTGCTTTAATTCTATAATGGGTATGTAGAGGACTTTTTTTCCTTTTTACTAAGGAAAGCCATTCACCCTACCCCAAGGTTAAAGCAATATTGACCTTTATATCTAATCAAGTAGCTTGTATATGGTGTACCCGGCATATATGCCGGGTCACTCACACGTTGGCGGGACCCATACTGTGTGGGGCCTGCCTATGTGTGAGAGACCCGGCATATACCGGGTCCAACATATAATTTTTGCTAATCAAGTGGGTGTTTTAGAAAAAGGCTTGCTGATTGAAACTCACTAACAACCTTCTCTTTCTCTCTCTCTCTCTCTCTCTCTCAATAAAGAAATAAAAAAGTTTGGTTACAAACTAATTTGTAGCAAACAATTATAATTCTACTCAATATTTTTTATTGTACATCAATTTTGACAAATCTACCATTGGATTACATTTTCTTTTTATATTTTTTATACTTAAAAAATTTCTAAAAATTCAAATATCAATTGCTATGTCAATTTATCAATCAATTGTCATCAATCAAGTTTTGTAGTATAAAATTTTGGATAAAAAATAAGTATATGGATGGAATAGTAAATAACATTCAATTGTAACAAAATTTGACGTGCGTATTAAGAACATGCAATTCAATAGCTAAATTTTAAAAATATATAGTCATGTTAACCGATCGGAGCTGTAGCCATTGACTGCAAACTAGTTTGTAGGTAAACTTTGTCTATAATAAAATATTTTTATTAAAAGTGACTGTCATCATTTCCTTTTTTTTTTTTTCTTTTTTTGTAACAATCATATTGAGATTACGCCAATTAGAAGTACATGGAAATTTCCTTGCAATTGGGGTCAAATAATGACGATTGGTGAGAAGAAAATTAGATTCGAGACTCTGATTGTAACGTGTGTTTTCTGAATTCAGCGATTGATGTGTTTAATTATGTTCGCTTTGATATTCTACTAGCTAGACACAAAAATTAACTGTATCCTATTCTTTAGCCGAGTGTGTCGTGGGCACAGAAGTCAGCTAAACTGCTAAACTAAAGATGTTTTATGGAATCTCTGTCCTTCTTTATATAGTGAAAGGTTGCTCTCTTCTCTTCTTTATATATTAGAACTGATGTTGTTCAAGTTCATTAAACCCACCATCAGGATGTCTCCGGAGAAACTCCCTCCATGGACGGAGTTTTATATGGACTAGGGGGCAATGGCCCTCCCTAAATTTTTTTTTTTTAAAAATATTAGTATATTAATAGGTACTAATTTTAGCAATTTTGTTCAATAAAATTACACTTTGCCTCTCTTAATAATACTATCAATTCTTTTAACAGTAATATTAAAGTCACAAACCTTTTTATAACATTTTTACAAATTATTGAGGTAGCAAATTTTTATTGGTTTGTACACATGCATCACTTTTTACTTACCAATAACCACTCACCACATTAGTAATTTGTAAAAATTTTGTAGTTTTAGCATTTTTCCACCTTTTAAAAGCCATAAAAATTTAATAGATTAAATTTAAAACAAAATATACATGCCCAAAAAAATTAGCTCAACAACAAAAATTACCAAAAAATAAGCTAAAAAAATTAAGTCCAATAAACCAATTTTACCCAAAACAAACAACTTGGTCCTTTAAAATTTTTTTAACAAAAATTCTTAGTAACAAAACAGTAAAGTTAAAGACCTGAACTACCGCACACAACAAGCAATAGAGCTATACTCTAACTCCAAGTCCTAAGTCTATCCTAACTCCCTCCCCAGCCACCCCCACCCCGCCGAAATTCCATTCAAGATCTCTTAAACAGTGTCAAGAGATTTATTTTATTCTTTTAGATGAAGCTCTTTATTAGTTAAACCAACAAACAACTTTAGTGAAAATGCAAGTTGTAATGTACCAAAAACACGAAATAATAGCCTAGAACTATTCAAATACCAGTATAATTTATTCTTGGTCCATTAGAGACCCACTGGATCAATGGGCCGGCTACATAATAGAAAATAGAAAATAGAAAATAATAATTTCCCTTCCATTGAGCTTCTCAACCTTTTTTTTTATCCAAATCTTTGATACATTGTCAATATATTTTACAGTTGAATCTTTTCAACCTATACAGGAATTCTTAGCTCCTGATGAGGAACTTTTTAACCAACTCCATACCTAATCTTCCCAAATGAGATAGTTTTTCAAAAATACCTACCTATCAGGAATGGAAGACTAAATGTAACTAATGCAAGTTATCACAACTACTCTAACAAGATGCACGTCATGCACAAAAGCTGACGAGTAAGCATTTGCGAGCTTGACCTCCACACTCGTCTGTCATCCACAGGGATGGACAGGTAAAAATGGGCATACTGAACCCACGTTACAACGCTTGCGTCATCTAAGACTCTCCTACATTTACACGACTGCTGACTAAAGGATAACTCCCATCTCCTACAAATTAGTTAAGGGATAACTCCCACCTCCTATAAATCAATTATGGGGTAGTTCCCAACTCCTACAAGTTAGTTGAGGGATAACACCATATCCTTACAATTCAACTAATGTGGTCATCCATAGACCCCTATATAAACACCAAGACACCCCAATTTTGAGGTACGCAAAAAATACCATTCGGAAACTCCTTTAATGTTCATAGAGATTATTGTGAGTTTCTAACTTAACTTTTGGAGGGTCTTAGGTCGACACCACACTGGTGCACTCTGAAGGTATCTTTCATTTTGCAAGTTTCTGACTCTTTACCTTTCACTGAAGATTGTGGGTTTGGATGATAGACCTACTGATGATTTTGAGCATCATCAACCCCCATATATCCACTATCTATGGTGGGCTAAATCCAAATCTATTTTTGATCAAGAAAAGTACTATTAAGTTGCAACATGATTTATACTTTGTTTTGGGTCTATGAACATATAGTTTTGGGAGTTACTGAGATAAAGCATATGTGTGTATGTGTGTGTCTATATATATATATATATATATATTATATAAAAGCTAAAACATAGTATTTATTGTTGTTATGCTCCTGTAGAGCCACCTCATCTGTCAAGTCATTAGCCACATCATTATTATTTTTCATATTTATTTTATACCTTTACTATTTTTGACAATATTAAATATATAAATATATGGCTTTACAAATTCATCTTAAACGGTTTTAACTTTACATATTCATTTACTTTAATTTTGATATTTATAAATAAATAATAAATCAATGAAAAATTAAAACAAAAATATTATCTATACATATTCATCTTGGATGGTTTTAACTTTACATATAATTTTACATTTTTTATTCTCCTTTATTTTGATTCTTCTTATTCCCATCCTCTTACATATAAATTTCTCTCTCTCTCTCTCTCTCTCTCTCAAATTTTTTTTTTTCATTTTTTGTTGGATTATTTTATTTTATTTTTCTTGCATTTCTACCTTTGATTGATGAATATTTGTGTTCTTTAGAACTCTACTTTTAGTTGTTTATAACTGAAAAACAAATTCAATTAATGTATATGTGTGTGAAACTCCCTCTTGAAGACTTGAATCCCGACTCTTACCCCCCACACCTCATAAGCACTTATACTTGTGGAGTGACCACTGCACCAAGGGTATGCAGTGGTTTTTTACAACATTGTTAATGATACAGTATTGTTACAAAGTCATTAGTTAGTTACTCTGAATATTCATTAACATTCATATCTTGGTAACTTAGTAAAATGGTAACTATAGTGACAGTTACGGATATAGTATTGTTAAATATCTACTAGTTAGCATTATTTGAATCAAGTTGCTAGATTTTCTACGAATGAGATCACATTAAGGTATATGTTTCAATTGAGAAAATTCTTTAATTTTAAAATAATGGATATTAGTATTATCATGGAAAAATTAAAGCAAAAGAATACCCAAAGGGTTAAAGAGAAAAAAATCCCCAAAGGTTAAAGAGTTTATTAGAGAGACGAGTGTAAAATAGTTTTGAAGAAAGGTTGTTTATCAATTGATGGGAAAAGAGAAACATAACACAAAGAAGTCTGAATTTTTTGAAATTGATTTGCAAAGATGTTAATGAGCCTTTTTTCCAAAATTATTAGTTTTCTTCAATATTTCAATGAGTTTTACCAAGAATCTTGTATCTTAATTGGTTGACACCTCATTTTCCAATTAAGACGTCCAGGATTCAAATTCCTCACTCCTAACTATTGATGTTTAAAAAAAAAAATATTTCAATAAATTTCCTTTTAAAAAATTGTAATCTTTAGTTATTTTATAAACAAAATAGAAAGACACTAAGAGTAGTGTAGTGATTTGATCATACTATATATATATATATATATATATATATATATATATATATATATATATATATATGTATGTATGTATGTATGTATGTATTTACAAATTGAAAATTGTATGATATAGTGGCTAATATAGATAGACATGTTTCATGCCTACCAAAAAAATGTAAATATCCTTGAATTATTTTATTTTATTTTTTACATTCTTGATTGTGTGTTGCTATATATATATATATATATATAATTCCCCCCCCCCTTTTTGTTACACATGGTTTCAATTGTTGTAAAAACAACTAACTTTGAGTTAGAATACCATATTTCAAATAAATTGTTTCTCACATAAATAAAAATATTTGAATTGTTTCTTATATAAATCTTAGAAAAATGATATTAAAATTTCATTATAGTTCAAATAATTAAGGGTACACTACATATTGGGTCCTTAACTTTTGTTGTAAATGTCAATTTGGTCCCTAACGTTTCAGAGGTATCAGTTTAGTCTTTAATGTTTTGGTATTGTGTCAAAATAGTCCTTGCAGATAAGTGATGGATGAAATATGCTAACATGACTAACAAAGATATTAAAATATTATTATTATTGCCAAGTAAGTTGTCACGTGCTCTTCAATTAAAAAAAGAAAATAGAAAGCTAATTGATTGGGAATATAATCCGCTGTGAAAGGAGAACAAAGGGGAAGGGGGAAGAGAGATTGGAGAGTTTAAGAGTGCTCAATCTACGGTGATAGCGACCCACCCATCCATGGCGAAGCTGATATAGCTAATTGAGAGGCCCAGCTGAGTGGAGATCAGTACCCCATCCATCACGAAGCTAGCGCAACACTCTCCTCATCACCGCCATCCTTGTCTTCTATGTTTATTAACCGCTTCAGCACAACGTTCCTTTGTTCTGTCACTCATCTCATCATCCGCAACGACAAACTCAATCAACTCATCAAGCGCTTGAAGAATCATTCAGTAATATATTACTAGATCGTATCTATGTGACTATGTCCTCCATATAAGTCAACAACTATTATGCTTTTCACAAAATTTCTATTTTATTATATTGTGTTTTGATTTTGAATTTGAATTTTTATTATAAAGTAGTATATCTTGTTGTTATTCTTGTTTGAAATGTATCTTGAGGATTATTTTATTCGTTTAATTCTAATTTACAATAGTTTTCTTTTGGATTGTTTATGAGAGCATTCGTATCAAAGATTTCAAAAATTTTAGCATTTAGCAACTCAAAAAGCCACTTTATTAATTTTAAGAATTCATTTTACAATACACCTAACATCAAAGGTTCTATTTTTACCTTCATCTCATTAAAATAATATAAAAAATTTATTAAAATAAAATAAAACTTCCAACAAAGTTCATAGCAACCAACCACTTTAACCACCACCACCACCACCACCGTGGCAGCCACAACTTAACTCAAAAAAAAAAAAAAAAAAAAAAAAACCACCATCATCAACAACCCACCACAAAACCCATTAAAATAGACCAACAGCACCAGCCACAGCAACCACCATCACAATCACAAGCCACCTCCAAAAAAAAAATCCACCAAGACCACCACCATCGAAAAGAAAAAAAAACCCACCATTGCCTACCATTACCACCATGACCTGGAGAGAGAGCAAACCCACCGTGACCCACCATTACCACCATGACCCACCATAGCACCACCACCATAACACACCGAACCCATGACCCAAAATCCACCACCACCATCATAGCACAACAAACCACGACCCAAAACCATTTACCACCACAACTTTTTTTTTTTTTTTGGAGAGAGAGAGAGAGCTTGAGCAAGAGGAGAAGAAGAGAGAGCAAAAAGAGAAAAAGAGATAAGAAAAGGACAAAGGAAAAGAATGGAGGAGAAGAAGACAGCAAATAAAAAATTTTTTAGAAGAAATAGAAATAAATATTATTTAAGAGGAGAAGAGAGAATGAAGTTTTTTTTTTTTTTTTTAAATTTTTTTTAAAGATTGTTGCAATAGTAAAAGCTATCAAAGATGATAGATTATTGTAGCTTGGGTGCTAAATGTTTTAGCTTTAGCATCATTGATGTAGGTGCATTTTATTGTTTGTGTTGCTAAAAAATAGCATTTTGAAAGCTTTGATACGAATGCTCTTAATTCTGTAATCGTTGTTTTTGTTGTTAAAATAAATTATGGAAATATAGAAATGGATTCAGGACCTTTGTTTTAGTTTTTCAGGATTTTTTTGAGAAAAAAATTTTGCTTGCCAGTATCAGTTTTGCCGTAGATGGGTGGATTGCTATCGCTGTTGACTGAGCACTCTTAGAGTCTACAATCTCTCTTCTCCCTTCCCCTCATTCCTTTCTCACAATGAATTCAGTTCTTAAATTATTAGGCCGAGAGTTTTTTTTTTTTTTTTTAATTAAAGGACACGTGGCAACTTACTTGGCAAAAATAATAATATTTTAATATGTCTGTTACTCTTGTCAACATTTTCCAACCACCACTTAATGACAATGATTATTTTGACACAATACCAAAAACTTAGGGATTAAATTGAAACATTTGAAACGTTAGGAACTAAATATTGACATTCATTGTAAAGGTTAGGGACCAAACATGTAATTTACCCAATAATTAAGATAACAAAGTAAACATATTTATTCTATCAGTAATCTTTCTAATTCCAGATAATAGGTACATTTTCTTTCAATAGGTAGGCACCATTTCAATCAATAGACACCTTTTGACTTTTTGTTAACTGCTCCTTATTGCACTACATTGCTACATAAATTAATGTCATGTATATATTTAAAAATATCAAACAGTTGTGACTTTTCATTTTTCAATAAGCACATTTTCGGTTGATAGACACCTTTTAGCATATCCAATATGAAGGGTTATGACATTTTAATAGAGACTTTTTGGTATATCAAATTTGAAGGGTTATTACATTTCAATAGGAACTTTTTAGCATATCTATTACAACCTATCTTATATATACCTATATATATAACACCAAGCCGAAATGTTTGAATTTTTGTTGACCATTCCTCATTGCATTACGTGGCTACATAAATTAATGCCACGTATACATTTAAAAACATCGAAGAATTGTGACTTTTCATATTTCAGTAGGCATCTTTTTAATTAATAGGCACATTTTCATTCAATAGGTACCTTTTTAGCCAATAGTCACCTTTTGACTTTTTGTTAACCAGTCCTCATTGAACCATATGACTACATAAATTAATGTCATGTATACATTTAAAAACACTGCACAGTTGTGACATTTCAATTTTCAATAAGCCCATTTTCGGTCAATAAGCACATTTTCATTCAATAAACACATTTTCATTCAATAAACACATTTTTGGCTAATAGGCACATTGTCGGCCAATAGACACATTTTGGTATATCCAGTATTAAGGGTTATGATCTTTCAATGGAGATTTTTTGGTATATCAAATTTGAAGGGTTATGACATTTTAATAGGCACTTTTTGGCATATATATTACAACATATCTTATATATACTAATATATAAAACACCAAGCCGAAATGTTTGACTTTTTATTGACCGCTCATCGTTATGCCACGTGGCTACATAAATTAATGCCATGTATACATTTAAAAACACCGAACAGTTGGGACTTTTTATTTTTCAATAGGCACCTTTTTAATTAATAGGCACATTTTTATTCAATAAGCATATTTTTGGCTAATAGACACATTTGACTTTTTGTTAACCGCTCCATATTGCATCACATTGTTACTGTTAGGAGATATGTGGGAATTGTTAAAGACATATGTGATGTAAATTGGCTAATCCTTTGACAAAACACACTTTACTTGCAGCCATGCAAGTCTGTCCAAGAAACAAGTGAAGAAGTGTTGTTCATTAAAGCTCGACAGATGTTATTGAAGCTCTATAGAAGTTCGACAAAAGCTGAATCTGTCGAGAATTACGAAATTAGAATTTTTAAATCTGATTTCATGCATATCCATGAGTATTTGTGTAGGGTTTCTTTTCTCACAACCCTAGACATATATAAGGATTATTTTAAGAGCTGTCACGTGTGATGCAAAAGGAAGGTTGTTGCATTAGTTGTTACATGCATTGTGTGACCGGAGACAGAAATTACCCTAGTTCATCATATTCTCTGTAGAAGCTACTGCGTCTTTACGCCAAGAGTTTTATGACCAAGGAGCTTCCTAATCTTCATTATTGGATGAATTGAAGAACTTTGCAGCCAACATCTTCCTTAAGTTGGTGTGTTAGTCACATACTAGGATCCGTGCATCATTGGTTAGTCACGTACTTGGATTCGTGCATTGAAAGGAAAGATTGCCACTACAATACAAGTCCAATTGGGTATTGGTAGGGACGGAGCCAACACTTGGAGTTAGGGGGGGAGACTTTGCTGCTAGATGTGTATGGCGGCTCCGGCCTTTGAGTCTACTGTTTTACTACTAAGGATTTTTGTTTAAAATTTTTTAAATGGCCAAGTTGTTTGTTTTGGGTAAAATAAATTGATTGGGCTTAATTTTTTTATTTTTATAATTGGTAATTTTTGTTGTTGGACTAATTTTTTTGGGCTTGTATATTTTATTTTAGATTTAATTTATTAATTTTTTATGTTCTTTAAAAGGTGAAAAATGCTAAAATTACAAAAATTTTACAAATTACTAATGTGGTGAATGGTTATTGATAAGTAAAAAGTGATGCAAATGTATGAACCAATAAGAATTTGCTACCTCAATAGCTTGTATAAACATTGTAAAAACGTTGGTGACTATAAAATTACTCTCAAAAGAATTGATGACATTATTAAGGGGGGCAAAGTGTAATTTTTTTGAACAAAATTGCTAAAATTAATACCTATTACTATAGTATTTTTTTTTAAAAAAAAAATTTAGGGGGGGCATTGTCCAATAACAGCTCCATCCATGGGTATTGGAGTAAAGGTTCAACTATAGGTTGGTATTAGATACCGGGATTCCTTTTACTTGTAATCGCTTGTTTTGATAATAATGGATTCTAGGGAGTGGTGACCTTAAATTCACCCAGTGGGGTTTTGCTTCGGTAGTTTTCCCTATTCGTAAACAAATCATCTGTGTCAAATTTATTTTCCATTGCACTTAAATTAGTTGGTGATTTTTTTGTGCTACCACGCTATTGCATTTTAAATTGACTTAATTAATTCACTTAGGTAGTTAATTAATTAATTTGCCAAAATGGGTCAATACATTTTTGGCCTATCAAATGGTATCAGAGTGGACACACTCTGATTAGGGTTAATATTTGCTGTGTGATCCATTGACCCTTGTTTGTCATGGATAGAGGATAATCTCTTATTATACCTCTTTTATTTGATGGCACTAACTATGCATACTGGAAAGTACGCATGAGAGTTTTCTTGTAGTCTTTAGATGAGAAGGTGTGGCAAGTTGTGGAGACTGGCTGGACTAAGCCAAAGGAAGCATCGGCTGATTGGGATAATGCAAAGATTAAAGCGGAAAACTTTAACAGTAGAGCATTGAATGCCATTTTCAGTGCGGTCACGAATAAGGAGTTTAAGAAAATATCCTCAACTGAAACTATAAAAGAAGTATGGACCATCCTTTAGAAAATCTATAATGGGACTAAGGCTGTCAAGGATTCAAAACTCCAAATGCTCACTACTAGCTTTGAGGAGATAAAGATGGAGGAGGATGAGTCTTTTGATAAGTTCTATGCTAAGCTGAAGGACATAGTTAACTCAGCCTTCAATCTTGGGGAAACTATTCTTGAACCCAAGGTTATAAAAAAAGGTGCTAAGGTCTCTGCTTGAGAGATTTCATGCCAAGATCACTGCTATTGAAGAATCAAAGGATATTGACTCTATTCCTTTGACGGAGCTGGTTGACAACTTGCAAACCTATGAATTGAGTTTAACTAGAATTGGGAAAGGAAGCAAATGTAAGAACATGGCACTAAAGGGAAAATGCAATGAGACATATGAGTCTTTTGATGATGAAGATTTCAAAAAGTTCATGAAGAGTGCCAATGCGAAAGGATTTGATAAGGACCGTAAGCAATCCAATTCTTCTTAGTTCAAAAGCTAAGACAAAGGAAAGAAGGATGCTAAGGATGACGGTCAGTACACTATTCCCTCCGGACCAAAGTGCTTTGGATGTCAAGGTTTTGGACACATGAAACAAGAATGTCCAACATATCTCAAGTCTATTGGGAAAAACAAGGCTTTTGTTGCTACCTTGAGTGATACTGACCTTGAGATTGAATCAGATGACAGTGATGACGAGGGAATCTTGAGTGCTTTCACTACTACAGTTGATCCTATTGAAGGGGTTACAGAAACAGAAGATGATGAAGAGGACTTGGTGATATTTAAGTTTAAGAAAATGGACGAACAAGATGACATCCATACAGCCTATGCAAAAGTGTACAAGGTTTTCTGAGAAGCATGAGAAACTATATAGATTGGTCACCAAGAAGCTGAGTGATGTGGAGCTAGATCGAGCGGAACTCTCTACAAAGGTTGATGAAACAAATCAAACCATAGGAGCTTTGCATTCAAGAACAACTTCCTTGCTGAAAAGACAAAGAAGCTTGAAGTGGAACTATCCCAAGTTAGAGCTCAACTGGAAAGGACTTCTAATGCAAAGCTCGATGATATGCTAAGTTTTCAAAAAGATGTTTCTAATAAAACCGAGTTGGGGTATGATTTCTCTTCTCCAAATATTGCCTCCTCTAGTACAACTGTGTTTGTCTCACCTGCTGATAATGTTAGTTCTGAGAACAATGAATTTAAAACTGAAATAGCTAGTGAGAACTTAGATAAAGGCAAATCTATTTTAGGAGCACCCCCTAAGGTTGAAAAGAAAGAGACTAGAAACCCTAGGACTAAGAAGGTTAACAACAAAAAGTCTCAACCAAAGAAGTCGCATCCCTGTCATCACTATGGAGCTTCAGGGCATACTCGTCTAAATTGCTACAAGCGGTTAGCCACTCAACAAAGTAATAGTATGCTCTCATCTGAAAACCAGAATTAGTTTCCATCCTCTTTTGCTCCTCTTGGAGATATTCTCAATGCCTTCATGTTCCTATAAAACTTGAATGGTTTCAATAGACACCTTTTGTTATATTTAATATGAAGTATGACCTTTCAATAAAGATTTTTAGGAATATCAAATTTGAAGGGTTATGACTTTCTAATAGGCACTCTTTGGCACATATATTACAACCTATCTTATATATACCTATATATACAACACAAAGCCGAAAAATTTGATTTTTTGTTGACCACCCCTCATTACACCATGTGGCTATAAATAATATAAAGCTAAAACGTTTGATTTTTTGTTGACCACTCCTCATTGCACCACTTGAATACATATACATTTAAAAATACCAAAAAATTATGAATTTTTATTTTTCAATTGGCGGCTTTTCAGCTAATATGCGTATTTTCATTCAATATGCATATTTTCGGCCAATAGGCATCTTTTAACTTTTTGTTAACCACTTCTTATTGCACCACATGACTACATAAATTAATACCATGTATACATTTAAAAATACCAAACGGTTGTGATTTTTCATTTCTTAATAAGCACATTTTCGATTAATAGATGCCTTTTTATTTAATTGGCATATTTTCGGCTAATAGGCATTGATGAAGTACAAATTCTTCAGTCGAAGTAAATACGTCCAGATGGAGCCGAACCCTTGGCTATGGAAATGGTGAAGCAACTCCCTCAAAATGGTCACCGGTGTGGTGCTTGCCACAACGTCTCCAATGCCAAAGTCAGTATGAGAAAACTCTTTGCAAAAGAGTAAATAATATAACAATGAGTATTTCTAGGAGTGTTTATGTACCTTATGTTGTCGTTGGGGGGTTGTATATATACATTCCCGTAGTCCCTAGCCATTGTGACTGTTATGGTGGTTTTAATGACTCTTTTGGTAACGCCTCATGGTTAATGATATGAGCTTTGATGAGCTTCCAACGATTTATATAGCTATCCTTGTAACTATCCGAGACATTTATTTGACTGCATTGAATGGCTTCTCTACCTTCATCAGTAATGTAGTTTGTATCATCAAATGAATCTGGTTAATTCGTCTGTCTATATTGTCTTGTGGGTTTGGATGAGGTCATCCATACAAGCTAAGTTCGTCAATCCCCATCAGTTGCCCTCGGATTTTGTGGTCGTCGTGACGTGTCATGACGATCACAGAAGATGAAAGGTCTATGGGCTGTACATGACTCTTGGGATTTCGTTTCGCATTAATTGCATGGTGGTGACGCCACACACGACGTGGCCATGTGGCACATTCTGATTGGTGGAGTTAATGCTCCAATTGTATGACCCTTGGGTTTCCAGCTGAATTTCAGTTTTTTGAGCCTTGGTTTTTAAACTTCTCCTTCCTCATTTTTCCCCTTTACTTCCAATCATTGCTCTGAGTGTTTTCTTCTCCGATTTTTCTCTGTGATTCCTCTCCAATCTTTCTATGTGATTTTTCTCCGAACTGGTGCATGGCAGAACTTTTTTGTATTTTCTTTTGAGGTATGTCTTTCTTCTCACTTTCTGCTTCTTTTCTCTTTTCGGCCTAGACATACACTATAGTAGATTTTTTATTTTCTCTCCCTTTTCTTTTGTGTTTTTTTTTTGGATTTTGGGGTTTTTAGGACTTATCTTTTTCCCTTTGTTTTCTAGTTTTTCCATGGTTAGTGGCTCTGAGGTTAGGATAGCTTGTCCTTCAATTTCCTTTCTTTTTGTGCGTTTTGTGGGGGGGGGGGGGGGGGGGTTAAGGGTTTTCCCATATCTTGAGAACTTTGTTTTTGAGGGTAATAGTCTAAGCGTTGCATTGGCTGATTTCTAGCCTTTGCTTCGTCAATCAATTGATTGGTTCGAGAGTTTGGTGAGAGAGCAAGAGATCATGTCTGAGGTGAGATCGAGCGAATTAGAGACTAGGTTGTCCTCTAATGATGGTCCGGTGGAGGCTGGGGGCGATATTGCTGTTTCTACTCCCCGAGAGGTTATGGATTTTTATGCCCTTGACAAGGTGTGTGGCTTAGACGCCATCACACTTTCTAGGTTTAAGGATAGGTTTCAATTTCCGGATAGGGTCAGGGTCCATCTACCTAGCGAAGAGGAACAGGCCTGCCACTTCTTCCTCGGGGAGGTATGCTTCTACGAGGCTGCTTTTCTATGTGGTCTTAGGCTTCCTGTCCACCCCTTTGTTAAGGAGCTGCTAAGCCACTTTGGCATTGCTCCCATACAACTTATGCCCAATTCGTGGAGGATAGTGGTTAGCCTAATAGGGATATGGTTGGCCGCTACAGACGGTGACATGATCAGAGTGGATGAGCTCGTCTACTTGTATCGTTTAAAGGCGTCTAAGGAGCACGGGTGCTATAAGCTAGTGCCATGGGAGAGAAGGACTAGGATTGTTCGTAATTTGCCTTCGTCCTTCATATACATGAAGTCCTGGTTCTTCTTTGTGTTCGGGGATGATTAAGAGACGCCCTCTAATGAAATTTGAGGTGATCTCCCAAGGCTACACTGTTGGTGGAGTACCCCCAATTTAGGTGCGTCATTATTTCTCCTTATCGTTAATTTTTGTTGTGTTTATTTATCATCACTAACCCTTTCACTCATTGTCTCCTGCAGTTAAAAGACGGCCTAAGCTTAAAAGCAGGTACAGGGGACGTGTTGAGAAGGTGATTGAGTACGCGAAGACAATTGAGGACTGGGATGATCTTGTGGACCTACAGACTCTCACCTTTTATTGCTTAGGCCCGGAACCGTCTGCCTACGTCCTGCAAAACATTAATATTAAGGAAAAAAAGAGTAAGTGTTAATCTCGTCACTGTCGACTTTTGTATATATACCTTTGCTCACGTGAGGTTTTTTTTTTTTTTTTTTTTTAAGGAATGATGATGAAGTTCAATCAAAGCATGTACGCCCGAATGAGGGTTAAAAAGAACGAGCCCCTGTCCAATCTTGGGGTCAAAAATGTGAAGGTGACAGATAAGGGTGCCTTCGTCACACCTGCAACTTTGGCTACTCCTAGCATTGAGACAGCGAGGACAGCCTCCCTAACCACCTCGGTTGAAGAAATCCCTCCTCAATGGAAGAGGCAGCGGATTGGTGATAAGGAGAAGGAGAAGGCCGACTCCCATTCGTCTAATGTTTGGGGCGATGTTGGGGTCACGATGGCTAGGGCTCAAGAGATTTTTACTACTGACGAGATGAAGGTATTCTCAGGCTCGTCTCCTAGTGAGCTTGTGGGTTGTCATTTCCACAAGCTCGTCCAGGTAATGAACTTGTGCAAACTTCATTTTCCCTTTTTTTTTTTTTTTTTACGTTGTTCTGAGATCTGGTTCTCCTCTCTCTCTCTCTCTCTCTCTTTTTAGGTGCTAGGGTAGAGCCTCCATCTTTCCTCGGAGTATCTTGCTTAGGAGGCTAAGGTCGAGTCTGCGGTGTCTTGGGTGGCGGTCTTGGAGGCATAAAACTCAAAGTTGAAGAAAAAGTTGATAACAACTATAGGTGAGGCTAACCACGCCAAGGAATAGGCCAAGACTCTAAGTGATGACCCCAGGGCTGAACGAAAGTTGATTGTGGAGAAGGACGAGCAACTCCTAGCTGTCAAGGAGAAGATCAAAACTATAGCTGTCAAGGCCGTCAAAGGTTTCCAGCAGACTGAAGAGTACAATATTGTGCTCTTTAGTTGGTACTTCAAAGGGTTTGAGCTTTTGAGAAGATATTTTATTAAGCACCCTTCTAGAGTAGATTTGGAAAACTTGGACCTTAAAGAGGTAGACAAGGAGATGGCCGCTAACGAGGCTTCTAACTCTACTGCCCCTGATGGTGATGCCCCCGAGAGTGCTCTTCCTCCTCCAACTGGTGATGATGCAGTTGCTAACGCATGACCCTATTACTTGTAAAAAATTTGCCTTCTCTTTTTTTGGGTGTCCATTATGTTTTGGGCCTTTTGTAAGTCTAATTCCAGAACAATTTTTTCTTTTTCTTTTTAATCTGCTTTGAGAACAATATCTTTAGCCCAGTGTTTATGGGCCTTTGGTTTATATGTAAAGACAATGACAATTGGGCTTAAATTAAATTAGCAATTTGCATACTTATTTGTTTGTGATTTCTGTTCCTATAGTTTTTCTTTTTGCGTCAACGTTCTGTACTTAGCAAAGAATTTTTAGTTGTGACCTTCCCCCCCCCCCCTTTTTTGTCAACAATTTGTTCCTATCTACGCAGGCTCTGTTACTTGGGGGTCTTGTCATTCTTTTAGCTTCATTAGTAACTTACATCCGTCATTGGCGGAATCTTGTTACTTAGCCAAAATTTTTTTTGACTTGCACCCATTTAAGGAATCTTGTCATTCTTTTGGCTTCGTTCGTAACTTACATCTGTCTTGGTGAAATCTTGTTACTTAGCCAATTTTTTTGTGACTTACACTCATTTAAGGGATCTTGTCATTCTTTTGGCTTCGTCAGTAACTTACATCCGTCTAGGCGGAATCTTGTTACTAAGCCAATTTAATTTTTTTTTTTTTTTTTTTTTTGTGACTTACACCTATTTAAGGGATCTTGTCATTCTTTTGACTTCATCAGTAACTTACATCTGTTTAGGCGGAATCTTGTTACTTAGCCATTTTTAGGCGATTGTCATATTACAAGATTTGCTCTCATTAAAACATTGGCTGAATAGTTCTTATTATTGCTTTCGAGAATGAGTACTATTGTCTGTTACATCTATTGGTGGTATTTCTTCAAGTGCTCAATATTCCATGGTCGCTGAAGTCTCTGCTTGTCTAGGGTCTCTAGGTGATAACTGCCTTGTCTAAAGTAATGAACGACCCAGTAGGGTCCTTCCTATGCTGGGGTGACCTTGCGCAGGATGAGATCTCATATGTTAAGTCGTCTGAGCTTCACTCTTTTGTTGTAGTACTCGGCCATCTTCTGCGGGTACTTCATCATTTTGTCAGAGGCTTTCTCTCTTACTTCATCTATACAATCCAGGTTGACTCATAGCTGGTCGTCATTATTCTCCTCGTGGAACATTTCTCGTCTGATGCTAGTTACTCATACCTCAACCGGGATTACTACCTCGGTACCATAGGTGAGTCTGAAGAGGGTTTCTCCTGTTGGGGTTCTTGTCGTGGTCCTGTAAGCCCACAAGATGCTGGGCAATTCTTCTAGTGAGGCACCCTTTGCATCATCTAATTTGGCCTTGATAATCTTGAGTAGTGTCTGATTCGTCATCTCCGCTTGTCCGTTTGCCTGTGGATGTCTCAGGGATGAGAACTGGTTCTTGATCCCTAGGCTTGAACAGAAGTCCCTGAAGCTATGGCTGTCAAACTGCCGCCCAATATCTGATATGATCATCCGTGGAATCCCGAACTTGCAAATTATGTTCTTCCACACAAAGTTCTGGATTCTGGCTTCAGTGATGGTTGCTAATGCCTCTGTTTCGACCCATTTTGTTAAGTAATCAATGGCGACTAGTAGGAATTTTACCTGTCCTTTACCTTGAGGCAACGAGCCGATGATGTCGATTCCCCATTGTGTAAAGGGCCAAGGGGAGGATATCATCGTCAGTCTCTCTGCTGGAAGGTGTTGGACATTCCTAAACCTTTGGCACTTGTCGCACTTCTTGACAAGCTCCCTTGTATCTACCTGCATTATATGCCAAAAATAACCTATTCTGATAACTTTACTTACCAGTGATCTAGGGCCTGCATGGTCTCCACAAACTCCTTTATAGACCTCCTCTAGAACAAATTTGGCTTCTTCTTCGTCCACACACTTCAGGTAAGGCATGAAAAAGCCTCTCTTGTATAGTATGTCGCTCAGGATTATGAATTTGGCTACTCTCTTCCTGACCTTCCTGGCTTCCTCGAAGTCTTGAGGGAGGTGCCCGTCCTGGAGAAAGGATATGATTGGTATCATCCAGCTATTTGTGCTCTGGATTGTGAATGTGGAGATTTCCTCAACGCTGGGGCGTTTTTGGACTCCCATCATCAAGCCCATGCTCGCCACTCCTTCTTTAGACGATGCTAACTTCACGATTTCGTCTGCTACCATGTTCTGGCTTCTAGGGATCTGCACAAATTCTACTTTATCAAATTTCTGAGTCAGATGCTTCGTCAGCCTGAGGTATTTCTGCATTCTTTCCTCCTTTACTTCATATTCTTCCTTTATGACGACACATACTCCCTCCCCCCTCTCTTTTAGGCTAACGAACTATTGATCTGTACTATCCACTGTTTTGTCTCATTGGTGAGGCTGTCCTCGTCCGGAGGGTGAACTCGGCGATGAAGTCCGCCAAGGCTTATGCCTTAATAGCTATCCTAGGGTAGTATTCAATATCGAACTGGCTAAATTTAATTGCCCACTGGACCATTCTCCCTGCCGCTTCAGGCTTGTTCATGGACTTCTTGATGGGTTGATCCATCATCACCAAAATGGGGTTCACCAAAAAGTATGGTCTCAGTTTGCGCGAGGCTACTATTAATGCGAATGCAATCTTCTCAATCTTGGGGTACTTGGCCTCAGCACCTTGGAAAGCTTGACTAATGTAGTAAATTGAGAGTTGCGTCTTGCCCTCTTCTCGAATTAGGGTTGCGCTCACGGCCGTGGCTGATATTGCCAGATATAAATATAAGTTTTCCCCTTCTTTGGATGGACTCAAGAGGGGTGGATTGCTTAGGTAACGTTTGAGTTCTTGAAATGCTGCCTCGCATTTGTCAGTCCAGGTGAAAACTTGCTTCAATGTCTTGAAGAAGGGTAAGCATTTGTCCGTCACCTTAAAGACGAACCTGTTGAGTGCGGCAATTATTCTTGTGAGCTTTTGGACTTCTTTGACGGTCTTGGGTGATGTCATGTTGAGTATGGCCTTCACCTTCTCCGGGTTTGCTTCTATCCCTCTTTGGGACACCATGAATCCCAATAATTTCCCCAAGGCTACACCAAAGGTGCACTTATTAGGGTTCAACTTCATCTGGTATTATCTGAGGGTGGCAAACGTCTCCTTCAGGTCATCCAAATGGGTAAGTTCTTCTTTACTCTTGATGAGCATGTCGTCCACATACACCTCCATATTTCTGCCAATCTGCTTGCTGAACATTTTGTTTACTAAACTTATAGCAATAGAGCCCCTGACTTGTGATGAAAGCAGTTTTCTCTTGATCTTCTTCGGCCATTTTGATCTGGTTGTATCTTGAGAAAGCATCCATGGACGTCAGTAACTTATGCTTAGCTGTAGAATCCACTAGCTAGTCTATTCTCGGTAGAGAGAAACTATCTTTCGGGCAGGCTTTGTTCAGGTCCGTGAAGTCCCCACACATTCTCCATTTCCTGTTTGCTTTCTTCACTAGGACAACGTTTGCGAGCCAATCAGGATAGTAGATCTCCCAGATAAAGCCTGCCAACAACAGTTTGTTTACCTCGTCTGTAATTGCTTGGTTCTATTCAGGGGCAAAGACTTGTCGTCTTTGCTGGACGGGATTTCTTTTGGGTCCATGTTCAGTTTATGCTGAATGACTTTTAGAGATATGGCTGGCATGTCCTCATGACTCCACGCGAAGATGTCCAGGTTCTCTTTTAGGAACTGGACGAGCTTTGTTCTTATCTCGGGACTTAGTGTCGTCCCAATTCTTGTCGTCTTGCTTGCCTCTCCTTCAACCAATTTCACTGTCTCCAAGGCTTCCACTTTATCTCCTTCCTTTTCCTTGATCATCCACATATGGTTCTTTTTTGTAGCCAACACGGCCTGATAGCACTCTCTGGCTAAGACTTGATCTCCTTTTACTTCGCCAACACCGTTCTCTGTTGGAAAATTTACTTTTAGGCAATAGGTGGACGTGGCTGACTTCCATCGGTTGAGTGTGGGCGTCTCAATAATCACATTGTAAGACGATGGGCAATCTACCACCAAGAAGTCTAACTGACGAGTCAAATGCCTCGGGTAGGTCCCCACTATTACTGTCAATGTCACTATGCCCTTGAGATATACTCTGTCTCCACTGAAATTGACGAGGGGAGAGTCAAATGGGCGCAATCTTCCTGGATCAAGCTTCAGCTGTTGAAAAGCAGGGAGGTAAATGATGTCTGTAGAGCTACCGTTGTCCACGAGGATCCTCTTGGTGTTGAATCTTTCTATTATGAGCACCATGACCAAGGGGTCATTATGAGGCTGCTTCACTCTCCTAGCATCTTCCTCATTGAAAGACATGTCCTGGTTCGTCCATCTTTGCTTAAACGGGGTGTTATGTGAACGCTGTTCACTTGCCTCTGACATGCTTTCCTAAGGGATCAAAATGACCCGCCTGTATATGGCCCGCCTGTGATCATCTTTATCTCCCCGATTATAGTTTGCGAACATTGGGACGTGTGATTCTCGTCTTTGGGCGAGAACTCGCACCGATTCTTATCATCGTCTTTGAATTTGTTGGACTCTCCCTTCTTCACATACCTCTGCAATTTCTCTTTCTGTATAAGCTCCTCTATCTAATCTTTTAGGTCCCTGCACTTTTCAGTTAAGTGGCCATAATCCCTGTGGAACCGGCAGTACTTCTTTTTGTCTCTCATATTAGACAACGAATGTAATGGCCTTGGCCATTTAAGATAATGTTCATCCTTAATCTACGCCAAAATTTTATCAACAAGCATAACTAAAGGAGTGAATTTTACCGTTCTAGGAGTTCTTTCGTCTTTCCTTTTACCCCTGTCATTGATTCGACGATCCGGACGCTCCCTCTTTTCTCTTTTACAATCGTCCTCCTTCTTTCCCTTTTCTCCCGGCTTTTCTACGTCCCTTATGGCCACTAATGCATCTTCGACATTCATGTATTTTTGTGCTTTCAGGAGCATCTCTACCATCGTCTTAGGGGGATTCTTCGCGAGCAAACCACAAACTCTTTGGACTTCAACCCCGCCTTAAAGGTAGTCAACTGTACTTTGTCATCAGCTTCGTCTACCTCTAGGGTTTCCTGAGAAAAGCGTTTCACGTATGATCTCAGTGTTTCTTTCTCTCCTTGTCTAATGGTGAGTAAGTGGTTCACTGGCCTCTTAGGGCACTGTCCTCCGACAAAGTGGCGTAGAAAGGTGTTGCTTAACTGCTTAAAGCTGTCGATGGACAAAGTTGGCAACTTTGTGAACCATTCTCTTGCAGCCCCTTTGAGAGTGGTAGGGAAGGAACGACACAGTATCTCGTCAGGAGATTGTTGAAGGCCTAATGTCGTCTTAAAGGTGTTGAGGTGGTCTTGGGGGTCTTTAAGTCCGTCAAACGGCTTAAGTTAAGGCAACCTAAATTTCGATGGCACCGTGCATTCCAGGACCGCCGTAGTGAAGGGCGAATTTGTTGCCCTGACCATTCTATCTAGGCTCCGATCTGTTTTCTCCTTAATAGCGTTCCTCAACTTGTCCATCTCTTTCCTCATCTCTCAAAGAAGATCTGAGTTTTGTTCATCTGGAGTAGTAGGTCATCGTCGGTCACTTCTTCTATGGCTATCTCCCTTATCCTCTTGGTTGGTTTTGGATCGATTCTCCTCACGTTGAAGCCGTAGCCTCATTTCCTGATTTTGTTTGGTGAGCTCTTCAACAGTGGCCGCAAGAGCTTGGACTTGCTGAGCTAAAGCTGCAGAATCCTAGTTGGACTCCATCTGAATATAAGAGCTGATTGGAAACTACGCTTTCGAACTTGAGTACGAAAATGTCGTCCCCACAAACGGCTCCAAATTGATGAAGTACAAATTCGTCAGTCGAAGTAAATACGTCCAGATGGAGCCAAACCCTTGGCTATGGAAATGGTGAAGCAGCTCCCTCAAAATGGTCACTGGTGTGGTGTCTGCCACAATGTCTCCGATGCCAAAGTCAATATGAGGAAACTCTTTGCAAAAGAATAAATAATATAACAATGAGTATTTCTTAGTGTCTATGTACCTTATGTTGGCGTTGGAGGGATTGTATATATACATTCCCGTAGTCCCTAGCCGTTGTGACTATTATGGTGGTTTTAATACCTCTTTTGGTAACGCCTCATGGTCAATGATATGAGCTTTGATGGGCTTCCAATGGTCTATAGAGTTGTCCTTATAACTGTCTAAGACATTTATTTGACTACATTGAATGGCTTCTCTACCTTCGTCAGTAATGTAGTTTGTATCGTCAGAGGAATCTGGTTAATTCGTCTGTCTATAATGTCTCGTGGGTTTGGATGAGGTTGTCCATATAAGCTGAGTTTGTCAATCCCCATCAGGCACCTTTTGGTATATCCAATATAAAGGGTTATGACCTTTCAATAGAGACTTTTTGGTATATCAAATTTGAAGGGCTATGACCTTTCAATAGACACTTTTTGGCATATATATTACAACCTATCTTATATATACTTATATATACAACACAATACTGAAACATTTGACTTTTTGTTGACCACTTCTCATTGCACCACATGACTACATAAATTAATGCCACATATTCATTTAAAAACACCGAACAGTTGTGACTTTTCATTTTCAATAGGCACTTTTTTCAGTTATTAGGCAGCATATTTTCGGCCAATAGGCACCTTTTTGACTTTTTGTTAACCGCTCCTTATTACACTATATGGCTACCTAAATGTCACATATACAATTAAAAACATCGAACAGTTGTAACTTTTCATTTTTCAATAGGTACCTTTTCAGTCAATAGATACTTTTTCATTCAATAGACATATTTTCGACTAATAGGCACATTTCCGGACAATAGGCACTTTTTAGTATATTCAATATAAATGGTTATGACCTTTCAATAGTGACTTTTTGGTATATTAAATTTGAAGGGTTATAACCGTTCAATAGGCATTTTTTGACATATATATTACAACCTATCTTATATATACCAATATATATAACCCAAAGCTGAAATGTTTTACTTTTTGTTGTCCACTTTTCATTGCACTATGTAGTTACATAAATTAATGTCACATATACATTTAAAAATACTGAACAATTGTGACTTTTCATTTTTCAATAGGCTCCTTTTCAATTAATAGACACATTTTCATTCAAGAGGCAAATTTTTGACCAATGGGCATCTTTTGACTTTTTGTTAGCCGCTCCTTATTGCACTAAATGGCTACATAAATTAATGTCACGCATACATTTAAAAACAATGAACAATTGTGACTTTTCATTTTTCAATAATCACATTTTCAGTTAATAGACACATTTTCATTTAATAAGCACATTTTTAACCAATAGTCACATTTTCAGCCAATAGACATCTTTTGGTATATCCAATATGAAGAGTTATAAACTTTCAATAAAAACTTTTTGGTATATCAAATTTGAAGGGTTATGATATTTCAATAGGCACTTTTTGGCACATATATTACAACCTATCTTATATATGCCTATATATACAACACAAACTAAACTAGAGACGCAACATTACGTCTTTTATTTGTTCTCACAAAAAACTAATAAATAAAACAACATTACTTTCTTCTGCCTAACTAATAAAACTTTGTGCTATTGCTTTCAATATTTTTAAAAGAAATATTTCATGCATATTTGCTTTCTACTCCAACTAAAAAATAATGATTTTTTCTTCTTTTTAAAACTCCTTCAATAGCTATTCCCGTGCATCACACAGGTTAGCAACTAGTATAATATAAAACCGAAACATTTGACTTTTTTTTTTTTTTATCATTTCTCATTGCGCCACTTAGCTACATAAATTTATGTCACATATACATTTTAAAACACCAAATAGTTGTGTCTTTTCATTTTTCAATAGGCAACTTTTTAGATAATATGTATTTTTTCATTCAATAGGCATACTTTCAGTCAATATGCACATTTTTCATTCAATAAGCACCTTTTAATTCAATAGACATATTTTCAGTTAATAGACACATTTTCATTCAATAGGTACATTTTTATTCAACAAACACTTTTTTAATCAATAGGCACCTTTTAGTATATCTAATATGAAAAGTTATGATCTTTCAATAGACATTTTTTGGTATATCAAATTTGAAAGATTATGACCTTTCAATAGGCATATTTTGGCATACATATTACAATATATCTTATATATACCTATATATACAGCACAAACTAAACTAGAGACGCAAAATCTTGTCTCTTATTCCTTCTCACAAAAACTAATAAATAAAATAACATTACTTTCTTCTATCTAACTAAAAAAATTATGTTATTTCTTTCAATATATATATATATATTAATTTCCTGCATTTTTGCTTAATACTCCAACTCAAAATAATGGCGTTTTTTTTTTTTTCCTGAAACTTATTCAGTAGCTATTCCCATGCGGATTAGCAACTAGTTTATATATATATATATATATATATATATATATATATATATATATATATATATATATATAGTACTTTAGCCTAATCTAAGTATATATGTGTGTGAAGTTCATTTTTGGAGACTTGAATCTTGGCCCTTCTCCTCATACCCCACAAGCACTTATACTTATGGAGTGACCATCGCACCAAAGGTGTGCGGTGGTTTACATATCAATTACTAGTTTAATATATATTACATATATATTAAATAACATGCCACCCACCTGAAAGACATATCAATTACTTTTATATATATATATATATATATATATATATATATATATATATATATATATATATATATATATATATATATATATATATTTATATATATAATTTCCCTCTCAAATACGAAACATAATAACCTAGAACAATATTTAATGAGAACATCAATGAGATTTTCAAGCATAACAAAGTAAAATTATATAGAAATCATCTATAATTTGTATTTGTTTTCATAATCAAAATTTGTAATTAAATTACTTACTTAACATTGGAACCATAAATTGAAGTACTACTGTTTATATAATATCCTTAATGTAAACATTGGATACAGTGAAAGCAGTAAATATGTAACGTCTAACCATTGAAAGGTCATAATTTTTTAAAAAGAGTTTTAAGAGTTTTTCACTATTGGTGAACTCTCGATTAAAGGCTTAAATCAAGGTCCTGACAGACAAGCATCTAATTAGATAATTACATATGTGATGATTTTTGCCCAAATTATAGCACAATTATTTTTAATACAAGAAGAAACATCAAGTAGAGAAACACAAAAATCAGCAAGGTGAAATACACAATAGTATTAGGGGTCTGACATTATTTTACTTTCCTTGTTACACAGACAACAACAGTTCATAAAACAAACAGCTGCAGACCAGAAATTTGTTTTGCTTATGCCATCTACTTTGAAGTTGCATAGGGTGTAGTCTCATATTTACCATGCCACCTGCAATTTGGTTTGAAAATAAAATTAAGAATTCATTTTCCCAATACTTTTGATTGATTCAGTAACACATATATGATATAAGTTGGGCATTGGAAATAAAGAAGCTGCACTAACCTGCTTTCTTCCTTTCCTGGAATCTGGACCTCTAAATCCTCTTTGAATGGCTGAAATACCAGGTCTACCTTCTCGTCTTCAACTTTTTCCAGAGACGGTGGTTCCCACTGCCATAAATTAATATTTTAGATAGATTACTTGGCAGAAGTAAAAACATGGCCAAAATTTCCCATGTTTGCTACTACCAACATGCAGAGACATGGCCTAAATTTCCCATTTTTGCTGGTCGTAGTAGTAAACAAGGCCAAAAGTTTTCTACATAAATTCACTCTCAATTGAAATCTAGAAAGATTGAAGCATAGAATAGGAAAATTTTGAAGCACAACACACACATAAAGAGAGAGAGAGTACCTTCGGAGCATTATCCTTGTCAATGGTGAGAGCTCTTATACCCTTTTTGTCAAAAGAAGGAGACAAGTTTATTTCAAAGTTGTAGAAGACAAAATATGTTCTGAAAGATGAATCTAAAACTCTATATTCATACATTTTTGTTTAGTAATATAACTGCAGAGATTACCTCATAGACATCCTCAGAGATTGAGGCTCGTAGTATATTCATTGTTAATCTAAATTCCTTTTTCAGATTTTCAGGCAGTGTTTGCTTCCTTCCGTCACGAATCTGGTAATATTTAACAAGAATTTAAGGCCACATATGCAAGAACTACCACAAGGAGAGAGCAGGTCTACTTCTTAAAGCTGATGTTAATTTATAATCCTCTTTGAGTAGTGAAAGGCAAGTGCTAGGTGTTATCTTATGATGTTACCATCTTGAGAGTCATTAGACAAAGTATCAAGCAATTTTTAAGTTGAAAAAGACAAAAATTTATTAGAAGATAGAACACGACAAAGAATAATAAAAAAAGAAAAAAAAATGCAGAAAAGGGAGTAAGAAGTGGGGGAGTACTCTACTCTATTCCTACCATATCCATAATCCATAATCTAAAGCAAATTTGGATTTCTTTTTTGGTCTTCAACAGAAAGTTCTTCATTCACTTTATACAATTCCATTTGTGTTCAGGGCCACAGGAACAGAGAAGATAACTTTCACTCATAATCATTTTGCACACTGGATGAGAACAAATTTGCAAAAAAGTTGTGGATGAAAAGATAAAGAAATGTAATCTAGAAACTAAAATGTCAGGATGATCTTTGATGCTTGAAATACGTAATCTATACTACACTAGGCATTCAAACTTTGGAAATACTCAACCAAAAACAAAAAAAGCTTCAAAACAAGAGGCTTTTCAATATACAACTTAAATAACTAACTCCCCATTGTTGGTCAGTTAAATGACTCAAATATGACAGAACTTTTAAGTCACAGGACATGAAAGAGTTCATAGATGTTCAATTCCACATCAGAGGCACAATCCTTGAAAGAATAGAGCCTTTTACCTTGAGGTGAGTTTTGATGTGTAAGTCTCACATGTCTTTTATAAAGTAATGTTATATCCAACCAAAGATCAATGCAATCAAATACAATTTTTCCGCATTTCTTTTTTTTTTTTGATAGGTAAACAGAAAACTATTATTAAAGAAAAATTAGAAAGAGTACAAGTTGTTCACGATGATGAACAACTGGAAAAAAGAACAAAAAACACAACAAAAGAAGCAATCAGGAAACTAAGCTAAGGGAAGACATAAACTCAGAGAGAGAAGAACAATCAGTAAAACTTTCCGCATTTCTACATATACAAAATCCCATCAACAATTATTCGGTCTATTATTCCTTGTGAAGCATTCAATGTAGAACAGGAACTTAGCATAATATCTTTTAAGAATCAAATTGCAAAAACCCATTACCGATCTTAGTGTTATTTTCAATCCAGTAGGAGATGATCTTTTTAACCCCTTAAGAACTGCACCTATCCATCCATTTCCTTCTTTGCTTGCCTCAGCTTCCTGAAAAGCAGCTTACATAAAGACTGGCTAAACAAAGACATGGACATGCAACATTATGATGAACTTGTCCAATGGAATGTGCAAAGGAAAAAAGAAATACTTACAAATGATTTTATTATCTCTGCCACACTATCCTTGGAAAAGCACCCATCAATTATTGACTTCCTGAAAAGTCACCAAAGCTGATTGTTAGTGATATTATGCAGCTGATAATATTTTGGGTTCAATTAGCAATAGCAATAGCACATCACAGGTGCCAATAACCTATGGACCAAATGACATATCCTCCACCCATTAACAAAAGGTAGATGGTGAGGTTACATACATGTTCATTCTTGTTTTTGTATTAACGTATTAAATATACATCTGTATATATGCATCACTGGTTAAGAAATTAAGATCAATTACTTGTTCAATACACTATCCTCATCAAGTTGAACTTCCACCGAGAATTCTTCAATTGCAGATTTGACTGCATTCTTGTCACCAGAGTTCAAGCTTATCAGACGCTTCTCTAGCTCGGGCAGTTTCTGATATACAGTAGACATGGTAAGAGTAGAGCATCATAATATCAAGTAAACTGATAATGGATCATTTTCAGCATCTTTAATTGACTCCAGCTTCAATTTGTTATCATAGGAATATGTGTACCATCAATTCGTGTGGCATTAGCAGTTCATGGAATGAGAAATTTACTGAAGCTTAATTCAATTGAGAAGCCATCGTGGTTGTAAAAAGTTCATCACCAACACAGACAATACAGAAACAAATAAAATTTCTCTGAAAGTCATGCATACAGAGTTATAGTCACTCTTTCAAATCCTAAAACACAAAAACATAGGCAGTGAAAAGGTGTGCTTTCCATAACATTTGGCACAAACAATATGAACAAAGTCTATGACCCTAGATAAAGTTAATTGATGGGAGCAAATTCTTAACAAATTGAAGTAGAAATCTGAGGCTTGAGTTACATTAATTATAAAAATGATGATAGGAAGTACACAAATTCACACCTATTCAAAAAGAGTGGAAAGTTATTGCTTTATCATTTTACTTTTCCATGCCAGATGGTAACATGTGTTTACATATTGTAACATCAGCTTTTAGAAGGTTTTGACGAAGCCACTACATATCTGATGGACACCAGCCAGCATCCACATTCCATGTTAGTTACTTACATTTACATACCCACTGATAAAATTAGATAAGCATTACTGAGTAGTAAATATCTAGCTGATGGTTACAAGACAAGTTTTTGAGACAAGGGATCATAGTCAACAAGAGTTCTCAAACTCACCTCGGAAGGGACAAAATGGGTTGCCAGTCCAGCTGCCACCAATTCCTTACCATTCAGCCTAGCTCCTGTTAAGGCCAAGTATTCCCCTGCAAATGTACCCACATGGTTCTAATTATTTATTTGGGAAACAATTTTCTCTTTTCATATCTTAAAAATATCAACTTTTCTTTTCTTATATGATAATCAACAAAATTCGATGTCACAACAGATCAAATAGCTCCCTCTTGAATAGAAGAAAAATGGAAATACATGTTTACCCAAATGCCCAGGGAGATGAGAATGAATGTATGAGAAGCTGCAGTCAGTGTGAAACCCAATACTTGCTTCTGGAGTGGAAAATACCTACTCGAAGCATTCAAGAAATGCAGCACAATGTAATAGTGTTAAAATACAGAATTGAAATCAAGCCCAAAAACTCAACCCCACCCCCCCAAAAAAAAAAAAAGTTGCACACAGAAGAACATGTAAATAGGATTAAGTGCCCACAGTTTTTTCTGTGACAACTGAGAACTTCATTGGGACCATCAAAGATGCACCTCCACCCATTGAAATGCCATGCACAAGAGCAACCTGTTGATAGCTTTAAAATTTGAGTAGCACTTTTTGACAAGATAGACCAGGCAAAACTACAGGGCAAATTGTATTTTCTTTACATTTAGGGCATAGTAAGGATTACAAATTCAAAACAGTACCTGGGTTTTTTTATAGGTATGAATGTGATAACAAAGCCAATACATTCTATAGACCACTTCAAGGCAGGAGTCCTCTGCCAAAATGAAATTCATAAATCATAAGTAACTTGCGTGCATGTGTGTGTGTGATTTGTGGCATAAAGAACCATATTAAGGAAGTCAGGAAGCAATAACTTATTGTAGGCTAGCACACTTACTTGACTTTCTTCCATCATAGAACATTTTCAAATCTCCACCAGCAGAAAAAGCTCGGCCAGCACCCTGGATAAGATATAAGACCCAAAATAATAACCTCACTGAATGAAAATCAAAGTGCATAGAGATAAACTCTAAAATTAAGTTATCTATACAACCACATTGGCATAAATTGTGTTTAAACACATAGCACATTATGATTAAAACAAACCAATATTACCAACAATAATTCAGATTTTGCCAGAGGAGACAGAACTAACCTTGATTATTATAAGCTCTGCTTTGTTGTCCTTCTCCCATTTTTCCAAGTAATCTGCTAGCAGAGAAACCTGATTGCAGTAAAAGAAACAACTACTTAAACACAAAAATGATTCCAAGAACTCAAACCAAGTCAATGTGGGTTGAGTGTGTTCAACATACCACTTTAGATGAGATGACATTTAATAGACGAGGCCGGTTTAAGGTGATCAACCTTACATGGTCTAGTTCCTCTCCAAGAACAACCTACAGATTAATTACAATAAACCACATTTAGTGTTTAATAAGGCATACTTTTGTTTTACCACCAGTTGCAAGAAAATCCAAGTATAGATGATAAAATACAAACAAATAAAACAATACACAATAGTACAAGACGTAAGTATATAAACATGGGGAGAATCATCAACCCCACCCCCCCCCAAAAAAAAAAAACAAATCATATCTAAAATCAAAATTTGCTTGGAAAGTACCTCCTCATTTGGAATTACAACTTCTTGTGCCATTTAATTGATTGATTGAATTTTGGATTCGACGCCAATAAACTGCATAAATATACAACTTAAGATCATGAGAATGCCAACTGGGTATACAAAAATTGATTGAAAAACAGAAATGAATTTACTTTGAACAAAGAATTAGCTTCAAATAGCCAATTGCAAAAGTGGGACAATAAAACAGTTTATTCCATTCTTCAAATAAAATTAAAAAAAAAAAAATTACAGGCATAATGATTAAAAATTTAAACTTTAAACTCGAAAAAATAAAACCCAACATCCAACAATTGCCAAGGATTTAAACACATGAAGCTAAACATCAAAGTGGAAACACAGACAGAAGAAAAAAAAAAAGTCAAACTCACAAGAGCAGGAGAGTCTTAGTTTTAATACAAGAGAACCCAAAAACAGAATGCCCAGAAGAAGGGGATTTATAAGAAGAGAAAGAAAAACAGTAGTGGAGTAATTCCTGAGGTTGTCTGGTTGGTTGGTAGCTACTTCATGTGCTTTAAAGTCTCTCCCCATTCTTAACCATGGGACTTTCATTTACCTACCACCATGCATCTTCACATTTTGTGTGTGGGAGTAGTTTTGGGTGTGATTGTCACCAAACTCTCCAACCTTTTTAAAAATATGATTAATATTGTTTTTCATTTTGAGGGTGAGATTTGAGATTGTTAAATATTGTTTAATTTGATATAATTCCTTTCTTCTTTTGATTTTAAATCTTTGTTTGGGACTCTCTTTTTTAATGCTTTTCAACAAATTCTTTAATGATTTGATAATAAATTTATGATTGTGAGCTCTCGTTTTAGTTACCTCATTGTTTTTTTTTTAATTGCTTTTCAACAAACTCTTTTAATGATTGATTCTGTAAAGAAAATGAAACCTTTTAATCATTTTATAATAAATTAATAATCGTGAGCTCTGGTTTTGGTTAGAGACAGAAAGATTAGTGTACACAATGTTTGAGACAGTTGTGTTAGAGATATTATGAATTTTATTATATTTTTTATTATATTGATTTTACAAAATAATGTGTTATTAATCACAATAATGTGATTACCAGAATATAAATGTTGAAAAATAAAAAATGTAATGATAATTACTTTTATTTTAATTAAAAATCTCATCATATTTTTAAATATGCAAAACTATTGTGTTTTGATTTTTGATTTAATAATCCTGTAGATTTTATTTCAAAGAACTTAGCCTATATTTTTTCACTGAATAATAGAATCTTTTTTGAGTTAGACAAAAAGATTTCAAGAAGAGGGCATAGGGTGAGGCCGTGAGGGATTCCAATATATATGCTGGGCCTGGGGTACTCAGCGTTTCAAGTAAGTTTTTGAGGTAGGGCCCATAATGGGCTCAGGGCTAGGATTGGGCCATTAAATTCTAATTTTACCTAGCCCAATCATGGTTGTTCTTTGAGATAAAAAGAAAAAGATTTGGTTTGGGTCGCTTAAACACATGTCCACAGTTAATCATGTATTTGCATCGTGTTCCATTCAATGCACTAAAGTATAAGTATAGGATGAAAGTTTTATCCAAAAAGCAATACCACCTTTTTTTTTTTTAGTCTGATCAGTTGAAATATTAACGACATAAATATTTTAATTAATAATTATCTATTAAGTGAAATTAATATATCCACTTTTATAAGTTATAACCTTTTTCCCCTTCCCTTTTTCTATAAATTAATTAAGAACAAAAGAGTTTAATTGAACTCTCTTCCGAAAGTTGGTCGGCTTAAATGGATCTTTCACACAAGAACTAATTATAAAATAAATAAGTAATTATATTTTATCATCTTAAATTATATCACAAATTACACTTTACATTTTAACTTTTCAAAATGCACAATTAACACCATAAACTATAACTTGTGCTATACTTTGCACCCCGTTTTCTTTTCTGCCATTATTTTGGATAGAAAACCAAAGTTTAGGATGTAAAGTGTAATCGAGAATATAGTTTAAGGTGGTAAAGTGTAATTTCTCCTTTATTTTTAAGGAATTGAGAAAATGGGAAATTAGATATTTTCACATGTGACATACCTTTTTGTCTAAGTTGACATACCTTTTTGTCTAAGTTAATAGCCCAATTAACAGTGTAGAGTAAAGTGAAACACATGTTATAATTTAAGGGGGTAACTGTACATTCTAAAAGTTCAGAGGGCAAACTATAATCAAGGGTATAGTTAAGGATAATAAAATGTATTTTTTCAGAAGATCCTTTCTAATATTAGATATAGCCAAGGAAAAAAAAAGTAAAAGTGAAGGGAAAATATAGAAGAAAAAATAAAGACAACATAGAAAACATTAAGTCTTTAAGAATTTTGGACAACTAGACAACAAGAACAAAATCATATATATATATATATATAGATGACAACATTTAGGTACAATACTTTATGTGCTGTTCCTTAAGTTTCCCTCTTAAGATTCAGCCATGTGACTACTTAACTAAAAAATACACTTTCATCTCATGAGAAAAAATTCACATGGCCGAATATTAAGAAGGGAATAACCATACCTAAGTATAAATATATATATATATCGAAAGAAATTGAAACTTGCTAAATTGTACAACAACAAAACAATGAGAGAGAGAGAACATTTTTTGGAAAATGCTTCAGTGTATTATATTTCACAAGCTTAACAATACATTAATCCACATCTATTTATATAGCATAATTACACTACACTAAGAAACTTCTAGAGGCAAAAACTGTTACAACAGACTGACAATTATATTCCAAATTATGCTCCATGAAATTAGGAGTGACAATTGGAAGACAGTTATGGCTCAACTGCTCACTGAAAAGCCATAGCTGAAGAACCAGTCCTTGATAGAAGTAGAGCTTTTCTAGAACGATGACTAATGAAGAAAACTTGAACCAAAACAACCTTGTTTCTCATTAAAGCTAAGTGACACCATTTTGTCCAAATAAAACGATATCGTATCATAGTCAAATAGCTGTTAACTAGCCTTTAGCTTCTTCCTCCTTTATTTTCAAATTTTGTTCCTTTTGGCTGTTAGTACTTGCTTTCACATATACCCCCACCCGTGATTAGTGAATTACAACTCATACTTTGTAGCCTTGGAATTTTTTTTTCTTTAATTTTAAAAAATGAATGTAATGTAATGAATAAATAAATAAATAATAAAATACCTCTAATGTGTTTGGGGGTTTCTAAAAGAAGGAATGAAAATGAAATGCAAATATAATTTATGTTTGAGATAATAAGCTCATATATTCATGAGTAAATATCATTGATATCTTGTATAGAGACCTTATGGGAGGAGTGCGGGAAGCCAGTGGAGCATAAGCGCAACGTAACGGCATGGCGAAACTGCTCCCACGGATGTGTATGCACACAGCACACTACTGAACAATGTAAATTCTCTCTCTTCTCTCTCTCTCTTTCTCTCTCTCTCTCACTTATTGGATAGATTGACAATCCTCAGCTTTACTTTTACTACTACACTCTTTATCTTTTTATATATATTTTTTCTCAAGAAATACATAAGAGGGAACCAAATGAAATGAGCATTCCCTTACAAGTTACAACTATTACATTCCTTTTAGCTAAACTCCCAAACAGAATAATAGATTAAAATATCCTTCAAAGATGATTTTCATTTTATTTATTTTTATTATAACTGTAAGAATACTCTTATCAATGCTTGTATAGTATAAAAATAATCACATTTTAGCCAATCAAGTTCAAAATTCATTCATTTTAAACCACGTAATTGTGTAAAAATACATTATTGCTACAGTTATTGTATGCTAGCACTATTCATTTTGTATTTATTTATTTTATTCTTTCTTTACGTATCTAAAGATGAAGAAAGAGAGTGAATGATGGTTGTTGTATGTAAAAAAATTAAAACAATTAAAAAAATTAAGAAAAATTGATATATTAATGAAATATAGCGAAAAATATATAATTTGATGTGAAGTATTCTAAAAAATGAGTATGTAAAATAGAAACAAATTCTGATATTAAAATAAACATTAATTTTTACACAAACTAATGTTCATCCATCCCATTTTCTTCACCAACCCCATCTATACATTACCAAGAAAAATGATGAGTTCAATGGTCACTGAGTCCATCTTAACAATACATGTTACCATATAATGTCAAGATAAAACATCATTTCCTTTCAAAATGAACTGTTGCTACGCTATTAAACCAATCCAACTTTGAATTTCCTTATTGAATTGTTGATTTTTAGGTTTCCCCCACCCACCCTCCATTTTTATGAATTTATAATTTTATATGATAACCAGACTAGTATTTATAGGCTGATGCACATTCAAATCGATTCAATTTAAAACAATGGTCATGACTCAATAAACCCTACATAAGTACATTTAAGACATAATGTGAATTATATCATCTTATCGTGCAAGCGAATTATGAAAATTTTATAAAAATTAGTAAATAGATTGCTATACAAATATTTGAAGTTGATTCTAAATAACAATTAAAACTAAACTAAACTAAACTTTTTCGCTTCTTCCTTTTTCTTACGTCCACTAGCTGAGGCAATGGAGAGTTTTAAGTTGTCCTTTTATTTCTTTGTTAGAATGAAATAAAAATACATTTTTTACCCTATATATTTAGGATAATTTTTCATTCTAGTCCAAGGAGGTATAAAAAAATATAATTTCATTTTTAGTGTGAGTTTGGATAGCGGTAGGAGTGGCGTTTTGCGCGTCTGCATTTTTTTTTATGGGTCCCGTGCACTGTTCACGAGACCCGTAAGTACATAATTTAGCAAGTTTTGCTTTAAAACTGGGTCCCATGACACTATTTACACATTTAAAAATTATTTTGCTACAATGTTTTTAATTTTCAGTTTTCAGCAATAAGTGGTATCCAAACACTCTTAATATTTAACATTATTTCAATAACATGTACTTTTAGTCATATAACCTATTTAATGAATAAGTGATTTGTTTAAATAATACACGTGAATGATTTCATGAACCACCATGTAAGGAATCAAAGAAGATTCATCCAAATCAGTTTGGAATACAACTTTCTCATATTCAAATTTCAATATAGTCATTCCTTTGGATTCTATGACTAACATGATTGTTAAAACTTAAAACCATCTAAGCTTGCAATCTCTACCATATATGACTACTAATCCAAATTAAAATATGCCACATACCATGTCATATATAAGAAGTCTAAGTCAAGAAATATCAAAATATTCAAATTTTTGATGTTGGAGACTTGGGAGTATAGTAAAACCATAGGGAGATGGTGAGGTCACGGCTTCAAATTCTGATTACGTTAGTTTCAATAAGAGGTTACTCGACTATGCTTGCACTGGAGAGACCTCAATTTAAGTTTAGTCCAAAGTTTTAACATAAGCCCAAAGCCAAACTCAAGGCCGAAAAATTCCAATTCAAACTTGGAGAAACTTTGGGTTGGACTTGGACTCACAATGTGGGTCAATGTAGCTTGCCCAATACGACTCCTATAGGCTCCATGCGGTTCTTTATTTATTTATTTTTTCTCGAAAATAAGTAGGAGAGCTTTTGAAAGTCAAGTTGTTTGTTAAAGATAATGGGGTAGTATTAATTGCCAGGTTAGTCATGATGAGAGTGATGGCTTTTAATATTTGTTTAATACTATTTTGGTTGACCACGTGACAAAAATGATGATACCTGGCAGCTTGTTAAGGAAGCCCATCTTCTTGACAAACAGGTCAAACTTTGAAATTTCAAGTTTTGTGGTCTCTGCTCTCTCTCTCTTCAATTCCTAATTGCACTTAAGGACCGCTATTTCTTGTTTTGGAAATATGTGATATTCACGTACCTTTTGAAACTATCAAGAACATTCATAAACTTCACGCATGAAATCTGTATATTGATGAATAACAACATGAGTTATCAGATCAAATCCAAAAAGAAATTGAAAAGTTCTATAATTCTGAAATGTTAAAATCTAAAGTCTTCAGAAGTCCTTCCATTCATGTTCTGCTTAAGAAATTTGCACTAAGGTAGATGAAATGACACCTTCACATGAACCTCTAAATGTGACCTTGTTAAAGATATATATTCCAATTGCGTTTATGTTGAGAAAGACTGTTGGACATAGACATGGGTTGTCAGATTGATGAAAGTTTTTCTACTAGCCAAGATAGTATGGCTCTGGGTTTATATGGTTTTTTATTTGTAATAGTCCAAGAGGCTGAATTATATTTTAAGGTCTAGCTAGACCTAATTCTAGCTCCTATAATCTTTATATATACCTTACTATGATTCATTGTAATACATATAGTTCTAATATCAAAGATGTAGCCATCAAGGACTTTAAATTGTAGATGTAAGCCGGTAGACCAAACTACGTAACCCCGTTCTCTCTTTTTTTCTGCATTCTCCTTACAGTATTTTCTATTTCATTTTAATTTCAACAGACCTCATCCATCAAAAGAAACTATAAACCATCCGTTAAGCTAGGCACAGCTTGTGATAAACAGTTATACACAAAATAGCTCAATAAACGTATTTATGAATTCATCAATTGTTATGGTGGGACTTTCCCTGTAAGTTTTCTTGATGGCTTCAGTTAGACACGAACGATTCAAGCAAGATGCCTTCAAATGACAGTCCTTTTATGCATGCAATATCAACTCATTTAGCAAGCCACACTTCAAACATCCTTTAACAAGTGTGAATTGATGCAAGAGAATGCTTGGACTAACTCTCCTCGCCAGACAAAAAGCATGGTTGTGAACCAGAACTTCAACAGTAAAGCTTGATTCACTAGTTATCTATATAGGAAAAGTCTTGTTGTAACCTTGAAAAACACTAGGAGATAATCTCTGCATGCACAGTGATGCAACCCTACCACAAACTGAGTATTAAAAGAGAGGGATATCAGTCATCTATAGATTTTGCCTCATTTGGAGAACCACACCAGGCCTGTCAAATCCACACACAAAAGTGTTTGTCTACATCAAAGTTGACATGAAGAGCAGCATATAATACCATTAGGAAGCTCATCCCTTCTTTAAGCTTCGACTGACTGACAGCTTACTGGTAAAGCTAGAATTACTGATTTAAGAAGATATGATGATTAAAGGAACAGAATTGCAGGAAAAGAAGATTTAAAGGAATAGCAATTGGATCAACTAGTGCTCCAAAACTGTGTCAATTTACGACAACTAATCGAAAATAGGAAATGACAGAAAAAGATCCAAGAAAAACACCCTAGTAGTTGACCCACAAGCAAGTAGAATGCAGAAATTCATGTAGAAAATCCCAAATAGTTGAGATAAGGTTTCAGTAGTTGTGAATCTACAGAACAATGATATAATAGGCCTTGCACCAATTATTTTAGCTAATTTCTTGTATACAAGTGTTTAATACCAATCAAGAACAAGGGATCAGCCTCAATTAATACTAAAGTAAATACATCATATCAGTATAGCATCAGTGATCCCTCAATTAAACAACAATTTCAAATCAAAAGACATAACTAACTTCAAAAGGGAGCAGTTAATATATGTATAAAAGCAATGGTACATTTTTGTTAAAGCATATTATGACCTTGTTTCTATAACCACCTGATCTCAAAAGATTGAAAAAAACAATGAATCTACATTTTGTGTGTCATCTTTCATGAAAAAAAAAAAAAAAAAACTCTCCCTTCCTAATCACCATTGTATACAATTTTCCTTCCATCATCTCCAATCTTCTATAAAAATGTCAAACATCAGCACAATTCATTGGAGCATATCCCAGCCTAGACTTCTTTATGTCATACCAGATGTGAAAATTCTGCTGCTGGTAGTTTCCAATTATTGAAAGACTGGAACGATTAGTTCCCATAATTGCCAAACAAACAATACCCTCTGGTTCAAGCGGGATAAAGTAATTCTCAACTGGGAAATTCCACACAGCTCCATCTGCAAAATGAATTTCAAATTCAGGCAGCTCTATCTTCTCAACTCCAGACACGTTGTAACAAGGACTCAGAATGGGAAAGTCTTCTAATAACGGGTACCCTTTAACCTTCTTCACAAATGCCTCCTTGATAATCTCGTAAGCAGGTTCTGCAAAATAACTTAGAGTGGTACCAGAATCAATTATCGTACCACCAGCTCCTTCTGGTGACAAATTCCAAGTCTCCTCTGGTATGTTAAGCACCTCTCCTCCAACCACAATTGCTTTAATATGAAGATAGTAGAATGTATCAACCAGATTCTTTTCACCAACAACAAATGAAGTAAAATTCAGATTGGGATGACTCAAAAGGTCCTTGTCTTCTCCAAAAATCAACTTGCTGCTAACATTTGTGTCACTATTTCTATCCACAAGACAATACGAAAATGAGTGACCATAGAGAGACTGCAGCTGGGAGGAAAAGGAGAGAGCCCCCTTTCCCAGTCCTAACAATCCTGCAGCCCCATGGAATAGGCCTCTATTCCAATGACCACACCCGAACATCACATTCTCCACCCGCCTAAATTCTGACTTCCCAGAAGGTGTAGTAAGATTAACCGTGAACGTTTCAGTTGCAAAATCTCCGGTGGTATTTGAATTATCTCCATACCAATAGTAGTAAGGACATGTTTGATTCTCAGCTTTGCAAGGCCGAGGAGGGTCAGGGGATGAGACCAATTGACACCGACGATCATGGCAGCTTATATTCCTAAAAGAACTGGAATCTTTCGGATCATAATGGGGTCCATTTTGTTCAAAACAATCATAACAAGGAACACATTGAATCCAATTAAGGTCACTACCGGTATCAAGTATCAAAGAGAAATGTTTAGGAGGAGTACCCACAAACACATCCATGAAGTATTCTCCAGAGCCAAGAGTCACCCCAGATCCCAAAGTCGCCATGAGCTGCCCCGAAAGGTCGCCTGCATAAGATTCCGGCGCTGCAGCCGGAGGAACAACTGACTTAATCTGCTTCTTTGATTGCTCCTTCTCTTTATTTAGCCTTGAAATGGTATTTTGGTTCTTCTTCTCCACAATCCTTGTATGAAGAGTCTGAATTCTAGTCAAGTCCTTCTTTGTGAACTCAGCCACAGATTTTTTAGGCTCCTTTTCTTTGCTCAGTGGATTGTGCTTTAAGTGGAGCTTCAAAGTCTGTTTATGAGGTACATCTCTACGTTCATCTTCTTCTTCATTTAGTACCGCTTGCCTAGTTGGTTCTGAAACTCTACAACCGGTACTCGACGAAACGGCATTGAAGCTAAGGTGATCAGGCAATTCGATACCAGCGAAGGTAGAGCCATTACAATTGTGGGTTCCGGCAACAGCTTCGAAAACTCCGAGGAAGATAGCAAGGAAAGCTAGACTGAGAGCAACCTTAACGTCCATGGTGACAAGTTCTCCTTGTTTGGTTGCAGAGAAAATCCTACAACAAATTCGACCCCAGAAAATGAGAAGGGAAAACCCAGAAAGAGCAAGCCTTTGCTGAAAAAGTCAATGCTTTGAACGAAAAAAAAAAGTTCAGAACTTTCTTTCAATTCAAGCAGAAAAGGGTGTGAAGAGAAAAACCCAGAAAGTGAAAATTCAGATGAAACAGAATTTTCAGTGAAACAAGGAAAGAAGAACAGGAATATATATGAAAAAAACCAAGCAGGACTTGCTTTCAATCCCAGAAACAACAAACCCAGAAACCCAGAAAGCAATCTCTATTGAAGCTTAGAGAACTAGAATAGGCTCTGTAAAAATGACAAGGAATTAAATATTAGGTTCAGTTTTATAACAAAAAATGTCTCTTTGGAACTAGGAAAGAAAGAACAGAAAGGAAGAGAAGTCTGATGAGTTTTGGGTCTTTCTGTGTGTTTTTTGTTGCTATAGAACCAATGTTAAAGACTTTGAAACCATGGTTTTCAGAAAGTCATGTGTTGCAGTAGACTAACGCGGTTTGGAAGATATTATATATACATTATAGATAGTTTGATTAAAACTTTCAAAGAGACCTTTCAAAAAAAAACTTTTAAAGAGGAAAAAATAAAGTAAAATTGAAAAATATATTTATTTATTTGAAGTATTTAAAAATGTGATTTTACCTGGTCTCCCTTGAGTGATTCTTCCTCTCTATTTCCTCCTCCGTTAATTTCATATATCACCGTATGTATTTGGAACTTTTTTTTTTCTTTTTTTACAAGCTGCAGAAGAAGCCTCTGCTACTTCACACAAGTCAAAGAAAACGAAAGCTCTATTCTCTCTCTCTCTCTCTCTCTCTCTCTCTCTATGAGTTAGTTTTACTTGGTCGGAGTTTTGACCTTGTCTTTTCCTAATTTCAATTCAATTAAATAGAACACGAAAATCAACCTCTGACCAAAATATTAAGAAAATGAATACAGTAAAATATGGGTTACTAGTGAATGAGACAAAGCATAGTACTAGTAAGAAAGGGATTGTCTCATTCAAATTTCAATGGCATGGCTAATACTGAGGCAAGCATAGTAATGATCCATTAATAATGATCACATTCTCAAAAAAAAAAAATAATAATCAAAGTTATCTTTTTTTTTTTTTAATGTTTATAACAAAATTACAATAATAATCTTATCAATTATTGTGATTGCAAGTTTTGGTGTCCAAGTGTAACACTCATTTGGTTTGTAAGCGCTTTATTTGTGAGATATTTGACAAAAACTTGCAATGTTTTTGTCAATCAAGTCAATTTAAAATGAATAGAACCTCTACCCTTTTTCAAATATTAATTTACAAAATGAAATTGAAAAAAAAATGTTTAGCTTCAAAATTAAGAGTTCATATCTTCACAAGTATACATTGGTTTAGATTAGTATGTTATGATAAATATTGGAGTCTTATATAATGTCTATGGAGACAGAATTTTTAAAATTTTTTGTTTTTATTCTTCTATATTGATATAAACATCAATCCAATGTTTTTCAAATCTTTAAATATATATATATATATATATTTCAAAATAACAAAATAATTCATAATTAATCTTTCGAGTCACATCTTATAACAAGTTAAATATAGATTACTAATGAATGAGACAAGCATGGTAATAGTAAGAAAGGCATTGTCTCATTCAATGGCCTGGGTAATGCTGATCAATTAATAATAGTATGAATAATGAGACAAGCATAGTAATGATCAATCAATAATGATCAAACTTGTCTTCTTCTTCTTCTTCTTTTTTGGTTTATTAGAAAATTATAATAATAATTTTATAAATTATTGTGATTGCAAGTTTTGGTGTCAAAGTGTGACACTCATTTGGCTTGTATGCGCTTTATTTGTGAGATTTACAATTGATGAAATCATGTTTTATATCTGACATAAAAACTTTCAATCAAGTCAATTTAAAATGAATAGTACCTTTAACATTTTTCAAATTTTAATTTACAAAATGAAATTGAAAAAAAAAATGTTTAGATTCAAAATTAAGGGCTCATATGTTCACAAATATACATTGGTTTAGATCCTATATAATGTATATGGAGACAGAATTCATAAATTTTAATTTGTCTTTTTGTTCTTCTATATTGACATAAACATCAACCCAATATTTTTCAAATCTTTATAATAATTCATAATTAATCTCACGAGTCACATCTTATAACGATTAACGAGTTAAAGATAAATCACTTTCTACCAAAAAAGAAGATAAACCGTTATTTTGTTAGGGAATTTTGTTTGGTTTACTCTCAGTGATTATATTAAAAAAAAATATCTTCAAGTCTCTATTGGCAATTGAAAGCCTATTAACCTAGAGTGTTACTTTGTTAGTGAATTTAGTTTGACTGACTCTCAGTGATTCTATAAAAAAAAAAAAAAAAATTCTTGCCTCTATTGTCAGAATAAGCTCTTTCAAATTTTGGTGTATTTAAATCTATTAACCCATAAGTTAATGAGGGGTAACCTTTATCCTTTTCCCTAACCAAGCACTGGTAATATCATCTTATTATTATTAATCAAAGATAGTAATTACTAAATGAGGTTTTTTTAAATATATTTTTTTTATGGGAAATGTTAACGAGTGCCGTACAGTATTAATTAAAAATCTAATTAAAGAAAGTTTTTATGGAAAAAGAAAAAAAAAGTAATTAATGTTTTGACAGTTCTTTTCATTTCCCATAAAAGTAATGTCAAAACTTTCCTAAATTAGATTCTTAACCAATGTCGTGCGGCACTCGTTAACATGACCCTTTTTTTATATATAAGATAGAATTCTACTTTAGTCTAATCTAAGTATATATATATGTGTGAAACTCCCTCTTGGAGACTTGAACTCCAAAACTTACCCCCACACCTCACAAGCACTTATACTGAAGACTTAAACCTATTTAAATATTAAAAAAAAAACTTTTGAGATGATAATAATAACTAATTAATATAGTCCATCGAGGAAGAAGTAGCCAAACCTAATTTGTGCTTTGTTTTTTTGTTTTTTTTGTTTTTTTTCTGTTTTTGTTTTTTCATCTCCACAAATTTTAATGTATGACATAAGGTGCGTATATAATAAGTGACCTACAGGGATAAGACGTTGCCCTTTTTTTCTCCCTTTTGAGTTTGGACCAATGACCATTCGCCAAGCCACACCATGCACCGTCCCCTACCATGAATTCAAACGTGAGACACTTGAATTTTTCTCTTCAAAATTTTTAATCAACCTTCCTTTTTTTTTTCTTTATATATTCAAACTTCAAACTAGATATTCTTTTCTTTTTTTTTGTTGAGATACCAGACTTCTGGTCTGATTTCTCAAACTAGATATTCTAATAACCTTTTTTTTTCCCATTTATGTGTTCAAAGTTCAAATTTCAAACCATCATTTTTGTTCCCTTAAAAAAAAAAAAAAACTCTTTTTCTTTATGTGTTTAAACTTTAAACTTGCCAAGCAACAAAACAATTCTCGGTTAATTAGGTGGGGGTAGGGTAGCATAGGGTAGCACTAGTCTAGTAAAGCCTGAAAGCTTACTCAGCACAAGGTTCAACATCCTCGGCATTTTTTTTAAGAGTAAAATACTAAATTAACTCCCGAGATTTCGATTAATAACAAATACTACTCAGACTTTTCGAAAATATAAAATTTATTACCTTAGCGCATACTGCACTTAACACAGTTTGAAAGTTCCTCTCCTCCTCCAAGTCTCCTTTTGCTTTCATTTTCATCTCTGATTGTTATCCATGTACGATTTACTACTCAGATACTTTTTTGTGCATATAATTGTCACAATACAGTTGCTATGACTATGAGATTGCATTGTGGCAATTAAATTGACCATAAATTAGCTTTTGTGATAATAAGCACAAATAGTGTTAAGTGTGGTTGTGCTTATGAAGCAAATTGGAGTTCAAATCACAAACATAAAGTACTATAAAAGATGTTATTATCATTAAATTATCACTTAAATCTATAAAAGAAATAAGTGGCTATACTATCTTGACAACTATTCATCATGGCACTCCTTATGTAATACAATGATGAAATCTTCATGCCTTTTTATTAAAATTTAATTTAAATATTTGTGTTTTTTACAGCATATATATCATGGAACCTTGTATTAATTATTTAATTTAAGCATAAGAATCAACCCAACCTATAAATTTTACAAAGTTTTAACTTAATTATCAAATTGCTAAAATTTGAAGTATGATCCTTCCATCAATCAATTTTTTACCATGACATGACTAATTACAATATTTGTGATGTTAATGATTATCATTAGTTTGGATGAAATCCAATGTTTACGGATTAACATCCTCTAAAGTTCTCAATGTAACTCTATTATGAAGTGTTTAAACTATATCGATCCATTTTGAAACAATTGAATTAGATTTGAACACATTATCAACACAAAAAAAAAAAATGTTAGCTATCACTATTTTGGTATGTATTTAAACTACTGATGATGTGATGTAACAATAAAATTCAATCTACTTGTTTCAAAATAGATGTATAGGATTTTAGAAATTCCATGATAGAGTTACCATAAAAACTCTTGGGCCCTAATTGAGATATCCATGTACTTAGGGAACCAAGGTTTTGACATTTTCCTTTCCTTTTTATCAAAGAGCCCTTAACATAAAACTGCCAAGTGGCAGATTCACATTCTTCTTAATGTCATATTTATCGGTTCAGATCAGTCCAAGGTGATCAATGGAGAGAATTTTTTTTTCTTTTTTCATGCATATTTAAAGTTTTGATCTATAGACACAAGTAGCTGTGAACAAGATCTAATAAAAAATGGAGAATGTTTGCCATAATTAAGTTGTCTAGAATGTTCAATAAACTTGAAACCTTGTACAATTAAATATACTCCATATATATATATATATACACACATAAATATGAACACAAAGAAACCAAAAGAGAAAAACGAGGGGAGTCGTAGTAGTGTGAGCAGACATACATGCTGTTGCCGCCATGAATCATTATTTTTGGTAATAATATTTATTGTGTGGATCATAATAAATTGCATGCGTAGTAGTTGGTTTGGTTAGACCATTGGACTTGTAGCATTGTTGACTCCAAAAAAAAAATTTTTTGACGTTTAAACTTTTAAAATAAAGAATGCTAAAGTGGCTTTGAAAGTGGAAAATTGGACCATTTTACGATTTAAGAGTGCCACCTGGTCCTGTGTGGTATAGACACTGTGGATAGTAATTTTTGTCTTTCTATCTCTTTCCATGTGATTGTGACATAGAAAAATGCGACACGACGCCCCTTCTCTTCAAACTCCCAAGTTTAAAGAAAGTTTCATAGGAAAGCAATATGGCTCTAACATCGATTTTTCTTTTTCTTATATTTGAGAGCTAAAAGCCTAAAATAGGCTTCAATTCTTCTGTGTAAGTAAAAGATGTTTGGTAATTCGCTTAAGGGGTCAAATATAATGACAGTCAGGTAAAAGATTTGAGATTAAATAATTTGACTTCAATGAATATGGTGAGATTTTAGAGTTTAGAGTTTAGAGTTCAGTTTGTAAATGTTGACTGGTTAAGAGGGTGCTTTTTTCCTTTTAAATGGCATGTAGATACTATCTTTATTGTTTTCTTTACACCGAACTATCACATAAAGCACTTTAAGGATTATTTAATCTGACAAAAAAAAAAGGGTAATTGATATACTTTTTTTATTTTTTTTTTGAGCGGCTATATGTCCTTTCTTATTTTCCTAGATCATAGCTATCATAGGTAGGCCAGTTTCCCATCTTAATTAATTATTCCATAACCCATTCTTTTATTGAAGTGTTCCTTTCATATAAACTACAGTACATAATGATCACTGTAATTAAGAATAGTAATTCCTTTTTACATATTAACATTTTTCATTTATTCACCCTAAAAAAAAACATTTTTCATTTATTAAACGTTAGTAAAAACAATTTTTAAACATTTTAAAATATAAGTTTAGCTTACTTTTAGTATTTTTTTAACCGGAATTTTCTTTTGTTTTAATAAAAAACTGGCACATCATCCATTAACTAAATAAAAGGTAGAGATTAAAATTCACTACTACTTGTCATTGTATATTTAAAATAAAAGGATATGTCCAGTTAAAAAGGTATTGGATGTAAGCTAAACCCTTAAAATATAAGGATGATTTTGAACAAATGTTAGAATGTGGACAAAATATGCAATTTACTCCCCCCCTCCCCCCCCCCCCCCCCCCCCCCAAAAAAAAGAATTCCACGGTGTCGTGTAATTGATCTATTCTCTTATGAACCCTTGCCTGATTAACAGCGATGATTTTTCTTCTTTCCACCGTGCCAAGGTTGAAAATCATCTTCTACAAGTTGATCCTTAAATAGGGAATACTACCCAATTTAGGCTATTGTTGTCGACTTGTCGGTGGTGGCTTTACTTGTAAGTGAAGTTGTTCATATTAAGACCCTGATTTGCAATATATATTTCACCAAAAAATTAGTACTATTACTCTCGCAATCATCGCATGTATTATATGTTACTCTCTTTCTCTCTTTCACTCACTTTCTCCATTTTTCTCTTTTTTATCATTATTTTAGACTTTTTTCTCACTTTATTGCATTTATTTTAGCATTTGTAGTTCTTACTTTATCTCTTATCAGTTATTTTTTACTTTTTTATTTTTTAATAGAAAGAAATTGTAAAACTTTATACATGTGTGTGTTTTGGTGATGTCAACATATTCAATTTTTTTTTTTAAATTAAAATTTGTATAATTTACGTTTCTTAATGACTATCTGTATGATGGTTGTCTCATGGTCCATGGACCCTTGCTTGAAGGTTGAAAATTGAAATCATCCTCTACAATTAAGTTGATCCCTGAATAGTGAATATACTACCCAAATTTAGGCTATCATTGTCTCACGGTCCATGTCAATAGACATTATTTATGTTGTTGCCTTGTTGCTCTGTGCAATTTTGTGGGCCATTTTGTAAACATTTATGAAATAGCGATAGGGATTCGAAAGTGCACGAGAGTTAGGTGAAAAAAGATCAGATTTCAAAGATGTGAGGCTGCTTTGTAGAACATACGAGTTGGCTGGGAGTCTGCAGAAAACTTGGTAGTTGTTACTATCATTCTCAATTCTATATAGAAAAAACTTTGCAGAACATTTTATGATGAGATGCAACATAAACTATATATTAATTTCCTCGTAGCCTTGTACTCTCCAATTCTTGTGTCCTCCAATAATTATATAATATTTTCTGACTTAGACAGAAGAAAATGCACATTTGAAATCTTTTACTGTTCTAGGTGTAAAATTAGATATATCTCTTAATTTGTCTCTATATTTAATAGTAAAAGATAGGGGAGACATTAATAGTTAAACAAAAAAACTTCTTGATTTTGTCACTAACAATTGTTTCTAAGTACATGTAGAAGTTACGTTAAAATAAAGAGTCTTATCACCTATGTGGAATTGTCTGGTTCTCTCCTGCAAGAAAACTTGGATTCAATCTGATTCATGAAACAAATTAATTAATGTCCATAACTTGGAATTAAATTATAGGAGAAGGTTTATGAGTGCACAAGAGTACAATCCGCAAAAATATATTTATATATATATATATATATATATATATATATTTCTAGGCCTGTAAGTAAAAAGAGACTTATGTATATTATCTCCTATTGGAAAAATATTGTTCAAATTTCATTGTGGGGTCACATTTCCACAAGTATTCCTTAGTGGCTTTTGGGTTTACATACCAGCCAATTAGTATTTCTTCATGCAGCAAGGTTAAGCAAGAAAGGCCAACCACATAATCAAAAGAAAGAATGTGAGACTTTTCAGTAATTTGTGTAATTAATTGTTTATAAACAATTTGAGTAGCGTGGCTCACATTTGACTTCTAAAAAACTCCATAAGTCCAAACCTAGTTAGGCATATTTCTCAAGTAAAATGCAGCACGTTGCATCTCAACCTGCAATATTCCACAATATTGGTAACACATTAATGACAAAAAAAAAAAGAAGAAAAAGAAAAAAAGAGTTCTATAAGATTGTGAAAGCCAGATATCCATTAATGTGTGACTATATATGGCATTTACACTGATAACACAACATGTTTGAAAATCATACTACCATATGAAATTTTAGTAGAGTTTTAGTTTGACACACAAAAGTACTGCTACTATAGGTGAAGCTGCGGCATTCCCAACACGCAATCACGTTAGGTTTACCTTCCAGATTCATTATTAACCAAATACAAGAAGACAGAGTTGATGAAAAGTGCTTGTTTCTTGGAGAAAGTAATAAAAGATTTTGAGCAATGGGAAATCCCATTTAGATGAGATTTTCCATTACAGCTCTGTCTTCTTGTTTTGTATTTGTATGTCAAATGTGGGCATTGTTTTCTTTCAATTACCTGTACGTATCAAAATGTCAAAGCACGATGTCTATGCATGGACTTGGGAGGCTTTTGCTTAGATAGACTAAACTCTTTTACCGTGTCAAATCTTTTATTTCACATCAGTTTTAACAGTAAATCCTCTTGTCCTTTTCCTGAGTTTAAAGTTGACAATAACATGTTAGCAAATGTTGATTATTAAGTCATATCATCCATTTTAAAATCCCTTTTTTCAAGATAAGAATCAATCCCACAAGATTTATTAATACAAATTACAAAACTATCGTCGGCTATTAAAAGCATATGGAGTATTGTGATTGAATGGGCGGTTGAATTAAAATTTTACTCTAATAAACAAGTTTGTGGTTGCTATTAACCTATGGCAATTCTCTTATGTTTGTCCAGACTTCTAAGCAAAGAATTGTAAAAGTATATGTTGCGTATAGCGTATGCTAAATTCCACGTTATGTATTTATTAGATTATATTAAACTCTGAAAATGATTACAAGGAATTCTAATTATAACTGAATGGGTCATGTTAATTGGTACCTGTAAAACAATTGTTAATAAACCATTTTAGAAAATTTTTGACACAATTCTAATCAAAAATGTAAAAAGCCATCAAAAAAATTAATTGGTTTACCTTTTTTTTATAAAATATTGTTAAACATGGTTCTTAAAATAATACTTTTAAAACATCCGTTAACTTTTACCTAATTTAATTAATCTTTTTTAAGGTATAAAACACACATACAAAAACTATATATATATATATATATATATATATATAGTGATCAATGACATGGGTAAAGACATAATTAATGAGCTAATTTGAGTTCAATCTTGAAAAAAGAAAGAGACAATGCTGTTTTGCTTTGTATGACAGCTATGCCATGACATGGTGCTATCTATCACTCAATTACATCTAAATCTAATCTTTGAAAATATGAAGTCAAACCGAGGGTGTAATCATATCAGTTAGTGAAATTAAATTCGATCGTGGAATAGGACTATAACTATTCTTTATCTGGTAGCCAACGATTTCCTTCCTTTAAAAATAAAATAAAATAAAATAAAATGGAACATATGGGAAAAATTACCTGACTTTGGTTCTTGGTAAACAAAGTTTAGATCTACTAAACGTGTGAGTTTGTTATGTGCATAGTTTACTTTGACTGGTATTGAATAAATGATAATAGAGATTGATCTTTTTTTTTCTTTTTTTTTTAGATTATTAAGTATAAAACACACACACACAGAGAGGGGGGAGAAGATATCGATTCAAAAAATTAGTTTAAACTAGTTTGTAATCCCATGACTACATTTAAAAATAGACAAACTTACATGCATATTAAAAATCCTACACAAGTTAAATACTATTAATGATTATTCTTATATTTGTGAATTCCACTTAACTCAACCGGTAAAATCTTTCTATAAAAAGGGTAAAATCTCATCATAGATTGCTTCATATGATGGAATACCATTGTATCTCTCTCTCTCTTTCTCTCTCTCTCTCTCTCTCTCTCTCTCTCTCTCTCTCTCTCTCTCTCTATATATATATATATATATATTTTTTTTTTTTTTAATTTGGCATTCTTATATTTTGTCAACTCTTAAAATAGCATTGTAAAAAATATTATTTGGTAAAACATGCAAATTGTTCATTTTTGTTTATTTTATTTTAGAAAAAAATATTTTATTATAGAAAAAAATATTTTATTACTTCTTAACTTAATTAATTTTTGTTGTTATGATACAATAAATTGTTTTATGTATGCATTTTTCAAATAAGATATGAACAACTGTTTTTTAGAACATGGTATACTTTTTTTTTAATCTATTTGAATTAATTATAATTTTTTGTGAGAAAAACTAGCTAGATTTTTTATAAATAGATTAGAAGTTATTTTAAATGGGATCTGAAATTGGTTTAAAATATACCTAAAGTAGTTTTAAATAGGCTGAAAGTATTACACATTCAAAGGTTTAGGTAGAAATATAATAAATTTTAAATTGAGTCATTTTTTTTATTATATATTTTTTAAGTTTAAATTCATGAACCTATATGTATAGACACTTTTCAAAATGAAAAATGGGATAACACTTAATACAAATTGAAGTCCATTAAAATATATACATGCTTGACAATCGTGTAAAGAGCCCATTTTGTGAGGTAATGTTTTCAAGATTATTTAGTTCTAACTTTTAATACCCATTTTTAATGATTTATTAAAAGTACTAACCACATTTGAGTTCAGTTACTTCTTATACTTATAATAGTCAATAGGAATAGGCTTTTAAAAAAAGGGAAATGTTAACTAGTGCCGTACAGTATTAGTTAAAAATCTAATTAAAGAAAGTTTTTATGGAAAAAGAAAAAAAAGTAATTAATGTTTTAACAGTTTTTTTCATTTCCCATAAAAGTGATGTCAAAACTTTCCTAAATTGGATTTTTAACCAATGCCGTGCGGCACTCGTTAACATGACCGAAAAATATGGTCATGCTAACGAGTGTCCTTAAGTTATTAATTAATCATTCATTTTAGGAAAATTTTGACACCACTTTTATAAGAAATGAAAAAAACTGTCAAAACATTAATTAATTTTTTTCTTTTTTTATAAAAATTTTCTTTGAATGAATTATTAACGAATACCTTAAAAGATTTGTTAGCATTTTCCATAAAAATAAAACTAATTATGGAACTTGGGAGTGAAACGGCACCGTTGAGGAAGTCAGTCTTCCTTTCACCTTGTACCCATCAAAACACTTTCTTTCCTGCGCATGAACTTGTAGACCAAACCAATAATGTCCACCATGAACTTTCGCTCGATCCTCGTACTATCAGCCATTTTCAGAGTAATCTTAATCCTGTACGGTGAATGGCAAGACACCCACATGGAGCTCAGGTACACTGACATTGATTACCTTGTTTTCTCCGACGCTGCTGCTCTAATGGCCTTTGGCAAATCCCCTTATCTTAGATCCACATTCAGATACTCACCTTTGCTCCCTTTTTTGCTCATACCCAACTCCATTTTCCATCGCTCTTGGAGCAAGTTTCTCTTCTCAGCTTCAGGTATAGTGTAAATAAGTATTAAAGTTTCTACTTTATTTTTTTTTTTTTTGGTTGTGTTTGACTGTAAATTTTTTGCATGGTTTGTGATTTGGGTGTCGATTGGTTTTGTTTGAAAATTACAGATTTGCTTGTGGCAGCGGCGGTTCTAGAAATTTTTTTTAGGATATTTTTTAAAAAGCATAAATTATACAATTTAATAAAAAGAAAAATTCATGTATTGACAACAACAATAACAACAAACACGTAAATACATAAAGTTTACAATTACCTTCTACTAGTTTTCAAATTTTGAAATCATTGCATGATAGTCTCATTATCAATGCTACAAACTACATCTCTTACAATGTACACAACCAAACAATTATTCATCCACTAAATGTAGAATAAATTATGGAGCAAAATTTAATTTTATTGACATAAAAAAAACTGAAAATGTTCTCAAATTTTTGTTGAAAGGTAGACAAATAAAAATTTTTAAATATAGAAATACCTTGGGGTCATCCATCATCGGTCTGGACAATTTTGAATGAATTGTCAGATGGAATTCCCAAACAGGGAAGGGTTTTGACATACTGTTTGATATGTTGGACCACTGTGGTATGGGCTGGGGTCCAAGGGGATGGATTGGTTCGGAGTCTATCAAAAAGGAGTTTGCATTGCTGCCTGAGGTTTTGATAGAAATCTGAGATGTAATTGAGAGAACCTAGGAATCTCTGAAGCTGAGTTTTTTCTAGGATTTCATCTGGAAACTTGTCTGCAAACTGGATAGCTCTGTCTATGGGTTTGATAACACCATGATGAATATCAAAACCTAAGAAGCGAACTCTAGTTTGGAAAAGTTTGATCTTTGGGGCTGAAACTACAAGACCATTGAGTTTGATGGTACTGAGGAATGCTCTCAAGTGTTTCTGATGTTGGTCCAAAGATTCTGAGAAAATAAGTACATCATCGATGTACACAATGGCATGACTGGAGAATGGATTAAAAATCTCATTCATCTTGGATGCTGCTGGAGCTTGCTGGAATCACGGAGAGTGAATTGCTTTTACTGGGGTGAAAGCTGTTTCCACCGAAAGCAATAGTAACTCTAAATGATGACTGTGAATAGTAAAATCTTTTACTATTCATACTACAGTGCTTTGTCTGCTGGACACTGTTGATAATGCGGATACTGTTCATGTCAGTGGCTGGTGCTGATCTTGAATAGTAACCGGATTTGTAACTTATCCTGAATGCTGAGTCAGGATACTTTTCTTCTAGACTTTGTCCAAGTCATACCCATTGTAGGGATCATGGGCATCTTGGAGTGGACCCCTCGGGTCATAGTTGACTGATCCCACGGAGGCAGTGGGGGAAATCTGTTCTTCAGTCTCTAGCTGCTGGGAGTGAGCTATTAGCTGCTGGGCTAATTCCTTTAGCTCTTTACTGGATTTTCCGGAAATCTGGATGGAATCAAGGCTGGACTGGGACCTTGTCCTGAGTGCAATGGGTTTCTGGACTGGGGGAGGATAATCCTTAAAGACTTGATTAATAATAGGATTAATCTTAAGGCTGTCCCACCACTTTACCGAGAACTCTCGATCTAGGAGATTACTGTTAATTGTATATCTCCACATGCTGATCCAATGGACCTTGTATCTCTGGGAGAAGACCAAGATTATTGGGAACTGGGATCTGTGCTTAGATGAGGTGCACCTTGAATCAAAGTACCTTAAGGCATCTTGCAATGGTTCTGGAAAGATCAGAGGAATGGAACCAAACATTTCCCACCACTTAAGGAACCAGGAGGGTGTCTGGCCATTATACTCCTTCCCAAACATTAAGAACCAAGAATGGTTAAAGTTCTGATTCTGGAAAAAGAGCACTTTTTCAAAGGCATCCATATAGTCATAATAACTGTAATGGAGTTCTGAGCCTGATGGTGATCTGTAGTTTTTGAGGATCCTTAACAAGGAAGGATGATGTCCCCATTCTTTACTGCTGATAAAACCAATGATGATGAACTTGTGATAGAGGACTATCGGATTGTCCCCTTTGCTGTAGATGTTCTCTATTTGAGCAGACTTTTCCTGGGAGAGGATGCTCTTATAGAACTGGATATTCTTCTCTGGATGTTTGGGTAGAAAATGCCAGTTTGGTGGCAAGACTTCCATGGCCAAGGCTAGAGGATCTGTTATATGAACCAAGTGGGGTTCAATATAAAAGATATGCTGGATAAAGGACTTTTTCACATAAGGTGACTGTCCTCTTCTTTGGGTTGGGTACGAAGAAGGTCTTTGGATAAGACTAAAATGTTCTTCTACCTGGTAGGGATTGATTGTTTTTGGTGCTGGGGAAACTAAGGCTGAACTGTAACTGGGTTGACCATGGGATGACCTTTCATAGTTTGGTTTTGTTGAAACCAAATAACGATTGGCGACTATTGATGGTGAAGCAAGGTTATCCTGTGAAGGGATTCTTGACTGGGACGCTGGGATAATTTGGCTGGGGGTTATTGGCAAAATCTTCCCTGGGTTTTGTGATTGGCTGGAATCACCAGGGTTTTGCTGTTTGGATAACCTAGGGGGCTGGGGCTGGGATTGCCTCCTGGACATCTTGTTTGTGACTCTGCAGAAATTCACGGGTTAGGAAATCAGGGATACTGTTTTGGTTTCCCTCAATGAATTCTATATCAAAGTCAAAAACTGAAAGGATGGCTTGCCATCGTGCAAAAATTTGTTTTGATGCAATGTTTTGAACATCTTTTTCTAAAACATGTTTTGCTGATTTACAGTCAATTCTGATTAAAAACTTTTGATTTAAAAGATCACTTTGAAACTTTGAAATGCAAAGTACTATGGATAATATCTCTTTCTTAATAGTACTATAATTGATCTGAGTAGGGGTCCATATTCCCGAATGGAAACAGACTATCTGTTCTGGGGAACTGGGATCAATTCTTTGGAGGAGGATGCCCCCATAACCTATGTTTGAGGCATCTGTCTGGACAATCTTGAAAGAATTGTCGGCTGGAATTCCCAAACAGGGAAGGATTTTAACATATTGTTTGATATGCTGGACTACTGAAGTATGGGCTGGAGTCCATGGTGAAGGATTGGTTCGAAGTCTATCAAAAAGGAGTTTGCATTGCTGCCTGAGATTTTGATAGAAATCTGAGATGTAATTGAGAGAACCTAGAAATCTCTGAAGCTGGGTTTTATCTAGGATTTCATCTGGAAACTTGTCTGCAAACTGGATAGCTCTGTCTATGGGTTTGATAACACCATGATGAATATCAAAACCTAAGAAGCGGACTCTAGTTTGGAAAAGTTTGATCTTTGGGGCAGAAACAACAAGACCATTGAGTTTGATGGTACTGAGGAATGCTCTCAAGTGTTTCCGATGTTGGTCCAATGATTCTGAGAAAATGAGTACATCATCGATGTATACAATGGCATGACTGGAGAATGGATTAAAAATCTCATTCATGATGTTTTGGAATTCAGAAGGTGCATTCTTAAGGCCAAAGGGCATTACATTCCACTCATAAAGACCAAAGGGTGTGGTGAAGGCTGTCTTATACCTATCAGACTCTCTGATTTGTATTTGCCAAAATCCACTCTTCATATCAAACTTACTGAAAATGACTGCTTTACTAAGCCTGTTGACTAAGTCCTTTTTGTTGGGAATAGGGTACCTTACCCATTCTAAGACTTTGTTAAGGGGCTTGTAGTTGATGACTAATCTAGGAACACCTCTTTCTATCTCAGCATTTTTCTGGACATAAAAAGCTGGACAAGACCATGGTGATCTAGATTTCCTAATGATTCCTTTCTTAAGGAGGTCCTCTATTTCAGCTCTACAGGTATCCATAAGTTCCTGATTCATTTGGATTGGTCGAGCTTTGGTAGGGATATCCTTTTCATTGAAATTTTTGACATATGGGAGAGCTACCTCGTGTCTCCTTCTATGCCAAAAGGCTGTGGGTAGATCAGAGCAGACTTCCTGCTTAAGTTTTTCCTCAAACTTTCTGATCTCTTCTTGGAGGGTTTTACAAGCTAGTTGGTCCTCAACTTTCTTGTATCTAATTTCCTCCTGAAGGTACTTAAGATGTATGGTCTTGGCACTGATTAAGTCTGAGACTGTGCCAGCTTGAATGGTGCTAATATTCCTAGGTATAGGCTCACTAATGAATCTAAACCTGATGGTTTGGCCAAATGGTTGGGTAGTAATTCCTTTACTATCCACAGTGAAGGGGTAGAGACTGCAAAGGAAGGGATTTCCTAAGATGACCTTGTCTGTCAGGTTTTTGACAAGAACAAATGTGGTTTTAAAACACATGTTATCTTGGCAAACATGAGCTTTGGGCAGTTTGAATTCAATCTGCATTTTTCCGCCACTTGCGGATGTTAACCGTTCCCTTGACTTTTTAAAGTATTTGGAGGGAATGATTCCTTCCTGGATGCAGTTGAGATCAGCACCTGAATCTATCAAGGCTATGACCTCAAATTCAAAATCTTTGCTGATGACAATCCTGACTTTGGAATGCCATTTATGCAAGTTACTCCTAGTGATAGTATCTAAGAATAAACCTTTGCAGGGTTCTTGGATAGTATCGGCTCTAGGATTTTGATGGACTTCATTATCTGAGGGACTTTCCTCATTGTTTTGATAAGAAGTACTTTCCAAGGATTGGGTTAATTGGAAGGCTTGAAGGTTTTTCCTTAAGGTTCCAATTTCATTCCTGGTTTCCTTTGTTTCTCTTTGAAGGTCATCGATCTTGACTTCCTTCATAGGTTGGACAAACCTATTGTAGATGGGTTCTACCTTGGGTTGCTGTGTCACAGGATTACTGGTTTCCTGGACTAAAGGCTGGGTTGTACTAGGTTCCTGAGGCTCAGGGTTTCCTACCTTTAAGTGGGAGGTTTTGGCCTCACAACTTTTCTTGAAATGGCCACGTTTGCCGCAAACAAAGCATTTTTGGGGCTTGTTTGGCTTTGCCTTTTTGTGGGCTTTAGCAATGGGTTGAGACTCAGTTTTTGTGTGTCTCTTAGCTTCCAATTTCCGGCGTGCTTTTTTGGCTTTTAAAGTCTCTTTGACTTTTGGAATTTCTTCATCTGTTTCAGAGGAAGAACTGCTGGGGGTTGATCTCATCTTTATTACCTTAAGCTGACTGGAGCTTTTGGATAAAGGGACAACTGGTTTCTTAGCTAGTTCTCCAAGTTTTTGGACAACTATTTCTAAGGTTGTTTTGTCCTTAGGATGGCTGGGATTGGTTGGTAGAGACCTGACTGGAGACTGCCTAGGATTGGGATTGCTAGCTTCATTCCTAGTTGGATTGGGGTCAACTATGGTCCAGGTTTTGGTGAAGACACAAAACTGCTTGTGCCTATCATAATACCTTTCGAAGTAGATGAAGAAGGGGACGTTACGGGATATTTCCCTCATGAACAGTACCCAAGCATCATAAACTTTCTTCTTTTGACCTTTGGTATAGCTGGCTTTGTAGGCCGCTCTTTTGACCTTGTTTTCCTCAGAATTAAAGTCCTTTCCTAATTCTTTTAGGTCGGGATTAAACTCTTTGGTTAATGCCTTCTGATCAGGAGACTGTTCCTTCTCAGTAATGGATGGAGGAGATTGCTTACGACTGTCTTGCTTATCAACAATCGAATCCTCTCTGACTGTGTGGCTAGGTGTGCTAAGTTGGGAATTGACTCTAACTCCCTGAAGCTGGACACCTATGTCTTTTCCAGACTTTGGGGTTGGTGATCCCTTTGGTCTAGTCGAGCTATGCTGGGCTGACTGGTTAAAGATCGGAGATCTAAACTGGGATGTATCCAGAGGCTGTCTACACTCGGGAGTGCTAGGCCTAGATCTGTCGAAACTTAACTGGGGTTGGGTCGGAGATCTAAACTGGGATGTATCCAGAGGCTGTCTGCACTTAGGAGTGCTAGGCCTAGATCTATTGGAACTCAACCTATTAACTGGAGATCTAAACTGGGATGTATCCAGAGGTCGTCTATACTCATAGTCTAGAGGAGTAGATAACCTAGATCTATCAAAACTCAAACTAACCTTTCCATCGGCTAGTTGCTGGAACATGTCCAAATTTAATCTAACCGAACCATCGGCTAGTTGCTGGATGAAATCCAAATCTGGATTTTCAGCTGGGCATTGGATCCTGACTGTAGGATCATCATGGATTTCGGGGATACTAATCCTGGCTGTAGGATCAGTAGTTTCCATTTGCTCAGATTCTTGGTCCGAGACTTGACTGGAATTGCTAGAGGATTCCTGGATATTTAGAACTTCAACTGAAGGGGTGACTGGTTCCCTCTTCATAAGTTCTTCCAACTTTTGGATAATTGCCTTTAGAGAAACTTCGACTGAAGGGGTGACTGGTTCCCTCTTCACGAGTTTTTCCATTTTTTGGGTATCTATAAGTGAAGGAATGACTGGTTTTCCTTCTATAGAATGCTTGGTATTGGTTGGCGGAATACTGAGTTTTTCACGCCATTTGAAATGTTTCTCAAAGTATTCAAAGAAAGGGTAATTGGATTTATACTCTTTCATGAATGCTTCCCATTTCTCCAATACTTCTTCTTTCTGTTCACGAGTATGGTTGGCTCTGTAGGCTTCTCTTTTAATTCTGTTTTTCTCAGAACTAAATTCCTTTCTGAGCATGTCCATATCTGGAGTGAACTCTTTGTCTGAATCTAGGAGCAGATGGTCGTTCCTAGTTTTCATTTTAATAGGATCTCTAAAATTGGATCCTGATGTAGATGGAGGGTTAAGATCTTTTTGATCTAAAGGGGATCTATGTGAGGGTATACTATGATATGAGGGTATTCTAATTCTATGTATATTCCAATATCCTATATCATATCCTAAGGGTGTAGGTATGTTCCTATCCTCTATATCCTGTTCTAAGGGTATATGTGTATTTCTTTCTTCTATATTGTGTATGTCTCTATCTTCTATATCTTCTACATCTGAATCTGAAGGCTGGTTTGACTCCTGGTACTCGTATTCATCATCTTCTTCTATATACTCAGGTGGGTCAGTATTGCTAGAGCTAATGGAGGCGGAAGAGTCACTCCTTCTAAACATCCTATTTATCAATCTGGGATTATAAGTTTAAACTAACGATTACAACCTAGTCACCTTTATACCTTCAAATTTAAAATAACGATTACAACCTAGTCACCTTTATATCTTCAAAGCGTTCTGGATCTAACCTTTGGAAATGGTACAGATAGTTACAACTATGGGATAGACACTTAACTGTTAAAACTCCTTTGTCGTCAGACTTCTCTTCCAATCTTCGGGACCACCCTAACACGCCTCACCTGGGCTTTCAAACGGGCTGACCAACGAAACCTAGGAAGCCTTTTCGTCCTTCTTGACCGTGGAGAAACTAACAGATCTCAAGGTATCAAATCTCACAGAACCAAAGTATCTGTATCAAACTTTAGGGATAAACACAGAGATAAGAAGAATAGGGATAACTGTGAAGTAAAAGTTAATCAAAATAGGAAGAGTAGGGATAACTGTGAAGTAAAGGTTAATCTGAACAAATAATCACAGAATAATAAACAGTTTGAATGAACGGGAGGCTCAGCCTACCACCAAAAGATAGAACAATATAGACTGGCTAAGATGAAGTAGTAGATGAAGAATGCAACATAAGGGAGTGGTAATGCAATCAGAAAATAGATGTAAAACAAAATAATGTTTGTTAGAGATAACATACTTTCAATATAATGCTTACACAAAATAATGGATAACTATGGCGGCAGTGCCGACCAACTTGTTTGTAACAAAAGTAACTTACAAACGACCGGGCCAAACTTGGCTCTGATACCAAAAGGGGGGTAAGTTACAACTGCTGTGGTAATCTAGGTCAGGTGGTCCTGGACCATCCTGCCCTTAAGATAGAGCCGCCCCTGGCTTGTGGGGGTATTTTATACTAAGCGTTTTGAAGCTACGTGGAGTTCCAGAAAATATGTGTGTTAGTTTTGTTACGGTCTGGCTGTTCAATCCGTTTACTTTTACAATTGGGACTCGTGGGAACTGTGAGCCTCTTGTGTTTGTACCATGGTTCTTTGGGTCCTGTTATGTCTCATGAATGGTGTAAGTTTCTTCTTCTTCTTCTCCCTTTTTATTTTTAATTTTTTAAGATATTTCAAATTTTACTATATAAACTTTACAAACTAATTAGTCACTAATAACAAAAACGTGATTTAAACATTTATTTATTATGTTGTTGAAGTAACACCAATTACAATAACCATTTTGTAGTAAAATTGTAGTTTTTTTTTTTTTTGGGTGTATATTTCTATGATGTTAGATTTGGATCATAGAATTCATATTCTTTATAGCGTGAAATTGCTAGATTAAGCTGATAAACACTTTTGTCAAAACTCATTCTCGCAAGTTCACACACTAACTCACATGCAATTGGGAACAAGATCACAACGCGTGTACCCAAGAGATGTTGACCTTTTGATAATCCATGGGAAGGTGTATGTTGGCTATCAAAATCATAAAGGTAAAAAAGAGTTCTGTGGATTGTCATAATGTATGCTTGAATTTACCATTTCCTTACTCCAGGTATTTTAGTTCATGGAAATACCCTTAGCACTAGACATTTTCTTGTAAAGGTTATTGTATGTGTTATCTTTAATGTTGAGAGGTGTCTATTGAGCAATTAAGCCCTTTTTGTTTTTGGATTTTTTTTTTTTTTTTAACTCTAAATAGTGAAGGTCTTAACAAAAATAGTACTTTTATTTATTTATCATTTTTGGCTCTAAAGGGAAACTAATATCTTTTTTTTTTTTTTTTTTTTGGTAAACATGAATTTTATTAAAACCCATAACTGGGGAAGGAAGTTAGAGAACTAGTTCTTTCATAATACATGCCAATACTGTTATAATACAAAAGCATCGAAATGTCCACAGGCAGACTATCAAAAATCATGAAATCTTGTTGGTAGAGACTTCCTTTCCTAGCTAGTGCATCAGCGCACTGGTTGGCTTCCCGGAAGCAGTGATTGAGCTTGACCTAAGGTATCCACAATTAATGAGGAAAGGTTAAGATTAGAACTACTACTGTTGGTAATCCAATCACATACGACCTTAGCATCTATCTCAACCTCCACAGCAGGTATGTAAAGAGATAATCACAAGGAAAGACCATCTCTAAGGGCCATCTCTAATATCAGCTACTATAAATGAATTGCGTTATTATGGAACGGTTCTTATAGGTCTATGGTCCGAGCCTTATGATAAATGCAAGTTATCTTTAGCTTTGACCCTCAAATCAATGAAAGGTATTTGAAAATGGAATATTACAACAAAAATAACTCTCAATTATATGAGAAATTATGTGGTACTTATGGAGGACCACATCAGCAATGCCAAATGGTCCTCCATTCCAGTAATATAATGTCATGTGACTAATTTAAATGAGTCAGTATCCTAATCATGCACTCCAAAATTAAAATTGAAAATTGAAAACAAGAATCTTGTTAGTTCCCATCTTAGGTGCTAACAATATCTCTATGGATTCTTTTATATATATATATAATTGTCTCTGTGGAAAAATAATTCAAAAAAACCACCCAACAATCTAAGCAATCTCATGCCTCTATCCACAAATACCTAAAATTAAACAGAAACACATATTGATTTGAAAATAAAAATGCCAACTTTAAACTTCAATATATGTAATTTCGTGCCTCTATCACCGAATTGAAATACCACACTTTAAACTTTAATATCTTTGGCTCTTTGAGTTGGGATGCGGAAGTAAAATTGACAACTTCGATGACAGCACTGACGAAACTAATTCCAATTAGATAAATACCTATTTCAACAAATTCCACACGATCACATTATTAGCTTTTTCATATATTTTAGTTAAAGGAAATTCAAGCGTTGGGCTCCACAATGCTCTATAAAATCCATGCCCGCTATTTTTCCTCTATTCTAGTCTTCTAGAGTATTTGTTTTCAAGCAAAAGAACTCCTAACGGTGAGAAAATCCAAGCCAAAAAGCCTTGCAAAACCTATTCCAGATCTGGTTGCAAGCGTTTGGGGACTAGGAGAACGACATGGTGCTTGGGGGGCAAATTAATGGCATGCTGTTGCTAGTGTTCGGATTCATCATCACCACAAAGCTCACCGTCCTAATGGTGCCAGGGTAAGACACAGGATTGTCTTTGACTATTGATGTTAGAACTGAGATATGTTTTTATTTTGTTTTATAATTATTTTATTCGAAAGGTTGTTATTAGGATAATGACTCATTTAAATGGGACATATGGCATCATATTACTAGAGTGGAGGACCATTAGGCATTGCTGATGTGGTCCTCAGTAAGCACCGAATAATTTCTCCAATTATACGGGTGACATACATCTTCTAATAATTTAATATTGATCCAATTTTCAGTTTACTTGTCATAGTGTTTATGGTAGGCTTTAAATACACGCTATTTCTGCCAAGAGACTATATTTTACTTCTTGTTAAAGCCTCATAACTATATTTTTTTGACAATTCCGTATAGTTAAGGACTTTAAGATTGTTTAAGGTTCTTTTAAATTTCTGTTGTGGTGAGAAATTTCTAACATGTAGAAAGTCACATTTTCTTTTGCAATTTTCTGCTGTGCCTGACAACATCAGCACCATCTCTGTTTTCTTTGGTGTTGAAGTAACTATCCTGGACTCTATAACCATTGCAGCATCTTGGAGCATCTTGTAGTTTATTCTTTTAATGTATATTATTTGATTGCTTCAGCAAGCTATTCAAATATGGGACCTTTAAATTTAGACTCTTCATTCTATGATATAATTTACTGTTGTATTCTAAATAGGTTAACCTTGTAAAAAAAGTAAAATGAGAAATTGATAAGATGTGCAAGGATTTGGCTTGTTTTATGAAACAGTAAGTTATGTGGTGGCTGGTTATAAGAAAAGCAGAAACACTTTCTATTTCAACAAAAGAAATTTCCCTTCAGTGAACGTTAATTTCTATTAAGGAGTAGCCTAGATTTAGTTAAGATGGTGGGAAATGATTGTTTGCAATGGGGGTTTTTTACCGGTCAGGCGGTCATATATAATAAATCTAACCTTATGTCCTAATCTTTCTGCACAACAGGTTGTGTGTTGCAAGCTGCATTTTGATTTGGGCTTCTGGTCCATTTTAGAATCTACCCTATAATCTATGTTCTCTCTATTCTTATGATTCTTGATCCATATGTGTACCAATATGGTCGGAAGCCAGCTCTTCAAAATTGGAGTTGTGAACAAGAATCTCCTCAAAGCAGTTGGATTACAAGACTGGCTGATCTGTTCCATCCTGGTTTACCTTGAGAAGAGAATTAACAAAGGAGAGAATACTTTTTGGGTTCATTTTGAGGGCTGTCTTTTTATTTTGCACTACCTTTTTCTATTGTCTTTATGGGTGGGACTTCTTGCATGAGGCATTGCTTTATCATCTTACCCGTACAGATCCAAGGCACAACTTCTCCATATATTTTTATCATGTCAGCTGGAGCATGAAATCTTAGTGGTGGAGTTCATTCTTGTTCTGAGTTTTGTACAGGTTTTTACAGACGGTTGCATTTGTGGCATTCAACAAGGTTTGTATGCCTACTCTACTTGTAATGTTTATTGAGAAATGATATGTCTACAAACAATTAGGGTCGTATGTGTGTTTAAAAACTAAAAATTATTGTTTAAGAACATTTGTAAAAATACATGTGGGTAAAAAAATACATTGAAATACGTAAAATATAATTTAAAAACTAAAAATAGTTATTTAAAAATACAAACCAAACTCCCCCCTTTAATGACATAACATCTCACATGTTTATTACTTCTTCTTTTTTTTTGGCTATAAAACTCAGAAAACTGCCAAATAAAAGAGTAAATTGTAATTTAAGTAAACATTTGGAAGTAGTAATTGTAGGGCTTTACCCCGGAGGGAGCCCTTGCAGAAATTCTCGAAGGCCAGGGCCAAACCCAGGCCGAAGAGGGGGTTTGGAAATAGTTTTCAACCAGCAATAGACGCGCCTCGGTTAGAACCTCACTAGCTGCGTCATTGCCCCAAGCGCAAAGATGCTCTTCTTTGGTGCTTTTGCTCTATTTTTATATTCATCTCCACAGCTCTGTATCTCATACGCAAGCCATGTGGGACAACTGCAGTTCCCTTCTTATTATATCATCATGCATGTTTGGTTTCTCCTTATTCATTCATTGCAGTTTAATACATAAAACGTGTTTCTCCACCAACTTGTTCGTTTTTTCCAATGAATCAGTATGAAAGTGCTGTTCTAATTGCCTTCAGATGGAGAAACAAAACAAAAAAAAAATCAGAATCATAGATAGCAATTAAAAGCACAAGTGAACTAATAAATCAACCCAACCGGTCTTAGTAGTAGCCATAACAACATAGACATGTATAGTTAGTAGTTACCACTCAAAACTAGAGACACACGTTCCTTTAAACAACAACAATAACAACACCATGTTCCTTAACTAATATAAAAATTATGGAAATGCCTCAATTACTGATTGCACGGCAGGAATGTTTGAAGAAAAATAGATTTTCTTGTCTTTGTCCATTTTATGAGAGAAAGCTAGGAGGTATTAGGGGTTTAGGTTTTTTGGGAGAGTCATTAAGTTATTGTTGTAATCTTTCTATTTTATTATGAAACTTTCTATCCGTTGATGTAGGTAGATTGTCGGACCATGTAAATTCTTGTGTTCTCATTACGTGTGTATTTGTTAGGTGCAATTTGCACAACAATACTATTGTTCCTTCGACACAAGTGGGGAAGAGAAAGACAGAGGAATCCTAAGTCAAACAATGAAACATTACTATCATGGTTGTTAGTTAGAAGAAAAAGTGAACAACTGGGCTATTTACTCTCTCTTGAAAAATTAATAATTTTAGAATATCATAGCTTTTGCTTTCTTTACCTCTCAACAAATATTCTTTATGATGCTCAGACACAACAGAATTAAATTAATTCCTCACTTAACGCTACTTCGCCAAGTGGCTTAAATTCTAAAGACTAGCGCGTAACTGATCACATATTTTATAAACACGGCACATTTTATAGGTTGAAATTTGAAACTTATAGCGAGTCTAATTTTCAAACACCCCCATGATATAAACAATATTATAAACAACACCACCACATTTGACCTGTTGGTTCTTGACCAATTTTTTTAAGCAACACGTTGAACAGCATAGCATGTGACTGTGACATCATATAATTCTACTTATCAATCTCTGTAACTCTTTAAGATTTTATATTTTTAAACCATATTTTATCTAGACACTAATTCTAAATTATGTCCATGACAAAACAAGTATTAACACGGTAACACACCTTATTCCTCATGTCACATGCTTACATTACGTGTTTTGGTAAGTTTAATATCTTGTAAGTGCTTTTCCATAGACTATATTTTATAATTTAAGTAGAAAGTCTTTATGTACAAGAAAAGAAATACAAAAATTCCGCACTGTCAACCTCAACACAGTTCGACAACTATGACTAGCACGCTCAATGTTCATAAGACGAGGATCATTATTAATATAATACCTTTATAAAATTCAAAATTTTCTGAATATTTCAAAGACAAAACAGCTACCAGTAGGGCAAGCTTACAAGAGAGAGAGAAAAAATAAATAAATAAATAAATCAAAGACACGACAGCTACTTTGAAAGTTGAAACATACTTCTTTTTCTGGGTAAGTTCTCTCAAGCATACTTAAATATCATTCTTCCAAAAGACTAGCTCAAATGCTCGATGTCCAAATTCATTCTAAAACCAAAATGAAAGGTATAGTCAAACTTCAAAGGTAAGTCCTTTTCCATTTCAACAACTAAGAAATTCTTTTGTCAATACCTCATGGTTTAGAACTTTTAAGAAGAGAATTGAAAACATAATTTGCACAGTTCCGTGACATGTATAGCAAAGATAATGCTGGGAAGTTATGGTTAAAGTCAACATTTTTCATTAAATTCCACAGCTGAAGTCTAATGTGCTTAAGGGCATAAGCTACCAAATGGCATCTCCTTCCCAATCAATCAATCAATATTTATGTATATCTAAAAGTTAAGCTTTTATTGTTACTACGCTTTACATTTTTATTGATTCACATCAACGGTCAAATCATCCACCAAATTTCAACACTCTCTTATTTTTAACTTTTTTTTTTCTTCTTAACTTCTTAACTTATTGTTACACTTTCTCCAACTTTTCTCTCTCCTTTACTTTTTTGTCTTCTTACTACTCTCTACTTTAATATCACTTTTTTTTTTCTATTTCTTTATCATCCTTTATTTTTTATTTTTCTTATTCCCATCATTTTACTATAAATTTACAATTCTCTCTTCCATTTCTGGCTTTTCTTATTTTCATCTTCTTATTATATATTTATTTTAAGTTTAATGAAATTTTGATGTAATTTTTCTAAGATTTATATAAAAAACAATTGATTTGAAATATGGCACACTAGCTCAAATTTAATTATTTTTGCAACAATTGAAACAAAGTCAAACAAAATAAAAAATAATAATAATAACATACAATTAGGAATGTAAAAAAAAAAAAAAATTGAAGAATATTTGCATTTTTATTTTACCAAAATGATATTTGCATTCTTGAGTAGGTATGAAACATGTTTATCTATATCAGTCAATATATCATGTAATTTTCAAATTTGTAAGTATGATGAAATCACTACATCACTCTTATCATCTTTCTATTTTATCTATAAAATAGAACACTCAATATTAATATTTCTTACAAAGAAAATTATTGAATTTTTTATTTTTTATTTTTTTTATACATCGATAATTAGAGGTTGTCTTAAAAAAAAAAATTATTCAAATATTAGAGGAAATTAATAACAAGTTGCACCACATGATGTGCGGGAACTTGACTGGTAATAGATAAAGGAGGTGAGATCAAGATGTATATTTGCTTATTGAGGGAAAAAAAGAATAGGAACAATGCAAGTTGAATTGAAGTACCGTGGACCTTACTTATTACTGAATGTGTAAAATACATGAAAGAGCCTTAGTAGCGTCACATACATCACATGTACATAGTTACATTTACCAATAGTATTTTAGTAGCGACTCTCTGGTCTGCAGAATGCAAAGCTCTACCAAATTTTAGTTTTACATTGAGTGGATCTGTGGCTCTGAAAAAGCCCTCTTTTTCTGCACATAAATTGTAGCCATTAAATAAGATGTACACTACAGGAAAAGGGACCCCAATCAGGATTGAATGAAGCAGTCGAAAATTATGAAGCAATTGAGACACACTTCTAAACTTGCGTAAACAAACAATTGCTCTGCCAAGGAAATTCTTCTGAAGTACTTAAATTAAGCAAGTGTTGCAAGAAATAAACTAATTCCAAACTTATTTAAGAGCAAAATACATGGGTTCCTACAAATATGGAGGTGCACTATCGAACAACCTATGAAAACAGATTCCACCTAGGAGATTGGTTTGCTATTGATTTTTTTTTTAATAAATATAGGGATATTAAAAGTAGCTAGGAGTTAGGACAAGTAACAATAGCAAAAATTCATTTAAAACAGCAATCCTTACTAACATCTGTACAAGCTCTGGTAACTTGTAAAACCAAACTTTATGGAGGTCCCCATTTATAGTCTGCACTAGTCCCTAGAAATTAATTTCTAATAACACATTAACTGGGCATGGAAGTTGTATTAGTGGATGGAGTAAAGCTTCCTAAATAAACTCTTTAGTAATTGCACGTGAAGTAAATATTATTGTGTGCATTATGCAGTAAATTTTCTTAATAAGCCTACATCAAAGCACATGAAGTAAATTTTATTGTGTGCATTATGCAGTGAAATTTCTTAATAAGCCTACATGAAAGCAGCATTGAAGGGCTTATACACCTACACTGCAAGGTAATAGGATAAGCAAATGTCTGGTGCAAGATTTCCTATCACTTACAAAAGAAAAAATTGGATATGTATTATTTGACAAGACTAGCAACGGACATCCAGCTTATCAAAGAGAGAGTTTTGCTAGGGGAAACCAAAATCAAGCATTGAACTTTAATTTTTCCAATGAACTCTAGCTAAATTGGCACCTCCTCCCCCATAAGTTCAAAACCCACTACCAATTTAAAAAAAAACCCTTTAACTTTCCATATAGAGATAGAATTGTACTAAAAGCATTGCCTTTGTCACAAAAATGGAACATATTACAAAGAAAATATCACTATTAATCTGGCATTAAATAATGGCAATTTCTCTAAAAAACAAGGCCATGGCTTTTAGCCAACAGGATGATAACCATGAATCTCTCTGCAGGGAAAAAAGATCTTTCAAGCATTCAAAAAAAAGATGTTGAAGAGATACAATCACGACTAAGCATGTCAATTTTTTGCCCCCTTAATGCCTGGTAAGAAAGATGGAGTTCCAGCTATCAAGACGTCTCCCCTAACATCCAGTGTTGAAAATAAAATGGTAAACCCTGTGATGTCTATAAAACTACCCACTTCCATATAGCTAAACTGGAGAGCCTGTATCTACTTCAAAAGCCCAGGTCTTACATTAAGCTTTTGTTGTGGGACCGATCCAAAACAAGATGGCCTAGTTCACTTTTAAGTCTCATATTAGGGATTTTATATTTATCTTTGTTTTTGATCTAGAGAAAATTTTGAGTTATTAGTGGGTGCTTTTCCACATACAGTGCACATTTTCATGCTACTGCATAGAGGATTGTAAGAGCTTATCAGTCTTTTGGGGTTCTTCACTTGAATTTTGGTAAAATAATTTCATTACTTTATTTCAAGGGCTAGCATTAATTTATCTTTAGTGCTACTAGTCAATAAAATTATTATATGAGGAAAGAGAAAATTCAACTAAGGAGTTTCTGATATGAGACTTTGTTTGGAAGGGTAAATTGCCTAGATTTGCCCTTAATTTTTCTCTTTTTGTGCTCAACTTCCATTCCACTTGTTGTCTGATAAATTTTTGCAGCCATACAATCTGCAACTGGCTTAGATTCAGACACATAGAAACAGCCAATATACTATTAAAAACAAACCCCTCAACCCCATTTCTCCTCTGAAAATCATACCTGACCAGATCTAGTTTGACGTGGCCTCAACTGGATTTGCAGACAAATCTTGCAACCCACAAACCATATTTGCAGGGACAGCAATGTCAATCATTTTTGGATAAGAAAGGTTAAGATCTGTAAAACAATTCATCAGAATATATTCAAATGATAAATGCCTAAATGTAAAATATGATATTAATCTTCATGATATCAAAAAAATTTGCATTGCTAGATACTACTTACTTTCCATTATATTCTTGAATCCTTCCTACAAAAAAGAGTTCACAGATCAAACAAATTAAGGTTGTATGGGGAAGAAGTATTGACAAAAGGAAAGCCAAATATATTGATAATGGAGAAACAAAAATGATTGTATGTAAATATTAGAAACCACGACAATATTCTCTACACCAAAACCAATGCATTCAGTTAATCAACTTCAAAAGTCAGCAATCTTCTTTCTCATAGACTAGTAATAATAATAATAGTCCATTACTTTAGTCTTTATAATAATAAACTTCAAAAGCGTTCTTTCACAACCAAGGACAAAACCAGAATCCACCTTGTTTTCAAACAAAATTATTAAATAAAATGCCGGTGGTGAAGTTCATAAAACTACTATAGGAGAAAGCATACCTAGTGAATAATATTGAAAACTTAAATTATTTCAAGTTGATGACCAAGAATATCTTGATTAATGGATTAAAGAGGGGGGGGGGGGGGGGGGAAGAGCCATATCTATATTGTGATAACCATATTTTCTTAGAAAAATTGAATCTAGAAAACAAGAACATGATGTTAAGGCAAAGAATCACCTCATCCTTTGTGAGCCTAGGATTATAAAGCATCTCCTCCCCCACTGTGCTAACCTGGATGACACACAAATGTGTGGCATAAACAGCAGTTTCAATAAATTAAATAGTCAGGAAACAGGACACAGTAGATGGTTCATACAGTGAAGCCCTTGTAATCATGGGCAGGATAGATCAGCGTATCCTTGGGCAACATGAAAATCTGGGTCCACAAGAAAAATAATAATAAGTCTTTGCCAACAGTGTTGTGAAGGTCAAAATATACACCATTTCTTTTCTATGGAAAATGTAGCATGCTAAATGTCCTTGCCTGTGAGTGCACTGACTTGTAGAGTTGAAGCGAACTTCCACCCTGATAGGTAAATTAATGATATCAATGATTTTTTATATTTCCTATAAATGCCCTCTTTAAAATGAATTCAATTTCTTCACACACAAGTGTGACTTTCTAATATGATATTTTCTTTCATTTTAAATCATGAAAAAAAAAGTTCTGTTACAAAAAGAGAAGTAACAAATAAACAGTTTAGAAATTTAGGACAATATACCTGAAAATCAGTTCTCCCACATCCACGAATCAGTAAGGTGTCCCCAGTGAAAGCCATCCTTGGTTGAGGCTGATCAGGCCCATCCCCTGTAACATAAGTAATACAACCCAACGTATGTCCAGGAGTAGGACGAACCTGCAAAAAAGATTTTAAAAAAGATATTTACATATACTTTTGCTAGTAGTTAAAACTTAAAAGAAATGCATCCCCAGTACATGCAAACTAATCCTGCTCTAGTCAGTACAATTTCCTCCCTCAATATTTTTGTGAGTAAGATTGCAGCAAAAGGGATAAGATACACAGAAAATTCAGCCATACATACAGGGAAAAAAATTTATGATCAACTGAGAAAATATATTACCACATCACTTACTGGCATTTCACTTTTGTTTGGCTGGATTTATAATTTATTTATTGCAACAAAAAGTAAACTAAATTCCTCAAGTTATGGAAAGCTTTTAAAATCTCAAAATCACACCTCCTTCCCCCACTGTAAAGTAAGGTGGAAGGTAAGTAGTGGATTCAATACCCATGAAGTGCATGAGTAAATTTCAAGGTTACAAAAGAACTTATTAAAATTTCATTTGATTCTCAATCTTTTCACAAACTAAGATTTCTTAATTACCACCTTCCTTTGCTACTATTCTGCAAATACAAATTCCTTTAGGTGCCAGGCTAGAAAGTTGACAAGACTACAAGAAAGAAATTAGAGAAAAGGGCAAAAGCTTCAACTTCCCAAATTTAGGAGTTGCATGGTCACCACACCACATTGATTGAATAAAGACATCAAGTTCCTACCGAATGAATTTTGAAGCAGCACAAGAGGTATCTACCAGATGTAATAAGATTTATAAACTATAAACAACTTCACACTACATCTGCCCAAGGCAATAAATTTGTCTAGACATTAATGCTTAATTATTTTAATCTCGCTACAAATTTCTAAATCACAGGAATGTTTGCATCAAGACACCTTATAACAAGAAACCAATTCACTGTTTTTAATAGCATGCCATCTCCTGTGGGATGACCCCTTTTTTGACAAGTTGGACAGTGTTCATAATACAAGATGTGTATTAATCATCAAGGAAAGAATTTAAATAAAAGATATTTGTCTCACTGAATTAAAGAAGTTGGATCAGAAATTGTGAAGCAATGACAATAGTTTTTTTATTGGTAAGTTAAACATACACCCAATGGGTCTTGAGGAGCCTCCATTTTGGTCTTACAAGACAAGGAGGTGACAATTGAGGCAGAGCTCATTGGCAATGCAATATGAATTTTACATATAAGATTAACATTGATCAACTTTCTACCGCCCTTAGAAGCACCCAGAAGCCAATAAGTTAATGCCTACACTCACCCACCAATTATCAAAACCAATAAATTTTCAAGTCAACCTCATATATACAACAATCATTAAAGTTATACAATTACAAAATAATAAACCCCAGATCATTTCCATTGTTCAATTGCACAAAACATATAAACAAATCAAAGGGAAACAGCAACCCCACCTCCAAAAACAGATCACCAATATGAATTTTATCACCAGCTTCAATCAGAACATCCGCCTTCGAATTGCTCGCTTTTGAAATGACAGATTTCACTCCAGGAACCTTAGTCTGCAAATTACATGGCATCAATGGGAACAAACTAAATATAATCACAAAATTTGGTTTGGCAAAGACAAATTACAAAATGGGTAATGAAGAAAACAAGCTGAATGATACATAATATGGAAAAATTCCACACCTTGATGCTAGAATCAATGGAAAGAAATAAAATTTAATCACAAAATTTAGTTTGGCAAAGAAAAATTACGAAATGGGAAATGAAGAAAACAAGCTGAATGATATATAATATGGAAAAAAGTCCACACCCTGATGCTCTAGCATCAATGTAGGAAACCAAATTTAATCACAAAATTTGGTTTTGCAAAGAAAAATTACAAAATGGGTAACGAAGAAAACAAGTTGAATGATATATAAAATATGGAAAAAGTCCACACCTTGATGAGGCCAGTACCAGTGACATGATCAGCATGAACATGTGTGTTCATGGCATAAATTAGCTTCAATCCAAGCTCTTTTACAAGGGTAAGGTCTCTCTCCACTGTTTTATCAACTGGGTCAATCAACTACCAAACCCAAAAACAAAAAAAAGTAATTAATTAACAAACATTTGATGACAATTCAGGGATCAAAATGTGTAAGAGATTTATGAGTAATTAGAAAAAACCAGAGCAGGTTTGTCAGGGTGAGACACGTCGGCAAGCAAGTAGGTGTAGGTGGAGGATTCTTTCTCGAAGAGCTGGCGGAACAAGAGCTTGTTGTTGTTGTTGTGAGACGAAGTGGTGTAAGCCATGGCTTGGGGTCTGAGCTTGGAGTGAAGGTGAGACTGAGAGAGATTGAAGATTGGAGAAGAAGAGCAAGGAAGAGAGATGCGAAGGAGACTGATACGAAGCATTGTTGTTAATTTGTGTGTGTATTTGTAGTTTTGTAAAATGCGTAAGGTTTAATTATGGCGATCAGATCGATTCAGCATTGGACATTTTGATCTGTTTCTCCGTCAGCTTTTATTTTTTTATTTTTAGTTGTTTTTTATTGGTGAGTTTTATTTTAAAATTTAAATCCTATAAGAACATAGCGTAAAACCAGATGTTTACATCAACCATATCGTGATTCCACATCAGATTTTTTTGAAGAGGATAAGATAATAATTTTGCTACAACTTGTTATATAACGAGCTGAGGAATTGTGCAAAAATTGTGCCATTTGATGTGATGCAATAGATACTTTTCACACAGTAGTCCACATCATATTTTGTTTTGTTTTGGTTGTTAAGGTTGTTTTTGAAGTACAATAAAAATAAAAATAAAAATAAAAAGATTGTTTTTGAAGATACCAAATGAGAGTGCCAGAAGCATATGGGCGTCGCGTCACGAACCTTGGCTGGCCTTAGTGCGGCAGACGTGGGATTCTGCCGATCTGGCCATGCCCATTAGGAATTCAGAATTCTGCCATTCTGGTCATCCCTCACCAGTAAGCAATGATAGAGTTGAAGAAAGTTGATTGGATTAGGTGGAGAATTGCTTTATTTATTAATTTATTATTATAATCTAATTTAAGTGTATACGTGCGTGAAGTTTCATTTTGAAAATTTGAATTCCGACTCTTATCCTCTACACCTCACAAATACTTAGTGCGGCAGACGTAAGATTCTGCCGATCTGGTCATGCCCATTAGGAATTTAGAATTCTGCCATTCTGGTCATCCCTCACCAGTAAGCAATGATAGAGTTGAAGAAAGTTGATTGGATTAGGTGGAGAATTGCTTTATTTATTTATTTATTATTATAGTCTAATTTAAGTGTATATATGTGTGAAGCTTCCTTTTGAAGATTTGAATTCCAACTCTTATCCTCCACACCTTACAAGTATTTATACTTGTGGAATGACTATCGCACTAAGAGTGTACAGTGATATGTGGAGAATTGCTAACTTAATTGATGTGTCCTAGTGATGATAATTTATTACAATTTTTACTACCGTGTAAGATTTTAGCAATAAAATTCAGGGAGAATTACATTTTACTACTCTAAAGTATATCTTAGATTACACTTTTTTTTTTTTTTTTGATAAATAGACTAGAGCAGGCCTAAGACAAATTTTGCTAAAAGATGAGCAGGCCTATTGCCTTGCCAATGAACATGAGAGAAATGAACATTGCGAAACTCAAGACTTGCAGCTAATATTCCATACACCACAAATGCCACTGAAGAAGGAGCTGGAGCATTTGCACACAAAGATTGAACAATAATCAAAGAGTCACCCTCCAAAACAAAGTCCAAAATACCAACTTCCTTTGCAAACAACAAACCCAATTCAAATACTTTAGCCTCAACTTCAATAGCTCCCAACGGTGCCTGAATTTTTTACACTTTGCACCATAAATTTTTCGAATGCATATTTTGCACCCTAAAGTATGACATTTGTTACACTTTGCACCCCGACATTAAGTTTGCCGTTAACTTGGATGAAAAAGTATGATATTATATGAAATGACCCAGTTGCTCTTCTTCTCAATCCATTAAAAACAAAGAATAAATTACACTTTACCACCTTAAACTATACTATTGATTACACTTTACACTCTAAACTTTATATTTCCATCCAACTTAATAGCAAACTTAACGTGAGAGTGCAAAGTGTAACAAGAGTCATAGTTTATGATGCAAAGTGTAATCTAGGGTATAGTTTATGGTGGTAAAGTGTAATTTCCCATAAAATTTATACTAATTTTATCATATCAATAATATATATATAAGTCATAAAACTCTAAAGATATTCTAATTTTTGTTAAGTATCATCTAAAAATTGACCCAACAATGAATATAATTGGTGGAATTTTAAAAAATTATAAATAAATGTTTGAATAAGTTTTTGATGATCGGTGATGCATTAGTTTGTAAAAATTATGTAGTAAAATTTGAAATATTTTCTAGATGAGGACACAATGTTTTCACAATAATTGATGCATAATAAAAATAACGTCAATGGTGAGCTAAAGAAAAAGTGATGTTACTCCGATTATAAAATGTTATGTTAATAATTGTGAAAAATGTTATATCACTAACATTACTAAAAATGTATACAATTTGGAATGCATTTTAACATAAATGGAATGACTGTGCTTAAGCAACATGAAGTTGTTTCATGCCACGTGCAATTGGAATCCAATCTACAATGACACTATTTTACTTGACACAAATGATGTCGATCATTTACATTTAAGGTGCCAGGAAGTAGAAACAAAGCCATCCACGTACAAAGGGGACCATGCCACATCAAGTAGGCAACTTAAATATGAGACAATTTAAATTTTGACCAAACCACAAATAAGCAACATGTAATTAGCCCTATTATAAATCTAATGGTGTATAGACTGCTATGTAATTTAAAATTTAAAATAAAATGATAGTTTATATACTATTATATTAAGATAATAAAATTTTAACCAAGAAATAGACATGATCTTATATTGTTCTATATATATATATATATATATACACACACACACATATATATATATATATATATATATATATATATATATATATATATCAGTGTTTTGGAGGTCTTTCACTTATATAGGAGTTTAGCAAGTACAAGATCTAGCACCTGTAATATCTCTCTCACTCATATAGGGGGGGTGGGAGAGTGGAGGATTTGGAAATTTTTTGACCATGTCTGAGATGCAGAGCAAAATAGGTAGGTTTTTTTTTTTTTTTTTGATAGAACAACATAGGTAGGTTTTGATGGTTCCTTACCCCTATTTCCTAGGAATCAACCAATGTGTGGCCCGCAATCGATGCATCATATGGTACAACAATGGTCCGATTGGTAGTATCTTGACCGAAAAGGTTTGGAAAAGCAAATCATAACCTTATCTTCATTGTAATATATGGCTTTATAATATACACATTTCAGCCTATGTTATGAAACTGAAAACTCCAACAAGTCCAACTTTTGGTGATACTAAAGTGGTACTGGTACAAAACATTTTATATTGCTTTGGTTACTCTCTTCTCTCTTTTTAATCATTTGTTTGACATTAAGATAGATAGGTAATAAACTATAAACAGAGTCACATGTGTTTATACATATATAAGTTACACACAACTGTTTGCTTATTTCGATACAGCTATATATCCTCCCACAAACAATTGTAAGCTGTCTCATTGGAGGCAAATTCATCATGAACTTGTGAATAATAATCTCCAACATCATAACCAAGGTTGGCCATATAAATTGGGTCATCTACATACCCAATCTCCATGTCATCAATTGGAAACATCGGAGCCATATCCATCATGTCCAGCCCATCAAAGTCATGGATTTGAAGTAGTGCATGCTGCTCCAAGCAACCCTTCCTTTCTTCTTTCATGTTGTTAGAATCATTCTCCGCTTCCTGTGATTGTGTTGCATACGCCACGGCTAAGCTATCATGCTTGGCATCCACATTCTCTGATTCATCTAAAAGTGACCTGAGAAGGGCTTCATCGATTTCTATAACTTCCAAGTCCTCCAATTCTTCATTTTCAATGTCATATTGGCAACTCTCCAGTGAATCTGAGGCCATTTAGAAAGAAAATGAGAGCCAAGAATTAAGAAGACGAGGCTTTTTTTTTTTTTGAGAAGAAGGAAGATGAAGTTAATTTGTCCTACTTCACACAAAATGATATGCTATATATATACTATAGTTGGATAAACTTCAGGTATGGTAGGCTAAAATGGGCATGGTCATTAACAAAGTCTCGAGGATAACTAATTGACATCAGTATCATATTGAAGTTTGAAAATTACATGTACCGAAAGTTTCTGAAATAAGTACAAACATACATGGAATGAGGACCGTGAAAATAGATAAAAAGAAAAGAAGTTTAATTAGAAAAGATGAGAAAGTTCTAGATAGCTATTCAACACCATACGTCTTTGATTTTGATAATGTGTGGGGATAAACAATCCTTGAGCTAAAAAGCCAAAAAGCGCAAAGAAGTAGGATAACCAGTCCTACTTCTTCTAATTTCGGGTGAGACCAACGTCTTCAATTACGTTTGGAAAACCTCTTTGTCTCCTTTTTTCTTCCCTCTGGAAAACTATGATTAGGTACTTAGATGGTATTGTGCAAAGCACATTCCATGGATTCAACGGCACAACTAATTTTATAACAAACTTCGCAACTGTTGAGATATCGGCTTATGCATGTTTTGATCACCTTAAAATTTATTTTTGTAGCACATCTGATTTGAGCAATGTTATCTTGTTTCATGGTGGTGTTATTGTTCTATATTAAATAAAATAAAATAAAAATAAAAATAATTAAAAATTAAAAAAAAAAAAAAAACTTTTTTCTTTTTCATTATTATTATTATTATTTTCTTTGGTAAACCAACTCAGCAGATATAGATGAATCCATATCAAGGGTAACTCTTTTCCGCTACTAAAGCCCTAATCTTACTCTATCACTGTTCTTCATGTGCTGTTATTGGGTACTCTGAGAATATACTTCCTCCCTTTCACATAAAAGTGGGTCTCACTCACCATGGGGTCTACCCCTATATGAGTGAAAGGAAGTATACCCTTGGAGTACCCAATAAATTTCCGTCCCTCCTCTATCTAGTATCTAGTCAGGGCATTTTCCAATTCCAATTCTCCATTTAAGGCTCCAACGCCACTGGAAATGGCAAATCCTCTTGAAACTAGCATGGATGTCATTAATTATTTTGGATGGCACCGACTACAACACTTTTAGTCTCTTGAAATGCGTCTCTTTCTTTATGATCAGAAACGTTGGAATTTTGTCACTGGGGAAGAAGAAAAAGTGCTAATTTGCACCACAAATGGATCTAATAATTCACGCGATGGAAATTATATAAAGAGATTTTGAACATGATTGCATAGAGCCACATTCTAGGTATGGTTAAAGCTCTCCTCTTGTTTGCCTCAGTCCCTAAAAATTTATGGGGTGAAGAAGCGAGCATTATGCCTTTTAAGAGCATCCACATTGATAGTGCTAAAATTAATTAAAAGCTTTTTTAGCAACCAAAACATAAAAAAGCAAGCTATATTGACGGCGCTAAAGTTGAAGATTTTAGCAATCAAGCTACAATAAACTGTCATCTTTGGCATTTTACTATAGCTCCAAAGTTATAAAAAGAAAAAGAAAAAGGCTTTATTCCATTCTTTCTCCTCTTCCACTTAAAAATATTTGTTCTCTTTCTTCTTTTCCTCTTCAGCTTTACCGTTTCTCTACCTTCTTCTCTCTCTCTCTCTCTCTCTCTCTCTCTCTCTCTCTCTCTCTCCTTTTATTTCTCTCCTCTCTCTCTTCTTCTCCTCCTCTCTTGCCTACCTCCTTTTACTCAAAATTAGGACAGATAAGATTGGTGACAATATGGGAAGGTGTTGGTGTTTTGGATTGCTAGGTTTTATGGGTCGATTTGTTGCTGGTGGGCCGTTTTTTCCAGGCGGTGGTGTTGGTGGCATTTTGTTGCTAGTGATAGTGGTGGGCATTGGCGTGGATTCATTGGTCCATGGATTTGGGTTGAGATCTAGCTGTGGGTTGGGTTTTGATTTTGGGTTAAAATCGGGTTGTGATTGTGACGGTAGGTTGTGGGTTGTTGGAAAACTGTTATCGTCTTGTTTTATTCTTTTTTGTTTTTTTGTCTTTTTACTAGGTATGCTTAGTTGGGAAGAAAGAGGTTTACCGGTGATGGTTGGTGATGGTCGCTCTTGCAACTTGCAAGAATAAAAAAAGAATAAAGAATGAATATTTAAATGAAGTGGTAACCAAATTTAGAACTTTTGATGTGAGGTGTATTATAAAATGGAGTGTTAAAATAGATAAAATAGTTTTTTGAGTTGCTAACAACTAAATTTTTTAACATTACACTCAAAATATAATATTTTAGAGTATTTGGGTGTGTCTTGTAGTCTTTCTCTAATGCCATGAGTGTTGGAAAAATAATAGTGAATAAACAAGTTTGATACAACAAACAATATCCCAAATAATTAGCAAGAATGTAAATAAGCAATAATAATATAAATTTAAGTTAAATTAGGAACAATCTCACAGTGCTATAGAATCACGCAAATAGTATTATCCTTAAAGGTTGATTCGTGCCACCCAATGTAAAACTTTGTGCGATTGGTTCTCTTGGCCAAACAACCCTCCATGATTAGACTATAGCGTCGACCTTTGTGATGTACACACTTTCACTCACAAAAGGTTTAAGAACAACTCTCTATTGTCTTTCCTTAGAACAAATATTCTTGTAGAAAAAATATGTGGGAGAGAAAGATAGTAGAATTGTGTATATCTAAAATATAGAATAATAAAAAAAACCCTTTAGAAAATGTGTTATGATGAGTATTATATAAGCTACTTATGAAGATAATAGTCTATAGTTATTGGTTACTAATAACCCTTAAAAGCCCAACAACTATATTATCAATAATTGCCCAACGGCTATTTTTCTCATAAATTTCCAACGCCTAGAAAATAAATAAGAATAAAAGTATTTGGAACACACACCCACACCAACAATGAGTGCATGCACCAACTCAGAACCTAACTCTTATTTGTGTTGTTTCCTGGATTATGGCATCAAAGACAAGGGATATTGGTTGTATGATCTTATTTTCAAACGACTTCACATTTCATGTCCACTTAGTTTGTTTTAATGGAAAATTTTATGTGAAAATAATTTTTCATTTTTTCCTGTTCTTGGTAGTATCATATAAATAAAAAAACTATCTCATAACTTCCCTTATTTAGCTTATTGTGAGATAAAGTTGTCTTCTACTAAAATTTTATGGAAAACAACTCTATTTTCCACTAAACTTTTATAGAAAACAACTCATTGCATGCTAAGCTAAATAATAGATGTCAAAAAATGGTTTTCCAAATTTCCAACTCATTTTAAGTTTGTTACTAAATTTAAGAAAATGAGATAGTTTTCGAGAAAATATTTTTTTGAGAATGGTTCATTTTTTAGATCTAAACAGTCATGTAATGATTAATGTCAAAACAATCGGAACAGTCATGTATAGTTTAAAAGCATAAAATATTCACTAGCCCATCTTGCTTTCCTTCTTTTCATTAACACTCTCATTCACTTAATTGGTAAAATCTCTAATAGTTGAATAAGAGACTTGGAGTTCAATCCCCACTTATACCAAAAATCAATTAGTGTCTTAGTCTGATGATAAAAAATTATCATAAAGAGCAGACGTTAGGGGTGTTCGTGGTGCGGTGCGGTGCGGTTTTAGGCCATTTTTAGCACCGTATTTTGTGGTGCGGTTTAAGTAAAACCATAACTGCACCGCACCTTATTTTTGCAGTCACATGTGCGGTGCGGTGTGGTGCGATGCGGTTTAAAGTTTAGCCAAAACCATAACCGCACCACATCTCATTTTTGTGGTCACATATGCGGTGCGGTATATAAGATGCGGTTTGAATGATTTGAAATTGATATTTATTTCAAATTTTGGGTTTTTTCTACCTAGCCCAAAACTAATTTTTCCCTTTGTTTTGGTCCAAGTTTTAAATTATTGAGCTAGTTTTTCTTTATCTTGGGTTGGCTTTCCTAATCAACACTTGCTAGGATTATCGAACTATTTTTTTTATTTTTTTATTTTTTGAAAACTAGGGTTATTAAACTATTAATAATATATTTAATATTAAAAATAATTAAATATATTAATATATAAAGAGGATGCGGTGCGGTGCGGTTTGTGCGGTTTTCTTATTATAAAACCACAAACCACATTGCATCATGCGGTGTGGTGCGGTGCGGTGCGGTTATGGCATTTTGCAGGCGATTTTGGTGCAGTTTTTGCGGTTTGGTGAACACCCCTAGCAGACGTCATAGGTTGAAACTCTCTCTTTCTCTCTCAAAAAAAAAAAAAAAACTTAAAGAAGTTTTTATTATTTTTTTCACATAACATATAATTAGAATTTTAAATTTAAAATTTTTTTCCTTCTATGCATTTCTTTTTAAAATTTTATACTTGGAGTTTTTTTTTTTTTTTTTTTTTCGTTATGAAATTAAAGGGAAAAATATTATTTGAGCGGAATGACTATTGTAGGTGTTTGAACATCCAAACTAGAAAAGAATGGGCTTTGATTGAAATGGCAAAAAAATTAATTATTGAGTAAACAGCACATTCAAGCCAGCGGAAAACAATAATTAGTTGGGTATAAATAGCATGCAAATCTACCAAACCTTTTGCTTTCACATGATGAAAAATTCCTTCTCAAAAAAAAAAAAAAAAAAAACATAATGTAAAATTTGAAAGAAAATTTAATAATCTTGGAGCTCAACTAACATCTCTTGTCTCTTGGTATTTTTAAGAGAGACATTTATGGTTCAAATCTTCATTCCTCCAACTACCGAATTACCAAAAAAATCAAAGAAAAAAAACTAGCTTGTGCTACTAGTATACAACTCCTGTCTAACTCTATATGGTTTTAATTGGTTTTGAAGTCAAAATGTGTTGCTGGAAATGTAAATTTAATTCCCTACAAGAAAAGAATGCACTATCTTGTTCATACTTAATTATGAGCATGTGCGGAGTTAAATAATTTGTACTTGAATCCAACTTAGTGTGAGAGCTTATCCCTCAATATAACGATTCAAGGAAAAGTGCTAGTCACATCTGCGCTATACCTCAAAATGACTAGTCACAATTGAGATTCATTGTAATTGTTAATAAAGTCTAGTTCAATCCAGTTTATGCCTAAAGTGAGACTTATCACACACCCATACACATCACACAATCAATCAAATTGGAGCATCACACTCAATTAACCCTTGTTTATTTATATGAAAAGTCTAGAGGCACATAAAATTCACCAAAAAAAACATCTAACCTCATTTTGCTGTTTGCTTTACTGTGAGACCGAAATTAAATTGTGAAGGGAGTAAATATTTCAGATGTTTTTTTTTTTTCTCTAACAATGCTCTTATTTATAAATTAATGAAAATTTTTCTATAAATACAGAAAAAATCCATGATGTTGATTTGGCAAATTGTTAGTAATAGGTAAAAAAGTAATGTAAAAAATGAATTTAAATAAAAATCACTAAAATGTTGTCAACTCAAATGTTATAAAAAATATTGTGAAATTATTTGTGCCTGCTCTTTATAAATGGTTAAACAACCCTAACCACACAAAGGGGTTGCAAACCCTTTTACTAGAGAGAGAGAGAGAGGAAAAAAAAAGGGGGGGGGGGGGGGGGGGGTGGGGGGGGGGGTTTGTACAACTTACAACCCCATTCATACAAATCAATATTGAACCCACAATTAAATAATAAGTTTGCACGTATGCAATAAAGCTCACAAAACCCAATAACCAAAAATGGATCATAAATTAATAATTGGGCCATTTAGCCTTTCTCTTAACTTTTATTAATTCCAATCAAGTTGGTATTTTATAAGCACAAAATATTATGTCTATGTTACCCACACCACACTAAATTAAGAAATCTTACATTTTCCCACTTGGGCAACATAGGTTATTTATAACTTTAAAAACATTTTAATTGAAGGTGATTCACCATTGAAACTGAAATGGCCACAAATAGAATACAAAAAGAGCAGTATCCTAAATAACACTTTAGCAGAATAAATTACAAGTGTCCACTATGTAATTAGTTACATCCATAAGTGATATAGGACCGACCATACATGATCAATGTACCTGTAATCTTATAGTTATCGACATTAATGCGGCATTTGTATGTAATTATGTAAGTGTAGTATGGAAAGTACATATAGATTGTGATTGTTTGTGTTTATCGCCAAAGTAATAAACCAAGGACAACCAATACTTCCACAATACTCAGAGGTGAAAACTTTATAATGCATGAACTATAACCTTACTGCATAGAGTATTAGGACAATTGTGAAGTTAAACAACCCTTAGCTATAGATCAAAGCCTTCATCCACAAGTGAGAAACTGCCATAATTAAAGGACAATCTTCATTAAAAATATGTCATTTATTGCCAAATCTTGGACACGTCCAATATCATTTTTGTAGGGCTAAAAACTACAACGATTGACGGACACATTACAATAATTTTGGTTTTTAGTGACTAAATTATCAGTGATTACCAAAACATTAGAGACAATAATTCATGTTTCGTCACTAAACTAAAGGGGGAAAAATATTGTTATTAGCAATGACTTCGATGTAATCTTTAAATACTTTTTTTTTTTGGCTGAAAGTCTTTAAAAACCTTTTTTTTGTTACGATTTACATGTATATATATGCATTGCCAAATAGCGGTAACAAATGTCATCGCCAATAGTATATGCAATGACATTTAAACATCATAAAGACCAAATTTCTTGTAATGAAAAGAAAACAAGAAGATAAAGTTTTCACTATTTCATACGACAACATTTAACATATACTAGCCTCATCACACGCGCTACGCGCGTGTGGTGAGGCTTTTTTTTACAAAAAAAAATGTTTTTATTTTGAGAATCTAATTTATAAGTGTTTTTTTTTTTTTGAAAAATGAATCTAATTTATAAGTGGATAAAGTAATTTGAAAAATTACAAGAGAGTAGTCCTATTTTTTAGGCAATGTTTTAGTGGGAGTTAGTGTTGCATTTTTATCGGAATGTCCTTTAATTTTGTCTCTACTTACACATAGAGGTGTAGGGGCATTTTTGAACTAAAAAATGAGGAATCCAAACAGGGAAGCCCTTTAAATAGTAGTATAGATTACTCTTTCATTTTATGTATAACATCCTATTTTTTTGCTTTTGTGAAGGACTCTATCACGGAGATTTTAGACCTTGAATTGGTTTCAACCAATCAAGAAGATCTTCTTTCTCTTCTTCTTTTAAGAGCGTTTTCATTTGGATATCTAAAACCTGGTAAAATGTAAAATAGAGAATAATATTTACCAAAAAGTTACAAAATCATTCCACATCTGGTTTTATGTACTACTACTCAAATTTTTATAAATTGCTACAATATCTTCTATTTTTAAGTAAGCACTGTAGTTCATGTGTTTGTTTATTTATTTATTGATTACTCTTTCTCTCTCTCAATGTTGTCAACCTCTTCCCTCTCGCTCTGCTCTCTGATCAATTTGCTTTGTATTTGTTACAACTTTGTCAGTGTGGTGGCAGCGACAAGATTGATTGGTTGCTAGCGGTGGTTTGGATATTGAACGGTGGGTTGCTAGCATTGGATCATGATTCATGAGAATGGGCTTCGGCACATGCAGTGTGATGGTCTCAGATTGGTGGTGGTTGTTGGGTTGCAATTTGTGGTTTTTTGTTTTTGGTGATGGGTTTTGTAATGGTGGTGGTGGGGGTTTGGTTTGTGATGTTGGGTTGCGGAGGTGGTTGGGCGTTGCTGTAAATAAAAAAAAAAAAAAAAAGGGTAAATTTCAAATTTCATTTTAGTCTTTTAACTTTGCTTTTGTTTATTTTAGTCCTTAAACTTTCAAATTTACTCAATTAAGACTTTTCCATCAACTTTTGTTATATGTTGTGGTTAATTTTTCAATTTTATAAAATTTTCTTTAAATTTTTTAAATTAAAAAAATTCAATTAATGATTGAAAAATATCTTTTAAATTTTTTTTTTCAAAAAATTTTAACAAAAGTTAACGGAAATGCCTTAATTGAATAAATCTGAAACTTAAAAGACTGAAATGAACAAAGATAAAGTTAGAGAACTGAAATGAAATCTGAAAAAAGTTAGAGAGTCAGTTTTACATTTTAGCCAAAAAAAATTTATATGATATATCCCAAAAAAAAAAGAATGACATGTAAAATGTGTTGTATAACTAGTTATGTAAAACCGATAAAATGATTTTTTTTTTTTTTTTTGAGATCTAAAATCCTCTATTTTTTTTTTCTTTTTTTCTTTTTTTTCCATAACTAGATGGGAATGCTCTAATAATGGAATACAATTTTGATAACACGTATCAATCAAATTATTAAATAAGTAACATGAAATTATACATGATGTACTAAAATTAAATTAATAGTAATTTAATTTTAGTTGATTTACCATTTTAACGTTATTTCTCTTTTTAAAGAATAAGAATAAATTAATGAAATTAAAAGTATTTTTCGTGGTAAAAAAAGTAATAACTAACTTTTCGAATTTTCTTAATATAACATATTCAATGGATAATAATTCGTGCTCGTTAGACCTTACGAAACGTAAGCATAAACTTCAACCTCTTCCTGGGAATAGCCTATATATTCACATCGCCATCACCATGAAAATTACGTGCACCTATATTATTGCTGAAATGAGCAGTAATACGTGGGGGGAAGTGAAAGATCACATGAAAGCTTTAATTTGCTAAAACGTACAATTAGTCAATTATTTTATTTATTTTTTTTTTTTTTTGAGGAAGCAATTAGTCAATTAAAATGGTCTACTTAATTAACCAGTACCATACGACATTACACCCGCCACCGAAAAATGAACATGATTTTCCCTCCGGTCATTTTCATAATATAATGTGTAGGTAATGGGTATGACCAAATCCTTTGCAAAAAAAAGGAAAAAAGAACACGTTTACTAGTGTTTTCTCACACTTGTCAACTTTAGGTGAAACAGTGAGTGTGCTCTTAAATGCTATTCCCCCCCCCCCCCCCTCCCCCCCTCATTTTTTTTTTTAGCCTAAGTTTTCCAAATTTTCTTATTTGGAAAACGATGGTTCGGTCCTATTGCGAAATATACCCCAAAAAAAAAAAAAAAAAAAAAAAAAACTATTGAGATATTACGATCTTTAAACTGATATGTCATAATAATAATAATAATAATAATAAATTTTAATTCATATTTTTTAAAATCAGCAAATAGTTAAGTTCGATGCTTAAACCAATGGTTCGTTGCTACGGTTACGTTTCTCGTTAGACAATAAAATAACAAAGTGAGGGAGAGAAGTAGAAAAATATTGCGAAAAAGAGTTTTTACTTAGGTGTAAATAGTTTAGGCTATAAAACATATAAATAGTGGTGATGAAAGTCAAAGCCAATAAATAATTTTAGCAATATCCGACAATTATATATAAATCCAATCAATGACGGAGTCAGGACTTCGAGTTAGGAGAGGGCGGTTTTATTGTTACCTGCATGCGGTGTCTTTGGTTTTTGGCTTTACTGCTGAGCTAGCAAAAGTTTTGTTTTATTATTATTTTTATGTGTGTAGAGCTTGTTTTTTGTTGGTAAGGATAAAATTATTTTGTCTGAAGTTTTTTAAAGGGCTAAGTTGTTTGTTTTTGTTAAAATTGGTTGATTTGTCTCAAATTTGTTTTTTAGCTTTGCTATTGTCTATCGGTAATTTTTGTTGTTGGGCTAATATTTTGGGCTTGTATATTTTTTTTAGATTTTAGATTTATAAATTTTTTTATGGACTCTAAAAGGAGGAAAATACTAGATCTACAAATTATTTTAAATATTGTTGTGGTAATTAGTGGTTATTAGTAAGTAAAAAAGTGATGTAAGTAGTGGACCCATATGCAAACCAATAAGAATTTGCTACCTCAATAGTCTGTAAAAATGTTGTAAAAAAATTTGTAATTGTAGCATTTCTCTTATAATAATTGTGGAGACCATTTTTGCGCAAGGCCAAGAATTGCAGTTGTAACCAAGGCTCAGGATCCCACATCGAAGGAAAACCCCCCCACTTGCTGCCTTATAAGTTGTGAAGTTAAGGGAGTAGTGTACCATTACAAGTTAAGAGCTTGTAAAGCTAAGGGAGTAGTGTACCATTACAAGCTAAGAGCTTGTAATGGTACACTACTTCCTTAACTTCACAGCTTATAAGGCAGCAAGTGGGGGGGTTTTCCTTCGATGTGGGATCCTGAGCCTTGGTTACAACTACAAAAATAGATGAGATAATAAAGAAATAGGATGTTAGGTATGTTGTAAAATGGTATGGTTTAATAAATAAAATAGCTTTTGAGATGGTAAAATAATATTTTTTGTAGATACTGAATGGTAATGCTCAAGAGAGTTGAGGTGAAAACATAGAGCTAGATTGACGGAGAGAATTTTTATGCATTCTTTTTCTCAAATTGCATTGGATCTATTTAGCAATAGTATATGCGTTTAATCTTGCTTTGGAAGAAGAGGAAAAATAAATCAAATACCTTTAAGAGGAGAAAAGGAAAATAAAAGCCTCTAAACAAGTGCTACAGGGAAAAATGGGCTTTTGCTATTAATTTTTAAACTATGCAGCAATTTATCCATATTTTGAAACTATATAGCAATGTGTCCCTCTTTTAGAACTCGATTTTCGAGTTCCCCTTAAAACTTAGCTTTACCATTTCTAATTTTCTTATGCACCTATCTGGGGTTTTGGCTATAAGTTTCTACTCATAATTCAAATTGATTCAAGATTGGTGTCCTTTGAAAGGAAATTTAATTCTCTACAACTTCTTCAAAAATAGAGAAAACCAATATTCAATGTGTGCAAGGCCAAAAATGTGATTCAAGTCACCGTAGAAAAGTCGTTAAGGTTTTTAAGCATTTTCTGAAGGGAAATCATATTAATACTAATCAATATTATTTAGTTTCCAATTAATACTGATTGGCACTAATAAGAAAACTCGAAATACTGATTGATAATAATTGGATCGGTAATAAGAAAACTCGAGTTATAAGGGGAACTCGATTTTTAGAAAATCGAGTTCCAAAACAGGGACATACACCTAAATAGTTTGAAAACATGGACAAATTGCTACATAGTTTGGAAGTTAAGGGCAAAAGCCCATTTTCCCCAATGCTACGCATATGAAGAGGTTAGTTTAAGAACCTAAAAAATATTTATTCGTTTAGAGCATGGTTATTGGTATCTGGATCTGGATCTTAGAATCATCATAGTCCTATATCCCTAAAATGTAATGGATCTCACTATGATCTCTACTAAAGTGAAATCAGTATGGGATCTTGATATGGATCTTAGGATCTTATAGAATCTCAATCTCATAACTAAAGATCATGTGCTATAAAGGAAATTTTAAAATTAAAAAAAAAAAAAATTGCTTATTTTGGGCCTCAAAATGGAGCCTAAAGACCCCAAACTAATAAAAAAAAATGTAATAAACACATTAGCCTAGTGGCCCTAGCCCCAAATTGATAAAGAAAAAAAAAAAAAAAAATATATATATATATATATATATATATATATATATATATATATATGTATAAGAAAAAAATAAAACCCTAATCGAGTCTCACGTCTATCATTAGTCATTAGTCATTACCTTATCCAAATAAACAAAATCACAAAAGACAGAAGAAAAGAGAAGAGATTAGACTACTAATAAAAGGTAAGTGTGTCTGTGGTGTTGTTTGAAACATAGTTATTTGATTTGCGTTGTTTAACTTAGAACTTGGTATTTGTGGGTTATAACTTTTGAGATTTGAACTTTGTTTATGTATTTGTAATTTGGTAGTTTGCCTTTAATTAGTAATTTGTGTAAAAAAAAAAAAAAAATTTCAATGCTTCTTTAATATATATTATGAATTATAATTATAATTATATATATATATATATATATATATTAGTATATATTTTTAATTAGAAAGTAGGATCTTAGGATCCTTGTGCCGATCTTACGATCCGATCCCTGAACCGTCTCACCATTTTCGTGTAAGATCTCGATCTTGATAACCTTGATTGAAAGCAATAAATTATAAATCTAAGTAATAACTATTTGGTAAGAAGGATAATGATGAGTGTTATTTAGAAGTCTTGTACATACAAACATCAATCATTACTCTTCAATTAAGATTTATGTCATTTATATGGGTTAGGTTTAAGTTACTTTTTTTTTTTTTAGAATACTAAATATTTTAATACACACAGGGAGAGGGGAGAAGGTCTTAAAAAAACTGACAGTGGTGTATATCCAAAATGACTTAACTCTTGGATACACATCACAGGCTTTAAATCTCTTTAACTCACACTCATTTTCCACCTGGTGTAATTTTAAACAATATTACACTACTCAATGTTACACCTAGTGTCACTTTAAACAATATTACACCACTCAATATTTTTTAATTGAATGTGAATTTTAACAAATCCCCATTTAAATTACATTATCTTCGTGCATTTTCCATGCTTGCAAAATTTCAAGATGATTAAATATCAATAATCATGTTATTAATCAATTGTTTAAATTCAAGTTTTTGTAATTTAAAATAATGAATAAATATGAGTTTATAAATCAAATGGTAAAAAACAACTGATTGGTATGAATATTGGTATGCATGTTTAGAACATATAATCCAACAGTCGGTGACAAAACTATAGTTGGGCCCCAAATTTTTTTCAATTTTTTTTTTAGTGTATATATATATATATATGTATGTATGTATGTATGTATGTGTTAATTTTAGCTATTTGTTTCAATAAATTTGCATTTTGACATCTCAACAATATTGTTGATCTTTTTAAAGGTCATACAAATTTTATTGATCTAAAATCTGAAATAAATTTAACAAGCTCAACGACAAAATTTAACAATAACAAACTTAAGCCCAAAGAACACCCCAAAACAAACCCACACAAAACACAAACAAAAAATAAAATAAAATAAAAAACTCCTAAGCCAATTCTAACTAGTCTAAGTGAACACCCACACATATTTGACAACACACAAGACACCCAAAAAAAAGTTAAAAAGAAAAAAGGAAAAAAAAAAATTAACTTTCTAAATTGAGAAGTGTTACGTTCACAACATTTTCACAATATTTTCATAACAAGTCACATGTGGTAAGTTGTTATTGGTTCTAACTTGAATTATTTTTTTGCCCACTTATAACAACCAATAATAACCTACCACTTACGATTTGTTGTGAAAATGTAGTAAAAATATTGTGAAAATAGCATTTATCCAAACAAGATTTTTAGGTGGGTGCTACTTATCATGTTTGTAAGTATTGGAAAATAAATTTTGAAAGCATTAATCAAAACGTTTAAAATGTCTATTTGTTCTCCTACCATTTTTTACGTATACTTTTAAAAAAAAATTGTATTGGATATATATATTTAGCAATAGTATATAAATCAAATATCGCCATGGAAGAAAAGGAAAAGATCAAGTAACTTTTTTTTTTTTTTAGCAAAAGAAGATCAAGTAACTTTAAGTGGAGGAAAGGAAAACAAAAGCCTTGAACATTATATGCCACATATATGTATGAAGAGGATAATCTTAGGAACGAATAAAAAGTCCTGATTCATTTAGATCAATAAATTAAAAATCTATAACAACTATTTGGTAATAAAGATCATGATAAACTTGAGCCTTATAACTTAATCGATACTTCTTAATATTTCTAACATAAATATTCAAGTTTAAAATCTCTCTATCTCAACTATTGAATTATAAATAATAATAATAAGTGTTATAGAATGCTTGTACATACAAACATCGATCAGTAATTCAAGTAAAATTTATATTATTCACATGTTGTGTGCTGAGAATTCATATTAATAATGAACCAATTATCGCAATAAAAATCCTTCTGAAAGGGAAAAAAAAACTGCTTACCATATCGATAAAATCTATTATCCTCGTGAAACTTTAAGTACTAGAAAGTGGATCAATAATATTATATATCAAGCTTAATAGCTTATTACATACTAAAATATAGTTCCTTTATCAAAGGGATAGCGAACTATATATATACACATACCCTTCCCTTTGCTTACTTGCGCTTCGATATGTTCTTGACCAATAATTTAAAGCTCTCAGAATCGTATGGAATTTTCAGCAACCCATGTTGCTGGTACCCAAATTCATCAGCTGAGTTCTTGAGTAGAGCAACAATGTCAGGATGCATGAGCAGCTTGGTTGGAATAAAAATCTTTTCCAAAATTGCACCCTTGCCTACAAGCACCGGCACATACCCTTTGCGGACTTCATCTTTTTCCTTCTCTTCGTTTTTTAATCTCCGGTACATCGAAGGAGGCCATATTTCCTTCTCTCCCATGTTCCCAAATCCAATTCAGATCACAGAACTGCATTTGTCATTTGATCATGTGCATGCGTAGCCTTTATAGCATGAGTGTAATTATTTAATTATTTCACAGGATATAGTTTCTATATATTTTAAATTAAAAACTAAATTTATTACCTAATTCAAAGACTAGAATTTCCGCGTGTTTAGAATTATTTTTAAATAATGATAATTTAATAATGTAGATGAAAGAAAATTGTAGGTTTGACCCAAACAAAAACAAAAAAATTAGAGAACATAAGACCTTGCGTGATTTCTGAAATTAATAAAATAAATGTCCTTTCACACACCTAATTAAGATGCCCTTACTGTTATGTTATGGGTATTATTTGTCGCTCATTTCCTGATTATTATATAGTACATGTAGGACCATTGGTAATACATAAGTCATAGAAATAGAACCATATAATATATTCGTGAAATTCAGAATCCTCCTTTTTTTTTGGATGATTGACTTTGCTCCAATGCAAATGTGGATGCTTTTTACAAGAAATGAAAAGAATTGTTGCTCATCATGTATAGACAATAGCCCGCGCAAGACGGGACATATTTGCATCAAATATCAGTTAGATTGTATAGAATAGACTTTGGGGAAGAGACCTTTAAATAAAAAAGATCGAGTGGCAATAAAAAAGAGAGAGAGAATATAAATGTCCTCAAATAGCAACAAAGGTAATTACAAAGAAAGCAATTCTATAAAAGTGAAAAGAAAAATAAATAAATAAATAAATAATAAAAGCAAGTTAAATAAGTGCATGCTTTTCTATCAATGGGCTAGGAATTTTGAGTTTCACCATTTAGATAAGAACAAGGTTGCAAACACAAACTATTTAATAATATTTTTACAAATTGTTAATTAATGTGATAAATTCATATTGTTTCTCATCTGGACTCACCACTAATATAACTTTTTTACTTACCAATAATTACTCATCACATTAGCAATTTGTAAAATAATTTATGGCTTTAACGTTTTCCTATAAATAATGTCAACACTTTGTAAATATTATTTTATTATAATAATAATAATATGAATGATCATTATATAATTTGAAAAAATCATATTTTATATAAGAGATCATATAATTTTACATTAAATAATTTTTTGTGTTCAGATAGATTCTACTAATAAATATTTATGTTAACTTTTGTTAAATATTAGCATTGATGTATACCATGTTGAATATGCTAGAGTAAATACGGAAGATAAAATATAAAATAGGAATACAAGAACACGAGAATTACGTACGAGGTTCTGCCTTGACGACCAACTCTTATACAAAAGAAACTCTTAAGTTTTATACTCTCATACAAAAAAAAATTCATAAATGTTACATCTTTATTATATAAGAGTGTAATACAAAATCTATGTTACAATGAACCATATATATATATAGTAGACTAAATCCTAAATTTTTAGTACAAATAGGAGACTTGCTTTACACACGAAGTAAGTACGGACTTAGACCTATACCCTAAACTAACATGTCTAATATATATCTAAAGCTTTTCATAATTTCATTATCAGTGACTTATTGGGAGTACAAGCATGCCTCTGTTTTGGAGATTAAATTATAACGATTTGCACTATTGATAATATTAATGCATAACCCTGGCACAGATCCAATGGGTGTTCGCTATATATAATAAAGTTTAAGGAGTAGTTAGTTGCATTTTAGTCATGGAAATGAACGCACGCACGAAATGAGTGAGTGAGGAATACCAGTAGAAGCATGACGAAGATTTTAGAATATTTGAATCTCAGATCCTGTATGTAATTGCCACCCATCCGTTGTGGGTGGGGGTTGCCCTTTAACCCGGCAAAGGGGCACGCCAAAGATCCTAATAATAATAAGTGATTGATTTAGGGATTATGATTGGTTTGGACCCTCAAATCCCACTTGGGTCACTTTACTCCTTTTGTTTGGGGGCTCAAAATAAATGAACTTTTTTTCAGAAGAATAAATAACCTATTTATAGGCAAGGTTCAACTAATCTAAAATAGATATTTACACTACTAAATTAATATGATATATATATATATATATATATATATGTGTGTGTGTGTGAGACACTCAATCAAAACAGTACTACGGACCATTGTCACTCACAAGACCATCTTTAATTAAGGCCTGAATAAAGGCTTTCATTTTATAAAAATTAGTGTATAATCTGTGCATATGCATGGTATAATTAAAAACAACATAATTACACATATATGGATTCAAATTATACATTGTTTAAGTCATAGATATATACATTAGTTTTTTACTCTTCCTTTCTTCTTTATTTATTTTATTTTATTTTATTTTTTGGATATACACATGAGTTTATTATATAGATTGGGTTTTTTATTGTTTATTTATATTAGTCTCTTCGTCTTTTGTATAACATTAACTCACCTAGGAATTAAAAATATATATAGATAGGATATGTGGCGTAAAATTATACTACAATTATAATCTAATTTGAAATTTAATTGGATTTTTTCTCAGCTTTACATATATATATATATATATTAGATTCTTTGTCTTTTACACAACATTAACTCACCTAGAAGTTAAAAATATATATAGATAGGACACCTGGTGCAAAATTAGACTACAATTATAATCCAATTTGAAATTTAATTGAATTTTCTATTAGTTTTACCTATTAATATATAGATGTGCCCTTTAACAGCCTAATTCTTGCCTAAGATTAGGTTGACATGCATGCAGAGTCTACATCATGGAATGATTTTCTACTGTTTCCATGGTTGCAGTCCTACTCAGAACTCACTCATTCTTATCCAAGAGCTGGAGTTTCAATTTCTAAATACAATACTCATAGCTAGTAATTTCAGCGTCCAGGCAAGCTCATACCTAATAGAAAATATAAGATCTTAGGCACGCCTTAGCTAGGCGTCAGACTTAAAACTATTCTTCAACACAAGTATAGCTTAGAATAATCTTAGATTCTATCTTCACGGTACTATTGAGAACTCGTTATGGGATGGAATCAATAATAATACCAAAAAATGAATTATACATTGATGGTTTCAATAATAAAGGCAATGTGTCATAGTGAAAGCCTTTGAAATTTTGTTGACTTTTTGTATTTTTTTTTTTTTTAAGAAAGAAGACTAAAAATTTTATTAAGAAATAGGCAAGTCTGCCTGATAAGCAGCAAAGGTGTGCAATGAGACATTTTCCAATCCACACAGAAAAACCAGTGACATGACGTGCATGTCTAGCTATGTTGTGAGCTACAAAATTACCATCTCTACAAACATGAGAGAACTTAACACAATAAAAGGAATGAGCCAAAGCAAAAACATCTTGGAGTAGAACAAGTGATAATATTGTTTGCTCATAAATATTTGTCAATAAAAAACAAGCGATGAATTTAATTGGAGAATCTAATGCATTACACCTAAGTCTTGTCCTTAGAGCATTTACATCGATGAGTATATAATAGAAAAAGTGGTCAAATTTACACATTTTCCCCCAAAAAAATACCCACATCGATTAGTGGGTGTATCAATGTGTATATTTACACATTTGCTATAGTGGCCATGTAAATATATATGGTTATTGTAGCTATGTAAATCAATATTTTACACATTTGCTACAATGGCCATACAAATACAGTTGATAGGGAAGCAGAAAAATGAGCCCAACTCTTGTTCGTCCAAGGAGTCGTCCAGGGCTAATAGAGCCATTTGGACGAAGAATCACCCAAGAAGGGACAGTACATGGACTAACACCACACTTTTCAGTGAATGTCGTCCATACCAATCGTCCATGTAACTCGTCCATGGACGATCTCCAGATGTCCATGGACGACCAAAACCTTCTTAGACCAGACATACGAATACACAACACTTGGAGAAATTTCAGGTGTTGATAGTAGTTACTAAATCCGTAACTATCGCCACGAACCCCTCAAATAAACTTCCGTTGGCGGTTATAATTTTAATAGCCGTTGAGGAAGTTAACTCCGGGCCCGTTGGCTTCCACAAATCTTGGGGAAGTTATTTGGACAAGTAACCGCTTCAAGGATCTCTATATAAAGGACCGGTCGGAACCCAAGGAGGGTAAGATTTTTCTGAGACTTATTCCCAAACATTCGAAACTCCATACTAACTTTCTCATCGGAGGGGGTTTGGCCGGTCATCTCCGATCTCCTCTTTGACTGCGTTTTCTTCTTTGCAGGCCTTCCACCACCGTCGGTAGTCCCACCGAAGCCAGATCATCCAACCCACTGATTCGAAGCGATATCAACAGTTATTGTAGCTATGTAAATCAATATTTTATTCTCTCTCTCTCTCTCTCTCTCAAACTCAGCATCACCCAACCACCACCACCACCAACAAAAATCAACGGAAAACCAAAAACCAATTGAAATCAAACAAAAAATCAACCCAAAAAAACTCGAAATCAACCATCAATGGAAAATCCATTAACCCAAACCCAAACCCTCGCAATCTTGCATATGTTGTCACCGACAAATATGAACTAGCCTCTGTCACCATCACCACGTATGGAGATTAAGAGGAGAAAGAGATGAAAGATTTGTATGTGTGAAATATGTGAGAGTCTATGGGTTTTGGATGCCTCTCTCTCTCTCTCTCTCTCTCTCTCTCTCTCTCTCTCAATAAGATAGCCTATCAATCGTCCACCCACCACCACAACTCAGCACCACCTAACCACCACCACTACCAACAAAAATCAACGGAAAACCAAAAATAAATTGAAATCAAATGGAAAATCAACCCAAACCCATCAAAGAATAACCCAAAATCAACCATCAATGGAAAATCCATTAACCCAAACCTAAACCCTTGCAATCCTGCATGTGTTGTCCTCGACAAATATGAACTAGCCTCCGTCACCATCACCACGTATGGAGCTCGAGAGGAGAGAGAGATGAAATATTTGTATGTGAAATATGTGTGAGTGTATGGGTTTTGGATGAGAAAGACTCAAGAGGAGAGAGAGATGAGACAATGAAAGGCAAGAGATTTCATATAAGTATAATAGAAAAAAAATTATTATTTAAATAAAATAGATAATCTGATGTAAATAGTTTTGAAAAGTAGTTGTGTAAAATACAAAAAGTAGGTTATTATGTTAAAATAGACAGAAAATTTTTAGACAAACTGATGCGAATGCTCTTAATTAAATATGTTTGCGTATAGTGGATTCTTGTTAGCTCAACTGATAAAAACTCTAATATTTGAATAAGAGATTTGTGGTTCAATCCATGCCTACACCAAAAACTAATTGGTATATTGGTTTGATGATAAAGAGTACAATTATCAGAAGTGAACGCTGTAAGTTAAAGCCCTATAAAAAAAATGTTAATATACAAAATTACTCTCTAAGATTTTTTCAGATTTTATTTCAGTCCTCTAACTTTGCTTTCGTTCATTTCAATCATTTAAGTTTTGGATTTATTCAATTAAGGCATTTCCGTCAACTTCTATTAAAAAATTTTGAAAAAGAAAACTGAAAAATATTTTTCAATCATTAATTGAATTTTTTTAATTTAAAAATTTTGAAGAAAAATTTAAAATTTTAAAAAATTAATGACAACATATAACAAAAGTTGATAAAAAAACCTTAATTGAATAAACTTGAAAGTTAGAAGACTGAAATGAACGTAAGCAAAGTTAGAGGACTGAAATGAACGTAAACAAAGTTAGAGGACTAAAATGAAATATAAAGAAACTTAGAGTGCCAGTTTTGCATTTTAGCCAGAAACTTAGAGGGCCAGTTTCGATACATATTTAAAATAAACAGAATTTTTTTAGACAAACTTATGCAAATGCTTTTAATTAAATATGTTTGCGTATAGTGAGTTCCCGTTAGCTTAACTGATAAAGTCTCTAATGGTTGAATAAGAGATTTGTGCTTCAATCTCCGCCTACACTAAAAACCAATTGATATCTTGGCCTAATAATAAATAGTACAATTATCAGAAGTGAACGCTGTAAATTAAAACCCTATAAATAAATTAAAAATTAAAAAAAAAAATGAGTATGTGTGCGTATATATATCATTTATAAAATATTATGTATCTTTTTGATAAACACAAGATAACAAATTGAATTTTATAATTTTTGCAGTTAACATTAAATATAAGGAGCAATTTTTTCACTTTGGTTTTCCAATAACAAGGTTGTAGTCTTGTAGATAATTTTCTTTTAAAAAATAAAATAAAATAAAGTTGTGGAAATAAGTGACCCAAGAAAATATTAGATAATATTATATATAGGGGATGATGGCATACTTGGCAGGTTATTGACTGAATCTCTCAAGCCGCCCTTGCATTCAACTTATTTATCGAAAGATAAGTTGACTTAATACATTATATATAATTTGATATAGTTGATTTTCAAAAACAAAAAAAGATTTTATTTATTTATTATTTTTCTTGATTTGGCAGGTTTCTATACGAATTTATCATAAGATACGCTGAGTCGATGGTTAATAATGATCAAACAGAAGCCTATCTAGCTTTCCGTAGTAAAATCTTTTTTTTTTTTTTTTTTTTTTTTTTTGATGAGAGTAAAATCAATAAATAGGTTTAGAATTGATGGCGTTTATGACCTCTGGAAAATTCCTTAAAGTTTTACAGTATGTTATTATGCTTTCATGGATAAACCTAACTGCACTGCCAAAGAGCTGCTTAGCTTCACCAATAGAGGAATTTGATGAAGAACAATTATCAAACATGATCGAGCAAAATTTGGGCCAAAATGTGGATATAGTCCTTTCGGCGAAAAGTTCCAGCAAAATATCCCATTTCTAAAACTATTTAAGGATATGCCCCTATTTTGAAACTCGATTTTCTAAAAATCGAGTTTCAATGTAAAACTTGATTTTTAGAAAATCGAGTTATAGTCAAATTAAACTTTAAAAAAAAAAAAATTATGGAACTCGAGTTCCACACTAAAACTCGATTTTAATAAAATCTAGTTTCAAAACAGGAGCATATCCCTAAATAATTTCATAAATGAAGCATTTTGCTAAAACTTTTCTCCAAAAGGGGTATATCCTCATTTTGTCCCAAAATTTGCCTTCATGGTTTCCTAAGACAGCACTAGCATAAAAGGATGTGGTGAGGGATAGCCACGAGCGTTAAAAATTATTTACAAATTAAGTGCAGATTTCAGCCATAAATTATATGGATACTTGCACTTTATACCTCAAATTATAAGAACTTACAATTGTAGAAAACCATTTTGTAAGCTTCTGTTTAACACTTTAACCTCATTTGCAGGACAAAATCATCATTTTATAATATAAGCACAAAATCATAATTTTAACCATTGAATTTTCAAATACTTAATTGAATATGAATCTAGAAATCCTAACAATCAAAACCACATATTATGCACTTAAATTGAACAATTGAATTGCAAGATATAGCTTAATCAAGATTTTAACAGTAGATGTTCTTGCGATTAAGGCCACATGTGAATGTAATTAATTAATTTTGATTGGTTCCCTAAAGGATTCATTATGATGCATTGTGTGCCATATTTTTCATAATTTTCATTGACTTAGGCTTAGGACAAGGCTTCACATGCATGAATATGATAATTTAATTCTATTGGATAATTGAGATTCTTTTAGATTCTTAATCAATTATTTTAGGCTAAAACGGGGATATACCCCTTTCAACCAAACTTTCCAACAAAATGCCCTCTGTATGAAACTATTTAAGGATATGCCCCTATTTTAAACTCGATTTTCTAAAAATCAAGTTTCAATAAAAAACTTGATTTGGCGAAAATCAAGTTATAGGCAATCAAACTTAAAAATAAAAATAATAAAATAAAAATTTGCATGGAACTCGAGTTCCATGCAAATTTTTTCAAAAAACTCGATTTTTGCCAAATCGAGTTTCAAAACAAGGGCATAGAATAATTTTAGATAGTGGACATTTTGCTTGAAAGTTTGGCCGAAAGGGGTAAAACCCAATTTTGGCCATTATTTTAAAAACAAGAGTCTTAATTATAGCATTATCTAACTAACCCTAGCAAGGTTAAAAATGGTCCCAAGACGGATTTATCTCAAAACTGATCAAAAAAATCCCAAAAGTTTCTTTGACCAAATCATAAAACTTGCCAACCAAGACATAAGAATGACCAAAGCCCCAAAAGGACAAATAAGACTCTATTGAGGGCGTGTATTTTGATGTTCTCAAATAGAATATGGGATAGTCAAGCCAAAACTCAACGATGGACCCTTGAAATAAAGCCCGAAGGTTTTCGGTGTTGTGTAAACCCACCCAAGCAAGAGATAGAGGCTGCACCCTAATAAGAAGACAACAATAAAACCCAATAAACACATTACTGTTGTGAGTTTGTAATATTATTAGTCCTTTTACAGCATCATAATTCAAATTAGTCCTCCAACAGTACGGTATTATCTCCAGCGGTAGGGTAATTTATATTCAATTATTAAATAAATTTAATAAAGTATTAACTTCAAGAAATTCTTGTGTATTTTGTTTAATAAGGTCCACAGTACTCTCAACCATTATTACATCAATATGAAGAAAAAATTCCAAAAGTCTCAAATACATTATAGCCTCCTATAGTAAAGCAATAAGTAAATATTGGTGGCTTCATAATGATGAAAAAGGAGTTATTTAGCATGGTATGAGGGGAGAGAGGGAATCCCAGCCCAGTGCAGCATGTGGTTACCAAGATCCTTAAGGGAAATGTGGGTGGTATGTAAGGAGAAGGTTTTTTTATTGGGTGAGTGTGTGAGCTTATGAGAAGTTGGTTAAGAGGAAGCTTGACCGAGTTTCATGGAGGGAGTTTAGGCTGGTTATGGTCAGTTATGGGACGTTTATGGAGTAAGAAGGTGTAAGCAAGGTGGGGAATGTCGGTGTTATGGTGACTGTAGGCTGAGAAAGGTTATGAGTGAGCTCAAGAGAGATTGGGGGAGCTTAAAGAAAGCTTAAGAGGGACTGAATTTCTGCAGAATGTAGTCATAGACAAAAATTTTTAGAGAGGCCTCCTCCCTCCCCCTCCTCCCCCCCAGGTGTTGGAGTGTTTTGCCTTTTATAGAGAAGACTAAAGCAAGCATTAATTAGCTAAAATCCAAAAAACGTAGGTCTGATTCAAGGGAGTAGGATAGCTGAATTAATAACCTGGATTTGGCCTAAAATGGGAGATTTGCTTTTAGGGCAGTTTTGCTTCTTTGGGCAATGTCACACATGGGTAGTATTTGGGGTAATCTTAGATTAAATGCTAAGCTTGCTGAGATTGTGTTCAGCCAATGAGATTAAGGCAAGTATTAAGGAGGAATCCTAGTGTTGCAACTAAGATTTGGACCCTAGGAAGTAAGATTCAACACCCCAAGCTAAGTGTCAAAGTTTAAATTCACTTTAGAGGATTCTGTTGGAGATCCCTTTATGCCCTCCAAACCACATGTTACCAAATTTTCCTCTTTAGAATTCATGGGCTTGGTTCATGAACTAATTACATACATTTTTAGTAATAAAATAAACTATTTGGTTGAGGATTTCATGAGCTTAGAGGTCTTAGTTATGGCTTCCTTGAGTTGTGACCAAAACTTAGAGAAGAAGGGCATTTATTGCCCACTAGCATTTAGGTGTCAGCCTCTAGTACTGTTCACATCAGAGTTGGCAGTGGGACAGGTGGTCAGCTTGTAATTTGGTTTGAGAGCTTAGTTGCTTCTTGAGGTGACCTCCAACGAAAGGCAGAACTAAATGAAGTTCTCCAGCGATGCCAGTTTGCACACATGGGTTGTTTTGGCTGAGATTTCATGTTGGGCTTGGCCATGAGAGATGAGTATTTATGAAAAATATAAAAAATTATATTAAAAAAAAAACAATTACTTTTTTCTTTTCCCATAAATTTTTTTAAAAAAAATATATATTCCTAACAAATTTTTTTAGGGCATCTATTAACTTTCTCATTATTCCTAGTAGCGTTATAAATTCAAACAAAAACATTGGTGCAGCTAAGGGTATGTTTGGTAACTGTTTTTTCCCCCTATTTTCTGTTTTCAAAAACAATTTTCTATTTTTGAGACTAAAAAACTTGTTTGGCAACTCAAAACGGGCAGAAAACAAAAACTGTTTTTAAAACTCAATTTGTGAAGAAAACTGAAAACATGCAAAAAGCTGTTTTCAGTTTCTAATTTTCAAAAATTAATGAAAACACGCATTTAATTTAATGAATCTATCTCATTTAATGAGTTAACATTAAAGTTCAAATCCTAATAACAACATATTTTAGTATTTTCTATTTTTTTTTTTTAAACCATCTTTTTTAATTTCAACTAACCAAACATGTTTTTGATTTCAAAAATACAAGAAAATTGTTTTTTCTTTATATTCTCAAAAACAAGTTTTTGAAAATAAAAAACAAAAACTGTTACCAAACAAAATCTATTAACTTTCTCATTATTCCTAGTAGCGTTATAAATTCAAACAAAAACATTGGTGCAGCTAAGCCTCCTGATAAATCACTCTATGCTAGTTTAATGTTCTTATTTATTATAGAGGCTCATTTGATGCAATTTAATATATATATATATATATATATTGGTTCTACAAAATTGTGAATTAAATCATGCTTTCTGAAAAAAGTAGAAAGGGAACTGCTTTTTCAAGCACCACTCTATAGTTTACAGATTATTATTTTACCCAACGAACCATAAAGGTTGTATTAAGTTTCAAGAAATGCAAGTGATTCCTCCATGTAACAAGTGCATGGGATCCGGGGGGGGACCGGGTGGAGCAGCAAGGGGCCAGATGCTGCATTGAAGTGTAGTAATTTCTAACCTTTTCCACACACAAACCACACACACAATAAATTCATGAAATACTACTTTTGACTTCAACAATTCGCACCATAAATATGAACTCAAAATGTTGGAAACACCGACTTTGATCGGCACATTACTGCAAGATGTCTTGATAGCTAAGCCCTGCACAACCTCATAATGAGGGTAGACCTTGGTACTTCACAATTAAAAGCAATAATAACTACTCCACCAAACTTTTCAGGTCGATATCCAACTAAATTCTCATTTCCTTTATGCAATAAATTATTAGCATTTCTTCTCCCACATCCCATTTCCTTATCCAATCTCTATTGTTGCTTCAAGCAACTGAGATACTAAAAAACTGCGATGGCATACATCTACATGCCATGGCTGTTCTTAATCCAAATCCTAGTACTAGTAGGAAAATCCAAAGCTAAAGTTCCAGCAATCATAGTTTTTGGAGACTCATCTGTGGATTCAGGTAACAATAACCAGATTCCAACGATTGCCAAGAGCAACTTCGTGCCTTATGGTCGTGACTTTTTAGGCGGCCGCCCAACCGGACGCTTCTCCAATGGTCGGATTCCTCCTGACTTCATCTCTGAGGCTTTTGGACTCAAGCCAGCAGTACCTGCCTACTTGGATCCAACTTATAATATCTCAGATTTTGCTACTGGAGTTTGCTTTGCTTCTGCAGGAACTGGCTATGATAATGCCACTTCTGATGTGCTAGTAAGTACCAATATGAACCTTCCAATACGTACACCTTAACAAATTTTGAATGTTTTTGTTTTTGTTTTTTCTTTTTCAATTCGAGAGTTAGTGGTGGGGAGATTTTAATCTTAAATGTCTTCATTAGAAACAGTAGGAAGTGTCAATTAGTTGAATTACAAGACTTTCGACAACAAATTTGGCATGTTAATTCTATGTCCCTTTAAGTATCAATATGCACATCACATTGCACTCTGCACACACTCATGCCTTATTTATCAAATTCTACATAGCAACAAGTAACCCATTAGTCTATGCATAAGGGCTATGGTAAATGTCTTCCATCAAAAGTGATAGGTCATGAATTTGAGTTTGGGAATCAGCCTCTCTAAAAAAAATGGAGATAAGATTTACCAATCACATCTCCCAAATTCCACCAAAAAAGAGTATTACTTTTTTTAATCCATACATTAGTCTGTTTGTAACTCAACTAGTTGATACCTCTTGGTAGGGGTGTGTAGCCAACTTGCCAATCCGCCAAAATCAACCAAATCCAACCCAACTCATCAGGTTTGGTCGATTTTTAGGGGTTGGTGAGTTGAATTGGATTGTCAAAATTTATTTTACAATGGGTTGGGTTAGGTGCTAGTCAGCAAATTCACAAATTCATCTAATCCAACCCGACCCATCTATATTTAATATATATTTTAAGAAATATGTTATATAATTTTATTATTTATTCTTTTGTTCAACAACTAAGTTGGGATAGAAATATATGATATCCTTCTAACTTTGAAGCACTAATAAAATAGTTTGCGTTGGTTTGGTTCTATACTCATGTTTATTAGGTTATAAATTTTCTCTTATTTGTATTAGTATTGCTCTAATGCTCAATTAAAAATTTTAAATTAAAAAATATGTCAAACCCATGGATCCAACCAAATTCATGTGAGTTGGGTTGGACCTCCTGTGATGGGTTAAGTTGGATTGGATTTTTTTCAACCCAACCATGTTGGGTGTGTATGAGTGGGGTCATCGGATTGAAGAAACCCATCAACCCAACCCATACACATCCCTACGGCCCTACCTCCGGGTGTTTTTAAAGAAGACATTTATGGTTTAAATTCTCACTTCCTATTATCTCCCTTGTTATAAGTTATAACAACGGATTGTCTAAAAAATAAACAAATAAGTTTTATTCATGTAATTTATCTCGTTTCAGGGTGTGATACCTCTATGGAAGGAAGTGGAGTACTACAAGGACTACCAAAAGAAATTGAAAGAGTATGTTGGCGATGAGAAGGCAAGAGAAATATCAAGTGAATCTTTATATTTGATTAGTGTAGGAACAAACGACTTCCTTGAGAACTATTACACATTACCAGATCGACAATCCCAATTCACAATCGAACAGTACCAGGATTTTCTAATCGGACTTGCCAATAATTTCATTCACACACTACATGGTCTAGGAGCTCGAAAAATATCCTTAACTGGGGTTCCTCCAATGGGGTGTTTGCCATTGGAGAGAACAGTAAACATTTTCGATCATGACTGTGTGAAGGAATATAACAATGTAGCCTTGGAATTTAATGCGAAATTGAAGAGTTTGGTGGCAAAGCTTAACAAGGAGCTTCCTGGTCTTAAACTAGTGTTTGCAAATGTATATGACATTTTTCTTCAAATCGTTAAGAAGCCTTCTACATTTGGTAAGTTTTGATTTCGTATACATCATTTTTGTTTTTCTTCCTTCTCATTTTTTCTTGACATTTATTTCATTATTCTTATTTTGGATCATACCAAAACAACTTTCCAACTTCATAAATTCAATTAATAATTGCTTTGAGAAACAACTGTGGGCTTGGCCTGTCCATTTATTGATGACTAGTTCCTAAATGGTCCTACTCCTACGGTAGGCAACCATGGGGAACTGAACAAATTTACATACAGTATATTTATTTTAAGATACAGAATTATGAACAGCCATAATGGGACCAATACAGGGGCGATTAATATGTCAGTTGGGAAATCTATATTAAGCCACAAATTCTTTATCACTTCCTTGTTTATTGTTCTAGCAGAAAATTTTAGTAATTTTAGAAAGAAGGAAAGGAAAAAAAATTTATTTATTTTTTGTAATTCCTATTTAATTATCAAATAAACTTGCAAAAGCAGGCATTGATGCAATTTGAAATTAAATTTGAGACGTCTTAAGTTTTTCCTTTTTTAGCTAAATTATTTCTTTATCCTTTAAACCATTGGATTTGAGAACTATTTGCTCTTGGTTGCAGGGTTCGATGTTGTGAGTGTGGGATGTTGTGGCACTGGGTTATTTGAGATGAGCTACATGTGTGATCCGCAGAGTCCATATACATGCTCAGATGCAAATAAATATGTGTTTTGGGATGCTTTCCATCCTTCAGAGAAAGCAACTCAGATAATCTCGAATCATTTGATTAAAAATTTTCTAGCTAAGTTTCTGTGATATATATGTTATAGCGTGTGATGTCTGGTTCTCATATGTAGAAGAAAATATGGGGCTAATTTTTTTATATTTTTATGAAATTAAGTTGAGGGGTTAGGATTTTATTTTCTTAATTTCAGATATATTTAAGCCTTTTGTAGTCAACTACTTAGAGTTCTGTTATGGTACTACTTTAATTAAAATATGTTTAGGAATGCTAAATTGGAAAATAAGTTTGTTAGAGGTTTTAAATATGCCCTAATTTGTAAACAAAATAGAAGTTTATTATTAATAAAACTAATAAGTTATATGTGCGATGCATGGATAATGTTGTAATGTTTTATGTAAGATGGTTTTAGAAAATATTGTATATGTATTATAGCATAATTGTTATAGAAATTTATTAGAAATGAGTTCATCATAAAAAAAAAAAACAATAATTATAAATTGCACACACAAATCCATTATAATTATTCAATTGAAGTAATGAGGAAAAAAAAAAATCTTTAGAGGAATATTATAGAATAAAAGTTTATATAGAATATGTTTTTCTCTTTCTCTTTCTCTTTAATTCTAAAACAAAATACATATCCCAAACACCCATAGTTAATCACATTATTTACAAAACCCACAAATCCACAACGTTCGACCTTTACATCAAAATCGTAATTGCCGTTGTCATTCAATATAAAATGCAAGCTCCCATTCTTTGGTTGTAGCCAACTCATATAGGTTGGGATTAGATGAGACAACAATGTTAAAGCTAGGTAGGTGTCGTCGAAAGATTAAAGGTAAATAATATCATTTTTGGTCTGTGTATTTGACATGGGATGGCATAAAAGGTTATGGGTAGATATATAAAGAGGTAGAGGGGCAAGAGGTGAAAATTGTGAATTAAAATGCAAAGAGTTTTGTGTGTATGTGTGAGGAATAAAAAGTCTTGAAACATTGAACCAAAGAATATAAAGAATATTTATTTTTAATTAAAAAGGTCTTGAAACATTGAACTAAATAAAACAAAAAGTCAATATTTAATTTGTTCTTATCTCTGATGTGGCACTTGAATATTTCAATTCTTTTTGCATAGAATGCCCTACTTAGCAAAATCTCATGCTTTCTCACGTGAGGGCTCTGCTTATATAAAAAAATATATATATATATATATATATATATATATATATTGATATTGATTACTATCAATTTATCTTCTTTGGTATGTGAATTCTTGAATTCATAATCTCCCTCTCTTTTTTCCTCTGTATTAAATGAGCCCTTTATGGATTTGAATGAACCCGTTTTGGATTTAAAGGTCACATCTAGCTAGAAATAAATCAAACTTTTTCATGCTTTCTATTCAGCACCAAGGATATCAAAGCTTGTTCGTAATATGGTGAAAGATAATGTGGAGGACAACTATTGACAATGATTGTGGTTTGCGGCGTGTAGTTGTGCAGGCATTCAAGGTGACAACCACCCTATTGACAATGATTGTGGTTATGCAAAAGTTCCAAAATATTTCAAGCTACAACTGTATCTAGTAAATTTGAAAGCAATATAATCTATTTGTGGAACGACATACATCTCACATCAAAATACACTGATTTTCTTGGAGTAGAAACTTTTGGTGTTGTCTTCAATCATTTGTTGATTGATTTTGCAAATCAATTAAAAGCCAATGAGAAGAAATTTTTTGTTATTCTCTCTAAAGAAATACACGAGTTCCAAAACTGGATCATACTAGTCAAACTGAATCCAATTGTTGTGTTTTGGAATTTATATACGTCAATGTACTAGTTGGGCTCTCTATTTAATAGATCCAGTTTTTGGGTTAGATTCACTATCATTTTATCAACGATCAGAGCTGGGTTTGTTTGTTCTTGCCAATTAAGCCTGTTTGTCCTTGTTCTGGTGAATTATAGGGATTCCTGTATCAGTTCTATGAGTAATAGTAATACTACTAGTTGGGATTCTCTACGTACTAGCTTACTGAACGTGCAGTGTTAGAAAAATCCCAAATGAGTCTGTTTTTATTTGGAACTTGATATGGGTATATGTACTAATTTTGCCTCTCTACCATTGCTTGCTACAACCTTCGAACTCCAACTTCTTTGCCATTACATATTCCAAAATGCTCCACACTTCTCTCACTCCTATGATCCGATCCCATGAGTTCTCTTCAAAAAGGTACCACCAATTCCAGATTGACATGCTTCACACCTAAATTTAAATTTTTTTTGGGCACTGAATCTACTTGGTTGGAAATTACACTTGTTTTCACTTTACAAGATGGACTTTCTCCCTTCCTTTGGAGATGCGAACCTATCCTCCTTGGGGTTTCCTAGGCAATTGGCACCGAGTAGCAAGAAACCTTTAGGAAAAGAGCTCTAGTAGCTTCTTTATACATACCCTAATGGACTACCAGCAAAATACACCATGCCTTATTCATCATAGCTTGAATCCTCCAACACTCAATTTCATTACTGCCAATTAGCCTCCAGTCTCAGACTCTCAATTCACACCAAAAATGAAATATTAACTATTGTTGCTAAACATCAATTTAGATATTGTTTACATAATTGTGCATTCTCCAAGGGACAGATACAAAACATGTATATTACAGAATAAATTTCCAGAATTTATTCCTCATTTAAGTTGCCGAAAATTACAGCCAAAATGCATACACTAGACAATCTATATAAACATATTTCAGCATTCATATCCTTGTACATTGAAGATTGAACTGATGGTTCGTGTGACACATGAAGCTTACATGCATGACAATATCTTAGAATTTGTCCACAAATTTTGTAAAAATAGTATAACCAACCATGGCTCTAGCAACTACCTTATTCTTGGAAGAAAAATAGTATTGTGGTCTGTGGATGAACGTTACATCAAAGACTATATTCTCATGCAGCAGCTGGTTCAGAAACTCGCTTGGTTTCAAGCGTCTTCTCATATTCCTCGATGGACTTGAAGAGCTCGGAGAAGTTACCCTTCCCAAATCCTCCACATCCACCTTTTTGGTATTCCTTCCCTTCCTCATCCTTGAGCATGCATCCTACTCTCTGAATTATCTCTATGAAGATGGTTGGCCTGTCCATATGATTAACCAAAACCAATCAATCCAAAATAATGTAAACAGGGCAAAACAGATCAACTAAAAAAAAAAAAAAAAAAATTATGTTGAAATTGCTATAATTATTACAAGTTTAAATCCCAACTACATGTGAACTCTGCCACTATGTTTGGTTCACCAATCACCACTAAAGAAAGGAAAAGAACCAGAAGAAATAGATAAGAAAATTGTGGGAGGGGGTATCTACACCACGTGGATTGCAGGCCGAAGAAAGACTATTGGAGCAGCAACTTAAGAGGATGGGATTATGCCCAAGTCTCAGTATCATAAGCCCAAAGGCCAAAGAAGAGCAGAATCATGCGAGCTACCGGCCGAGGTGACCTGAGAATCCCTTAGCCAGGGAAAGCTACAGCAGTATTGCCGAGGTTGAAGTCTCAGCCCAGAATTCTCGCTGAGGACACTAAAAAAACAGCACAAAGCCTAAAGTAATAGTTACCTCTGCATTAATTAGATGTTCCTAACTAATGTCAGCCGCATTGAATGATGAATGACCAGCCTGAACTGTAAGGACACCCCAAAATTCTTCTTTCATGATCAAAAAGTAAGAGAAGAAGTGTCTGATGGGACTAGCTTCCTCTGAGATCCAGCAAGATAATGAACAGCTGGAAAAGGAGGAGAAGGGGGAAGATAAAAGGAGGACCTAACCCACAGAAGAAGGGGGTTCCAGTTTTAGAAGAGAAAAAGAGAGAGAAAAGACTTTGTAATAGCTTAAGTTCATCTTTTGTATCTCGGCTAAGGCCATTTCTTAATGAAACATACTCAGTTCACCCATCTTGGTCTTCAATCTTTCTCCAATCTTCCCATTGTAAATTACCTTCTCTTTCCTCATAAAATAGTTGTGTTGATCTTAATCATCTAGCTTGTTCTTTTTTATTGGTGTTTTTGACCCCTCACAAAAATAATTTAAAATATTTCTCAAAAATCCATCTGAAGTTACCTCTACAGAAAAGGTGAGATTTGGAGGGGAAAGTCCATTGCAAGAACAAAAACATACCACAAATATCTTTTCTTTTAACATTCTCCACATAAATAATCAAGCAAAAAATAAACGCATAACTTTCTATTCTTTCAATTTACATTCTTTTCTCTTTTTTACCTTTTCAATAAAAAAGTGAAGCAATCAAGGTGAGGGCAAAAAGGTTACCAGCCAAGGTTACACTTGGGACCATGTTAACCACCACATACAAAATTAACCACCAAAACTACATTCAAAACACAATCTACAATTTCATTTTCAATTTTCACTCCAAGACGGTTGCTTTTTAACCCACCTATTTCCAATTTTTGGTTCAAATGTGAAATTGATCTCTAAAGTTTTGAAACAAATTAAAATTGCAGCAGCAATAGAGAGTATAGGGTTAAAGAGTTAATTAGTTGTTGCATAAAATACCTATCACCAACAGGTTTGGTGAAGATTTGAAGCAAGGTCCCTTGATCATCCCTATCAACCAAAATCCCCAACTCCTCACACTCCTTGATCTGCTCTTCTGTCAACACATCCCCAGCCCTGTTCTTCAGATTCTTGTAATACGTCGGCGGCGGCGACAGCATGAACTCGAAACCCCCAACTCCACTCCTCTGCCTCATCTCCCTCAGTGTCCTGAATATGTTCTCGCTCACCAGTGCCAAATGCTGCACTCCAGCTCCTTCGTTGTGCTCCAGGTAAGTCTGTATCTGGCTCTTCCTTTTCGTCCCGTACACCGGCTCATTCATCGGTATCAGAACCGTTTCCTCGTTGTTCGCCAAAACGACGGAGTTCAATCCGCTCTCGCTTGTTCCGACGTCCTCCGCCGTGAATTCGGCGAACTCGTGGAATCCGGTGAAGGTTTTTACGTAGGATACGGTGGCGGCGAGATCGGACACGTTGCCGACGGCGTGGTCTAGCCGTCGGATTCCGAAATCTAGCGACGGAAACGATGAGGTCGCGTCCACGGCCTCGAATTTGGGGAGGAACAAGGAATCGGAGCTGGATTTGGAGCTTACGTAACGCAAAACGACGTCGCCGTAGAGGTGGACTTCGGAGAGAGTGGTCGTTTGGTCCTTGTCGAGGTGGACGGGAGGGGAGACGGGCGCGGCGCCGTGGGAGACGCTGACGTGGAAGGCGGAAACGGCGTCGTCGACCTCGACGGCGATGGCGCGAACGCCGAGGCCGTGCTTGGACGCGAAGTCGAGACACGCGGCGCGATCGAAGGTGGGGATGGAGGATGCGGCTGCGGGGTCCACGTTTTCCATGGTGGCCAGAGAAGGAGAATACGGAGCTGTGAAGAGAAAACTGAGCTGGCCGGAGCGGAGGAGATAGGATGCGTGGGTCAAGTTACCCGTGGATAGATCCGACTTGGCTACGATAGGCATGCCCAAGCCCCAGGAGAATCTTCGGGCCGTGTTGGTGGCGTCCATGCACCAGAACTCCACGTGGTGGAACCGGTTGACCTTGAAACGGTCGGATTTCGGGTTGGCCCGGACGAAGTTGGAGAATCCGACGAGTTTGAACCCGGTTTCGTCCGGATTGTTGCCCATGGTTGTTGGTTGTTGGTTTCGGGTAACGTTGGGTTTACGGGGAAGGGTGAGTGGGAAATGATTGGGTGGTGGAAGAGGAAGATGGTGGAGAGTGAGTGGGTTTAAATAGAGATGGTGGAATTTGGTTTTGGAATGTGGGTTTGGACAGATTGGATTTAGCGAGGGAAGTCTGCACGTAAGCGCTATGGTCAACATAGGCTGAGATTTTGCTTGTAGATGGAATAATGATCGGATGACGTGGAAGTTTATCACGGTAAGCAATGACTCCTATTCTTGGCTTCTAGACTTTCAGTCTTACTGGGGGTGGGGTCTTTTTTTTTACACCAATTTAGATTGAATTTATTTATCCATTTATATCTATATTACTAAATACTAATAATAGAATTGCTTGTTTTGGTTTCATCATTCTACACACCAAAATACTATAAGCATAAATAATAAAGTTAAATATATAAAGTTACTAATTTAAACATTTCTAAATTTTAGATAAATTAAATAAAATAGTTTTTTTTTTTTTTTTTTCACTCTATCCCTCTCTTTCATCTCATATAAGTTTTTTTAACTCTCTTTTTCTATCAGCAAAAGGAGTAGTCCTTTCCTACAAGGTAATTATTTTAGTGATTTTTTTAATCATTTTATTGCTCATATGATTTTGATTGTTGTATATGATTTTTAGTGGCTTCTTTCTCTTTTATTTTTTGGAAAATTTTGACACTAAAACCAAAAAAAAAAAAAAAAAAAACCTCATCACACGCATGAAGCACGTGTGGTGAGGCTGGTTTTTAACAAGAATGTAGTGTTGTTATTAATTGAAATAATGAAGTAGTAAATATAGGAGTTCTTCCAACTAAACATTAAGTCACAAGCTTCCAAAGTTTGTCTAGCTAGTGCATACGCTAGAGTATTTGTGTTGTTTAATGGTCATATTGGATGGGGGATGGAGAAGGAGTGTAGGAGAGTATTCAACTTGACCTTTTGTCCCAAAACCGACTAAACCACACTGCTCCACAAGCCAACCGACTAAATTCAAACTTGTAATTGGAGAAGATAGCTAGTTTTAACGCCAATGTGGTGTGCTTGTTGAAGCTAGATCATGTATTCTGATAGTAACTGAACCAAACCAATATATATCATCAAATTTCTATCTCTCTCTACCCTTTCATCTTCATTTTTTTCATTCAAAACTCTAAACTCTCTCAATGACACCCTTGATCTGGGTATTAAGAACTGATACCAACCAAACCTTAACTCCTAAGTGCTAAATCTCTCTATTATGGCTTAACCAGTGGTTCATCTCTCCACCGCTGCCCAACCAAGTGTCAAACCTCTCTCCCTCTCGTTGTAATCAAAGAAAATCTAATGTGGGTTTGATTTGTTGTGGATTTGATTTATTGTGGATTTGGTTTGTTGTGGGTTTTAGTGGATAGATCTAGGGTTTTGGGTTTAGAATCTTTAGATCTTGGGTTTTGTTGTCTAGATCTTAAGTTTTGGTATTTATATCTTGGATTTTTGGATTGGGATCTTAGATTTGTGGGTTTTGATCTAATATTTATGAGTTTAGAACTTAGATTTTCATATTCCTCTCTCTCTCTCTCTCTCTCTCTCTCTCTCTCTCTCTCTCTCTCTCTCTCTCTCTCTCTCTCTCTCTCTCGTGGAGGAATCTTGTGCAATTAACTTTCGATCCGACAAAAACATAAAGACCAAAGAACCGACCTCCAATGGTTATCATCGGAGCCGGTGAAGGGGAAATTGACCCCTATGGTGCGGTGAAAAAATTGGCCAATAACCACAACAACCAAACCGTAAACACGCCTACCTCTACTCCCCCTCCATCCACTTAGACCAAATTGTATTGTTTAAAACTTGTGATTTTTAGATTCTAGTGGCGGCTTAAGACTTTAGGCCACTTAAGAGTTATGCCCTCATTTTTTAATGGTTTTTTTTTTTTATAAATTAAAAAAAAAAAAAAACTCATGCCTTATTATAAAAAGGCCCAAAATTGTAGAATATTAAGGATACTACAAACTTTATTATATAAAACTAACAAATTGATGTGTCATCAATTATAAAATAAAAATTCCCATAAAATATTATAAAATTAAAATAAAATAATGTATTCATTTATTAGAAGGTCGAAACTCACTAATAACATACATTAATATATTAGTTTGTATGTTTTATATCGTAAAATTTGTAATACCTTTAGCATTTTTTTTCTTTTTTAAATTGATAAGAAGTGGTTCAAAAGATAAGAAAAAAAAAAGGGCAAATACACTATTTTTCTCACTTCCAAAAAAGGACTTCAAAATATTAGGACAATAAAAACTCAATGTAATTGAAAACCATAATTTTTTTTTTTGTTTTGTTTTAAGGCTTTAACTTTTGTAAACTAATATCTTATATAGTAGATTGTCAACATTAATTTCTTAATTTTCCACATGGCCACATAGCAAATAATCTCTATCACTTTTTTAAACCAAATAAAAGTTTATAATTCTTCTCCAAAAAAAAAAAATTTTAATGATACTTTGCCTTATCTAAGACGAAGTAAATTACCTTTTTAAATCTGTTCATTCACAATGATAACCTTACACCACACCGATAGTTAAAAATATATATATATATTGAGGAATTAAAACCTCAGAAAATGGATATACTTGATGAAAAATCAATTTTTGAACCCGGTTGTAGCTAGTTGGGGTAGAGGGAGTGGGACATGGAATGGTGAAAGAGGTACGTGGCAGAGAATGAGTGGGTTTAAATAGAGATGTTCAGTGGAATTTGGTTTTGGAATGTGGGTTTGGACAAATGGGATTAGGCGAGTTGAGTACACACGTAAGCTTTTGGAGTCATGTGGTGGAATTGTCTCGTTGGGATATTGATGGAATGATGTGGCACGTTTATCGTTGGGATATTGATGGGATGATTTGGCTGGCTATTGACTTGCATTATCGTTGGGATATTGATGGGATATTGGTAGTGCTGAATTAGAAGCACAAAGTAAGAGAAAGAATTAAATGCATTGCTGAATTATGTGTTCAATCTACCATGCCTTGCTGATGAATTGGTCAAAAGTGAGTGACAATCACGCATGACCAGAAAATTAGTGAAGGAGTCGATGTTGTACATCCCAGCCGGTATGACCTATATTTATTGTACCGGTCGATGAATTGGTATATAAATTCATTCGATACGTATCACTCTAAATACCGGTCTATAATGGATGTAGCGGTTAATATCGGCCATTTCGGCAAGAAAAATAAAAATTGATCGGTACAAATTATTGACTTGCATTGCGAGTCTTGCATTTTCTTTCTCCAGTTCTTTTTCTTCTTCTTCGTCAGTCTCTGCTTCTCTACCTCTATTTTCTCTTTCTATTATGATCATCTCTCTCTCCTTTCTTCACATTTTTGTGACAGAGATGTTTTGTGGGCTGAAATAAATCTTTTCGTGATTCCTTTTCATGTGTCGATTATTATAATTGTTGTGCTAGAGATTGGCATATTAACTTAAATATGGGCTAATAGTTTTAAACTCTTAACAAATAGAGTTAAATTTGTTGCACATAAATTGATTTACACAGTTTTACGATCACACCCCAAAAAGCAACTGAAATCGATATTGACCAAAATATATATTCCCTTAATTAGTCAAATAAAAATGATCTCTAATACGAAATTAGCTCTCTTTGAAATTACACACACTCGTGAGAATAATCAGATACCCAAAGGTTTTTAACACCCACATTAAGATAATAAATAAAAAAATGACAACCGTGAAGCTTTATTATTATTATTATTATTATTATTATTATTAGAAGAGCTGTGAAGCTTATTATGCATCACAAGATCTTTCATTATTCCACCATTTTTTTAAAAACATTATGAATTATGACCAAGCCATGGCTCCAGCAACTACCTAGTCTACCTTATTCACAAAGTAAAACAATACTCGTGATTTATTGATGAAAATGCCACGAGGAATTTATTCATGCAACATTTGGTTCAAAAATTCCCTTGGCTTCAAGTGTCTTCTCATATTAATCCTCGATGGACTTGAAGAGCACGGAGAAGTTAACCTTCCCAAACCCTCCACATCCGCCTTTTTGGTACTCCTTCCCTTCCTCATCCTTAAGTATGCACCCTACTCTCGATCTGAATTAATCTAACATGATGGAAATATAAAAAATTAATCAAAATTCCTATTCCACTTTTATTCTTCTTCTTCTTCTTTTTTTCTTCTTTTTTTTTTTTTCCCTTTTTTTGGTTTTAAACAAAATTACTTTAAAAAACATTAAATTATGTTGACATTGCTATAATTATTACAAGTTAGGACCTCCCCAACTTACGAACTCTAATGATAAAAATTCTTTTTCCCATTCCGAGTATTTCACTTTACGCTTCATCAATCATAATTTGTCACATATATTTTATTTTTATTTTTTTAATAAAATAATTAAAATTTAAAATAAAAAATAATGAGACACATTACATACTCTAGTTGGCAGGGTATAAATAAAACACTATCAACAGAATAGGGAATTTTAATTATAAACTTGACCACTATATTTGGTTCACCACTAAAGGAAGGACAAGAAGAGAGCATTATTTAGTAGTATGTCTTATCTTGCTTTGTTCAGCTAGAATCAAGTCTTTCATTTTGTTTAAAATACATAAATATATATATATATAGAGCACACTTTGAAATATTAATTTATTAGGTAAATTTAATTAACTACTCCTGAGGTTTGACCAAATACCAAGGAGGTCCAAAAGATTTCAAAACTAGTCATTTCAATCCTTTAGTCCAAACAAATTGTAACACTGTTAACCTCAATTATAATGCTCATGTTTTGGTCTAATACCATATCGATTTTCCATGTCATCCATCAACAATTGGCCTTCCTCTTAGATTCCTGCATGTGTACATGCCACTAGAATCCCAAGAAGGACAACCCCATCAGGCGTTATCCCATCATCTACCTGCATCCTATCCAAACAATGAATTGCCTTCCTTGTGTACCCATGTACTGCCAATCCTTCAATCATGGCCGCCCATGAAAACAGGAGGAATGAGCAAACTAACATTGTGTAGCTTTTCTATGTAGTAAGTTAGGTAATGTTTGAAAGAATAATGGAAAGTAGCATCTCGAGTTTTAGAAACTCGAGATCCATATTAAAAATCGAGTCCAAAAGACTCGCTCTGCGAATGTGAAAATGCCACATAGATCTCGAGTCTTTAAGTCTCGAGTTTTATGCAAAAAAAATTTCACCTATAGTGGCGTTTTTAAGCCTTACAGTGACATTTTTAAGCCTTATAGCGGCGTTTTCCTGCAAAAAAAAATTTATAAGTACCAGGTTTGGGAGCCCTATAGTGGCATTTTTAAGCCCTATAGTGACGTTTTAAATCCCTATAGCGGCGTTTTTCTACAATTTATGGAAATCGAGTCTTTAAAACTCGATTTTCACGTGGATTTTTTTTCACATCACACACATCCTATTACAAAATCGAGACTTAAAAACTCGAGTTTTATCTTGGAACTCGAGTTTTAGACACTCGAGATGCTAGTTTTCAACATTGTTTTGAAACGTGACAACTAACTAAATTTTTTTATATTTATTGTTATTTGGCAAGGACAATCCATGAAAACACATTCCTTTTAGGCATCCCCTCAAAGACTTCTTCAACCATGTCTATACACCCACACTTAGCATACATATCAACAAGCTCGGTCCCCACAAACACATTTATCTCCATCCCATTCCTCTTCCTAACATACTCATGAATCTATTTCCCTTGCAAAACCACCACAGCTTGAGCACAAGCAGTAAGCACAATTTACACAAAATTCATCAGGCTCAACTCCACTCACCAACATATCCCTCAAAGTCTCAGAACCCATATTACACTTAACCATTCATAAGAACCCACAAAACCTTTGCTCAAACCAACTCAAACTCTTTGCTCAAAAAAAAAAAAAATCCAAAGCAAACCCACCACCACCAATCCAAACCAAAATCCACAAACCTACATCGCCGATCCATAACCGATCTAAACCAAAATCCACAAACCTCCACCACCAATCCACAACAGATCTAAACCAAAATCCACAAGGCTCCACCACACTGCCAACCCACAATCAAACCAAACCAAAATCCACAAACCTCCACCGCCAACCCACAAATAACCCAAACCCTCCAATGCTAATTCACACCAAAACCCACGAACCACTGCTAACCCACAGCACGATGCCGCCACAAAGACTATGAGAGCCAACAGGCCCAACACAGATCCACACCGAAACCCACAAACACCATTTACCCATACCACGGCACCGCCGCAAAGACCACAAGAAGAGAAGAGAGGTCTAAGATTGGAAAAGGGATGAGGAAGCCAAAGAGAGGGTGAGAAGAAAGAGTGGCCTGAGAGTAAAAAAAAAAGGGATGAGGGAGCTAGAGAGAGAGAGAGTGGGAAGAAAGAGTGAGGAGAGAGAAGAAAGGTTTGAAGGTGAGAAAGAGAAACTAAAATAAATAACGGCGTTAGAGTCTGTTTGAACTTAAGGACTGAAATGATCAGTTTTGAAATCTTTTAAACCTCCTTAATATTTGGCCAAACCTCAGGGGTAGTTAGTGAAATTTACACTAATTTATTTTTGGTATGGGCAATCAACTAAGGTTAACATAATACTCAAATAATTCTTAAACTAACTTAACACAAACAGTGGAGTAGCACTACCCTCCCATTACACACACTAACATATATGGTTCCATTCTACGTCCACTTCACTTCATGCACATTGTCCAAACCATGCACATATCAACAAAAATAGGACAACATATACCAATTCTAAGTTCAGGACATATTCAATCAGACTTTAAGCAAATTATTTCATTTTGTATTCGAGTGAAGGTAGTGTTTCAGTCTTTAATTATATTATTTCACTTCTTACTCATAAAACCATGAAACACCCAAAACACTTCAAGAATGGATAATATGGTAATAGATTTTTGTCTATTGAGTCCACCACCTAGCAAAGAAATACATACTTTTTTTTAGAAGTGTTTTTTTTTAGAGAGTCTCAACCTATGAAATCCGCTTATGATAATAGTTCTTTATCATCAGACAAATATATACTAGATTGTCCTAGCATTAGTAATATATATGAACTCTTAACTCTCTACCATACTCTTCACTACTACATTATACTATACTATAATGTATTGTTAATGTTACATATTATACACACAGCAAAAATTGAAATACCTATCTCATACAAGATTGGAGAAGATCTAGAACAATGTCCCCTGATCATCCCTATCCACCATAATCCTTAGCTAACTCCTCACACCCCTTAATCCACTCATCTATCAACGCATCCCCTACCCTATTCTTCAAATTCTTATAATACGTCGGTAGCACCAACTGCGTCCGCGTGAACTCAAACCCTGGCTCCTAGTACCCCACTCCGCTTCCTCATCTCCCTCAATGTTCTGAATATGTATGTCCTCACTCTCCAATGCCGAGTGGTGCACTAGTCCTACCCCTTTATATATTTGGCTCTTTCTCTTTATCCCAAACATCAGCTCAGTCAATGGTAAAAGAACTATTTCCTCATTGTTGGCCAAAACTACAGAGTTTAACCCATTCTCACAGGTCCCTATGTCCTCATCTGTGAACTCTGCAAATTCATGGAATCTAGTGAAGTTCTTCAGGTATGAAACCACAGGGGCTATTTTGGGGACGCTACTCACAACATGATCAAGCCGTCGGATCCCGAAATCCAACAACGGGTAGGATGAGACTTCGTCCACACTTTCGAAATTGGGCAAGAATAACAATGAATCATCAAAGTTTGATGATTTGATGAAGGATGTCACCTAAGAGGTGAACCTCTATGAGAATGGTAGGGGAGCTGTCTTTGTTGCTGAGGTCAATAGGTGGAGACACAGGCTTGGCACCATGGGAGACACTGATGTGCAAGGCAAACTCGGCATCCTCGACCTCAATGGCGATGGCATGCATGCCCAACTCATGTTTGAATGCGAAATTGCAACACACAAAGCAGTCGAAGAAAATACATGTCAAATTTCATGCCAATGTGATGTTACCAATACCCTGGCCCAAGAATCCACTAATCAATAATCAAGCAGTTACAAGTATAAGTAATCTTACCACTACCCTAACATATCCCAAAATACCAACCTACAGTTGAACCTTTGCTCCAATACCCAATTGGACTTGATTTTGTAGCAACCTTCTTTCCTTTGTTGCACAAATCTCCAATCTATGACTAACACGGATCCCAGTATATGACTAACTCCTACAACTTGAATAATTGTTGTTGGCTACAAAGTTCTTCACTTCATAAACGATGAAGACCAGGAAGCATTTGGTTACAAAACCTTAAGACGTACAAATGCAGTAGCTTCACACATAGTATACGAGTTCTGGTTCTTTGTATCCATATATGACAGCTTTTAAAATATGTCTTATATATTACTAGGGTTGTGAGAAAATAATCCCTAATCAAATAATACGGCATTGGCCGGATTTCAGATTTGGAATTTTTGAAATCATAATTCTCAATAGATCAAACTTGTGTCGAGCTTCTTCATTTAACCTCGATAGCAGTATCTATCGAGCTTCTGTCGAGACTTAATGAATTAGCTTTTATTCACTTGTTTCTTGGATCAATTTTCATGACTTTAAAGATACCACTTGATATGTTTGAGTAACATACTTCTTGATATATTAAACCTAACTTAGATCTACCCAATTACAAGTAAAGTGCGTTTTGTCAAAGGATTAGTCAATCACATGGAAAATATGACCCTAACAGCATGCATGGAGGATATTGAAGAAAATGTAATCTAATTGTAGATTTGTCAAAATTCACATTCAATAAAAAATATATATATTAAGTGGAGTTATAACCTTAATCTACAACCAAGTTTGTTGCCAAACTTTGTCCAACATTTATTTATGTTGGGCCTAAAAAAATTAATATGGTCACAACTTTTTTTAAAGGTAAGAAAATCATAAAATTTTTAAACTTTATATATAATAATTATTTTTTTTTCAAAGTTAAAGTGGTCATATGACCACCCTGGCATCAATGTAGAGCTGCCCTTGGACTTGGCCACAATGGGCTTGCCCAAAACCCATGAGAAACATGGGGCTGAGTTGGTGCTGACAGTGCAACAAAACTTAGCATGGTGGAACCGCTTGACCTTGAAACAGTTGAACCTTGGGTTCTTACGAACAAAAGTGCATGTGAATAGTCTCTTGCAAGGCACATAATAGGTTGGAGGACGTTTCCTCCAAACTAGTTTAAAGGCAAACTTTTTCCTATTGTTTTTTACCTCACTTTAAAGAAAATTCAAAAAATTAATTGATACTAGAGATATTATATATTGGAAAAATTTTAGCCAAAATATATGAATAATCTCTATATTTACATATTGAGCACTTTTAGTTTTTGAAGTCTTAAATGAGCACTACTACTCCATAAAGTTTAGTAAATAAGCAATATTGGTCCATTTATTAACTTCTGATAGCTGTCTAGCTCAACTGGTAAAGTCTCTGATAGTTGTATAAGAGATCTGAGTTTCAATTCTTGCCTACACCAAAAACTAACTAGTGTCTTGGTTTGATGAGAAGCAGACGCCATAAGTTGAAACTTTCTCAAAAAGTGCAAACATGACATTTTTTAATTATCTAGCAATCATTTAATTATTAAAAAGATAGACATAAGTTAACTCAACTATTAAAGCTCCAACTCAACAAATTTACCAAAATTACAATCTTTGGCGCAGCGCTCCCTAACCGGATCCGAATCCTCTCCATTTCCCTTTGAAATGGAGAGTGTCCAGTTCATGGTAGGGATAATTTTGAAAAATATCAATGGTCTAAAACGTGCCACGTCATTTAAAATGTTAAAAACTTAACTCAACAAATTCAAACTCTAGTTAAACTAAGGTTAACTCAGCATATTCTTTTCTCTCACCAGCCTATCTGTTCAAACTCTCATCTCCAAGGATTTTCTTTCTCCATCCCACGGTCCTCACCGTCGCCGGTGCCACCATCCCATAGTCCTCACCATCCCACGGTCCTCTCCATCGCCAATGCCACCAGCCATCGTGCTATTCTTTTCTCTCACCAGCCCATCTGAAATTTCAAATTTCAAACTCTCATCTCCAAGGATTTTCTCTCTCCATCCCACGGTCCTCACCGTCGCCGGTGCCACCAACCATCGTGCTATTCTTTTCTCTCACCATCCCATCTAAAATTTCCAAGTTCAAACTCTCATCTCTAAGGATTTTCTCTCTCCATCCCACGACCCTCACCGTTGCCAGTGCCACCAGCCATCGTGCGAAGCCACCGTTGTTGCCCGAGCTGTCTCACACCAACCTAGCATCATCGGAAAGTGCCACCCACCTAGCATCAACGGAAAGTGCTAACCAGTAAGTTTTCTCTCTCTACCTGGTTTCATCTGCCAGAAGTTGCTTTGTGATAGTGCTTTCTTGGGGTTTTTTATTTTCTTTTGAATTGGGATTAGTTCTCTCTCTCTCTCTCTCTCTCTCTCTCTCTCTATTGCATGTTCTAATAGTTGTAAATTTTTATCATTTGTGACTAATTGATTATAATCGTTTTAATGTTTTAGGCTTTTAATTGTATGGTGTGACCTTAATAACCCTTTTTATATGGTCATCAATAGCATATATTAAAGCTGCAAAATCTAAAATTTCGGTATATGGGTTTATAATGAATGGTGGGCACAATAGTTTTTTTTTCTCTACCAATGGTATGATTTGATTATGTACAAGTCATGGGTAGAATGGGTTTTTTTTTGGTTAGTGAGGGTTGTTGCCATTTGATTTTGAGCCAATTTAAGATTGAATGGATTTTGTGGTTGTGCCTTTTATATTATGTTTAGATGTAATTGAGCTTGAAATTATTGTGCAAGGGGTTGTTGGGCTCGTTTTTGGCAATGAGAATTCTGGTTCAAATGAAGATAGGTAATGTTCTCTTTTATGTTCATGATATTTATAAATTTGAAGAAATTGAAAATGACCCAGATACGACTTTAGTCTTTTTCTGTCATAACTAATTCTAGACACACTTTGCATTAGAAGAACTTGTTTTTGAGAAATAAGGGTTTATGACTTATCACTCAGACACACTTTGCATTCTTGTATTTGACCTTTTTTTTAATAAAATTGTTATCCTGTGTTGTTTTCGGTCCTTCATTGGAGTTAGGAGAGAGATCATTACTGTAATGTGTCTGAACTTGAAAGAAGTTAGGCATTTGAAAGTAATGTATCATCTCATTGGAATAGGTGGTTAATGTAAAAATACATCGGTTCTGTTAGGAATTTTTGAGGAATATGCATTTAGTTGGTTTATGCAACTAGTAGCCTATTTTGTACTGTATTGTTTTCTCAAAGCAATTTAGTTGCCACCTTTTGCCTCTCTTGCAACTACATTTCTTATGTCCTGAATATTCTAAAGCATTCTTTGCTTCATTTCTTATTGCCATGTATCACTGTTTTATTTGTCTGGAGAAGTATTTTCCTTTTTTAATCAATCTTCTGTTGAGAACCCTTTTGTGGTTGGTATTTGAACTTTAAAGCTCTTGTAGGTTTCATTGATCCTAATTATCAGTAATTTGGAAGGGCCTTTGGAACTATGATACATTCCAAAGCTTTGATACAAAAGAACTTATATATCAAAGAAGCATCATACATTCATACCAAGAGATGGGGCAAGTTGTTTAACACGAGACAAGTCAAAGTGATCAAACTAAGATTGAAAATTGTAGACTTTGGATGAAATGTATAATCAAGAAGCAAGAGGTGGAATGTATAGTCAAGCAATAAGCACACCAATTGTAGAAGTTTCATGTTATTATAATCAAAGTGTTTATTTCAATGGAATTCTTGTTATGTGATCAAAGTGTACATTTTAATAAAATTTGTTCATTTTTTTAATTAAATTCTCTTATTATCTACTCTGTTGGATTGAATTTTGATTGTAATGCCAAGTAACTCATAGGGGTGCAACCCAAGTACATAGATTAGGTGAGCAATGTAAAAGAAAGTGATTAACTGCTTTGCACATGTGTACTTGCCTTAAACCAAGTGATTTGCATTTTGGCCTTAAATTGCTTTGCACTTGTATACTTGCCTTAGAAATTTAAATAGTGCTTTATTACAAAATAGATTGCACTATACATTATATTCACTAATGGCAACTAGATTGCAATAAAGCAAGATGGCAACTATGCAGAAAATACAAACAGTGCAGAAAACACAAACAGTGCAGAAAACAACAACTAGGCAGAAAACACAAACAGTGCAGAAAACAACAACAAAGCAGAAAACACAAACAGTAATTATGCAAAAACACAAACAGTAATTATGCAGAAACAATAATTATGCAGAAACCACAAATAGTAATTATGCAAGAACAGTAATTATGTAGAAATTACAAACAGTAATTATGCTGAAACACAAACAGTAATTATGCAGAAATAGTAATTATGCAGAAATTACAAACAGTAATTATGCAAAAACACAAACAGTAATTATGCAGAAATTACAATCTACAGAATGTACAATCTGCAGAAATAGTAATTATGTAGAAAAACATAAAAATTTCTGCAGCAACAAATAATTATGCAGAAATTAACACCATGCAGAAATACATCAGACATGTAGATCACTGTCAGTTGGTAACAAAAGGAAATTTATGGATCATCATAACTTCAATCTTAAAGTAAGAAAATTATAAAATTAGAACACTTGGTCACAAATGTGACTAAGTTTGAACATTTGAATGTGACCAAATGTGACTAAGTTTTGAACCATCAAAACTCCAGTCCTAAACTAGGAAAATTACAAAACAAGAGCACTTAATCTCAACATGTGTCATAGATTATAAAACATGATCCTAAACTAGAAAAATGGCTTGACTTTATGAACCATCTCATTCCATCCACTTGTAACACTTCCTTGAGTCAAGGGACCTCCACTTGCAACACTTGAGTCAAGAGACCTCCTGCACCATTAATTTTGTCGTTGGAGCCTACAACACTTGATATATTCTCTAAATGTGATGCTAATGCAACACTTGCTGATGAGCCTCCATGATGTGATGCAAAACTTGTAGAAGCCGACTACAAAAAATCCAATTACACATTACACATATCACAAGCTTAGCATTAAAATTATCAAATCATGCATCTAAACTATTATTAATATCAAAGTAAAATATATAATTGTAAATATCTTTACCATTAAAAGTTGTATAAAACTAGTAATATTGCTAGAAGAGATATCCTCAGTTTTCTTTTGTGCCATGACGTGATGTGCATATATTTCCTGTAAAAATTGTACTAGTTTAGCAACAATAATAGTATACTATATTAATGTGTAAAAATAAAATAAAATGGTGAAAATAAGGATAATTTAGAAGATTACCCCCTGCACTTTTCTTTTCTTTGTTTGCTTCTTTGATGTGTCTTCCTTTGGTTTCGGCATCTTTTCTATCCATGATTTCTTCCTATGCTTTTTATTATGATAAATCTCCCTTTTCTTTATCCCTTTTGGTACAATCGTAATCGAAGCACATAATTGATCTTATTTGTTTGCAAAATCAATAGAAGGCCTAATGATATCTTCTTCTACATTAGCTTTGCAATTCCTAAGGTCACAAAGTTTTTTTTTTTCAAATCTGCAATTGCTATGCTTAGAATATTATGGCATTCTTTAGTTTCACATGCCTCATTCACCAATTGAATATATTTTGGACATAAATCTCTATACCGATCTACAAATTCCAGTCAAGTATCCGGCTTAATGTTATGTGTTGTGCAATTTTTTCCGCTTCCATCTTTTGCATCTCTTCTCCACCTCTTCATGATATATCTATTAGGAATCAACTTGATATCCAATACATCAAGAACTTTCAAACCATGCCTACATAAAATACCAAATGACTCAAACTTTCCGTAACTACAAGATAAAGTCTCATCTAATGGATTCCACATGACTTCATATTTTCCATACTGATTGAAAACTCCAACCACATAACTATGTGTTTGACTCACATTGCATTCTAGGATGGAAAGTGTCATTACCTCTTCAACTTCTATCTAAAATAAATCAAACAACGTAGGCGTGTACACTGTTGTTACTTGGTTAAGCATAGGAGAGCTTTTGAGCTTCAATCTTGGAAATTTATATATAGAGTTGTATTCTACTTCTAACTCCTTATCCCGCTTTTGATTGACAACTCTTTCAAAATGAGTGAAAAACTCTACTATATTGAGATCAGTACGCAAGCAATCCTTCAAGTCAACATTGAAACTCTCACTAAGCTGGGTTGTCTTCATTCTTGCAGTGAAAGTTCTCTTAACATATGCTTGGGCCCATTTTTCCTTCAATTTAAATAGATCAATTAGCCATTTATTTTCACAAACATCGTACTTATCTAGCATTTCATTCCAAGCTGTAAGAAACTCATCTTCACTGTCATACTCATAGATACATGCTAAGAAATCAGCGTTAAATTGAGACTCGTTTTTTAGTAAATAACCTAAGTGTTTCTCAGCATTCTGCCACATATGTCAACTACACAATGCATGATATGTCTTAGGCATGACTACTTTTATTGCAGCTGACATTGCTGCATCTTGATCTGTGAAAATAGTGATTGGCTTCTTTTCAGACATTACTTCAAAGAAGGTCTCAAATAACCATACAAAAGATTCAATTGTTTCATCATATAAAAATGCACATCCAAATACAACAGTTTCTCTATGGTGATTAAGACCCAAAAATACTCCAAGTGGCCTTGCATCTCTATTTGTACTATACGTTGTATCAAACGTTATTACATCACCGAAGTGGCTATAGTCAATGATCATTCTTACATCAACCCAAAAGATATTAGTAATCAACTCTTCACAGTCCAATTGAGTAGCGAAATAATATGAAGGATTTTCCTTAAGTTGATGACTAAAATATCTTCCCAAGCTAGTAGCTTCCCCATGCTCCATGTCTCTCTCTCGCTTAGTGCGCAAATAGTTTTTATGATCTTGCTTGGTAAAACCAAGATTATCATATCCACCAACTTGCTTACTAAGAAGCTCATAAGATTGTTTTAACCTTAATCCCAATTCATGTGCCAAATCAATTTCAATAGCATGAGTTGCAGCCACTTTCCATTGTGATGGCATCATGTGCACAGTTGATGGGCGGTGGAGATAGTGGTTATGCTCAGCAATAAATTCACTCACCAAATATTTTTTACTATCTCGATTAAGTACAATAATCAAACATGCTTCACAACCACATCTTGTTTCCGCTCGTGGATTCTTTATATTCTGATCTCTCTTGTCTTTGCCTCGAACTCCCTCCTTCGTGCACACAAATCTCCTTAAAGTAACCACTCCAATCTTTTTACATTTATTTACATACTCTTTTCTAATACTAAAACCAGCCTTTCTTCCATATTCATTATAAAAATCATATGCAATCTCATCCGCTTCAAACTCCATCCCTTTAAATGGGGTAGATTCCATGGGCACATTAGAAGGAACATGTATTCCCATCATCATCCCTGGAAAAAATTGACCATAAATTTATTATAACTTTCACCTATCATTTGTTTTCAAAACAAAGATGATGTAAAAAAAAATGAGACAGGGTAAAAATGAAAGAGTAGCCAGAGTAAAAATTGCAAGAAACAGACGACCAAGCAGAACAGGGACCATTGCAAAATGAAAGAGCAGTAGAGTTACGGCAACTACTAATCCAACTAAAATTGCAAGAAACAAAAAACATAGCCAAGTCTTGAATGTCAAGAATCAAATGGGAAATAGATCAGGCAGAACAAGGACCATTGGTGTGGATAGACCAGGCAACCAAATATGTCATATACTAATAAAGATTCAATCTTTATCTCCAAAAAAAAAAAAAAAAAAAGATTCAATCTTTATCTCAAAAAATTAAAAAAGATACTGCAAGAATCATCTGGTCATTATAAAGATTCAATCTTTATCTCAAAAAATTAAAAATAAAAGTTCAGATAGACTCTAACTTGCATCCAGCCATCAAAACAATAATATAAACTCACCAAGACAATAATATAAATGCAGAAAAATGAGATGGACTCCAAGAATCATCCAGCCATTATAAAGATTCAATCTTTATCTCAAAAAATTAAAAATTAAAAATTCAGATAGACTCTAACTTGCATCCAGCCATCAAAACAATAATATAAACTCACCAAGACAACAATATAAATGCAGAAAAATGAGATGGACTCCAAGAATCATCCAGCCATTATAAAGATTCAATCTTTATCTCAAAAAATTAAAAATAAAAAATTCAAATAGACTCTAACTTGCATCCAGCCACCAAAACAACAATATAAACTCACCAAGACAACAATATAAATGCAGAAAATCAAACATCAAATAAGATAAGCATAAATAAGTTTACGGATATACCTCTATTTTGGCAAGACAGAAACAAAGATGCTCTAAAGCTGAACTTGTTCTTTGAACCTTAAGCTTTTTTTTTTTTTTTTTGGTTAAAATTTGTGAAGTTTTGAACGTGCAACCTCTGTCTCACTTTTCCCTCCTAAAAGGTCTTTTTTGTTTTCCAGTAGAACTTGCACAGATAGCCTCTGTTTCACTTTTCTCTCTAAAATGTTTTTTTTGTTTTCCAATACAATTTGTCCGGGTGAGTTAAACAACCCTCTAGTTTAAGTGTTGAACCCCAGTTAAGTGTGTTTTAACATTTTAATTGACGTGGCACGTTTTTTACCATTGATATTTTTCAAAATCATCCCTATCATGAACTAGACTCTCCATTTCAAAGGGAAATGAAGAGGATCCGGATCCTCCATAACCCCCTTCCACGGCAAGATCATTATGCAATAGAAACAACACCTGTCAAAAATCTTGTGGACACAGAAATTTGCAATCAGAAAAGAAAAAGAGGTTAGTGCGCCACTACCCTATTGTCCTTTGAGGAAAAGGAACAAGGACACCATAAATTTCCATAAATTAAAGGAAACAGATCTCCATCAGATTATCCTCGACCGATTAATGCTCCGAATATTGCATTAACAAAGAAATCCCAAATGGGTCCGCACGACGAGGCCCAAAAATTAATGAAGGAACGAGCTTAAATAATAGTCCTATAAATAGTCCAGCCACAGACGAGCTTAAAAGGTTTCCAAGCGATCAACTCGTAAAAAACCACATGTTACATACTAAGAAACACTACATACATGACACGCAAGGCAGATATAGCAGCCACTTTTCCCATTACAATATTGCCATTATAGTTCTAAGAGGTTTTGGATGCTCATCTTGTACGGCTTCTTAATAAACATGAAATGATTGCTATGAACAGCAAATTGATGAATACAAATCATATTAGTGGAGCATAAACTAGAACACAAAAAGTGAGATAGGATTTGTATTCATATGGTACACGATAGACTTGTTCCAATTACTATAGTGCCTTAAAAAGCAATTACAAGGACATGAATTACATAAATGCTGACAAAATTTTCAACGTAATAATCAAAGCCTAATTGCCCTACAAACTACTCTTGTAAATTAACATGGTGCAAAGCTGAACATTCTTGAGGAAAAGAAAGAAACAAATAGAGAAGCATTCATTCTCCCCATGCATGAAACCATTATATTTCCATATCTACAACTAGACACTTTAATTGGGAGAAAGCTACCGATATCATGGATTTTATACAGGCTTTGTCTAGATTAATATACAACTTGGCTTCATCATAAGACATTGAATAGAGGATCTTCATCGTCTAGAGGATTCTCAAGAGCCATCATGTGTTTCTTGAATGAATTTGCAGCTTCTTCCCTTTCCTCTAGTTGCCCCAGTTTGTGAAATACAATAGCCATTAGGTAGAAAGTCTCCGCTGCCAATTCGTGATACTGTAGACAATAGGAATTTTCATATCATATTTGAGAATATTGTACAAACCAAACATCGGGGAAAAAAAGCATCAATCCATACGAAAGAAACTTTAGTGAAGACACAACAGATACATGATCAGCTAGAGGATTTAACTAGGAAAATCTAACATTCTAGTTTTGTACCAGGGGTTCACTGGTTCTAAATTTTAAACTAAAGATATATAACATACTGAAATGCTCCAAAACCAAAAACAAAAAGAGATACGACAACCTGAAAAACACTGTTTGATGTACAAGGATAAAAAAATTTCTATTTGGGTCAATTACATCTAAATGGGCATTTGCAATGTGCACCCCAAATATCAAAATTCTGCAATCAATACACCAAACTATGAAATCATTTGCAGTGTATATCCTTAATTACAACAAAAAAAAAATCTGTGAGCACCAACCAGCATCTGAATTTGAGGTTAATCTAATATTTTGGAAATTAACTTGGATGGTGGAAGGACATTACAAATTAATCTCAATTTAATTTAAGCCTCATGCTCCTTTGTAGTTTTTGGAAGCACAAACTTCAAACTCAACAGAAACTGAAGAACAAAGTCTAAAAGGTGGGTCTGTTGAACTCTCACTATATTTTGCCACGAGATCACACAAGTGCAACATCAAAAGTATGAAAAATTATGTATTTGAACTGCTATATGTTAAAACAATATTTCACCTCATCACACCTATGGCTAATCTACATGATTCAGCAAAACTGGACAAAATGAAATTTTAGAAAGATTACACATGCAGCTTTCACTATTTATAGGATACAGCATAATTACAGTTTTAGGTTTCCAAACCATGCTGTCTTACAGAATTCAAGATAAAACAGAAAACCCCACAATTGGCTAAGATAACCTCATAAAACAGAAAACCTCATAAGATAATTTTACCTCCAGCACTTGAAGCTCAACAGAAGCTTGACTCAAAGGATCCAGTACAACCTCAGAATTCTCAGAAACTGGTGAAAAAATTGAACAGAATTCTAAATATATTAATTCAGTAAAATTAAAAATAAAGTTTAATTTAACCAAACAAAAAAACAAAGCAAGGGCAGAAAAAATAGGCATCCCCAATCAACAAAATGTTGCACCACACTGTTTATCTACAAAAGCATTGTGATTAGTATTCTGTGTGAAGTATATAAACAGCTAAAAGAATAATTTGTGTAAAGTATATAATGCTACATGAGTGATGAGACCAATTGTATTAATAGTCCCACAGCCCTGAAAAGCAGAACCTGTGATGGAGTTGGCAAAATTGACCTGACCTGTCAATTGCATTTAGAAACAGCAGAGTTTTATTTGATCACACAAACTTTTTTTTTTTTTTAATTCATAAGTTACACATATACCAATGGGTCTTGAGAATCCATAACCTCACCCTCCATCCCATTAATAATACTAGTAATGATACTCCTACATGCATTTAAAGATGAGGGTACATGCACATTAATTGACATGAAATTAACAAAAGATCTTCAGTGTGTTTCAGTCCTTTTTTTAATAGGTAATTAGAAAACTTGTTAAAGATTGAAAAAGATACTCCCCATGTACACAGACAGTGTACATGGGGATGCTACAACAATCATCTAAACTTACATAAATCTAGAAAATGTTCCAATGAAAAAAGGAGTGACAACTCAAAGCAGTCATTTAATCACAAATGGAACATAATAAAAACAGTTTTAGCTCCACAAACCAATGCTCAACCCCTTACAAGGAATAAGGTACATTGGTTTCATTCTCTCCAAATAGTCCACATAACACAGTGGAATAGCCCCCCATGAATCAGCACAATGATGTTTACTAAATCCCCCCTTCCAACAAGCCAGCAAATCCACCATCCACTTGGGCATATCCCAATGGACTACAAACAAACAACAGAACCCATAGACTTGCACATAATCACACTGAAGGAGCAAATGATCCGCAGACTCCCAATTGTTCTTGCACATGCAACACCACTCGACAATACAAATACTTCTCTTCCGCAGATTATTCATAGTAAGAATCTTACCTCTAGTTGTTTATGTCCATTGTATGACAACGAACTTCATTTCCATCATGTGACATCTTTGACTTTGTCTAGGTCATAAAAACTTCTCACACTTGAAATCATTCAACAAGTAATCATGTACCTCTATTTTATTTGGGGAAGAGGGGAAAAAAAAAACAGTTGTTAATGCTTCAAAAACCTCATAGGTAGCTTTTATAACCTTTACTAGCAACTATTACAATTTACTGGAGACTAAATCGTATTTGTAAGGCCAAGATCCTTGTGGCTTAATGGCACTACCTGGTTCTAGGTTCAAGTCCCCCTCTCCCACTTGTTGTAACTTGTAAGCCAAAACAGAAATCATATTTGAATGATAGTATGTGTTTTAATGCAAAGTTCAAACAAAGCTTAATATAGATATCTAGGAAAAATCAGATTGGCAACCAAAGTAATCATGAAGATGAAATTCAATATCTAACTTAAGAGCATAAAAAGTATTCAAAGTTATAACCATTCAAACACATAATATATCAGTTCTCCAAATTTTATCAAGAATGGTTAAAAAAAAAGGTGGGGGTGTGAGGGGAGGAAGGTGGTTCTTAACCGCTTTGATGTTTTAAATTAAAAGCAGAAAGACCTAACTTACCTGAAAAGCTTGGATCAGAGAGGTAGCATTTTGCTTCTGCAATATAGGCTCGAGCACGGAGCTCCAAACCTCCATGACCAAGAATCATAGGAAGAGCCCCCTGTATAAGACTTAAAGCTCTTTTTGCATGGTTTGATCCAAGTGAGAGCCACAACTCAGCCAGTGTGAGAGTGGCTGATGCTTTGAGAAGATCCAAATTAAATGATTGGCAAAAGGAGAGACTTGCTAATGCATATGGTAGACCTAAAACAGCATTTCCTGATCGCTGACAAAAAGAAATTAAGAAATGTTTTACCCGTAGAGAACTCAAACACAAAAGAAATTAGAAGAGAAAAATCATAGTAAAATATAAGATTTACAAATAACTCCAGAGCCACAAGGCCGAGAGGAGAGAGGTGAAAACACCATGATTGATCAAATCATTAAGATTTGTTAATACAATATAAAATCTAGGAAGCCCCAATACAAACACAAAACATGGATACAACACAACACATATGATACAGTGGAGAGACATTAATTACTTGAAATATATTATTTGGTATAATTCATGTCACTTTTAACTTAGAAAAATAAATAAAAAGCATCAAAATGTTGAAAATGTGCCTAAAAGTATTTTATAAGCAATAATAAGTAGCAAAAAAATATGTTTATCTTGACTTAAAATAAAGAAAATACGCAATACAGCAAACAATGATGTTTGTACTACTTATTTTTTATTATCTTACACTTGCACAGAATAATGTTGGTGGGCAATGGGCTCTAATCAACAAACATTAGCAGGGCTGCCAAGTTACTTTGTTAAGTTTTATTATTATTAAATTTGCATATGCAATTTTGGTTGGGCTGCTTGTGCAGTTCACTATTCAAAAATTGATTGTGCTTTTATTCATTTGCATGTGTGACAACAGGAAACAGATTTTAAAAAATAGTAAGCTTGTTTTTGCTAAGTAATAGTGAGCTTATTTAATCTGCCTTAACCTCCAAGGGATTTAGTCAAATGTAGCAGTGTACCTTGTGGACTTCAGCAAGCAAAAGAAGAACAGTGGCATTCTCAACCTGTAGATTAAATTTGTAACACATGCAAAACAGGGAGTGTGCTACTGCTGCTGCCTGCAAATAGCATTGTATTAAACAGATAAGAACCCTGGGTAAAAAAAAACAAATACATTGAAACCCAGGCCTCTATCAAATATTTACATCAATAGATCAGGCAGGATTATAAATTTTCATGCTAGGCTGTGCAATTTAGTTTTTCACCAAACCAAGCATCAATTTGCCCATACATTGGTTTGACTCGCATCATCTTGACAAGACTAGATATCCAGAAACTCTAACCAACATCTCTATTTGTTTGAATAGTATTTTCATGTCTACCATAACTCTACCTTACATACTTATACTGGACATTCTATTACTTATAGCTCTACCTTACATACTTATACTGGACATACTATTACTTAGTAATTATACCAAGGTCATTACTAATTTGTATTTTGCAATATACAACACATCCAGCTTTTCAATTGGTCTCCCTACTAGACTTGATGTTTAGAATCTAATATAAGCTACAGCAAAATTTATTATAGGTTGCATAATAAAAAGAAGCTCTACTATAAATAAGGTAGATGGACCACACAAGCCTATGAAAATAAGTTAGGAGTATTGAAATACTAAACCTCACTATACTGGTTTGCAGCAAGCAATGTACGAGCATGGCGAAGGCTTGCTTCTGTCTTCAGCTCCATGTCCACACCAGTGACAGATGATGCCAAAACTCCAAGTTCATCACATACTTGTTGCGCCAGCTTCAGATGTCCACTACATGAGTGTAATATTAAACTTATATCAAATATCATGACATATGCGAACGATTAGCACGCAGTATGTAAATTGAAAAATCATGAAAACAGTGCACATGGTAAACTTACCGATGTAAAGCACGCTCATGGAGCAGCTGCAATTTTAATATCAAGATTCGTGATTTTGATACAGACAAAAACTTCTCCTCTGCTATTTTCAGAGCAGCAAAGGCCTCTAGAAATATAGAGAAACAAAAAATATAGTTCATCAAGGATGAAAACTACTTATATGCTCACATGTCTATGCATGTAAGAGAGTTGCTACTCACACAAGAAACAGCCTTACAAATAAATAAATATAGCAAAAACACAAGAAATTTTGAACAAGGTCCAATACAAGTAAATTTACCAGCTTTAAAAAGAAAAAAATAAATAAAAACAATGATAATAACTAACTCTAGGGCACCACCTCCTTTTCACACTATGCACAAACAAAAATAAAAATTTATTAAAACAACTTTTATATATATATATATATAATTAATTAATTAACAGAATTTATTAATAAAAAGAAAGGCCACCAGAAGTAAACAAGGACTCAAAAAGAAAAACAAAAGAAACTAAAATTTTATAGTTCAACGAATCTTAAAAGTTAAAGAAAGGAGTTAAGAAAAGAAATTAGACACCACCATCAAAATTGTGAAGCGAACTCATAATTCATAAACTATGACAGTACCACAAAGGCCATAATATGTCAGAATTTTTTCTCTCCAATAGATATCATCTAAAGACATAAGGGAACTAAATTTTAGATCAAACTATCCCAACGATCAATAAATGACCCTTCCCAACATGTTACCATTGACACACCCATCCCAAGCATAACCTCAAGTCCAAGACAAAATGAAAACAAGTGACAAAAGATCTGTAGCAATGATGAATGGCAGGAAAATGTGGTCCCACCCTCTAGCCACTTATACAAGTAAGACCAATCTACTATACCATTTTTCTGCTTTCTACGGTTATCCACCATTAAGGTTTTATCAGGTGTGATGCAGCCATAGAAGATTGATTGGCAATTACTTTGCAAATTTGCCTATGCAATAGTTATATTATGCGGTGCACTCGTGAAGTCCAATTGAAGCAACAGTCATGTGGATTTAAAGGTCTAGGCATGAGTCTTTTAGAGTTAAAACAGGTTTTTATCTGAGTCTTTATTTTATTACTTACAATCAATTTTGTAGTCAGGGGCAAATATGAAATTCCAATCAATTTATTTATTGATAAAAAAAATTAAGAGAAAGGTGCTACACAAGCACACAAAAGTATACTGCTGGCACAACAGAAAAAATAAAAATAAAAAGAAAGAGCAAACAAAGACTCTAAGAATCAAGGAATTCAAGGAAACCCCTCAACAGTATAGGTCAGAGATTGCGAATTCCTAATCATATAAAGTCTTCAGTAATAGATACCTCAACTTCGCCTCACTTGATTTTTGCCCCTCAAAGCACCTAGCATTTCACTCTCTCCAAATAGTCCACATGAGACACAAAGAAGCAGTTTGCCAAACCCTTCCACTACCTCTCCTTCCAAACCGCTTCTTCCTACATGCTAGGCTAGCAAATCATGCACTGACTTTGGCATTACCCAAGAATCTTTAAAAAGACTAAAATTCATAGACCTCATCTCTCAAGCCACCACACAATGTAAGAATAATTTACTTACATCCTCCCCATGTTTCTTGCGCATGAAACACCACTCTAGAGTGATAATGCGTGTCTTCCTTAGATTGTCAATTGTCAAAACCCTCCCTAACGCCACTCACCACAAAAAGAAAGACACATTTGGGGGAACCTGAACTTTCCAGATGCTATTCCATGGGAAATCTCCACCACTCCCCCTCAGAACCTTATAATAATTCTTCACTTAGAATCCTTTAGTTGGCGAAGGGATCCACACTAACTTCATTCCCAGGACAGATCTTATTTATGTAAAGATCTTCTAACAACTGTGTCACTAAATCTGCTTCCCAATCCTACTCTGCACGAATGAACACTGGATTCCAATAACATTGGTCAAGTCTGATCTCAACATAATCTGCCACCATGGCTTCAGTATCTCTCGTTAATAAAAACAAGTCAAGATATCTCTCTTTGAAAGTATTCTTTCCCTGCCGTAGATCAAGCCAAAAACTAACTTTAGTGCCATCTTCAACCTCGCACCTGCCATATCACTTAAGATTGTCCCATCCATGTCTTAGGTTTTATTTTCTCAGAGTCCAATTTAAGTCTTTTATTAGGTTTTTAGTTTATAGTCAAATAGAGGTCCTACCATTAGTGCAAAAAAGAGTGTATACATAGAGCATAAATACTGAAAGGAAATGGAATTAAATAAAATGAGTGATAGAGTATAGGGCACATTAACCTTATTGTTCTTCTCCTGTTCTCTTCTCCCTTTCTTCTTCCCTTTCTATTCTCTCTTTTGTTTTTTCTTTCTTGTGGTACAGTTCATGGGTACATTATTTTTTTTAATAAGCTGTTCAAGGGTACTGTTTATACAGCCCCTAAACACCATAAATTGTCTCTTTTTTCTTCTTTCTTACAAACCCCAAATTAAGTCCTTCCTGTTACCTATCAAAACCCTAACTTTCTTCTACCAAATAGCCATCAAGAAACTCATCAAACTATCTTTTAATTCCTAACAGAACCCCATAACCTTCTCCTCAACAATTATAAATCAAAACCTACAAATTCTCCTAACCCTAAACCCACCACAAGCACACGTATGCAAATTCCTCAATTTTGTCCTGCATCAAGGTGCTAATGGACTCTCACCTCCAATAGCACTTCCTCCCCTTGTAAAAAACCAACCCGGTGCACGTGCAACTTACCAATAAATAAAAGGCTTACTCAAAGTCACCAACTAACTGATAAAATTCAGTTAATATGTACTCTCACCTGCCACATGATTTGTGCACTTGAAGAAAACAAACCAAAACTCAAGCGACAACGGAGGTCAAAAGCAACCCAGGCATGTCACTTAACCCAACATTAGGGTCTGTAATGTTCAAACACAACTTAAGATGGGCGAGGGAGGACTTCAAGATTGGGGTATATCTCATTTGGCCTTTGTCAGCATCCATCACTGTTACACTGGCACACAACACCACCATCTCTTGTAACCTCTTCTTCCCTCCAAGAACCTCCCCACAACAAACCTGATCGGACCACAATCACAACATGCAACAAGGATCTCCCCCTCTCTTCAATAGAAAGAAGCAAAGTGGGAGTAAGTTTTCGTATATAAAGAGGCAGGTGTGGCATTTATTGAAAATAGCTAGGGCAATTGAGTCATTTTATAAACTAGTAAGTTACTTGTGCGATGCACGAATAATGTTGTAATATTTTATGTAAGATGGTTTTGGAGAATGTTGTAAATATATTATAGAATAATTGTTATAAAACTTTATTACTAATGAGTTCATCATAGAAAGCAACAATTCTAAATTGCACACACATATCCATTATAATTATTCAATTGAAAATGTGTCTTTTTCTTTCTCCTTAACTCTAAAACAAAATACACATCCCAAATATTCACCGTCAATTACATCATTTATAAAACCCACAAATCCACAACGTTTAACCTTAACATCAAAATCGTAATTGCCATTATCACTCAATATAAAATGCAAGCTCCCCTTCCTTGGTTGTAGCTAACTCACATGGATTAGAATTAGATGAGACACAACGTTAGAGCTAGGTAGGTGTCGTTAAAAGATTGAAGGTAAATGACATCGTTTTCAGTTTGTATGTATTTGATATGGGATGGCATGAAAGACTGTGTGTAGGTATATATAAAGGGATAGAAGAGCAAGAGGTGAAAATGATGAGTTAAAATACAAATAGTTTTGTGTGTATGTGTGAGAGATGAAAAGTCTTGAAACATTGAACCAAAAGATACAAAGAATATTTATTGTTTAATTAGAGAAGTCTAGAAACATTGAACCAAATAAATCAAAAAGTTAATATTTAATTTGTTCTTATCTATAATGTGGCATTTGAGAATATTATTTCAATTTTCTTCGCATAGAATGCGCCATATGATAGAACCTCATGTTTTTCCACATGAGGTCTCTGCTTTTATATATATAATAAAGGGGTAGAAGTACAAAAAGTGAAAATTGTGAATTGAAATGCAGAGTTTTGAGTATATGTGTGAGGAATGAAAAATTTTCATACATTGAACCAAAAGATACAATGAACATTTATTTTTAATTAGAAAAATCTTGAAACTTTGAACCAAATAAAACAAAAAGTCAATATTTAATTTGTTATTATCTCTAATGTGGCATTTGAAAATATTTCAATTCTCTTTGCATAGAATACACCACTTGGCAGAACCTCATGCTTTCTCATATAAGTTCAGTTCTTTGCTTTTATGTATATATATATATATATATTGATTGATTTCATCAAACCTGATTCAGCTTCTTACATGAGCTAAAATTTGGCTTTTTCACAGACCCTTCAGATTAGAGCTTTAGAAAACCATAAAATATGCTCTTCAAAGGAATTAAAAGAACTTTACTAAATTTTCTCTTGTATACCCGCGTGGACATTGGTTGCACCCAGTTGCACTCATTTAATAAGAATTGTTTACTTATCCAAAGATTCCAAACAAGTAACTATACAATAAGGATTTCATAAGGTAACTAATTCTGAATGTTAACGATCTCTCTCAAACAAATAGTATATCAACAAAGAACACTATCCCAGGAAAATGCAATCTCATGTTAAATGTTGGATAAGCTTTCAATCTGACCTTTGTATCCTCTAAAAACTGCTAAATGTTGAATGAGCTTCACATATGCTAATGCTGCATCGGATGAGCTGAGGATACACAAGAAAAGGTAAGGTAAACCCATGTTTTATAACATTCAGCCCAAAAAAGGAAAAACCTCATGTCCAATAACATTTGTGTTGAAAAAAAGAGGTACTAGAATTTAGGAAAGAAACGGCAAAAAATGCGAACAGGATGATCAAGTGATACTTTCTGCTAAAGATTACCTTGAAGCATCAGTAAAGCAAGTTGCATAAACCAGTGCATTTATTCGAGCAAGAGGGGCACTAATAACAACAGGGGAAAAAAAGGATATCAGAAATAATATCAAGGATCCAAGAATTCCCAAACCTATAACCACAAAATTAAGAACACAAACACAGCATCACTTTGAATTTATTACAACTTGTATAGTCGCTAAGAATATCAAATATTGAGAGCTATATATTTTTGAGTTTAAAATCCAGGAATTAGAATTCCTTAGAGTTGACATTTATATTGTTCAAAAACAGATTTTAATTATTCCATATTTTAAGTAACAATAAATTTTATAAAAAAAAATTATATTTCAACTGCCAAGGTCTTGTAGCTCAATTGACACCTAATGTTTCTAACAAAGACATTCAAAGTTTGAATCCACTCCCCCCCCCCCCCCCCCAACTATTGAATTGTTAAAAAATAAAAAAAGTATATTTCAATCATTTAAAATAATCTTCATTTTAGTAACTAAAAAATAATGCTGGACCATTATGGATAGTCTTGTAAATAACCAAAATACCGTTGAACATTGAGGAACATTCTATTTGGGTAAAAAATAAATATTTTTTCTAAAATTTACTCTATAGTCCTTTTAGAACTTCAAAACACCGGTTGTTTCTCTCCCGTCAAATGCACCACATCAAACAATGAGGGATAGCTATCCAAATAACAACATTACGATGATGACCAAAATTTCCTTGCCAACAAGCAAGGAGCTCAACTACAGTCTTCGGCATTAGGTTCTACCTTGAGCTCACCTCAGATTAGTCAGATATTGTCTCTTCTATTTCTTTTTATTCGCATTAGTATGGGAGGGATACGTAGTTTTTTCATTGAATCGAAGCTTTTTCAGTTGGTGGTGGAGGAAGGAGGGAATTTTTTTGCGCTACGTATTTTTGAACGGAGCAAATACTTCATGAAATCAGTGTTTATGGGCAAAAGCGCGGCATTATGGTTGATGAAAAATATAGAACATATGGTGATTGGGGTGAATCCCAAACAGTTTTTCACACTTAGGGAAGGAGACACTGCATTTACCTTGCAACGGGGATCAAACTCTTTTGGTCAGTTTTTGTTAGTGACTGAACTCAAAATTGGCGGGCTCCGGAGGTCTGTCATAATCCCTGAAGGGGAAGAAAAACATGGTTGGAAGGCTTTTGGTCTAGAATTGAGGAAGATGTTAGAACCCAATCAATATGCCTTTGGTGGATCAGGCCATTTAAAGTTTATCCCGCAGGCACAGAAACGTAATTCAGTGTTTCACCCATCTCGGTCTTTTGTTGAGACTGTGAAGGGTCCAATGCAGGCAAAAGATGGTAATCATTCTCTCCATCAAATCAAGGCTGTAGGACAGAATAATATAGATGTGGCGATGGGGGAGAAACAGCAGAATAGGATGAAGGAAATGACGGCAGTGCCTCTGTATCAAGCTCGGAAGCAGGTGGTTGATGGTCCGGTGGGTCAGCCTGGTACAGCAGCCGTGAGGGGAGGGAAGGGGAGAGAGAGGAGCATTAATTTGGGCATTAATGTAGGTGAGGATTTACCGGTTCAGAATCAAATCAGATCTCCGTTAATTTTCAGTTTAAATTCAAATAAAACTGAAAATGGCAAGGGGCGTGATTTGAGGGATTCACGTTGGACTGGGAAGGGATTAATAGTGGAGGTGGCTGAGAATGGGAAGAGACGTGTTTCCTGGGATAAGTATAAAGGAGGAAAAACAGCTTTTAAATGGGTGCCACGGGCTGTCACAGAGAAGTTGAGTGTTGGGTTGGGCCCAAAACAGCCCAATACCCACTGTGAGCCTATTTTAGGCCCTTTGAGTACAAGCCCACTCATTTTAGAAACTGGAGAATGTTCCAGTAGTAATTTAGGCCCACTCCCATCTACAATTAGTCCCAATGAGATTGAAGAGAGTCCCACGGCTTTTACAACTGGGCTAGCTACGCCGGAGGTTGTATTGAGAAGCGACGACGAGGAAAGGAGGCTCTCGGTCAACCCGATGCATGTAGTTTCGCCGGGAGGGGCGACGCTGACCAAGGCAGAGGGTGCTTTGTCAATTCATCGGCGTTGGGTCTCGCCGGTGGAAGTGTCGGGGTGCACCGAGACTCCTCTGAAGCTGGGTTTCAGGCTTAGTTCTGACCGGAACAGCATTTTGGGTTATAATAAGGTGTCGGGTGGGTCGATTTCTGAAGGAAAGAGGTGGGTAAGATTCGAATTTGTGCCGAGATTGATCGGAACTCCTTTTCCCGATCAGTTTTTGGAGTTTTTGCGAGCTGGGTCAATGGGTTTTGGAGTATCGGGTCAGGAGGTAAATAATTTCTCTAGTAAGGAACTTTTAAGTTTTCCTAGGGAGGTCATGCTTGTGAAGGATGCAGTGGATTTTTCTGTGGGTTTTGGTGAAACTGAAGCGGTAGATTGTTTACCTCTGCAAATCATTGATCCGGGTGTATCAACAAATTTGAGAGAATTGGAGGAGGCCACTGAGGTTTTGAGTATTGGGAATAAGTTGGATATTTCTAGCTGGGTGAAGCACAGAATTCCTGGGTTCAGTAAATTGGTTGGGTTGTCAACAACCCGACATGAGAAGCTGTGCATTGCTCTCTTACAGAGGTTAGAAACTGAGATGGAAGCAGCCAATGTGTTGCACAGGAGAGAAACGGGTAGTAAAAAAGTGGCTAAGGCCAAAAATAAAGGACGCAGAGAGTTGCAAAACTTGTTATGTTCGGTGAATTATGACAGGAGATAAATGGTGGTTTTGTGTTGGTGTCAGAAGTTGGGGTTAGTTTAGTGCTTATGAAGATGAAAATGATTTCGTGGAATGTTAGGGGTTTAAATGATCCTCAAAAGCGACTTGTGGTGAAGAATTTGCTGCGAGAGTGGAAGTGCGATGTTGTTTGTTTACAAGAGACGAAAATTGCTAGCATGAATAGACAGTTGGTTTGTAGTTTGTGGAGCTGTCCATATGTGGATTGGGCTGTTTTGGAGGCTGATCGAACTGCTGGTGGGATCTTGCTTATGTGGGATAAAAGGGTTTTGGAGAAGTTGGAGGTTTTGGTTGGGACTTTCTCAGTTTCGGTAAAGTGGCAAGGGGTGGGGGACGGTTTTATATGGGCATGTTCAGGGGTTTATGGCCCAAATGAGAATATCGAGAGGGGTCACATGTGGGATGAGTTGGTGGGTATTCAGCAGTATTGGAGGTTACCGTGGTGCTGCTTTGGAGATTTTAATATTGTTCGCTTCCCTAGCGAGCGTAGGGGTGAGACACGCTTGACCTTGGCTATGGAAAAATTCTCTGAATTTATTGAGGATCTTAACTTGGTTGATTTGCCTTTAGACGGTGGTAGATATACATGGTCAAGTGGGACTGATCAACCAGCGATGTCCAGGATTGATAGAGCATTGGTCACTCCAGATTGGGAGGATCATTTCCCAGATGTTCTTCAAAGGATTTTACCACGTCCTATCTCAGATCACAATCCAATTCTATTGGAGGCAGGGGGGACGGCAAGGGGGAAAAGTCCATTTAAATTTGAAAATATGTGGTTGAGGACAGAGGGATTTGTGGAGAGAGTTCAACTCTGGTGGAATCGGCATTCTTTTGTAGGTACACCTAGTTTCGTGTTTGCAAAAAAACTGAAGGCTTTGAAAGAGGACATTGTGCAGTGGAATCGCCGAGAGTTTGGTAATGTAGAGCATCAAAAGAAACATTTGTTGGAGGAGCTGAAAAAATTAGATGCCAAGGAAGGGGATCTTGGTCTCACTGATGGGGAGAAAGGTCATAGGGTAGCTTTGAGATCCCAGGTGGAGCATCTTCTTTCCTTGGAAGAAATTTCTTGGAGACAAAAATCTAGGATGTTATGTATCAAGGAAGGGGATAATAACACCAAGTTTTTCCACAAAATGGCTAACTCTCATCGTAGGTTTAATCATCTAAGGACTTTGGAGGTGGATGGGGTGGTTTTTGAGGAGGAATCCGAGGTGATTAATCAAGTAGTACAATTTTATAAAACTTTGTACAAGGAGACTGAGGGGTGGAGGCCTCTTGTGGAGGGTTTGGAATTTGATCATATTGGGGATGTGGAGAGGGTTTGGCTCGAAAGGAAGTTTGAGAGGGAGGAGATACTTCAAGTTGTACGTGATTTGGAAGGGGACAAAGCTCCAGGTCCGGATGGGTTTACTATGGCATTCTATCATCATTGTTGGAGAGTAGTGGAGAAAGACGTCTTAGCGGTCTTTGAAGAGTTTTTTCAACATTGTAAGTTTGAGAAATCCCTTAATGCTACTTTCATTGCATTAATTCCTAAAAAGAATGATGCCTCTAATATTAGAGATTTTCGACCTATTAGCTTGGTGGGGAGTGTATATAAAATCTTGTCTAAGGTTTTGGCAAATCGTTTGAGAGTGGTTTTAGATCAGTTGATTTCTGAGGCTCAGAATAGCTTTGTGGGTGGGAGACAAATTCTTGACTCGGTTCTTATTGCGAATGAGTGTGTGGATAGTCGAGGGAAGAGTAGGGTTCCTGGAGTCATTTGTAAACTTGATATTGAGAAAGCCTACGATCATGTGAATTGGGAGGCTTTGTTAAATTTGCTGCATAGAATGGGCTTTGGAGTGAAGTGGTGTAAGTGGATCCGTACTTGTATATCCACAGTTCAGTTCTCTGTTTTGATTAATGGGTCTCCAGCTGATTTCTTTGGTAGTTCAAGAGGTTTAAGACAAGGGGATCCGCTATCTCCTATGTTGTTTTTGATAATGATGGAGGTGTTTAGTAGGATGTTGAGGAGAGTGGAGGGAGCTGGATTGATCCGTGGTTTTAAAGTTGAGGGGAGGGGAGGTGGTGGGGAATGTGTTACACATCTACTGTTTGCAGGCGATACTATCTTATTTTGTGATGCAGATGTGGAGCAAATCCTTCATATTCGGTTGTTGTTACTTAGTTTTCAGGCGGTAACAGGTTTGAAGGTTAATGTGCACAAGAGTGAAATGGTTCCAATAGGGGAGGTTGATGATGTGCATGCCTTGGCTGAAATTTTGGGATGCAAAGTTGGAAAGTTGCCTATGTCTTATCTTGGCATGCCTTTGGGGGCTTCACATAACTCCCCTTCAATTTGGAATCCTATTTTGGAAAAATTTGAGCGGAGATTAGCCGGGTGGAAGAAGCTGTATTTGTCTAAGGGGGGTCGATTGATGTTACTCAAGAGTACACTATCTAGCCTTCCTACTTATTTTCTATCACTTTTCACAATTCCTACTCATGTGGCTAATAGAATTGAAAAGTTGCAAAGGGATTTTCTATGGGGTGATAGCAAATCTCATTTGGTAGGATGGGATAAAGTTTGTGCGCCTATAGCCAATGGTGGTTTGGGGATAAGGAAACTTACTACTTTCAATAAGGCCTTATTGGGGAAATGGTTGTGGCGGTTTGGGAAGGAAGAGGATCGGTTATGGAGGAGGGTGGTAGCTTCAAAATATGGGGTAGAATGGGGGGGTTGGACCTCTAAACTGGGTAGGGGAGTTCATGGGTGTGGTTTGTGGAGAGGCATTCGTATGGGGTGGGAGGATTTTAGCAAAAATTGTCATTTTGTTGTTGGGTTGGGGAATAGAGTGAGGTTTTGGCAGGATGGGTGGTGTGGGGATCAACCTCTTCACTTGGCTTTCCCAAGGTTGTATGGTATTGCTATTGATAAGGAGGTATCTGTTGAAGCTTCTTTGTCAAGGCAGGGGGCGGAGGTTAGAAGAGTATGGAATGTTCATTTTATTCGAGAATGAAGGGCTGCATTTTCTTCGTATTTTGGGAGCTAATACTCCTCCAATGGATGTGGGAGATCGGATGAGATGGAAGTTGAAGCTTAATGGGGATTTTGATATCCGGTCATATTATAACAAATTAAGGAACTCTCCCTCAATTGTCTTTCCTTGGAAAGCTATATGGAAAGTAAAGGCCCCTAGACGAGTTTCCTTTTTTGTTTGGTGTGTAGCTTGGAATAAGATCCTAACAGGTGATAATCTAAGATTGAGGAGATTTTTTGTGGATTGGTGCATTATGTGCCGACACAGTGGAGAAACGGTAGCTCACTTACTTCTTCATTGTGAGATGGCTTATAGGATATGGAGTTTTGTCTTTATAACTTATGGCCTGTCTTGGGTTGTTCCTAGATCGATCCCAGATGTGCTTTTTAGCTGGTGGAATTGGTTGGGGAAGCACTCGTCTCAGATTTGGAATTTAGTTCCGTTGTGCATCTTTTGGTGTATTTGGAAGGAACGGAATCGGCGGACGTTTGAGGATTTGGATAGTTCCGGAGATCAGATGCTTGCTTCTTTTAGTGGAACTCTTTTTGATTGGTCTCGAGCTTGGGGACTCACAACTAGTGATTCTCTCCCTTCTTTCATTAGCTCTCTTTCCCTTTGTAATTAGTTTGTGGACTGGGTTCCTATTTTTTTGTTTTTTCTTTGTTTTCCTTCTTGTATTTTCTGGATTTGCTCTATGTTCTTCATGCATAGAGTAGCCATTCGTATATATAACATTTTTACTTATCAAAAAAAAAAAAAAAAAAAAAAAAACATAGTTTTATAGGGAAAGACTAAAAAGTTAAATTTAAGGGTCTGTTTGGAATCTGCTTATTTTGCTGAAACTGAAAACTTTTTGCTAAAAGTACTATAGATAAAGATAAAAGTTAGCTGAAACAGTATAGTGGGACCCATGAATAGTACCAAAAAGTGCAGTGAGGCTCATGAATAGTAGTAAAAACAAGCTAAATAGTAAAATAAATTGGCAAAAATAATTTTTGCCAAACACACACTAAGTATCATATTAGTAATTCTCACAAGTACAAAATATTGTAAGAACTGAAATTTCCTACATAAAAGGTGGGACTTGAAATCTTGCGCGTCATGGGAATTTTTAATTCTAAAAAATTATGTCAAAGGAACAACCAAATTTTCGCAAATTCCCAAGATTTTATAATTCTCATTCCAAACTCTTGCATAAAGAACACACCCTTAGAGGACTTGTTGGGATTAATCAAAACTTAGAAATAGATGCGGGTTTCAAGGTTTCAAATAGTTATCATTATAAGCCGCAAGTATGTTTACATTGTTTTTCGAGAAAATTATGTTTTTAATGCTATAGTTTAGGGGTGTAACAAATTAAACCTTGTAGTTTGAAAAGAACAAAATAAACCTTGAAATTTCAAAAATTAACAAATTAAACCCTAAGGTTTCAAAAAGTAACAAATTAACCCCTAAGGTTTCGAAAGGTAACAAATTTAACCTCACCCCATTGAAGTAGATTGTGTTTGGGGTTTAACATAGGATAGGGTTTAATTTGTTATTTTTTGAAACCTCAAGATTTAATTTGTTACTTTTTAAAACTCCGAGGTTTAATTTGTTACATATCAAAACTAAAGGGTTTAATTTGTTCCACCCTTTAAACTATTGGATTTAAAATGAAGTTTTCCCTAGTTTCTATCAAATGCTGCATTCTACCCGCAATGTCCAGTCTTTATTATCTAAGAAATGATAATTCTAAGGATTTCCCCAAGAAAATAGAGATGCCTCCTATGTTCCTGTAATATGTGGAAGTGTGGCTGTGCATGCACAAGCACGGGAGGGCACATGGAAGTATATCAATCTGATAATTGCAGCTAAGAAATCAACTAAAAATCAAGGTATGATTCCTTGCTTTCCTATTTCACTAGGACAATTCACTAACAATAATTATCAAAAGCTTTTAAATTTAAATAAGCATAAAAATGAACAAGAAATAACAGGGTCTAGAGTAAAGATCACCTGCCATATAACTCCCAGGCAGTGGCTCGAAGTAAGTACGAAGAACCTATTAATTGCAATACAGGTCCAGGAATTGAACTGGGTTGCACACAAAACTGGAAAGCATTTTCATTGCTTCCAGATCCATTCTCTTGGGACAAAATTGCTGAACCCAATGGCTTTTGTAAATTCTTAAGCCAGGCAGTACTAAAAGCACCATCAGTTGTCATTGTTGAACTTTCAAAGCTAAATTCGCTAATCAGATGAGAACTTAGCCTCAATTCCTGCAAACATCACACAAAATAAGAAAAAGAAAGCAACAGCACTAAGAAATCAAATTATTTGGAATTTTATCTGAAATGGACAAAAGAAAAATGATAATCATCAAATGCCTCATGTTACCTTGCAAACATTAGTGGGGCATGTTCTGAGTTTCATGGAAGCTTTAGGACCAAATGATACTAGAGGCCTTTGCACATGCTGCACATGATGGTAGAACAATTTCAATTTACTAGATGCAATAATATAAAACCATTAGAAATAAGATTCCATTCTACTCCCTAGATCTCTGTAACATTTTTTTTTTATAAGAAAAGAGTATATTGATATCAAAAAAAGGGGAACACCCTAGTACACAAGGAGTGTACATGGGGTCAAACAATCAAGAAAAAAAATTACAAGAATCTAAGAAATCAAGAAAAGATAAAAATGATTGGTTCCGCAAAACAACCAACCAATCCATTAAAGTGCTAAAGAAAAATAGCTTCAAGTTTGATATGGATCTCTCCTTATCTTCAAAGCACCGACTATTTCTCTCCCTCCAAAGGCACCACAATAAGCAATGGGGAACCATCAACCATATATACCCATTTCGATGATGGCCTCCCTAGATCTCTTTAACACATAACTCATCACGTCACAAGGATCCAAAAATATGGGTTTTCTTTCAAATATAGCTTCAGAAAGATTATATATACATGACATGAAGTAATGTGTCACAGTAATTTGTGGCACACATTTTGAATGGATATCACAACATTCCTAATCCTAAAATTTATCAAAGTTCAATGCAATTATTAATCTAGCAATGATTCAGTAGCACTTCCCAAAAACATTCCCCATGCTTAAATTGAAAATAAATCAAAACCATAAAAGCTATTGATTTTAACGTTTTTAAGTATAGAAACATGTGTAAGTACACGAAACAGTTAATCCAGTGCAAAACCATGGAACCCATTCACTCATGCACAAGAATTTTTATATAAAAAAATAAAATAAAATAACCCTAACAATTTATTTACATTCTTGCATGAAGCCGTTCCCAGTATATGATACATAAATTCTCTTCATGCATCCCTAATATCTTGCATTTAGATAATAGAGTATGTATTTATGTATATGTGCATGATGGGCATGTGCACATACAAATGCAAACATAGTGGCAAATGCCAGTATTTGGTGGGCTGAGCATTCCCTTCCAATTGGGCATTTATGAATATAAAGAAATATTTGGAAAAAATAATAGAAAACATTAATGTTTCCTTTCTATTTAATTTCTGTTCCCTGAACATTATCTCATACTAATTAATCCACATTTGGCTAATTTCAATTAGCCTGTAAGCTACCATATTTGGTAACTTCTAGAAAATCACAAGGGTTGTGTACACTTTACACTGATCCAACAAGAAACAAAAATATATTGTTACGTGTGTCCTTTTGGAATTCAAATTATTCATAAGAATTCAATAAGACCCAATGGACTAATAAGCACAGCCCATTCTAGAATATTAGGAAATTACAGAATTGCCCTTGATACATAAATTATAATAATTCTTTCTCACTGCCTCCTGCATCAGGCAGATTACCGGATGTTTCTACTGATGCTATACTGTGGAATCCATCTTTTCTTTTGGCATTTCAAGGGAGTTAGAATCCAAGGAATTTTCTTGTATGAATAGTTTATAGTAAAGATTCAATGTGAAGAGGAGGATAGGATGGTCTGCTAAAATGCCTTACTTGTAATCTTTTTCTTCTTTTTTTTCTTTTGGGCACTTAGGTGATTGCTATCAATCAAATGATAGACCTTTGTGTGATGGCAAGTTAATCCTACCCAGAAATTTGTTGCAGGTTTGAGTTCGAGAATCAAACTCTCCAACTTGGGGCAATGCTACCTATCAACCATATCTACCAGACCTCATAAAAACGAGTCTTGTGCATTGAGTAGAACCATTTTGGGTGATTCCTATTGATCAAAGGAGATGATGGACAAATATGTACTTTAAGTTTAATGCATCACCACAAAGTGGATTAAGTTGCAGCAGTAACTCATGCATAGTGTTTTATTTTTATAGAGGACAAAAAAATACATACTAGTAATATCCCAATATTGCAAGAATCAAATAATCAATTACCGCTCCTTATGGACATCACATAGAGTAAAATTCTTCAAACATTTGAATCTTCAAAAGTAATTTTATTTGAACCTGAGTAGGACAATATCACTCCACTTCCTCCACAATTTATTTAATTATAAAGAGACAATTCTCTAGGCAAGCAAATGTCAGAGCTGGGAGAAAGTGTTGTGAACAATCCAAATCATAGGGGAAATATCATGTCCCATATTTCTTATATATGAAAGCCTTTTGTAGGTGCTCAAGTAATTGCTATTGACGCCTTAGTGTGATGGCAAGAGCCTTCTGCCCAACCAATTTGTTGCAGGTTCAAGTATGAGAATTAGTCTCTCCAAAATTGCAGTAAGGCAGGCTGCTTACCACCAACCACCCATCCCAGAGCCCATAGAAATGGGACCTTGTACATTAAGTATGACCTTTTTAGGTGATTGCCATTGACGAAAGGAAATGATGGATAAACAGGTAACTTAAAGCACTAACACAAAGTGGATTAAGTGGCAGTTGTGACTCATGCATAGTTTTTTATTTCCATAATTCATAATAGAAATACATTATCACTACCAATTTCAGGGGAAGACATACAAAGAAATTTTACAATGAGATAATCTACAAAGTATGGTAACTCCAATTCTTACCGTTAAGTCAAATTTAGCCATTGCAAGATGATTGGAAGCCACCAATCGTTTCAATTTTAGACTTTCTGCTCTCTTTAGAGACCCTCTCAGGAGGACAAACAATTGTTGCTGGACAGAAAGTGAAATGCCTATACTGGTCAAAGGTGAGAATGATGACCCCAGTATCCCAGCTGTACTTGAGACCCCAATTTCAGACAACAAGTTGCAGATGGCTGCTAAAGTGTATGCAAGACAAGTATCGTTACTTAGCTGCACAAATTGAAATAAATCAGTCCTCATTGTGCAACAAAAAACCGAAATAAGAAAGGATACAATCTCCTAGTGCTTTGCAACAAATAACCCCCCATCATATTGTAAATAGAATGCCCAAATTGAGCTTCAAGTTACACTTGGTGTAATCCATGGGGATGAACCCGCTCTCTAGTTTCATATGCTCAGGTAAAAGCTATTTTCCGCATCTTTTAAACAAACATTACATGTTATTTAACATTAATTTAAACACTAGAAAATCACAGTCTGACACTGAATTGATCTTGCTTCTACCACATTACCATGAGGAAAGCCAATTCCCTTATTACTATATACACACCGCAATATTCACATAAAACCAGAAGCTATAATTCTACTTTAGCTGAGCCGCTTAATTAAAATTAACAAAATTCAACTGATTCCCAATTTTTTGAATTAATGATTAGGATTCTTTGAAACTTAAAGCTATATTATTTCTCCATTTTTTCACTAAAAAGATTAGGATTTTATAGGATTTATCATTGTTTGAGTTTTGTTATAATATTAAACCATTCTCAAATGCTAATTTAACAATCAACTGATCCAAACTATCAACAAAAAATCTCTAAAAGCTAAAAGCAGATGGGATATACTCATGCAAGAGTCCAATAAATTACAATCTGGTTTTTTTTTTTTATTGGTCAGTAGTACATGCACCCAGCAGGTCTTGAACCCACAATCTCAACCTCCATCAAGTTCTTACAAGGAAAGAAGATACGATTTGAGCTAGAGCTCATTGGCTACAAACTAGAAAATAAAGTTAATTTCATAAATAAGGAGATTACCTGTTGAGAAACACGAACTGCTTCAGTCAAAACCTAAAGAACCAAGAAAAACAATTGTCAAACAATTGCAGGGGTATAAACTATAAAGTAGAATGCTACAAGTCTACTTTCATAAATGGTACAGAAAATGGGCAAGAGGGTTCTTTTGGAAGAGAAATGCATTCCACATGCTCACCTCCAAAGCTTGCTTTGGATGCCCAAACTGAAAATGCATCATCCCTAGAAACAATAAAGCAATTTCATATCTCCCAAAACTATTGCTACCAGATGCAGGAGGAACATAATCAATTCCTTCTGTCCCTGCACTTTTGTGCCAACATTTTTTCAGATTAGTTCATTTTTCTTAAACCTGAATTTATAACAAGAAGACAAGGAAAAAAGTTAAAATTGATAAAATTAAAAAATTCTTAGAGATGTATTCTTTGCTGCAATATAGAATTTCAAATATAGACTACATTTTAGATAATTTATTTTTAGTTAGTGTTTCCATAACTATTTGTATGCAAAATAAGTTGTCAGATTGATTTTTTTTTTTTTAAGTAGTCAAGCCACTGAATACTTACATACAAATAGTTATGGAAACGCTAAAAATCAATCTGACAACAACTTATTTTGCAGAAGCTTCTTTTCAATATAGGTACACGAGGTGGCCAGACCTCAGCTCTCCATTTTCAGTTTGAAATTATAGATATTTAGGTTAAAACATGAAAATTTTAGCCACAATAGAGGCAGTTTACCTAGTACAACATTCACAAATTAAATGGCAAGCTAAAATCCAGATTTACCTGTAATCAAAATAACGGAGAAGGTTCTCCAAAGCAGCAAAATAATCATCATGACAAAGGCTATTCAAGTAACGCAAGAAGTGAACCTACATCATAATCCAGCAAAAAAAAAAAAAAAAGCAGCAGCAGCACCATATTAAAAGTGCAAGAAACAAAAGAGAGTAGGAGAAAATTACCAAAAAGAAAAGCATTAATAAAGAATGAAAATTAATTTACACGATGAAGCTCTGGTGCCAATTTATGGAGCTGCCTTAAAATAAGTTCGAAAGCATTCAAAGAGAAAGAGCTTCCATTCCTGCCACAAGAATAAGGATTGAGAACTGAGATTCAGTACAACCTAAAGTGCAACTTCATAAGTTCACAAACAAAACTTTAATTTAGGAATATCGCTTACTTTTCAAGTGCATCAGCCTGCTCTTGTAAGTACCCTTGTATCTGCCAGTTTGTTCGTAGGAATATTCCACTATTGGGCTCAAATTCTCTTAATGCATAATCCGGAGGATGCACATATGAAGAAGCCTCTCCAACTTTGTCACCGTGCTTGGATTTTGGGTCAGCAGGAGCTTCAATATCTGCACGTTTAGATAGCTAAATGCACTATTACCATTTCCTTGCCTCTAGACATAAGACATCAAATTTTAAAGAACAGGCATGATGACTGTAATCCAAAATACTGAGGTGGAGGGAGGAGCGACCATTGGCAGCCAATCTTGGCATGAGAAAGTGATGAGGGAGACAAAAAGAGATATTTACTTTAATTTAGTATTATTTCATTTTGCTAGTCAATTGTATTTTATTTTAGGCCCTAGTATTTGATTAGGTTTATATGTACTTTTTTTTAAAGTTAGGGTTAATTTATGATAAGACAATTAGGGTTTCCTACACCACAAAATTAGGGTTTCGTATCTCTATATAAGCAAACATTGTACTCCAGTCAAAGGGGAGATTATTTTGATGAATGAAAGATCCTCTTGTTTTTTGTGGTTTGATGCCGACTCCTAGTGGTTTTCTGCTGCTTGGTGCTGACTCCAAGCAAGCCTAGATGTTGACTCCTAGGTTCTATCCTTTATTTTCTTGTTTTTAAATTTTTTTTTTTTTTTTGGTTGCAAAGTTCTGGTTTGTCCTGCATCAGGGACACTGTCATCTTTACATCTTTGGTTGATTTTAAGGACTTCTTTCAAGGCTTTCTTTGTTTTGGGGGGGGGATATTTTGACAAAACAGGCATCCTGTTTCATGGCTAAACAACTTTGGGATGATTTCAGCAAGAGAGTAGAAAACACCAAATTGATATCTTCTCTTTCTTTCTCTAAACATTGCTGCTGAATGTATTGATAGTAGACTAAAGATAGAGATTCCAGGGGTGTTGTGTAAGTTGGATGTGGAGAAGGCATATGATCATGTGAATTGGGGTTTTCTAATGTATATACCCTAGCGTTGTAGGTTTTCAGAGAAGTGGAGGAAATGGATTGTGTGCTGCATTTCTACTGTTAAGTTTTCCATTCTAATTAATGGTAGTCCTTCGGATTTCTTTGGAAGCTCTAGGGAGATTCGGCAAGGGGATCCTTTATCTTCGCTTATATTTGATGTTGTTATGGAGCCATTGAGCCGTATGTTGGAGGTGGCTGCAACTGCTGGTCAGTTTTCGAGACTCTGGGTACGCAATACGGCTGGTACTTCAATGATGGTGTCTCATTTGATATTTACGGATGACACTCTTATTTTTTGTTATGCTGACCCTAATCATTTAGTTACTTTAAGGGAGATTCTGACCAGATTTGAGGGGGTTTCAGGTTTAAGAATTAATTTAGGGAAATCAAAATTGGTTCCAGTTGGAGACATGCACAATCTGGATGATCTAGTGGGGTTGTTGCGTTGTAGGCATTCTTCCCTTCCTTTAAAATATTTGGGTCTTCCTTTAGGTGCTAAGTTCAAGGAGCTCTCAATATAGAATCCTATTTTAGAGAAGATGGAGTGGAGAGTAGCAGGTTGGAAGAGGCTTTATTTGTCTAAGGGGGTAAGGTAACTCTTTTTTTTTTCTTTTTTTTTTTGATAAGTAATAAGATATATTGATATAAAAGGGACACCCTAGTGCACAGGGAGTGTACAAGGGAAAAGAAATCAAATACAGAAATTACAAGAGTCTAAGAAATCAATAAAAGAAGGGAAAGATTTATCTTGCAAAGCAAACAACCAATCCCTTAAAGTTCTAAAAAAGAGAAGCTTGAGGTCTGGAATAGATCTCTCAGTATCTTCAAAACATCTACTATTCCTCTCCCTCCAAAGACACCACAATAAGCAATGAGGAATAATGGACCAAATATAACCATTTCGATGACGACCAAAGTTGCCTTGCCAACACCATAACAGCCCCAAAACAGTGTGCGGCATAACCCAAGAAACTCCAAAAAGGCCCAAAACCATAAACCATAGATCCGAAGCAAAAGGACAATGAAGGAATAGATGGTCAACTGATTCACCATTTCTCTTACACATGTAGCACCAATCCAGAATCCACACCTTCCTTTTACGTAAATTATCAATCGTCAAGCATTTCCTTAAAGCAGCAGTCCAAACAAAGAAAGCTACTCTAGAGGGAATCTTTTGCTTTCAAATACTTTTCCAAGGAAACCCAAAGAAAGCGAAGCTAGCTAAAATTCTATAATAATCACTAACCAAGAAACCCTTAACTTTGCTAGGAATCCAACACATTTTATCCTCACCTCGCCCCCTTATAGGCGAACCATAAATAGTTACCATGAAGTCAGACATAGCCTCAAGATCCCGAGCATGCACACCCCTAACGAATCTCACATCCCAAAAGAGGACACCATTGGCGGACATCATAAGCTCAGCCACACTGGCATCCTTATTCCTGCAAAATCTGAACAAGTCTGGATATCTAACAACAAGAGAAGTCTCTCCACACCACCGGTCTTGCCAAAACTTCACTCTAGACCCATCACCAATATCATACAGAATATGGCGAGAGAAGGCCATCCCTGACTGATATTTTTCCATAAACCAACACCATAAGGGCCAGTCACAACTCTGGTATACCAGCCCCCCCACACACATCCATACTTCATCTCTATCACTTACCTCCAAAGGGCATCTTCCTCAATCCCTCCAAAGCCACTTCCCAAGTAAAGCTTCATTGAAAAGTCTTACCTTATCTTCCTTAATAAGGTAACTCTTATTAAAAGTACTTTATCCTCCTTACCTACTTATTTTCTCTCCATTCTTCCTATTCTTGAGAAGGTAGGTAATTGCATAAATAAATTACAAAGAGATTTTCTTTGGAGTGGTATTAGTGGTGATTCTAAATTACACCTAGGGAAATGGGCTAAGGTTTGTAGGCTTGTGCAGGTTGGAGGGCTAGGTATAAGACGGTTGAGAAGTATTAACTCTACCTTGTTAGGCAAGTGGTTGTGGAGGTATGGCATAGAAACAGATGCTTTATGGAGGAAGGTTATAGAGGCAAAATATGGGAATGTTTGGGGTGGCTAGTGCACGAAAAAGGTGACAAGTATGTATGGTATTTGCCTCTAGAGGTTTATTAGAAGTGGCTGGTTGAACTTTTCTAAACTCCTACGGTATGAGGTGGGTGATGGTGCTAGAGTGAAGTTTTGGAAGCATGTGTGGTGTGCGGATTGTACCCTCAAAGAGGTTTTTTCAGAACTTTACTATCTTAGTAGGGCAAGGGATGCTTCAGTGGCAGAGGTTATGGGGTGGTCTGGTGGAAGGATTCATTGGGATGTTTGATTTCGTCGTCCACCTCAGGATTGGGAGCAAGAATCTTTTGATTGGTTTATGGACATTGTCTACTCTTCAACTGTGAGGGGGGTTGGCCCTAATAAGGTTTTTTGAAATCCAGCTAGGAGTAGAGGCTTTGAGATTAGAGGATTTTATCTTTCTTTCTACCCTCCAACTCTTACTTCTTTCCCTTGGAGAATGGTGTGGCAAGCGAAGGTTCCTCCAAGGGTAGCTTTTTTCTCATGGCCTGCTTCCTTGGAAGATTCTTATAACTGATAACCTTTGCAAAAGGCGTATTATTGTTCTTGATTGGTGCTATATGTGTAAGAGGTGTGGGGAGTCAGTGGATCATCTTCTACTTCATTGCCCCTTAGCATTTGAGTTGTGGTCGTTGGTGTTTTGTTTGTTTGGAATTCTTTGGGTTATGCCACATAAGGTAATTGAGTTGTTTGAGTCTTGGCAAGGTAAGTTTGGGCGTCATCGCAATATAGGCTTTTGGAGACTTATGCCACATTGTTTGATATGGTGTATTTGGAGTGAGAGGAATGCTAGATGTTTTGAGGGATCTGAAAGATCCTTGCTAGAGATTAAGTCTTTCTTCTACCATACTCTCCTTGTTTGGGGTGTGGTTCTATCACATTTCTCTTGTTTTTCCATTCCTGTTTTACTTGATCATTGTAACCTTGGTTCTTGATTTTTACCCCACAGTACATCCCCAATGTACTCGGGTTGGCTTCTTATTTAATAAAAATTTTCGTTACCTATCAAAAAAAATATATATATAATCTAGCAAGTATGTAATAGCAAGTTCTTTCATGTAATCAACACTAACACAATCAACTTCAAACAATTATAAACAATGTTGTTGAAAGCATTAGGCACACTAAAAAACAAAGGCCCTTTAGAGCCTCGGCACAAAGCATAAGTGCAGGCCTAACTGGAGGAAAGCACACAGTTTTTGAATATAATTTATAAGGGCTTCTAATAGAAAGATTCATCACAAATAATCAAAAAATTCCCATTAGCTCAAATGGTTAGAGCATCATGCAATTGCACAAAAGTTGTATGTTCAAAATTTCAAATCCTACATAGGCTATTCCAATTTCTTTACATTTTCTACATTGCTATTTTGATCAAGATTATCAATTGGCAACAAGATAATCAACTAATAACATAAAAAGTTAAACATAATATTTTATACAACTCTATTGTGCTTTACAAAATATATACAACTATGATAGCAATGTTCAAAACAAAATACACGGTTTAATCAAAATACCACCAAAAGGCAAAGATAAAGGCACCAATATAGTGAAAAGCAATGACTCTTATGCACAGGGTTAGAATTTAGGGTTTTGGGGTTTTAAACTTAGGGTTTAGGGTTTTAGGGTCTTACTGGCTTAACTATGCAATTATTCAATCATAACATACCTTCTGAAAGCAATCTTAGGAAAATTAACTACTTGATTCTCTATATTATCTTCACAAGCTCACTCTCTTACTAGTTTGTCATCAAACAAAGGGGGCAAGGGGCTCTATGGCCTATGCTTTTATAACATCTATACATGCTTTACAAGTAAGTGTTTATACCTTCAACCAAATTAAAAAGTGCTTTTGGCGCATGAAGATGAAAAGATACTCTCTCACTAGCCCTTTTTCTTGCTTCAATTTCTTCGGTAACTTTCTTGAAGACAAAATTTTCCAAGTCCATGTTTTCATATTCTGGAAAGGCCTCCAAATTGCTACTGGAATCTTCAAAACACGTTGTCTCATAAGAAGCACAACTTGAGAGGGCTTCTTTACAATATACCCCTATATTTGTCAAAAGATGGCACACACCCTGCACTTCAAAATAAAAACCAAGAATGTTACCCTAAAAGTGGAAAGAGAGAAGTAAAGCACATATCTAACATTCTATTTGTCCCATAAAAGCTTAAATTACAACACAACTACAAAGTAGAAAAAATAAAGTGAAAACAAAAGGAGAAAAAGTAAGCACATAGATTTTTTTAAAATAATATTTGAATTACTTAAAGAGCTGGAAAAGAATAATACCATGGATAGTATGATATGTGCAAAAGTTAATTTCAACTATTAATAGCTCTAGCTCTTAATCCTTTCCATTGCTTTTCCAGTTTGCATCCAATGTTAAATTAATACAAAAAGTGAACCAGTGGGAAGCAGATATGAAAAACGTAACAACAATATTTTTTAATAGTAATTACACACGCACTTAGTAAGCCTTAAACCCACAACCTCACTCTCCACCTTGCTCTTAAAAAAACAAAAGATCAAAAATAAAGAGAAGAGAGAGAGAGATGAAGGAAAGATTATTGAAGAATATATCCCAACGGTCAAAATTAAATAAACAAATATACAATTTAGCATAAGACTGATGTATCTAAAAGAGGGAATTAATACAACTTAAATTAATAAGAAATACACAGAAAGTTATTACCATATACAAATTTATTGTATTATGTTAAACAATGAATCATATTTTCTTTTAAGAATTTTTTAGAAGCAACTTTTTTTTTACAATGCACATCATTCCTTTCTTCTTCTTTATTTGCCTTCCTTTCTGCCTCTTTTGCAACCTTTTTTTTTTTTTTTTTGTTTGCAAACCTCAACCATACTTTAACATCAGTAGCAGTACTATCAGCTGATCAAGAATTCAGCTATTCTAACAGAATACATTATTGCTTTTTTGGCATCATTTTTTAACTTTGGATAGAAGAAGTCCTTAGGGCCATAAAATTATTATCCAGAAAAAACACCCACTTAGCTTGAAGCATTTGATGCAGATGGCAGTTAGACATCTTTTCAAGAGATGTATGGTAACAGATAAGTAATCTTGTGATAGAAGGCAAACAAGTGACCAACTTTAATTTGAATAAAGCATGGAGGAAGAGGAACTGACTGTCATCTCTATGCATTTACTGCCACCGTCTAAGCAATCTTAAGAAGTGATACACTTATGAATTGGGAATGGCAGATTTCTAGAGCAAAAGTGAAATTTAAAGTTCTTTCATGCTGATACTGAGATTTGTTAGCTTGCACGTGTTTCAGAAATGTGTCTAACATGACTGTTAAAAGTCAAAAGGTTGACCAACTGCAATCTAAGATACCTGTCAATTCAACTGAAAGGGCAGAATGCTTGCCACTTGTAACTGACAAGAAAAAGTAATTTGCATATAACAAGTTCAACTCCATTTATTTTGGGTGGGTGCAGTATACATGTTTTTGTGTCCATGTTTGAAAAAGGAAAGAACCTGAAAAGGTAAATGAGGGCAGAACCTGGCTAAAGCTTTGCACGATATACATTGGTGTAGAAAGCTGGGACTTGGGAGGGGGATTTTTTAAATCCATTGGAGGCAAGATGGACCTATGGCTATCAAACAAGAGGTAGCCGACCCCATTTCTTAAATTAAATGCAATGGGATTTTATCACAAGATTCTGCTTCAACAGTAAGAGACCTAGCCATTTAAGGTAGTGTACACTTCTACTCTTGCATATGATGCCTATGCTTGGAAAAAATGCCTTTTAAGGGTCTCCTGTGGCAGATCACTAGGATTTACTTTTCTAGGCATTTGATCAGTAAAAAGCTTTGATTTTCAAAAGCACCTCAAGCCTCCAAATCTCAGCATATTTTGGAAAGAGTAAATGAAATACGAGAGATCATAGTTTACCAAATAAATGGACAAGAAGGTATTTCCCCTAAATGAAATGGAGAAGCCTCTATACAAATACTATTGTGAAGAGTTGATGAGACGAGCTTGAAATTGACAGGCATTTGACAGAACAAGTCCTCACAATTTGACCACAACTCAGAAGGAAGAATCAGAATTCAACCCTATCTATGGATAAACTTGGCCTCAATTTTTCAAAATTAAGTTGGGTTTGGATTAAGAGAACCCTAAGAAAGGATAATATCTTTTCAAATAACCTAAATATTGGTCAGACAACAAAACTATTTGGAGAATATCTTGCTATGATTCATGTAAATAATTTATAATCCTTCCCTTTAAATTTCTCTATTGTTATATGACCTTGCATCACTCTGAAAGACTACCTACAATAGACACACAAATTGATAAAGGGAACAAAATACATTGGCAAACTCAAGGTAGTCAAAGGCAAAAGGCAACCTTAAGGCTCCAAGGCCTTGTATCACACAAGGCGTGAGGCAACAAAAAGGCACTAGTCTAATTAAATAAAAGCACCAAATTCTAAATATAGTTATTATACATATAGGACTTAAAATCATATGCATCTAATGTATTAAAATATTATAATCATTTGTTGCACAAAGAAATATATTAATTGACTTCAAAATATGCTTAACATGGTTTAAGCTCTATTTATCATTTTAACAATAGGTTTTACAATAAACTTCTATAAATTAATAAATCTAACAATAAGTTTTAAAACAAGCTTTTGTAAATTAATTAATCCAACAATAGGTTTTTTTTTTTTTTTGTTGATAGTTTAATCCAACAATAGGTTTTATAGCAAGCTTCCAACAAAAAAGTTCAAAATTAAAAAAGGCTCTCACCTTACCCCCTTTTACATGGTTTAAGGTGCTCGCCTAGGCTCTAAAGACAAGCACCTAACAAAAGGCTTTGTCTTTGACTGCCATGGGCAAACTAGATAAAACTACATGTGACTAGAAGGGAGGAAGTGATACATGCAATAGATACATCTAACAACAGAACCAATATAAGTGGTCTTCAAGATAGTAATTATATTTAAAATTTATGGTGATTTAAGTTTTAATATCCAAGATTCACTTTCACATAAGTGCCGTCTTTGGTTAGAGAGGTAGTGGAATTTGGAAGGTTCCTTCTCTGAATATCTCAATGTAAACAGTAAATACGACATTGAGCTTGAATTGTAGTCGTTAAGGACACAGCAGATTAACTAAAACAATATAGAAGAACCACAGTAGATAATTAAAGACAGAACCTTTACAAAATATATATATACCTTTCATTCACGGCCAAACAATAATGAAACTGGAGAAAATAATGGTGAAAACAAATGGAGATCTTTCAAAACAATATTGAAAAACATAATACCTCAAATGCTAACAGATTGAAAGCAAGTATACAACGACGGAGAAACATCCCTAGGTTGCTAGCAGGGTCCAAAATAACCTGCTCATCTTCCAAAGCACCGGATTCAGGGCCGCCAAGAATCCCTAAACAACATTATACATAAAATTAACGAACTATCCATATCAGACAATTACAAAAGTAAGCAATGTGATTTGGTACACAAAATCGAAGACACGAGAAAATGAGTCACATTGCTTTTTAAATTGGGACCAACTCACCTCGCATTTCGGAAAAGAAGTTAAACAAGTCATCAGGTGACGAAAGAGCCGAAAGCCTAGTTGTTAAATGATCGATGAAACGAGGGTTCAATACGCCAAAAACTTCCCTCAATTGACCAATTAGCTCGTCGAGTTTCGGCTCCAAAATATCATCACACGACTGAGAAAACAAAAAATGCGAAATTCGAATGTAATTACTACGAATAAGAGGATTCGTTTGCGAAATTCTAGAGAGATTGAAGTGGAGGTGGTTTTACCTTAGTGAGAGCTAAGAGGAACAAGCCGAGGCGGTTGTGCTGAGCGACGGAGGCGAAGGGGAAAGGCAACGAGATTTGGACCGACGGAGCGTAGATCTGAAGGAGAATGCAAACCGAAACTTTGTGTGGCGTGATTGAGAACTCGCCTGGAGGTTTCACAATCCCTGCCATTTTTTTGAATTTTGATACTCAGACTCTCTCTCTCTCTCCCCTACTCTCTATGCGTTAGTATAGTGAGTGAGTGAGTGAGTGAGTGTGTGGGAGTGGGAGAGTGGGAGAGAAATATAAAAGTGTTTAACTTATTTGGTTGTAGGGTGGTCGATAATGGCAAATGGATTTGGTTAGGGTTTATGGGGGAAGAAAATTTGGGGTTTTTAAAAAGAACCGGGAAAATTGATGCGCCGGAGTTACTTCCTTTTTATCTTCAAGTAGCTATAAATTATAGGGAGTCTATTAGCTAATTTTCTTTTCTTCTCTTTTTTTTTTAACGGCCAAAACAAAATTTTGCCCCTACGTTTTAGAATTATAATCAATTTAGTTCCTATATTTTTTGGTTATTTTTAACTTGTAATAAATTTGATCCATACTGTTAACTTATTAATGAAAAATGTTTACAAGACAGATTGTGTGAACGATTAGCATACTTAACGCTGACGTGGCATTTAAATAGTAATAAAAAAATGCCCTATCAACATTTGAATAAACAAAAATTAATTTATCAATTTTAATGTAATAAAAAAAAGAAAAAAATTAAAAACCAAAAACTAAAAACATGAACCCAGATGATTTTGAACGTCAACCTAGATCTGGAAACACACATCTCCATAAACTAAACAAAAATCTTAACCCCCCCCCCCCCCCCAAAAAAAAAAAAAACCAAACTCACAATATCTCTATTCGTTCCCTCACAACTTTCGTTCCATTCCACAAAGCCCAAAACCATAGCCATGAAGCCTAAAACCCAAACTCACAATATCTCCACTCACTTTCTCAACGCTACTGCAAAACTGTTCATCAACTTCAGTTCATTACTTAAAATTTCATAAACAAAAGAACGCAAAAAAAATCTGTTCAATATTTTCTATCACTTTCCTTTTCATGTTCCTAACTTTGTCCCTTGAATCATTTACACATTGAGAAAAAACCCTTTTGGAAAATTCTTGTAGGATTTTGTTTTTCCATCAGTTTTGTGAGAAAATCTCGAAGGTTCTATGTATTTAAACTGTTTTTGCTGAATTTCCAAGGGGTTTTGTGGATGATTGAGATTTGAATAGGTTCTATATCTAGGTTCACATTCAAAATCATATAGGATCATGTTTTTAGTTTTTGGTTTTTAATTTTTAATTTTGTTTTCATTAAAATTGATAAATTTATTTTGGTTCATTCCAATGCTGATGGAGCATTTTTTTATTATTGTTTTAATGCCACATCAGCGTCAAGTATACCAACTGTTCACACCATTTGTCATGTAGGTATTTTCCGTTAGTGAGTTAATGGCAGGAACCAAATTGATTACAAGTTGAAAATAACATGGACTAAATTAATTGTTACAAAAATGTAAAAACCAAATTGACTATAACTCTTAAATGTAAAGACCAAAATGGTGCTTTCACCTTTTAATTTTTAAGGCAAATTTTAACGTTTTCATCCCTATAGTTTTTGGTTTCTTTCAATTTGGTCATTATTATTTTCAAGTTGCAATCAATTTGGTATCTTCGGTCAAATCACCAATATTCTTGCACTTTCTGGGTGATCAAGCACCAAAAAAAAAATCAATTTATCAATTACTAACTCTGATACACACGCGTATTAACTCAACAACTAAAACAAACCTAAATTTGGACTTATAATCACTAGGGGTGGCAAAATTGGACACGACCCACGAACTCGACATAGCACGATACGAAATTAGTAGGTCATAGGTTGAGGTTTAATGGACTCGTGTCATATTTGGGTTAACACGACTAACCCATTTAATAAATGGGTTGGGTTAGTGTCCATCACATGAAACCCGTTTGACTCATTTAATTAAACATGTCGGGTTAGGATTAACCTATATAATCAAGTACTCATGAGTCGACATGACACGAACATGAATTGCCACCCCTAAAAATGATTGTAAATTAAAAACAATAGAAATCAAATTGACTACAAGTTGAAAATAACAATGACGGAATTAACTACTACTAAAATGTAGAAATCAAATTGACAATGACTTCAAAATGTAATTATCAAAATGGTATTTTTGAAAATTAGTTAATTTTATTAAATTTATTTACCCTTATTAAGTACTAATAATAAATAAAAATTTGTAATATATATAAATAAAGATATTATACATCAAGACAAAAGAGAAAGGCAAAGCCATCTTTAATAATTGCCGACATGGCAGGAGACCCAAATAGGAAGAAAAGAGATGTTATCATTTCGGAGCAACAGCAAAAGTTACATCTACACATAAACTATCTAGGAGACTAAAGTACAAAACTACAAAATTATAACAATATAATGTATGGTTGAGTTAAAGTTTATGTGCAAGACAATTTTTGAAAAATATTGTGAGATTTTGTTGTAACATACAAAAATCATATCGAGCACTGGTAGTTGTTGTACAAAGACATGATCCATGTCAGCAATGTCGTGAGCGCGTATCATGTTCACAACTTTTTTTTTCCTTCCAACAAAAAAAAAAAAAAAAAACATTGAGAACAAAAGTACATAATCACTACTTTTTCATCTTTCTATCTTTAATAATAAGGTATAAAAGTATTTTATTTTCTATTCCTCTTTTTTTGTTTTAATCTCTCTACTACACATGTTGGAAAATACAAATATTTATTATCCTCTTATTTTTACATCTTCCTAATATATATTGGTTAATGTTCTTGATATATATATATATATATATTGGTAAATAAGGAGAATGCATTAAAACTAAAGAGAAGAGGTCTCAGGGCTAAGCCTGTTTAAATACAACCCACTAGCATCTTCCTCAAGGGAGGATAAAATGTCCACAAGTGGACTATGATAAACAACAAAATCTAAAGATTGACTTGATCCTATACTAACAAGCTTGTCAGCACACTGATTCGACTCTTGACAGCAATGGTTCTTAATATATTTTATTCTCTTACTTTTGTTTCTTTTCAACCAAACATATGTTGTAAGACCGTAAATGCAAAGCCACAAGTATTCCTACCTTTTATTTATTTACAAAAATGACAAGCTACAATCTTTGAAAACTTAATCTTAAAAAACTTTGTAACTCAACTAAGGTTGTATTTGGTATTGGCTTAAAAAATTTTTTTTTTTTTTTTACTATCTAACTTATTTTTACTACTATTTATTATTGAACTTATTTTTTTTACTATTTATGAGTTCTATTACACTTTTTAATACTATTCATGAGTCATATTATACTATTTCAACTATTTTTTAGTTTTATCTATAACACTTTTAGCAAAAAAATTTCAGTTTTAACTGAATAAGCTATTCCTAAACGAAATATAATTATCTGAGCTTCCTAATATTTCTAATCGGATATATTTAATATTCAAACCTTCACACTGAGCTACTGAATTAAAAAAAAAAAGAAAAAAAAAGAGAGTATGCTATTTTTCAACCAATAGTAATCACGCAATGTAATGTGGCATGGTGCACGTGGTAGAGTTCACACTTGTACACGGTCCGTGGCATTGACGTTAACAACTACAACGTCGCTCGTGTCGGGCCGGGGCCTTAACCTTAGTTTAGCCCTCAAGAGTCAAAAGCAAACCTTCGAACGCAACAGAACAGCTCAAAAAAAAAAAAAAAAAAACACAAAAAAAGAGGATTTTTGGGCTAAATAAGAATTATAATTATAGAAAAGACAACTAAAAACTACCACCTGCAAGTCCATGAAACAAACCTAACAGCCTTGCATTGTTTGCTAGCTTCCCCGAAATATCATCGAAAGCGAGTGAGAGATTTTATAGCAAATAGCCCCTCCCATTTTACCATAATTGACATCCTGATCCCTCTTCTCTTAAAGTCCACTTCTACCATGGCCTCCAATGCTGCTCTTCCGGTCAGTCCCTCTCTCTCTCTCTCTCTCTCTCTCTCTCTGTGAGATTATATAAATATATGTATATTTTTATGTGTATAAAATAATAATGTTATTGGAGTATTATGTATAAACTTGAAGAATTTGGGGATGGAACAGAGACCTGGTGATGCAGAGAACAGTTTGGAGAAGATCAAACGCCAGTTAGCGTCCGGTTCTGGTAGGAATTTGTTGCAGGGCCCACTTCTCAAGCGATCTGAGACCGTACAATCCTCTCTCTCTCTCTCTCTTCAATTTTGATTGTTTCCTGTTGTTATTTTAAGAATTTGTACTTTCGTAATTTATAAATGCTTTTAAATTTTAGCTTGCTAAATCGTAGTTTTCAAAAAAAAAAAAAAAAAAAAATTTGGGGTCAATTTAGAAATGTTCTATTGGAATCTATAATTAGTGATTAGCTCTAATTTCTTCAGGTTTGCGTAAATTAACTGAAATAGTAATAGAAAAGAAAAAAACTTTGGTTGGGTGTAGTGGGTAAACAAGATTCCAACTACTTGACTACACAGCTGTATGCTTATTCTGAACTGACATAAGAATGATTTTATGTATAATTTGCCACTTAAAGATTTGGGAATTGAGGAAGTTGTTGATTGCGTAACTAATTAAGTTGTGTGCATTATAACAGCTGAGGAAATGGAACGAGCGGTGGGTGATTTTGGACCCAACCACTGGGAGAATGGAGTACAAGTTAGTATTTGTTTTGCTTGCATTTCATTTTTTTTTTTTTTACTTTAAATATGGAGCAATTTTTTGATCTTTGATATTTCGTGTTGTTTGGTTGCATTAGGATTAGGAGAAATGAGCCAACTGTCAAGGGATCCATTATATTTGATGCAAATAGCACCATTACGGTGTCTCCTGTCAACTTCCAGTAAGATTAATGCTTTTCTGAACGACTTTGCTTTATTGAATTCTTAACTACTTCTTTGTGCAAGTGGCTTTTAGCTTTAAAGATTACTAATGCTTTTTTTTTTTTCAATGTGATTTAGTGGACTACCAAAGTATGATGGCTGCTGTTTCTGTATCCTGATTTATCATTTCTTTTTTTCTTTTTAAACAATATGGAAAATATTTTGGAGTTCAAGTGAAAGAATTGGTTTGGGGTTTGTTTGAAATTTCTAAACGTATGTGCTTCTTAACTAGAGTGATTAGATATTGGGACCCCGCAGAAAAAAGACTACTTCCTTTGTGCAGAGACTCCCGGTGCAGCTAGAGCTTGGGTATCAACCTTGAAGTAAGTTCTCTGGATCTTTCCTTTTGCAGCCTCTTACAGGGTCTGAGTCTGTTGTAATGATTTTCTTTGATTGTATAAATGATTATGAGTGTGTCATGATTCCTGTGTGCATCTGTTATTTATTTGGAGAGTCTCACATATACATTTTTTTTTTTTGATAAGTAAGAAAATTATATTAAAAAAACCTCATGAAAACATAAGGCAGCACAGAGAGTACAGAGAAGGGAACAAAAAAAGGAAAAAGAAAAGGAGAAAACAAGAACACAAGCGAAACCAACAAAAAACTAATTACAAAGAAGAGAACTAAGGAACATAGGGATAGAATCACTAGAGGTGAGTCCCCAAGCCCTAGACCAATCAAAAAGAGTGCCACTAAAGTAAGCGAGCAGTTGGTCATCAGTTTTGTCCCTATCCTCAAAAGTACGCAGTTTCGCTCCCTCCAAATGCACCACATTAGGCACAACGGAGCTAGATTCCAAACTCTAGAAGAGTGCTTTTCGAGCCAGTTCCACCAGCCGAAAAGCGTGTCTGCAATCGATCTAGGCAAGACCCAAGAAATCCCAAAAGATCTGAAAACCAAGCTCCACAACTGAAAAGCTTTTCCACAATGAAGAAGCAAGTGATTCGCCGTCTCCCCATTACTACGGCACAAAATACACCAATCAACAAAATCAAAGCCTCTACACCGCAGAATGTCCCCTGTCAGAATCTTTTCCCAAGCTGTAGACCAAACAAAGAAAGAGACATGCATCGGAGCCTTAACCTTCCAAACACCTTTCCAAGGAAAGATAATAGGCAAAGGACATCGAAGCTTATCATAGCACGAGCGAACATCAAAATCCCCCTTCTTTGACAGCTTCCAAATCATACGATCTCTTTGCTCAGACAGAGGTAAATTAGCACCCAGGGTATGAAGGAAATCATCCACATCGCCCGACTCCCAATCATTTGGGTTTCTAAGAAGAAGCACCTTCCAACTTCTCCGGGCCTCGGTCCCCAACCGCTCGAGAGACGAGGCTACAGATGCCTCCCTATTGATAGCAATCCCATACACAACCGGGAAGGATAGATGGAGAGGTAAGTCCCCACACCACTGATCCGTCCAAAACTTCACCCTATCCCCCACCCCTACCTCAAACCGGATGTGTTTGCTAAACACCTCCCAACCTTTTTGGATACTTCTCCATAAACCACACCCATAAACACCCCTGCCTAATTTGGACGACCAACCCCCCCACTCTTCTCCAAACTTCAAAGTTACAACCCTCCGCCAAAGACGAGTCTCCTCAACCCCAAACCGCCATAACCATTTTCCTAGTAACGCCTTATTAAACGTAGTTAACTTCCTTATGCCCAAACCACCATTAACCTTAGGAGCACACACCTTATCCCACCCCACCAAATGAATCTTCGAGTCCCCCCACAAGAAGTCCCTTTGAATCTTCTCAAGCTTATTAGCCACATGCGAGGGAATGGTAAAAAGGGATAAATAGTAAGTAGGAAGGCTAGAAAGCGTACTCTTAGGCAACGTCAACCTACCACCTTTAGACAAATACAACCTCTTCCACCCGGCCAATTTCCTGTGAAATTTCTCCAAGATAGGGTTCCAAATAGAAGGGGACTTATGGGAAGCCCCCAACGGCATACCAAGATAGGTCATAGGCAAAGACCCAATTCGACAGCCTAGAATCTTTGCCAAGGCATGAACATTATTGACCTCTCCTATAGGAACCAACTCGGTCTTCAAGACATTAACCTTCAAACCTGTCACAGCCTGGAAACAAAGGAGAAGCATCCGCACATGAAGGATCTGCTCCACATCCGCATCACGAAAAAGAATAGTATCGTCCGCAAACAAAAGATGCGAGACACATTCTCCAACACCCCGGCTACCAACAGCTTGGAAACCCCTGATCAAGCCAGCACCTTCTACTCTTTTCAACATTCTACTTAAAACCTCCATCATGACCAAAAACAGCATTGGAGATAGCGGGTCCCCTTGTCTTAGACCCCTCGAACTCCTAAAAAAATCAGCTGGCGTCTCATTAAGCAAAATAGAAAACTGGACAGTAGAGATACAAGTGCGAATCCATCTACACCATTTCTCCCCAAAGCCCATTTTCTTCAAAAGATCTAGAAGAGCCTCCCAATTCACATGATCGTAAGCTTTCTCAATGTCAAGCTTACAAATGACCCCCGGAATCTTGCTCTTCACACGACTATCAACACACTCATTAGCAATAAGAATTGAGTCAAGAATCTGTCTACCACCCACAAAACTATTCCGAGACTCAGAAATCAGTTGGTCTAAAACCTGTTTCAACCTATTTGCCAAAACCTTCAACAAAATCTTGTACAAGCTCCCCACCAAGCTGATAGGCCTAAAATCTCGAATATTGGAAGCATAATTTTTCTTGGGAATAAGAGCTATAAAGGTAGCATTCAGAGATTTCTCAAACTTACTATGACGATAGAATTCCTCAAAAACTACTAGAACATCCCTTTCCACCACTCTCTAGTAATGGTGGAAAAAGGCCATAGAGAAACCATCAGGACCTGGAGCTTTATCTCCCGCCAACTCATTAAGAGCTAAAAGAATCTCCTCCTTCTTGAACCTCCTTTCAAGCCAACCCCTCTCCGACCCATCTATCTGATCAAACTCCAAACCTTCCACAAAGGGCCTCCACTCTTCTGACTCTTTATACAAATTTTTATAAAAATTTACAACCTAAGCAGCCATCTCAGATTCCTCCTTATAGATCACCCCATCCACCTCCAAAAAGCTTAGGTGATTAAACCTTCTCCGGGAGTTAGCCATCTTATGGAAGAATTTAGTGTTGTTATCTCCTTCCTTAATCCATAACATCCTGGATTTCTGTCTCCAAGAGATTTCTTCCAAAGAGAGAAGATTCTCAACTTCAGATCTCGCCACCTCTCTCTCACAAGACTCTGCATCAGAGAGACCAATCTCCCCTTCCTTGGCATCTAAAGAATTCAAAGTCTCTAATAATTGAGACTTTTTGCGACCAACATGACCAAACTCCAACCGATTCCACTGAACAATGTCCTCTTTCAAGGCCTTCAACTTCTTGGCAAACACAAAACTAGGAGTGCCAGAGAAGGAATGACGATTCCACCAAGACTGAACTCTATCAATAAAGCCATCCGCCTTAAGCCACATATTCTCAAACCTAAACGGACTTTTCCCCCTCGCCATACCCCCCACCTCCACTAGAATAGGGAAATGATCTGAAACAGGGCGAGGTAAAATCCGTTGGGTCACATCCGGATATTGCTCCTCCCAATCCTGAGACACCAAAACTCTGTCTATCCTAGACATTGAAGGCCGAACTAACCCTCTAGACCAAGTATAGCTCCCTCCCTCCAAAGGCAAATCCGACAAATTAAGGTCCTCGATGAACTCCGAAAAAAGTTCCATAGCCGGAGTGAGACGGGAATTACCCAATTGCTCGCTAGGGAAGCGGACAATATTGAAATCCCCAATACAACACCAAGGGACATTCCAGTATTGCTGAACACCAACCAACTCATCCCACATTAACCCCCTCGCATTGTTATCAATAGGACCATAAACCCCGGAACAAGCCCAACTGAACCCGTCTCCCACCCCTTGCCACCGGACAGACATAGAGAAGGAACCCACCAAAACTTCCGTCCTCTCTAGAACCCTCCTATCCCACATCAGCAGAATCCCACCGGCTGTTTGGACGGCGTCCAAAGCCACCCAATCCTCAAAGGGGCAGCTCCACACATTCCCCACCATCTGTCTGTCCATGCCAGTAAGTTTAGTTTCTTGAAGGCAAATTACATCACACTTCCAACCACGTAATAAATTTTTAACTATTGAACGTTTCCGACAGTCATTCAGACCCCTAATATTCAAAGAAAGAATTTTTAAATTCATAAAAACAAGAATATCCCAACTGAATATTAGCTCAACAGCCAACACACTACCGACTGTCATAATTAACTGAAGATAGCAGGTTCCTCAGCTCTCTCTTCCCTTTGTCCTTATAACTAATAGCTTTTCTAGAGAGAGTAACTTTCCTGTTCATCGCTTTAGCAGCCTCCGTCTCCTTCTCAATCTTTTGTAACAAAGCGATGCATAACCTCTCATGACGGTTCAAAGGCAACCCCACCAATTTACTGAAACCAGGGAGTTTATTCTGCACCCATCTTGAAGTATCCAATGTATTTTTACACCCCACTGCCTCATTACCACCATTCAGCTCAGTTGACAATTGTAACCCAGAGGGAGTAATAGACATCAGAGGGACAGGTGAGCTATCCCCTCCACCCAAACCCTTATCTGAAACGGTCCATTCTTCCTCCCCTAAAACACTTGCCCCAGGGACAGCACACACAGCCTTCGTGGGTGACTCCGCTAGCCTGGGTTGCTCAGAATCAAGGGCAGCAAAAGGCGTGAGACTGACCAAGCCACCATTATCCCCTTCTTGATCTCCCAGAACCACAAGTCCAGCCTTCAAAAAACTCAGAAACAAAGTAGATAGAAAGTACTCAACCAAAGGCCTCGGAAACACCAAATCTGCCTTACCCGGAACCACCATGAGCTCACCGGAGCTAGTACCGACGGAGGAGAGGTCGTCGGACTTTCCCAGAGAGAACGGCGACTCAACCGAGCTAATTCCGACGGCGGCGCGGTTGTCGGCCTTACCCAGAGATGCCGCCAGCTCAACTGAGCTGGTGCCGGCGTCGCAAGGGCCGTCAGCCTTACCCAGGTGCGACAGGAACTCGTCGGAGCTACCGGCGAGAGAGGAACCTTCGGTCTCACCCGACGGCGACGATGGCTCACCAGAGCTACTGCCGGCGATGAAAGTATCTTCGGCCTCTACCAAATACCCTGCGCTCCAGGCCGTATCTCAAGACCCAGGACCAGCCATCAACGAGGCCTGGGCTGAGCCTCCTACACCAGCCAACGATCCTTCACCCACTTCAAAAGTACTTGGGCCAGAGAAAACAGGTTTAAGGAAACCCACACTTGGGTCAGTCGAATCTGGGCTTGTTCCAAGGCCCACAAATGGCTTAACAGCCCGTTTGAAGCCCTTAGGAACCCATATAAGAGACTTAGGAAGTTCAGTGGCGCTCTCCCTACCAACTGCCTGAGGAACATCTCTGAGCCACGTACCATCCCTTCTCTTTCTCTCCCAGAAAACCCGCCTCCTACCTATCACATCAACTTCCACGACAAGACCTCTCCCTGACTAGCCAAAGCTCCCAACGCCACTCTTCTTCCTCTTATCATTGACTTTTGAATTCAAACTAATGCTAGGGACACTGATCCTAGGGTCTGCCAAAATTTGCTCACAACCCTCTACCACCTCATGTCTACAGCTCTCCCTCCCAGCCCCTCCCACCCCCTCCATTTTATCAAATATCCTCACCGGAAAAACCCCTATTTTTGTACATGTGATTCTCAACTTCTCCCCCATTTTCTCCTATCCTTTATGTGGTATCTTCCCCTTGACTGAGATTCCTAGGTGCTTAGGCTTCTTTTCATCCTCTGTTCTTCCATGAAAGCCTTGAACAACTTCAGCAAAGGTTCTAGAATGATGAGCCTCCAGGTTGAACCTCCGCACTTGAGGAATGAATTTGGGACCATTTTCTCCCACTGCATATTGAGAAGGATTCAACACTTTTCTAAGTTCAAGGCCAAAAGCCCTCCAGCCATATCTCTCCTTACCTTCCGGCTGCATATTGAGAAGGATTCAACACTTTTCTAAGTTCAAGGCCAAAAGCCCTCCAGCCATATCTCTCCTTACCTTCCGGTATAATAATCGACCTCCTAGACCCACCTGTTTTGAGCTCAGTCAACAGCAAGAACTGGCCAGAGGAGTTGGAACTCCATTGGAGAGTAAAAGCTGTGTCTCCTTCTCTAAAAGTAAAAAACTGTTTGGGGCTCACCCCAACAACAATGTGTTCTATGTTAGACATCAACCAATGTGCTGCATTCTTGCCCAAAAAAACTGATCTCATACAGAATTTGCCCCTCTCAAAAATCTGTAACATGAAGTAACGACCCCCTTCCTCTAAAACTAACTGAAAATGTTTGGATTCAAGGAAGAAACTACGGAACCCCCCCCATGGAGGTGCTTAATTACTTCAAAGGACAAGAAAAGCTAACTCAGATTACTTAAAAGGCTAAGAGAAGCAAGAAAGGCTAAGAACAGACCTGCCTTGTAATGGTTATATCATCTCAAAGCAGTCCAGAACATTCCTGCCGTGTAATTAATTAAATGCTCATGTTGGAGACTGTTTTCTATTATATACATTTATCACAATCATCTCTCCTATGGGTATTAGATTGAAGCAGAGTAAGAAAAGCGCTCATCGAATCCAACTCCCAATCATTAAAAGCTCTTTGAAAAGTGAAAACTGACATCTCTAACTTCTCATTTCCCCCGCCATTTGTCCAATAAAAATATCACATAATGAATCACCTCTACTTGTGGAACATGAAAACTAAACGGGAAACAAACCCTTTAAAGGATGATCCCCACATCAGGTGTCATGCCAAAACCACACGCGATGACCATCCCCTACATCAAAACCTACATATCTTAGCAGCCCATCCCATCCCGCCCAAATGCTTTTCCACAAGCTACTTCCATGTGTCCCTTGAGTTAGTTTTAAAATCCATCTTCCCCATTCTTTGTAGCAATTACTCATCTCCATAAATGAGTGTCTTCCAAATCAAAGCACGAAAGCCATTTTATAAAGATTGATTGAAAGTACTTATCTTCCTTACACCCAAACCACCATTAGCAATAGGAGAGCAAACCGCATTCCACCCAACCAAATGGTATTTGAACTCCTCACCACCCCCCATCCAACAAGAAATTTCTCAACAATTTATTTTTGTGAGAAGTTGTCTTCTAGGTCAAAACCATGGAACATTTTTTTTATTTGGTTCAGATTTCAGATGGTTTGCTTTTGTGAGGTTGGCTTCACAGTTCAAGGGACTATATGATGATTTATCCTATAAGTTCTTAGTTTGCATATGTATATTAGCAAATTGGTGGATAGTTGGTATGCAAAGTTGCCTCCCTAGTAAAGAGATTAACCAACATCATTGATCATTTGGTCCCATGAAATTATTATTAAGTTAGACTATGGGAGAGAGAGTCTGACATATTTGATGGGTTTTATTTGTAATTGCCCAATTGTTTTTGAAAAGAAAGGATGCGGTCATTTAGGGAGAATTTGGAAAAAGATGCATCACTTCTTCCAGCTTTGTTGTTTTGGTTAGTGGTGAAAACCTAAGTTTGTTTTAGAACCTCAATAGAAAGTGGGCAGAAAACCATGGAGGGTTCAGGCTGAGCAGCTCTTCAAATTGAAAGGTGTATTTGGATGAACAAAAAGGAAAGGGAAGGAAAGGGGAAGGTTAGGGGTTGGGATATTACCTTCCCAATGAAATATTTGGGTCTTCCTTTGGGGGCAAAATTTAAGGACAACTCTATTTGGAATCCAATTCTAGAGAAGATGGAAAGAAGATTAGCAGGTTGGAAAAAATTATATTTATCCACGGGAGGTAGAGTCACATTAATTAAAAGCACTCTCTTTAATCTTGCTACTTATTTTCTCTCTTTATTCCCTATTCCTACTTCTGTGGCCAACTGTATTGCTAGACTTCAGCGGGACTTTCTGTGGGGTGGCCTAGGAGATGAGCCCAAATTTCATCTGGTTGATTGGTCTACGGTGTGTTCACCGCTTTCTTCAGGTGGATTAGGGATTAGGAATCTGAGAACTTTCAATGTAGCTCTATTAGGGAAATGGCTTTGGAGATTTGGGCAAGAAAGGGATGCCCTTTGGTGTCAAGTGATAGAGGTGAAGTATGGTTGTGATTGGGGTGGTTGGTGTTCTAGCTCTTTCTCTGGTCCTTATGGAGTCGGTTTGTGGAAAAATATTGGAAGGGGGTGGCACTTTTTATCTCGGTTTATTATGTATGAAATTGGAGATGGATCAAAAGTGCAGTTTTGGCTAGATTGTTGGTGTGGGGCTTCTTTGCTTGCAGTCCGCTATCCTGAATTATATAGGATTAGCTGTAGCAAAGAGGAAAGTGTGGTGGATTTAATGAGGTACTCCAATGGAGTCCTCCATTGGGAGATTCAATTTTGTAGGGAGGTGCATAATCGTGAATTGGAAGCTTTCAGGAGCTTCATCAATACCATTTAAAACACTCCTGTAAGGGGAATCGAGGAGGATAAGAGATGTTGGCTGCCTTGTAAGAGTAAGGGGTTCATGGTTAGTGCATACTACCATCTTCTTATTGGCCATAGTGAGCAATTTTTCCCTTGGAAAAGCATTTGGAAGCAGAAGATCCCCTCTAGAGTGGCTTTTTTTGTTTGGACCATAGCCTTGGGGAAATGTCTGACAATTGACAATTTAAGGAAAAGAAAGATTTGCATTTTGGATTGGTGTTATATGTGCAAGTGTAATAGTGAAAGTGTTGGCCATCTTTTCCTTCATTGCCCGGTTGTTTCGGAGCTATGGGATATGGTTTTTGGTTTATTTGGAGTTAGTTGGGTCATGCCAATGTCTGTTGTTGGGCTCTTTGCTTGCTGGCAAGGTCGTTTTGGTCGCCATCGTAATGGGATATTTGGAAGGTCGTTCCTCTTCGTTTGATGTGGTGTATTTGGAAGGAGAGAAATAGTAGGTGTTTTGAAGACATTGAGCGTTCCATGCCTGATCTCAAGCTTCTTTTTCTCCGAACCTTACTTGACTGGTTCTCTGTGTGGAGAAACCAACCTTTCTCTACTATTTTGGATTTACTTGACTTTTGTAATATTCGTTTTTGATTTGTTCACCCCTGTATACTTCCTGTGTACTTGGGTGTCTCTCTCTTTTGATATCAATGAATCCTTATTACTTATCAAAAAAAAAAAAAAAAAAAGTACCCTATCGAAGCCCTCTTTTCCAGTTATCTCAAATTGGGGAAATAGAAGGGAGAGGATACTGACTTTAATGAATTTCTCTGTACTTCCCTTTTGACCCTATCAATTTCTTAAAATCTCAACAATGTCTTAAACAAATTTTTTTTTTTAAATTTTATTTTGGGGGATATGTTCAACAATGTATAAACAGATTCCTATCATTAATCATAGTTCGCTGGTAATTTACTTTATTCTTGCCTTTCCACCCTACAACCAAAGAAGGGAAGGGATACCTGCTCCCATCTCCTCTCATACTATTAAATAAAGGAACAGATAACTATTTGAGTGGAATGCGGTTTCTAACATTAGCAATAGGGGATACTTATCAAAAATAAAAACATTAGCAATAGGGGACGTTGTGAGCAGACTTATTGGTAAGATTATGGTCTGGATTGATTGCAACTTGTTTATCTCTTTTTTTGTAGGTAAGAAAGATATATATTCAAAAAACTGCTTTATACAGAAAAAAGCATAAAGCAAACCAAAGAGTACAAAAAAGAGAAAAACAAAAAATAAAAAAGAAAATTAATTACAAAGGAGAGAAATAAGGAACACATGGATAGAATCACTAGATGTGAGTCCCCAAGCCTTAGACCAGTCAAAAAGAGAACCGCTAAATGAAGCAAGCAATTGGTCATTAGATCTGTCCATGTCCTCAAAAGTCCACCGACATCATTCCTTCCAAATACATCACATTAAATACAGTGGAATTAGATTCCAAATATTAGATGAGTACTTCCCAACCAATTCCACCAATTAAAAAGTAAATTTGTAACCGATCTTGGTAAAACCCACAAATCCCAAAGGATCTAAAGACAAAGCTCCACAACCGATGAGCCCTCTTACAATGTAGTAACAAATGGTCTATGGTCTCCCCGCAACAACACATAATGCACCAATCAACAAAATTAAAACCCCTATTTCGCAAATTATCACCCATAAGAATCTTATCCCAAGCTGCGGTCCATTCAAAGAAAGAAACACGCCAAAGGTGCCTTGACCTTTCATATGTCCAAGCTTCCATATGTTTGTTGTGCGAGTGGAGTGACATGATTGATTTCTATCTCTTGTATGATGTTATGATCCTTCCTCCACTGAACTCATGAAGTGTGGAACTAGCAACAGCCTTCTAGGTTAATTTTTCTCCTAAAAAAAGATCAAGATTTGGGTTGGGTGCCAAAGTTAGGTTTTAGGAGAGAATTTGGTGATTGATACTTTTCTTAAAGATCACTTTTCTTTATTGTATTGTTTCTTATCCTTAAATGTCCAACTAAGAACATCTTGGAGAAAATTTAGAGCATTTATGAGTACTTTACTTTTCATGCTCATAATGATACAACAACAAAGACTTAATCCCAAAACTTTGTGATTGGCTCTGAATTCTCACAGACTAATTGGGGTTCACCACATGTATTTTCATTTGCATCCATAATCATACTCTTTTCATGCTCAGAATGATACTGAATTTTTTATATTTGAGTTTTTCCCCAAATTTACGACATTCTTTGATCCTTCTTGCAACTGAAATGTTATCATCGATTTACTTATTAAAAAAAAGAAAAAGAAATGTTGTCTTTTGATTCTGCTGTTATCTTATTCTATATTTTATTAAAGCTTTACCTTGAGAGTTCTTCTTTTTTCTTTACATCATGTTGGCTACTTAAAGCTTCTTGAAATTTATTCTTCTGTTCTAAAGTAACGTAATAAAAATGAAAGTAACATAATAAGGTGGGTTAATATAATGAATGAACAACTAGTTGTTCTTACAGTTGAATTTTATTCTTTAAATTTCTTTTCATAAAATGAGCATCTGCTGATGAGGTTTGTCTTTGCTAGGTTTGAATTCTTGTCTTCTTGCCTGAATTATCAAATACATATATTACAGTTTATTTCTCTACTTATGTTTTGTTTTCTCATTGCCTTCTGACATTCAGCGCAACACAATTGGTTCTGAAGGCCCATAAAGAGGCTGTGAATTCCTTAAGTGGAAATGGTTCTGCAAAATTAGGAACAGTCGCAGCAGTAGTTGCTGCTGCCAATTCAACTGCCCTCGAATGTTCTAAAGAAATTGAATCAGCAATGCAGATTTCTTTAAGAAATGCTCTAGGAATGGTGACAAATAGAACGACTGATGGTCCAATGGATGATGTAGCAATCATGAGGGTACTCTACCTTTGCTTTCCACTTTCACTTTTATAGTAGTGATACTATGTCCTAACTTCAGTTATGGATTGCATATCCAATAATATTTACATAAAGATCAGACACTTATTGCTTTCGTACTTCATCAATAACATATTTATGGTGATTAATGCCTTCATTTGATATTCAGGTGCATAGGATGAAGTATAATTTTGTCATTTCTGCAGTTATACTAGATTTATATCCTGCAATTTCTCTTTAACTGTTTGACAAACTTGAAAATGCAAGTTCGTAATTTAAAAAAAAAAAAAAAAAAACCTCCTTGGAAATGTACACTTCTAATCACTTGTAAATGCATTTGCTGTTGATTGACTGCCTCTGATCATTGAGTAGATAGATGGAAAAATCTAGGAGGCATAGCTAGAATGTCCTCTCTCATGTTTCTACAAGGAATATTTAATTTGTAATAGTTAAGACTTAAGACGTGCCAGTATATGCCTTTGTATTGGTTCAAGGGATATAGAGTTACTGCAAATATTTATTTTTTATTTGTGCCAATAAATTACCTATTTGACTGGTTCTGGCTTTGTGGCAATTTTATTTTCCTTGAGAAGAAGAAGAAGATGGGTTGGAAGGACATAGGATCCTGGACATTGCAAGTCATGAGTTGCAAAAACTTTACATCCCCACCCCCCGCCCTTCTCTTTTCCCAAAACAAGGAAGGTTGTAATCAGATAAATATTTTTTGAAATATTGGTTTCAAAATCAAGAGAGCTCAGGCTCAGCCTTTAAATTATTTTTATCCTAATAAATGCCTTCATATTCTCAGAATTTTCAGATGATTTACTTTAAGTTTATGAAGTTACATAGAATTAGACATTGAATGATTTAGGACTATCAAAATTGGTACAAATGGAAGTACAGAGGTACATACTGCTCATTCGCTAAAAAAGAAGTTCTATGTTGTGTATGGTGTTTTCAATCTATCAGACAATTTATGTTCATTAAAATCTAAAAATTGATTATCTTGAGAAACCCAGTTTCTTGAAACCGAGACATAAAATCTGATCTAGAAGACAAATTATAAAATATATGTAGAGCCTTGTTTCTCTTTTTGTACAGTGAAGAAGCAATTAAGTGCACCAGAAGCATGATACTAGGCAGACAACTCTAGCAAGAAATAGCAATAGCTTCTAGTAGAATAGTGGTAGAGAACTCTTTGTTTTCATATTATTATTATTATTGAACTTTGGAAAGTAGAAGCAATGGAAAAATATGCATAATTGTTAGGTGCTATTTGATGACTGGGCAAAATTTGGGGGTTTGGATAATGGCATATAAGCATCCTGTAGAGTCATCCTATATTTTATGGCTGCAATTAATGTTGATTTGTCTTGGCTAAGGAATTTATGAACAGTTTGATGAAGAATGTCCTTCTGATGGGCCTTCTGTGTATTTTCTTGTTTTTGGATATGCCCTCACCTCAATTTAAGCTGGTCTTGCAGTGTCATTGAATAAACGAATAGGTGTTTGGGTCCCATAATTTTGAGGTGTCATGTAAATCAAGCTAGCTTGCCTCCTTAAAGGTGCCTTTTATTATAAGACCACTTATACTCTATGGTACTAAATATTGGATGTAACGGTGTGATATTTTGGGTGGGATAGAATGTCAAGAAAAAATACATGTGACTGACCCTAGTCTTTTGAAGATCCATAGCCAAACCCAAAGTTTTGGGACCAAGGTTTAGTGGTTGATGTTGTTATGTTCCTGTTTGAGCCTGGCCTTGCTTGGCATGTTGCCACCATCTTGGGGTTCTTATCCCTTTTAAGTCTTTCTTATATGTATATACATTGCTTTTGTTTTTGTTTTCTTGCTAAGCTTATTCCTTTAAAGTCATCGCTAATCCTGCAAGTCTATTTGGTCTATAATTTAACCTAGATATAATTCCTTAACTGTGTGAGTACATCTTGCAGGAGACACTACGAGTTAAGGATGAGGAGCTGCACAATTTGGCTCAGGACCTTCGTGCACGGGATTCAACAATAAGAGAAATTGCTGAGAAATTATCTGAGACAGCTGAAGCTGCTGAGTCTGCTGCATCTGCAGCTCATACAATGGATGAACAAAGAAGAATTGCATGTGCAGAAATTGAGCGTGTTAAAAGAGATTCCAAGAAGCAGCAGGAGTCATGTGTGGCAAAGGTACTTTGTTGATTGCTTATTGCATAGTATTGATAAAACCTGATATGGAGTAAACAGCTTAAAAAGAATCCTGTGCCAATGGCCATGTATATCTCCTAACCTCCCTATTATTTAATTCTACTTGCACAAAATGCTGTTGTGATTTTAGATGTCACCTTTTAATTGTCTCTCTATATTTTGGCTTTCATTTGACTTGTAGATAAAAGAGTACGAACAAAAGGTTATGAACTTGAGTAGAGAAAAGGATCAGTTGATCAAGCAGAGAGACTCTGCTAATCAGGAGGCTCATATGTGGCGCTCTGAGCTTGCAAAAGCTAGAGAGCGTGTTGTTATATTAGAAGCAGCTGTTGTGAGAGCAGAGGAAAAGGTCAGGGTTGCAGAGGCAGATGCTGAAGCTAGAATAAAGGAGGCAGTACAGAAAGAGTCAGCTGCTGTGAAGGAAAAGCAAGAGCTTCTGGCATATGTAAATAAGTTACAAACACAACTCCAAAGGTTTAGCATCTTAACCCTTTTATCCAATACACGTAGTACTCAGGGATCATTCTGGATCAACCCCGTTTGTATTCTGCTTGACATAAGGCCCCCTGTTACAGGAAAAAGACTTGATAAAGTACTAATGACACTGATGTAAAACAACTAATCAAGCAATAGAACTGGAGAGAGAGGGAGAGGAAAAAAACCCAACTAAAAATTAAACTAAACTAAATTGAAAATGATGTGAGTTCTCATCCATGTAAAAGTGGAACTAATAGGTAAGAAAAAGGATATAGTTTTACCAAAACACAAAGTATGGAAAAAAAGGAGTTTATAAAGATTTTCATTTTCAAATTTTTTATTTTGTGTATATGTCTCACCAAGTATTTCGGGATATGATATTGAGTTGTACTTCCACCCAAAGAATTTCCCAAGCATGATCATGTCAAAATGATAGTTAATGTGAACAGTTTATGCAAGATGTTATTTTTTTCTCATGTTCAAGCAATAAATTGTTTGTTGCTTTTTCGGGATTAATAATCTTTTTTTTTTTTCTCAACAGACATCATATTGATACTAAGCAAGTTTTTGAGGAGAAGACCGAGTCTTGCTCAAGTATTGATAACACTCTTCCACTGACGAAGCATGTAGACTTGTCGGAGGAGAATGTGGATAAAGCATGTCTCAGTGTTTCTAGGGCAGTCCCAGTTCCTGGGGAGAGTGTAGTCCACGTGGCAGCAGATCAGGTCAACCTCCGGCCAATTGGAGATGGTGAATGGAGCGATATTCAGGCAACAGAGGCAAGGATAGCTGATGTAAGAGAAGTTGCTCCTGAGATTGAAGGAAGCAGCTTGGATATTCCTGTTGTTAGCCAACCAGTTAATAACCACCATGAACAAGGAGCAAACCCTTTTCATCAGCCTTGATATTAAATATCCACAATTACATAAACAAGAATTTTCAAATGTAGGGATTGGCACATATTCAGTTACAGGAAAATGTGAACTTTCTCGACCTATTTCTTTCCCTTTATTTCTTTCATGATTGAGCTATGAACAGTGTAAACTATATCTATGTAATGTTATTCGATTCCTTCCCAGTGGAGGACAGTTAATATAAAGTGTACTTCTAGAGCTTCTCAATAAACCATTTCTTGATATATGTACAAACAGCCCACTTTGAAGTGTTCTTTGCATGACCTTGTAATAGTTTGCTACCTCTTTTTCTTCTTATTAAAAGTCCTGCCTAGCGACCAAAGCTGCATCAATGGAGTGTTGTAAAGTAATATTGACATCCAAGAAATCATCCAGATTTTGCATGTCTCCCCCTTCTCTGAGCATTCTCATCTCCTGTTACAGTAGCTAATACCATCTATTTGTTTATTTCCACTCCCAGGCCTTACAACTTTCACTACATAAACTATTAGATCCTTTGCTTTTGGAAGAACTATGAGGACACTAGACTTACAGCAAACCGCTTCATGACTGAACATTTGTGCATCCACTGACATCCGTTCAAGCAAGACCTTTGGCCAGATAGTATCTTAATTTTGAGTCTTTTGCTGAGTTTAGTTTATTTTCCTTTGGAATCCAAACGTTGCTTTCTTTTCTTTGCAAGGCATTTGTGGAATGACCAAACGCCTTACAATGAGTGCAGCGAGGAAGTTTCAATGGATATTCAAGGAGAGGTCTGGGAATATGTACTTTAAATTAAGAAATTAACATCCTTTGCCTGAGTGCATAATACCCTATCATCATGCTTGAGACCCCCTGAGATGAATTCTTAGTATCATATGTATCTCATGCAGCTGGAAATTTTGATTTAGAATATCTATTGTAATTACTTAGTGTGTGTGCATGAGGGGAGATTACACACACTCAAAAAAATAGTTAGGCTCTTAAAGAGTTTTGAATACACTCATTAACATCTCAACATTGTATATGGAAGTCGTATATAATGCCGTCTTCTATAGAGACATCGGTTAACCACACCCTCTTACCAATCTCATTATTATTTACTAATACGGCTCAAACATGTTGATGTCTGATATTCTTTTGACAATTGAAAAACATCTTCACCTAAATTGGAACATTTTTTGTTCTGAATCATACCAAAAATTGGAACCTTGGACAAGCAAAGATGAAGCAAGTATTTTTGGCTTTTTTTCCAAGAACTCAAGTGTTTATTTGCAATATGCCACATCTTTATGTTTTATTATTTTTATTATTTTTATTATTATTATTTCTATGAATGAGTGTATCTAAAACTCTTCAAGAGCCTACCTTTTTTTTGAGTGTGTGTAGTCTCCCCTCGCGCACACACGCTAAGGTATTACAATAGATATTCTAAATCAAAATTTCTAGCTGCATAAGATACATATGATATGATACTAAGAATTCCACTCAGGGTTCTCAAGCATGATGATAGGGAGTTATGGACTCAGACAAAGGAAGTAAATTTCTTAGTTAAAAGTGCATATTCCCAAACCTTTGCTGGAATCAATTCTACCTTGGGGAGAGCCATTGATCAAGATAGAGAAGTTGAAATGCACTAGTGAATCCACGCTATGAATTTATCACATAATCCAAACTTTTTAATTACCTTGATAAAAAAAAAATCCATTACATTGGGTCATATGTTTGCCTCATGTCCAATTTGATGCCCAACAATCGTTCATTTCCTTTTTGCCATGAAGCTATGGATGATTTCCTACACCAATCCATGACCAAATTCTCTAAGATTTGTCCCCCCAGGACAAATGCGGATTTGGTTTTATTTAGTTTGGCAGCATCTTGGATATGATTTTATGCACAACATTGCATAAGCTTATAGGGTGAAATTGGTCAAAGTTGTTTGCAAGTCATTTCTTCGGGTTAAGGGTAATGAATGTGTAGTTAAGCTCTCCAAGAGAAAGACCCCCCAATACCACTACTGAATTTTAATAAGAACCAAAAAAAAAAAAAAAAATCACAACTTAACATAATCATTTCAAGAACTTTTAGTACTTGTAAAAAGATTATGTAGATGAATATAAGAAAAAAGTACAAAAGAAATATACATTACACCGAGCATCTCTATCATTTTATATAAAATAGAACAACAAGGCCTAATTGTTTTCCAATTTTATTTATCTAATTTATTTATTATGTTATTTCTATCATATTTTTGTATATTTAAGGAGTATCATGGATTATTGAAGAGTAACATATCATAGCCAAATTGACTGAATAGACCAAAATAAACTGAATGGACCGAAGAGGACTGTATGAACCGAACTAGACCATATGGAACAAACTGCACCGGAATTGACCAAGTGGACCAGACAGACCAAACTAGACTGAATAAACGAAGTTGACCAAAATTGATTGAAATGACACACTAAGGCTCAATAGAAGTGAAACAACAATAAATATTATACTTCAACTTATATATATATATATATATATAGAGAGAGAGAGAGAGAGAGAGAGAGAGAGAGAGAGAGAGAGAGATTTTTGGACTAACAAAAAACTCATCCCATAATAAATAATGGTATATATAGTGCACCATAAATGGTTTGCCAACGTGTAAATGCACTAAGATGCGCTCCAATAATGCTTTATGAGAGTACTGGCATTTTGTCATGTCACATCTTGAGCCCTGAGGAGCTCCATTTGATTCATCATTTCCATTAGGGCACTAGCATCTAAGGATGCGCATGCGCGCTCACACACACAAATCTATTTTACATCATCAAACACTACTTTATCTATTTTATCAATTCATTTTACAACTTACCCCCCCCTCCCCCCCCCCCCCCCCCCCACACACACAAAAATCTATTTTACATCATCAAACACTACTTTATCTATTTTATCAATTCATTTTACAACTTACCCTACATCCCAGTTTTTATTTTTACATACAACTCAATAAAATAATATAAATTACCTAATAAAATACTAAAAATTATTCTTATTTCTCTCTTTCCTCCCACTATCTTTTTCTCTTCACACACAACCACAAGATTAAATATTATTTTTTTTCTTTACAACCTGTGAATAGTACGGTTGCATATATGCATCCTTACTATTCATAGGTTGCAAATTTTTTTAGGTATACAAACCCGGATGGAGTGGGTTTTTGCTCTCTTGGGTTGTAAAATAGCAATTGGGGGGGTGTTTACTAATGCTCTTAATCTACTACTAAGTTGGAATTTCAAAGACTTATATTTTCCTCATTCTTTATGCATGTACGGTGGGGTTGCTAGTTAGGAAGATTGACTCATTATCTATTAATGATGGTTAGCTGAATAGTCCGTGTTAGGGTCATATTTTATGTAATTGGATAATCCTTTAACAAAATGCACTTACTTGTAATTGGGTAGATCTAAGTTGGGTTTAATACATCAAGAACTATATTGTTCAAGCATATCAAGTGTTCGTATTAAAGACAGAAAGATTAATCCAAAAAACAAATGAAGAAAAGATGTTTCATTAAGTCTCGACAGATAACTTGATAGATACTGCTATCGAGACTAAATGAGAAGCTCGACAGATGGATCAATAAAAGCTCGATCTATCGAGCATTACGATTTTCAGATTTCTAGATCTGAAATTTGGTCCAAGCTTATGTATTTCTTTAGGGTTTCTTTTCTCACAACTCTAGACATATATAATGCTAATTTTTTAAGAGCAGTCACACACATTTACAGAGACCAAAGAGTTTATTTTTCTCTATAAGAAGTTACTGTGTTTGTACGCCATAGGGTTTTGTAACTAAGTGTTTCCTAATCTTCATTGTTGATGAAATGAAACTTTGCAACCAACAACATCCATTCAAGTTGCTAGAATTAGTCATGTACTGGGATCTTTACAGAAGGGTTAGTCACAGATTGGAGATTTATGCATCAAGAGAAAAAAATGGCTACTACATGATTAAGTCCAATTAATTGGGTATTGAAGCAAGGGTTTAATAGTATGTTGGTATTTTGAAATAGGCTAGGGTAGTGGTAAGATTCCTTATACTTGTAACCACTTGATTGTTGATTAGTGGATTTTGGGAAATGGTGACCTTAAAATCATCCAGTTGAGTTTTTTCCTTGCGAGAGGTTTTTCCTATTTGTCAACAAATCATAGTGTCAAATTTATTTTCCTTTGCATTTAGTATTTTTGGTGATTTGTTAGTGCATCCATGATTTGCATGCAATTTAACCTAATTAATCAACTTGAGTAATTGAATTAATTAACCGGGATAAAGCTATCTTAACCCAATGATCCCTTTCTATCAATAGTTTGGTGCTCGTGAGATCCCTAACCTACTAGCTACCTTATAAGAATTCTTGTGAAGATTATATTTATCTGCAATATGAGTAATCTGATCTAGCTTCTTGGATTTATATATTTCTCTAAGAAGCTATTGCTGAATAACAAGTGTTCAGGCATAATGGTAAAATACAACTAGTGTAAGTGGTGTATCCTAATGTTTTGTTGTGTCTTTTTAACTGTGGACATAAATTGGGTCATGGTTGTATTATGGAGTTAACCTCAAGTTTGTAAAGTAATACTTTTTACAGGTGAGCAAAGTACAACCAGTCCAAACCACATATGGAAATATATAATTATCGCAATATTCTTTATTTTATAATACAATAAAAAAAAAATATCTCCTATAAAGTTATTAATGCTGTGAAAGTATAGTTAAAATGTATGTAACTTGATCACAGAAAAATTATTCTGTATTTCTAGAATACAACAACATAATACTTCATTCTCTTACATGAATAGTGGATCATACTATGAATTTAATTAGTAAGATACACTATTATGTGATACGAGGAAGAATCATGCCATTGTACTCCCAAAATACTAAATAATTAATCTGACTTATGAAACATGAGATTTATTAAAGTTCATAACTACTGTTAACCAAACCAAACCCCCCTACCCTCCCCTCCTCCCACCCCAAAAACTAAAAAAAACAAAGAAAATAGAAAGAGGGAGACAGGTAAGAGTGCTCTCCTCATCTGCTTATCTACAGTAGTACACTTGGGATGGATCACTAGCTAGCTGAACCACTGGTCTGAGCTCGTCCCAGTTTCCTTTTGTAAAGAAATCATCACCACTTGGGTTCCAAAAGTTTGAATAAGATGGTGTAAATGGAACTTGATTTAGAGTATTCAAATGACCCACAAAGTAATGGTTCCTTTCATCAACTTGTTGGATATACGGCTTGCATTCATTATGTTGTTGGAAAACAGAGTCTTCAAAACTTATGTATGGTTCACTATTGTCAGAGTCCAAACTGCATGTTTTAGGACTTGAATCAGTTGGATTTTGTTTGGTGCTGGTCTCTTTCCAATTTGGTGCATACTTCTTGTAAGATGGGATTCGTTTGAATATTCGGCAAAGTGTCCAAACTTCCTGCAAAACCGTTTAGAGAAAATTTTAAAAAAATTAGCTGTCTGTTTTGCTTAGAATCAGAAACTGACAAATATTTTATCAAAATAGTTGTACACTTTTGACGTTTCTTCCTTGGCAACCAACATAGTCATGTAAGAAAATAAGTTTTGGACTGAGCAACCGAGGTGTTTTAAAAGCAATTAGATGGAATAATAGCATAAGTTAAGGAAGTGGTCAATGTAATATATAATCCTTTTATCTGCTCTGTTCAAAGACCCTGATTCATGGGTTCAACGGTTTGACTGTCTTTCACAAAAGAGTCCACAGGCCCAAAACAGCATTAAGAAATGGGGTCCATTTAAATGGACATACTGACATAGTCGTAGATGTTAAGCTGAATTAGTATAACGTGTAGTTGTGAAATAAGAGATATGAAATTCATCGCTTATATAAAAAATCAATTGGTGTCTTGATTTGATGATAAAAAATAATCATTATATTATCTTGGCCTTAATCAAAAACCAAATTAGAACATTTTTTTTAAAATTTTTTTTTATCATATATGCAATTTATGCTGCATAGGTATTTAACTTGTCACTTTAGCACCCATTTTATCGCATATTCAATTTCTTTTAACAGCTAATGAATGTGAGAATGATCTTAATACCTACTAATTTTTTTCTTAGATTAAATTGCAATTTTTAAATTTGAGATGTTAAAGTCAAACTTAGCCAAATTCCAGGATTGAAAAGTATATGTATTTTAAACTAAAATCTATGTTGACGTAATACAATAAAACTAAGGGCTCATTTGGTAATATTGTTTTAGTAACGTTGTTTGTATTTTTTGAAAATACGTATGAATGAAAAAGTGTGTAAAAATACATATAATATTATTTAAACACTGAAAACTGTTGTTCAAAATTCACTACCAAACAAATCTCTATATATAATCACTTATGAGTTCTGAAATAGTAAAATATATCCAGCCTGAATCATGGATATTGTTGCTTGTCGACTAGGAAAAGGTACACATCAACGACTTTTTTTAATTTTTAGCATACCTTGGTGTGAAAACATTAAAAAAAGGCGAAAGTGGCGCAGCTAATTTAGAACAAAACTTAAGGGTAATAAGATAAATGAGAAGAATATTCTTACAGCTTCTTGAGCACTATTGGCATTAGTGAGGTTGCTACATTTCCCATTTGGTGGAAGACGAAACTCATGCATCATCCAATCAGTTTTGGTGCCTTTACCAGCACTTCCACGGTAGTAGACTAAGGACTTCTTGAGGCCAATGCATTCATGAGGTTCTTGGACTGAATATATGGGTTTGTCTATACCTGTGGCTTTCCAAAACCCTGACCCTGTGACTCTGTTTGGTCTTATGCTGTTCCTATACTTCCTCCCTCTTATGCAGAAGAAATACCATTCCTTGTCCCCCACAGTACTAACTTCTTCATATTTTAACAAAAGAAGATCAATAAGAAGCAAGTCCATGATACAATTAAAATTAATATATGTAGGAAGCAAGATATAATATGAGATTAGTCATGGCATGCCAACAGATTTAAACTATGAGGTTAGTTTTAGATGCTGGCGAATTCAACTTGAAACAAATACTAAATTTAGGTCTTGGATAGTAAAATGTGGTAGGTAATGTAGAATCGAGATAAATAACATTGACATTATTAGCATATGAAGAAAAGGGAATATTTCTTCATCTCTTTCATGTGGCACTGATGTCAAGAACAGGAAAATGCAAAGAAACCGTGCAGTTTTGTCTCATCTTGAATCTAAAATATGAATCAAAAGAACATTAGGAGAATGTTGTGGCCTCAGGTACTTGCTTTCCATGAACCTTACATAGTTGGCCGATAAGGTGGAGATCTTTAATATATGTTGTGTTTAGAGACTACTTAAGTCCCCTAGATCCCATGCTTATTCTAGAGTAAAAACAAATTGAACTTACATATTCATCTATCATGGTGATTGCATATGCTTAAGTTGCTAGCTCCTTTAAGTAGCTTCTAAATAACATTTTATCACTTTCATATTTTAAATAAGGAGATTTTATTTTCACCTTTTAAAATTTGCACATGAACACTTTAATTATGAGTATTATGTAAATTTAAACAGTAGATATAAATAAGTATTAAACAATATTTCCCTTTATATTATTATTATTGTCTTACAACTTGATGTGAGTATGTTTTTTTCTCCTTACTACTAGTGAGAGAAGGAGTCAAGAGTCGTAGAGCTTAATTAACACTTCCTCATGTATAAAATATTTGGGAGTATAAAAGGGAAAAAGGGATTCAAACTGCGAATTTGGACACAAGTATCTTTGCATGAAGAGAATTGGGTAATATCAAAATTTGAAATATTTCTCTTAAAAACTAAACATATTATATACAGTTGAATGATAATCCTACTGAGCCTTCTAAACATTCATGATGGTGCTCTCTCTCTCTCTCTTTCCATATATATATATATATGTTTGTGTGTGTGTTTTGAAATAAAGGTTTTGAAATTATTACATAACAATATTAGTTTTACAATATACTTTTATGGAATTTGTGACAGATAGAGAATTTAAACCCTATGGTTTCATTCGATCATTTGAGTGAAAAAGTGGGAAGAGAATAAATGGAAGCAAGTGTTGTACTTGCTTTCTTACTTTGATGATGAGTTATATTATGTTATATATATACACGTTCTTGTGTAAGAGATGAAAATTATTGTCAGCAGTGTCAGTTAACTTCATCAACTGCCCTGAGTTTAAATTACAGTTGAAACTTTTCCCAAAAAAAAAAGAAGAAGGAGAAGACTATACATAGTATATGGATCGATACAACAAAACTGATGATAAGAGCTATAGCTAGCTAGAAGATCTTACTTGGAAGATCCCATGGATCATATTTGTAGATATCAATTTGTTTGATGAGTTCAATACTGATTGGTTTCTTCTGCACCTTTCGTCTCAAATAAAACCCAACAAGCTCTTCATCAGTTGGATGAAATCGAAACCCTGGAAGCATAACTTCATTGTCTTCATCGTTATTGTTTTCTGTAGAACTCACCTTTGCCATCTCCATATCTCTCTGGTACTTCTAAGTTCTACCTGTGGGCTGTGGTTTCAATTAGTATCGAAGTAGAAGCTTCTTATAAGGTGTGCCGTCTGGAAGAAGTCTTTGGTGTACTAATAATTCATGACTAAATGAATTAATTAACAAAGTAAATGTTTGATTTTTAGATATTTTTTTTCTTATCGAGATTTTTTAGAATTTAAAAAATAAAACAAAATAAAAATGTTTCATAGTAATAGGTTTGATGTGGAATATAAAAAATCATGAGACATTGGCCTTGAAATTTGGAATTAAATGCGAAAGTCAACCTGAGTGGGCATCACATTTTGACTTAGGCAGGCTAACTTACACTAGCATAGAGAAAAATTCAAAGTTGAAGCTTTCACAAACAGATTAATGTTGGGAAAAAGATTTGAAAGCTATACCATGTGTCTGAAATCATGTCTAGAAGACACATTGACGAATTTCTCATTAATACCAAGGCTACTATGCCATCCAACATAAACTTTGGCCCTCCTTTATAGACTAGGTTGTCAAACTTGGAAAAATAATGTCAGACTTGGAAACACAAGTTCCTATTGAGGAAAAGGGGGGGTTTTTTCTGTTCTTACTCCACCTTGTCTGTGGAATCTTATTTCTCCACAGGAAAATGTAAAAGATAATAATACTATTTTAGAAAAAAAAAAATTATAACTGATGTGATAGTAAATGTGATTAGTATCACATCAAATAATATAGTTGTAGGGCCAGTTAATCAGGAGGTACTGTTAAGACAGTACTAACTGGGCCTATGGCCCAATCCGAAGACATTAGCTAATCCGAGGATGTCTAGATAAAATTATAAGGGGAAAAGGAATAAAGATAAAAGTATAGATAATATGAGATAAGCCTAACGAATGTTCGAGGAGAAAAGCCATCTCAGCAACAAGGGTCCAAGGTCAGTAAGAGTGCCGTATCATCATAGACTTTGTTCGAAGTTACATCACAACTAAGAGTTGGACGCTGGACAAGGGGTAACAAAGGAGAAGGGCAACAAATATCTTCAAAAAACTGTTACCTCTGCATTAAATGCCTCCAAACTAACTCTCTGACTGCATTAATATGGAGGTAATGCCTGAACAGTGGTCAAACTACCTTACAGCTACTAGTTGATGGTTCTGGGAGGTGTTGGATGGGACAAAAAAGAGTTCCCAAAATCTAACCTACATGTGTATGGTAGGGATGATACCAAGATTGTAGTATATAGCATGGGAAGATGTACTAAAAAGAGAGGAAGAAAAAAATGAGAGAAGAAATCAAGTAATTTTGACAATAAGACGGTGAACTCTTGTAACTTTGTTTATCAACAAGACATTATACAAGCTCCTCAGGCCATTCCGAGGAAAGTTTTTCCTATCTTACTTGTGTTTAATAGCCTTTAATTAGCAAACCTCATCGTTTTACTTCTGGAGTAGGTCTAGTTCTTTCATCCATGCTCTACAAATATATTGTTTGGGCTTTTTGGGCTAAAATCCAACCCTATATTGGGTCCACCCCAAGTTCAGTCCTTACAATTGGCACCGTCTGTAGGAAGAATTTGATCTATTCTGAAGGAGGTTCCAGTGTAATGAAAAGATGGAAGAATCAGGTCTACACCAAGCAACAATGGGTCCACACCAGGTGGATGCTAATTTACACCAAGCAGAATCAAGGGGGTCTCAACATAGCAATCCGTTTGTAAACCTTCAGCAGAGAGAAGATCATGAGGGAAATGTGTACACAACTCATGTCGATAAAAGTCAATCACGAGGGAAAAGCCGTGTTTCCCATGCAAAGAATGATAGGGATATGCAGCGTGAAATTGATGAGTTGAAGAAAGAATTGTGCCATGCATGGCGAAGACATCCATCGCCCAACTCTGACCTGTCTTCTGAGGAGACAAACGATGCTACTTATAGACGAAGATCCAGAACTCCGCCCAGAGAGACTTTCTCTTATGACAAGGAATATCGCCATAAACGCAGGTATAAGAGCCCGCCCCGCAAAGGCCTAGGGAACGATGTCATGAACAAGGCGTTAAGTCAAGTTTCTAAGTCACTTTTCACACGAAATATAGAAGGTGCTAGCCTTCCTCGGCGATTTCATCAACCCACCTTCACCCTTTATAACGGTCGAACAGATCCAGTGGAACATATCAGCCATTATAATCAGAAGATGGCCGTTCATTCTAAAGATGAGGCTTTGATGTGTAAGATCTTTCCATCTAGCTTGGGTCCAGTGGCGATGAGATGGTTTAACGGTCTAAGGGCGAACTCTATTGATTCTTTTAAGAGACTCACCAGGGCCTTTGGTGCTCGCTTTATCACATGTAGCAGGGTTCCTCAGCCTTTGGGATCCTTATTATCTATGTCCATGCGGGAGGGAGAAACTCTGAAGGCCTACTCTGATAGATATTGGGAGATGTTTAACGAAATAGACGCAGACGCCATTAGTACTTTCAAGGCTAGCCTCCCAACTGAGCATGATTTGAGGAAATCTCTGACGGGTAAACCTGTTGCCAGTGTACATCAACTTATGGATCAGATTGACAAGTACAGGAGAGTAGAGGAGGACCAATTGCAAGGGAAAGGAAAGGCAAAGGTGATCCTTCAGGAGATGAGGGATTTCAAATCGGACCGATCCCATAATAACTAACCTCGGAAAGATTTTGTTGGCCAGCCAGGATCTGCCAACACCTAGGCAGTGAATGCTATGTTCCGAGAACTAGTACAGCATGTTTTGGAGAAGATTAAAAACGAGCCGTTCTTCAAGCCGTTCTTCAAATGGCCGAACAAGATGGCAGGAGATCCTATGAGGCGTAATCAAAGCCTCTATTACCATTATCATCAGGACCATGGGTACACTACTGAGGATTGCAGAAACTTGTGGGACCATTTGGATCAATTGGTCCAAGAAGGGAGATTAAAACAACTTTTGCATCACTCCAGTGGCTGAAGAAGCCAAACGGGTTCGACATTTCAGGGAAATGCGTCTTCAAGGCCCCCTCTAGGCACGACAAATGTCATATTTGCTGCTCCAGGGAGGACCGGGTCCTACCCTTCCAGGGTAATGTCAGTATCTTGTTGCCCAGATGAGGATTCCAATTCAATGTCGAAGAAGGTTAAAACGAGAATCCTATCGATGTTAGGCTTCTCAGATGAGGACAAACTGGGAACCATACAACCGCATGATGATGCTTTGGTGGTCACACTTAGAATTAATGGGTATGATGTAAGAAGGGTAATGATTGACCAGGGTAGCGCAGCTGAGATTATGTATCCTGATCTCTTCAAGGGGCTAAAGTTGAAATCTGAGAATCTAACAGCCTACAGTTCTTCTCTGGTGAGTTTTGAAGGCAAGATGATCATTCCAAAAGGTCAGATCAGATTACCTATGCAAACTAGTTCGGATGTGGTTGAGGTGGACTTTATTGTGGTAGATGCTTTCTCTCCATATACGGCCATTATGGGTAGACCCTGGCTTCATGCCTTGGGAGCCATTTCCTCCACTCTTCACCAGAAGGTGAAGTATCCCTCGGGAGACCAGGTGCTGGAGATATTAGGAAGCCAATCTATGGCTAGGCAGTGCCTGATAGCGGTTGCTCGACATCGGCCTGAGGTTGAAACCTCGGCCATTGTTGAGAATGACTTATAGCAATCAGAAACTCCGGTACCTCCCTTTGGTAGACCAGTTGACGAGGTGAAATGTGAAGATTTAGAAAAGGTAGTCGTTGGGGATGATCCGGAGAGATTCTTTCAGGTTGGGGCTCAATTGCCTCTATTGGAGATGGAGCAATTGGTGGAATTTCTAAGAGAAAATGTCGATGTGTTCGCATGGGATGCGTATGAAGGCCTGGAGGTAGATCTAAATTTCATTTGTCATCATTTGAATGTTAACCCCTCCATTACTTCGAAAAGACAGCCACCTCGACGTCCATCCAAAGAGCATGCCGAGGCTATCAGAAATGAAGTTGCAAGGCTCAAATAGGCAGGAGCTATCAAAGAAGTGTTTTACCTTCAGTAGTTAGCTAATACAGTGGTGGTGAAAAAGAAAACTGGGAAATGACGTGTGTGTGTGGACTTTACAGATCTCAATAAGGCTTGTCCAAAAGACCCTTTCCCTATGCCTCAGATAGATCAATTAGTAGATGTAACGGTAGGCCATCCTCGAATGAGTTTCTTGGATGCCTTTCAAGGATATTACCAGATACCACTGGCACTAGACGATCAGGAAAAGACAGCTTTTGTTATTCCCACTGGAAATTATCATTACAAGGTGATGCCCATTGTTTTGAAAAATGCAGGGTCTACTTATCAATGAATGATGACTAAAATGTTCGAACCACAGTTGGGCCGGAGTATTGAAGTCTATATTGATGATATGGTTGTAAAAAGCAAGGTAGTGTTCGAGCATATGGGAGATCTTATAAACATCTTTGTGATTCTGAGAAAGCATAAGTTATGTCTGAATACATCCAAATGTTCGTTTGGAGTAGGTTCAGGAAAGTTTTTGGGCTACATGGTAACTCATAGGAAAATTGAAGTGAACCCTGATCAGATCAAGGCCATTAACAGCTTGCAACCACCTCGGAATCCCAAAAAGGTCCAGAAACTGACTGGGATGACTGCTGCTTTGAATCGATTCATATCCAGATCAGCGGATAGGTGCAGACCTTTTTTCCTTTTGCTGCACAAATTGAAATGATTTGAATGGACCGAGCAGTGCGCTGTGACATTTCAACAACTTAAGGAGTATCTATCTCGGCCACCCATTATGTCCAATCCTAAGGTGGATGAGGTTCTTTTCGCCTATTTGGCAATAGCCTCTTATGCGATAAGTTTTGTTCTGATATGAGTAGACAGTGGCATACAACGTCTAGTCTATTACGTGAGTAAGTTACTTCATGAAGCCGAGGTGCGTTATTTGCCATTGGAGAAGGCTATCTTGGCGGTAATGCGTGCTACGAGAAAACTTCCTCATTATTTCCAAGCACACACTATGGTCATCCTGACTCAGTTTCCGCTCAAGTCAATACTTCGAAGCGTGGATTATATCGGAAGGATTGCCAAATGGGGCACAATTCTAGGAGCTTTTGATATCAAATATATGTCTCGTACCTCTGTGAAAGTCTAGGTCCTCGCTGATCTGGTAGCCGAGTTTGCTAAACTTCCAGAAGAAGCAGAGGTGAAGCAACATGTCATGGATGGAACATCGGTTGGTCTAATCTCCACATAAGACTCCTCATCCTGGAAAGTATATGTGGATGGAGCAGCAAACCAACGGGGAGCAGGAGTGAGGCTAGTCCTGGTATCCCCTGAAAAGATCACCATTGAAAAGTCCTTGAGGTAGGGATTCTCGACTACAAACAACGAAGCGAAATATGAAGCTTTGCTGATGGGAATGATGATGGTCCAGAAAATGGGAGGAAGGGCAGTGGAAATGTTCTCAGATTCAAGACTAGTTGTAGGCCAGGTATAAGGGGAACTGGAAGCCCGAGATACAAGAATGCAAGAATATTTGGGTCAAGTTAGGCGTATACAGACAAAATTTGAATCCTTTGACTTATCACATATCCCTAGAAGTGGAAATGCCCATGCAGACTCCTTAGCTACCCTTACCACTTCCTTAACACAGAATTTGCCCTGAGTGATAATTGTCGAGGATTTATGCATCCCCACCCCTAACGAAGAAAGAATTGCTCCAGATCCATCAAATCAATTTAGGGCTGAGCTGGATAGACCCTATATTGCTATTCCTTGAAAGGGATATATTGCCTGAGGAGAAAGCAGAAGCTGAGAAAATACGAAGGAAAGCTCTTCGGTTTTGGTTGTTCAAGGACAAAAAGTTGTATAAATGTTTGTTTTCTGGGCCATATATTCTTTGTGTACATCCCAAGACATCAGAATCACTCCTAGAGGAACTACACGAAGGAATCTGCGGAAGCCACACGATGGGAAGATCCCTATCTCACCGGGCCATTACTCAAGGATATTGGTGGCCAAGCATGCAGAAAGAAGCGCAAGAATATGTTAGAAAATGTGACCAATGTCAAAGATTCGCTCCAAACATTCACCAGCCTGGAGGAGTTCTTAATCCTCTTTCCAGCCCTTGGCCTTTTGCTCAATGAGGTTTTGATATTGTAGGTCCTTTCCCTAAAGCACTCGGAAACAAAAAATACTTGTTGGTCGGCACAGATTCTTTTACCAAGTGGGTCGAAGTTGAACCTTTGGCTAATATTAGAGATGTAGATGTCAAAAAATTCATCTAGAAGAATATCGTAACTCGATTTGGGGTTCCCCATACCCTCATCTTGGATAATGGCCTTCAGTTTGATAGCAAAGCCTTCAAGCAATACTATTCTGATCTAGGGATAAAGAACAGATATTCCACTTCAGCCTATTCTCAAGGAAATGGGCAAACTGAAGCTATCAACAAGGTTATAGTGAATAGACTTAAAAAGAGGTTGGACGAAGCAAAGGGAAAATGGGTGGAAGAATTACCACATGTCCTTTGGACGTATCGAACAGCACCTCGACGATCAACAGGAGAGCCCCTTTCTCAATGACATATGGAGCCGAAGCCGTAATCCCTATAGAAACAAGTTTCCTGATGTTGAGAACTAATGCATTTACTCGGACGATAAAGATGGGTTGTTGGGAAAAAGTCTGGACTTGATCGAAGAGTGAAGGGATAGTGCAATGGTCCGACTGGCTTACTACCAGCATGAGCTTAAGCAAGGTTATGATACCAATGTAAAGCTGAGGTCGTTGGCCGTAGGAGATTTGGTACTGAGGAAAGTTTTGGAAACCACCAAAAATCCAGCTTGGGAAAAATTGGGGCCTAATTGGGAAGGACCGTATCGGATCACTTCAGTGGCAGGAATATGTGCATACTATTTGGAGGATCTAGATGAAAAAACTGAACTCCACCCTTGGAATGTAAACAATCTAAAGATGTATTATTATTAATAAAAATAGTCCTGTTTAGTTTTCCTTTAATTTATTCTAATCATATATCATGTGTTCTCTCATTTATTGAAGTATTAAACAAAACTAAGTTATGTCAGGTTCCTCGGACCACAAACTTAGTGGAAATTAATACCCTATGACATCTATTGAAGCATTAAACAGACTCAATAGAAATTAATACACCCTGGTACTATTAAAATGCTAATTCAACATGAACTTGAACATTTATAGGGAATAAACCTTTAATTCGCATTCTCGGATCATAAGGTTTGTAATCACCTAATAAAGATGTAAACCTCAATAAGCCTATGAGCATCACTTAAAGCATTCTGAGGTGCCGTGGACTTAACTTTGTTTAATCAAACGTTAAGATACTTTCTTGAGGTTAAACTTGTTAGAATAGATATATATTCAAAATATGTCTAGGTAGCGTTATGGATTCAATGGTTATCGTCCATTTTAACTACCAATTAAAAGTATGTGTAAACTTTGTTTTTCTCTTGTGTAAACAAAGGACAATCAAGATGAAAACTATTCAAGACCAAAATAATAAAACAGATAAAATAAAAATGAAATAAATAATAACTCAAACGAATTTGAGAGGGTAAAAATGCATATTTCATTAAAACATGTCTGAGAAAAACAAAATCCCTTACAAAAATCATAATTATATTACAAAAGGAAGGTTCACTTTTTCAATTTAATCTGAAGCTTGGAGGTCTTGTTAGCTGGGTTATTTGCTTCTGTAGTAATCGTTCCTTCCTTATCTTTGGAAACTCCCTCAACAAGCATGGTAGTTGAAGCCAAGTCCTGCTGAAAGCCTTGGGAAGCTGCCCCTACTTCTGGAACCGTTGCAACCTTGTCTGAGGATACTTCTTAGGCAGCTTCAAGTTCTTTTGTAGGCCCCTGCTGATTGGGAAGAGGAGGATCCTGAGGCTATGCTTCTTTAATTGGATCAGCAACTGTAGAAGCCACTTTACCTTGAGTAGAAGGAAGGTCCGAGGCTCGTATGGTGGGGGGTAGTATAAGTTTTCAACTTTCCTTAGCTCAGAAGAAGCCTCAACCCTAGCTCGGTTAATGGCTTCATCCCAAGTTTGGGCGCAGTAGTTACGACACACAGTTGGGACCTCTGCCCTAAGGGTTTCTTCGGTCTCAGCTACTTTGAGGTCGTAACCTTTTTGCTTAGCCTTGTCCCTAGCCTTCTCAGCCTCAATCTTTGCCTTCTCAGGCTCAGCTTTGGATTTTTCAGCCTGATCCTTAAGCCTTTGGGCTTCTTCCAGTTGTTTCTTGAGAGCTACCATCTGTTCCCTAGAAGCAGTCAATTGATCAGTGGTCTCGCGCAGGCGCTTCCTCTGGTCCTCCGCTTGTATATGTTTTCAGCTTTCCTCAACTCAGAAGAAGCTTCAACCCTAGCTCGGTTAAGGGCTTCATCCCAAGTTTGGGCGCAGTAGTTACGACACATAGTTGGGACCTCTGCCTTAAGGGTTTCCTCGGTCTCAGCTACTCCGAGGTTGTAACCCTTTTGCTCAGCCTCGTCCCTAGCCTTCTCGGCCTTAATCTTTGCCTTCTTAGCCTCAGCTTTGGATTTTTCAGCTGGATCCTTAAGCCTTTGGGCTTCTTCCAGTTGTTTCTTGAGAGCTGCCATCTGTTCCTTAAAAGCAGTCAATTGATCAGTGGTTTCATGCAGGCGCTTCCTTTGGTCCTCGGCTTGCCTTTACGTGCCCTTCAGGGCCGAGTCAACACTCCGATGGGCATGCTCCTCATCAGCCAGCTTTTTCTTCAATTCAGCATTGTTGTGTTCAACAATGGTAAGTGTTTTCATAGCTGCTGTCCGTCTTTTTCTTTCGTCTTCTAGTTACTGGTAGCATGAATTGGTTATCTCCTCAAGCCTAAAAGTGGCTTGGACAGCCTAAAAGAAAAGGGTTAATACCATAACAAATAAAAAGTGTACATATATAATAATTATAAGTAAAAAAAAAGGGGGGGTTAACATCATACTATGCCCAAATATCTTTTACAATTGAGGAATACCTCATTCTTCCTGATATTCCGCAACTCAGACATATCTTTTGGAAGTAACAAGGCCTCCTTCACGACAGAAGCAACGTGGCACCCAATGCCCCCGTTGAAATCCCTGAGTGATGCATCATCTCTCAGGGGCTCACTGACGAGCATGGGTGCTAGGAGCCAAGCCTGTGACTTTGGAGGCTGAGTGTTTGCTCTCTCCATGCCTCGTTGTGATACGTGGCTAACCTTTTGCTGCTTCGCAACTCGCTGAGCCTCGTCTTCATGAGTTGGACGAGATCTTCCAGTCTCAACCACATCTTTCCCTTTCTGCTTTCTTTTCCTTTTTGGATCAGTAGGTTCAGGTCTGATAGGCTAAGGAGCAAGGGGAGGAGATTTCGGAGGAGGAGGAGGAAGTTTAGGTTGAGTAGACTTCCCCAGTGCACCTCTTCCGGGTTGATCCTCTATCAACTCCATCAAACTCTTCTGAGGCTTCCTTTGGATGCCCATTTCTTCTGATATGCTCTCGGGAGATGGTGGCTGGTTGAATACTTCAAATTCATCTGAGGAGTCTGTTAGGTCCACAATACCTTCTGAACCTTTTTCTTCTTCTTCTTCTTCTTCTTTCCTTTCTTCCCCTTCCTCAAGAATGAGTTGGGACAAGGATGCCCCTATCGAAGAAGTGGCCATAAAAAGTGGTTGAGTACGAGGAGTACCTTTAGGAATTAGGACACCCTTTGGAACAATGAACCCTTGATAGGCAACACTGATATGGTGGAGTCAAGGATCACGGGCTTTGATTATGTACTTAGGGGCTTGGAATGCGAGTGAGAGAGGTGTGTACCTAAGAATTAGGTGAGTTGCTCGGAGTTGACCGTCAGCTTCATTCACGTACACCTCAGCTTGCAGAATCCTATCTAAACCCTTTTTGTTGACTAAATTAAGCTTGGGTTTAGTAGTATGCTTATCTGCAAAATCATTGAATTAGAATAAAGTTTTGTCAGAGATAAGGATGTTGGGAAACAAAAGAGAAATGCAAACCAAAATTCATAAATCTACGGCTATACCCCCACTTGGTTCTCCCTCCTTAGTCGGATAGGGTAAGCCATCGTGCCATTCCCCAGAAAAGATTAGGAAATCCTCCTTTAAATTTTTGTTTGAAGTGGGGAGACACTGGATTAGCCATACTTTAGGACGCCTCGACTTGAGGTAATATCCCTGCCCCTTCAGATGGTGCAGGCTGTATACCCAATTCACATCGTGGTGGGTCAAGTTTAGGTTCATTCTCTTGTTTAAAGCGTCTATACTCCCCAAGACCCTAAACATATTTGGGGCACACTGTGTGAGATCTAAGGTAATTCCTAGTAATGGTACCCATGGGAATGGTTATCCCTCCCTCTATGAAGGCAATCATAGGAATGACCACCTCTCCTGTTTTCTTAGCACTGACCCACTCCTCCTGGGCAACGTACCTCATGCCTACTGTTGGTGGGATCCTGTACTTAGTCCTAAAACTTTCCATACCCTCCTCGAACTCAACCAAACGTTTGAACTTACCTATTTTTCTAAGAGGTTTCAAGGAAAAATTAACAAGTTTAAAATGAAAGCTAAAAGGGTCTAAGAAGACTTACAGGTTTGAAAAAGGGTCCTTGGACAAATTTCTAGTATTTGTAGACACATAAGGAGATGAAAGAGAAAAGACAGGTTCAGTGTATGAGCTTTAGGACTATGTGATTGTTGAAAGTAAGAAAAAGAATTGATTTGGAAAGTTATTTATAGTGGCGAAGAAGTTACAAGCGAGAAAGTTCCCGCTCGTAAAACAAGAAAAATCCTCTACCGTTAGATTTACATCTTACCGTTGAACATGGGGGACAAGGGCGCCGCCAAAATTTAATGATGACACATTCTAGACGTCGAAGCGTTAGAAGCGTGCCTTGAGCAAGTAAAAAGACATATAGGAGGTCAGGAATACAAAATAGGGCCATAAACAAGATGGGCTGAGGACGTCAAAATCATCATTTCCTCCCGAGGAGTCGAAAAACAAGATTTTGAGGGGCTATTGTGGGGGCCAATTAATTAGGAGGTACTATTAAGGCAGTACTAATTGGGCCTTTGGCCCAATTCGAGGACATTAGCTAATCTGAGGATGTCCAAATAAAATTATAAGGGGAAAAGGAATAAAGAGAAAAGTAGAGATAATATAAGATAAGCCCAACGAATGTCCGAGGAGAAAAGCCATCTCGACAACAGGGGTCCGAGGTCAGTAAGAGTGCCATATCATCATAAACTTTCTTCGAAGTTACATCACAACTAAGAGTTGGACGCTGGACAAAGGGTAAGAAAGAAGAAGGGCAACAAATATCTTCAAAAAGTTGTTACCTCCGCATTAAATGCCTCCCAACTAACTCTCTGGCCGCATTAATGTGGAGGTGATGCCTGAACAGTGGTCAAGCTGCCTTACAGCTACTAGTTGATGGTTTTGGGAGGTGTTGAATGGGACAGAAAGGAGTTCACAGAATCTAACCTACACGTGTATAGTAGTAGGGATGATATCAAGATTGTAGTATATAGCATGAGAAGATGTACTAAAAAGAGAGAGGAAGAAAAAAAGGAGAGAATAAATCAAGTAATTTTGACGATAAGACGGTGAACTCTTGTAACTTTGTTCATCAACAAGACATACAAGCTCCTCAGGCCATTCCGAGAAAGTTTTTCTTATCTTACTTGAGTTTAATAGCCTTTAATTAGCAAACCTCATCGTTTTACTTCTAAAGTAGGTCTAGTTCTTTTATCCACGCTCTACAAATTTATTGTTTGGGCTTTTTGGGCTAAAATTCAACCCTATATTGGGTCCACCCCAAGTTCAGTCCTTACAATAGTAAATAAATCTCTTAATTTTTTATTGCGTTTAAAAATTGACATATTATGGGTTCTAATTAGCTTAATATATAAAGTTTTTTGTTATCAAATATGAGATTTTGGCTCAAACTCTGTTTATACCAAATATTTATTAGTGTCTTGGTTTAATGATAAAAAATAATCATTATGAAGCATATGCCATGCATATATTGAAATTGTATAAATGTATCTATAAATAATAATAATAATAATAATAATAATAAACACATCAATTTATAAAATTTATGTAAAAATGTGTGTGATAAGTCTAGTATCACTTCTTCTCTCCTAAAGCCACACAAGACATGCATACTTTCAAAACTAAGATCTAAACCCAAGTGCCCTATCAATTTTTTTTTTTTTTTTAAGCTGGTCTCTTTGTAACACCTATTTGGAGTGCAAGAAAGAGAAAGGTGAAAGGTACAACCTATTCTTTATTTGATCGTCTTACTAAATAATGGCATTATACATTCCCTGATTTCATGACAGCCTAATTTTCTCCTTGAAGTTGTATGAACAGTTATCAACTTAGATCTTGGATTGTGAGATTTGAACAATAATAATGATCCGTGAAGTTTTACTATGATACAATGTATAGGTCGAATATTAACATTAATCGAAGATTTCAAATTTGTGGATTTGATCAAATTAACAATGTCAAATCAATCGCTTGCTGAGCTTTTTATTATTACTTTTTTTTTTTTTTTGATGAGGCTTTTTATTATTACTTTTTTTTTTTTTTTTTGATAGAGCTTTTTATTATTACTTGTTGTAGGGTTTGACCACTTCACAAATTGTACGTTTGTACTAATTCTTTAATATTCCAATATAAATAATATATATGTATAGTTGTTTTAATAATGGACATATTACTCTCATTTTGACTTGGTCGCTACTCACCAGCATTAAAAATTAAAAATATATATATATCGAAATCAAGTCTTTGAATTATTTAATTTATCGTAATTAATTATTCCGTGCCTCACTAACACCAATAGATCAAGTTCAAGTGTCATGTTAATTGATTCTCAAAAAATAAGTGTCATGTTAATTAAATGTAACAATCTAACGCTAATTTGGCAACTGTAAATCACTATATCCTTATAAACCTGTTCAAACTTCAAATCTGCCACGTATGCATTAATGGGATCGGCCCGGTGGTGACCAACATGGTCATAACCTCATATGGTGGGTGTGAGCAACTTTATGTGAACCATTCTTCTTCTAACTAAATGTAAAACTTCGATTGCCCTCATAATTTTTTTTTTTTTAATGATTCAATAGTTTTTATTTTTTTTATACAAAATTATTTTAGTCTAATCTAAATGTATATGTGTATAAAACTCCCTGTTAAAGACTTAAATTCCGACCCTTATCTCTCATCACCCCACAAGAACTTTGTACTTATAGAGTAATAATTTGATAGTTGAGGGAGTGGATTTTGAACTTGGATGATACCCTTGTGTGGTGGGTGTGACTTGTGAGTAGGTTTATATGAACCTCTTTCTTTTTTTTCTTTTTCTTTTTTGAAACCATATGTAAAACTTTGATAACCCTCATCATTTCCTTTTCCTTTTATAATTTGTTAGTTGGAGGAGCGAGTTGTAAGTGCTAGATGTCTTCGTTGAAAATACTAAGAGCTATTCTTATCATTATTAATTCATAATGTTATACCATTTTATTTATTTACTATTAGCTATTCATCCAAAAAAAAAAGAAGTTATATAATGTTAGTCAAGAGCATGTAACTCAATTGATACATTTTGATATTTTCAATTAGTGTTTAAATCTCTCACCCTCATTAAAATCATCAAATTTTCAACCACAAAATAATAATAATAATAATGATACACATTACACACGGGTTTAACTCAACTATTCAATAATAAAAAAATAATTATCATGCATAAACTTCAAGGATCTTATCCTATGAAAAATAAAAATAGAAAACTACACATTACTCATTTGTGTTAGTGAGTACTGAGTAGAGAGAAAGGATGTTATTAGGATAATTTTTTCATAATTCAATAATTATAATGATAAGAAAAGGGAATTTAACCCTAATTCTCTTAATAAAAGAGAACATATTATATTACTAAATTACAAAACTCTTAGTCATATTACAAATTTACAATAATTAATTCATAAACTTGACTTTTTGAATATTAGGAATCAAATTGGATATATGCCATAAGGGCATTGGTTTAAGAAGTATTTTTAAAACTTTATTGATAATTTTTTATATTTTTCATAAAAGTAGTATAAAATTTTTCTTAAAATAATCAATTAACAAATGTGGGCTCCAATTAATTGGATGCATCTATATTTACATATAAAACTAAAAATGTTTGACTTTTGGTTGATTTTATAATATTGTACCACATAAATTTTTGATTCTTTATAATTTTACATATCATTAGCCTAATATATATATTTTTTAATTGAAATCAAATTTCATTTTATTTTTAAATCATTCATTAAAATATTAGTTTAAATTCTTTTTCTCCAAACTATCAAATATATATATATATATATATATATATATATATATATATATATATATATATATATATTGTTTTGCTGAGAGTACTAGTTACTAATTACTTAATTAGTTCTTATAAATAATCTTATTGTTGTACTTGATGCCTTAAGTGTTGTGCTGCTCATGAATAATAACAATACTAATTTGTTAATGGAGCCTTTTGATTGCAGGAACTTGTTGAAGGCGATACCTAATAAGCAGATAATCCATACCTATCGAGAAATCAACTGATGTGTTGTTGCATCGGTCAAGTTAGGAGCAAACTGTTTATTATCTTTTGTTGTATTTTTGAACCTACCGCCTGTGGCGAAAAGAATCATAGCTTATGATAAAACTAATACATATTGTAATAGATTGGTTACTTCTTAGTTTTATGCAAGATCCATAGTTAACCCAAAAAAGAAAAAGAAAAGAAAAGAAAGAGTTCTTGTAAATTTTAGAGACCATAATAAAAAGAGATTTTTCTTGGATTCTCCCATATTGATTGTCATTTGTCAATGCGCTCGTTAGGCATAATTTCAACCAATTCACATCACAAAAACAGGTGCTCCTATCTTTTCAAGACTATTGTGCAATATGCGCATTGTGTACATCATTGTGACGTGAGTGACGTGACAAAGATACATACTGACATGAGACATAATAGTCAGGGAGCAGCTTATGTCCAGTGATCAGTGATCACTGGACCCGTTAGGATACGGACACGTGTCCAGTCTTGGACACGTGTCCGCATCGCAACGTGTCCAGTGCTCACTGGCACTGGACAGAAGCCCCTCCCCTAATAGTCATTACCACAGCCCATGACTTTATTGACACGTATACGTACGGGACTAGTTATACATAGGCATCGCAAAAAGTAATCTAATACGTGGAGATTTGTACAGCTAAAAGTTTAACAATTTTACAATAAATTTAAGTAATAAAAAGTCAAGATAGTTACTTGTTGCCGACTATCATTTCACGTCTGTCAATAACATTATTATTTTATCCTTAACGACTTAATATTTATTTAGGATTTGTTTATTTTTTAAAATTTTATTGAAATAGTATAATGAAATTCATGTATTTAAAAAGTATAATGAGATCATAAATAATAGCAAAAATAAACTCAATAATAAAATAAGTTAACTTTTTAATTTTTTCCAAATACATATTTAGAGTCTGTTTGGATATTGCTTATTGTTGTAAACTGAAAACTGAAAACACTGTAATAAAATAATTTTTAAATGTGTGAATAGTACCGTGAGACATAGTTTTAAAATTATTTTTGCTGAAAAAGATACTTGCAAGTCCTGTGAACAGTACACAAGACCCACACAAAACGCACGAGACACAAACATGGGGAAAAAAACATGTATCCAAATGTGCACTTAATATTCGAGTTTTATCGTAAAATTATTGCAAAAAATATTGTTTCCAATCCACATGGGTTTGAACTTGAATAATGAATATGTTCAATTCTCATTTGGTTTACGTTTTCTAAATCTAATTTCTAAAGTTTTTTTGTCTTTCTTTGGACATTTCTCTTCTAATTTGACAGCTATATGAGGTCATATGAGGAGGAAAAAAGAGTACTCACAATGCCAAGTACATCTGTACGGTGATCTAATTCTAATTGTACAATGGTGCAAAATTTCAAGACAAGTAGCACTATGACCAATCTACAGAAGAAATTAAAAAAAAAAGTAGTACTATGACCAAAATGAAAAATAGATAGTTACCTAACCCAGGAAAGATCAAAGCATAAAACAAGTTAGGCAATCTAGCACGGTTACTTCACTAAACACTTCAGAGACTCCCAACAAAGACCCAAGAATAAACATGATTACTTCTTTGTTACAATACATTGTAACAAATTTAAGTCTGCTTATTTAAGTCTGCTTATTGATCCTAATTCAACCATGCCTTTTCCAGGGATTGTTTTCTTTCTAATAATAATGCACTCTTCGAGTTTCCTTTTTCAGAGTTGGTTGAATGCACAAATAATCAAAGACAAAAATGCACCTGGTGCACAAATTATGTGCTTGGAAAAGCATAAAGTAATCATGTATACCAAACTCAGTGCAAAGAAATTCTATTGACTATTGGTTTTGAGGATTTAAAATGAATTAATTTATTACTTGATATGAATTTTAACAACATACATAGATTTGGGGTTCTATAGGTATATGTTCAACCAAAAAAAAAAAAAAAAGTGTTACGAATTTTGAAATAACATGTTACACTTAAATCATTTTAAATTCACATATTAATTAGTTTAAATTCATCTACAAATGTTATAAAAAGGAAAAAAAATGGTAGTTTTGATACTATATTCAAGTAATTTTAACCCAAAAATAAAATCCAAAACCTTCTACTCAAATACTTCCACCCAATAAATAGTAATGTATTTAGGAGACATTTGTCACAACTTACAAATTAATATAGCTCAATTGGAAAACACTTAGAGAAAGGATTGGCTTGCAAATTTTATTGGAACATAATTACATGTTTAGGCTAGTCTTAGTTAATATGATAATATAGTGCAGTGAATTAAAGAATGATTTGAGTTCATCAAAGGGGCAATAATTGATCAGTAGATCTAGCTAATTTTTAAAGAGCAAGTTCTCCAAAATTATTCAGATGTCTTCAATAAAATAGGCGAACTCTTATATAATGTCCATAATATGATAATAATACTCCTGAAGAAATAGAAAATAATTAAAGTAGTAAATAGGATTTTAGTTTGGTAAGATTGAGATAAAAATAGGCATGATATACTGATAAAATTAAAAATTAATTATATTTCTTTTTTAGTAATTAATTTACTTAAAGGCTCTTAATTTGTCGTGAAGAAATATCTATTTTAAGTTGGATTTATGGTCGTATGTCCTATTCAAGATACATACACAAACACAAGTATAAGTGCTTGTAAAATGTGTGGGTAAAGGTCAGAGTTTAAGTATCCATGAAGGAATTTCACATATATATATATACATTTAGATTAGACTAAAGTAGAATTTTTATCTTGTAAAAAAAGATATTTACGCAAACACCCAAAAATAGAAATAAATTCGTAGCTTTGAATGGACAAACGTTCTATTCTCCAGAAGATCAAGATCAACAGGCCGCCATATTAGACACCATAGACTGTTTTTAGCCGTGGGGAAATAGTAATGACATTTTCCATTAAAACAAAATTCCAAGAAAGAGTTAAAGAGCCCTGAAAAGCTATTCAATTTCCACAATGTGAAGTTGACACCAAGGGGGTGTTTGGCGGAGAAGTTTGAATAATGTTATTTGAATATTTTTTATATACGTGTGGGTAATAAAGTATGTAAAAAAATATGCAAGTGTGTTTGAAATAGAAATAAAGTAGAAATTTAGATTAGATTAAAGTAGAATTTTTATCTTATAAAAAAAGATATTTACGCAAACACCCAAAAATAGAAATAAATTCGTAGCTTTGAATGGACAAACGTTCTATTCTCCAGAAGATCAAGATCAACAGGCCGCCATATTAGACACCATAGACTGTTTTTAGCCGTGGGGAAATAGTAATGACATTTTCCATTAAAACAAAATTCCAAGAAAGAGTTAAAGAGCCCTGAAAAGCTATTCAATTTCCACAATGTGAAGTTGACACCAAGGGGCTGTTTGGCGGAGAAGTTTGAATAATGTTATTTGAATATTTTTTATATACGTGTGAGTAATAAAGTATGTAAAAAAATATGCAAGTGTGTTTGAAATGCTCAAAAGGTCGTTCAAAATATGCTACCAAACGGGCAGCTGTACTAGTACTAAGATCCAAAAATGCTAAATTCAATATGTGAAAACAAGAAATTAAGCTTAATTGGATTTAGAAAAAATAATTAAGTAATTGGTAGTTCTAGTTTGTTCTTATTTGTTTTAAACTTTGTACTGCTTCCTGGTATAAAGAAGATCTCGTATTCAACAAAATAATGATAATAATAATGACAATAGAAAAAAGAATTTCAGAGAAAAACAGTGAAACCTTTAAAACAGCGGCTGGGTATCTTGACTGGCTATAATTTTATTGTAAACCTTTGGCACTTTTTAATTAAAAGTAAGAGTGAGTCAGCTACTCAGCTTAATTAGACACTTCAGACCCAATTTGCATATTAATTAATTTTCATTAACATCATACTAATACATAAGAAATTAGGTTGGATTTGGTCTAACTAAGGTAGCAATAATTTTCCAGACATATAAGAGAAAAACATGGAAAAATTTTCATTGCAATTTTCCGCCACCAAAATTTCCAAAACAAAGTTGAGCCTAACTCCATGACCAGAATTTTTGGAGTTACAAAGTTGTGGCTTGAGATGGAAAAAGATTGTCCTGATTTTCTAATCAATTTAGTACAACTTATCAGTCCAACTGCTAAAGTTATTAACAATATTTCAAAAAAAGAAAATGGTTCTTTCATTATATGGCATATTGTGCAATTTTTTATTTTACAGTAAAAGCAGTCACACTAGCAAATGTTTTCAGGAACAGTAAGTACTGTATCAACACGTAGGGCATGTAAAAAATTCGGTGGTGAATGTTTTAAAAAAATTATATTTTTATTATAATGAAGAGTCTTATTAATGAAGGCTTTTAGAATAATTGTTAATAAACAATTTTAAGAAACTTTTAACACAACTTTTATGAACTAAAAAAAATTAATTACTTTTTTCTTTCTTTATCATTTAAAAAAAAATAGTATTTTCTAGATCAACCTCATTAGTCATTATCATATTTGATATCTTTTCGTATGGGTTTTATTTTTTTCAAAAATAATAAATGCTGTGAAACCCAAGTACTCAAACGTGGTCCAGAAAACAGAAGAATGTAGGGCTTTGTAGAGAGATAATTATGAATCCCAAATTTCAAGTCAACAATACAAGGAAAAGGATCTTACTTTATTAAACAAATAATTGAAGAAAAAGTCTAAGTCATTGATTTTGATATTGGAAAATTTTTGTTTTAGCCCTTGAGAACCTTCCTCTCATAGACAAACAAAAGAATCAGCTTCTCTTCCTTTGCAATTGTGCGATCCCAACAAGTTTTGGTCATGAAATTGTCTATTCTCACCTTGATGTAATCTTATCTCACGAGTGCTGGCGAATTATTATTATTGGATAAAAATACAATTTATATCATTTAAATTTGGTGAATTGTCATTTTAATCATTTATAAATTTAAAATTTGTCACTTTAACTTTTTTTTTTATGATGTTATTTTCCTAAGTAATTTTTTTCCCCTTTGCAATAAAGGGACTTGAATTTGACTTCAAGTTTTTCTTTAAGGGTAAATTTTGAATAATACCAAATTATAAGTCTTTTGATTTCTAAAGAGGATTGTTTAAATAAGGATGCTTACCAAAATTGTTTTAGATACTTCTCCATCCGGGACACATTAACAAATATCTACTCAAATCAAGGACAGATCTAGAATTTCAAGTTAGAGGGGCCAGAGTAAAAATAAATAACTCCAAATAAGTATTTATATAGTATTAATAAATTATCAACTAAGATAAATACGTAAAATCATTGTTTCTTAATACATTAAAATATATTTACCTACCAACAAAAACAAAAAACACAAAACACCATTGGCTTTTATTTTTTATTTTTATTAAATAAAATTTGTTATGTTTTGGGTTGAGGATTTACATGGGTTGGGCTAATGATTTAGAGGGTTAGGGGGGGCAAGCTACTTAGAAGAAGGGCATATATATATATATATATATATATATATATATATATATATATATATATTGGGGGGGGGGGGGGGGGCGCTCTTAAAATATACCTAATTTTTTTATAAGGCCCGGGGGACTCGAGTCCCTTTGGGCTCCTCTCTTGGGTCCATTCTGAACTCAAATGATCTTTGTGTTAAGTATCAATAAATTTCAATATAATTGTTTTAGGTCCTCTATTCCATTCACGAAGGGGTGTCCTCTTGAAAAGTCATTGAATAAATTATTGCTAACTTTCTTAATTACCCTTTTTTTATTTAATTAAAAAGTTAATATTCTTCTTTCACTCAAATTTAAATTAACAATAATAATTTGGAAACTTGTATCTATTTATTTAAAAATAACACATTAGATTATATTCTTTAAAAAGTTAGATTTCCTAGACGGGATTGACAAAATGATGGAACGAATAATTTAATATCTTACAAACTTAGTTACAAATTTAAACATCAAATCTCAAATTTATATAAATATATTTTATTCGTGTGCACATATATAAACATATAATATTATACATACTCAAATTAAGTTTTATATTCATTTTTTAAATTATTATATTCGTGCTTGATTCATATAATAGCCAAGCCTAAATTGAACTTGAGTGTAACTAGTTTACTAAATAATTAAACTTTTTCACGAGTGGAGTCATCATAAATAGCTCGATTCGATTACAATCTTATCTAATCCCAAAATTCTCAACAGAGGAGTACAAAATATTCAAACGTTTGTGTCCTTTGCAACTTGGCATTTCTCAATCTGTCCTTATTAAATAAAAATTATAGATAAGTTTTTTTCCTCACATTGAGTCCTTCGTAAACAACTTGATTCATTATATTACTAACTAATCCAATAAATCTCAGTAAGGGATTACAGAATATTCAAACTATTGTGTCATTCGTTACTTGACATTTCTTAATCTATCCCTATTATTTAACTAATTTTTGAAAATGATTCCACCCTTTCAGTCTTTAGTCTACACAATAATTTATATCTACAAATTCTATTGGATGACATTTTATTAGCTAAGGATTGAAGTAAACACTCATGAGATAGCGGTTGAAGACTTGAAGATCATCTTTCTTATCAGGGACGGAACCAGGATTCAAACTTTGGGGGGCTAAAGTTTTTTGTTCAAGAATTTTAAAAAGTTGGAATATTAATACTAGAGGTTGACAACGATGCATTATTAGCATTAATTTTTTTAATTTTTTTTTTGTATTTTTTCTTTAAAAAAAATCAATAGTAGATAATTATAATCAAGAGTTCTATAAGTCAATTGGCATGTCTTGATATTTTCAAGGTTTGACTAAGGTTAGACCAATTCTTTATTCTATCTACATTATAATTTTTTTTAAAAAAATCTATTTATTCTTTTCACATAATTTTATACCTAATAACTTCATACTGCTATATATAAAAGATTCTTAAAAAAAAAAAATACAAAAACTATAGTTAAAAGTTCAAATCCATGTCTAGTATTACATTAATAAAACAACTAAAATAATGGTTAATCAACATCGTGCACTAATATTCAACGAAACAAAGGGTGAGACAATTATTGGTGTCTTTTTTAAGGAATTTTTTATTTATAATTACTTGTTTAAGGTTGAGGTAGCATAAAGATGTGAGATATTTTCCTGTAAAAATTTCCATTTTGAAAAAGTATAGTAAAAAAAAGAAAAGAAAAAAAGATCTAATAAATAATCCCATGATAATGCACAGTAACTTTGAGTTTTCAACTATGTAAATAATAAAAATTTCCTCATTACTACATTAATTTAGCTAAGGCACAAAGTTTATTACCAACAGACTAATCACACACATGCTCTGGTGACAGTTTAGGTAAGGCACAAAACAATAGATTGTTGTTTCATATGAGTATTACATTTATGCATACACGCCAAGTGTGTCTCAAAGTTAATAAAACATTAAAAATTAATAAAATTCTATCATTCAAATAAAATAAAATTTTTCCACGGGTTGTGTTAAAGAGCAGCAGCTCTTTAAAAAAATAAAAAATTTTCACGGGTTGAGTTAAAGACTCCAATTGATCCAAGTTGTCGGTGAAACTAATTGGTGTGTGGATGGAGTGATTAGCAGCATAGGAGTTGTCTCTATGACTATGGAATGAAGTCATTTGAGAGGGACAAAGAGCTCTCAAATGAGAGGTAAAAATTGGGTAAAAATTATTGGGTTTTTGTGATTTGTTTTGCTAGGATTTATAATTAATTTCTTATAATTTTTTTTTTTTTTTACTTAGACTATGTCCAAAGATTTTTTTTTTTTTGGTTATCTAAATATGTGAATTGTTTTGTAGATTTTTCTTGTTGTCCGGATTTGTAAATTGTCCAAATGTTTAGCTAATGTTTTTCTTAATATTCTTGGGACAACCAAACAAGGGATGATTTGATAATTTTTTTTTTCATTTTTGGTTTCGTGGGTTAGCTTGTAAATTGTTTGGGAGAGGGGGGCCAAGTATATTAATTTTAGAGCCAAAAGTAAATTTTTTGAAACAGGGACGGAACTACCTAGGCGGTGTTCAAACCTCAAATTTCTTGTTTGATGATGAGAGACTTTAGTAGTTGAGTTAAATAGAACTCACTAATATTTGTTTTTAAATATAGCAGTGATGTGCAATGGTACTTGACTTGCAGATACATATAGATTTCTTTTGGTGATGTCATATAGGCATTATTTTGTTAGTAACTACAATTTACAATCTTTCCATTGAACCATTGAGTTTTTTGTTGTTGCTGTTGTTGAGAAACTTGAACAATTGAGTGTAAGGGAAAATTCTTGTATAAGACGGTCTCATGAGACCTATCTCAATGTGTGTGGGACCCATATGTCATTGAGACATAGGTCTCATGAGACTATTTCATATAATACTTACTCAAGTCTAAGAGGTAACGTATGGTATGTTAATATTGTCAAGAAGAAATACTTAATTATATTATTGGAAATAATAGATCTTTTAATATGGTATCTAGTCTTGTTCATACGCTTGGTTAAAAATTTTGAATAAAATAAATTTTGAATTTCAAAATTTTTTTTTTATAGAATATCTTACTTATACAATTATATTTACATTTGTTATGAAACTCAATTATCACAAAACTTGAATATTTTTAAAGATAACATCATTGTCTATTTTAAATCAATACATATATACTAAATAAATAAATAAATAAAAACCATGACAAAGAAAGTATTTCGCATGTCGATTTTCAGATAGTTGTTGAGCTTGTGATTAGTAGGGTTTAGAGATGGGCAACGTCTTAGTTTGAAATGAAACAAATGTTAGGTAAATCAAAATTATGATGGAGAGGGATAATGTCACCGTACAAGAAATGTAAAATGTCAACTTTTCAGTTTGACATTTTACATTTACAGATAAGGGGTTAAAATTAGATATCCCTATTACATTTGTCATCTATGAACAATATATTAAGGTTTTTCTTTAATTTTTACTTTTGTTATGTTTTTCTCAAAGAAAATAAAGTGCATTATATATAAAGAAAACGTTTTTGCAACTAGTTTGAAAATATTTATGAGTCTCAAACAAAGTCTTCAACATAGGCTAGATGCACTGTCTGAAAATATGCACGTGTGTCTTAATGAATCATTATAAGTTCACCATTGAATATAATCAAAATTGAATAACTACTCTTTAGAAATAATTATTTAGTTGTATTTTTATTACAAGTAATAGCTATTCATTCAAAATGTATATTCTTCAAAATTATAAAAAAAATAACTATTCCTTACCAAAAGGGTCTTAATAGTCATTCATCAAGCTATGTAATAGCTTAAAAAAATAATAAAATAAAAGGTCTGATGCACTATAGCTTCTCTCCAGCCTCTCTCTCTCTCTCTCTCTCTCTCTCACATGTGAACAACATATTCATGGCTATTGTTCTCTTTGCTAGTTTTTCAGGGCTTCAAATTTTATTTTATCCATATAGTTCTATTGAATTCAATTTTTTTGTTCATATTGTTATGCTTCCACAACTTTAACAATGTTAAAGCTTCAACATCAAGCTCAACAAATCAAAATTTTACAACAAATATAGTTAGAATAACCTATTCGGTTTGTATTAGGCTTAACAACTTGTAGTACCCCTACCCTTATTGAGACACTATTCATTAACAAATCAGTTATAATTAATTTTATATTCATTTCTCTCTTTGGCAACCTCTCTCACCAAGTCACTAGTCCACCAGAAATTCCCTCTACCCTTACTGTACTCCAGCTTAATTAGTAGTTTCCACCACTAGCTTGCCCAGAATTGAATCCTAAGATTTGAACTTAGCCAATAAAAATCTATATGATAGCACCCAATTTTTCTAGCTCAGCAGCTCTCTCGCAGCAGTACAACAAAGCTTTGTTATGTTGAACTCAAGTATTGAATTATATTGCAAGATAATAAGGGTTTGTTTGGATACCGTTTATTACTGAAAACTGAAAACTAAAAATATTGTAACAAAATAATTTTTAAATGTGTGAATAGTACTATGAGACCCTATTTTATTTTATTTTTTCTGAATTCCGTACTTCCGGGTCCAGTGAACAATGCATGGGACCCACCATTTTTTAGCAAAACATAGAAATGCACGTTCAATGTGCGTTCCAAACGCACACTAAGATTACTCTGAAGCTAGCCAGCAGGCAACAGCTTATGTCAAGCTTTAAACTTTTGTTATGATATTCTGAGCTCAAAAGAAACCTTGACACCCTATATCTTGGAGATGGGATATCCTCCTTAGTTAAAGGGAAATGGAGATTGTGGTGGGCCTTTTTGTGATTTTGGGCTGGACTATCTCCTGCTGGATTGTGGTCCAAATATTTTGGATAGGAAAGTTGGGATTGGTCCAATTGTAACCCACCTTGAACCGGCTTGTGTGCAAACTATGCCCTGTTTGCTGAAACTTTAATCACGTGCCCATGGTAGATGCAGTCGCTATAGAAGAGTCACGACAGACAAATGTGATAAAACAATGATGAAAGAAATAAGTTATTGTTAAGGCAAGACAAGCGAGAAATCCTTAGTCAAAATAGGAAAAAGAAAACACATTCTAGGTGAGGTTACAAAGGCGAGATGAGAAGTAATAACAATAAGTGAGAAAATCAAAGAATGATAGATCAATTTGCCACATTTGATTGTGTTACGGGGCTAAGACCAAGGAGGAAACCACTTCCTCAACGTGGGTAACTTCACAGGATGATCCTGCCATGGAAATTACCCACTCTAAGGGAATGAGCCTGAATGGCTTGCGCCCAAATGAGTCATTTTTTCCCTAACAGAGGGTAGGCTTTTAGAGGGAGAGAAAAGATTAGCCTATTGGTGCATGCCTGCCATTCTACACTCTCTGTTTTTTCTTCCTGATTCTCTATTTCTTCTTTATTTTCTTGTTATTTTTTATTCTTTATCTCGTCTTTTCTTTTCTTAGTGCTTACTCATCTAGTAATGTTGTGATTCTCTCTTAGTGGTTACTATTGCTATCATGATGATACTACTGTGCACGGCAAAGGTCCTTTATATATTGCCTGCCGTGATTGATTTTTACCATTTTAACCTTTAACTACCTTTGTCTGGTCTAGGTGTCCTTGCTGACCACCACTGGTTTGTCAGTTGTTCAACCATCACCACTTACTTGTGCTAGCTACGCCACTCCCCATCACCAGACAAAGAAGATTCTTTTGTTTGCTTGCTTACCGTGGCATTCTTATCCACCAGTGTGGGTGTTCTCTCTCTACCCCTCATGACATGCATCTAGTGGTTCCAACTATTATTACTTCTTTTGGGTGATAAGTCATCCTAGCAAGACATTACCCCTAAAAGAATCTGATCAGGAACCCCAGAATAGACTTTCCCTTCTCCCCACCGCCAAACCATACCCTCTCTTACCTCTGACCCATGACCCACCATTCTTGTATTGGCTGGGTACAGGCTGGTGGTGTTTGAGCTTTGCGCGTGTTCCACTTCTTTGTACATCCAAAGCTTGTCCGCTGCTCATGCATTTGCCATAGTCTAAATGCTCGTCTGTACATTCTGCCACTCATCCTTAACCTCTTATGGCATGAACTATTTTTTGATTTCCCATTCTTTATAGCCTACTCCTTTTAGGGGCTGGGCTTTACTTTATTGTGGGCTTTTCTTCCTTCAGCATACTCTTTTGCTCCTTCTGTAGTCTTGCTACCATTCCTGCCGTACCACTTTGTCATTCCTACTGTGATGTTATTTGACCCGTGCTTGTTGGGCCTTTTTCATTGGATTTATACTCATGTTACTTTGGGCTTTCTTGTCCCATTACATTGCTTGTGGGCTCTTTTGTCCCATTTTCCCCTCGGGCATCCTCGACCCATTTGCTTTCCTTGGGCATTCGCCCATTTTCTAATTCTACATTCCTATGAGCTTTTACTAACTCTCTTGGACTTTCCTAACCCAATTACCATATCCTTCATCTTTGAGGCTCATGGGTTTTCCATCAATCCCTTACTTTCTTACTTCATTACTTCGGGCATGCTGTGACCCATTCTCACTTTTTTACATCACATAATACTCATGGGTTTACTATTTCTTTCTCTGGGCTCCTTTTAGGTCCATTTACTTATTTTATGGCCCTATAATCTATTGTTCATGCCATTCGGATTTAATGATTCTTCTAACCATCCCCTAACTCTTCTCTGTCCATATTGTTGGGCTTCCTCCTACTATTGGGCCTCAAAATGAGCATCAACAGAGATCATATCTATTTCATGGTCAAGATTATTTATTTATTTATTTATTTTTGGAATTAAAAACCTTGTACTTCAAGTGGTTGGCACCTAGAGTTTTCAAGGGAGACTTACTAGAGTTCAAATCTCTCTATCTCTCTCTCTTTTTCTTGGTATCAAAAAAAAAAAAAAAAAACTCTCTTTTTCCATTGTAATTATTAAATTATATATATGAAAAAAGTTTTAGCTATTTGAAATTATTATTTATTATTATAATTATAATTTGGAGTTAGAATTTCACTCCCTCTTTCTCGCGCCTTGCGTGTGTGTTTCTTTCTCAAAAAATAAAATAAAATAAACCCTAAACTTTAAAAAGTCGTTCTCTGTACACGAGTGACTATCATTTGTTGAAAAATTGACTAAATTACATAATTAAAAAAAAAAAAAAAAACCTACAGGTATTATATATATAAGGAAGCACGTGTGGAACTTGAGGGCCATGTGAGAGAAAAAAGATCATAAAAGCAGGAGAAAATTCATAAGTTGTTGCGATCATCATAAGAAGAATTATGTCGCTGTACATATATATCTTGGTGCGATATTCCACTTTGACTGTAATTAAATAAAAAATGGTCTCATGTCATGTGGGAAATACCAGGCAAATAGATGGAGATGGAGGAACTACATGCATTATATATAATTGTATATATGATAAATGTTTTACGAGCATAGCAAGAATTCCACGTATATGCAAAATAACCAAACCATTGAAATGGGGAGGCATCTCACAATATTAGTGAGGCAGACCGAACTAGCTAAGATTAAATTTATAAAGTCAAAAGTGCTTCCATGTCTCTCTCTCTCTCTCTTGCATGGGGAAAAAAACATCATTATTATACAATGACTTTAACGATAAATATCTATTTTTAAAGTCTACCTTCCACTTTCAATCTTTAAGCAATGTGTCATATTTGGTGGCAAAATGCCACACTGAAAAGGGCTTTACATTAATAATTAATTCCTTCCCCTGTGCTTTTCCATGGTTCCTGTTCACTTGTATTTTTTTGGAATCAAAGGTGATAAGTTCTAGTTCACATTTTGTATTCTAATTTTGTCAATCTTTCTCTTAATTAAATTTGCAATGCCTACCCGGCTATATATCTTAGTTAAGTAATCATTTCCAGAGTTCAGATTTTCAAACCATATAGAATTCCCAATGGCATTAGACCAACATTATTGGCAGTTCTATCTAGAGCTCCAAAGTGGCAACAGAGAAAATCTCAATTGGTTAGATTGCTGTAATAGTACTTGGCTGAAAAGTCCAAAATACCTAATTCGTTTGGTCAATTTCTTCTTTAATTTACCTTCAAAAGTAGGCCCTATAATTTAAGAGCCAAGTTTGTGGGATCTCCACACTTTTCCACAATGCCTTTTCTTCATAAAAATGATTTCAATAATTCAATTGGATGTTCAAACTTCAAAGCACATGGAAAAGCACCATGGCCCCAGGTTTTATAAGAATTCCACTTTTCTCTCAAAAATTGAATGCAGCTGGATATATATATATACATATATATATATATATATATATATATATATATATATATATATATATATATATATATATATACGGATGGTGTGTCTTTAATTCTAGTCTATGTATTGTCCTGATAACATGAACATCTGAATCTGAGTTATAACTGATGCATGCATGTATATGCGGTACATGTCTATGAATTTTTTCTAGAATGTTCCTTAAGAAGTATAAATTATACAATTTAATAAAAAGAGAAATTCATATATTGACAATAACAACAATAAAAAAACACGCAAATACATAAAGTTTATAATTATCTTCTATGAGTTTTCATATTTTGAAATTGTTGCATGATAGTCTCATAATCAATGTTACAAGCTATATCTTTTTCAACGTACACAACCAAGTAATCATTCATCCACTGAATGTAAAATAAATTATGGAGCAAAATTTAATTTTATTGACATAAAAAAAATTGAGGGTGTTCCCAAATTTTTTTTGAAGGGTAGACAAATAAATTTTTTTAAATTATTATATATATATATATAAAAATTCAGGTCCACCCTGCCTTAAGGTGGCACCGCCCCCTACTTGTGGAAAGTTGCAAAAGTACGTAGGAAAACATTTTCTTCAGCACAGATTCTTTGGAAAGAATAATACTCTTTGTTGTAATGTTCACACACTTTTTTATTAATTACTTGCTACTGGAGGATATTTTTAATTTGGATAAAAACAATTAGTCATCATTTTTAAATCTTGTCACATTTCTTGCGTGTAGAAGAAACTACTTACAATTTAATCGTTTGTTTTAAGTCTAAACTTTCAGTTAAGGAACCAATTTGAATCTATTATTCCATTTCCTGATGATCCCTCACCTATAGGCTATATGGCTGAAGAAAACGCTCATTGTCGTTGTTGATTGGATTGTCAAAAAAAGTACCCCTTTCTCCCTCTCTCTCCAATAATTGTCGTTTGGAAGACTAGATCTGATACATGTATTATCTTTCTCATCACATATAGTTAGCCTCCTATGAATTAAGATGTATACATTGGATGCATGAGATACATTTTCCTTTCTCTTTCTTTCAATTCGCCTTCTAAGTTTCAATGAGATAGATAATCCCAACCCAAAAATGGAAATCAAAATAAAAAATTTTAATTGCAACCAATGATTTTCAGAACTTTGCTAGAGGTATAGTTTGGAATGAGCCTTTGATAGCTTCACCAGGTCATTACATTTTTTGGCTGAATTTTTTTCCTATAAATAAGCCAAAACAAAGGAAAAATAAACTAGTATAGTGAGAATCATTAAATGCATGCTAAATGAATTTTCTTGTTTGAAGGTATTTATGTAAAAGCTACTGTAGGAATCATCTAACAAAAATAATGACATGCGCATACAACTGGTTTGTAGCTGCCAATATAGATATTGATGAGCTTCAATGTCATTCATAGAAGAAGAACAGAACAGAGACTAAGACTACTGGCAGATTGTCTTTGTTAAAACAAAAGGAAGAGCTGGAGTTTATTGCTGTTTTTGCTGCTGTACGAGCAGCTGAGTTGCAAATTCTCCTAACCCAAACAAAACAAAACTACTCGAGTTTGTAGACAGCGAGTTTGTGTTTGATTTAGGACAGATCAAGAGGAGGAGAAATTCATTAAACGGAGGACTATACAATACAATGGTTATTTCTCTCTTTCATAATCCTAACTCATGTTACCAGTGGCGGTGCATTACCTTTAATTATATAGTAATTTAAAATTTTATATTTATTTACCTCTAAAAAATTTGTTGGGACCACCCTAAAATTTTTTATCCCAATAAAATTAAATTTTGATTTATAATTTGAGCAACTTAACAATACATTAGAGTCTTTCAAGTAAAAATGAAAAACTAAAAAAAAAAAAAAAAAATTGAACTAAAATCTGAAAAAAAAATATATAATAAAACTACTATATGTTGGGCAGTGGCTTGATTTCTTTGACTAAACACATTGCCCAATACAACACAATTTTCAACATTTTATTATTTTTTATTACAATATTATTTTTTCTCATCAGACATATATTACTTCTCATTTTTAATTATTTTTTCTTGTTTATTCTTAACCATACACGTCTTCTATCTCCTCGATTTTTACACTTCATACTTTTAAATTTTATCACATCTTCATTTACACTTTTATATCTACGTTTTGCCTTCCTCCTTATTCTAACTTCTGTGTCTTCTACTAGTACCAGTGTGACAGTATCTCTTCTCAAGTTGAGTCTCAAATTTCTCAATATGAATTTTTTTTAGCTGTACAGGTACCTTTGTTCATCTCTTTTCTTTTCATTTTTTTTTTTTCCTTTTAAGGTTTTTTGGTTTACAGAATGCAAATTTGTTTTGGTTTTAAGAACAATTTTTTTTTTTTTTTAAGCATAAATTTCATGCAGGCCGAATCTTGAATTTCGGCCAGTATTTACTGAAACACCTGAAATAGATTGGAATGATCCAAAAAATTTTCCGAAGTGGAATAGGGTGGGTTACTGTTTCAGTTTGTTTATCGGCATTGTATTTTCTAGCCGTTACGGCTGGAACGGAATGGAATTAATAACATTGAATCAAACCTAATTACCTAAAGGCTAAAAAGAAATAAGCTGGTGTAATTTATGCTTCCTAAAGAACACTCTGAATAAAATTCCCAGAGCTGCCACTGCATATTACATTAACAATTACGGATTATAACATAACCCAATGACAAGTTCTTTACAACGTTATAACACTGCTATCTTAAGTGATAACCAATCAAGTCTTGGTTGTTGCAAAAACCAGTATATTTAGTACGTCCCATCATAGCTCCATTTTTTTACATTAATAATTCAATAATTACAATAATATGAGAGAGTGATTTGAATCCCAATTATCTTAAAAAAACAGAGATCATGCCATGCCACTGCGGTACAAGACTTTTGACTATCTCTCACTATAGTTGATAGCCCCAAATATCTCTCATATTCATTTTCATTGGTGGTTTGCATTGCAGATATGATTGAAACTTGACCTGGGTCATGTTTTTGCTAAATAATTTTGGAATGAACCTCTATTAAGATAAATTGGTCTATACTTCATAAAAAATAAATTTGGAGGGTCATGTACATTATATGGAAAGGTATAGGGCACCCATGCATGCTTGAAATTTTATCGGACTCTATTAAGTGAGTAAGATCAATTTAATAATAAAATAATTATTTTATGGGCAAGTCATTTAGAATTTATTCATAACTAATAAAAAAAGTAATATTTTTATTTTTTTTCCCTTGTTGGAAAAAAGAAAAAGAAAAAGAAATGGTGAAATAATAATAAGGGCGATAAATAAAGTTAAAGAGTCATTATTCATTTTTTTTTTGAGGAAAAATTTTGCCGACAAACTTTTTTGATAATCAATAACTACATCTTCACTCAATATATCTTTGTCAAATGTGAATTTTGACAAATCTATCATTGCTTGTTTAGTGATTTTCAGAGAGAAGAAGAAGAAGAGTGGTTGTTGAAGCAGAGCTGGGGAGACCACACTTGCCCTATGCCCCAACACTCTATTTTAGGAGGATGGAATAGAATGGAAATTAATAAGGTGCAATGTGGACGATTGGGAGAGATAGTAATTTAAATTTTTGGCTGGATTGTTCAAGGGCCTTTGCGCAATCTGATTCAAGGTCCTTTAACCCGAGAGGCCATTCATCTTAGAGTTAGAGATGTGTTGACAGATGCAGGGTGGCAATGGGGTTTGATTCCTTTTGAGTTTCCCTATGTTTTGAAGTCTTTGATCCAGGCTGTTCCTTTTGCAACTATGAGTAGGGGAAGTGATAAGTTGGCTTGGGCAGGCAATCCGAGGGGCTCTTTTGATCTAAAAAGTGCTTACTCTATGTCTTTGGTGGATGAGAATAATCCTCGGCTCAAATTGGGGTGGGTTTGGAAGCTAGAAACTCTTCCTAGAATCAAATCCTTCATATGGCGTTGTGCCCATAACAGTGTAGGGGTGAAAGGGTGTTTGGTGAGAAGGGGTATGGGGGAAGATGATAGTTGTCCCATTTGTCAAGTGGAATCCGAATCTATTTTGCATGCTCTTAGGGACTGTGCAAGGGTTAAGGATGTGTGGATTCAGCTGGGGGTTGGGTGGCAAAACCGTGAGTTTTGGAATGATGATTTGCAGGATTGGTTGAGCTCCAATGGGAAGGATAGCAGCAGCCGTGGGGGTCTTCAATGGAGGATTTTATTTCCTATTGCTGTGTGGAGCATCTGGAAGTGTAGAAATCAATGTGTTTTCAACGGGAAAAGCTATAATCCGAGACTTGCTGCTTGCATTCGTGATCAAGCCGTTGAGTTTCTTTGTTATGTCGCTCCTCCTAGACAAGTTGTGTGTAATGTGATTAAGAGGATTCGTTGGGAGAGGCCTCCAATTGGTTGGAAGAAACTTAACACTGATGGCTCTAGTTTGGGAAGCAATGGTCAAGCTGGTTGTGGTGGCACCGTGAGAGATGAGCATGGGAGGTGGCTAGCTGGGTTTTCTAAGTCTATCGGTTCAGCAAGTGCTTTTGTAGCTGAACTGTGGGGTCTTCGAGATGGTTTAGTTCTGTGCAGCAACCTTAATATCCAATGCCTTTTAGTTGAAGTCGATTCCAGTGCTCTTGTTCTTGCTTTGCTTAATCCCGAGTATGTTAACTTGGTTGTTTCCCCTTTATTGGATGATTGCAGACACCTTTTGAGTTGTTTCCTTCAAGTCCAGATTAAACATTGTTTCCGGCAAGCAAATCGTTGTGCTGACGTTATGGCTAGAATGGGTTCAGCCCATTGTTTAGATGTTTCTGTTTTTTATAGTCCGCCTGTGGACGTTTTGGAAGCCTTTGAGGCTGATTTGAATGGTTTGTTTTTTGACAGGTCTTGTCCTGTTCTTGCTGTAGCTCCTTAGTTTTGTTTTAATGAATCGTCTTTTTACCAAAAAAAAAAAAATTTGTCTACTTCCATAGACCCTATGCAATTGTGGGTTCGTGTGCATTAGTTGAAAGCCCACACAACCCACTAGGCCCAGCCTAAAATTCACCAGATTGAGGCCCAGCCTAAAATTCACCATTAAGACAGTCCATTGACCCGGAACCAAATACACACTTTGGTAACCCGATCCATCATCTCTCTCTTTTCTGTAGGGTTTTAGTTTTACAGAGATTTTCAAAAACCCTTTACAGCTCTCTACTCAATTCGCTTCCTATGTCGCGTTTGGTTTCTGGGAAAATTAAATTTTCCTGGAAATGTTATGGAGATTTTATAGGTGGAGTTTGCTACACTCAACCCCAAATCGCCTCTTCATCACTTCAGTTCTGCCACTTCGTTTTCTCTCCCCCGCAACGGTATGTGTAACTAACCCAACTACCCAGAGTAAAAAATTCCGGGAAAATCAATACTTTCCCGAGAAAAACAATCCCTTTATCACTCTCACTCATCAGATTGTACATTCCACCTTACTGAGCTGCACTTCTGATTTGATTGCATTGAGCTTCTTTTTATGGTGTGCTAAGCAACCCAACTACTTTCATAATACGACTGCGTTTGAACACATGGTTGGTGTGGTTAATCGCCTTATGCAGCGGTATGAAACTGTTGGAGGGGTTGTTAGGGGATTAGAGAGTATTGGGTGTGTTACAAAGGCGCAAACTTTTTTGCTTTTGTTAAGGATTTATTGGCGTGGGGGAATGTATGACATGGTTTTTGAGGCTTTTGAGCAAATGGGTTGCTTTGGTTTTAAGCCTAACACTTTTGCGCGTAACGTAATTATGGATGTATTGTTCAAGATTGGGCGTGTCGATGTAGCCATTAAGGTTTTGAAGGAGACCCAGTTGCCTAACTTTTTGACATTTAATATTGCATTGTGTAATTTGTGTAAGTTGAATGATTTGGTTCGCGTTCAGGAGGTTTTTACAATGATGTTGGGAATGGGGTATTATCCGAATGTTGAGACATTTGAGATGGTGTTGAATTGTTTTTGCAAGTTGAGTAAGCTAGTGGAGGCATATCAAGTGTTGGGTCGAATGGTTACTTTGGGCATTCCAATATCTGTGAATGTTTGGAGTATACTCATTGATGGGTTTTGCCGGTTGCATAGAATTGATATTGCATGTAGTTTGCTGGAGAAGATGGGTAGGACTGGTTGTTCTCCTAATGTTGTAACATATACTACTTTAATAAAGGGACTTATGGAATCAAGAATGGTTGATGATGCATTCCATGTTTTAAATATCATGAAATCCAAAGGGTATGCCCCTGACTTGGTTCTTTGTAATGTATTAATAGATTGTTTCTCCAAGATTGGAAGGTATGATGATGCGCTTGATGTTTTTGTAAATTTTGGAAATAAAAAATTGGCACCTGATTCCTATACATTCTGTTCTTTGTTATCTACCATATGTTTGTCTAAGAAGTTTTCTCTCTTACCCAAGTTAGTCCATGGACTTGCTATGGAAGCAGACTTAGTAGTTGGTAATGCGCTTCTAAGTTATTTTTGTAAAGCAGGGTTTCCAAATCTTGCTGTTGAGTTATATAATGATATGCTTGATAGAGGTTTTACACCAGATAAATATAGTTTTGTTGGATTACTAAGTGGACTATGTGGAGCCAGAAGAATTGATGAAGCAATCAATGTTTACCATGGGCTCATTGTGAATTATCCTGGTCTGGATGCTTACATCCATACTGTAATTACAGATGGACTTATAAAGGCTGGTGAACTTTATAAAGCCATTAGAGTATTTAGGAAAGCAGTTGTAGAGAAGTATCCACTTGATGCTGTATCATACACAGTTGCTATCCATGGACTTCTTAAGAGTGGTAGAACTGGAGAGGCTTGCACCATGTATAACCAGATGAAGGAGGACAGTATAACTCCCAATGCACGTACATATAATGTAATACTCTATATTTCTTGTAGAGAAAGAGATCTTAAAATGGTGATACAGTTGCTACAAGAGATGATTGATGCAAGGGTAGAACTGAGCTGCAATAATTACTTTAGGCTATGTAATTTTCTTTGTAGATCACACAATTCTAATTCAGCTGTTAATCTCTTAATTCAGATGAGAGATCTTGGGTTGATACCAGCTAAGGCAATCTGTACGCCTTTGTCTGAAGAACATGTCCCAGGTCTGAAAGTAGATGGTGAGAGCTTATTTCTGTTAAAAGGTTATATGGAAAATGATCCATTTGTGGGCACATCTGGCTCTGAGGACCTTTCTGACATGGCTGCTTCAGTGGGTTGAGATTGAACTGATGGTACAGGTTCTTTTCCCTATAATTCAGAGATTCATCTGTATTTTTGTAAGGTATCCTGAAGGTAATATTTTTATCTATTGAGGAGAGCAGGCTATGCCACTAAGCTACATATCTCTTGGCAGGCATCTTGAAGGTAATATTGTTATCTATGATCTCCATTATGACTACTTGCTTATATTAATTTTTATTTGGTCTTCTGGATTTTTTCTTGTGATATTATGTTGTCAATTCAGGATTTTTGATGGCTTATATTTTTAAACCTTGGTCACATTGCTTGTTCAACTCAGTTAATACCAAACTATAAAAGCTTAAACTGCATCAGTTGAGATGTAAATTGTATAAAACATATCTACTGTATTTGTTCTCTCTGAATGGAAGGCTGTTTCTCAATCCTAAGACCTCTAATCTAGCACTATAATTTTGGTTATCAACTTTATTTAATTACCTTTTGTTTTTGTTTTTTTTGAGGATGAGCTAACAGAGAGAACCATATATGCACTGTATACTATAGCTTACACAAAAGGTTAAATTGTTAGGGAAATGGTTTTGGGATAAGAAGTGTGGCATTGTTTAATCAAGCTTTATTAGGGAAATGGTTGTGGCGTTACGGGCATGAAGTTACCCATCTTTGGCGCAGAGTTATCTCCACAAAATATGGTGAGGGTCAAGGGGGGTGGTGTACGAAAGTGTGCAGGAGGACTCATGGATGTGGCCTTTGGAGAAGCATTCATGAAGGGTGGGAGAGTTTCTCTAAGCATCTGACTTTTGTAGCGGGTGAAGGCACCCGTATCCGTTTCTGGCATGATATGTGGATTGGGGACAACACCCTAAAAGATCTCTATCCTGAGCTCTATGTGTGTTCAGCTGCCAAAGAGGCTTACATCTCTGAGGTTTTGTGGATTTCGGAAGGAGATACTTCTAGAGTGTGGGACTTAAGGTTTTATAGAGCTTTTGAAAATTGGGAACTAATCGCATCTTATTCTCTACTTCAGTTTATCCAACCTTGTATTCCTCGAGGTGATAGGAGGGATACCCTTTGTTGGCGGCTCAAAGGTGATGGGAAGTTTGACACCCGATCTTTTTACCTAGCATTTTAGGGTTCTCCAAATTTTTTATTCCCTTGGAAGGGTGTTTGGAAACCAAAGATTCCTAAGCGAGTGGCTTTCTTCTTGTGGACAGCTGCTCACGATCGGATTCTCACGTTGGATAATCTCATGCTTAAGGGTCGCCCTTTGGTTAATAGGTGTTGTATGTGTTGTTGTGATGGGGAGTCAGTAGCCCATCTTCTTCTTCATTGTCCTGTTACACACACTTTATGGACCTTCATGATTCAGGCTTTTGGTATTCATTGGGTTATGCCAGGATTGGTGGCGGGATTGTTATCTTGTTGGTATCAGTGGCTTGGGAAGCATAGCTCGAATATTTGGAATTTGATTCCAGGGTGCTTAATGTGGATAGTCTGGTTAGAACGAAATTGTCGCTCCTTTGAGAACAAGGAGAAGACGTTGGATGAGTTAAGGGTTTTATGCCAGCATAGTCTTTATGAGTGGTCTCGTTGTTGGAGCTTTACTGATTCTTCGTCTCTTTCAGAGTTTATGTTTTCCCTTAGATTATCTTTCTGATCTCTCTCTCTATTGTTTTGTTGTTTGTTTTATTTGTTTCTTGTTGTTCATCATCATGAACAACTCGTACTTGTCTTCTTTTTTTCTCATTAATAATAGTTCTCATATTACCTATCAAAAAAAACCTTTATGGGATCTTCCATTGAATATTGATCAAAAAGTTTTCTTTTAGAATACAAATAACAGCAACTAATTTTCAATAACATCTTCTTTTTTTGCTTAGAAAATTTATGAAAATATGTGCTATAAGCTGATATGCATGAATTCTAGAATTTAAAACATGCTCTTATAAATATTTTACATGTGGTTAGCAATTGTAATTGTATAGATTTATTTATTTTCATTTTATTTATTTGTTGCAGATTGATGCTAATATTGAAGGATGAGATTGCAAGGATGGTTGAGCTTTTTACAGGACATATCCTTTAAACACTGACTTGATGGAGATGGTAGAAGTATCTGAACAAAGGTACTTGTACATGTATATATTGTCTTTATTTGGAGGTGGTATAAGTACCTCAATTCCTGCAGAGCTTATGATACATTCATTCCCTTCTATTTGAATCAGGTTTTGTGTTGTAACGCTCCAGTTATGATGTAGGAAGAGGCTCCTCAAGTTCTGCCTAGTTTGATTTAAATAATTGAAGGATGGTTCTCAGTTGAGAAAGGTCTAGATTTGCTTTACTTAAAGGGAAGGGAAACCAATTAAAAAAAAAAAAAGGAAACGAAAATGGAGGAGAAAATCATTTGTTTACTATCCCTTCTTTAATGTAAGAAGAGAAGCTTGCATTGCATCATGTCAGTTAATAAGTATTTTAAAGGGAAACAGTGTTGTTAATGTAGTGAATGTAGTCTGCTAAGCCCTTTTGATGTTCCTGTTAATCAAGTGTCGATAATGAACGTCCCTCTGTTTCATCGTCTTGACACTGAACTTTACTGTTCAGTTATGCAGTAAAACTGTTGTTCTTTGTTTATTCAGATTAGCATCTAGCATCTGCTGAGAACCCTTTATACTTGACAAATTTGCTCCACCAGGGAAAAAAATAATGACATGAGAACCATTATAGTAGCAAGTGATTACATGAGATATCATTGGTAAACAACAATTCAGCATTTTAAGACAGGAATGAAAAAGGATGAGAATTGTGCAAGAGTTGGGTGCCTTCTTTTTTTTTTTTAATGCCTATAGTTTTTGAGTGAGGTTAAACTTTTGGAAAACTAAGTTTAAAATGCATAAGCGATTTAATTTCATATCATTTACTTGTTATTAATTTTATAATATTGTATATTGTTGTGTTTTAGAACATTTAATTTAACAGTTCTTATATCATTCTTCTTGGAGTTGTGGATCCTTTCAGTTCATGGAATTTGGAGATATACCTAAGATTTTCATGTGGTAATCTTAGATTACCATCTCTGTTTAAAACTTTTTGCATGAGTGTTTTTTGGGCATTTGAAGGATGAGAATTGTGCAAGAGTTGGGTGCCTTCTTTTTTTTTAATGCCTATAGTTTTTGAGTGGGGTTAAACTTTTGGAAAACTAAGTTTAAAATGCATAAGCGATTTAATTTCATATCATTTACTTGTTATTAATTTTATAATATTGTATATTGTTGTGTTTTATAACATTTAATTTAACAGTTCTTATATCATTCTTCTTGGAGTTGTGGATCCTTTCAGTTCATGGAATTTGGAGATATACCTAAGATTTTCATGTGGTAATCTTAGATTACCGTCTCTGGTTAAAACTTTTTGCGTGAGTCTTTTTTAGGCATTTGAAGCATGTGGGCACCACATTAGCACATAACATGAGAAACTAATCACCACCACCAAAACAGGTGGTTTTCTTATTCCTAAACCCATAGGAATCTATTGAAAAATGCCAAAATTCCAATGTAGCCCACCCCAGTCAGCTTCTTCTTCAAGTTTCTGAGCAGATAGAGCAGTGCAGCATTACTGTTGGTGTCATGTTGTCTGATGTACTCCACCCCTACTGCCACTATTTTCTCACTGTCTTTGTATATGATACCCTCTCTCTCTCTCTCTCTCTCTCTCTGCTATTTGCTTTGATTTGTAGACTTGCTCAACAAGGACTGAAGTTCGCCATCATCATGTACAGCTACATGGAAATAGTACGGCTTCTTCATCCTTTGAATCACTTCAACTATTGTTCTTGATCACCAGCAATATTTTGATGACCTTTTATCCAGTTGCCTTTTTTTTTTTTCGCTGCATTAATTGTTTATTTTGAATGCTTGGAAATATGAAGAAATGGAACTTCATTCTCATTTCATTTTCTTGATGAAATTGGAAATATGAACTTTTGTTCTTTGTTATGCTCTTGTTTAATTCATGAATTATGACGAGGTGCTGACAACTATTAGTTTCTTGCTTTGTTTGGTTTCTATTTTTGTTTATATTCTCAATTTGTTGCTCTATCCGAAAAACTTTTTTTGGGTTTTAAATAAGTGTTAACTCTTTAAGTGTTTTTGGAGAATTGTCGATAATTTTAACTCCAATGGAGTATATAATTTCAATTGGAAATGAAAGATTTTCTGGTTCTTGTAGGCGTTTTGATTTGGTTGAATCTCTTCTTTAATGTTTTGGGGATGTGGTGGGGGTGGTCTAATTTCTTTGGTTCTAACTTTTATCAAAAGTTAAATATAGAGAACAAAAATGAGGATTCAGTTAGATAGCTATAGAGGGAGAGCTGGTCTCCAGGGTCCAGCCTGAGTGTAACTACGCAAACATTGTTATGTAGTATGGCAAGGAGTGGAGGATTGAATCTCTAATTGAGTGTCATTGGGGAAAATGTAATGTCAAAATATTTTGCAAATATTAAGAGAATGAAGAAGAGTTTTTGGTTGGATGTCTCTATGTTAAAGCATTGCAGAGTTGAAAACTCAGGTTGTAAAAATAAGTAACTTCTATCCTGTCATTTATACGGTTGAGGGTCTCATATGCTTGTTAGTCACATTTGGTCTATTGCTTTCTCTAGCTTGTCTATTCCTGATATCGATTCACCAGATTTCATCCCATACTAATTTTCACTAGTTCTTTGCTCTTACCACTCATGAGGCCAATATTGACTCTCATTGGTAGCAAGTTATGTTTGACGAACTTGATGCTTTGCATAAGAACTCGCACTTGGGACATGATCTTCATTTCTTCCTCTTTTTTTCTTTTTCTGTCTCTGTCAATTTGTTTTTAGCACTTTTAACAATAGATATTAAAAAAGAAAAAAGAAAAAAATGCATTTCCAACTTTTTCAATGAAAGAGGGGAATGGCAAAACATATCTCTTGGTTATTAGCAGAAAGAACATCAAAGACATCTTATTACAAATTCAAAGGAATAGTGTTACGAATTGCTCATGTATAGATGACAAATTATTGGAAATAAAATGTTTATCTTCAAATGAGATGAAGAGGGCCTAATAGAAATACATTGAACGTAACTGCAATACTAAAAAAGAATAATGAATTGCCATTGACTTGCAAGTCCTATATATTTTCTTCTTGCACTCATCCCGATATTATCTTCACACTTCAATCTTTAAGGATTTGGTTCATCTTCAAGCCAACAATGGCTCAGTTTTGCCTCCTCATCATGAAGTCCTCTCTTAAACTGCATCGACCAGGCCTGATCTTTGACATCCTCATTTGATGTAGAGTTATAATTAATCATTTTTCAGTCTTTCAGGTTGTGGTTCATCTTCACGCCAACCATGACTTGGTCCTGCCTCCTCATCATGAAGTTCTCTCTTAAACTTCATAGGCCAGGCCTGAGCTTTAACATCCTCATTTGATGTAGAGGCATAAGGAATCTTTATTCCATCAAGAACCTCATCATATAATAGGCTGACCCCTATCTTCTTAACAATGAATCCAGCCCCAAAATCTATGATAACGTCTACTTTATCACCACCCTCCAAATTGAACTCGCCTTTAGAAACATTGCCCAGCCACAGGTGATCTTCGGGGAAGATTACAACATCAGCTGTTATTTGCCTAGAGGTCTGACTAATATTCTTGGTATGATTGACAACTGAAATGCTAAGAAGATTTTGAGATACTATATTGTCATTGCTTGCACATGGTGAATAAACAGTGCATACCACAAACCCTGCAACATTAAGATCAATAATACGAGGCACTTCAAAACACACTGAGGGCCCTTCGTCCTTATACATGAAGCAATTAGGAATATCATCACCCGGGAGGAATATGCTAAACATGTTACCAACTCCACTCATAATGCATTCCTGTTCCATGAGGAGCATGACTTATAAAAACTATACTTGAAAAAAAAGAAAAAGAAAGATATTCATTCAGAAAAATGAAGGGGGATTGGGGTGGTGGGGGTATTGAGAGAGAGAGAGAGAGAGAGGAAACCTGTAGGATGCTTTGCTTGAAAGAACTTATCATATTGTTGCACCTTTCCATGTGAAGGATTCCAAAGTACTTCAACATTTTATCCAAACCTGGAATCTCAACTAACTTGTGGCAATTAGTAAGGAACAAAGTTTCCATGCTTGAGATCTTCGATACATTTGGCATTCTTTCCAAAGCTGTGCAGTTTCTTGCATGCAGACTATTCAAACTTGTAGGTAAATCTGGTATTGATTGAAGTTCTTTGCAATTATCCAAATATAGCCTACGAAGCCTTGGAAGACCACCGAGGCTTGATGGTAGGGCATGGATCCTATTGCCTTGTAGATCTAAAGATTGAAGAGCGCATAAACTTCCAAGACCTTTCGGAATTGTGTCATCTGATAGATCACAGTCACTGAGACATAATTCTTTTAGCGAGGACATGCCTTGTACTGAATCCAGCAATACATTGACAGACTTGGGAAATTTACTTGGTGATATAAAAGATGAAAAGTATGAAGACCATGTCTTAGGTTGTGATCCTTTGCACCCACGTAGAGAGAAATGTTTGAGGTTCTTCAGTCGGTTTATGGTAGATGGAACTGTTCTTATGGCAGTGTTGTCTATCCGAAGAGTAGTCAAGCATTCCATCTCCCCCAAGTCGTCAGCCAAATTGTCAATATTAGAACAATCGGAAAGAATGAGAGTTTCAAGAGACTTCAACTTATAGAGACTCCTCGGCAGACTTCTATGGTTTTTGCAACCTTTCAAATTTACCAAAACAAGTTTATCAAGATCTCCAATAGATTGGTGAACCTCAAACAAACTAGTACAATCTTTGAGTATTAATTTTTTAAGATTGGGGAGTCTTGAAAAGTCAGGGGTTCGGGTTAGATCATGTGAATGACTGAGATTTAGGACTTCCAACTTATTGAGCAACTGGTAAAGAGACAAAAAATAAGGAAATCACAATATTAGCACGTTGAAGATAAACAATTATGGCTTGATGGTTAGGGTTAAATTATACCTTGGGATCTTTCCAAACTTCTCTAAGATTGCTATATCGCAAGTCAATTGCAACTATCTTTCTTGGATAAAAGTTGTTTGGTATAAACTTTAGAGGGAATCCATGCCAACGGAGCCACCGTAACTCTTTGGAAAGATATTCATAATCCCCAGTGAGTTGTGCATAATCAAGTTGGAGTAATCTCAACCTCTCCATCTTTATAAATGTTTTTGTATTGAAATACACCTCACTTCTTGGCAATTTTAAAGCAAGTCCTTCAACTCCTTCCATTCCCTAATTAAAACAAGAACTGTGTAAGCAAATTGGTTACGTGGAAGTTGAGAGATTTAAAAAAAGAAACACAGACTTAGCAAAACATGCATGTACCACAGAACCTCGTACTATAGCAAGAAAAATGTCCCATTTTTCTAATCCCTTCATCAACATTTGCACCAAACCAATGTATTCTTATTGGCATCTATCACACTTTCTTAATAGAATAATGTAAACCATGCCAAGAAGCTCAAAAACAATAGAATGATGTTAGAAAAGTAAACAAGTGTCTCTATTGATTAGAAATGAAAGGGATTACACTCTCGTGGCATATCATTGTTATGAGGTCATGCATTTGTTTCCCTTGTTAACACATGTACATAAAAAAAGTTCTGTTTTACTATTAATCTTTTTCCTAGAGGAAGTTCTTACCTTACTTAGTGTCAGTATGTCAATTACCTCCTCTTGTAGCCATAATCTACTACGTTTACCAGGTTCCTTGGGGTAATTTTCACGAACAATTTCTCTTCCCATGTCTCTAAGCAAATCATGCATCATAAGCTTGTTTCTCTCATCAACCGTAAGAAGACATCGCTGAATGAGGACACTAATTCCAATTTCGGCAAAAAAATCACAGCCATCCAATATTTGTACAACATAGTTTGTCCATTCCGATAAAGAAACAGGATATATCAAGGAATGTATCCTTATATGTATCATCGCTTAGTGCATCAAAGCTTATTCTTAGTTTTTCTTGAACTTTATCATGGGGAATCCTTTTTAATTTCTCCAATGCACAGTTCCATTCTTGCATGCTCCTTTTGAACAAAAAAGAACCCAAAACTTCAAGAGCCAGTGGCAATCCTCCTGAATAAGCAACTACACTTTTTGAGATGTCCATATAACCTTCAGCTGGATATTTGTTTCTAAACGCATGCCAACTAAAGAGCTCAAGAGATTCATTGTCACCCATTTGTTTAGCTCTATATACTCCATCCACTTGAAGATTCTTTAGCAACTGCTCATCTCTGGTTGTTATAATAATTCTACTTCCCAAACCAAACCAGTCACGACTTCCAGCTATGGCATTCAATTGCTCCAATTGGTCTACATCATCGACTATAACAAGTACCCTTTTATGATGAAATCTTTCTCGTATCATAACAATTCCGCTATCAACACTACTTACCTCTATCTTTCTTGTCCTCAAGGTTTTAGAAAGAAGTTGTTTTTGTATATGAACCAGACCATGTTGCTTGGAAGTTTCCCTAACATTTCCAAGAAAGCTTCTACCTTCAAAATGAAGATAAAATTCGTTAAAAATGGCTTTAGCAATGGTTGTTTTTCCCGTTCCGCCCATTCCCAAAATTCCTACCATGCGAACATCATTAGCTCCAACACATAAAAGTGAAGTCATGTCTTTCATGCGAGCCTCTACTCCAACTGGGTAAAGTGTTACAAATAAGTATTTGTTGTCCAGTTGTGATAAAATTTTTTGAATGATATTCCGAATAAACTCGGCTTCATAGCTGGAAAATATTTTGAGCAGTTAGGAATAATAGTGAGTAATTAGGATTAATAATGATAATTAATTTATCCCCAACATAGCACAAGTGCCTATTCCTAACGTTGTTGAGTTGCAGATTTGCTTCTCAAAAACAAAAAGAGTCGTGGATTTTCTTTATCATAGCTTTTTCTTCGCTGGTAATACGTGAAGGTGCACTGACTATATGGTTGCTAAACCGTACTTGAGTTGCAGAATATCTATCAAAATCTTTAATGATTTGTTTCCTCAAAGAAAAATAAAAAATAAAAAATCTATAGTGATTTACTGACAATTCCTAGGTGTGGAACATGTACGCATTGGTTTTTCGTCTCTCCTTAAAAGTTTAGAGAAGTTTAGAGAGAGTCCGAGAGAGATATTTAACATTGTAAGAACTTCAAGCCTTACTATTGTCTTGTCATACGGTAGGGATTGGAATTTGAATTACAAAAAATTCAATTCACTAAACAGATTTTGGATAGTTTAATCTTATCATAATCTTTACAATTTGATAATCTTTATTGAATAACCAATACTTAAATAAGAATTAAAGCCATGACCATGCTAAAGAAAATCTGCAACTCAACAACATTAGCAATAGGCACTATGCAAGGTTAGGGATAAATTAATTAGGAAAGAGAAAGAAAGTATTGAAGGAAATAATGTAAGGTTTGTGGCTATGCATTAATCATAATATATATTTTCTCAAATTAATTAGGTTAGAGCAATAAATTTATTGATGAATTGTGTTTTTCTATCCCTTAGATCTTTGAGGGGCGTTGCCCCCGACCCAGAACTGTGCTATCCCTTCAATAATTAATTAATTTTACAAAATAACTATAAACAAATTAAAAAAACTCATTAGAAAAATGAAGATAAATCGGATAAAACAAACACTATACGCCTCGATATGGCTTGCATCTTTGCTACACCTCAGTTACAGAGAGAGAGAGTATGGGTTGGGAAGAAGAAGTTTTGGAAAGTGCTAACTTGCGCATTTTGTGTGAAGTTTGGATTTCGGTCCATCAGTCTTGGGTGACTAAGGGCTGGGTTCCTAGTGGGCGTTGCTCTAAACTTTTTGGGATTTCGGGCTGACCCAGTAAGGTATATGATAATATGTTTGTATAAAATTATAAAAATGATAATATCTCTTGAAGGTTTTTGTAAATGCAATAATTAAATCAATGTCTTCTATCTTTTAATGAAGTATTCAATTTATATATATTTCTACATAAATCATGGAGAAAATAACCCTTTTTTTTTTCTAGTGTTTGTATAAAATACACTCTCACTTACGGTTTCTACGAATGAGTAAAAATCTAACATTGTGAAATTGAATAGATTTATTTGTTTGAGTTAAATAGAAACCCTAATGGAAAGTACAATTTATAAAAATGAATAGGAAATGTCATTTCAATAAATCTTAATGGAAGTTGGTGTAATTTACCTGCAATTGAAGATAGGATAAATTACATAATTAATTAACGTTAGTCCTTATAAATTATAATATTATTATTATTATTATGCTTACCACCACCTATTTAAATTGACTTTTGTTTTGTATGTTCATAAGAACACGCATTTTGATTGAATCGTTACTAAGTTAAGGAGTTCCTCTCAAAAAATGAAAAAAAGCTAGGGAGTTGGGTTAATAATAGTATTAGACATTTTACCTGTCACGGACATCCCACCCGGACAAATTAGCAGCTTCATTGAGAGCTGCCCTCCACCTGCGTACCTTGTCTTTATCCAACAAGTAACGCTTTTCATGTTCCACAAGCGCTTCTTCAAAACTACCCCTCAGGTGGCGCACATTGTTGGGATTAACATGATAGAATATAGGGATAACTATCTGCTTCAGCCTTCTTCGGCACTCCATGATCTCCACGAGCTCCTCCAAACACCACTTGGAAGACGCGTAGTTTTCGGAAAAGACGATGATGGACATTCTGGACCCTCGTATTGCTCGTAAAAGCTCGGAAGAAAGTTCTTCTCCTTTTCGGATCTCTTCGTCGTCTCTGAAGGTGTAAATTCCAGCCTCTGTCAAAGCGTAGTAGAGGTGATCGGTGAAGTTCTTGCGAGTGTCTTCGCCTCTGAAACTCAAGAACACTTCGTACTCATAGTCGTCGGGGGGTTGGTTGGAAGAAGAAGAGAAGGGTTTGGAGAAGATCTTCATAGGTGAAATATAAAGAATGATATGCCGAATAAACTCAACTTCATACCTGGAAAATATTTTGAGCAGTTAGGAATAATAGTAAGTAATTAGGATTAATAGTGATAATTAATTTATCTCCAACCTAGCACAAGTACCTATTCCTATATATTTTCTCAACTTAATTGGGTTAGAGCAATAAATTTTAATTATGAATAGTATTTTTCTATCCATTAGATCTTTGGGGACGTTGCCCCCAGCCCAGAACTGCACCGTCCCTTCAATAATTAATTAATTTTACAAAATAACTATTAAAATAAAAAAAAAAACTCATTAGAAAAATTAAGACAAATCGGATAAAAGAGTAATTAATTTTTGTCTTTAGAAATTATAATATTATTAAAGAGATGTTACATCTACAACATTTTTATAACAAATCACAAATGATTAGTTGTTATTGATTCAAATTTGAAACTAACACTAAGATTACTTTTTTATCCAAATAATAACAATCAGTAATAACCTTTCACTTCGAATTTGTTGTAAAAATGTTATAGACATATCATTTATTATATTATTATTATTATTATGTTTACCACCACCTATTTAAATTGACTTTTGTTTTGTATGTTCGTAACAACACGCATTTTGATTGAACCGTTACTAAGTTTGGGAGTTCCTCTAAAAAAAAAAAAAAAAAAAAAAAAGAGTTAGGTAGTTGGGTCAATAATAATATATTAGACATTTACCCGTGTGCAGTGCTTTCCAGATTCAACCCGGAAATATTAGCAATTTCAGTGAGAGCTCCCCTCCAGATGGATACCTTGTCTCCATTTAAAAAATAACGCTTTCCATGTTCCCCAAACGCTTGTTCAAACCGGTTGCGCGCATCGGAGGGACTAACATCATAGTATATAGGGACAACCATCTGATTTGACCATCTACGGCACCGCAAGATCTCCACGAGCTCCTCCAAACACCCCCTGGAAGACGCGTAGTTTTTGGACAAGACGATGAGGAATATTCTGGACCCTTGTATTGCTTGTAAAATATTGGAATAAAGATCTTCTCCGTTTAGGATCAATTCGTCGTATCTGAAGGTGCGGAATCCAGCCTTTGTCAAAGCGTGGGAGAGGTGATCGGTGAAGTTCATGCGAGTATCTTCGCCTCTGAAACTCAGGAACACATCGTACTCATAGTCGTCGGGGGCTCGGTAGTAAGAAGAAGAGGAAGATGAAGAAAAGGGTTCGGAAAGAGTTGTAGTGGCAGCCATGGCAATTTGGAAATTGGGGAAGAATAGCTAAAACCTAGCAGTAAGAGTAGTGTCGCACAGAGCCAGTGAGACTTTAAGTGTTGATTTGGATTTATGGCTTATTTTTAATATTTTTAAATACGTGAACAATATATATACCATACATAAACAGTGCATACAATGTTTATAAACAATAAATTTTGTTTTTGAAAGTCAATAATTATGGCTCAAAAAAAAAAAAAAAAAACGCATTTTGAAAACAAAGACGCCAAATCCAAACCGGCACTTTATGGGCACATCATCAGTCAAGTCAAGTGAAGTTAACTACCAAGACTTCAAAATTTAAACCCACTTCTACGCTGTCTAATAAATTTTAGCCACGTTAATATTCTTCACTCATGAAACTTTGTTATCTTATTTGATGGGTTCTCCATTTATGTGTTAATCTTATGATAAAGAAAAAACTATCATAAAATAAATGTTAGTGATTGATATCTAATATAGGTTTTTTTTTTTTAAAATAAAATATTATTTTGATAACTCAACTATATGTAAGAGTTCAATTTCGTTTATAAGCTATTTGATTATATCTAGTTCTCAATGTTAGTATATGTTTGGCTTGGGCTGATGCGTCTTGCGTTTCTACGTTTTTGGTTTTTTTTTTTTTTTTTTTTGACCAATGCATTAAGGCAAATGAACAGTAGCTCACGCGTGTATAATAACTTTTTTATTATTTTCAATTTTCAGCAAAATAAGTGGTATCTAAACGCACCCTTAAACTGTTAGAAGTTTTTCCTTTGGCCTTTGCTTTTCTTTTAAAAATAGTGATTTTTAAATGAAATTAGTTTACTCCCTGGCTGACTCAATCCATAGTTATTTTTTCTGAAAAATTATAATATACTCTCTTGCTGTGGAATTATATAATGACATGCTTGATAGAGGTTTTACACCAGATAAAAATAGTTTTGTTGGATGACTAAATTGGCTCTGAGGACCTTTTTGATGTGGCTGCTTCAGTTGGCTGAGATTCATCTGTTGGTACAGGTTCTTTTCCCTATAATTCAAAGATTCATCTGTATATTTGCAAGACATCTTGAAGTTTTTATTTTCTTGATAATTCAATAGTTACAACAGTGAGGGGGAGGGGGATTCGAACCCTCTTTCTCCTAATAATGGAGAGCGGGATATGCCACTGAGCTGCAAATCTCTTGGTAGTCATCATGAAGGTAATATTGCTATCCATGATCTCCATTCTGCCTACTTGCTTATATTTAATTTTTATTTGGTCTTCTGGATTTTTTTTTCTTGTGAGTTGTGATATGTGTTGCCAATTCGGGATTTGCTGATGGCTTATATTTTTAAACCTTGGTCACATTGCTTGATCAACTCAGTTAATACCAAACTATAAAAGCTTAAACTGCATTGGCTGAGATGTAAATTGTATAAAACTTATCTACTGTATTTGTTCTCTCTAAATGGAAGGCTATTTCTCAATCCTAAAGACCTCTAATTGTAATATAAATTTGGTTATCAACTTTATTTAATTACCCTTTGTTCCTTGAAAGTTTTTATTTATTTATTTGAGGACAAGCTAACTGAGAGAACCATTTATACTATAATATACACAAAAGGTTAAATCGTTAAGAGTCAACATTATGGGATCTTCCATTGAATGTTGATCAAAAAGTTTGCTTTTAAAATACAAAGAACAGAAACTAATTTTCAATAACTTCTTTTTTGCTTAATAAATTTATGTAAATATGTTCTATAAGCTGAGATGCATGAGTTTTATAATGTAAAGCATTCTCTTATAAATATTCTTCATGTAGTTGGCACTTCTAATTGTATAGATTTATTTAGTTCCATTTCATTTATTTGTTGCAGATGGGTGCTGCTGCTATTGAAGGATGAGCTTGCAAGGAGGGTTGAGCTTTTTCCAGGATATATCTTTTAAACACTGGCTTGATGGAGATGGTAGAAGTACCTCAACAAAGGTATTTGCACCTGTATATTTTTCAAATTATAGGAAAAAGTTAAATTTCCTCAATTCCTGTGGAGTTTATGATGCATTCATTCCCTTCTATTTGACTCAAGTTTTGTGTGTAGTGCTCTAGTTATGATGGAGGAAGGGTCTCCTCAAGTTCTGCCTAGTTTGAGCTAAATAATTGAAGGATGCTTCTCAGGTTAGAAAGGTCTGGATGTCTTTTACATAAAGGGAAGGGAAACCAAAAAAAAAAAAAAAAAAAAGAGGAGAAAACCATTTGTTTCCTATCCCCTCTTTAATGTGGGAAGTGAAGCTTGCATGGCGTCATTTCAAATAAGAGTATTTTGAAGGGAAATAGTGTTGTTAATGTAGTGAATGTAGTCTGCTAATCCCTTTTGATGTTCCTGTTAATCAAGCATCCATCTTGAAAATCCCTCTGCTTCATTGTCTAGACGCTGAACTTTACTGTTCAGTTATGCATTAGAAGTGTAAAACTGATCTTCTTTGATTATTCAGATTAGCATCTAGCATCTACCGAGAACCCTTTCTACTTGACTATTTTGCTCCACCAGGAAAGAAAATGATGCATGAGAACCCTTTTAGTAGCAAGTGATGACATGAGATAGTGTTGCTAAACAACAATTTTTAAGAAGGGAATGAAAAAAGGATGAGAATTGTGCAAGATTTGGGCACCTTTTTTTTTTTTAAGCCTATAGTTTTTGAGTGGGGTAAACTTGTACAATAACAAGTCTGATTGACCTTAGATAGGTGCAAGCAACGTGCATTAGGAAAGTTGTAGATAAAGACAGGATGGGAGAAAAAAAAAAGGGTAGAAGGTTGTGCAAATGTATAGATTTCTGGAAAATTTGAGTTTAAAACGTATAAATGATTTAATTTTATATCATTTACTTGTTAATAATTCTATAATATTGTATATTATTGTGTTTTATAACATATCAATCTTCTTGGAGGTAGTGGATGATGTAGTAATCTAATGGTTCCAAGGGGCCTTTTGGTTCATGAAATTTGGAGAATATTCCTAGGAATTTCATGTGGTAATCTTAGATTACCGTCTCAAGTTAAAAATTTTCGTGTGAATCATTTTTGGGCATTTGATGCATGTGAGCACCACATTAGCACATAACATGAGAAACTAATCCCCCACACCAGAACAGGTGGTTTCCTTATTCCCAAACCTGTAGGAATCTACTAAAAAACGTAAAAATTCCATTGTAGCCCACCACAGCCAGCTTCTTCTTCAAGTTTCTGAGCATACAGAGCAGTGCAGCATTGCTGTTGGTGTCATGTGTTGCTATTGCCTGTGCTGCCACTATTTTCTCAGTTTCTCAGTCTTTGCATCTTTTACTGTCTCTCTCTCTCTCTCTCAATGTTAGTTATGGCTTTTGTTCTGATATTATGTCATTATGAATCTGCTCTTTGCTTTGATTTCCAGACTTGCTCAACAAGGACTGAAGTTCACCATTACCATGTACTGCTAAGTGGAAATGGTACAGCTTCTTCTTCCTCTGAATCACTTCAACTATTGTTCTTGATCACTAGCAATATTTTGTTGAGTTTTTATCCAGTCACCCTTTTTTTTTCACTGCATTAATTGTTTATTTTGAATTCTTGGAAATATGAAGAAATGGAACTTCATTCTCATTTCATTTGCTCTTAAATTGTCTCTGATTGATGAAATTGGAAATATGAACTTTTGTTCTTTGTGCTGCTCTTGTTTAATACACAAATAATGATAATGTGCAGACAACTATTAGTTTCTTGCTTTGTTTGGTTTCTATTCTTGTATATATTCTCAATTTTTTGCTCTACCCAAAAATGCTTTTTTTTTTTTTTGGGTCTCAAATAAGTGTTTACTCTTAAGTGTTCTTGGAGATTTGTTGATAATTTTAACTCCAATGGAATATATAATTCCGAGTGGAAATGTAAGATTTTTTGGTTCTTGTAGGCCTTCTGATTTGATTGAATCTCTTCTTTATTTTTGAAATTTTCGATAGCTTTCTTAAAGTTTGTAGCTTTTAACTTTTGAGGATTCAAGCAATCAATGTTTGGCAAAATGATGATGAGCATTAGTAAGTATGGAGCTCAATTGGTAACTTTATATAATTTCAACTTGGTTTCAGTATTTGAAGACTTGAATGTGAATTGAACCTAGGCAAAATGATCCGTGTGAAAAGATGTTCTAATGGTGGCTACTTGTAGATTTAATGAAGACTGATTAAACTTGAAGATTTGAATGGCTAGTTTCCATACTTGAGAACTTGAACGGCTAGCTTCTAATACTTGAAAAATTAAAGGAAAGAGTTGAGTTCAATTGATGGTGACCATGTTGTTGCATTTTTTTTTTCTTTTTTTCTTTTTTGACAATTGATATTTTTCGACTTTGTATGCAATAAACTTTGTTCATTCATTGAAGGGGATAAGGGAAATTGAATGATGATTAAATCGTTAAGACTTAAAATATTTATTTATTTATTTATTTTTGCAAATTGTGGGTTGGCATGCTAATAAACAAAATTTGGACGATGTCCTACAGGCTATGTTGTTTTTCTGAGAAAGCCTAAGCAAATTGAAGGTGGTCTCTACTGTGTTCAATTACAAATGTTTGATTTGAGAATCCTGCAAGATACTAAGAGTATCATGAGCAAGTCAGTATTCTTCCAAACAGTGAGCAAACAAATCAACTAAAAGAATTTAATAGATCAAATCCATATATTATGGCTTGTTACAATGCAAAAAGTGCATAGGTCCTTGTTTAATCGCCTTAGCTGAGGCAGTGGGAAGTATTTCAAAGATACATGGTAGACCCATTTTTAACAATAATTCACAATTCTGAAGGATCGGTTTCATAGATGCATGGAAACTAAAAGTAAAACTTGGGCAGAATTTTAGTATAAAATTTAATGTAATACTTTATACTAAAATATAGAGAATCGTCTTTCGTTGGTACTTGGTGTCTTCTCCAATATGGTAATAGCTCATGGGCAATGACTTACACTGTAAACAAGCAAAAATTATCACGTAGTATGGCAAACAGTGGAGGGTTTCAGCACATAAGAGAATGAAGAGAAGTTTTTGGTTGGATTTACTTCAAGTGGTTAATGTTGTTTGTCTATTTTATGACATACAAAGCTCAAAATACTAGGGCAAAAATAGCAAAATAGCACATTTTTGTAAACTATGTTGCAATCTACCATTGTTTCGAAAATATGTAGTTTGGCGAAATCAAGTTTTCCATGGTACTCGAGTTCATGGAACTTGAGTACCATAAAAAAAATTTTCGGAAATTTGAAGTATATTTTTTTAAAGAACTCGAGTTTCAAAAATGTAGTAAATCTCTACATATTTCCAAAACAATAGTAAGTTGCTATTTTTTTGCTAAATAGTGATAGTGGGCCATTTTTGCCATGTTTTTATTGTTCACTCCGCTTCACTGTATAAAGTACTCGTTGAAGAGTTTATAGAATCAGAGTCACATCTTTAGTCTCTCTTTCTCCACCGTTGTGCAATCTTGAACACACTGTCCACATTGCTCCATCTCACAAATCTTCATCTACCATAAATCATTTCCACGAATTAGTTCCTTGTTCAAACATAGGCCATACGACTTGGTTGCATACTAACTTCTCTGCTTCTACATAAAGAATCAAAGTTTTCTTAACCATGGTCCATGGCCTAGCCCAATGATGTCACCCATCCCATCACTATTAGTCTGGATGGGTCCAATTACTATTCTTGGGCCCAAATGTGGTTATGTTCCTCAAATGTAGAAAATTGTGGTGTTGTGTCACTGATACAATCTCCTAGACAATTCAAAAGACAAATGAATCCGATGATGCTTTTGATGCCAGGCTTGAAGATTGGAACAACAGTCATGCTCCTTCCATCAACAAGCTCTTACCAAGGCTTGAGATAGCCAAGGCAGCTCGGGACTTCCTTGCCATGTTGCCTTGGAAATTCATATCGAGAACAAAATTTGTTAGATGCACCAAGAATCAAGTCAATCCATTTTAAATTTTTATGCCTACACCTCTACTTTGTGGGAACAAATGTAGATCCACCATTGATGACATTGCACTCTTTGCCTAATAACATGATCGTCTTAACTTCTTTCCTGCACTTACGCTGCCTTTTCTGTTCCCTCACGGCTCAAGTAGCAATTCCATATTCATTGATTCTGCTTGTTGCAACCTTATGACCTTTGATGCCTCACTATTTTCCCATAAAACATTCTTACACTTCTAGTCCTGTCATTTATATTGTTGATGGTTTCATATGCTTGTTAGTCACATAAGGTCTATTGCTTCCTCTAGCTTGTCTATTCGTGATACTGATTCACTAGGTTGTGTCCATTACTAATTATCACTAACTAGTCGCAGACCCGCGCGTTGCGCATGATAATTTTTTAGTTAAAATACTATTTTAGTTCCTAGACTTTATAAAGAGTTTTTTCTTTTAAAAAAAAATAATAGTTTTATCATATTTTTTATAATCTTGTCTATAACATTTTTTACCATTATCATATATTTATTGGTTGATGATTTGCATAACAAAGAAATTAAATAAGAGGAAGAACTATTCATTAGATATTTTTAAGCCATGGTGTATGAAGATTATATATATATATATAAAAGGTTAAATGAAATGTCAAAAAATGAGATTATAAAATTTTCCAACTTTATTTCTAATATAATTTCTAAATTACTGAAGAACATCTCATTTTTAGTTATGATAGGAAATATAATTTCTCTAGTCAGAATTTGATTAGTTTTAAGTTTAAATTTTGTATTATATTATTTTTTATTGTTGATTATTGATTTAGTTAAGTGGATGTAATCGTTGATTTTATTGTACTACAAAGTTTTCAATGTCCATTGTATAACCATCTCTATTTTATTTCTTACTCCTCTTGACCACTTTTTTATAATTGTGACTGACAAAAACTATAAATATATTCACCTACAAATATCATAATGATCAAAATAAATAAAACCCATTATACAAAATTTAACATTTAAATAAATAAATAAATAAATAAGCAGCACCTAGTGTTGCATTCAAGTCTTAAAGGTGTAATTTCTGACGTGGATACCTTAAGTAAATCATCGAATATTCAGTTTTTTGATTTTTTGAAACCGTAAAAAACAGGAAGAACAAAAGGAGGAGACAAGAAATTAACTTTTGGGGGGGGGGGGGGGGGGGTTGGATCATAAAATTAGTTGACTAACAATTTTCACTATAAAATCTAAAATAGTAATGTACATACAATTTAATAATCAATATACAAGTTAAGTAGTTTATAATTCAATATATGCTACAAAATGTGCATCTAATTAAAATTAAACAATAGTGAGACAAAATTGACAACAAAATTTAATATCTTTAATCAACTATGAAATGGGCAAATTATAATAACTAAGATTAAAAAAAATACTAATAATTTAAAAATAATCATTCAAACTTCAATGAATAAAAATCATTCGACCTTTTTAGTATAAAAAAAAAGAATAAAAATCATCTAATAAAATACAAGTACAACCAAATACATGTTATATTATTTTTATCTATAAATTAAAAAAAAAAATTAAAGGTTATCTATAAATTAATTAAATGATAAATAGAAGTAAATTTTAATCAGGTACATTTATAAATTATAATGTTATATGATACAGTATGTAGATTAATATAAAAACAAATAAATATATGATAATAAAAGAATGAAAGAAAAAAAAAAAAAAGGAAAAGAAGAATACCTTTGTACGGCTGTACCTTGGAAAGTGGGAATGCTTGAATATGCTTAACAGTCAAAGGGCATACACGGCTACAGCAAACTCAATTGCTTTTGTAGAAATTTTTTTAACCATACACGTGGGTGGTTGTCTCTAGTTTGCTGCACTATTTATTCATACACGGAATAGATGCTTTGCTACACTTTACATTGTAAATGATGAAACATAGAGGAAAGTAAAACAGGAAAAGAAAGAAAAAGAAGAAGGCAGAGTTGAGCTTTTGAGAGAATGAGAGGCACCATGCCAGAGATAGAAGCAGTCAGACAAGAAAGCGAGCGAGAGAGAGAGAGAGAGAGAGAGAGGGTAAAACAGAAAAAGAAAGAAAAAGAAGAAGGCAAGTTGAGCTGTTGAGAGAATGATAGCTAAGGCGCCATGCCAGAGATAGAAGCAATCAGACGAGAGAGAGAGAGAGAGAGAGAGTTACCTGTGTAGAAAATGTCTGCAACTGTGTGGTGATGCGGCGCCTCCAGCCTTCAGTCTTACTACTGTTGTAGGGCAAGTAAGCCCTAGAAGTGTTAAAATAGTTGTGCATCTCAAAATTCTAAATGTCTAATTATTTATTTATCATTAATTAGATTAGAAAGCCAAAGGTGTAAAGTTTTGAAACTGTCTTTGGAAGAAAGCCAAAGGTTTGAAGTTTTGAAACTATCTTTGGAAGAATTGGCGTTAGCAAGCTGAAGGGCTAAAGTTTTGAAACCATGAAACACAGGTAGAGGAAAAGGAGGGGAGACAGAAAGGATTGCCGTTAAAGAGTAAAGACTATTTGGATTGGGTTTGGGTTTGGGTTTTATGGATGTGGACATATAGCATTAACGTGAGTTAATTTTTTTTTAGCAGTATTTTAAAATTTAGGGAAAGTATTTTAAAATGATAGGAAAAATTAAGAAAAAAGAATGGTAAATGACATGGCTGCTGATGTGGCTCAACGTGAGTGTAGCAACATTAAATGCTACGCTTTAGCTTTTAGTAATATATTGATTCGTTGCTCTTTCCACTCCCCATAAGCATCACACTTATCATGAGACTAGAGATTATAAAAACTAAAAAAGCATTTCGAAGTTTTACCATGAAAGCTAAAAAAACAAGTTTATATAAGGTAAATTTTGAACCCTAAATTATGCATCAAAATTCAATTTCATACCCAAACTATCAACTAAAATTTAAACCCATAGATTTTTGAAAATGGTTCAATGTTACCCTTGCCCGTCCTCTCCTTTTGGAAATGAAGTGATGCCTATGAGATTAGCTTACAGACGTGACTCAATCTATAGATAACTTTGGTTCCTACTAACAAAACTAAATAGTTTGAAGGAAACAAGACTTGTATAATTGCGGCTATTTTTTTTATGAAAAGTAAACAAATAATGAAATATTTTCAAAAAATTTAAGGACTATAGTGACACAATTGATTGTTTATGAACACAATTTAACCTTAAACTGTAGTTCAAAGGATAAAAATAGTAATTTGGCCTAAACAGATCGAATGAAGAATTAAGTTTTTCTCATTCAAAGCTAAATTTTTTATTAGAAAGAGGATGGTACAGCTCCTCTGCTATTTGTTTAATAAAAAAAGTAAAAAGGTAAAGAAAGTTTGCAAAATTGCATCATATAATGAGATTTTAAGTATTACTGGTAAGTAATACTTAAAATAAGGTAAGTGAAGGTGAATGACAAGATGGTAAGTAACTCTTGTTTTTACAGCAATTAAGCAACACAACCAAAAAAAAAAAAAAAAAACTATTTTTTTTTTTTGGTGGTAAAACAACCAAAAAGATTTCAGCACATATAAATAGACTAATTAATGATGGGAAGACTCTATCTCTAATGCAAAACCACATGATTCTAATGCAAAACCAAAGACAAAGAGGCCTCCAAAATATGCTTAATTCTTATGGAAGCCCCACTTCGAAGCTTGAAGTTCCTCCCACAAAATGAAATGAAGTTGTTTTGAACATTTTGTAACTATGTGAAACATGAGACCTTTTGTAGTTTTGTACTTCAAGGACCAGCTGCTTGCTCAAAAGCATAATTCTTGATTAGGTTACTAAGGCCTCAAGGATACTTGATCTGTAAAGAAACTTCAGACTTATTTTCGCATTTCACCCGTAAGTCCAGTCCATTCAGTCCTTAAATTAACCTTTCAAAAAGAATTTAAGCAACCATAAGTCCAATGTCTGGTAACTTGCTGTTCATCCCGCCACAAAACCTTTAATCAAGATTATAGACTCATTGAAGTGAGATGAGCTCTTCTCAATCTAAGCAATTTGATGTATTTCTTCCTATTTTATGCTTCTAGTTTGTTATCTAGACCCATAAAACTTCATCACTAGCTCTGCTACCAACTGTCAAAGCTCCTCCTACTTGATTCAAGTCATTTCCGTTAATATTAAAGCTGTCCTATAAGAAATATTGTAAATAAGATCCTATGCCCTTGTAAAATGGCTATCTATGATTCACCAATATGATATCAAAGTTGTGCCCACATCAAGCCTTGGCTAAAATGTCCTAGAAAGTTTTATTTTGGAAGCAACAACCATATAATAAAGTACAAACTGGTTTGGAATTTGGTAGTCTATTTCAACCAAATAGATGCTTCACAAAATTTTCTCATCCATTATCACTAAACAGATATAACATGAATATTGACAAAACTTAACTACTAGCCAAATATTTTGCTGCAAACCCAACAAAAAAACAGAGGTTTTTTTTATAACAAAACAAACAGCAATAAGAATTCTTCAATTAGTAAATGGAAAAAATATGTAAATATGAGAACCCAATTTGAAATAGTTAAATGTAAATAAAATTTAAAGGAGCACAGATGCAGAATTCACAAAATTAGGAAAATAAAAAGGGGTTTAAATTCGAAAGAGAGATTGAACCTTCAGAGCTGTGAGAACATCATCACTAGGCCCAGAGAAGAAAGGCGAGGGTTTGAGAGAGAGGAAAAGATGAAGAAGAAGAAGAAGAAGAAGAAGAAGGAGGAAATACGAGCAGCAAGTGTGATTGGAAATCAGAATTCAGATTGAAAACTATAATGGATAAAATCATGATATCCCCTCAGGTTCAGGTAGGTTTTCGTATCCACATGTGACTGCTGCTTCTAGTATTTTCACTTCTCTCCACTCTCCATCATTACTACTTTTCTCTCCCTTCCCGACCCCTCCGCTCTTCTTCCCCTACCAAGTCACGCAAAAACTATCAACTTATATCCTTAGGGTTTTCACTTTTTTACTTCTTTTTTATTTATTTTTTTTTCTTTTTAATATTTGTTATTTGACTGCACATAAAGAAGGTACCTCATGGGAGCGCGAGAATTCTATCTCACCTCGGGTCAAAAACAAGTTATCTAAAACGGGCTGGATAAGGTCGGGTCACGAGTCCATCTCTAATTTTCACATGCAAAATAATAATAATAATAAATGAAAAAAAATATTAAATATTAAAATAATAAAATACTCAAAAATAAAAGTTAAATAATATTATTACATAGATACTTAAGTTTACACAAATCAAAGTTCACAAATGATATCATTACCATAAAAATTAGATGATTTGCTGTTAAATACCAAAAAATGATGTAGTTTTTGATGATACCGGAAAAAGTAAACTCCAGATTCGTCCATAATGGGTCGTCCTGAGAAATGACAGCAACCTATAAGAAACCCGTCTGAGGGAATCTCGTCCATGAGTAAAACAGGTAGGACGAGATTAGGGATAATCTCATCCTGGGCAAACAGTGCACATCCAAAGCTATACTGTTTTGGTATGGGCGTTGCACCCTTGTTCCGAAATTGACGAAATTGATGTGAACTGTTACCAACGGCGGTTAGATAAATTAGGCCAAGCGATACGATGTCAAAAGCAGTTGTGCCGTTATTTCCGAACTCCTCGATAATAGGGGAAGTTGCAAGGAGAGAGATAATCGTTCCGTGTGTGCTATAAAAGCACTAATTTACAAGAAGGTAGGCATTCAGACACTTCCTTTACACTTGGAACCACAAAAAATACTAACTTAGCCGTCGGAGGATTCTTGGCAGGCCTCCACTGGTCTCCTCTGACTTTCCTATTTGCTTTTTCAGGATTCACCGACAACCCTTAGTGCGATAACGCCGGAGATTTTCAGCCCACTGATAAGCGAAGCACCATTAGTTGGCGCTGTTTATGGGGAGTGTTAGAATATTTGGAATTTCATTTTTCTTGAGTTTTGCAATTCCTTTCACCGACAAAGGGCTGAAATGGTTCGGACAAGATCAAGGGTTACTAGTCCAGACCCTCAAGAGAGTAAGGACGCTTCCAGTAATCCCCCTTCCAGTAATCCCCATCGCGATCGTCAATCGGCGCCCACCATGTATCCATCTTCTGTCCAAGGATACAGCATCGCGAAGGGAATATTGAAGGGCATACCCAGAGTCAAGAAGACAGAAGAAATGCTGAACCTGAGAGCCAGTCAAGGGGTACTACTTCTCGAAAGGTCCTGCATCTGGAGAAGGAGATGGACCAAATGAGAAAGGTCATGGATGAGATGAGAGAAAATATGAGAAGGGCAAATCCAGTGGAGGACTTAGTTCATAGGACTGACTCCCCTTTCATTGCACTCATCAACGGCCACCCTCTCCCTCTAAAGTTCAAGATGTCTTCCTTAGATTCATACGATGGGACGCGTGACCCTTTTGACCACATTGCTACTTTCAAAACTACAATGCACCTTCAAGGGGTTCTAGACGAGATAATGTGCAGAGCCTTTCCAACCACCCTCAAAGGGCCTGCACGAGTATGGTTTAGTAAGATACCCCCCAATTCAGTAAGTTCCTTTGAAGAGTTGAGCAAGTTGTTTGTTAACAACTTCATTGGGGGACAGAGACATAAACGTTCCTCGTCCAGTCTGTTGACCATAGAACAAGGAGAGAATGAAAGTCTGCGGTCCTTTATCACTCGTTTCAATCGGGAAGCTCTGACAGTGGATGAAGTGGATGATAAGTTGCTACTAGCGGCGTTCCATAATGGGGTTAATTCTGATCTCTTCATCCACAAGCTTTATGAAAAAGAGCCTCAGTCTATGGCAGAACTCGTCCATCGGCTCAGAACTTCATGAATGCAAAAGACGCGATCATAGCCAAGAAGAGGAAGAGAGCTGAAAGAATGGAGGCGAATCCTATGTGCCATGCCGAGCAAGGACCTTGTCCAAAAAAAGGACGGGTGGAAGAAAAGAAAGACTGAGACAATAAGAAGGCAGGCCCTTCGGCACGGAATCAGCAGTACACGCCATTGAACGTCCCATTTGAGCAAGTTCTCATGCAAATCAAGGATGATCCTTCTTTAAAGTGGCCAGAGAAAATGAAGGGGGATCCCAATAAGCTCAATCGGAATAAGTATTGTCGCTTTCATAGAAATCATGGACATGATACTGATGCATGTTTTGACCTCAAGCAGCAGATTGAGAATCTCATTAGACAAGGGAAATTAAGGAATTTCCTTGGACGAGACTATAAGGATGAGAAGTTGAAGGCGAAGGTAGAGGAGTCGTCACGACCTTCACTTGAAGAAATAAGAATGATTGTTGGGGGAGGTTCAACAGGTCAATCGTCTAGGTCAAGAAAGACGTACCTGAAGGTAGTGCAGAACGTTCAACTTTCTAGACGATCTCCCAAGACAAGAACTCCGGACGAGCAGGCCATCACTTTCACGGACGAGGATGCCTTAAGGATACATCATCCTCATGACGATGCCATCGTCATCACCTTGCTTATTGCTGACTATTCAACTAGAAGGGTGTTGGTAGATAATAGGAGCTCGACGGATATCTTGTATTACCCTGCGTTTCAGCAAATGAACCTCAGACGAGATCAAATTCGTCCAGTGTATTCACCCTTGGTTGATTTTGGTGGAATGAAAGTGCAGCCTGTTGGTATTATCACGTTACCTGTGGTAGTAGGGGTACATCCACAACAAGTAACAAGAAACGTAAATTTCCTCGTAGTTGATTGTTCGTCGTCCTACAATGCTATAATTGGGAGGCCAATCCTGAATAGTTGGAAGGCAGTTACATCCACTTATCATCTGTCAGTTAAGTTTCCTATGGAGTATGGGGTAGGAGAAGTACAAGAAGATCAACTAGCAGCTAGAGAGTGTTATTTAGCCATGCTAGCCATGGATGAACAAACCCAGACGATGAACATTGAGGAAAGAAGAATTGTGGCAGAGCCTACCGAAGCATTGGAAGACATTTCCTTGGACGATGATGATCCCGGAAAAAGTACCAGAATATGGGTAGATTTGGAAAGGAAGATTAAGAAGGATCTCATTTGTTTCCTAAGGGAAAATATTGACATGTTTGCTTGGAGTCATGAGGATATACTGGGTATAGACCCAAGTGTCATTACCCACCGTCTGAATATATATCCTTCCTCCAAGCCTGTGTGACAGAAAAAGAAGGTGTTTGCTCCAGAAAGAGACAATGCTATTAAAGAAGAAGTATAGAAGTTGACCTTGGCAAAGTTCATTCGAGAAGTTTATTATCCAGACTGGTTGGCCAACGTGGTAATGGTCAAGAAGGCAAATGGAAAATGGAGAATGTGTGTGAATTTCACCGATCTAAACAAGGCCTGCCCTAAAGACAGTTATCCATTGTCCCACATCGACCAGTTGGTGGATTCTACGGCGGGTCACAGGCTATTTAGCTTTATGGAAGCTTTCTCTGGGTACAACCAGATAAGGATGGACGAGGCAGATCAAGAAAAGACATCATTTGTAACCAGTCAAGGCTTATTTTGTTATAAGGTGATGCCTTTTGGGTTGAAGAATGCAGGGGCAACATATCAGAGATTGGTTAACCAAATGTTTCGTCCATAGGTTGGGCAGAATGTAGAAGTCTATGTAGACGATATGCTAGTGAAGAGTCAAGACGAGAAAATTCATCTGGACGACCTACAAGAAACATTTGATACACTCAGGCAGTAGAACATGAAGTTGAATCCCAACAAGTGTGCTTTTGGAGTATCATTAGGAAAATACTTTAGGTTATGTAATTTTCCTTGTAGATCACACAATTCTAATTCAGCTGTTAATCTCTTAATTGAGATGAGAGATCTCAGGTTGATACCAGCTAAGGCAATCTGTGCCCCTTTGTCGGAAGAACATGTCCCAGGTCTGAAAGTAGATGGTGAGAGCTTATTGCTGTTTAAAGGTTATGTGGAAAAGGATCCATTTGTGGGTACATCTGGCTCTGAGGACCTTTCTGACATGGCTGCTTCAGTGGGTTGAGATTGAATTGATGGTACAGGTTCTCTTCTCTATAATTCAGAGATTCATCTGTATTTTTTGTAAGGTATCCTGAAGGTAATATTGTTATCTATTGAGGAGAGCAGGCTATGTCACTAAGCTACAAATCTCTTGGCAGGCATCTTGAAGGTAATATTGTTATCTTTGATCTCCATTTTGACTACTTGCTTATATTTAATTTTTATTTGGTCTTCTGGATTTTTTCTTGTGATATTATGTTGTCAATTCTGGATTTTTGATGGCTTATATTTTTAAACTTGGTCACATTGCTTGTTCAACTCAGTTAATACCAAACTATAAAACCTTAAACTGCATCAGTTGAGATGTAAATTCACTAAATTGTATAAAACATATCTGCTGTATTTGTTCTCTCTAAATGGAATTCTGTTTCTCAATCCTCAAACCTCTAATTTAGTACTATAATTTTGGTTATCAACTTTATTTAATTACCTTTTGTTTTTGTTTTTTTTGTTTTTGAGGATGAGCTAACAGAGAGAACCATATATGTACTGTATACTATAGCTTACACAAAAGGTTAAATTGTTAAGAGTCAACTTTATGGGATCTTCCATTGAATGTTGATCAAAAAGTTTGCTTTTAGAATACAAATAACAGCAGCTAATTTTCAATAACTTCTTCTTCTTCTTCTTTTTTTGCTTAGAAAATTTATTAAAACATGTGTTATAAGCTGATATGCATGAATTTTAGAATTTAAAGCATGCTCTTATAAATATTCTTCATGTGGTTAGCAATTGTAATTGTATAGATTTATTTATTTTCGTTTCATTTATTTGTTGTAGATTGATGCTAATATTGAAGGATGAGATTGCAAGGATGGTTGAGCTTTTTCCAGGATATATCCTTTAAACACTGGCTTGATGGAGATGGTAGAAGTACCTCAACAAAGGTAATTGTACCTGTATATATTGTCTTTATTTGGAGGTGGTATAAGTACCTCAATTCCTGCAGAGCTTATGATACATTCATTCCCTTCTATTTGAATCAGGTTTTATGTTGTAGTGCTCCAGTTATGGTGTAGGAAGAGGCTCCTCAAGTTCTGCCTAGTTTGAGTTAAATAATTGAAGGATGGTTCTCAGTTTAGAAAGGTCTAGATTTGCTTTACTCAAAGGGAAGGGAAACCAATAAAAAAAAAAACAAACAAACAAAAAAAAAGGAGAAAATCATTTGTTTACTATCCCTTCTGTGGTGTAAGAAGTGAAGCTTGCATGGCATCATGTCAGTTAATAAGTATTTTAAAGGGAAACAGTGTTGTTAATGTAGTGAATGTAGTCTGCTAACCCCTTTTGATGTTCCTATCAAGTGTCCGTAATGACAATCCCTTTGTTTCATCGTATTGACACAGAACTTTACTGTTCAGTTATGCAGTAAAACTGTTGTTCCTTGTTTATTCAGATTAGCATCTAGCATCTGCTGAGAACCCTTTATACTTGACTAATTTGCTCCACAAGGGAATAGATGATGACATGAGAACCCTTATAGTAGCAAGTGATTACATGAGATATCGTTGGTAAACAACAATTCAGCATTGTAAGGCAGGAATGAAAAAGGATGAGAATTGTGCAAGAGTTGGGTGCCTTTTTTTTCTTTTATTTTCTTTTCTTTTTTTTTCTTTTTTTTAACGCCCTATAGTTTTTGAGTGGGGTAAAACTTTTACAATAACAAGTCTGATTGACCTGAGGTAGGTGCAAGCAATGTGCATTAGGAAAGTTGTAGATAAAGTCAGGATGGGAGGAAAAAATCTAATTGAAAGTTGTTCAATTGTATAGATTTCTAGAAAACAAAGTACCTGTTTGGATACTGATGATAAAGATAGCGTCTGTGTTTTGGGTTTTTTTTTTTTTTTTTTAGAAAAGCGTTTCATGCTTTTCCAGTGGATCTGTGCACTATTCACACAGGATTCACAAATCTTTTTTTTTAGCAAAATTTTCATTAAAAATAGGTCTCACGGCACTATTCACACATTTAAAAATTATTTTACTACAATATTTTCAGTTTTCAGCAAAATAAGTGGTATCCAAACACACCTTAAGTTTAAAAGTCCTAAGCAATTTAATTTTATATCATTCTTGTTATTAATTTTGTAATATTGTATATTGTTGTGTTTTATAACACTTAATTTAACAGTTCTTATATCATTCTTCTTGGAGTTGTGGATCCTTTTGGTTCATGGAATTTGGAGAATATACCTAAAATTTTCATGTGGTAATCTTAGATTACCATCTCTGGTTAAAACTTTTTGTACGAGTCTTTTTTGGGCATTTGAAGCATGTGGGCACCACATTAGCACATAACATGAGAAACTAATCACCACCACCAAAACAGGTGGTTTTCTTATTCCTAAACCCATAGGAATGTACTGAAAAACGCAAAAATTCCAATGGTAGTCCACCCCAGTCAGCTTCTTCTTCAAGTTTCTGAGCAGATAGAGCAGTGCAGTATTGCTGTTGGTGTCATGTGTTGCTATTGCCTGATGTACTCTACCCCTACTGCCACTATTTTCTCAGTGTCTTTGTATCTGATACCCCCCCTCTCTCTCTCTCTCTCACTCTCTGCTGTTTGCTTTGACTTGTAGACTTGCTCAAGGACTGAAGTTCACCATCACCATTTACAGCCACGTGGAAATAGTACAGCTTCTTCATCCTCTGAATCACTTCAACTGTTGTTCTTGATCACTAGCAATATTTTGATGACCTTTTATCCAGTTAACTTTTTTTTTCACTGCATTAATTGTTTATTTTGAATGCTTGGAAATTTGAAGAAATGGAACTTCATTCTCATTTCATTTTCTTGATGAAATTGGAAATATGAACTTTTGTTCTTTGTGCTGCTCTTGTTTAATTCATGAATTATGATGAGGTGCTGACAACTATTAGTTTCTTGCTTTGTTTGGTTTCTATATTTTTGTTTATATTCTCAATTTGTCTCTACGTAAAAAAAAAAATTTGGGTTTTAAATAAGTGTCAACTCTTTAAGTGTTCTTGGAGATTTGTTGATAATTTTAACTCCAATGGAGTAAATAATTTCAATTGGAAATGAAAGATTTTCTGGTTCTCGTAGGCGTTCTGATTTGGTTGAACCTCTTCTTTAATGTTTTGGGGATGTGGTGGGGGTGGTCTAATTTCTTTGGTTCTCACTTTTATCAAAAGTTAAATATAGAGAACAAAAATGAGGATTCAGTTGGATAGCTATAGAGGGAGAGCTGGTCTCCACGGTCCAGCCTGAGTGTAACTGTCACACATGTAAAATTGTAAGCACGCAAACATTGTTATGTAGTATGGCAAAGAGTGGAGGATTGAATCCCTAACTGAGTGTCATTGGGGAAAATGTAACGTCAAAACTTTTAGCACATATTAAGAGAATGAAGAAGAGTTTTTCGTTGGATGTCTCTATGTTAAAGCATTGCAGAGTTGAAAACTCAAGCGGTTAATGTTGTTTGTCTGTTTTATGACGTACAAAGCTCAAAATGCTACGTTCTTTTTGTTCACTTTGTTCCACTACAAAGTACTCATTGAAGAGTTTATATGAGTTAAGAGCTACATAAACAAGGTGTAGTGCTATCATGGTATCAAAAGTCGCATCCTTCCTTGTAGCCTAAACCTTGATACATACCTTGAGCTACATTACAAACATCCACGAATCAGAGTTCCTCATTCAAAGATCTGCCACACGACTCAAGTCAGAGTTGATTCTAACCCCTCACGAGTCCTCACACACCTCTAAGAAGTCTCTGCATGTGAGTGGATCCACACGCCTCTCTACACACCGATAGTCTCCTTCACGCACCCCACATGTTTAGTGAGCGCAGCAAATCTGGTCTGACCATGTGTCTAAGTTAACGACATTTTGCCATGTTAGGCATAGGCAACGTCATTAGTAACATCTATATTGGAGCCACACTAGTAGTTACATCCTGCTACATCAGCACTTTGTCACGACATTATCATGTCAACATCCTGCCACCTATGAGACATAAGTACTAACACAATACGGGATACTAAATGACAGGAGACATAACGATATGTTAATTCTTGAAATACAAGGACACAACACCATAGGGATACAATAATTATTTAAATAAATAAAAACTATTTTTAGGTATATATATTCTTGGGTATATATTATGTGTATTTTAGGTTGTAAAAATAAAAAACTTTACCCTGTCATTTATACCATTGATGGTCTCATATGCTTGTTAGTGACCGTTTGGATCCAAATTATTTCTGCGTCCACGTTTTTTGAGCTGCGCTTTTCTCTTCTTTTTTTTTTTTTTTTTTTGTTCAGCCGCAATAGTTGACTTTGTCAACTGTGAACAGTGCATCTGTGCACTGTTCACGGTCCCACAAATTACACTTTTCAGCCACTTTTTTATTAAAAATGGGTCCCCCACAGCACTATTTACACATTTAAAAATTATTTCGCTACAGTGTTTTCAGTTTCAGTTTCTACCCTGTCATTTATACCATTGATGGTCTCATATGCTTGTTAGTCACATTTCGTCTATTGCTTTCTCTAGCTTGTCAATTCCTAATATTGATTCACCAGATTTCGTCCCATACTAATTATCACTAGTTCTTTTCCCTTACCCTCTTTGGTAGCAAGTTATGTTTGATAAGCTTGATGCTTTGCATAAGAACTCACACTTGGGACATGATCTTCATTTCTTCCTCCTTTTTTCTTTTTCTTTATCTGTCAATTTGTTTTTAGCACTCTTAACAATAGATATTAAAAAAAAAAAAAAAAAAAAAAGAAAAAGAAAAAGATGCATTTCCAACTTTTTCAATTAAAAAGGGAAATGGCAAAACATATCTCTTGGTTATTAGCAGAAGGAACATCTAAGACATCTTATTACAAATTCAAAGTAAAAAATTGGACATGGCGTTACAAATTGCTCATGTATAGGTGACAAATCAGTGGAAATAAAATGTGCATCTTCAAATGAGATGAAGAGGGCCTAATAGAAATACAATGAACGTGTACTTATCAAAAAAGAAAAGAAAAAAGAAAAACAATGAACGTGACTGTGATACTAAAAAGAATAATGAATTACCATTGACTTGCAAGTCCTTTATGTTTGCTTGTTGCACTCATCTCGGTATTATCTTCACACTTCAATCTTAAAGGATTTGGTTCATCTTCAAGCCAACAATGGCTTGGTCCTGTCTTCTCATCATGAAGTCCTCTCTTAAACTTTATCGACCGAGCCTGATCTTTAACATCCTCATTTGATGTAGAGGTATAATTAATCATTTTTTCAGTCTTAGGTTGTGGTTCATCTTCAAGCCAACCATGACTTGGTCCAGCCTCCTCATCTTGAAGTCCTCTCTTAAACTTTATCGACCAGGCCTAATCTTTAACATCCTCATTTGATGTAGAGGCATAAGGAATCATTTTTCCATCAAGAACCCCATCATATAATAGGCTGACCCCTATCTTCCTAACAATGAATCCAGCCCCAAAATCTATGATAACTTTTACTTTATCACTGCCCTTCAAATTGAACTCACCTTTAGAAACATTGCCCAGCCACAGGTGATCTTCAGAGGAGATTACAACATCAGCTGTTATTTGCCTAGAGGTCTGACTTTTATTCTTGGTATGATTTACAACTGAAATGCTAAGAAGATTTTGAGATACTAAATTGTCATTGCTTGCACATGGTGAATAAACAGTGCATACCACAAACCCTGCCACATTAAGATCAGTAATACGAGGCACTTCAAAACACACTGAGGGCCCTTCATCCTTATACATGAAGCAATTAGGAATATCATCACCAGGGAGGAATATGCTGAACATGTTACCACTACTCATAGTGCATTCCTGTTCCATAAGGAGCATGATTTATCAAAGCTATACTTGGAAAAAAAAAAAAAAAAGATATTCATTCAAAAAACTGAAGGGGGATTAGGGGGGTATTGAGAGAGAGAGGAAACCTGTAGGATGCTTTGCTTGAAAGTACTTGTAATATTGTTGCACCCTTCCATATGAAGGATTCCAAAGTACTTCAACATTTTATCCAAACCTGGAATCTCAACTAATTTGTGGCAATTAGTAAGGAACAAAGTTTCCATGCTTGAGATCTTTGATACATTTGGCATTCTTTCCAAAGCGGTGCAGTTTCTTGCATGCAGACTATTCAAACTTGTAGGTAAATCTGGTATTGATTGAAGTTCTTTGTTATCATCCAAAATGAGCCTACGAAGCCTTGAAAGACCACCAAGGCTTGATGGTAGGGCATGGAACTTATTGCCTTGTAGATCTAAAGATTGAAGAGCACGTAAACTCCCAAGACCTTTCGGAATTGTGTCATCTGATAGATCACAGTCACTGAGACATAATTCTTTTAGCAAGGACAAGCCTTGTACTGAATCCAGCAATATATTGACAGACTTGGGAAATTCACTTGGTGATATCAAAGACAAAAAGTATGAAGACCATGTCTTAGGTTGTGATCCTTTGCACCCACGTAGAGAGAAATGTTTGAGGTACTTCAGTCGGTTTATGGTAGATGGAACTGTTCTTATGGCAGTGTTGTCTATCCGAAGAGTAGTCAAGCATTCCATCTCCCCCAAGTCGTCAGCCAAATTGTCAATATTAGAACAATCAGAAAGAATGAGAGTTTCAAGAGACTTCAACTTATAGAGACTCCTCGGCAGACTTCTAAGGTTTTTGCAACCTTTCAAATTTACCAAAACAAGTTTAACAAGATCTCCAATAGATTGGTGAACCTCAAACAAACTGGTACAATCTTTGAGTATTAATTTTTTAAGATTGGGGAGTCTTGAAAAGTCAGGGGTCCGGGTTAGATCATGTGAATGACTGAGATTTAGGACTTCCAACTTATTGAGCAACTGGTAAAGAGACAGAAAATAAGGAAAGCACAATATTAGCACGTAGAAGATAAACAATTATGGCTTGATGGTTAAGGTTATATTATACCTTGGGATCTTTCCAAACTTTTCTAAGATTGCTATATCGCAAGTCAATTGCAACTATCTTTCTTGGATAAAAGTTGTTTGGTATAAACTTTAGAGGGCATCCATGCCAACGGAGCCATCGTAACTCTTTGGAAAGATATTCATAATCCCCAGTGAATTGTGCGTAATCAAGTTGGAGTAATCTCAGCCTCTCCATCTTTATAAATGTTTTTGTATCAAAATTCACCTCACTTCTTTTTGTATTGAAATTCACCTCACTTGTTGGCAATTTTAAAGCGAGTCCTTCAACTCCTTCCATTCCCTAATTAAAACAAGAATTGTGTAAGCAAATTGGTTATGTGGAAGTTGAGAGATTTTTAAAAAAAGAAAAGAAAAAAAGAAACAAAGACTTAGCAAAACATGCATGTACCACAAAACCTCGTACTATAGCAAGAAAAATGTCCAATTTTTCTAATCCCTTCATCAACATTTGCACCAAACCAATGTATTCTTATTGGCATCTATCACACTCTCTTAATAGAATAATGTAAACCACGCCAAGAAGCTCAAAAACAATAGAATGATGTTTAAAAAGTAAACAAGTGTCTCTATTGATTAGAAATGAAGGGGATTACACTCTCGTGGCATATCATTGTTATGAGGTCATGCATTTGTTTCCCTTGTTAACACATGTACATTAACAAAGTTTTGTTTTACTAGTAATATTTTTCCTAGAGGAAGTGCTTACCTTATGTAGTGTCAGTATGTCAATTACCTCCTCTTGTAGCCATAATCTACTACGTTTACCAGGTTCCTTGGGGTAATTTTCACGAACAATTTCTCTTCCCATGTCTCGAAGCAAATCATGCATCATAAGCTTGTTTCTCTCATCAACCGTAAGTAGACACTGCTGAATGAGGACATTGATTCCAATTTCGGGAAAAAACCCACAGCCATCCAATATTTGTACAACATAGTTTTTGTCCATTCCGATAAAGAAACAAGATATATCAAGGAATGTATCCTTATATGTATCATCGCTTAGTGCATCAAAGCTTATTCTTAGTTTTTCTTGAACTTTATCATGGGGAATCCTTTTTAATTTCTCCAATGCACAGTTCCATTCTTGCATGCTCCTTCCACACAAAAAAGAACCCAAAACTTCAAGAGCTAGTGGCAATCCTCCTGAATAAGCAACTACACTTCTTGATATGTCCATATAAACTTTAGCTGGATATTTGTTTCTAAAGGCATGCCAACTAAAGAGCTCAAGAGATTCACTGTCACCCATTTGTTTAGCTCTATGTACTCCATCCACTTGAAGATTCTTTAGCAACTGCTCATCTCTGGTTGTTATAATAATTCTACTTCCCAAACCAAACCAGCCACGACTTCCAGCTATGGCATTTAGTTGCTCCAATTGGTCTACATCATCGATTATAACAAGTACCCTTTTATGACGAAATCTTTCTCGTATCATAATGATTCCGCTATCAACACTACTTACCTCTATCTTTCTTGTCCTCAAGGTTTTAGAAAGAAGTTGTTTTTGTAGATGAACCAAACCATTTTGCTTGGAAGTTTCCCTAACATTTCCAAGAAAGCTTCTACCTTCAAAATTAAGATAAAATTTGTTATAAATGGCTTTAGCAATGGTTGTTTTTCCCGTTCCGCCCATTCCCAAAATTCCTACCATGCGAACATCATTATCTCCAACACGTAATAGTGAAGTCATGTCTTTCATGTGAGCCTCTACTCCAACTGGGTAGAGTGCAACAAATAAGTATTTGTTGTCTAATTGTGATAAAGTGGTTTGAATGATTTCCCGAATAAGCTCAGCTTCATGCCTGGAAATTATTTTGAGCAATTAGGAATAATAGTAAGTAATTAGGATTAATAGTGATAATTAATTTATCCCCAACCTAGCACAAGTGCCTATTCCTAACATTGTTGAGTTGCAGATTTTCTTCTCAAAAACAAAAAGAGTCGTAGATTTTCTTTATCATAGCTTATTCTTCTCTTGTAATACGTGAAGGTGCACTGACTATATGGTTTGGTTGCTAAACCGTACGTGAGTTGCAGAATATCTATCAAAATCTCTAATAATTTGTTTCCTCAAAGAAAAATTAAAAATAAAAAATCTTCAGTGATTTACTGACAATTCCTAGGTGTGGAACATGTGCGCATTGGTTTTTCGTCTCCCCTTAAAAGTTTAGAGAAGTTTAGAGAGAGTTCGAGAGAGATATTTAACATTGGAAGAACTTCAAGCCTTACTATTGTCTTGTCATACGGTAGGGACTGGAATTTGAATTACAAAAAATTCTATTCACTAAACAGATTTTGGATAGTTTATTCTTATCATAATCTTTACAATTTGATAATCTTTATTGAATAACCAATACTTAAATAAGAATAAGGCCATGACCATGCTAAAGAAAATCTGCAACTCAATAACATTAGGAATAGGCACTTATGCAAGCAGGGGCGGAGCTACATGTGAGGGTGGGGGGGCCAAAATTTTTGGAATTTTTTTTTTACTATATAGAAATTTTTAATATTTTAATAATTAGCCCTTAAAAATGGGAATTGGCCCTCCTAACTATTTGAGGTGGTCCAATAATGTTCTTGAAAAAAAATTGTCTAATTTGTCTAGTAGTTATAGAGAACGTATTGTTTCTCAAATTCATTTTTTATGGTAAAATGTGTTCTCATATTTTTAAAAGTTTTAGATCATTTATGTCTTTAAACACTTTATTAATTCAATTGAAATTTTTTTATTCACAATGGTAGACAATTTGGTAACTTATATTGAAAATGAAAATTGTGAAGATTTCACTATGGAAGATGGTGAAATATTAATTTAATTCTATGAAACATTTAATTTTAAAGATTCATTATGAAAGATACTAATTTTTTGTGTGTGTGTATAGATACATGTGTTTGTGTATGTATATAAAAGTTTGTATAGACTAATAAATTAGCAACACAAATCGGCCCCTCCAAACAAAAATTTCTGGCTTCGCCCCTGTATGCAAGGTCAGGGATAAATTAATTAGGAAAGAGAAAGAAAGTATTCAAGGAAATAATATAAGATTTGTGGCTATGCATTAATCATAATATATATTTTCTCAAATTAATTAGGTTAGAGCAATAAATTTATTGATGAATTGTGTTTTTCTATCCATTAGATCTTTGGGGGGCCCAGAACAGTACCGTCCCTTCAATAATTAATTAATTTTACAAAATTACTATAAACAAATTAAAAAAACTCATTAGAATAATAAAGATAAATCGGACAAAACAAACACTATACGCCTCGAAATGGCTTGCATCTTTGCTACACCTTAGTTACAGAGAGAGAGAAAGAGAGAGAGAGAGAGAGAGAGTGTGTGTGTGTATGGGTTGGGAAGAAGAAGTTTTGGAAAGTGCTAACTTGCGCATTTTGTGTGGAGTTTGGATTTCGGTCCATCAGTCTTGGGTGACTACGGGCTGGGTTCCTAGTGTATATATTTCTACATAAATCATGGAGAAAATAACCCTTTTTTTTTCTTGAGTTTGTATAAAGGACACTCTCACTTACGGTTTCTACAAATGAGAAAAAATCTAACATTGTGAAATTGAATAGATTTATTTGTTTGAGTTAAATAGAAACCCTAATGGAAAGTACAATTTATATAAATGAATAGGAAATGTCATTTCAATAAATCTTAATGAAAGTTGGTGTAATTTACCTGCAATTGAAGATAGGATAAATTACATAATTAATTAACGTTAGTCCTTATAAATTATAATATTATTATTATTATGTTTACCACCACCTATTTAAATTGACTTTTGTTTTGTATGTTCATAACAACACGCATTTTGATTGAATCGTTACTAAGTTAAGGAGTTCCTCTCAAAAAATGAAAAAAAGCTAGGGAATTGGGTTAATAATAATATTAGACATTTTACCTGTCACGGACATGCCACCCGGCCAAATTAGCAGCTTCATTGAGAGCTGCCCTCCACCTGCGTACCTTGTCTTTATCCAACAAGTAACGCTTTTCATGTTCCACAAACGCTTGTTCAAAACTACCCCTCTGCTTGCGCACATCGGAGGGATCAACACTATAGAATATAGGGAAAACTAACTGCTGCAGCCTTCTTCGGCACTCCATGATCTCCACGAGCTCCTCCAAACACCACCTGGACGACGCGTAGTCTTTGGAGAAGACGATGAGGAATATTCTGGACCCTCGTATTGCTCGTAAAAGCTCGGAAGAAAGATTTTCTCCTTTTCGGATCTCTTCGTCGTCTCTGAAGGTGTGGATTCCAGCCTCTGTCAAAGCGTGGTAGAGGTGATCGGTGAAGTTCTTGCGAGTGTCTTCGCCTCTGAAACTCAGGAAGACATCGTACTCATAGTCGTCGGGGGGTTGGTTGGAAGAAGAAGATGAAAATGAGGATGAAGAGAAGGGTTTGGAGAAGATCTTCTTAGGTGAAATATATTGAATGATTTTCCGAATAAACTCAACTTCACCCCTGAAAAATATTTTGAGCAGTTAGGAATAATAGTAAGTAATTAGGATTAATAGTGATAATTAATTTATCCCCAACCTAGTCCAAGTGCTTATTCTTATATATTTAGAGCAATAAATTTTAATGATGAATTGTGTTTTTCTTTCCATGAGACATTTGGGGGGACGTTGCCCCCGGCCCAGAACTGCGCTGTCCCTTCAATAATTAATTACTTTTACAAATTAACTATAAACAAATTATATAAAAAAAAAATCATTGAAAAAATAAAGATAAATCGGATAAAAGAGTAATTAACGTTAGTCCTTTATAAGTTATAATAATAATAATAATATTATTATTATTACTATTATGTTTACCACCACCTATTTTGATTGAACCATTACTAAGTTAGGGAGTTCCTCTCAAAAAAGATAGGGTGTTGGGTTAATAATAATATTAGACATTTACCCGTGTGCAGTGCTTTCCAGATTCAACCCGGAAATATTAGCAATTTCAGTGAGAGCTCCCCTCCAGATGGATACCTTGTCTCCATTTAAAAAGTAACGCTTTCCATGTTCCCCAAACGCTTGTTCAAACTGGTTGCGCACATCGGAGTAACTAACATAATAGAATATAGGGACAACCATCTGATTTGACCTTCTACAGCACTGCAAGATCTCCACGAGCTCCTCCAAACACCACATGGAATACGCGTAGTTTTTGGACAAGACGATGAGGAATATTCTGGACCCTTGTATTGTTTGTAAAATCTCGGATGAAAGATCTTCTCCTGCTCGGATCACTCCGTCGCCTAGGAAGGTGCGGAATCCAGCCTTTGTCAAAGCGTGGTAGAGGTGATCGGTGAAGTTCATGCGAGTGTCTTCGCCTCTGAAACTCAGGAACACGTCGCACTTATAGTCGTCGGGGGCTCGGTAGGAAGAAGAAGAGGAAGATGAAGAGAAGGGTTCGGAAAGAGTTGTAGTGGCAGCCATGGCAATTTGGAAATTGGGGAAGAATAGCTAAAAACCTAGCAGCAGGAGCAGTGTAGTACAGAGCCAAGGAGACTTTATGGGCTCATCAACAGTTAACTTCCAATAAATTTTAGCCACGTTAAAGTCAACTTCCAAGACTTTAAAATTTAAACCCACTTTTACGCCGTCCAATAAATTTTAGCCACGTTAATATTCTTCACCCATGAAACTCTGTTCTCTTATTTGATGGGTTCTCCATATATGTGTTAATCTTATGCTAAAGAAAAAACTATCTTAAAATAAATGTCGTTGATTGATATCTTTCTTTTTTTTTTTCTCTCTTTTCTCATGTTTGTTAAAAATATTTAGTATTCTAAAAAAAAATATCCGTTTTTTTTCTCATACATAAAATATATTTTGATAACTCAACTATACGTAAGAGTTCAATTTCATTTATAAGCTATTTGATTATATCTAGTTCCCAATATTAAACTGTTAGAATTTTTTCCTTTCGCCTTTGCTTTTCTTTTAGAAATAATGATTTTTACATGAAATTACTTTACTCCCTGGCTGACTCAATCCATAGTTATTTTTTTCTGAAAAATTATGATATACCCTCTAAATGTCGAATTATAAAATGACATGCTTGATAGAGGTTTTACACCAGATAAATATAGTTTTGCTGGATGACTAAATAGGCACTGAGGACCTTTTTGATGTGGCTGCTTCAGTTGGCTGAGATTCATCTGTTGCTATAATTCAGAGATTCATCTGTATTTTTGTAAGACATCTTGAAGCCTTTTTTTTTTTTTTTTTTTAATAATTTAATAGTTACAACAGTGAGGGGAGGGCGATTTGAACCCTCTTTCTCCTAATAATGGAGAGCAAGATATGCCATTGAGCTACAAATCTCTTAACAGGCATCATGAAGGTAATATTGCTATCCATGATCTCCATTCTGCCTACTTGCTTATATTTAATTTTTATTTGGTCTTCTGGATTTTTCTTTTCTTGTGATATGTGTTGCCAATTCAGGATTTGCTGATGGCTTATATTTTTGAACCTCGGTCACATTGCTTGGTCAACTCAATTAATACCAAACTATAAAAGCTTAAACTACATCGGTTGAGATGTAAATTGTATAAAACTTATCTATTGTATTTGTTCTCTCTAAATGGAAGGCTATTTCTTAATCCTAAGACCTCTAATTGCAATCTACCATTGTTTCGAAAATATGTAGTTTGGCGAAATCAAGTTTTCCATGGTACTCGAGTTCATGGAACTTGAGTATCATAAAAAAAATTTTCGGAAAATTTGAAGTATATTTTTTCAAAGAACTCAAGTTTCAAAAATGTAGTAAATCTCTATATATTTCCAAAACAATAGTAAATTGCTATTTTTTTGCTAAATAGTGATAGTGGGCCATTTTTGCTATGTTTTTCTTATTCACTCCGCTTCACTGTATAAAGTACTCGTTGAAGAGTTTATAGAATCAGAGTCACATCTTTAGTCTCTCTTTCTCCACCGTTGTGCAATCTTGAACACACTGTCCACATTGCTCCATCTCACAAATCTTCATCTACCATAAATCATTTCCACGAATTAGTTCCTTGTTCAAACATAGGCCATACGACTTGGTTGCATACTAACTTCTCTGCTTCTACATAAAGAATCAAAGTTTTCCTAACCATGGTCCATGGCCTAGCCCAATGATGTCACCCATCCCATCACTATTAGTCTGGATGGGTCCAATTACTATTCTTGGGCCCAAATGTGGTTATGTTCCTCAAATGTAGAAAATTGTGGTGTTGTGTCACTGATACAATCTCCTAGACAATTCAAAAGACAAATGAATCCGATGATGCTTTTGATGCCAGGCTTGAAGATTGGAACAACAGTCATGCTCCTTCCATCAACAAGCTCTTACCAAGGCTTGAGATAGCCAAGGCAGCTCGGGACTTCCTTGCCATGTTGCCTTGGAATTTCATATCGAGAACAAAATTTGTTAGATAAACCAAGAATCAAGTCAATCCATTTTAAATTTTTATGCCTACACCTCTACTTTGTGGGAACAAATGTAGATCCACCATTGATGACATTGCACTCTTTGCCTAATAACATGATCGTCTTAACTTCTTTCCTGCACTAATGCTATTTCTGTTCCCTCACGGCTCAAGTAGCAATTCCATATTCATTGATTCTGCTTGTTGCAACCTTATGACCTTTGATGCCTCACTATTTTCCCATAAAACATTCTTACACTTCTAGTCCTGTCATTTATATTGTTGATGGTTTCATATGCTTGTTAGTCACATAAGGTCTATTGCTTCCTCTAGCTTGTCTATTCGTGATACTGATTCACTAGGTTGTGTCCATTACTAATTATCACTAATTCGTTGCTCTTTCCACTCCCCATAAGCATCACACTTATCATGAGACTAGAGATTATAAAAACTAAAAAAGCATTTCGAAGTTTAACCATGAAAGCTAAAAAAAAAAAGTTTATATAAGGTAAATTTTGAACCCTAAATTATGCATCAAAATTCAATTTCATACCCGAACTATCAACTAAAATTTAAACCCATAGATTTTTGAAAATGGTTCAATGTTACCCTTGCCCGTCCTCTCCTTTTGGAAATGAAGTGATGCCTATGAGATTAGCTTACAGACGTGACTCAATCTATAGTTAACTTTGGTTCCTACTAACAAAACTAAATAGTTTGAAGGAAACACGACTTGTATAATTGCGGCTATTTTTTTTATGAAAAGTAAACAAACAATGAAATACTTTCAAAAAATTTAAGGACTATAGTGACACAATTGATTGTTTATGAACACAATTTAACCTTAAACTGTAGTTCAAAGGATAAAAATAGTAATTTGGCCTAAACAGATAGAATGAAGAATTAAGTTTTTCTCACTCAAAGCTAAATTTTTTATTAGAAAGGTAGAGGATGGTACAGCTCCTCTGCTATTTGTTTAATCAAAAAAGTAAAAAGGTAAAGAAAGTTTGCAAAATTGCATCATGTAATGAGATTTTAAGTATTACTAGTAAGTAATACTTAAAATAAGGTAAGTGAAGGTGAATGACAAGATGGTAAGTAACTCTTGTTTTTACAGCAATTAAGCAACACAACCACCACACAAAAAAAAAAAATCTTTTTTTTTGGGGTGGTAAAACAACCAAAAAGATTTCAACACATAAAAATAGACTAATTAATGATGGGAAGACTCTGTCTCTAATGCAAAACCAAAGACAAAGAGGCCCCCAAAATATGCTTAATTCTTGTGGAAGCCCCACTTCGAAGCTTGAAGTTCCTCCCACAAAATGAAATGAAGTTGTTTTGAACATTTTGTAACTATGTGAAACATGAGACCTTTTGTAGATTTGTACTTCAAGGACCAGCTGCTTGCTCAAAAGCATAATTCTTGATTAGGTTACTAAGGCCTCAAGGATACTTGATCTGTAAAGAAACTTCAAACTTATTTTCGCATTTCACCCTTAAGTCCAGTCCATTCAGTCCTTAAATTAACCTTTCAAAAAGAATTTAAGCAACCATAAGTCCAATGTCTGGTGACTTGGTGTTCATCCCGCCACAAAACCTTTAATCAAGATTATAGACTCATTGAAGTGAGATGAGCTCTTCTCAATCTAAGCAATTTGATGTATTTTTTCCTATTTTATGCTTCTAGTTTGTTATCTAGACCCATAAAACTTCATCACTAGCTCTGCTACCAACTGTCAAAGCTCCTCCTACTTGATTCAAGTCATTTCCGTCAATATTAAAGCTGTCCTATAAGAAATATTGTAAATAAGATCCTATGCCCTTGTAAAATGGCTATCTATGATTCACCAATATGATATCAAAGTTGTGCCCACATCAAGTCTTGGCTAAAATGTCCTAGAAAGTTTTATTTTGGAAGCAACAACCATATAAAGTACAAACTGGTTTGGAATTTGGGAGTCTATTTCAACCAAATAGATGCTTCACAAAATTTTCTCATCCATTATCACTAAACAGATATAACATGAATATTGACAAAACTTAACTACTAGCCAAATATTTTGCTGCAAACCCAACAAAAAAACAGAGGTTTTTTTTATAACAAAACAAACAGCAATAAGAATTCTTCAATTAGTAAATGGAAGAAATATGTAAATATGAGAACCCAATTTGAAATATTTAAATGTAAATAAAATTTAAAGGAGCAAAGATGCGGAATTCACAAAATTAGGAAAATAAAAAGGGGTTTAAATTCGAAAGAGAGATTGAACCTTCAGAGCTGTAAGAACATCATCACTAGGCCCAGAGAAGAGAGGCGATGGTTTGAGAGAGAGGAAAAGATGAAGAAGAAGAAGAAGAAGAAGGAAATACGAGCAGCAAGTGTGATTGGAAATCAGAATTCAGATTGAAAACTATAATGGATAAAATCATGATATCCCCTCAGGTTCAGGTAGGTTTTCGTATCCACATGTGACTGCCGCTTCTAGCATTTTCACTTCTCTCCATCATTACTACTTTTCTCTCCCTTCCCGACCCCTCTGCTCCTCTTCCCCTACCAAGTCACGGAAAAACTATCAACTTACACTGCACATAAAGAAGGTACCTCATAGGAGCGCGGAAAATTCTATCTCACCCCGGGTCAAAAACAAGTTATCTAAAACGGGTTGGATAAGGTCGGGTCACGAGTCCATCTCTAATTTTCACATGCAAAATAATAATAATAATAATAAATGAAAAAAAATATTAAATTTTAAAATAACAAAATACTCAAAAATAAAAGTTAAATAATATTATTACATAGATACTTAAGTTTACACAAATCAAAGTTCACAAATGATATCATTACTATAAAAATTAGATGATTTACCGTTAAATACCAAAAAATGATGTAGTTTTAATTTTCAAAAAAAAAAAATCAAAAATTCAAAAAGTATAACAAAAATTTATTTTTTATAATTATTTTTTAAAATTACTTCAATAAGTGGCCATAACTCTGGTGCCATTCTCAGGCAACAGCATTCCCTCGATATTATTTTAAATGAATTGAATGCTTCAAATGATATTTAAATAGAATAGTTAGGAGTAGTTTTAAATGCATTTAAAATAGTTTTAAAATTGGTTAAAAGTATTAAACAAGTATAATAACTTGTGCAAAGACAATAATAATGAAAATAATATAACAAGAAACTGAATAATACTTCTGAATATTATTTATTTAAAGACACCTCTACCATTTTCTTCCCTGCACATATCTAGCTCCATATCTGAGTCAATTAATATTAGTCCATTAATCACCACAATTAAAAAGAATAAAATAGTCTCTTTTATTTTCAATGTGAGATTAAACATTTTTACTAACTCCTCATCTTCCATATTCACTCTCACATTTTTACATTTATATTGTAATATATATTCATTTTAATTACTTAATATTAAAATGCTTCAACACATATACATTTAGATCAGATTAAAATAAAATTTATAACTTGTATAAAAATAAAAATAAAATTGTACGCAAAAGTATAATAAATTTTATTTGAGATTTTTTTTTTTTTTTAATGTTTACAAGTTCAGATTTATTCATTTTCATGTAAAGACATTTAACACGGCATTAAAGAAGAAGGAAAATACTAGGATCACAACTTATTGCACAATTTTTGCCACAACTTGTCACGTGACAAGTTATGAGTGCTAGAAAAAAAAAAATGTTGAGTTCATCATGTAGGTTCACACCTCTATCATTCACAACTCGCCGCATGACAAGTTGTGGCAAAAATTGTGCAATAAATTGTGGTTCTAGCATTGCTTAAAGATGAAATGATACTTGTATAAAATTAAAACCAATTTAAAATCTAAGGACACTTGAAATCAAATTAGAATGCAAGTAGGACAATTGAGGTAATATTGGAATGTAATTAGTAGAATCTAATTTGGATTTTTGAATGAATTTTCTCTTTATTATATTACTATATATACAATTATCTGATTTTCAAAAGGTTGCTGGATTGATTCTCCAATTTGATGACCACTAGAGCAATTATCAACCAAAAATCTATCAAATTTTTTTGTTTGAGGAAGTTTAAGGTTTGCTCAAGTTTCAGTCAGGTGAAACGTAAGCAAGGTCAATCAAAGTTTTTGTTTTCTGCAAAATTATGCAAACAAATGTGCCTAACTTGAATTTGATTGTCAATATTATATAATTACTGTTTTAAACCCTATTTTGAAAGTAATGACTCTTCAATTGTTCCTCTTCATTTTCTATATATGCATGTTTGTCCATATTCAGAATTCTAATTAACAAAAAACACAAGAAAATCTTGAGAATTCTCTAGAATTGCTATTTATAGAATTCGTAGGCTTAATTGTATCTTAGAGGTGATTTACCAGTAACCAATTAGTAAACTCTCTTCGAATGAGAGCAAATATCATCTTAAAAACGGCAACATAGCCAGACAAATGCTACAAGACCCTTAATAGTAAATAGCTAACTTCATAATGCTTAAATTCAAAGGGGCAAACAAAATTAAGAACGATTCAGAACCAAAGAGCCATTGATGCAGAGGATTTCCATTACTTATGTACATTACAAGCAGCTCCCATGCTGCTGAAAAGTCTATAACCACAAAAATAAGATTTCCAGAACCAGCAGAATGAATCAATGTCCGGATACAAAACCAATACCCTTGTTCAGTTCAACGATGTAAACTTCAATTTAGGTTTTAGAAGTCACTACTGATTGGCAGTATATTGGCTGCAAACCAAACTCACAACACAATGGAGAAACGCCATCACCAACTTTCATCAGAATGAAACTACTGACTTAGGATGCGTTGAAGATTGCAACTGAGAAAGAGCCGTATCACTTTCCTCGTTCTCATCAAAAGTTATTGGTTTTCCGTAGACAGGCTTCCTGTAAATTGTACAGTTATATAATCAGACTGTCTTTGAAGCAAATTTAAGATTTAAAAAAAAAATTTTAATTAAAAACTTCAGAACTTTTTAAACAGGAAACCAGAAAAGGAAGCTGATGAAAGCTTTGGTAACTGTTATGCTCTCAGCTCTTAACAAAAACATAATCCGTTTTAAATGTTCTGGAGTCTTTCATTTATTTTTTTGCATTCACAGAAGCTTCCCATATTTATTTTACATTATATACAAATGATATTGTTAGTGGTGAAATTAACTTATGACTTACTACTACTTTGAAATTAGCATGCATATGTAGAAAATGTAATACGTGAAGATTTTTAATAACATCAGCTAACAAGAAAACGTAAATTCTTTAAGTTAAGCTGAACTCTTGGCATAATAGAGGTATGTACATTCATTAAGTAAAAGGCCAACAACATAAACATCAGTGTTATCATACAAAACCTACATTTAAGAATGGGAAACTTTACGATGACTTATACATAGAATATGGAGTTAACATAATGCAAAAATAGGAATTGGTATGCCCTCCCCATACATATCATCACAATTTACCATGGTAATCAAAAGCAAGCCAAACGCTCACCCAGCGGCTGCACTAAGGCTATAAGGTGAGGCGTCTTTAGAGCGCTGAGGCAAGCAAGGCAAATGCCTTAAACAATGTTTAGGGCGGTAAGGCAAAAGTTCAACCACAACAAAACAAAGTATGTAACAGAACAATAAGGCTTTTATTTGATCAAAAAAATTAAACACAGCTTTTAAGACCATAACAAACAACACATTGGTATTTTTTTTCTTTTCATTATTCTATTCTCTCTCTCTCTCTGATTTACAATTTGTAGAAGCTTGTTGTAGAACCTATTGTTGGATTATTAATTTACAGAAGCTTGTTGTAAAACGTATGATTAGATTAATTAATTATTGAAGTTTTTGAAAAACCTATTGTCATACTACTTAATAGAGCTTAAGTTGTGCCCTATTTTCAAATTAATTAATAGACCTAATTACTTCATGCAAGACGCAACACATGTTAGAGACTTGATTGATATATTTCTATACATTAGATAAATAATTATATACAAATAAGTATATTCTATACATAGATAAATATGATTTAAGTTCTACATGTATATTAACAATATTTGGAATTTGGCATCTCACATCAATAGAGCTAATGCTGTTTTGACACCTTGCACCCCAGATGATACAAGGCCTAGGCAACTTAAGGTCACCTTTTGCCTTTGACTACGTTGCTATTTACGTTCAAAAGCTACCAGCAGTATACTTTAAATTACAGTCACACAGGACACAGTACACATCAAAGAAGCAAGCTAGCATACCTTTGAGTGATAACACTCTCTTCAGACAAAGCCTTTTCTAACCTCTCCTCAAATGGCGTAGCATGCCAACTCACTTTCTGATCCTGCAAAAACAACCAGCATTCCTTAAATGAAGCTTTTCATTTCAAAGGCCTCAAGCTGAAAGTAAAGAAGCCACAAGACATACCTCCTTGTATTTATTGGTCGAATTTGGGATTCCATTCCCATCCCACCACTTTGGTGAAATATGAGATTGCTCATTATCATTCCAGTGAGCAGCAACAAGCCCAATGATTGGCCTGTCCCCAGGAGTTCTACCAAAATGAGGTTTTCTAGTAGAAGCAGGGTCAAAATTTTTACTATTCTCATCCTGAATGGATGGCAGTGGCTTCAACCAAGCAGACAGGCTTGCTTCCACCTTCAACTCTTTCCCAGACAAAGTTTCTTTTACCCCCACTTCTGGCCTAGGGGTTGTAGTTTCAGGCAACTCAAGAGATTCTCTCAGCTCACCTGAAAGTTGATGATAGTTAGGATCTTCTTCCCTCAATAACTTCCACTGCGAGTCACTCTCAACTGGGTTCATAACTGAATACACATACTGGGACCTGATTCGGGTCTTCCCATATGGTAAATTGTCAAAGTTTGTGGGAAAAACGGTTCCAGGTGTTTGCATCTCGTCAGACAGCTTAAGTGGGGTTGGATAAGGTGAAGGCTTTGACACACTCTGATTACCTGGTGATTCGGATTTCTTTTGATTTTGGCTAACATTTTCAGATGATGAGGAAGATGCATCAAAATCACATTGAAAACGCACAGACTTGCTCCTGCACTGAATTTCTGTAGCTGAAATCCAAGGTGAAACTGATGTTGCAATGTTTTCAGTCTGATTAGCATGAACCCTGACAGCTGTATTAACACTTCCTGTTCCACTGCCTTCAGTTGAGCTGAAAGAGACCCTTCCAGTGTTATGTAAGCTGGATATACAGCTAGAAGAGAGAGATGGCATTGGACAAATGTCAGGTAGCTATTAATCTTGTCAGGTGAATCTAAGTATTACCAAATAATTGGTGTCCACATTTCATAAATATAGACAATTAATACTACCAAATAACAGACAGATTGGCTTTGAAATATGGGAAATTCCCTTCCCATTACAGGTGTACTCAATAATTAATTAAAAGTATATCAATTGTTTCACAAATATAATCATTATAGAGAGAGGTACAACCTGCTAGGTGTCTGCTCTTGCAAACCTGATCCCTTTCCCCACTCTTCACTAAGTTTAATGGGAGTAGTGGCCTGCTCAGGTTGGTTGTGTAACTGAATTTTCTTGATGGATGTGTTGGGAAGCCATGAATGGAATTTTGGAGGCTCTGAATCTCCATCATATGAAGGTGAAAATTTTGACTTTGCAGATGCTTTCCGAATTTCTGTAGGGGTCTCTGCTAAGGTACCACAAGCTTTAAGAAACCTGGCCTGCACAATTTATTTCATACAATCAAAAAGATACTTGTCAACAGTCAATAACAACCTTGACTAAAGAAAGTTATCCATTAGTGTAACCAATGCCCTATTTGAAAAGAATGAGGATGATTCTAGTATTTTGAAGATAACTCATGTAGTAGACAGATGAAACAGCCAATAGGTTTGCAATCACACATTCAAATCTGCTGAGATTACAAATAGGGAAGGGGGATAGTTCTAGAATCCAGCACCCTAAAAAGCGCCTACAAAGATGAAAAAAAAATTAAATAATCTAATAAAAAAGAATATGGCAGGCCTTACAAACCATCTACACAACCAAAATGAAGCAAGAATTAACTACAGAATACAAACACCAGAAAATCAGTTCTGATTAAAGCTTTTATGCCACTTGTAAAATCAATATCAACGTGTCTCATATATTCCATTTGCAATAGCATGCATATATGAATACTTTCTATATGCATGAAACCTCAATGTGACTCATAAAGCTTCGGTCCCAAAACTTTAAGGACGGTGCTATGAAACCTCCTAAGAGTTGGAGACTAATATAGGTCACCATTTGTATTTTTTGTCATTCTATTCTATCCAAAATCATACTTTCTATCACCTCTTTAATTAACATATCCTTGTTTACAGCATCTACCAATTTTGTTTTGGGTTCCTCTGCCTTTTTTTCATTTTCTCAACTTGAACTCATATCAAGCAGTCCCCCTCATCTTTTAACCAACAGGAGCTATCCTATCATTAAACCAAATTTCTTCATTTCATATCATATCTTTCTTGTATTTTTACTTATCCATTTAGTATTCCCATTTCAAAATTTTCAACTTATGCCTATATGCATACCAAAAAAAAAAAAAAATACGCATGCAACCCAAAAACATTAGTCCATTAAGGATGAAGAAACAAAAGCCTGATAACCAATCTATAATGAATAACCAGTGTTTCGCATCGTATGGGAAATAGTTATTAATTTAATTAGTCATTACTAGAAAAGTAAATTCTTTGGTTCACTTAATTTGCTGTGCTTCAAAACAAAATTAGACTACCACCTCTTCCAAAAGTTGAAAAGTAATATAGCAAAAACGCATGTATAAGCATGTGTTAAGCAGAGGCATAATTCTTTGCTTCTACGCATAGCTTCAACTATACTTATTCAAGGTTTAACACTATAAAAATCATTAAAACTTAAAGTTGAACACAATTATACACACCTTCATGTAAACTATTGTTAAAAGTTTAAAGAGAAAATGTAATCTGAATTAGCATAATTGTAATAAACACAATCTTTAGGAGCTTTCATGTAATGTCCAAGATCAGTATACCTCATCCTTGAGTGCCTTGTGACTTTCTGGAGATCCGAAACCATGAGCTTCCCTATCAGCATGTGGAGAATCCTGTTTCTCTATAAAAAAAATAGAACCAATTTCAAAAACATTAACAAATTCACAGCTTTAGATATTAATAAAAAGATCGATGTACTTAAAACAATTAGAACCGATATAATAAAAAACTCAACAGGAAAATTTTATACCTTCAGATAGAAAGAGAGACGCCAAATGATTTTGAGATAGCACAGTTTCCTGATCATAAGACACACAGAGAAGAAAAGTGAGCAAGAAATCTCATAATTCACTTATTCTCTGCTTGGACACTGAGAAAATGTATTCTGAAATTAAATTAAGCTTTTTTGTTACCAATAAACTGAAACAACATAGACAGAAAACAGACAAAATTCATTTGTATTCTTTTCTTTGATTTTTCTCAGCAGCCAAACAGAAGGTAAGTTCAAATAATAACTCTTTTCTGTTAAATGTATCTCACGAAACCAATGTTCTGCTTGATTATTTAGAAAATGAACCAAAAACATGAAATCTTGAATCGCAGTCAACTGAACCCTAATTCGAAAAGGAAAAAAAAAATAGAAGGCTCAAAGACTTAATCTTGTTTTCTCTTCCCTTAATTTTCTCACGGAGGATAAAGAAATGCTAAAATTTTCTAAAAGACGAAAGAAAATCCCTGTTTGGCTGCTTAAAAAGAAAGAAAGCTCATGAAAATCAAAATCCACCTTCAAAAACCACTACGAACCAGCACCTACGACAGACCTACTACCACATCAAGAAAGAAAGAAAGAAAGCGAGAGAGAGAGACATTTTCTTTCCAATTCTTTTCATTTTTCGGTTATAATTTTCTCGGGAACCATACAGAGAGAGAGAGCGAGAAAGAGAGAGGGAGTGGAGAAATGACCGTAGGCTTGGTGGGATCGGAGGAGACGAGGTGAGGGCGATGGCGGTGATGGTGATCGTCTTTGACACGAAAGCAAGCGAAGAAGCAACCCATAGCTCTGGAAACCGATCTGTCAAGAAACCCCACCACTGATCTACACACTAATCCCAACTCAAACTCACGCTTCCACAACCAGCATACCATCGATTTTTTGATAATTACTCACTACTACTACCTACCTATGTCCTGTCTCTTATCCTCTACACCTTTTCTTTTTTCTATTTTTCTTTTCTTTTCGCCTTATATACTTCTTGATTTTATTACTCAAGTCATAATAAGCGAATGAGAGAGCAAAAAATTTTAGCGTGTGAGAGAGAGAGAGAGTTGTTGGGTCGTTTTTGAAATTTGAACTAAGAAAGCGAGGGAAAGTTACGGGTTCAGCAATGAATGTGAGTTTTTGGGTTCGGCGCACTCGGGTTGGGTTGTGTATGTTGGAATTTTGTACTCGCTGTGTGTTAGCTGTTAATTTTGTTTTTAATTAGGGGAATCCGGGGGTTTAAATGCCAAAGTAATGATTAGAGAGAGCGACTAGTGCTGTTTTGGTCTTGTACGGCAGTGGGTGTGTGTGGTGCCATGTCTTATTATTATTACCTTATTGCCCGGTTTATTTAATTTCTTGACAAATAACGTTTCTTTGTTTTTCTTAATTTGACTTTCCCCTTTTGCTGCCTTTTGTTTTCTACTTTTATGTCATTTCCTCTTTTTGATCTTTTAGGTAGATTCCATAGCCAAATCTCTGTGAGAGAGAATAATAATGCAAAGGGCAATTGACTTTTGTTTTAACTTGTTAGTTTTGGTAGGTTGGAGCTACTTCAATTGGTAAAATATATATATATATATATTTTTTTTTATAGGAAAATATTTTGTTATTAAATAAGAAATATTTATTTATATAAAAAATCAATTAGCATCTTAGTTTGATAATTAACAATAATGATTATAGAGTAAATGTCATTATTTAAATTCTATAAGATATCTAATAAAAAAAAAATCCTGTCAGCCACTATTCTTTCCCAAAAATCATTTTTTTAAAAAAATTAAAGTAAAATAAGCAAATGATTACTATGGCCCAAAAATGAAATAAAATGTATATGGTAAGTTTGCTTTCTATTATATGTGGTTTTTGAATTGACAGTTATCCATAAAACTTCCATAAACTCAAATTTTAATTTAACGATTAAAATATTTTGAACACCAGATGATAGTTGAGTTTGCTTCTCATTATAAGCTTTTCGAATTGACAAATACTCGACAAACTTCTATAAACTCAACTTAAATTAATAGCTACAAGTGTAATGAGAGAGAGAGAGAGAGAGAGATTTTTTTAAATAAAATAAAATAATGTTAAAACACCTTGATAATTTAGCAATATGTTTGGACTATAAGATTGGTATCTCATCGTTGTATGACAAAAAGCTTTAGAAGTGATTAAGATGAAATATTATAAATATATGAATTTCATAATTTTAAATTTAAAATAAGAATAAATGATTTTAATATTAGACATTTCTCTTGAAAATATCAAGAATTTTGAGCTACAATCTTGATCTTTTAGATGAAACTTAAGTTGTTGTGTAAGGACTAGATTTGGCTCCTAAGCCCAAAAGGTAGATGGACTTCGGCCCAAAGAGCCCAAAACAATAAATTTGTAAATAACGAGTTAGAAAAACTGGGTCTTAATAAATCAGACAAATATTAAAGTAGATCCGGATGATAAGAAAATGAAACTAGACAGGTTTGTGGTGAAGAAAATCGTCCTCGTCACAGTCTGAGGAGATTAGTTCTTATATCTTTCTTCCAAGTTTGATTACAAAGTTAGTTCTAGGTTTCTACAGTGTTTTTCTTTCTGTTTTTTCGATCCCCTATCTCATTGCTTTCCTTCTCTTTATATATCCTTCTTCCTTTTCTCTTTCCTCTCCACGTGCAATCCAGGTTGGTTGATCTTGATACTTGTCCCATCAACCCTTTCCCCTAGTCTTTAGGTAATAGCTATAAGGCTGAAGGCTACTGTTCAGGTATCACCTCCACATTAATGCAACCAGAGAGTTAGCTGTAGAACATTTAATGTGGTGGCAGCAGCTTTTCCCTTAGATATTTTAGTGCTTCTTCCTATCTGATGTCTTTGTAATGCTTATCTGCTCCAATAAAACTCCTTGGAACGTTACCTTGGTCAACAGTCTACCTCTTTGGACATCAGTTTCAACTAGCCGATGATGCATTTATCCTTAGACCATTTTATTGAGTCACTATGACCAAAAACTAGCCTCTTCTGACAAAGATTTCTCCTTCTCAGACAAACCCATGTCCTTGGCTTGGGCCACAGGCCCAACATACTAATAGATAAAGAATTCCTGGGCCCAATGCCCTTACATATTGCTATGCTTTTTCACCATTATTTTTGGAGAAAGTGATAAGTTAATCATATGAATCATATCAATGATAGATTTATATAAATAAATTAATATAATACTTAAACAAAAGTTAGACTCTGAAATATGTAAAGAAAATTGGAGTTTTGAAAACAAATACTAAAAACTAAGCTATATTATTTTGAATGTTTGGGATTTTATTTATAGTTCTAGTAATAACTTTTGGCCCATAATGTCACTCGAAGGACAGCTTTTTGTAAAACACTTTAGTGATGGTCCTATATCAATCTCAGCTTTTTCAGTTTTCAACCAAAAGAAGGGAGACTTTATACTTTATAGGATTTTTTTTTTTTTTTTTTTTTTGAGGGGGTTTATAGGATAATCTTGTTCGCTCATTTTGTATTCCTTGTCTTTCTCGGTGTGTGTGTGTGTATATATATATATATATATATTGAAAAGAAAGAACCTAGGTTGTGTTAAGAAAAGCAGTGGTCATGTTGCGACTTGCGATAAAGGCTTCTAATGATAATGGGATTACACTTACCGAGTTACCGCCGGTGGCATCATGAATTTTTTCAAGACGATTATTACAAAAACACAAATTATACAAAATCTAATAAAAAGATAATTTTATATATTGAAAAAAAAAATCATGCAAATACATAGTCTTACAATTTTCTTTAATGAGTTTTCTTATTTTAAAATCATTACATAATAGTCATATTATCAATTCTGCAAGTTACGTTTTTTTAAAAAAAAAAATTAGTTCAATAAAATTTGTTTTGAACTTTTCCTTTTTGTTTGTAAGAGCTTAATATATTGTTAAGGGGATTGAAGTTTAAGGAAAAAGTTCGACTACAAATTTAGTTATAGCCTTAGGCTACAACTCTTATTACAAAAATTAACGTTGCTACATATTTTAAGAATCTAACCATTAAATTGCATATTTTTTATATTTTTAAAACACATGTCAAATTTCATGTCTATTGAATGTTATTTACTATTTGATTCATAAACATATTTCTTACGTATAATTTTAGACTATAAAAACTCGAAATTTAAACATTTGATTGATAACATTATTATTGATCTTTGATTTTATGGAAACTTTATAAGTATGAAGGATATGAGAAGAAAATGTAATTCAATGATAGATTTGTCAAAATTCACTTCCAATAAAAAAATATTAAGTGGAGTTGTAGTTTTAATTTACAACCAAGTTTGTTACCAAAATTTAATTATGTTGGGCCTAAAAAAATTTAGGGTGATCTCAATTTTTTTAAAGGATAAAATAAATCATAAATTTTATATATAATAATTATTTTTTTTCAGGTTAGAGCTACCTATGGCTACAATACTAGAAACTTTTAACAATAGGTTGGAGAAGGCGAAGGGACCACATATATGTCAAGGAAGACATGGATACACTATTAGAGCATCTATATTGGAACCACATATAAAGTAGCTTTTTGTAGTGCCAAAAACTAAATTTTTTGGCACCACAAAAAGTTATTTTATCTACTTTATCACCTCACTTTACAAAACACCCAACATTAATGGACCATAATGGTTTTATTTTAGCATTCCAAATATTGAAATAATATATCCATTGTAATAAACTACAACCACAACCACATAAAATATATTATGTTGCTTTACCATTTGAGCTACAATGCATAGCTATAGATGGCTGTGCATTGTAGCTAATGAGTTAAATTTTTTACCTATACCACCACCAATGTAGCTCACTTTTTGTATATTGTGGTGCTAAAAATAGCATTTTATCAATTTCACACCACCAATGTAAATGCTCTAAAGTTTACCAAGTGAGCACTTTTGGTTCTTGGAATTTCAAATGAGTGCTAATAATCCCAAAAGTTAAAAAAATGAGCATTATTGATCCTTATGTTAACTGTCGTTTATATCCTTACCTTTATGCTTAACGGAGCATTGATGAGACTCTTTTTAGGTAACGTGGCAACGCTTCTAATATTTAAAAAAACCAACATAATATTGCCACATAAAAAAAATAAAATAAAATAAAAACCCATGACCTAACCCAAACCCATTAGAAACCGGTCTTCCACACAACAAATTTGTTTTTCTACCAAGAAAATAGGAAATTAAAAACATTGTGCTGAACCTTTTGAGTCTAAGAAGACAATGGTTCTCTTTGAACCTATTTCTCTCTCTAGAAATTCCAAGCGCCTAACGACAATGAACAAAAGGACCATAAGCTCTCACTTATAATAAATTTCAAGAACCAATAGAGTATTTTGGGCAACATTTTATTCGGAGGGGGCACTGTTCCACTATTTGAAGCAATCCTATTACACTAAGCTATATGCATAAAGAGTTTTGAGAGGTTATTTGGCTCTCTTAGTGTGTGTTTGGCAAAAATTAAAAAGCCAGTTTATTTTGCTATTCAGCTTATTTTGCTACTATACATGGGCCCCATTGCACTTTTTGGTACTGTGGGACCAAAGGGATCTAGAGACTTCGGCCCATTCCATATCAAGCCCAAGGCTCACGCCGAGGAGGAAGAAGTGCCCGAGGACAAATGAAGGGAATCCAGACTGTCAGAATATACTACCGAGGACGGCCCTGTCCTCGGCAGACCAAAATCACAGAAGGGGAAGGCGCCACATCACCTGAGGCAATCCCCTTGAGGATCCCACAGGAGATTCCAAGCCCAATGGGCCAGCCATAGGAGCATGGTAGAAAAGCAACCCCAAGAGAAGCTGTCACCTCCGTATTAAATACCCACAGCTAACACCCTGACCCCATTGATGTGGATGTAACCCCTGGACAGTGCAATGGGGGCCACAGCAGCTCACAGAGCGCCAAAAAGAGTAGCTGATGGGACGTGCATTCAAGTATGGGCATGGATGACTAACAAGTGTAGGAGGAGGATGAACGGGGGAGAATGATATATAACAACAGAGATCTCCCAAAGGATAGGGAGAGAAAAAAGGGAAACAAGAAGGAGAAAGGCTCCTGGGAGGCGAGAGGAGCTGGGAATTCACATCCTCGGACGAGGAGTCCTTTCTCCTTGGGACGTAGAGCCGTCTGATCATGTGTTCTTAGCTCCTATTTGATCATCGCGCCTACTCCTAAACCAGCCGTCACCCTATCAGAGCCAAACTTTTAGACCCACTCTCTATAAATTCATTGTAATGGGTTTGCTGGGCCTAGATCCCGTTTGTCACTGGGCTCGGTCCGAAAAACGAGGCCCTGCAATTGGCACCGTCTGTGGGGAAGGTTGCTCATGCGATGATGAGTGCAACGGTTTGTTAAGGCAGGATTAAGCTCGCTAGGGAGGTTATGGTGGCCAGGCTACTGTACCACAAGGGGAGAATTGCCAGGCGATTCACAGCTCAACGGGCCATTGGCACCATGTGTGTGGCCCTCTCCCCCACCAGGGGTTAGACCCCCGCGAATCTAGTGGCCGGCCCCTTTGGACCCCGATTAAGGAAAGTGGCAGCCGCGCGAAGCACTTCAAAGGGGCTCTATGGCGGGACTAGTCTTGGAAGATAGGTATTGATGTCTTCTGACCCACTGGAGCGGTTGAATGGGGCTTTAGCAATGGCGAGTCCTTGGAAGGCAGAACCAAGGTCTTGCATAGTCCTCAGACTCAATCCTCTAAGAAAACTAATAACTCTTAACAAGTATTTAAGTGTTAGACTGAACCAAGGTCTTGCACAATCCTTGGACTCAAGCCTATGGGAAAACTAATAACTCTTGATAAGTATCTAAGTGTTAGACAGAACCAAGGTCTTGTATGGTCCTCAGACTCAAACCTATGGGAAAATTAATAACTTGTGACAACTATTTGGGTGTTAGATAGAACTAAGGTCTTGTATGGTCCTTGGACTCAAACCTATGGGGAAACTAATAACTTGCGACAACTATCTGGGTGTTAGACAGAACCAAGGTCTTGTATGGTCCTCGGATTCAAACCTATGGGAAAACTAATAACTTGCGACAACTATCTGGGTATTAGATAGAACCAAAGTCTATTCTTGCTAAGCATTAAGTAAAGCCATGGCTGCACCTGGGTCTTCGGACCAAACTACTGAGAGAGATAAATGCTCTGGCATCCCTATGAGTGTCAGACAGAACCATGGTGCGCCATGACCTACTCGGATCACTTATTTTAAAACTAGCATTTCCTAAACAGTCGCATGGTTTGCAACATAAAGCGCATCGTCGTATGCTCGGCTGTTCTAGGAGAGATAGAGGCAATGCAAAAAAAAAAATCACAAAGCAAAGAAAATTTCACCAAGTAAAAGTCACAAGTCCCTTTTTATTAAATAAAATAATGGTAACATCAACTACAAAACAGTCGAGGAAGGGCTTGATTTACAACTAATTGCAAAACAGCTGAGGCAGACTTGCGGCAAAGCTAGCTAATAAAAGAGAGAAGGCTGGTGGTGATGGTGGATTCACAGTCTCGCTCAGGTAGCCACCAAGCCCGTGTGCTTGGCACATGCGGTGAGGAGGAAAAAAAGGCGGGAGCGCTTGAATTGATTTCCACCTGCTGAGGCTGCCCTGAAGCGAACTCTGATCCAGAATATAATGTCGGTACTCCTAAGAAGTCGCCCTCCAGGGGTCTCGCCAGCTGCCTGCAATGGCGGAGACGGCTCTCTTTGATATCTCAATTGCTCCCCTCAACTTTGCTTCACTTTCTTCCCCTTCCTCTTTAGCCAACTCCTGCACATTCTTGGTTGGCGTTTGGAGGATAATCAAGGACCTGACATGATCTGCACTAGTTACGGTTCCTGGTCGAAAGAGGAGAGTGCTCTTTCTTGTCCGGTTGAAGAATATGAAGATCTTTAGCCTCTGCTTTCTTTGCCTCAGCTACAACGCCCATGATTCAGGCGGCATTTTTTGTTCAAGAAAAGTGAAAAAACTTGGAACTCCTGCAGGGTTCCAAGGCTAGTAGATGTGGAAGATAGTCCTCTCAGGGTGCCTTATATAGAAGACGAAATCTGGGGGAGTTCACCGCGCACAAAGCTCAAAGAGGGAATGTCAAGCAAAATAAATTTCACCCAATTCCCAAGGGAACCCTCAACCGCCAAATTCACGCCGCTTCATAAAGGCGCCATTGAATACACATTCTGTATACCGAAGCGATCCGCATCATCCCAAAAAAGCATTAATGACAATGCACCTCGTACGCCGAAGCGCCAAGAGCGTGCCTTGGGTAGACGAAGAAATCCTGGCACCTATAAGGGAACAAGACTTAACCGGCCATGATATAGGCCCGAGAACGTCAAAATCCTCCTCCCTGTCCGAGAAGCTGGGCAGCATGATTTTAAGGGGCTATTGTGGGGCCAAAGGGATCTAGAGACTTCGGCCCATTCCATATCAAGCCCAAAGGCCACGCTGAGGAGGAAGAAGTGCCCGAGGACGAATGAAGGGAATCCAAACTGCCAGAATATACTGTCGAGGACGACCCTGTCCTCGGCAGACCAACATCATAGAAAGGGAAGGCGCCACGTTGCCTGAGGCAGTCCCCTTGAGGACCCCAAAGGAGATTCCAAGCCCAATGGGCCAGCCATAGGAGCATGGTAGAAAAGCAACCCCAGGAGAAGCTGTCACCTCCATATTAAATACCCACAGCTAACACCCTGACCCCATTGATGTGGATGTAACCCCTGGACAGTGCAATGGGGGCCACAGCAGCTCACAGAGCGCCAAAAAGAGTAGCCGATGGGACGTGCATTCAAGTATGGGCATGGATGACTAACAAGTGTAGGAGGAGGATGAACGGAGAAGAAGGATATATAACAACAGAGATCTCCCAAAGGAAAAAGAGAGAAAAAAGGGAAACAAGAAGGAGAAAGGCTCCTAGGAGGCGAGAGGAGCTAGGAATTCACATCCTCGAACGAGGAGTCCTTTCTCCCTAGGACGTAAGGCCGTCTGATCCTGTGTTCTTAGCTCCTAGTTGATCATCGCGCCTACTCCCAAACCAGCCGTCGCCCCATCAGAGCCCAACTTTTAGACCCACTCTTTACAAATTTATTGTAATGAGTCTGCTGGGCCTAGATCCCGTTCGTCACTGGACCCGGTCCGAAAAACGAGACCCTACAAGTACTATTCATGAGTCTCATTATATTATTTCAGCTAACTTTTACCTTTATTTATAGTACTTTTAGTAAAAAAATTTCAGTTTTAGCAAAATAAGCAGATCCTAAACAAACCCTTAGCCTACATTTGGCTTTACCAATATACGTAAACACGAAAACAATATAAATAAAATGATACAATAGCTTAGGGATGGTAGGGTTGACTCTAGTTAAATATATGTGAAGACATTGGACTATATAAAGAAAAATTATATATAATAAAGAATTTTTGGGGGTATGTTTGCAAGTCTATCACTTGTGTGTGTGTTTTTTTATATAAGTTTTAAGATGAATCTCTCTATTACACTTTTTTTTTTTATAAAAAAATCGTAACTTTATTGAAACAAAAATAAAAACGATATATCATGAGCCAAAACAGACTCAATTATGTGCAGCTTTTCCTCTATCTAAGTTACATATGAATTAATGATCTTGACATACTAATCTAAAATATGAACTAGGCGGTTGTCTTGTCTCTTTACATGAAAAAATTAAACCATTCTAAATTCATACAGCTTCACGTGAATTCCTTGAATGATGTTGGCAATAACAACTGGAGGTCCACTGGACCCTATCAAAGTAGAAATTACAATCTGTGAGTCACTCTCCACAACCATATCGCAAATATCCACATCCCATGCAAATTAAATACCCTTCTCCTCCATGGCCTTAGCTTCGGTCTCAAGTGGTCCCAAAGGCACAGGTAGTCATTTACTTAGCGTGGCCGCCACTCTCCCAGCAAAGTCACGAACAAGAACACCAATTCCCACTGTTTGAGATTGAGCAAAGGTCACACCATCAACATTAACTTTGAACCACAGATTCATCGGTGGCTGTCATTGCACAATTTCATCATGGACAAGTTTAGCTAATTTTAAGTTTGCCATTTGGAACTCATTTAGTAAGTACTGTGCCTTTTGCAAAATGGCTGAAGCTTGAGGTCTCACTTTGCCAAGCCTTACCTCATTCCTAGTGGACCACAAGCACCAAGCAACTGTACAAAGCAAGCCTAGTAGCTCCTCATCTACCTGCTGCCCGAACTTAAGGTACCACAAGAAATCTTGAAATTTCCGGAATTCATGAACCCCATCACCAACCTTGCCAAAGCAAATACCAGACAAATCCCAAACTTCGCGGGCTACAACACATACCCAAAAAACATGGCCACTGGTCTCTATTGCATCTCCACAGGCTTCACAAATAGAAGAGTCAAGAGCCTATCTTTGATAGAGATTGTCTTTGGTCGGCAGAGTATCTTTACTCGCCCTCCAAGCAAATGATTTTTCTTCATTGGGTACATTGAGTCTCCAAATTGTCTTCTAAAAAAGCTTGTGAATCCGAGTGGTAGATGCCTGGCTAGCTGTAGCATATCAGCTAATGACATTGTGAGTTTATAGGCACTCTTGACTGTGAACAGTCCCTTGGGCATGTAAGCCCACACCAAACGGTCACTAGGCAGTCTAGAACTTAAAGGTATGCTTAATATAGCCCCTACATCCTGTGGAGCAAAAAATTGTTGAACCATATCTATTCTCTAAGCTGCTGTGTATGGGTCAATGAACGAAGAGAGCTTTGCATCTGCTGGTACCATAACAGGTCTGGAGGTAACTCAAAAAGTTGATAGTTGGTTCAGCCATTTGTCATTGCATACGTTGATGGAATGGCCATTGCCCACCTGCTAGCGAATACCGAGTTGAACCACTAATTGTGCAGACATAATGCTTCTCCAAGTATAACATGGATTGTTCCCCAATTGAGCCGAAAGAAAATCCCCATTAGAAAAATAATGAGCCTTGAGTACTTTGTGGACAAGAGAATTTGTACAAGTCTGTAAACGCCACCGATGTTTTGCCATTAAAGTAAGGTTGAAGGCTTTAAGATCCTGAAAACCAAGGCCACCCTCGTCCTTGGGTACACACATTTTGTCCCAATTCAACCAAACCACCTTATTTTTCTCATTAGATCGACCCCACCAAAATGACATACCAAGCTTGTCATCTCCTCACAAATTACATTTGGAAGCTTAAAAATACTCATAGTATACGTTAGGATCGCTTTAGCAACTATCGATAAGGATCTCCTTTACAACATTAGAAAATAATTTCTCCCTCCACCCTGATAATTTATGAATCAAACGCTCTATTAATTGATGGAAGGTATTTCACTTATTTTCCCCCTCCGACAAAGAAAGTCAAGATATTTTTCATGCTCCTTAATTATTTATGCCCTAAAGCAATTCTTTATGTCAACCTGTATGGCCTAGGGGGTATTGTGACTGAAAAATATGGATGTCTTCTCACGATTCAATTGTTGACCTGAAACTTGCTCATACTTGTGCAAGATAGAAATCAGATTGGAACATTCATCTATTGTAGCCCAGCAGAAAATCAAACTATCATCCACAAAAGAGAGGTAAGAAGTCTCTATTACAAAATTTACACTATATATTACACAGATTTATTTTTTTTAGATCTTTTGAGGGGCTATGGAATTTTGCCCCTCTAGTCTGCAATTAGCGTACGATCGATATGCTATACACAAACAGAAATACTTTAGACTTTTTAAGAGGCTTTGGTCAATATTTGGCTATATATACTACAATTTTCAAAAAATAAAGTTTTTCTTCTTCCAAAAATAAGAAAAATAAATAACGTTTCTCACGACTCACGTACTTATTAAAAAGAGATTGTTAGTTATAGCGATTTATTGATTTGAAAATTGAGTAACTGAATAAATCATTAATTTAATAATTATTTTATTTCAATAGATAAATAAGAGTTAAATTTAAAAATATGAAGAAGAAAAGTTTTACAAATAAAAATTGATTAGCTTGTAATAATTTAAGCATAAATTAACCTGTAAGCATACTAAATACTGAAAACCATACCATTTAATTTTGAAGCTAAAATAAGCCTTTTTGTTATATTGAGTTATTGGATTCATAGGTCCTTTTGGATATATACAATTATTAGTTTCTTTGAGACCTTCTTCTCTCTCCTTGTATGTGTGTATTAAAAATACTTAGTATTCTTAAAAAAAAAATGAAAAAGAAAGAGTTATTGGATTCATTTGAGACTAGAACTGTAAACTAATATATATATATATATATATATATATATATATATATATATATATATATATATATATATATAAAGTTGTATCATTTGTATAAAAACCTTGCAGTTCAATATTATTTTCAAAAATGGTCCAGTCTTTTATTTTTCTTTTTTGGAAAATCATATATTTTTTCATACCAAACCAAAGTTCTCCAAATGGTTCAATTGATTCGACCATATGTATAGTATGGTTTTCAACTTTTCATAATTATAATTAATTGAAAGCTTATTAGCATCTTTCGTCGAGTAACAATAAGCTTATTCATGAAACATAGTTTATATATATATATATATATATATATATATATATATATATATATTTAAAAAAGAAAGAAAAAGAAGCAGATAGAAGGGGAAGGTTCAAATCATAAATATGAACACTACAAGAAATGTCATTACCTCTAGACTATCACTTGAAGCCTCATTTACAAAACAAAGTTTCACATTTTAATTTATCCCTTGGCATTAATTCCATGAAGTACCATGTACATATTGTTATATAACAACAACAACAACAACAACAACAACAAAAACACAAGTTTTATATATAGTTCCGCACACTAGAGTCTAGACTTTAGAAACCATTCAAGGAACTCTCAAAATGCCTTAAGAAGTTTCACAAATTAATTTATTTCTTAGGCGTTCCATCAAATAGCAGGTATAAATTATATAATAACACAACAACCAAACCATTATGAGTTCCTTACAGCATGAAAATCATAATAACAACAATATTTTTGCCTCGCAGTTTCAAAATATTTACGCGAAACTGGGCTTTTACTTGATTAATAAGTCCCAATATATAGCCAACCTACATTAAAAAGATGAAGCTGTAGAGAACTCAAAGGAACCCAACTATCCAAAGCCCAGCCCAGTCCTATATAGCTGAAGCAAGCTCAGGTCTATGGCCCATTACATATTTTTAAGATATATAAAGGTTCATTTGCTGTGATGGGATACCAGTACCACACTCCACTCAACAAGCTTGGCTCTCCCTCTCCCTCTCTCTCTCTTTCTCATAATGGACATGGAGCACTACAAAATATGCCATTAGTGTTAGCCTATCACTTGAACCCAAGCTTGGGTTCTTGAGTTCCAATAAATTTCACATGTATACATGCTGGAATCTTTTATTATATGTCCATCAAACAACAATGCTAAAATGCTATAATCTATGTCCAAATTCACTAGAATAACAAGAAACTGAAATTTTCATATATATATATATATAAGATTTGTTGATCCACAAATTTCATGAGAGATTTTTAATATAAAATGAATCATGCACTAGAATGTTGTATAGCTCGTGTTTGATTTGTCTCAAAACTATAGGGATTCCACCTCAAAGATTTCGATTTTATATACACATATCTATGTTCGTGTGTATTAACTTGTAACACATGTAAATGTTTTGGACGCGTGATAGAAGGTGGGGGGCCAATTTGTGTCCAATAAAGCGCAAAAGCATCGACAAAGAAACGAGCATGGAACGTAGTAATAATAAAACGACGTTGTTAATTTGTTCCCATTGGCAAGTGCCAAGTGACATCAACGTCTACGACTGTCACTCAAGTTGTACAAAAAAAGCCAAGCATTCGAGTAGATTCCAAGCTTGGACAACCATGAAATCGAAAGGGGTTTATTGTGGCTACCAAGTGGCCTCACAAACTCACAAAGCCAACGTACAAAATAATACAAAGCTCCAAACTCAGGGATGAGTCATTGTCCAATTTCATAACCAAAAGAAAACACATGCATGTGTGGACCTGTATGGATATGACTGTGATGAACACTAGGATAGCAAAAGGTACTTAAAGACGACCCAAAAAACAAAAAGTGCACTGGAAAACCCATGGTTTGTTTTGGGACACATCAATGAATTTGTGTTTCGATATCTCTGAAATTGAATATCAATCACTTGTTCAAGCTTTGAACCTCATCTTCTTTACGGTCCTCTCTAGAGAGATCTCCCTTTTCTTGGCTGGAAGTTCCACACCTCTTTTCTATTTCTTTTTTTCTTTTTGACCTTTGGATTTCCAGCACAAACAAAAGTCTTTTTTCTTTTCCTTTTGTTTGTAAACTACATACGTATTCAATGATTTCATCATGTATGTCGGTTGAATCTATGATGTTATTCATTTTATCATATGCAAGGAGAAGAAATACCATTTGATCTAAAATTTTATTATTGCTATTATAAACACAAAATTTTATGAAGATTTTGAACCCTTGGCCACCGTATAATAAATATTTGATCATGTGGATATATGCTACTACGTACTCTAAACCAAAACTTGTTGTAGCCTTGTAGGCTATTAACAACTTCTAATAGTACGTTAATATTAACAACTTGAGATTAATATTTTGTGAAAATTGTACTGAATATTGACTTATTGATTCTAATCACTTGACTTTTATTTTTATTGTTTTAAATTGGTTTGAAAGTCAAATTAACTGTAGAATAATAATTATCTTATTATTAATTACAATATAAAAACAGGTACCATGTATTCGCGGTGGTCCCATTGTGATGGACATAATGATGTAAGAAACTAGATTATTTATGGTGGTATTTTGAACAGGTAGTCACGTCACGTACCTCAAAAGAGTAGAAAGAAGGGTGGGCCTTTCGCTTTTACTATTATTTCCTCCGTCTTAGTTTGAGATGACTTAAAATATTATCTTATTTTTAAAAATAAAATTTATTAATATTTTAATATTTTTATTATATTTCTATTTTATTTCCAAAACTAATTGAAAATAAAACTAACAAATATTTAAAATAATCAACCTAATTTGAGCACCTATTTAGTTTCCTTATTAAGAATAACTTTTTTTTAAAAAAGAAGCTAATAAATTTATTTAAAAGTAGTTTTGTAAATTTATATATTTTTATAAGGCAGACAAGACAATAAATGATTTTTTCTTAAAAAATTTGATTTTTCAAACAGGACAAATAAATTGGGACGGATGGACTATTATTTTTTAAATGTTGCTTAATTAAGGTAGGTTACAAGTTTTTTTTTTTTTTTAATACTAAGTATACACACTCAGCGGGAGGGAGGAGAAGATCTTAAAGAAACTGATAATAGCGTATATCTAAAATAGACTAACTCTTAAATACACAGCACGTGCTTTAAACCTTTTTTAACTAACTCTCTTTTTCCAATTAAAAAAAAGTAGGTGACAAGCTAGTTTGCTATTTACCACCAAAAAAAAAAAAAAAAAAAACCTTGTATAAGATCATATTTTCTTAAAATGCTAAGAAGTACTCAATTTTTACACGCACATAACAAAATGTTAGAAATAAAATAATTAATTTGATAATGAAATTAAGCAAAAATAATTAAGTGGTACACAATTTTATATAGCCTAGCTAGTTCGAACTAATGCATATATTTAATTAATACACTCATGGCTTACACAACAGGCACACTACTCATATAATCAAATCCAATAATCTAAGTAGTTTATTGGGGTTTCACATCAATAAAGTGTTTTCGCCTTTTTCTCTGTTTTTGTTTTTATAATTGAATTTCGCTTCTCGCATTCCATATATTCCATATCACAGATTAAAGAGCCATGCATCCAAAAACTTGTTTTCATCTTGATAATAATCTTTCCATTTTTTTTACCAATGGGTGATTGTGGTTCATATTTACATGTCCTATACTACTATGTCGTGAATGCACTTCCTCCAAAGGAAAAGTTTGATGGATCTCAAAGTGACAACAGTGCCATATGTATTATACTAAAAGCTATTTTCAGGAAACGGCCAAAAGTGACTCAAAACTCATTTACCTGCATTGAATATTGATATCAAAATGTATGCCATCTTAATCACCACACGTTTATGCCCACATACAAAATGATTAAGTAGAAGATGGGCATTTATTGTCTTTATCGAAAAGTACTTACATATAAAGGATCTTCCCCCTAATATACTCTTCTTGCAGTCTAGAAACTTTCCCCTAGTTACGTTCTCTCTATACATATTGATTATTCATGCCTAAAAATACCAATTTTATTAATTGTTGTTGTCCTTGTGTCCTTTCCTCGCTGCTATAAATCAACATGAAAAGGGAATCATTAGTCTTTACTCTTTACCCTATCTATGTGGTTTCCAGTTTCCACACGTCAAGTAAATTGTTAAGTCCCACACGTCTAGTAAAGTTAATCTATAATTGTGAGCAATTAATTTGACATTGTTAAACCTAAAATAGTAAGCTTTTAATTTTTTTATTAGTTTATTTTAATATTGAATAGTTAGGAGGAGAGATATTTAAATTTCGGAAGTTTTTATTGGAAATACCAAGTAGTGTCAACTAGTTAAACTACACAACTCTTTACAAACTCCATCAATAAGTTTAGGGGCACAAGTGCAAAGGTGGTTATGATGACGATTGTGAGTAATTATAAATTTTGCTAAGTTAATTTATAAAAGTGGTAATTATGATCACGATTGTGAAATCTCCCAGGATGTTACCTTTAAGACATACTTAAAGCTGGTTTAAGTAATTAGAGAAGAAAGGGTTCAAACACACATTATAGTGATAATGACATCCTTTGTGTTGTCTTGTGTTTATATTTCAAACTTCACTCTTTCCTTTCCCTCACTATCTATTTATTTAAAAAACATAATTAAAAAAAACTATATAAAAAAGAGTAATTATAAAAGAAAAACGAAATTGAAGGAAAATAAAATATTATAAAAAGTGTATGGTTACTCAGGATATTAAATGCCACATATTAATTTTCTGCAATAAAACTTTTTATTCTATGCCAAGAGCTTTGTAGTTCAATTAATTCCTCCTAATTTTTGCAATACAGAGACAACCAAGGTTCAAATCGTCACACCTCAATTAATTGTAACTATTGATATATATATATATTCCTTGTAACAAAATTAGTAATTTACCTTGAAGTATAAGGGAAAAACTTATGTTCAGTTTTTTAGGTGCAATGCATCAGGTTCTCCAATTAAATCAAATACATAGTATACAAAATAAAAGGAGAGAATATCATTCGCTTTATATAAAATCATATTTTATTGACGCGCATTACATAATTAAGTTGTTGATTAGTTTTTTTTTTTCTAAAATAAAAATAAAAAGCACTTGAGAATAGATTAGGATACTAAAATTGATTTGGCAGGATCAAATCAAACAACAAAATTTTACATTAAATAAATATAATACAAAAACGGCTAGAAGACAATTGTAAGGTAGCCTAACTTTATCTTCATGTTCTTCTTTGCTCTCTTTTTTTATTTTATTTTTTATTATTTATTTTTTGGTGGGTTGGAGCAAGGCAGAGTATGGCAGTCCATGAAGAGAGCAAAAGGACAAATGGAAGCTAGGTTTTAGTTATGCAACATTAATTAGAACCTACAGGTCTTTTTGTTCATACCAATTTCTATAAAAAACCAAAATTTTAATTAACTCCCACATTTTATGCATGGAATGTCCACTCCCTATATTTTGTATACTTGAGAATCACTAAAGTAATAGTTAAATTCTACTTTTCACTTTTTATTTCTTAAAAAAAATGTCATTAAGTTAATTTTATAAAAAAAATATTTATTTTTCACCAAAGTAAGATGGTTATTAATGTTCAAGGGCATTTCTAGCAGTTTACAAAAGTATTCGTATTGATCAAAATTATTATTAGGACAAATTACGTATTTAGTCCTTAATTATTGCTATGTTTATCAATTTAGTCTCTAAAATTTCAAATGCATTAGTCTAGTCCTTAATCTTTTGGTGTTGTGTCAAAATGGTCACTACCATTAAGTGATGAATGAAAAATATTAACATAACTAACAGTAAAAATAAAATATAATTTTCGTGACACATAGATTGCCACATGTGACATGTATTGCCATACTTACACAAAAAGAATAATAATAATAATAATAGGGACTAAAACTTGTACTGCCACCTGTCCTTAGTATATTTTCAGGTTTAAAATTTTCTTACATTTAGTTTTCCTTTGCTTTCTTAGGAACCGTACGGGGGTTAAAAATATCCAGAATTTAAAACTCAATTTCCTTCTTTTTCTTATATTTTCCAAGCAATTAAACAAGAAAAAAAAAAAACAAATTCCAAAACCCAGAGAAAAAGATGCAGAAAGGAATCGCAATGAAAGAAAAATTTCAAACCACCTAATTAACACGTTTGGGCTTCTAAGTTCATTAATGTCGACACCCCACTTCAAAAATTTCAAAATTCAAACCAATCACTATCATAAATCAACAGGTAGGTCCAGACTATTTAACACCTTTGTCCTTACTTTAATCCCAACTCCAACCATTCAACAATTCAAAGATCCTTCCCTCTATTCCTCTGTACATTCTCGAAACTCCTAATCGGGCCAATCCCATTTTCTTCAAATGATAGATCCATAATTCCAAACAAAAAGGATCAAAAACCCCTGAGCACCTAAACAAAATGAGTTCTGAATCTAATCAAGCACCCTCAGCAAAAACAACAGAGTCCAATTATGATTGTGATTGTGATTCTCTCTGCATCTCTCTCTGGGTTTTGGAATTTGTTTTGTTTTTTCCTTGTTTGGTTGCTGGGAAAATATGGGAAAATGAAGTAAATTGAATTTTCAATTCTGGGTTTTTTTACCCCCATGGGCTTCCTAAGAAAGTAAAGGAAAAGTAAATGAAATAAAATTTTTAATATGAAAATATACTAAGGATAGGTGGCGGTACAAGCCTACAAGGTTTAGAACCCGTTTGGTTTTTTAGTATTGTTGTTTAAAATAATGTGAAATTTATTGTTTAAAAAATATTGTAAAAATATGTATTTAAAGTAATCCTAATGAAAAAAAAAAAAAAAAAATCATACTATATTTTAAATAACATGTTTTGTTGTGAGTTTTGTGTTTGGTATGTCTTCTTTTTCAGTAGAAAAATACCGACAAAGTTGTACTCCTTTATAAATTTTTATTCGAAGAGAGAGGAAAAGAGAGGACAGCTGACGTGGTAGAGAGAGATGGCTTTGTGGTTTGTTGTCTAATCACATAGCGTATATTTACAAACGTGCCACTGGAATATATTGTTTAAAAATTAAAAACTACTGTGAGGAGCTTTCTAAAATAAGTTTTTAAACGCCTTAAATTTGAGCAATGTTTTTCTAACATCTTTAAAAAAAACCATTCTACCAAACATATTGTTTTTTTTATTATTGGAATAACAGTTTTTCGTATTCAAACAGCCCCTAGTGACATTTTTTAGTCGACAATAGAACATAATATCTAAAATAAAAATATTATCAAAGTTAATGGACTAAATAACAAAATTTAAATTTAATGAACTAAAATAACAATTTCCCAAATTTAGAGGGTGTAAATTATATTTTTATTCATAAAGTGCTTAAGGAATTTAATATTAGAGAAATGTTATGTTCATAATATTTTTACAATATTTTCACAACAAATCATAAGTGGTTAGTTGTTATTAGTTCAAATTTGAATCTAATACTAAAATTACTTTTTTGTCCCAATAATAATAACCAATAACAACCTACCACTTAGGATTTGTTGTAAACATGATGCGAAAATATTGTGGACATATCATTTTTCTTAAAATTATGCAAAAAAGTTTAAAATATTGTGAACATATCATTTCTCTTAAAATTATGTAAAAAAGTTTGGCGTAAATACACTTTTGGTCCCTAAACTGATTTTGTTCCTATGTCAGTACCTGATTTTTCAAAATCGTTTTTAAAATCGTCCTTACCGCCAACCTGGTTACGGAAGAAGCTGATGTGGCAAATGGAGTGCATACGTGGCATGTTAATTGCTGACGTGGCAAATAAAATAATATTAAAAAAAATGTATTTTGCTTTTAAAAATGACAAGTCAACATTTTAATTAATAAAAAAATTCAAAAAAAATTCAAAAAAATTAAACTGAAAAAATTCAAAAAAAAAAAAAACAAAACAAAAAAAAAAAACCTTTTTTCAATTTTAAATAACAATTTATAGTTTCAATTTTTCTTGAACTTTCTTAAGAAACAAACATTAAGTTAACACCCCTTCTCATTCTAGGCTGGCGCGTTTGTGTTTGTATCTATTTCATTTTCTTCTTTCTTTTTAAGATAAACCAAAAAAAGAAAAGTCAAAATAAAAATAACTTAATAAATATGTGTTTGTATCTTTCTTTGTTCAGATCCTTTTTCCTTATTTTTCAGATCATCTCTTTCTCTGTCTCTTGGTGCGTATATGTGTTTGTATCTTTCTTTGTTCAAGTTTTCAATCTCTCTCTCTCTCTCTCTCTCTCTCTCAACCTGACTCTCTAATCTTTGGATTTTCTAGTTTTCCGTGGGGTGGTTGGTAATGGAGGTGGAGATCGGTGATCGGGGTGGAGATCGGTGTGGTTGGGGTGGTCGAGGTGGAGATTGGTAATCCATAGGTCTTGGATTATGGGTTTGGTTGGAGATGGAGATGGAGATGGCTGGGTTTGGTTGGAGAGGGCTGGGTTTTTTTGGGTTTGGTCGGGGTGGAGATCGGTGGTCGGGGTGATCATTTTTGTTGGAGAGGGCTGGGTTTTTCTGGGTTTGGTCGGGGTGGGTGGAGATCGGTGGTTGGGGTGGTCGTTTTTGTTGCAGAGGGCTGGGTTTTTCTAGGTTTGGTTAGGGTTGGTGGAGATCGATGGTCGGGGTGGTCGTTTTTGTTGGTCGGGGTGGTCGTTTTTGTTGGAGAAGGTTGGGTTTTTCTGGGTTTGATCGGGGTGGAGATCGGTGGTCGTTTTTGTACTGTTTAGTTGACTGTGACTCGGACTGGGCTTCGACAAGGTGGATTCGGTGCTGTTGATGGCGAGTTGATGGTGGATTTGGTGTTGTTGATTGCAAATTATTTGTTGTTTTTTGGATCGGGGTGTTATTTGATGAAGTTCTGGGTTGGAGGTTTGATGATTTTTCTGGGTTGGTTTTCTAATGTTGGTTTGGGTTTGATGAATTTTTCATGTTCTGGAGGTTTCGGTGGAGGATAGGGATTTTGTATGAAATTTTGCATTGTTCTGAATTTGATTGTACTCTTGCTCTGGGTTTGATTGTTCTTGGAATTGGGAAGAACATTCTTGTATTCTTAGCTAAAAAATAATGAAAGCAATAATAATAATAATAATAAAATCAGATTTAAAAGTTTGTTTTTTTTTTTATAAATTTAGTTTGAATTAAATTGAAATGAAAAATATAAATTATTTTTATTTTTTTAATTAAACTGACATGGCTTTTTTTAATTTAAAAAATGTTGACATGGCATTTAAAAAATATTAAATAAAATATTTTATTAGTTGGCTTTGACACTTGGCACTTCCGTTTGCCACGTCAACTTCTACCGTAACCGGGTTGACGGTAGGGACGATTTTAAAAACGATTTTGAAAAATCGGGGACTGACATAAAAGCAAAATCAGTTTGGGGACCAAATCGAAAAATGACCCAAAATGTAGTGACTTAAAGTATTTTTATGCCAAAAAGTTTTGGTGCATAGATTTATTTGATTCATGATAGCCACAAAAGATACACAAAAGGATTCGTAATCTTCACCTTGTGAACAAGGCATTTGGAACTTTTAAAAACATGGGCTGCATACAGAGCACCAAATGCTTTCGGAGTCAGAATTGTTAGACTCAAATAAAAAGGCATATGTATATAATATATGTCGGCAATTCACACGCTGTGTAGGACCAACCTCCTAAGTTAAGGGACGATTGGAGGGGTATGTGTTTTGAACTATTCTATTGAGTTTGAGTCCATTCACAATCACACCTTTTTTTTCTTCAACCTCGTCTAACATCAAGGTTACGAGTTCACTTACGTGCCTTTCCTACCTAATCACATGGTTCCCACATGTGGCCGCAAGTTAGGTCCAATAAAAGTGACGCATTCTTAACAAGGTTTTCAGACCCGGACCGTTCATTGAACCGTAAAAGGGAGAGGTTCAAGGTTTTTGAGGTCGAACCGAGGTCGAACCGGGGTCGAACCGTGATGACGTCATAATTAATTTAATAATTAATTAAAGCCTAAATATAGATATTAAATTTATAAAACTAGCAAAATTGACAATATATCTATATATGTGAGGGAAATTTAATGATTTTCAAGCATATATTTAATAATTAAATAAGAAAGTTAATAAAATAAAACAATAACCATGAAAACATTAAAATTTATGATTAATTTCTGAAGTAAAGTTGAATATCTTTGAAAAATTTTAATTATAATTTTTTTTATTCCTTGTAAGAGATGGATAATTTAATTAAGTAGAATAAAATTGTGTTAAGTTGTTTTTTTTTTTTTTTAAAAAAAATTGCTAAGGGGTTGGACCGAACGGTTCTCACCGGTTCGAGCGGTCCAACCCCGGTTTTAACGGTTCACGGAATTAACAAAAAATCCGGTTCTTTAGGCTTAAAAAACCGGTTTTCATCCCGGTTCCCGGTTTTCACGGTCCGACCTCCCGGTCCGGTCCGGTTCTGAAAACAGTGATTCTTAACTTTTATATAAATAAATAAATATATATATATATATATATATATATATATATATATATATATATATTTATTGTGTATTAATTTTTATAGATACAATAAGATTTTATTTTATGATATCCGTTCTATGATGATTATTCTTTATTAAGTCAAAATACCAATTAATTTTTGGTATAGGCAAAAATTAAACTACAAATTTGTTATTTAATGATAAGAGTTTTTATTTTTTATTTATTTTTTTGGGTGAGAAACAATGATGAGAGATTTAGATATGAAAAATATATAAATTTGAAGTACTAACTTAATCTATCTATTATCCCCATTTAGAATCTTTTTAGGCATGGCCATTAAAATTTAAAAGACAGAAAATGTATTCGTAATAATAATCTATATTCTTCTAAAAAAATCTAATAATAATCTATATATATATATATATAATTAAAGTAAAAAATAGAGAAAATTCAATTAGATTTCAAAGTAAAATTTAATTGTGGGCTAATTTTGTGCCATGTGTCCACTTAATTTTTTTTTTTTTTAAATTTTTGTGCCAAGTGAGATAATGAGTGCAAAATACTAAGAGTCTAATATTAATAAATTATAAAATGAAAATAAAAATTGATCACAGCTACTTAATAAAAATCACCACATTCCATCAAAAAAAAAAAAAAAAAACCACACAATCTTCTAAAAAAAAAAAAAAATTCACCAAATAACAAAGATCACCACATGTTTTATCTTATTAAAAATTAGAAAAAAAATTATAAGTAGTGTGGGGGGCTTGGGCCTTGATAATTAGTACCGATTCACTTAACTAAGGCCCAAGATCGGCCTGAGTAGCCAAAGCTAGCCCATAAGATGGAAGTGGACCCAAATCTAGTTAGAGTGAGCCCAGCTCGATGGTACGTATGTTGGGACTTAGAAATTATAGTTTGGGGGAATCCTACAGTGTTCGGCCCACTACCGATTGATGAGGCGGTGGGAAATCAACAGTGAATATTAATGATTAAATTCAAGTCGATTACCAAGACTTGTTAGTGTCTTTGGGGAGTTTACTGTTGAACGCTATTTGACATCTGAAACAAGTTTCAAGAGAATCCTTAGAAGACATGATGGTTTCTTGGGATTTTGGGTGAAAGTGGGATTGCATGGGAACTGGTGAAACAATAATGATTTGAACCCCATTGAGGAGAGACTATATAAGGAGAGTGAAGACTGACAATGGGGGTGGTTGGAAAAATTGGAGAAAAAGGGGGAAAGAGAGAAAATAGAGAGAGAGTGTGAGTAAAGAAGGGAGAAGAACGATTAGAGTGGAAAAGGGGTGTTGGTCCAAAAACTCACAGAAATAATAGAAATTGGACTATATAGTTTGTGTTTGAAGCCATTTCCCTAAGATTGTTTGGAAACCCACTAATAAATAAATTAGGGGCCCAAATACTTTGTCTAGGACATTAGCTCTTACAGGTTTGGGGACCACAAGTAGTATTAAATTTAGACAATAATTTTAATATTTGTTCAATTTTTAATGCATTCACGAGTATGCATGATTACACTTAGTTAGCTAGTCTAATTAATGTCATTCACCATGGCAGTTGAGTGGTTTATTATTATTATTATTATTATTATTATTATTATTATTTTGGTCAAACTTTGTTTCCTTTTCACTTATACAATATATAGACACAGCCAATGTTGTTAAAATCGGGATCCTACGTAGGATCGTGGAAAGTAGGTGGGATCGTGGATTGTAGAATTGGATTGTGGATTATAAGATCCTACCTTATTTGAGAGAAATACAAAAAATATACATTGGTATGTTAAATAATCATATAAATTATACATTCATTCATAAAAAACCAAAAATTATTTACATTCGTTTGATATAATTACCATACATCATTAAATCCATTTGTAAGCATCATTTAAAGAGGCCAAAAACCTCAAAACATAACACTATATCTCTCTGCATTATAATAGCAAAATATGGTCTGTTGAGATCATTTGCGTCTAACTAAGCCTTCTGTCAAGTTAAAGAAGATTATGAGAAACCAGGATCATTTGGGATTGTCAAAATTGTACGATTCTACTGATCTTGAACGATCGCAAGATCCTAGAAAGAGTTGGATCGTTTTGAGCATGTGGGGTTGTAAAATCGTTGGATCATAGGATCCAAATCGGGATTTTGATAACCATGGACACAGCCCTATAAGGAATTCTATGATGTAGCATAGTTGTTTGGGAATGGGATGATTCACGTGTAATGTTATGGTGTATGACAAAGTGAGTACATATCTTTGTATATTTGGCGTAGTTTATGGGATTTGAAATACCCGATCAGTTTTTGTAGTATTATCCAGTAATGACATTTATTATTATTTATATAATCACGATAGCACCTTTCTTATCAAAAAGATTTGCCAAAATCAAAGAAAATTAGGCGAAGGGAACGTGAATTTTCTTTAAATTTTCTATATGTTATAGATAGGGTATTAGATATTTTGTGGATTCTAGTTAATTTAACTGGTAAAATCTTTAATAATTGAATAAGAGATCTGCTATAGGTTGAACTTCCCCCTAGATCGGCTGAGAAGAACAAAGTGTTTTACAATTGATAAATTTTAAAACATATAAGATTCTTTGAATTTATTGTAAAAGATATTTGGGATAATTCTTAGAAAACTATTTTTTCTTTTTCAATTTCTTTGTTCTTATCTTAGTCAAACCTCACAAAAGGAAGCAACACAAATACGTAATTTCGATCTAACCCTCTTTTCTTCACGGTACTAAAAATAAAATAAAATCATATAATAAAGACATTTAGAGTTTAAATTCTTCCACTTTTAATAATTATTAATTTATTAAAGAGTAATGCTACAACCACAAACTATTTTACAACATTTTTACAAACTATTGATGTGACATTTATTTTTATTTTTTATTTTTATACAAGATAGAATTCTACTCTAGCCTAATTTAAGTATATATGTATGTGAAACTCCCTCCTGGAGACTTGAACCCCAGCCCTTACCCCCCACATCTCACAAGCACTTATACTTATGGAGTAACCATCACACCAAGGGTGTGCGGTGATAATGTGACAAATTCTTATTAGTTCTAATATGGATTCACTACTAACATCACATTTATATTTACCAATACTTATTTGAAAATGACTAAAACTACATCAACAGTTTGTAAAAATGTTGTAAAATAGTTTGTATTTGTAACATTACTCTTTATTAAAAAAAAAAACTGGGTATTCATAATTGAACCTCATTTATCATAATAACTTTTTTATTTTCATTGTAAAATGACTCATTTTCCTACCTGCATCGGTTTGTAGGCTTAAACTCAATTAGTTTGATTGTATTCATTAGAATGTTTCTAATTTAGATCTTTTAGCTTCTATTTTACGTTAATGGAGATGTGTACTTGGATTAGTTTATACAATCATTTTCTTAAGTAAATGAGGTTTTAAAAAAAAAAAAGAATTTTAAAATACTATACATAAGTAAATATGTTAAAATACTATAAAATCATTTTCTTAGAGGTATTTGGTGATCTCTTTTTTTTTTTAGTGGAAAAACAAAATTCATTAAGCGAGGCTAATGAAGGAACAACAAGAGTACTAGGAAAAGCTTGTTAGAGTACAGACCACCAAAGTCATAATTAAGAACATCAACAAACCCTACAGGCGAGGCATCAAAAATAAGAAAATTTACAGGTAAGTTATCTCCTTTTTGGTAGCCACTTTAGTCTATGGCCAAACTATACTTTTAGTTTTTAAAATAAAGGATACTTTCTAATAATTTGGTTCCTTAATTATAAAAAACTTTTAGTTTTAAGCAATGTAATTCTTCCATCCTTAAATTGGCGATGCCTTTATAATAATTAATAATGTTATTTCTCTCAAGGTTTGCCATGTCATAGATTTCTTTCAAAGCATCATCAAGATCAATTTGGACCATATATAAGAACTATATTAATGAGCATCAAAATTATTAGGGATGAACTAAAAATCAAAAAAGACCTTGAGCGCCGTCTGTGGGGATCGAACCCACGACCACGTGGTTAAAAGCCACGCGCTCTACCACTGAGCTAAGACGGCTTTTTCGATCTAATACCAAATTAAAATATACCTATCTAATACTTTATTTACCTAGTGGCAACTACTTGTGTCTACGTTTGTAGATAGATAACCACCCAATCCCATTGAGTTAAAAAACCTCAGTGTGGATTTTACCAAACATAGTCCACACATTTCATTTTCTTGTATCAACATAATCAACTAAAGGATATAATAGACAGCATATTCTTCAATCCTCACAAACCACAGGCCTGAAATACTTGTTGTCTTTTCTGACTTGTCTCTTCATATACAGCCTTCTTCTTTAGATACATCGCAGTACAAACTAGAAAGTTGAACTTTTTTTTTAATATTCTCAGCCAATTAAGAAAATTTGTAACATTGTTTTATTATATAGACTCAAAAAAAAAAAAAAAAAAAAAAAACCTACTACTAGTTTAAGTGTCTGCTCATTTGTTATAAACTAGAGCACTTTTTTCAAAGAAGCTACACCAGGTCCATTGAAAAAGCCTCAAAGCTACACTAAAATCGAAGTTAGATAAAATATTCAGAAGATTCAGATTCTCTGTGCTAGCTTTGAGATGTCCGCTGTTCTTCTTTGGGTGGTTTGTCCCAAGGAGAATGCTCACTCTTTGCTTAGTCTCGTGCCCAGAAATTGTTGCACACAAAGGAGGTGCAGCAGCAGCAGCAGCAGTAGTAGTTGTAATAAGCTGCTGAGCTCTAAGCTTAGTTTTTCATCTGGGGTTGCTGCATATTCGAGTGCAGTTGCAAACCCATCAAGATCCTCGGAGGAAAGGGTGTATGAAGTGGTGCTGAAGCAAGCAGCTCTGGTGAGAGAGCAGAGAGGAGAGAGTGCACTGGGTTTGAAAAAACCAATTGAAACTGATTGTACCTCCGATTGGAACCTGTTGAATGATGCTTATGAAAGGTGTGGAGAGGTCTGTGCTGAGTATGCGAAGACATTTTACTTGGGTACTTGCTCTTTCAGCTCCTCTCACTCTATTTGTGTGGCCGTTATCTATTCTGTTTTTAACTTTCTATCTACATAATGTTGTTGCTTAAAAAAAAAAAAAAAAAATTATCTGGGGTCCATTAATTTTATATTTTTTAAGCAAAAAGGTTTTGGATCTGCGGAAGAATAAGTCTTTGGTTTCATATATTCACTTTTCTATGGCCCTAAAGACTTATAATATATGTTTTTTTTTTTTCTCCCACTATATAAGTTTGTTTTTCTTTTTCGGTCTCCTGTGACAATTTTTTCCTTTTGTGTGAAGAAAATAGGGCAATTTTATTAATTGATAAACACTACAACACAGTAAATTACATAGTGTTCATCTTTTTGGTTGTTAGAAAACTGGGAGAGAAGATATGAAATTTTAGAATTGTGCAGTTATATTCTGACGCCAGATTTGTTAAAAACAAATGCATGTAACATAAAAAAAGCTTGGAGCATTTTTTATAATTTAATTATTTATTTACATATTCTGGTAAAGATAAGTGGGGAGGTTTCGAACTGAGTCTTCAGTCTTCACCCACCCCTTTATTGTCTTATACAGCCTTAACTAATGCCCACACAAATCATTTTACTATGATTAGAATACTTAGACCAACCAGCGTAAGCAATCTCTTTCCACTATGAGTACATTCTTTAAAATTGACTTAACTCAGTAATTTTTAACTTGTGCATTTTTCTTTTTGAATCTTAATTTCTTGTACAATTGGCAAAATACAGTTTAATTGAGCTTCTTCTGGTGCAATTTTCAGGTACATTACTCATGACGCCAGAACGGCGAAGAGCTGTTTGGGCAATTTATGGTATGCACGGTTTCTTTTTTTTTTTTTTTTTTTCTGATTTAATAAGTAGTGACACAAAAGATTTTCACAAATTTTTTTTTAACAATTGTTGAGATTTCATATTGTGGTTAGTATATATTAAAAGTTGTGTTAATGGTATATCCATGAGAAAATGTTGTTACACAATCTTAAGTCGTCGACTTTTTTGTGTCTCTAGCATTGCCCTTTTAGTTTTTCTTTTTGAAATGACAATTACTCTTGAAATTATCGATTTGTAAATGTAATTGTTGAAATGTTTAAATCAGTTCAATGTTACTCTTGCCTCACTCACAGTTAAAATTACGCCTTCTCTGAACTCTTTGATCTCGTATTACTAAGAATGAAAGTTATGATTAATTGAAAGAAAATTCTATTTGTAGAACAATTTTACAAAATCTATTGATTTTTAGAATGAAAATGGGTGTGAGGGTAATATTGAATCATTTTCAAAACTTAAGGGATTAAACATTTAAATTGATACAATTGATAGGTTAGACACAAAATGAACTCTTATGGATTGTTCAAGGCCAAATTCATAATTCTCACTATCCCCACTTTTTTCTATATCCATTTGGGAAATCAATAATCATTTCTCTTGATTATTGTTACATATCTAACATTTCTTTTTTGAGATTGTATGTTGACTCTCAAACATAGCCAAGATTGCCAACAAAAATGTTTTTCTCATTTTACATGTTTTACTTTGCCGTGGATATTTCTTGTGCTTAGCTAGAGTTAGATAATTATAATTGCTGATTGAAGGATGCATTTCTTCTGCTGTGTAGTGTGGTGCCGGAGGACCGACGAGCTTGTGGATGGGCCTAATGCTACACACATCACACCCAAGGCTCTGGAAAGATGGGAGACAAGGTTAAATGATCTTTTTGAAGGCCGACCATATGATATGTATGATGCTGCCCTATCTGATACTGTCTCAAAGTACCCTGTTGATATACAGGTAAATTCCAAATGGCTAAACAAACTGGCTTGATCACTTGTATAGTTGTATATTAGATAAAATGTCTATTTTCGTTAAGATTGACCAATTCGCCATAACTTGTCTCATTGGACAGCCCTTCAAAGACATGATAGAAGGAATGAGGTTAGACTTGAGAAAATCAAGATATGAGAACTTCGATGAACTCTACCTTTACTGCTACTATGTTGCCGGGACTGTGGGGCTTATGAGTGTTCCAGTAATGGGGATAGCACCAGAATCAAAGGCTTCAACAGAGAGTGTTTACAATGCTGCATTGGCCCTTGGAATTGCTAATCAACTCACCAACATATTGAGAGACGTTGGAGAAGAGTAAGTTTCTTAGAATGCACAATTGCATATATATCATACAAATTTGATATGATTTTTTCCATATCTGTCCATTTTCATAGTCAAGTAAACATGTAATACAAATTTGATTAAGTAAATTAATACAATTTTTACTTAATATACTTAAATGCATGCCTTTGATGTTGCATTCACCCAAACTATAATCTAATGATTATCTAATTATTCCATTTACGATTCAATAGTAATGATTTTATTAAACATGAAATGAAAATGCAGTTTTAAATTTTTTTCATTTTAGTTGTACATGTTAATGATGGCTGTACTCAATGCACAAAGCTTCCACTTTTGTGGGGTTTGGGAGAGGTCATGGACTCATAGCATGCAGCCTTACATCCAATATTTTTTTGGAGAGGCTGATTGGGTTTGTTTAAGCTTAATTCTTATGTACTCGAGCTTTTAACTTGAGTTAGAATTTAAACAAGCTTCACAAATTGAAGTTGAGCTGTTTAGGAACAACTTGATTCATTTTACAGCTATATATCGTGTCCATAAAGCACATGTATTTGACTTTATTCTAGGTGGTTATTATAAAACCTTTTTTTTGCACCCCTTTCAATAGATACTTTGATTTAAGTTTATCACTTTTGATGATGATTCCAACTTTTGAGATTGGCTTCATGTAATTTAGGGAGGAGGTGGATAGACATTATTCGATTTTAGACCCTTTAAACCCAACCAGATTAATCTAGTTATTTAGCCAAGTGATTAACTTAGGTAAATTATGCAGATCTAGGTTAACACATATAAATCATATCATTGACAAGTGCGGAAAATAAAGAGTACAACGATATGATAACCCAGGAAAACTTAACCGGTAAAAAACCTAGGGAGAATTTAACCTAGCTATTCTCAAGGTAAAACAAATCCACTATAGAGAATTGAAGTTTACACAATAACGACTTAGACCATTAACATCTTATTGTTACCTCGAGTAGGAAACTTACTATCATGACCACGTGACAGCTCCGAGTTCACGAACTACTTCTCTCTTGGATTCACAGCAAGCACAAGCACTCCTGCTTGTATATCTTTAAGCTCTTGAAGCAGCAACTGAATTGATCACCAAGCTCTTGACATCAATCTTGAGATTGGAAACCCTAACTGTGTATGAAGGCAAACACCTCTAGATTTCACAAGAAATTCACACACACAACATAAAGAGCAACCTCAAAACATGGCTAGGGTTTTTCCTTTTATACTTAAGGCAAAATATAAAACCTTACATGTCAAACGGGCTTGGGCTTGGGCTGAGTTGGAAAATTTTGCAAAAAAACAATTTGCATGAGTTTCGATCGATCGAGTCTAATTCTCAATCGATTGAGTCAGGCAGATTTACACAGTAAATCCTGCAGTACACTCGATTCCAACTTTACAATAAACACATACTTTGAGCAAGTCTAAAATAAGACTAAATGTTTTGATCATGGTTTGCTAACATTACAAAATGAAGTTCTAATACATTTAAACCTAAAGTCTTAGAACCTAACAGACATTTTATTTTTTAGTCTTGGATACTTACACCTGTATGTGATCTTGCAGTGCTAGCAGAGGAAGAGTTTATCTCCCACAAGATGAACTAGCACAAGCTGGCCTGTCAGATGAAGATATATTTCGTGGTGAAGTAACTGATAAATGGCGTAGTTTCATGAAGGGCCAGATAAAGCGAGCGAGGATGTTTTTTGATGAAGCGGAGAAGGGGGTTGCAGAGCTCAGCTCAGCTAGTAGGTGGCCGGTATGGGCATCATTGTTGTTGTACAGACAGATTTTAGATGCCATTGAAGCTAATGATTACAACAACTTCACAAAGCGTGCTTATGTAGGAAAAGCAAAGAAACTAATATCACTTCCCATAGCCTATGGCCGAGCTCTTATGGAACCTTCAAAATTGGCCAAGTTAGTAATGAGGTGAACCTGATATCCTGCCATGTTTGTACGGTTCTAAGTTTGTAAAGTGTGTCTTCATATTGGAGAAAGTCATGTTCTGTTGTTCCATACGTGAGAATATGTAAATTTCAAGCCAGTTGAAGAATATTTCTTCAATGTGTTCCCTATTCCTGTCTTGAGAATGCATAACAGGTGAGAGCTTCGGCAATTGAAGAAAACAACTACAATGGGCTTGCAATAGGCTATTTTAAATGTGTTTCCAAAGAAATGGCCCATAATGTAGCAGCCCAATGCCCCATAATTTGGGGTTCTTCTTCTTCGGCCCGGGACCTTCTTTCATTTCCTCTATACAACTTGGATCCTTGTACAAGAAAATTGGGCTTAGTCCCCCAACAACCTTTTGGTTTGTTTATTTAAATTGTTATTCAACCGAAAAAAATAAAAATAAAAATTAAGCAACTCGTGCTTTTATATATTGTATATTGTTATAATTATATGGATGCCTTTGGTTGACCTCCCTGTTTAGGTGACCATATTTTCTTGGTTGGGAATTAGCCAACAACATGTAATATAATCCAACCATAAAGCGGAAAATTCTGGAATTTTGTTTATAATTAAATTTTGAAGACTATTTGTGTCACTAGAAGTCATGGTCCATTTGGACAAGTAAGCTGCCTTGTGGACGCAGCTACATGTGTCAGTCCGAAATTTGTACGTAACTCATTGACATATGTTGATGAGCCATAATACAGGTTGGTTTGATTTCCTACAACTACATTTCATCAAACTCACATTAGCTCTTCCTAGTCCTCAAAATCCTGTTAGATTTGGTCTCTATAAATACCACCAAGTACAAGTTTTATTTTTCAATCAACACCACTTGCCAATACAATACTTGCAGTGAATCAATTCCCACAACTTGCAGTTCCTATCATTTAAAACATGGCCGTTTCTAAGTATTGTTTCCTTTTGTCTATGATCATAGCATTGTCACTCTCAAGCATCGATGTGAGCCTCGCGACTCGTTACCTTTTGGACACACCAGCTGCTCCACCTCCAGCATTAACATTGCCTACAATCCCATCTCTGCCAAAGGCCACATTGCCTCCTCTGCCATCAGTGCCCACACTGCCTAAAGCCACATTGCCACCACTGCCTAGCACTCCATTGCCAACACTGCCGACTCAACCAACTCTGCCAAAGCCCACATTGCCACCACTTCCAAGCATCCAAGTCCCATCTCAGCCAACATTACCAACCACCACATTGCCACCATTGCCTTCCAACCTATTGTCAACACTGCCAAATCAACCAACTCTTCCAAAGTCCACGTTGCCACCATTGCCAAGCTCCCAAGTCCCAACATTGCCAACCATGCCCACAATTCCCATGGTGACACTACCTCCTCTCCCAGCTAATCCATTGCCCACCATCCCAACCACAATTCCTTCGATCCCCACCATTCCGACCACAATCCCAACAATTCCTTTCCTCTCTCCACCCCCCTCAAAGTGAAGCACTATTGCTTGAGATGCTACGTTTCCATTCTTTATTCTAGCTTTGTTTGGACTATTCTTTTCACCAGTACTTGTATTACTTTTTGTATACATTAGAACCTATATGGGTTCTAATGTTCTATATATGTCTTTTTTTACTGGCTTGAGTTTGTCCATTTGAAATTCTTCGTGTAAGATATTTTGAAGTTTTATTAGTGTCATTATAGGGTCATGGATATGTGAGTGTTATTATTCTTGTACTGGTTCTTATGGACTGGTTATGAATATGATTTCTTATTATATATTTATGTTTGTGGGGAGCTTCTCCTCAAAATGACTACTATCAGAAATCTTAGCCAAAAAAACAAAAATAAGACTACTATTAGATCTATACTTTCATGAATCCAAAATTTCATATTAAGGTTTTGGACGACTTCATGAATTATCCACGTAAATCTAAAAGAAATGATCAATGAAGTGCACACATACACGAAAAGAGAAAAAAATAAAATAAAAATGAAATCAATGTGGGTGCAAAAACATATCATATATCCAATGCAATAATTGATATGATTTAATCAGGACAACAACACAACAACCGTAAAAATTATACCATAGTGATACGGTTAAGCTTATATGACGAAGCATCACACATCCACCTTAATTCCCAAAAACACTTCCACTTCATTTAGACCTTTTATCTTATACATAGAAGTCAAATACTTTTACACATTCTGTATTAAGTATAAGTATATCATAAACATAAATAAGAAATACATAACACCTTATTCTTTCACAGATTTAAAATTATCCAATAAGAATACAAACTATCACAAATTCTCCATGCCATTGTTTCGAGGCTTGTATCAAGCTGTATAAAGAATTGATTTGCTTACAAATTTTCTTTTCATTTCCAAAAAGTACAAACCTGTTGAGTTGTTCCATGTAAACATCCTCATCAAGATCACCATTTAAAAAGTCGTCTTCACATCCATTTGGTGTACAACTAATTAGTCTAATTTGTATATGGATGCAAGAGCTAAAAATACTTTAATTGACATGATCCTAGCCATATTAGTGCATAGTTATTAAAATAGTTTAGTCATTCCCTTTGTTTAAAGTCTTTTGTCGTTAACCTTGCTTCAAAGGTTTGAACAAACTCATCTATATTATATTTTCTTCCAAATAACCATTTACTATCAATTTATTTTAAACTTAGAGGTAGATCCACTAAAACCAAAGTATATAATTCAATAATACTAATTCCATTTCATCATTTATAGATTCTTTCCAAAAAAGGCTACTGTAAGGGTGCGGTTTGGTTCTTATGCCCAAAAGGTAATAGGATCTAGGTCCAAAGAGCCCAATACAATGAATTTGTAGAGGGTGGGTTAGAAAACTAGGTTCTAATGAGTTGGATAACAATTATAGTGGGTTCAGATAATAAGAAAGCAAAGATAAACTAGTTTTATCCAAAGAAAATCATCATCGGTATAATCCGAGGAGATCAGTTCTGGTATACATTTCTTTTGAATTTAATTACAAGTCTAGTTCCTGCTATTACAGTGTTTTTCTCTTAATTTCTCAATCCCCTTGTCTCAGGGTATCCTTTCTCTATTATACTATCTTCCTTCTTTCATCTCCACCCTCCACGTGTAGACCAAGTTTCTGGTGTTGATCCCTGTCCCATTAGCACATTCCTGAAGTTTTTGGGAGTAGTTGAAAGCTGAAAATTCTATTCAGGTATTACTTCCACATTAATGCGGCCAGAGAGTTAGCTGCAGAGAATTCAATGCGGTGATAGCAGCTTTCTCTTAGATATTTCATAGCTTTCCTTTGTCTTGTGCTTTCATGATATGTATCCTTATCCATAGAATCTCTCGAAACGTTGCTCTAGATGACAAACCACTCCTTCTGACCTCTGCTTTGCTCAGTCAAGGAAGCATTCCTCATCGGACCACCTTTCTGGACCCTCATGACCAGACCCCTTTTTTTCATTCACTAATGCGGACTTCCATGATAGCGTTTACCCGTTCTCGGACTACTAGATGTTCTCGGATTGAGCCCTCGACCCAACATATATATAGATATATACTATTGGGCCTATCATACCTATAATAGCCCCTCGAAATTCTCCTCTCTTGCTCCTCGAGAAGAAATGAGGATTTTGATATCACTACAATTACCCTGCTCTTATCATACATCATCTTTGTCTATGCAGGTACCTTTTTAATTGCCTAACGCACACTCTTGATGTTTTGGCATCCGAGACGCGCCTTCATTAAATTTTTGCGGCTCCATGTTCCCCACGTTCTACGGTGCGATGTGGATCCAACGATTGGGGATTTTATTGGAACTCGGGCAAGAATTTTCTTGCTTGTCTTTCTCTCTCTGATATAAATATTGCTTGAACACTTCATTCACTTCACATTTGCACTCAAAAATATCAAGAGCCAGTCTGAAGGGAGTTTCTTTCTTGTGTAAGTCTTTTTAAACATTTTCATTTACTTTCTTTTCTACTTTTCTTTACACAGATCCCTTTTCTCCTCGGCCCTCCTGATTTCCCTTTACCATCTTAGTACCTTCAACCCTCTTTCATATATGGGTAGATTTGCTTACTTGGTAGACTTCATGGAGAGTATAGAGAGCTTTAAAGCACAATATAGAATCCCGTCAGGAGTCTCCATTAGATACTGTAAGGAAGGGGACTGGCACACTTAGAGGTAGGAGGGAGAAGTGGTAATCCCGATGATTGCCTTTATAGAGGGGGGGATAAGAATCCCTATAGGCATAGTCACTAAGGATTACCTACGGGTTTATAGATTAGCCCCCACCCAATGTGCCTCAAATATGTTTAGGATTTTAGGTAGCGTAGACACCCTTAATGAGAAATGGGCTTAAACCTTACCTATCATGATGTCAACTGGGTCTATAACCTTCACCACTTAAAAGGGTAGGGATATTACCTAAAAAATAGGTACCCCGAGGTTAGGCTCATCTCATGCCTCCCTGAATCCAACAAAGGTATGAACAAAGACTTTCAAATCGTTTTAGGGGAGTGGCACGATGACCTCCACTACCCGACGAGAGAGGGGATACCAGATGGAGTTTTTAGGTCTAAGTTTATTATTTCAAAGTCACCATTTTTTCCCTTTGACATATTCTGTACCCATTTTTCTCCATTTGTGTTTGTAATTGAACTTGTCTTTGATTTGTGCCATTTTTTTTTTGGACAATGTTTTTTTTGTTTTCCAAATGGTTTTGTAGATAAGCATGCTGCCGTTCCGAATTTCAATCTCATTAACCAGCCAAACCTAGACAAAATACTTAAAGTTGAGGTTTTTGTTCACAGTGAAAGTTAGTTACGAGCAGCCCACCTCATCCTTGGCTACAACCTTCTTTCGACAAGTTTCCAGGCATCAAAGTGTGTGATAAAGGCAAAGGACCCACGCTTGCACTTGATCAATGTTGTTGTGCCTGGCTTTCTCAACCCAGGTCTAGGACCACAAGGTGTACTAAAGGTAGAGCCATTCCTTTAGTACAAGGCTGAGGACGAAGTGACCCCTTCGCAGCTAGCCACCAAAGAGGAAGAAGAAGAAAAAGAAGAAGTAGTTGAAGTGCTTGATTTCGGGGACAGTTTTGAGGTCTTTAACTGACCTCAATCCCTAGAGGCTCCCACCGGTGACTTTAGTCATCTACCTTCAGCATAAGTGAGCCAGACACAAGGAGATTCCTCCGTTCCAAAAACTGTTGGGATATAGCGCAAGCCCAGGGCTAGTCTTCTAGAGATCATGGAATCTCAAGCTAGGGGCAAGGCACTCGAGGTAGTCGATCAAGCTAAACACCCCTCTCTCCCTACTCTTCATGATCCTCAGCTCGAACTTGCAGACAAAAAGAGGAAATGGGAGCAGAAGTGGAAGGATGTGATGGAAGAGGGCCGAGGTGTCCCTTCCAAAGAGAATGAGCCTTAAAAAGGGCCTAAGGTAGATAAGACTACCCAGACGAGGTCCTTAAGCGATGAGGCACCTGGAGATAGGGGATGTGATCTTCGCACCAGGGTTCCAAATTGGAATCCCCCCTGGTGTTAGATGGATCTCCTCTCCCGGCGAACTCCTCAATAAGGGACTTCTAGTAGGGGAAGGCTAGGTATGTAGCATACGTCGTAGAGCAGGCCTTGCTACTACCTGACGACATGGCTGATTTGAGGACCATGAAGAGACACGAGGTGTTTCTGGGCCTGAAAAGAGACCTCGCCATGGTAAGTCTTTCAAGCTAAGCTCCCTTTCTCTTTGCTGTTCTATTATTTATTTATCACTTTTGCCTTTGCTCACTACTACATTTCCTTTGCAAGCTTTTCAAGCCACTTTTAGGGTTGAGGAGTTGGTGAATATCACTCACCAACAAATGAAGGATGAGGAGGGCAGGTGGATTGCTGCTGTTAAGGCCTTTAACGTGGTCGAGAAGAGGGTTAAGAAGCTGAACGCTAAGCTTATTGAGGCCGAGAGGGAGAAGAAAAGCACTGAGGCGGCCTTAGAAGGGGCGGAGAGGCAGTTTGAGACTCAGCACAAGCAACTTCGCCAGACTGAGGATGAGTTTACCACAGCCAGGGAGCAAATAAAAGTGCTGAAGAAGAAGCTGGACGATGCTGAGAAGGCTAGGGACCAGGCTAAACAAGATGGCTATGACGTGGGGGTAGCTGAGACCGATGAAGCCCGCGGAGTTGAGGTCTCGAGGGTATGTAGAGCATACTGCCTCCAGGTGTGGAATGAGGCCCTCAACCTGGCCAGAGTTGAGGCCTTCTCGGCACTTAAGAGAGCAAAGAATGTTTACTGCCCCCTGCAATTCGGGCACCAGGCTCTTCAGCCTCCTAGGATGATGCAGCCCCCAAAGGTATGAGCCCTATTGAAGAGGTTCTGACCAAGGACCTTCCTCCTCCTAGCAGTCCTCGAAAAGGGATAGAGCAAATTGGCGTAGCTGAGAAGGAGAAAGAAAACCCCAAGGAGGTTGCCCCTAAGATTACAAAGTCTTTAGCTGCACATAAGGATTCTTCTGAGGGAGGGGTGGTTTCCCAAAACCACGAGTTGGTTTTGGAAAATTTCTCCATTCCTACCAAGAAAGAATCCAAGGGTAAAGGCCCAGCATCCTCAGTAGCAGCAATTGCCTAGCCCGCCAAGACTCCAAAAGACAAGCTTGTAATAAAAATGAAGCCATGAGTTGTCTTTTTTTTTTTAAACTGCTATTTTTTGTTTCCAAGATTTGTAATCAATTTACCCTTTTGTAATCTATTTGCCTTTTTCTGAGGCTCAGCTTAATGATAATTATACGCTTTTCTTTCATACTTGTGGTGTTTACATGAATCCTAACATAGTTTTTGTTTCATTTAACACTTAACCAATGTGACAATGAGATATAGCTCCATTTAGTTATCTGCATAAGTGGTAGCATAGTTACTACATCGCACATGATCAGCAACGGGACAGGCTAAACCTACTAAGTCTGCCATCTCAACAAAGTATACCTTTAACTTCAGAAACATACACAATGATAGAGCATCCATCTATGTCAGGCTCCACCTAACCCTCCACTTATTAGTAGGTCTAAGGAACTGGAGGTGATAATTAGTTCTCCAACAGATCATAGATATACTTGCAAATGCTTTAAGTGATGCTCAAGAGTGTCCACTTGATCAAGTTACTACAATGAAGGTCTTTGCCATTAAGCATGGCTGGTTTTGTTTAACACTTAAACCAACAATAAGAAGTATTAATTTACCCAAATTATGTGGTTCGAGGAGTTAGGCATGACCAAAGTTTTGTTTAGCATTTAGAATAATGATATGAAGTATTAATTTACTTAAAGTATGTGGTCCAAGGATCCAGGCATGACTAAGATTCTGTTTAATACTGGAACAAAAAATAAGAAGTATTAATTTACCCAAAGTATGTGGTCTGAGGAGTCAGGCATGACTAAGATTTTGTTTAATACTTAGAAAAATAATATGAAGTATTAATTTACCCAAAGTATGTGGTCCGAGGAGCCAGGCATAACTAAGGTTTTGTTTAATACTTAGAACAAATAATGAAGGATATTAATTTACCCAAGGTATGTGGTTCGAGGTGCCAGGCATGACCAAGGTTCTGTTTGATATCCAAACCAATAATGAGAAGTATTAATTTACCCAAGGTATGTGGTCCGAGAAGCTAAGTATGACCAATGTTCTGTTTAACACTTAGAAAAATGATATAAAATGTAACGCATAATATCATAAGCAAAAATATGACAGAAAAGACTTTCATTAATAATAATACATTTGTAGGTTATTTACATTCCAGGAGTGTGGTACAACATTTTCATGCAGATTTTCTAGGTAATATGTGCCTATTCCCCTACCGAGATGATACGATGTGGCCATTCCTAATTGGGCCCTAACTTTCCCCACGCGGGGTTCTTTACAGTACCAAAAACCTTTCTTAATACTAAGTCCCCAAGCACTAATGGCCTTAACTTCACATTTGAGTCATACCCTTGCTTGAGCTTGTGTTGATAATACACCAATTGAACTATGCCATTTTCTCTTTGCTCTTCAATTAAATTTAAACTCTTCTCTAACAGCCCATCATTGTTGCTCGGAGTGAAAGAGCTTGTCCTCAATGTTGGGAATCCAGTCTCTAGAGGAATTACAGTCATAAGTAATTGAAAAGGGGGTCTCCCTTGTGGATCTACGAGGTGTAGTCCGATATGTCCAAAGGACGTGTGACAGCTCTTTCACCCATTTTTCCTTTGCATCATCCAGCCTCTTCTTGAGTCCATTCACTATAACCTTATTTACAGCCTTGACCTGTCCATTCCCCTGTGGATAAGCCGGTGTGGAATACCTATTCGTAATGCCCAGGTCACAATAGTACCTCTTGAAGGCTTTGTTATCAAACTGAAGACTATTGTTCGAGATAAAGGTATGAGGGATCCCAAACCGAGTGACAATATTTTTCCAAACAAATCTCTTGGCATCCATATCCCTGATATTTGCCAGTGGTTCAGCTTCAACCCACTTGGTGAAGTAATCCGTGTCGACTAGCAATCATCTCTTATTCCTTGTTGTTTTAGAGAAAGGCCTTACAATATCCAAGCCTCATTGGGCAAAAGGCCAAGGGCTAGATAGAGGATTGAGGATACCTTCTGGTTGATGAATGTGTGGGGCAAATTTTTGGCATTGGTCACATTTCTTTATGTATTATTGTGCTTCCTTTTGCATATTCGACCACCAATATTCCTGAGTAAAGGCTCTGTGAGACAATAATCTACCTTCTGTGTGGCTTCCACAAATCCCTTCATGTAACTGTTTCAGGAGTAGCTCTACTGCCTCAGGGTGTATGCATAGCAGATATGGTCCAGAAAAAGAGCGCTTGTACAACTTTTGGTCCTCGGACAGCCAAAACCAAGGAGCCTTTCTCCACACTTTGTCAGCCTCAGACTTCCCCTAGGGCAAGATATCCTCCTTAAGGAATAGCATAATAGAGTACATCCAGCTAGGTCCTACCCTTATTTGATGAATATGGACTATCTCTCTCTTCATCCTAGTAGGTTTGCACAAGTCTTCAACAAAGATAACTCAAGGTAAGCTTTGCACCGAGGAGGTTGCGAGAGTGGCCAGAGAGTTAACATGTGTGTTTTCGCTTCTAGGGATTTGCAGTAAGTTGAAAGACTCAAACCTTGATTGCAAGTGCCTAACCTGACTTAAATACTCTTGCATTCTTATATTCCTGGTCTCCAACTCTCCCTTCACCTGGCCTACAACCAGCTCGAATCTGAAAAGACCTCTACTGTTCTTCCTCCCATTTTCTGAACCATATCCATTCCAACCAATAGAGCCTCATATTTGGCCTTATTGTTTATGGCCAAGAAACCCAATCTTAAGGATTTCTTAATAGTGATCTTCTCAGGAGATATTAAAACTAGCCTCACTCTAGATCTTCTTTAATTAGCTGCACCATCCACGTATACCTTCCAGGATAAAGGCCTTTGTTGGGAAACCACACCAATTGATTTTTATCCACGTTCTGCTTGTCTCCCTCCTCTTCCAGTGGGGATTCAGCAAACTCGGCCACCAAGTCAGCAATGACCTGGCCTTTAACAGAGGTGTGAGACATATACTTAATATCAAAAGTCCCTAAGATTGTACCCCATTTGGTAATCCTTTCTGTGTAGTCAGCTTTCCGAAGTATTGACTGAAGCAGGAGTTGGGTTAGAACTACAATTGTGTGAACTTGGAAGTAGTAAGAGAGTTTATGTGTAGCATGTACTACTGTCAAAATGGCCTTCTCTAGTGGTAAATAATGAACTTCTGCTTTATGCAATGACTTGCTCATTTAGTAAACTGGTCTTTACACATCACTATCAACTCATATTAGCACCAAGCTCATGGTATGGGAAGCCACAACAATGTAAGCAAACAAAACCTCATCCACCTCGGGCTTAAACATAACAGGTGGTCGAGAAAGATATTCCTTGAGTTGCTAGAAGGCCAAGATGCACTCCTCGGTCCACTCAAATCCCTTCCACTTATTTAACAACTAGAAGAAAAGTTTGCACCTGTCTGCTGATCGAGAGATAAATCGGTTCAAAGCAGTAGTCATTCTTGTTAATCTTTAGACTTTTTTGGGATTTCGAGGAGGTTGCAAATTGTTAATTGCCTTAATCTAATCAAGGTTGACTTCAATTCCACGGTGAGTGACCATGTAGCCCAGAAATTTACCCGAGCCAACACCAAAAGAACATTTGGAAGCATTGAGGCGCAATTTGTGCCTTTTTAGTATTTCAAAAATATTCCCGAGGTCTCCCACGTGCTCGGACACCACCTTACTTTTCATCACCATATCATCTATATAAACCTCAATATTTTTTCCTAGTTGTGGCACGAACATCTTGGTCATCATCCTTTTATAGGTAGACCTTGCATTCTTCAATTCAAAGGGCATCACCTTGTAGTGGTAATTTCCAGTAGGAGTAATGAAAACTATCTTCTCTTGATCACCCAAAACCAATGGTATTTGATGATATCCTTGAAAGGCATCCAAGAAGCTCATCTGAGGATGGCTTATTATTGCATCCACTAACTGATCTATCTGAGCCATGAGGAAGGGGTCTTTTGGGCAGGTCTTGTTCAAATTTGCGAAGTCCATACATATTCGCCACTTTCTGCTCTTCTTCTTCACTACCATAGTATTGGTCAGCCACTCAGGGTAAAACACCTCCTTAATAGCCCCAACCCACTTAAGTTGACCACCGCCTCCCTGACGGCATTAGAATGGTCTTTAGATGAGCGTTGAGGTGGTTGCTTTTTGGGAATAACAGACAGATTAACATTTAAATGATGGCAGATGAAGTTTGGATCCACCTTAGGAGCTTCGTAAGCACTCCATGCAAACACATCAATATTCCTCTAAAGAAACACTATCAGCTTTTCCTTCTCATGAGGAGGCAGCTGAGTTCCAATCTGAAAGAAATTTTCCGAATCATCATCAATAACAATTTTCTCTAACTCCTCACACTTTGCCCCTTTTGACATTGCATCCATAGATAACACCAGAATTCTTGATTGCTGTAAGCCCCTCTCAGCAGAGGCTGAGGACTTAACTCCTGGCTGATGCATAATTGTAGCCACCAAACATTGCCTAGTCACGGACTAGCTCCTGACCAGTTCCTCAATCTAGTCCTCGGATGGATAATTCACTTTTAAGTGTATGGTGGAAGAAATAGCCCTAAGTCATGAAACCAGGGTCTTGTCACAATGGCGGTGTAGGGGGAGTAAGCATCCACTACAATGAAGTCCACCTTAATCACTTCCGAACCTACTTGTACCGATAGTCTAATCTGACCTTTCAGAAAAACAACTTTCCCATCAAAGCCTAACAAATGTGAGTCATAACCTGTCAAATCCTTAAGTTTCAAGTTTAACCCTTTATACAAATTAGGGTATATAATCTTTGCCTCGCTGCCTTGATCCACCAACACCCTTTTCACATTGTACCCCCATATCCTGAGGGTGACCACTAGGGCAACATCTCATCCGAGAAACTCAACGCTGGTCGGGCCTCCATCTTAGCCCTCTTCGGCTTAGGATTGGAGTACTCGGCAGGTGGCCGAGCTATGGACAATACTCGAGAGGGACGAGAATTGGTCTTCCCCGAAGTAGCTAGAATAACATTAATTGTGCCCAAAAGGGCTCTCGAAGAAGCATCTCTCTGAGATCCCAATCCTGCCTGGCCCCTTTGTCCATCGGGCTGATACAAAAATTGCTTTAACTTTTCTTCTCTTATCAGCTGCTCCAGATGACTCCACAAAATTCTATAATCTTCTGTTTTGTGTCCTCGCTCCTGGTGGTATTGGCAATGAAGGCTTTGGTTGCGCTTTATAGGGTCTTCTCCTGTCTTATTTTGGCATTTAAAGTATGACTCTTTCTTAATTTTCTCCAAGACTTAATGCACTAGTTCCCAGAATACTGTGCTAACCACTTGAGTAGTAGTAGACCCAGATTGCCAAGCAAAGTCTTTTTGAGTCCGGTTGTTGTTGTATCTATCCAACCTGAAATCCTTCCTATCTTGAGGGATAACCTTAGCCTTCTCTTTACCTTACTTCTGGTCTTCCTCGACCCGCTTATACTCGATAATACGGTCCATGAGCCGACGCATACTCTTTATAGGCTTTCTGGTCAACGACTTTCTCAAATCATGCTTGGCAGGTAGGCCGACCTTGAAAGTCTTTATAGCCACGTCATCAAACATCTCCTAGTATCTGTCTGAATACGTTTTCAGGGTCTCCCCTTCTCACATGGCCATAAACAACAGGGAATCTAAGGGCCGAGGAACCTTACTACAAGTCACAAATCGGGACCCAAATGCCCTAGTAAGCTCTTTAAAGGAGCTAACAAAACCTTCTCTCTAACCATCGAACCATCTCATTACCACATGCCCTAAACTGGATGGGAACACTTTGCACATCAAGGTTTCGTTCTTGGAGTGAACGGCTATTCTCTGGTTGAAGTAGCTAACGTGCTCCACTGGGCCCATTTTGTTGTTGTACATGGTGAACATTGGCTGAGTAAACTACCGAGGAAGTTTTTCACCTTCAATCCTACGGGTAAAAGGTGACTTAGAAATCTAATTTAGAGCCCTGCCTATAACGTTATTGCCCAAGCCTTGGTGAGGTGGACTCTCCCATCTCTGCCTATAATGGTGATTCTGATCACATGAAAAGGAATTACTGGGAGGAGTCTTGGACTTGGGCCGATAACTATTGTCACTATCATCATTAGAAGAGGGGCCAGAACTTGAAGGGGTTCCCCTACGTTGCTCGCAGCGTAGTTTCCTTCACAAATGGTCAATCTCTAGTTGCATGCTCTTAGTATTCTCCTCATAAGAGACGTGACTCCCATCTCGAGATTGGCTCCTACTAGTATGTGCAGTATGCACACTAACCTCTCGGTTCCTTCTCCGTTCGAGATTGAGAAACTAGTCTTGACGTTGGGAACCAACAGACTCCCTTCGATTAGGACCTGAACCTATCATAACTGAACATTAAACTCACTACAACACAAGAATTTTCCATAGACAGCGCCAATTGTAAGGGTGCGATTTGGTTCTTATGCCCAAAAGGTAATCGGATCTAGGCCTAAAGAGCCTAATACAATGAATTTGTAGAGGGTGGGTTAGAAAACTAGACTATAATGAGTTGGATAACAATTATAGTGGGCTCATATGACAAGAAAGCAAAGATAAACTAGTTTTATCCAAAGAAAATTGTCTTCGGCACAATATGAGGAGATTAGTTCTAGTATATATTTCTTTTGAATTTGATTACAAGTCTAGTTCTTGTTATTACAATGTTTTTCTTTTAATTTTTCGACCCCCTTGCCTTAGGGTATCATTTCTTTTTTATACTATCTTCCTTCTTTCATCTCCACCCTCCACGTGTAGACCAGGTTTCTAGCGTTGATCCTTGTCCCATCAGCACCTTCCTGAAGTCTTTGGAAGTAGCTGTAAGGCTAAAAATTACTGTTCAGGTATCACTTCCACATTAATACAGCTAGAGAGTTAGCTGCAGAGCATTCAATACGGTGGTAGCAGCTTTCTTTTAGATATTTTATAACTTCCTTTTTTCTTGTGCTTTCATGATGTGTATCCTTATCAATAGAATCTCTCGGAACGTTGTTCTGGATGGCAGACCACACATTTTGACCTTTGCTTTGCTCAGCCAAGAAGGCATTCCTTCTCGGACCACCTTTCTGGACCCTTATGACCAGATCTCGTTTCTTCATTCACTAATGCAGACTTCCATGACAGCGTTTACCTGTCTTCGAACTATTAGATGTCCTCGGATTGAGCTCTTGGCCCAACACACACACACACACACATATATATATATATATATATATATAGATATATATACTATTGGGCCTATCATACATACAACCAAATTTCTAAAAGCCATTCATTCTTTAAAATTTTAGGATCACTCTTCACGTTAAAATTAAGAGTAAGAGTGTTTTATTAAAGATCCCATATCTATCACCTTCCACTAGGTATACAAGAGCTTGATATGATGAAATAAAGTCTAAACATTTTCCAAAAAGAATCACATACTAATAAAAAGTACCCATCCCAAATAATTGCTTTGGCATAAATGATTTTTAAAAAAAATTAAAATTGATAAAATGCTATTTTAAATTGATTGAATTAGTCATATTATTAGTTGAAAATAGTATGTTAGAAAATTTTAAATACAAAGACTTAATTAATATATCAATTGAATTAGTCATATTATCTGTGGGAGGGTTTCTTGTCTCGGCCCCCAATTAGCAGGTATTGTCCGCTTTGGCTAATGCCTCACGGATTTGTTTAATCCCACATCGGGGAGAGATGCCTCCCACATGTGTAGTAGTGGTACACGTGTCTTGAGCTCAAGCTTATAAGGCACATGTGAGAGGCGTCTCTCCCCGATGTGGGATTGAACAAATCCGTGAGGCATTAACCAAAGTGGACAATACCTGCTAATTGGGGGCCGTGACGAGAAACCCTCCCACATTATCAATTGAAAATAATATGTTAGAAAATTTTAAATACAAAGACTTAATTTATATATATATATATATATATATATATAATCTCAAGATGCGAGTAGCATTTTAATATTGCATTAAGATGTAGGATTTTAAATACAAAAAATGCAAAAGTTAAAATAATCACCTTATTCCTCAAATTGTATTAAGCTAGTCTTGGGACACCTAAAGAAAGTTGAACTCAAGATCTATAAAGTATTTACTATTTTGCCCACTTCATTATGAATAGGATTTATCTAAACATCTCTATTCATGAAAAATGTATTTCATCCAATATTTTCATCATAATTTGTTTGATGGAAAAACAAGTAGAAAAATGAGGGATAAAAAAAGTGCATATGTTATAAAATAAAAGGAAGTAGTAGACGTTTATAAAAAAAAGAAAGTAGTAGACAGAGAAAACTATAAGTGATTATGTATAAGACTTAGAGAAATTATTGTGAACTTTTAGAGTACCATCTCACTAATTAAATTCATGATGAGACCTATCATTCATGTCAGAGGAGAGACTACACATTTATGGTACTCCGGGAGTACCTAATAATTTTCCTAAGACTTAATACAAATATATATATATATATATATATATATATATATATATATATATATATATATATATATATATATATATATATATATATATATATATATATATATATATATATTTGTTGAGAAAAATATTTAAGTAGTCATCTACTCCTTTTATTATTGCCGAAATTAGGGCTGTCCACGGGTCGGTCCGGGTCGGGTTTGTGCCCAACCCGGAACCGACCCCCCGGAATCGGGTGAAAGGTTTAACGACCAGCCGCCGACCGTCGACGACTTCGGGTCGAGTCGGATTGGCCTCCGGTGGATAACGGTCGGGTTGGTCGGCCTCGGTCTGAGTTTGAATCACCGGATCTTCACCGGATCAAGCTCAAAATCACCACATCAAACCCAGATTTGAGCGAAAATCAACGGATCTAAGCAAAAATCAAAGAAAAACCACAACATCAAGCTCAGATTTAAGCGAAAATCACCGGATCTAAGCAAAAACCCCCACATCAAGTTCAGATTTGAGCAAAAATTTCTTCTCATCGCCGGATCTAAGAAAAATCGAAGCACAAGCATGCGCAAATCCGAGCAAAATCTTCATCTCACCGCTGGATTTGAGTAAGAAAACCTAGATCTTCATCGGATCTAACCAAAAACTACCAAACCTTCACCGGAATACTAATGAATTTGAACGGATCTAGGAACTCCGGCCTTCTCTCATGGGTTTCGTCGGTCGGATCGGGTATATCGGGTTTTGAAGAAGAAAACCCGCCATCCGACCCGCCCAAGTCGGTTTTTGGTGAAGGAGACCCGTCTCCGACCGTCACCGGCGTCGGGTCGGTCGGTTTTCGGGTCGGCCCGGGCGGTTTGGGCGGGTGGGTCGGTTCCCGGGTTGGCATGGACACCCCTAGCCGAAATACATGCAAGTGATATATTTGATACAAATAGTATGTCCATTCTTTGCAATAACTTCATGTATATATAACAATATCAAGTCGGTTAGTCTGAAAGAAATAGGTAAAGTGATACAATTTGATTGGAAGATGTTGCAGTAATTGAAGGCCGGAAAAAATGGCTGGTGAAGGCCGCAACATAAAAAAATGCCGAAATTAAACACTATCCAAGTTATTCTGCCTAAATTGGACACCTGTCCTTAGGTACTTCTGGAGCACAGAGAATGGTGCTTCTTTCTCTCACATTCATGGTGGGGTCCACTCATTAAATTTATGGTGAGGTCTATTATAAATGTAAGAAGAGAGAGTACCATTTATCTAAACTCCCAGAGAACCTAAGAATTTTCCCCAATTTAATCAATCTCCAACAGCATGTAGGAACTTAAGTTGATTTTTCTTTTTTTAAATGAATAACTTAAGTTGATAGATTACTTATCTTTCATCATGGTTTATTCAAACATTTTCACTAGAAATAAAAATGCCACTATAAGTCTAGTGGCCCTAAATTTAACATAATTTATACTTAAGGTTTATTCACAACAATAAAAATAATAAGCCTTCATTTTAAATTTTAGGGTTGACTATGGATCTTCAACACATTAATTAAGGTCGATTATATGTATTATATATATATATATATATATATATATATATATATATATATATATATATATATATATATATATATATATATATATATATATATATATATATATTTGGTTAATAGGCATGATATTAAACAACAAAAGAAGCTACAAACTGGCCACAGAGGCCAAAGTAGAGGCTACCCGCCTATAACAGTACAAACCATTACTATCAAATACAAGTAAATTATCTAATTCATTAGAGGGGGAAACATCAAAAATAACAAAATCCTCCCTCATGTAGCACCCATTCTTGGCCAATAATCCGTACACCTGTTCGCCTCTCTAAACACATAAGCTACCCGAACCTATGTGAGACTTGCCATGAGTGATCTGCAGTCAAGAAGCAATGGAGAAAATTTTTTATTAGAGCTGTCAGCATTATTTAACATCTCCACAATTACCTTGGCATCAAGTTCCACTTCCAAATTTGTAATTCCCAGCTGAATGGCAAGAGACAACCCATCCCTCAAGGCTCACAATTCAGCCATAACACTTGTAGTGTACCCAATTGATCTTGAGTACCCCCTAATCTACACCCTCATCACTATTTCTAATTAATCCTCCACCACCAGCTTTACCTGGGCTTCCAAGCGAAGCTCCATCTGTATTATATTCTTTTCTTCCATTTTATTGTATTTAATGTTATACTCTATGTTACTTTTTCAATTAATAAATCATTTTTATAACCCTACTAATGTATTTTACTTAATTTGAGTTTTCCTCTACCTTTTATTTAGTAAGTAAATATCATTACATGAGAATTATAAATAGAATTTTGATAATGAAAAATAATAATTACAACCCTACTTATTTATATATAAAATTGTGGGGTCAAAGAACTCAGCAGCCCCGGCCCACTTCATACAGGGCCCAAGGCCCATGCCGAGGAGGAAGAAACGCCCGAGGATGAACAAAGAGAGTCCAAGTTGCCAAGAGACATCGCCGAGGACAATCCTGTCCTCGGCCAACCAAAATCGTAAGAAGGAAAAGTGGCATGCCTTTAAAGACAGCATCCCAGGGCATCCTAAGCAAAAAGGACTAACACGGTGGGCCAGCCATGTGAGCATGGTGGAGGAGCAATTTCAAGAGAAACTGTCACCTCCGCATTAAATGCCCACAGCTAACGATTTGGCCGCATTAATGAGGAAATGATCATTGAATAGTATCACCTTGGTTGCTGCAACTCACAAAAAGTTGGAGAAGGCGATAGATGGGACAAGCATTCAAGTAGCGACCTGCATGATCAACAAATGGAGGGCTAAGACCAACGAGAAGGAGGTATATAACGTAAGAAACCCTCCAGGAATGGGGGATCGAAAATTGATTGAGGAAAGACGGTTGCTATTTGTACCATCCTGAAAGCTTTTGTAACCAAGCACTGAAGAACCAAGAAGAAGAACCAGTCCTCGGATCAAGCCCGAGGATAAAGTTTCACACTTCTCCCCATGTGTTTGTTATTCAATCCACTTACGATCATGTCCAGTTGTTGCAATCCTCACTAAAGCTCAGTTCTTGAACCCATTCTCTACAAATTTATTGTATTGGGCCAGTTGGGATTGAACTTACTCACGTAACAGTAGAAGTACCCAAACCTAGACCCTACAATTGGCGTCGTCTGTGGGGAGAACTTGTGTGCTAGTAAGGGTAACAATCAAGCATGGTAGGATCAGGTCCTAATTGAGCAGGCTCCCATCAGCCTGAGCCGGCTGGGTCCCAGTAACAGGGCAACTTTCCCAACCCTGGGTGTGATCGAAATGAAGAAAATGGAAGGTTTCGAGAGGGAAGTGTAAACACCACTCAAACTAGTAGAAGCTATTCTCGTGTGGGCAACCATATATCCCAGAGACAGAATGACGAACAGACCATGCATCGAGAGATAAACGACTTGAAGAGAAAACTGCGCCATGCACAACGAAGGAGATCTCATCTTATCCCTGACTTGCCCTCCGATGATGAAAGCGATGATGACTATAGGCAGAGATCGAGAACCCCTCCAAGCGAGACCTTCTTTCATGAAGAAGAGCATTACCAAAGGCGCAAACGCAGAAGCCCATTTCCTAAGGGCTTGGGACACGATGCCATGTGCAAGGCACTGGATCAGCTCTTTAAATCACCTTTCACTTGCCGCATAGAAGGGGCTACACTCCCTCGGCGATTCCAGCAGCCAGCTTTCACCCTTTATAACGGCAACACAGACCCCGTGGAGCATGTGAGCCAGTTCAACCAAAGGATGACTGTCCACTCTAAAACCGAGGCGCTGATGTGCAAGGTTTTCCCATCCAGCTTGGGACCAGTGGCGATGAGGTGGTTCAATGGCTTAAAGGCAAATTCCATGGATTCATATAGGTAGCTAACCCAAGCCTTTGGCTCTCGTTTCGTTACAAATAGCAAAGCCCCTCGGCCTTTGAGTGCGTTGCTGTCATTATCCATGTGTGACGGAGAGACTTTGAAGGCTTACTCGGGCAGATATTGGGAGACGTATAATGAAATGGATGGCAACTTTGACGATGTCGCCATTAACACCTTCAAAAACAGCCTCCCAGCCGAGCACGGCTTGAGGAAGTCTCTGACTGGCAAGCCTGCCACCAGTGTGCGCCAACTGATGGATCATATTAACAAGTATAAGTGGGTAGAGGAAGACTAGCTGCAAGGGAAGGGAAAGGAGAATGTTATCCCTTAAGAGAGGAGGGATTTCAGGTCAGACCGATATAACAGCAACCGCTCGAGAAGAGATTTCGTAGGGCAGTCCGGAGCAACCAACGCACAGATCGTCAATGCTGTATTCCGAGAACCAGTACATCGGGTGCTGGAGAAAATTAAGAACGAACCATACTTTAAATGGCCGAATAAGATGGTGGGGGAATCCACGAGGTGCAATTAGAACTTTTTTTGCCAATACCACCCGGACCACGGACATACCATGGAGGACTGCAGGAACCTCTGGAATTACCTGGACCAGCTAGAGCCAAAGAGTGCCAAAATAAATTTTCATCCAACCTTGAGTTTTTCAGAGGAAGACAAGATCGGATCCATCCAGCCCTATGACGACGCGCTGTTGATTACCCTCAGAATAGGAGACTATGATATGAAAAGAGTGATGGTGGATGGTGGCAGTGCTGCTGAGGTTATTTACCCTGACCTCTACAAGGGGCTGAATCTGAAATTGAAAGATTTAACGCCCTACAGCTCTCCTTTGATGAGCTTCGACAGGAAACTAGTTATTCCAAAGGGCATGATTAGGTTACCCATCCAGATCGGCCCAGAGGTAGTGGAGGTGAACTTTATCATGGTGGACACCTACTCTCCACGTACAACCATCGTTTGCAGGCCTTGGTTCCATACTTTGGGGGCTGTTGCCTCCTTTTTGCACCAGAAGGTGAAATTCCTGTCAGGGGACCAGGTCCTCGAAATCTGTGGTTGCCAATCCACGGCAAGATAGTGTGTAGTGGCCGCCATTTCGCATCGGCTTGACGCAGAGCCCTCGGTCTCTGTCGAAAGGGAATTATAGCAGTCAAAGGCCCCGGTGTCGCCCCTTGATACGGCGGCTGAGGAGGCAAAATGCGAGGACTTGGAGAAGGTGGTCATTGGTGATACATTGAAAAAGTTCTTTCAGGTAGGGGCTCAATTGCCCCCTCAAGAGAAGGAAGAGTTGGTCGAATTTCTCAAAATAAATATTGACGTATTTGCATGGGACGCTTGTGATGCCTAAGGAATTGACCTAGCCTTCATCTGTCACCATTTCAACATCAACCAGTCCATCACTCCCAAGAAGCAGCCACCTCGGCGCTTAACAAGAGAGCTTGCTGATGCGATTAGAGACGAGGAGATGAAGCTTAAGCGTGCAGGGGCTATCAAAGAGGTTTTTTACTCCGAATGGTTGGCCAACGCCGTGGTAGTCAAGAAGAAAAGTGGAAAGTGGTGGGTTTGTGTAGACTTCACGGATCTAAACAAAGCATGCGCAAAGGACCCGTTCCCCATGCCTTGGATAGACCAGCTGGTGGACGCAATAGCGGGCCATCCTCGGATGAGTTTCCTGGATGCCTTTCAGGGCTATCATCAAATACCGCTAGCCCTGGAGGATCAAGAGAAGACAACCTTTGTGACGACTACTAGGAACTACCACTACAAAGTAATGCCATTTAGCCTGAAGAACGCAGGGTCCACTTATCAAAGGATGATGGCGAAAATGTTCGAGCCATAGATAGGCAAAAGCATTGAAATATATGTTGATGATATGGAGGTGTCTAAACATTTGGGAGACCTTGACAGCACCTTTAACGTCTTAAGGAAGCACAAGCTGTGCTTGAACTTTTCCAAGTGCTCTTTCGGCATGGGATCAGACAAGTTTCTAGGATATATGGTTACCCATAGGGGAATAGAGGTTAACCCTGATCAGATTAAGGCCATTAATGACCTAAAGCCACCGCGAAACGCCAAGGAGGTCTAGAAACTCACTGTAATAATCGCTGCCCTGAACCGATTTATTTCTAGATCGGCGGATAGATGCAAACCGTTCTATCTCTTGATTAACAAGTGGAAATGATTCAAATGGACCGAGGATTGTGTCGTGGCCTTCCAGCAACTCAAGGAATACCTATCACGGCCACCTATCATGTCCAGCCCTGAAGCCGACGAGGTCCTGTATGCATATATTGCTGTAGCCCATCACGCTGTGAGCTTGGTACTAATACGCGATGACAACGGCCTTCAAAAGCCAGTCTATTACGTGAGCAAGTCACTACATGAAGCTAAGGTTAGATACTTACCCTTGGAGAAAGCCATATTGGTTGTGGTCCACGCTACGCGAAAGCTTCCCCATTATTTCCAAGCCTACACAGTGGTCGTCCTAACCCAGTTGCCCTTGAAGTCCGTGCTTCGGATTGCTGATTATACTGGAAGGATCGCCCTATGAAACACCATTCTGGGAGCCTTCGACATCAAGTACATGCCTCAGACCTCCATAAATGGCCAAGTCCTAGCTGACTTGGTGGCCAAATTTGCTGAACCATCAGTAGAAATAGTAGCAAGGGAGAGAGGCATGGACGGAAAACCAGTTGGGGCAATCTCTATGCCAGGGCCCCCATGTTGGAAGGTGTACGTTGATGGCACAGCGAACCAAAGGGGGTCCGGAGTGGGGCTAGTCTTAGAGTCTCCTGAGAAGACTATCATGGAGAAATCCCTGAGACTTGGGTTCTCGACCACGAATAACGAGGCATTGCTACAGGGAATGGCCATGGTGCGGACAATGGGAGGAAAAGCAGTAGAGATGTTCTCAGACTCGAGATTGGTAGTGGGCTAGGTAAAGGGAGAGTTGGAAGCCAGAGACACGAGGATGCAAGAGTACTTGAGCCAGGTCAAACGCCTGTAGTCAGACTTTGATCTTTTTAGCTTGTCACATGTCTCCAAAAGTGGAAACACCCATGCAGATTCATTGGCCACACTTGCTACCTCCTCGGCAGGGAGCCTACCTCAGGTTATGCTTGTTGAGCATCTAGATAGTGCAAGCGAGGTTGCGAAAGGCATGGTCCGTATCCATGAGGTCAAAGTGGGTCCTAGCTAGATGGACCCCATAGTAAAATTCCTCAAAGACGATATCCTGCCCGAAGAGAAGTTAGAGGCTGAAAAAATACGAAGAAACGCTCCTCGGTTCTGGTTGTCCGAGGATCAAAAATTGTACAAGCGCTCCTATTTTGGGCCATACTTACTATGTGTTCACCCTGAGGCATCAAAGTTACTGCTTGAAGAGCTGCATGAAGGGATCTGTGGGAGTCACACAGGAGGAAGATCTTTGTCGCACCGAGTTATTACCCAAGGATATTGGTGGCCAAGAATGCAGAAGGAAGCCCTGGAATATGTTAAGAAATGTGACCAGTGCCAAAGGTTTGCCCCGAATATCCATCAGCCAGGAGGGGTTCTCAACCCTTTTTCTAGCCTATGGTTGTTCGCCCAGTGGGGCCTGGATATTGTAGGTCCCTTCCCCAAGGCAGTAGGAAATAAGAGATATCTGTTGGTCGGCACAGATTACTTCACCAAATGGGTCGAAGCTGAGCCACTAGCTAACATCAGAGACGCAGATGCTAAGAAGTTCATCTGGAGAAACATTGTTACACGATTCGGGGTCTCTCGAACCCTTATTTCAGATAATGGACTCCAATTTGACAGCAAAGCTTTCAGAAGATACTGTTGAGAATTGGAGATCGCAAACAGGTACTCAACCCCAACTTATCCTCAAGGAAATGGGTAAGCCGAGGCTGTCAACAAAGTCATTGTCAATGGGCTTAAGAAAAGACTGGATGATGCCAAGGGAAGATGGATAGAGGAGCTGCCACACGTCTTATGGACTTATTAGACCACACTGCGACGGTCAACAGGAGAGACGCCTTTTGCCATGACCTATGGGGCCGAGGCTATAATCCCCCTAGAGGCAAACTTCCCAACACTGAGAACGAACTCCTTCACTTTAAGTAGCAATGACGAACTACTAGGGAAGAGCCTAGATCTAATCGAGGAAAGAAGAGAAAAAACAGTGATCCAATTGGCCTATTACCACCAGAAGCTCAAGTAGGGATACGACGCCAATGTGAAGTTGAAGCCATTAGCACCAGGAGACTTAGTGTTAAGGAAAGTTGTAGGTGCTGCCAAAAACCCATCCTGGGGAAAGTTGGGACCCAATTGGGAAAGGCCATACCGAATTACTTCAATAGTAGGAATAGGTGCATACTACTTAGAGGATTTAGATGAAAAAGCTATACCTCGCCCCTGGAATGTAAATAACTTGAAAAGGTATTATTATTAACGAAAGCGTTTCTCCAATTCAAGTTTTTAAGTCCATTATGATTATCTGTCTCGTATTGTGGAAAAACTCTAAGTACTAGTCAGAACCAAGGTATTGTATGGTCCTCGGACTCAAACCTATGGGGAAACTAGATACTTCTAAAAAGTTCTAAGTACTAGATAGAACCAAGGTATTGCATGGTCCTCGGACTCAAACCTATAGGGAAACTAGATACTTCCAAAAAGTTCTAAGTACTAGACAGAACCAAGGTATTGCATGGTCTTCGGACTCAAACATATGGGGAAACTAGATACTTCCAAAAATCCTAAGTATTAGACAGAACCAAGGTCTTGCATGGTCCTTGGACTCAAACCTATGGGGAAACTAGATACTTCCAAAAAATTCTAAGTACTAGACAGAACCAAGGTCTTGCATGGTCCTCAGACTCAAACCTGTGGGGAAACTAAATACTTCCAAAAATTCTAAGTACTAGGTAGAACCAAGGTCTTGCGTGGTCCTTGGACTCAAGCTTATGGGGAAACTAGCTACCCCTAGCAGGAGCCTAAGTGGTCATTATTATTGTTTTTTATGATTATGATGGAATCTGAATGAGTATTACCCTCCCTATGAGGATTTGGTTCTTATCCTCTAATTAAGATATCAATAAATGAAATTATCCTTTTTATGTAGATGAGTAGATAGGATTTGGAGATGAATTTTAACAAGTCCACCACCAGGGTACACGTTCTTTTCATACTTTCCATTATTTTGAAATTTCTAGAAGATTAAGGATCAATAGTGTAGGGGCGTATCCTCGGACCACAACCTTTGTAGAAATTAACGAAATCAAAGGCTTAATCTTGGGCGAGTTGTGAACATAGCCTAAATATACGCTCGGCACCTCGAAGTTGGGGTTTCAGGGCTTAATCACAAGCATGGCACATATATAATCATTTCTACACATGGCATCCATACTAATAGTGATAACAACAACAATAAACATGTAATGTAAAAAAAAGAAAAAGGGAAACTTCATTCATTTGATAAAACTTCATTACAGCAAATCCTAATGTTAAAAAAAAAAAAAGAATGATAATGATAAAAAAAAAACGACAACACAACCGAGACAAAAACAAAACAGGAGCTAGCCTAGGTGGCCTATTTCTTTGGCTTAGTCTTGGCTCCTTCCTTGGAAAGCTGAGCAGAAGCGACCTCGAGATCCTCGGAGCCCTCACCAGGGGGAATAGCCTGAAGGGGCTCAACAAGAAGAGCTGGCTCCTCGGCATAAGGGGCCTGAGCACCACCTGTGGACTCTGCAGTCTTTTGGGGTGCATCAGGGTTTAGGCCTTCGCTTGACTCTGCTACCCCTGAAGATTCACTTTCCCTGGCTGGCTCCTTAGGGACAATTATGGCGAAAATAGCTCCAGGGCCAGCAGCCTCAGCCTCCTCAGGAGCATCCCTAACCTCAGTGTTGGAGGGGGCAGCTTCCCTGATGGCAGGAGGGTAGTATACGTTCTCCATCTCCACAGGTCGGATGAAGCCTCAACCCTAGCTTGCTTAAGGGCTTCATTCCAAACCTGGGAACAGTAGAGCCTGCATACCCCAGGGACTTGAGCCTTGAGAGTAGCCTGGGTCTCGGCCACTCCCAAGTCTTAGGCCTCATCTTCGGCTTTCTCCTTGGATCTCTCAGTCTCTGACCTGGCGAACACTGCCTCTTCCTTGGCCCTTAAGGCTTCGTCCCTGGCCCACTCTGCGACATTTTTGGGCCCCTCAACCTCGGTCAACGTTTTCTTCAGATCGGTGATTTGCTCTTTGGCGATCTTCAGTTGGTCTTCAGCCTCGAGCAAGCGCTTTGTCTGGTCCTTGGCCTGCTTTTGGGCGCTAGCTAGGCCTGATTCGGCACTATCCTTGGCCTTAGTCATCTCCTTTAAGTCCGCCCTCGCCTTCAAGAGGTCGGCCTCGGAGTTCTTGAGGGTTCGAGTGGCATCCAGACGCTTGTCACGCTCTTGCTCTAGGGCTTTGCTTTGGTTGTTGACTGCCTCCTCCAACCTATAAGTAGCTTGGACAGCCTGCCAATTGAAACAAGCACGCGGTGAGTAAGGAACCAAGGAACAAGTATCATTGAAACTACAAGTGTTGGGAGTCTTACCATTCCTAAGTACCTCTTGATGCTGAGGAAAACTTCCTGCCTCCTCAGACCCCCCAGCTCGGCCATGTTGGTAGGGAGTAGCAGAGATCTCTCCAGCGCTTCGGCCACGTAGGCGCTTTCACCCCCCTTGAAGTCCCTTAGGGAGGCGTTGTCCATTAGGCGCTCCCCATGGAGCATCGGGGCAGGAAGCCAGGCCTGAGGCTCGAGCTGTGTGGTGACTTCCTTATCCTGGCCTTGGTGCACGATCTTCAGTTGCTTTGAAGCTCGTCGGGCTTCATTTTCCTCCTGAGAGGAGCGGGATCTCCCCCCATCCATGGGCTCCTTACCCTTGGAAGCCCTCTTCCTTTTTGGATCAGTGGGCTGAGGAAGAAGAGGAAGTTTGGACCATGGAGACGACGACTATGATGGGGTGGAAGATGATCTAGTCTGGGCAGGCTGGGGCTTGGGCAGAGGAGGGGGAAGCTTGGGTTGTGACTTCCCTGGCGCATCCTTCCCCGGCTGGTCTTTAATTAGGTCAAGAAGGCTGGTGGGAGGTTTTCTCTTGAAGCCCATTTTGGACTGGGAAGAGGTCTCTTGGAGATCGGCTTCGGTCAAGCTGGGGTCGCCCAAATCACTAGAGGGATCCTCGGAAAGATCGACTTGGTCAAATGCGCCGAATTCGTCCTCGGATTGGCCCAATTCAGCGACTTGCTCTTCGCTCTCTGCTCTTACTTCCTCAGCCTTAGCAACTTGATAGGATGAAGAGGAGCCTGCCAACGTAGCACTTCCTCGAGCAGAAGATCCTTCAGGAAGCAAGAAAATGTGCTTCGCTACAGTAATTCCGTGAAGCTGAGGATCTTTAGCTCTGATCACGTACTTCGAAGTTGAGAATGACTTCTAAATAGGATCGTACCCAAGGATCTTGTGAGTAGCTCTGACCTGGTTGTCACCTTTGTTCACAAAGACCTCCGCCTTGAGAATGGTCTCTAAATCTACCCGGTTGACCAAGTGAAAATGGCATTCAAAGTTGTGAGGATTTACAAAAATGAAGGTACACCCTTATTAGCAACCAAACAATGCAAACTACGACAACACCAAAGGTTAACCCTCTCCTACTCCTAATACCCCACCTGGTGCCCCCTCCTTAGTTGGGCAAGGAAGGCCGTCGTGCCACACCCCTGACACGATGAGAAAGTCCTTATTTAGCCCTTTGCTGGACTCAAGGAGACATTGAATGAGTCGAACCTTGTCATCCCTCGCTTTCATGTAGTAGGATTTACCCTTAAGGTGTTGGAGGTTGTAGCACCAATTTATGTCATGATGGGTTAACCTCAACCCCATCTTCTCGTTTAGGGCGTCCACATAGCCCAAGATCCTAAACACATTGACGGCACACTGGACGGGAGCTAGTTGGAAATGCCTAAGGTAGTCCCTCATCACCGGCCCCATAGGAATCCTCATACCCCCTTCTAGGAAGGCGATTATGGGAATCACTACCTCATCCCCTTGCCTCATAAAATGCCACTCACCTTCTTTACAGTACCTCAAACCTACGGTATTGGGTATTTTGTAATCAACAATGAATTTCTCCATTGCCTTTTTCAACTCAACCAACCTCTTAAATCTACCCATCCCTAGGAACGACTAAAAACTCAAGGAGGGCCCAAGGAAAGAAATGGATAAGAGGAGAATAAACTTAGAAGAGAGAAAATATGAGTTAGAGAGAGGAGAAAACTTACAGAAGTGAGGAAAAGCTCCTTGGACAGGCTTTTTATGCTGAAAAGAGACGTAAGTTTGGCTGAATACTTGATTGGATTTAGGGTATGTGCGCAAGAACTCTTGAGTGTAAAAGTAAAGAGACAGATTGGTTCAAATGGGTATTTATATCCCGAATTAAAATAACCGTACAGATTTTACCGCCTATAAAAGCTAAAGAAATCCCCACCGTTGGATTACCATCACACCGTCTAACGTGGGGAGCATAGAGCCGTCAGAATTTAATGAGGACGCGCCCCGTATACCGAAGCGCCAGGAACGTGCCCTAGACAAGCGAAAAGGCTCTGGCGCTGACGGAGGATAGGACTTGACAAGCCATGACGAGGGCCCGAGGACATCAAAACCCTCCTCTCTACCTGAGGAGCCAGATAACAGGATTTTGAGGGGCTATTGTGGGGTCAAAGAACTCAGCAGCCCTGGCCCACTTCATACAGGGCCCAAGGCCCATGCCGAGAAGGAAGAAACGCTCGAGGATGAACAAAGAGAGTCCAAGTTGCCAAGAGACATCGCCGAGGACAATCCTGTCCTCGGCCAACCAAAATCGTAAGAAGGAAGAGCAGCATGCCTTTAAAGACAGCCTCCCAGGGCGTCCCAAGCAAAAAAGACTAACACAGTGGGCCAACCATGAGAGCATGGTGGAGGAGCAATTCCAGAAGTAGCTGTCACATTCGCATTAAATGCCCACAGCTAACGATCTGGCTGTATTAATGAGGAAATGACCCCTGAATAGTATTACCTTGGTTGCTGCAACTTACAGAAAGTTGGAGAAGGCGGCAGATGAGACAAGCACTCAAGTAATGACCTGCATGATCAACAAATGGAGGGCCAAGATCAACGGGAATGAGGTATATAATGTAAGAAACCCTCCAGGAATGGGGGATCGAAAATTGATTAAGGAAAGACGGTTGCTGTTTGTACCATCCTGAAAGCTTTTGTAACCAAGCACTGAAGAACCAGTCCTCGGATCAAGCTCGAGGATAAATTTTCACACTTCCCCCCATGTGTTTGTTATTCAATCTACTTACGATCATGTCCAGTTGTTGTCATCCTCACTAAAGCCCAGTTCTTGAACTCATTCTCTACAAATTTATTGTATTGGACCAGTTGGGCTTGAGTTTACTCACGTAATAGTAGAAGTACCCAAACCCAGACCCTACAAAAATGATAATAAATAAGTGCAATATATATATATATATGGGTTTTATATAATATTAAAATACTTTAATATTCACATTAGTGTTATTTTATTTTCTAAATTGGTTTTAAGTATTATATATAAAGTATGTGCGCATGCATAATAAATTTATATTTAAGTAAAGAGTAATACTATAGCCACAAATTATTTTATAACATTTTTACAAATTGTTGATGTGCGCAACTTTTTATTGGTTTTCATTTAGGTCTACCATTAATATTACTTTTTTATTTACCAATAATCATTTACCATATTAGCAATTTGTATTTTTTTTCTATAAAAAAGTTTGTTTCTTTAGCATTACTCTAGAGCATTCACATCAAGGTTGCTAAAAAAATATAATTTTAGCAACTCAAAACACTACTTTATCTATTTTAACACCACACTTAACAAAACACCCAATATCAATGATTTTATTTTAGCATTTAACATAATAAAATAATATATCCAACACAATAAACAACCACCACAACCACAACCATCAAATTTGTTTTGTTTAACTTTTGTGGAATAAAATATTAGCTTTTTATTTTTTTTATTTTAACTATAACATTTTTGTTTTAGCATGCATTTTTGGTGGTTTTGTTGCTAAAATAGTTTTTAGCATTTATCACAATTTGGTGTGAATGCTCTAAAGGTATGTAAACAAGTAAAGCCTTAGGGTTCATTTGGTCGGAAGGGTGGAAAAATGGGAAGATAGAAAATGGTGCGAAGATAGAAAAGTTGGAGAATAGAAAAGATTTTAATTTTTTTTTTTTATTGTGAGAGGAAAAGTGGAGGAATGGAAAAAAGTAAATTTGTATAAATTTACTCATATACCCTTATTAAAAAATGATGTCAAATTAATACAAAAAAGTGACAAACAGCCAAAAAAAAGAAATCACCCAATTTATTGAAAAAAAAAATCATGTCTATTTAAACAAAAAAAAAAGAAAAAAGAAAAAAAGAAAAACAAAACAACTATCATCCCCATAGCGTAGGAAATCAAAAAAAGAAAAAGAAAAAGAAAAAAAAAAGAAAAAAAAGAGGGCAGAAAAGAAAAATAAAAAAAATAAGAAGAAAAAAGGAAGAGACAATGGCTTCCCAATAAAGCACAAAAAAGAAGAAAAGAAGAAGAAAAAAGGAATTGAACAAATAGTCCATGTGCAAGTGCACAGCCATAGTTTCTACCTTTTCTTTTTATTTTGGGAAGAAAACTTTTTAGTAGAGTTGGAGAGAAAATATATGGATCTCACTATTTATTTTCCTTACTCTCTATCGAACCAAATACATTCTAAAAAAATTTTCATTTTTATTTTCCCTTCAAATTTTTTATCAATCATATTTCACGTTCAAAGAAACACATCCTCAAATCAAATATATCCATTGAAAAGTTGAATTGGGAGGACCTGCTACGTACACAGTGGTGAGTACGTATCTGTAAGAACGTTTGTAGATTGATAATTAATCTCGTAACCATAAGAGTAATCCTATATATACTAACTATTTTATAAAAAATTTACAAAATGTTAATGTGGCCAATCTCTTATTGGTTGTCATCTAGATCCACTATTAATATCACTTTTTTATTTACCATTAACTCATCATATTAGTAGTTTGTAAAACTTTTGTAAAATAATTTATATCTCTAGTATTATTCTAACCATCAATGGATTAAAAACGCGCGTCGGTGAATAGTAAAAATACTGTAGCAATGTGTCCTTCACATTCAATTCTGCGCAGAGTAACTCTACTCTTCAACGTTACTGTTCATAACTACTGGTCAGTGGTGTGACATATGCATGCGCATGCATCTGTTATAAAGTGGATACCTTATTCAAAGAGCCTACCTCATTTCCAAAAAAATATTAAGAAGATTATCTTTGCTTGAGAGTTGAGATGTCTGCTGTACTTTGCGTGGTTTGTCCCAGAGTGAATGCTCGTGATCACTCTTTGCCCAGAGGAGGTGTAGTAGTAACAATAAGTTGAGCTCTAAACCTAGTTTCTCATCTGGGGTTTCTGCTTATTCAAGGGCAGTTGCAAACCTATCAAGATCCTCGGAGGAGAGGGTGTATAAAGTGGTGCTAAAGCAAGCAGCTCAGTAATACTACAGATACCAACTATTTTATAAAATTTTTTACAAAATATTGATGTGGTCAATCTCTCATTGGTTATCATCTAGATCTACTATTAATATCACTTTTTCATTTACCACTATTCAATCGTCATATTAATAGTTTGTAAAATTTTTGTAAAATAATTTGTATCACTCTCGTTATTCTAACCACCAATGGATTAAAAACGTGCGTCGGTGAAATACTGTAGTAAATTGTCGTTCACATTCAATTCTGCGCAGAGTAACTGTACTCTTCAACGTTACTGTTCATAACTACCGGTCAGTGGTGTGATATATGTATGCGCATGCATTTGTTATAAAGTGTATACCTTATTCAAAGAGCCTACCTCATTTCCAAAAAAATATTAAGAAGATTATCTTTGCTTGAGAGTTGAGATGTCTGCTGTACTTTGCGTGGTTTGTCCCAGAGTGAATGCTCGTGATCACTCTTTGCCCAGAAATTATTGCACACAAAGGAGGTGTAGTAGTAATAATAAGTTGAGCTCTAAACCTAGTTTTTCATCTGGGGTTTCTGCTTATTCAAGGGCAGTTGCAAACCTATCAAGATCCTCGGAGGAGAGGGTGTATGAAGTGGTGCAAAAGCAAGCAGCTCTGGTGAGAGAGCATAGGAGAGAGAGTGAATTGGATCTGAAAAAACCAGTTGAGAATGATGGTACCAGTACCAGTACCACTGATTGGAATCGTTTGAATGAAGCTTATGAAAGGTGTAGAGAGTTCTGTGCCGACCATGACAACACATTTTACTTGGGTATATATACTTGCTCTTTCTGTACCTTAGTATGTATTTCATTCTAGGGTTTAATTTGTTACATACAAACTACTTTGCACATACTCCAAAAAATAATTAAAATCGTAACTTGAATAATCACCATTTTTAATTTGACAATCGTGGCTTTAAAGTCATTGTCTTTTTGTTTTGGGTTGTGTGTTAAAACCGTGTAAATGTGTAATAAACACTATTTGTGATCGAAATCGAATTTGTTTCTAAGAAAATAATTTCTACATTTTCTGATGTTCGGGACATGGAAAAGGCAATGTTGTTAATCTTATTTCAAGATCAAAATCAAACATTTTCTAATGTTTTTAAACATAAGAAAACAAATAAGCTTTTCATAATTTTCCTTATAAGAAAAAGAGAGATTTTTTTAGAAAATAATTTCCAGCATCACCATCTATTAAAAAAGATTGTTATTTTTAAATGGAAAATTATAGAATATTTTGAGAATGCATTAAGTGTATGTTTGGACAGTGGCAAGCCAAGCACGTTTTGCATGTCCAGCGTTTTTTAGTGGGTCATGTTCACTGTTCATGGGATCCGTAAGTACATTTTTTTAGAAAAACAATTTTAAAACTGGGTTCTACGGTACTTTTCACACATTTAAAAATTATTTTGTTACAGTGTTTTCAATTTTCAGTTTTTAGCAATAAGAGGTATCCAAACAAACCCTAATGTGTATTCCTTCTTTTTCTTAATTTTTTTGGTGAGAAACAACATAGATTCAAATTCAACCACTTTCGTTGCCCCACTTGGTGACAAGCCTACATTACTCGGCCTAGCTCCTTCTTCTTATTTGAATAATAGGTTCCATATTGAATTTAGTTACGGACTTACTAATATGTGAGATGATAGAATACACATTTATATATTATAGAAATATTTTATAATTAATTACTCTTTTTAAAAATAGTCAGTAAATATATATGTGTATTCTATATTTTAATTATACTTCTTAAACAAAAAGATTTTGGATTCTTAACCAAAAAGACTATGTCTTTGCAAAATAATAATAATTTGATTTTGTTTTACTCTTTTCTGCAGGTTTAAAGACTATAGCATATGTTTTCGATCCATAAAGAAAGAAAGATTTTTTTTAAGTCCACTATGAGTCTGGTTGGTTCCGCATTTTGGGAGCCTAAACGCGCGATTTTTCTTTCCAAAGTCTTTTGTTGATTGCTGAGACTCATCTTTTTCTTTTTGGTCGGTACCTGTGAGAGATAAGATGCAAAATTTTAGAACTTTGTAGCTATTATTCTGATTGCCAATATATATATAATTCATTTTAGTGTGATCCTTTTGCAATTTTGATAATTATATTAGTGCTTGTTTGAAGGTTTACATTCTAAATTCTACCATATCTATTAAAAATAAGTAAATTCTAATGTTGTTCAACATATAATGGAATTATTAGGCGGTTTATCAACAATGCAAACTAAAAGAGAAAGAAATTTTTTTCCCCCTAAAAAAAACTTTTTAGTTTAATTGTATGTAAATAAATTTTTAAAAAAAAAAAATATATATATATATATATATATATATTGTGGTATATTTATATTTTAACTAATTTTCAATAAATAAACTGATTAAATATATTCCTGTTTAGGAAGATTAGACAAACCAACCTATTATTCATTAAAAAAAAAAGAACAATGACAACAACCACCACCATTAGCATCACACATTCTTATAGCTTGTTTGGATTTTTTTTTGTTGTTGTTGGGGGGGGGGGGGGGGAGAAGAGGGTGAGTAGAGAGAATTAGAGTAGAGTTAACCATAAATTAGCCTAATTTTCAGTCAACTTTACTTTACTTTTCCTTTCTCCCCCTCAATTTAAACAAGTCATTAAGTCTTAACTTTTTTAGTTTTTTACACACACACACACAAAAAAAACTTTCAGCTATGACTATGAGTGCATTTTTTTGAAATTAACTTATGGTCATTTTTAATTGATGCATTATAAGTTACTTTTAAAATATAATTGGGGAAATACTGTTGAACTGATCAGCTTCTCATGTGCGATTTTCAGGTACATTACTCATGATGCCAGAATTGCGAAGAGCCTTTTGGGCGATTAGTGGTATTTGGCGGAGCCTATATCACCTGAGCTTCATGTTTTACTTTGCTGGCTACTGTTTAAATAACTAGTACTTATATATTACAGTAAATATTCTTTTATACTCACTCTATCATATAATATCCACAATTGTAGTAAACATTTTAAAATACAAAAAATTGATGTCCACCTACCTTTAAAACATGAAAAGTGTTGAAAGCTGATGTACATATATTAAGACCAGAAATTACTCTTATACACGCAGTCACGATTTCAGTTAAAAACCAATTTGTATATATGTACAATATATGTGTAATAACCAACGCTCTAATAGCTTGCTAGAGTTAGATAATTAAAAGTGTTGATTGAAAGGATGGCATGTCTTCTTCTCTGTAGTGTGGTGCAGGAGAACTGACGAGCTTGTGGATGGGCCTAATGCTACATACACCACACCCAAGGATCTAGAAAGATGGGAGAAAAGATTAAATGATATTTTTGAAGGTCGACCGTGTGATGTGTATGATGTTGCTCTATCTGATACTGCATCAAAGTACCCTATTGATATACAGGTATATTCCAAATGGCTTAAAGCACTCGCATTAGAAGATGTATAATAGAAAAAAAAAAAAAAAAGAGAGTAACATTTACACGTTTTTGCCTAAGAATATAAGTATATAATTGTGTAAATTTACAAGTTTAATATAGTTATTGTATAAATTTAAATTGACATTATTCAATTTGCATTTAAGTTTTTAGTATTTCTTTACTTAGGCATCGTGGGATAAAGGAAGAGAGTTAATGATGGTTGTTATGTGTGAAGAAAGATAAACAATAAAAAAAGTCAAGAAAAATTATTATTTTAATAAAATGTAGTGTAAAATAGATAATATAATATGAATAGAACAACAATTTTTGCACCTACAAATGCTCTAAACAAACTGGCATGCTCACTTGAATATTAGACAACACATATTAGGTGCTAAGAGCAACCGCATTAGTCCGAGCAAAATTCTTGTCTATTTTGCAAGAAAAAAACATACTTTTATATTTTACACATCCACTTTTACAAAAAACCTACATCAGTTTATCTATTCTATCATCTATTTTATTTAAATAATAATATTTCTTTAATTGTTTATTATATCAAATAAACCACTACCCACATGGCCGCACCCACCTTTTTCTTTCTTTGCTGTAAGAAGAAAACAAATGAGAGAGCAACTTGATGGGGAGAGAGAAAAAAAGAATAAAAAAATCATTTGCACATGAACAGTAACCATGCATATATGCACGGTTATTGTTCATTTACAAAGCAGTTTTGTATATTTGTACATTTTTACAAGTACTGATGTGGGTATTTTTTGGATTAAAATGTACAAAATTAAGCACTTTTTGTATTTTACAAATTTTTACAACCACGTTGCTCAAGATTGATCAATTCACTGTAACTTGTTTCATTGGACAGCCTGTAACTTGTTTCATTGGACAGCCTTTCAAAGACATGATAGAAGGAATGAAGTTAGACTTGACAAAATCAAGGTACGAGAACTTTGATGAGCTCTACCTTTACTGCTACCATGTTGCCGGCACTGTGGGGCTTATGAGTGTTCCAGTGATAGGGATAGCACCAAAATCAAAGGCTTCAATAGAGAGTGTTTACAATGCCGCATTAGCCCTTGGAATTGCTAATCAACTCACCAACATACTCAGAGACGTGGGAGAAGAGTAAGGTTCTTATAGCGTAGATATACATCTTCCCATTTTTCATATATATATATATGTGTGTGTGTGTGTGTTTACTTTGTTATTAAGGTCAATTTTAATTCCAAGTTATATTTTTAGGTTTAAAGTTTAGCTTGCTAGTTTCCCAAACGAACTATATATATTGAATTGATTAAAGGTCTGTTTGGGTAGTGCGGCTGTGTCTGCGTTTTGGGCATTTTTTTTTTAAGTCCAGCGCATTATGCACTGTTCATTGGTCATGAACAGTGATTTTAGGCCAATAAACAGTACTGAACAGTAATAAAAAGTAAAGAAAAAAAATATTTTTTTTATTATTTTCAGTTTTCAGTTTACAGCAAAACGCACACTAAATAAATTAATTTATATATCACAATTTTTTACTTAAACCTTATATTTTATACCTTTGATAATGCATATTAGTCACCAAAACTACTAATTAATTCATTTACACTTCAATAGTAACGATTTAATCAAAATGAATATATAAGTTGTTCATCATGTTAATTGCATAAGATTATCTTTTAGTGTTCACAAACATATGAAACCGAACCTTATTTTTAAGATTAATTCTCGTATAATAGAGATTTAAATTTGAGTTGAAGTCTATTTCCTTATGTTAGTGACCGAGTTCAAACAATAGCCACGAACCAAATTTAAGCTGTTCACGAACAATTTCATTCATTTTATAGCTTTATAGGATATAATTTAGAATAGTAAAATGTAATTTTTTCATAAATATTTTGTGGTCCTATATAGGTTTTTATTTTATATTTTATATACAAAAACACTTGCACCTTCTACTTTGTAGTGCTATCAGAGGAAGAATTTATCTCCCACAAGATGAACTAGCACAAGCTGGCCTTTCAGATGAAGACATATTTTGTGGGAAAGTGACCGATAAATGGCGTAGTTTCATGAAGGGCCAGATAAAGCGAGCTAGGATGTTCTATTATGAAGCCGAGAAGGGGGTTTCAGAGCTCAACTTAGCTAGTAGATGGGCAGTATGGTCATCGTTGTTGTTGTACCGACAGATCTTAGATGCCATTGAAGCTAATGATTACAACAACTTTACAAAGCGGGCTTATGTAGCAAAAGCAAAAAAATTAATATCACTTCCTGTTGCCTTGGGGAGAGCACTTAAGGGACCCTCAAAGTTGGCAAGTTAGTAATGAGATATGAACCTGGTACCTTGGCGTAGTTTGAATTGGGCGTAAATGAACTAAACAGCTCGAGTTTGATTTGGGAAAATATTTATTATTGTTCGTTTGTTTAGCAAATAAGTTAAGCTTAAGTCCAAGTTTATTAAATAAGTCAAGCTCAAAAATAATGATGTGTTCATGAATATGATGTTCGATTTAATTACATATAATTGTATTGTATTTTTATGTATACTTGTCTAAAAATATATTTATATAAACTTGAGATTCGACTATATAAATTTGTAAATAGGTTCATATGGTATCAAATTATTATTTGTAGTTTATTAATTATACAAATAGCTATGATAAAAATTCTAGATTTGTGAAGGGGTAAAAAAAAATGTTAGTCATGTTTATACTGTATATTAGAAAAGAATAAGTTAATCACGTAGCTCACAAACAAACTCGAGCTTGATCAACAAGTAAATAAACCAAACTTGAATAAGTAATTTTGTTAGGTATTTAGCTTGAGTTGATCAGCTTGTATTCAAAATAAAATTAAATAAGAAAACTTGAGCATATAGGTGGCGTTTGGGTATTGCGTTTCTTGCGTTGTGTTTTCCGTTTTTTTTTTTTCTTTTCTTTTCTAGATGTGCGTCTGGCACTGTTCATTGTCCATGAACAGTGATTTTAGGCTTATGAACAATGCCAAATGCGTGAACAGTAACTTTTTAATTATTTTTTTGGCAAAAATGCAAAACTGATCCTCTAACTTTTACTGTTTTTCATTTCAATCCTCTAACTTTCAGTTTTGTCAATTCAGTCCCCTAACTTTCAATTTTTGTCAATTCAAGGCTCCGTTATAAATCAGTTAGTGCTGCCGTTAGATATGCTTGAAACGACGCCGTTTTGCTCATTTTTTTTATTTTTTATTTTAATTCAGAATTAAAAGAAAATAAGAAAAAAAAAAAAAACATTAAGGGGAACGACTCCCCTGAATCAAAACAAAGCAAATCCCTAACGTAAATCAAAACAGAGAAAATTTGAGAGACCCAAATCCCTAACGTAGAGAATTTGGGGAAAAGGAAGAGAGGCTAAGTCAGATTTGAGAGAAAGAGGGGGTCGACGGTTTGAGAGAGAGAGACCGAGTCCATTTGAGAGAAGTTGATTCAGATTGAGAGAGAGAGATTGAATTGGTTTTCCGAGATGAAGGTGACTGAATCGGTTTTGAAGGTGACTGAAGTCTTCTCACTAGACTGAATCAAATTTGAATACGTACACGAGGCTCCTTTCGGCCTCTATGGCTCAATTCCCTTCATGATCTCGCACGGCAAGTCTCACGGAACTTCTGGATTTTCTGGCTGAATACGGCGGAGACGCAGATCGATGTGTTGACGGCTGGTTGGGACGCGGATTCTGGGATCTTATTACCGTCGGATAGGTCTAGAATCGACACATTGTGGATGAGCGAGGTTGGGATTGTTGACACTTTCTTCTTCGTTGGTCCAAAGCCTAAAGACGTGGTCGGACAGTACACTAGTGTGACTGGAACACCTGCGATGCCTCAATTCTTTTTTCTTTTCTTTTTTTCCAAATTTTTTTTTATTTCGATTTAAAAAAAAAAAAAAAAAAGAAAGAAAGAAAGAGCAAAACGACGTCGTTTTAAGCATATTTAACGGCAGCACTAACTGAGTTGTAACGGAGCCTTAAATTGACAAAAATTGAAAGTTAGAGGACTGAATTGACAAAACTGAAAGTTAGAGGACTGAAATGAAAAACAGTGAAAGTTAGAGGGTCAGTTTTGCATTTTTGCCTTTTTTTTTTTATTGTTTTCAGTTTTCAGCAAAATAAGCTGTATCCAAACGGACCCTAGTGTCCATTTGGGATGCACTTATATGCCAGCTTATTGCATATTTTTCCTACTAATTGCAGTGCCCATGTGAGTCACCTATTTATTTTATTTAATTTTTGCTTATTTTTCCTATTATTTGTGGGTTCCAAGCTTGTCATATATTTATTTTATTTAATTTTTACTTTTTATCTACAACACTTTCAGCAAAAAGTTAGATAAACTGTTTTCAAACGGACACTTAATACTTGGTTCAACTTAACTCATTTTACACTTGAAAAAACATTTAGCAAAAAATTAGAATATATTTAAAATTTAATAACATTTTTCATCAAATTAATTAGAGTGCGATTAGAAGGACATTGGTACAAAATTGAAGTGTATGTTGTATGTAACAGATAAAATATATTTGGTTGACCGTCTAGTTTAGGTGACCATCTGTTCTTGGTTGGGAATTAGCCAACTACATGTTGTCCAATTCCACCATTAAAGCATAAAATTCTAGACTTATGGATGTTTTGATTAATTAATTCTGCAGACTTGATTTCCACCTTCTGCAAGATATATTCATTTAATGTAAGACTATATTTGTGTCACAAGAAGTCATAGTCCATTTGGACAAGTAAACTTCCTAGTCGACCCTACTACATACTTGTTGGTCCAAAATTTGTTCAATAACTCAATTGACATATTTTAATGAGCCATAAAAAAGGTTGGTCTGATTTCATAAAGGTGAATATCAATTTTCATGCCATATGTCTTTCTACATTAGTTAGTACTAGTTTTGCTCCAATTTGCCTATCTTGGAAGGTGAACTAACCGATGTTTCTCCCTACAACCACATTTCATCAAACTCACGTAGTCCTCAAAATCCTTTAGAATTTGGCCTCTATAAAAGTTTTCTTCAATTAACACCACTTGCCATTGCCAATACTAGAAGTGAACTAGCTCCTACCATTTAAACCATGGCTTTTTCTAAGCATTGTTTTCTTCTGTCTATGATCATAGCATTGTCACTCTCAAGCATCGATGTGAGCCTCGCGGCTCGTTACCTTTTGGACACACCAGCCGCTCCACCCCCAGCATTAACATTGCCTATAATCCCATCTCTGCCAAAGGCCACATTGCCTCCTCTTCCATCAGTGCCCACACTGCCTAAAGCGACATTGCCACCACTGCCTAGCACTCCTTTGCCAACATTGCCGGCTCAACCAACTCTGCCAAAGCCCACATTGCCACCACTTCCGAGCGCCCAAGTCCCACCTCAGCCAACATTACCAATCAACACATTGCCACCGTTGCCAACCAACCCATTGCCAACACTGCCAAATCAACCAACTCTTCCAATGTCCACATTGCCACCATTGCCAAGCACCCAGGTCCCAACATTGCCAACCATGCCCACAGTTCCCAAGGTGACACTACCTCCTCTCCCAGCTGTTCCACTGCCCACCATCGCAACCACAATTCCTTCCATCCCGACCATTCCGACCACAATCCCAACAATTCCTTTCCTCTCCCCACCTCCATCAAAGTGAAGCACTATTACGCCAGTCCTTGAGAGTTGAGATGCCACATTTCCATCCTTCTTTCTTCTAGCTTTGCTTGGATGATTCTTTGCACCAGTACTGTTTTACTTTTTGTATACGATTAGAATGTATCTGGGTTCTCTTTCTTTTAGTCTTTTTTACAGGCTTGTTAGTTTATGAGACTCAGATGAAGTTTTATTTGTGTCATTATAGGGGTCGTGGATATGTGAGTTTTAGTATTCTCGTAATGGTTCTTGTGGTTATGAATATGATTTCTTATTATTTATGTTAGTGAGGAGCTTTTCTTCGAAATGGCTTCTATCAGATCTTTACTTTCATGGTTGAAAGATTTATATCAAGAAAAGGGATGACTAGAAAAACTAATCACATAAATCTAAAAGAAATGATTAATACCAAGAATTTTGTAGCTTAATTGACATTTCCAATTAATGAAGATGCTAAGGGTTTAAGTTCTCTCATTCAATTATCAAATTATTAAAAGAGAAGAAGAAGAAGCAATCAATGAGGTGAACACATACACACACAGAAAGAGGAAAAGAAATTTTTTTTTTAAAAAATCTATATATAAGGGTGCAAAGTCTCTCATCCAATGCAATGATCCATAAGACGATTTTGAATACAATGTTGAGATTTGATTTGAGACTTTGAGTAACTGAGTTCAAGAACACAACAATGGTAAAAATAAACCATACTTATTATAGGAATGCTATCATCATTACATCATTAAGTTAACAAATAAAGGCCAGGAGTCTTGTTGTTTAATTGTTTAATTGACACCTCTTGATATATACATAACATTTAGAGCACCCACAGTAGATGTGGGATATGTGTCAAATGCTAAATATTTGGCACATATCCCACGCCAAACACAAAAATCAGCTCCCATCAAATGTGGCATATGTACCAAAATTATACCACATCTGTCCATACCGCTGCAAATTTGCAACAGTACGGACAGATGTGGTAAAACCAAATAATGTTTTATATTTGCTTCTCTCTCTCCTCTCACTTCCAGTCTTGACTCTTGATTTCTTCTCTCTCTCTTCTCACATCAGACCAAAGCTTCCCTCAACAGCTCAACAAACATTATTTGCTTCTCTCTCTCCTCTCACTTCCGGTCTTGACTCTTGATTTCTTCTCTCTCTCTTCTCACATCAGACCAAAGCTTCCCTCAACAGCTCAACAGAGAAAGAACAAAATGACACTTCGATCGGATCCTAGGAGAAGCAGATCATCTTCATGGGCGAGGCCACTTCGATCAGATCATTGCCATCGTCATTGCCGTCGGAGGCGTAAGCGGCATGGGCGAGGCTACTCCGATCATCGCCACTCCGATCGGATCATCGCCATCATCATTGTCGTCGGAGGCGCAAGCAGCATGGGCGAGGCCACTCCGATCATCCACGTCGTCATCGCCGTTCCAATCTTGCCGATCTCTCTCTCTCTCTCTCTTTTTTGGTGGTTGGTTGTTTTGATTGTTGGTGGTTGGCTGATTTTGGTTGATGGTGGTAGGTTGATCGGGTTGTGGGTGTAAGATTTGGGTTGATATTGGTGTTCGAGTTTGGGTTGATCGGGTTTTGATTGTAGTGTTTGTTTGAGTTTTTTTTTTTGGGAGTAGTTGTTGATATTGGTGGTCGGTGGTTGATCTATGGGGGTGGCCGGTGGTTGTGGGCTGTGGCGATTGATCTGCGGTGTGGGTTATTATTGTTGTTGTTGTTGATGATAATGGGGGAGGGGATAATATATTATTTTAATTTGTAATAAATATTATTTTAATGTATAGAATTGGATTATAAAACATCTGATAAATGAGATGTTGCAAAATGATGTGGTAAAATAATAAAGTAGGCATTTGATGTAGTAAAATGGCATAATATTTGCACCAGCTGCTATGGATGCTCTTATGGTTCAAATCTCTATTTTTGATTGTGACTATCTAATTTCTAAAAATAAATAAAGGAGAGAGAGTATAAGGAGAGTGCAAATCATAGGTTTCATGTTCAATCACATTGGACCCATCACGATAGTGACATGTTTTTACTTTTGCCTATGTGTAATCATTCCAATGGATCTATTGCATTGGATCTAAGACATGCACTGTACCTAAGACAAGCCCATAAGAAGAAACATTTTTCTCAATAACAATTCGTATTTTGAACTAAGGCATGCCTTGGCTCATCACAATTCACAGTACGAAAGCAAGAAAGAGTATTGTGATATCTTTTGTGAAATTTTCGCTGCCTTCAAACTTCAAATTTTTCGTATTGTGACTATTCTCTATTCACATTGTATATCTTTTAATTTCTATCTGCCAACAGGGATAAAAGAGTTTTTTTTTTTGGAGAATCAACATGGATAATAGATTTAGTTAGTTCATCAAATCTTATCTCTCTATTTTTTTTATTTGTAATTTGCCTGAAAAATCTTATCTATTTTTGCTTCTTCGTGCAATCAAATTATCAAATACACAAATATATTTGTAATGGTTTTTTTTTTTTTTTTTTTTTGTAAATTACAATGCTAGTAATATAGCTAGCATGCACATTTTAAATGGAGTAGAAAAGTAAATATTTTTTATTATAATTAATATAAATAATAAATTTTTTAACTCCAAAATTATTAATTTTCTTATTAAAATACACCCAAAAAATGACATGGCATCATATGTGTTTGCAGATTTGTAAAAAAGCCAAACCTTCACACACAAAAAATGAAATGAAAAAAGAAAAAGAAAATTGATCTTAATTTATTTGAAGATAACATGGGTTATTACTGTGTGTTGATTGAATTGCTAAGGCCTTGTTTGGTTTATTTTTTTTGTCGCTCAATTTTCGTCACTCATCACTCATCACTCTAAAATACCATGTTTGTTTGGCACCATCACTCACTTCCCATCACTTAATATTTTTCACATTATTTGTGGGCTCCATACCTGTCATCCGGTTCAGTTTTTTTATTTTTTTTTTTCTTTCAACACCCAAACTCACCGAACCTAGTAAAAAAAAAAAAAAACACCCAGAACATGAAGACTGGACTAGTGAAAGAAGAAGAAACCCAGAACAGACCGAACTAGTGAAAGAAGAAGAAAAAAAGAAGAAGAAGAAGAAGAAACCCAGAACAGACCAAACCAGTGAAAGAAGAAGAAAAAAAAAAGAAAAAAGAAGAAGAAGAAACCCAAACAAGACCGAACTAGTGAAAGAAGAAGAAGAAAAAAAAAAAAGAACCAAATAGCCAACCCAGGAGAAGAAAGGAAAAAAAAAAAAAGTCAAAAGGTGGTCAAAAGGTGCGGCTGAGTACTGTTTGTGGGTTCCCCATGTGTGTTTAATTACAATATTGCCATTGAGTTATGAGTTATGGAAATTGAAAACAGTCAAAATGTGTTTTCAGTTTCCATAACTCATAACTCAAAAATTAGAGAATTGAGTAATGGAAACAGAGTTATGGACTTCCCAAACAACCTTTTTGTTATGGGTCCCACAATTTTTAAGTTATGAGTTATGAAAACTGAGATATGAGCTATGGAAATTGCTAAACCAAACACTCCCTAAAATTCCATGTCGAGAAGAGATATTCTAGGGAAAGGAAAGAGCTATCTTCTTTTCAATAACACATTGTGAGTCTACAATGAAAAAAAGGGCAAATAAAAGTTTTGGTTTGAATCGTTTGATACATTTTGTCAAAGGAAACATAATATTTCTATCTGCTCGCTCAATATAATGAATATATCATTGTCACAAAATTTTGAAGTTTGGTCATTAATATTTAATATTTACAAATTACAAAACATGATATGTTTCCCTGATTATTGTTTTAGTTTTTGTGTGGGTTCTAATTGGTAAAACTAAGAAGTGGTAAAGTTTTTATTTTTTATTTATTTTTATTGAATAAGAGATTCGTAAACGATTCCCTCTAAAGAAAGAAAAAAAAACTTATAAAATGAATAAGTATAAACCCTGTCATTTTTTTTTACTTAAAAATAGACTAGGTTTTGTGAGACATATCATTATCAAAGAAGTAGCTTTTGTGATCTGAAAAAAAAAGAGAACGCATGGTTTAAGCGTTTTTTTTTTTTTTTGTATTTTTTTGAGAAACATGGTTTAAGCGTTTTTTTTGTTTTTTTTTTAGAAACATGGTTTAAGCGTTTTTTTTTTTTTTTTTTTTCTTTTTTGGTGGAGAAACATGGTTTAAGCTTTTAATAAAAAATACTACTATAACTTATAAGTCTCTCAACTACTGGTCTATGTCTATGGTGGTCACCCTTTGTTATAAACTCAAGCACTTACGTCCTTTCTACGTCTCTGAACTACTGGTCTAAAGTCCAAACTTTTCCATAAGCAGAGCCTAAGCTACGCTAAAACCGAAGCAAAAACGCCTGAGATGTCTGCTGTCCTTTGTGTGGTTTGTCCCAAAGAGAATGCTCACTCTTTGCTCAGTCTCATGCCCAGAAATTATTGCAGGTGTAGTAGTGGTGGTAACAAGTTGAGCTCTAAACTTAGTTTTTCATCTGGGGTTTCTGCATATTCAAGTGCAGTTGCAAACCCATCAAGATCCGTGGAGGAATGGGTGCATGAAGTGGTGCTGAAGCAAGCAGATCTGATGAGAGAGCATAGGAGGAAAACTGCAATGGATCTGGAAAAACCAATTGAGAATGATCGTAGCACCAATTGGAATCGTTTGAATGAAGCTTTTGAAAGGTGTAGAGAAGTCACTGCCGAGTATGCCAAGACATTTTACCTGGGTACTTACTCTTGAGCTCCTCTCTGTGTGTACGTGATTGTAATTGATTCTGTTTTTACATTTTTGTTAAATGACTGATTCTCTTAAAAATTTAAACTATTAAAATATGGTAAATCTAATTCTTTAACCAATACTTTAAACAATTCTATCTGTTTCGGTAAAAAAATATTTTTCCAGAAACGTTTTCAACATATTCTAGTGTTTAGCATGGTACAAAACACTAGTCAACCAAAAAACAAAAAAAATCCTTCCATATTTGGTAGTGAACGGAAAATAAACATAATAGAATAGAAAATACTATCCACTTGAATAAGCATTCTCTCTCCTTTTCAGATCAAGTGCAGTGTAGAAAATGTTTTCCAAAATGTTATATCGTAAGCAAAGATCAGTATTAAGTGTTTTCAGGCTCATTTTTAAGATTATAACTAAACATGAGAGAAAAAGTCATGTGTTTTCTAGCTCATTTTTTAAGATTATAACTAAACATATGAGAGAAGTCATTTTTTTTGGAAATAAATTTTTTTTTTGTTTTTTTTTTAATTAAGAATTAGGAAACATTTTCCATCACCTGTAACTTTCTATTAGGTGATATTTGATACTTAAAAAAAAAAAAAAAAAAAAAAATTTACTGGGGTCCTGTAATTATATACGTGCTATGCTTCGTAAACAAAAATATTTGTATTCTTAACCAAAAGACTATGGATTTGCATAAAAATAACTATTTGATTTCTTTTTAATCTTTTGTATTGATTTGACGACTATAATATCTCGTTTCAAAAAGCAAAAAAATACTAAAGTACGTATATGGCTTTTTAAAAAAACTCCACTATATAAAAGTCCGTTTTTCTGTCTGAATTATTTTGTTGTTGCCTGAGACTCATCTTTTTGGTTGTTAGAAAGGAGAGAAAATATGTGAAATTTTAGAACTTTGCAGTTATTATTTTTATGCCAAAATTTAGAATCAATTTCATTTAAAATATTGTGATCCTTTTGTAATTGTAATAATTATCTTATTTGATTGAAGCTTCATATTCTAATGTCAAGTTCAACATATAAGAGCATCTCCAATAAATGCTCTATCTCTATTTATTCTCCAAAAAAGTTTACTGTTCACACTCCAACAGCCGGTCTAAAACTTTTCCAATTTTTTTTTTTGAAGTTGCTATAGTAGTTCTCTTCACCTAGAGAACATTGTAGCAACCCCAAACCATTATTTTATCTTAAAAAAATACCTAGCTGAATAAAAAAAAATATTCTTTCTGTTTCCTCCTCTCTTCTTTGTTCATCTGTCTCTCTCTCAAACGGTAACACAATCAAAACACAAACACAATAACAGATCAAGAACAGGGAAAAAGACAAATTTAATTAGAACAACGAATCTAAAATCAAAACAAAAACAACAGATCAAGAACATGAAAGCCTATCTAAGCTCCATTGTAACAACAAAGAATTAGAACAAGAAAAGAAGGAAGCAAAAAAAAAAAAAAAAAGATAGATGAAGGCCAATCTCTTTCCTCCTCTCTTCTTTGTTCATCTGTCTCTCTCTCAAATGGTAACACAATCAAAACACAAACACAATAACAGATCAAGAACAGGGAAAAAGACAAATTTAATTAGAACAACAAATCTAAAATCAAAAACAAAAACAATAGATCAAGAACATGAAAGCCTATCTAAGCTCCATTGTAACAACAAAGTGAATCAGAACAAGAAAAGAAGGAAGCAAAAAAAAAAAAAAAGATAGATGAAGGCCAATCTCTCTGCCAGCTGTGTGAGTGAAGTGAGATGAAGAAGAAAGAAAATAAAAAACAAAAATGCAGACATAGAGGAGAAGTCAAGAGATCATGGTTGCTTGTGTGTGTGAAGTGAGCCGAAGAGAAAGAAGATAAAAACAAAAAGGTAAGCATAGAAGAAGAGGAGAAAGAGAGAGGGAGGTTCTAGAATCAAGTAGAAAGTAGAGATAAAAAAGGAGAGGATGGAGAAATATGGGTATGCGTGTGTAGTGGAGAAAAAACAAGAGAAAAAGAAAAAAGAAAAAAAAAAAAAGGAAACATATGGATGAAAGAAAGGAAAAGAATAAGAAATGACCATTTAGAAATACTACCACAATATTTTCACAATAAATTTTAAGTAATTAGCTAATATTGGTGAGTAAAAAAATAATTTCAGTGGTGGATTCAAATTAGAACTAGTAACAACTTTCCACATAAGATTTTGATGTGATTTTTGTGAAAGTATTGTGAAAAATGTTGTGAATATAATATTTTTCATTGAAAAATATAATTGTTGAGAATGAATATAGAAAGAATAAATGATGATAAAAAAAGAATAAAGAATGAATGAAGAAATAATATTTAAATGATATAGAGAATGAGATAGAAAATCTATTGGAAAGTGTATTTGAAAAAATGGATAGTTAAAAGGTAAAAGTTACTATTCATTCTCCAAATAATACAAAAATTTGAAGAATCTACTGGAGATACTTTAATGGAATTATATATATGCAGTTTATTTACTTACGAATTATGATGTAACATAAAAAGAGCCATTTTAATGTGGGTACTTGCCCCGCTATTAAGCAATGTTTGTCCGTTTTGGGGAGCCAAGCCCTCACGGTTTTGTCACGAAGGGGTGGGATGTCTCGTGCTAGGATAGCGACTGAGTCCCACATCGCCTAAGTAATCCTCCCACTCATGCTTTATATGCCCTTGAAGCTTGCATCAGTGTACCACTACCATGCACGAGTGTATATATAACTTTTTTTTAATCTCACTTTTTAAGATATGATTATATTCTAATGTCTCATAAAAGATAAAAAAAAAAAAAATATATATATATATATATATATATATTAATTGATTTTCATTAAATAAATATTAAAAGCATAAAGAACATGTAATTTAACGATTAGATTTTCAAAATATACAGCAGTGTTTATTTTTTTAAAGCAGGTTATAGCCAATTTTATAACTAAATTTTGTCATTAAAAAAAAAAATCTTAAGACACACTAATATTATTTATAGAAATATATTCCTGTTACAATTAGTTGGGGAACATTCGAACCGAGCTTCTTCCATGATTAGTATTCGCTCACGCATTTATAGTATTACATAATATATATATATATATATATATATATATATATATATATATCCATACTATCCTAGTTTTAACACTCAATTATCATGTTTTTCTCACAATCGTTGCAGTTCGTAACACATACCCTAACCAACCTTATACCTCTCATGCCCTACACGCCCTCTTGGCTTAAACGGCCCTTACAGTTCGGTTCTAGGGATTCACTTTACGACTAGGGTGGCGCCAACGACGGTAAGAAGGGGACACAACAACTGAGCACCAAAGTTTCGGGTAGACACAGACGGAGAGACAGAGAACACAATAACACTATCACCGGCCAGAAAAGAGTGGCTCTGATACCATAAAGGGGTAGGAACACACAGATGGGAAGCGGAAGCACAGTTACACAGTAATATTACTTGAAAATAATGCAAGTAAAAGTAATGCAGCAAAGTTATAAGACCAACCAAGTAGGCGGCAGAGCCAGCCAAGTAGGGGGTATAACTTTTAAGTTTAAAGGAAAGTAAAGAATTATAGAACCGTCCGTGATGGCGGTAATCCGACCAAGATGGCGGTAGCAACAAATAGTATAATGCAAGTAATGAACATAAAACTGAAGTTACTTGTTATTGAAAGTAAACTTGAACACTTACAGTAGTAGTGATTACAAACTGGAAATAGTTACAAAGTTTTAGAGGTTACAGGCTTTGTGGAGAAAGTAGGAAGTGTAATAGGAAGTGTAAGCAGGGAGATATTCTTACAATAGAAAGGCTCTCAAGGGAAGTCTCTCTCTAAGGAAGAAGCTCTGAAGAAACACTTAAACAAACACTTACTTGAATACAAGGGACAGCCCCCCTTAAATAGGCAAAATAATTGAGTGAACAGTAATAGTGAATAGTACCCATGAATAGTGACGGGTGAATAGTGACAGGTGAATAGTGAAATGAATAGTAAATTTCCTTTTATGCCCAAAACGTGGGGAATCATTTGGGGAACCCAAAATTATTGTTCTTGTAGCAGATGGTGTCAGATGCATTATGGCAAAGTATAGGGAATCATTGCCTAGCATAAGGAACCAAAACGTAGCCTTGTCTTGTAGCACTTATTGGATTTTTGGAGCATTCTGAATGTTTGAAGCAAAGTTAAAGTAGTAATATTCCTTGGGACTATTGACTGAAGTGTATTCCGCCAATTTCGGGATGTCTTGAAGCAATTCACAATTTTTGAAGCATTTTGGACTTTGTGCTGGCCAAAAGAATAAGGGAACCAATTTCTAATTAGTCATAAGCATCTGATGAGTAGCTAATATCAGGGTCCCATGGGGGATCATCATTGCATGCATGGTCTTGGTAAGAGGTATGTTGATTACAGAATCCACAATATAGAAGCGGTTCAAACTCTGGAGTTTTCCCTGGGATGAGAAAACTGCTTGGATTACAATAATCTACTTTCTTTATATGAGAAATGGCATTAGCATAAGGTCTAGGACCAAATACAGAAATTCTTTCTGTGCTTCCCATGAAGTGATATTCTTTCCATAGTTTCTGGGTGACATCCAGAATTTGATTACTGAAATAGTGTCTCCAACATTCTGCAAGAGCATAAGGATTGCTGAAAGATAAATAAGAATCACCTTCATACCATTGGCCTTGGTGAGTGTACCCATTTATGAGAACGAGATGTTTTGAGGGCTGGACATTCATCCAGTTGTCTCTTTCCCATTCGGGCAAAGTACTCCAACATCTTATGGAAACATAAGGGCTTTCAAATTTTGTAATAGCAGTCTGAATAATTTGAGGGAGCTGACTGGCTTGGTCAGGACTTGTTAATTTTATAAGTCTGATAAAGCCATACTCAAACATTTGGGAAAGCCAATTGGGGCTTCTATCGGCATCATCATTATCTGAATTTGAACCATGATTATTAGCAACATTTGAATCATCATCATAATTAACCAGAAGGCCAGGAAATGGGTGTTTCCTTTCATATACTCTGAGACTGCTCCCAAAGTGATCTTCCCAATCAGCTTGATCAAGGATGTCACTAGTATCGTCTGAATTGGCAGGATCAGGAATAGTAGTTGTAACAAGTACCTTGAAATAATCGAACCAAAGATCAAAAGATCTAGAAATAGCCTTGCTTCTCAGAATACTAAATTGTATATCTGTTGGCAAGTTGGCAATGGCACTTCTTAACAAAGATTGGGTCTTAAGACTCAATCTAGCATAATCGGTGCCCATTATAGTCAATTTATCCATTGAATGGATTTCCTCTTTGCCAAAGAGTTGACTAGTGTAAGGATTATGGGGTTTTTCTATAAAATTTGGTTGGTTATCAAGGTGGATTTCGAGAGCTCGGAGAGTTTGTTGAAAAACATTACGGTGGTTTTTGATAAAAGCAGATTGAAATTTATCAAGAATGGTTTTAATAGAAGCAGGTAACTCTGAGTATGTATCATTGTGGAATTGTAAATTTCGAGCCAAAATTTCTTGTAAAGCAATTATTATACCACCATTAGAGTATGTCACCTTTGCAGGGACATCTCTTTGAAGGGATATTGCTTCCTTGGATTTTACCCCAGAAGAAGCGCCTTCATGCATCATGAAAGGTCGTCCCATTGGGAGCCTTTTGGGTTGAGAATAGTCCTGTAGAGGAACTTTTCCCTTTGAAGCCATAATAATCCACTTACTAGTGGTATAGGTATAAATATTACTAGTATCCCGCTTATTAGTGGTACTTATCCTTGCATCATCGTCTGATTCCTGCAAAGAAGTATTGAAAATGTGAGGACGATTGATGGTATTAGTTTGGTGAGCATTATTTGTAGAATATGGACAAGAACTCATCATTATTTCTTGGACAAGAGTATGCATGGGAGAATCTCTTTCATAAGTCAGGTTGTCAATATCTATTTCAGTTTTTGAAGCAAATTTGAATTTTATTTTTTGTGCAAAAGGATCAGTAGTAATTCCATCATGTTCAACAAGGAAAGGATATAAAGCATTTATAAAAGGTAAACCAAGAATTACTTTATCAGTCAAATTTTTAACAAGAACAGAGGGAATCATAAAATTGACATTGTTATGGCATATTTGAGCATTATTCAATTCATACTTAATTTTCATATGAGAACCATTAGCAGAAACCAATCTTTCGGTTGATTTTTCAAAATATTTTGAAGGAATCAATCCTTCTTGAATACAGTTCATATATGCACCTGAATCAATCATTGCAACAACAGTGAAATGATAATCTGGAGAAACAACAATTTTTACTTTTGTAAACCATTTTGGAGGAATCAATTTATGGACAGGGCTAAGTTGGAAGTGGTCAACAATACCTTTTTCAGAAAGAAGAGCTTGTTGACTGGATTCGTCTCCATCTTGATGCTCATCTTGTTCATTATCAATTTGTTGATGATCAAGATTTTTATCAATTTTTAACATTATTAATTCTTGTTTAATATCTTGATTATCATTTTTAAGATTTTTAAAATCATTTTTTAAACCAAGCATTTCTTGTTTAACAACAGTGATTTCCGATTGGAGATCATTAACAGTTAAATCTTTGGATTTCTTTTTATTGAATCTTTCCAATGTTTCTTCAAAGTTTATGGTTGGTTTTAATTTTTTACCAGTTTCATTTTTTAACAGATTCTTCTTAAATTTATCTAGATATTCTTTTTGCAATTCAGGATTTTGGATCTGATTGATTAATTGGATTATTAATTTTTCATTTTCTTCGCTTTTAGTGAGAGTATTAACAGAGTTAATAATATTACAACAGGAATCTCTACAGCCAATTTTAATATTAGGGGAATCAGAAGAATCGTCAGCAGATTGGTAACAAGAATCAGAAGAAGAAAAATCATCTTCCAAAGAATCAGACGAATTGTGCGAATCAAGGATTCTGAACAATTCTTCTTGCTCTTTATCATTAATTTTTAACATGTTAAACTTATTCTTTAATTTACCAGGTTTTTGATTGCAATCTCTACTGAAATGACCAGGTTTTCCACAGTTAAAACATTTACCTTTTCCTGTCATTTGTTTATCATATTTTTTGGAAACATTTTTCTTTTTAGCATAAAAATCATTTGGTTTGACAAAATTATTTTTGTATTTTTTATATTTGTTATGATAGTTTTTGTGACTTTTATCATGTTTTTTCCCTTTTTGCCTGGAAGGAGCAATAGGGGGCAAACCATATTGTTCACAAAAATTACCCATTTCATATTTAGCTTTTTTCTTATTCTGTAAGTGGTATTTTAACAATTTTTCATCATTACACATGTTAATACCAAGTTTTTTAATAGCAGTAAAAATATCTCCATAAGTTAAGTTATCATAATCAATAGAATCATTTTTTCCCATTAACACTTGTTTTACCTTATGAGCAAAGATTGGAGGCAGACCGTCAATAAACCTTTCTTTCCAATAAGGCTTGTGGCAATCTTTTCGAAGCATTACTCTGGAAGTAAAAACATCTTGGTACCACCTGTAATCAGTCATACTAGGACATCTCAAATTATTTAATAAATCAGAAACTCGAGATGAAATATTAGATGGAGTACCAACAAAATGTTTGAGAATGGTATAGATCAGAGTATTCACACCATCTAGAATACCACGACCAATACTTTCATCAAAAATAGGCAAACCTTCATCATTCTTTTTAACAGCATGTTTAACAGATTCTTTGGAATCTTCTGTGAGATATGAATCCCACCATCCTCGAAGAGTTCCAGAAAAACCAGTAACAAGTAAATTAACAATTTCAGGCTGATCTAAATCATGGTTATTTTGATAAGCAATACCAACCATGGACATATGACTCATTTTATTAATGATTTCTTGCTCAGAGAAACCATCAATATTCCATTCATAAAGCTTATCAGCAGAAACAGAGAACTGTGTTTGAAAAATTCTTTCTTCAAATTGCATATCAGGAGGAGTAGGTTTTGAATACCAATTTTTTGTAAGAGACATAGGAGTTGGATTTCCAACAAATCTTTTAATTTCTGGAAAATCATTACCAAAAATCTTTGTAGCAGAAACAGAAGAAACAGTATCAGAATCAGTTTGTTCATCAGAAACAATTTCTTTTCCTTTCTTTGAAATAGTACAAGTTGTATTTGTAGAAGTACTTTCAGTTTTAACCTTTAAGTCAGCAAGCATTTTATCAACAACCTCAAGTATTTTAGACTGAGAAGTCTTGAACATAACTTTCTCGCTGGGTAAATCTATCAAAGGTTTCTCAGTTTTTACAGATTTTTCTGAAGCAGGTTTTTCTATGGAAACAGTTTTTTCAATAATCCTTTCTTCAATACGATCAAGCTGTTGACCAATAACATGCAAAGACTCATTAGTAAAGTTATTTTGTTCAATAACACTGTAAATAGGGGTTTTATCATCAGCAATTTTAAAAGGAGTAGCATTAACTTCTGTCTTTTTATCTTGACAAGTTAGCACAATTGTCTCAAGAGGCGGATGAGTAGCCCGAATAGTAGATTTATCCTTTTCTTTAATAAAATTTGATTTTTTTATTACACTCAAATGCTGCTTTGCAACTTCATTATTTGAAACATAATGGTTTTCAAGAAAATCAAAAAACAAAATATGTTTTTTAAATTGATTCATTTTTTCTAACCATTTACTCTTAACACGGTTTTTCTCAGATTGAGCAAAATTATCTTGGAAATATTTTCTTTTAATCCGGTTTTTTGGAAGCATAAACTCATCATACAAAGGAACCAAATCAACTTTAAAATCTTCATTTAAAACAGTCAAAACTCTTAATTGCTTAACATAACCAGAAGGATCAATAGGAGGGAAATCTCTTTCGGATAGACAAATAGAATTACCATCGTCTTCTTCTTCACTAGCAGGCTTGCCATTTGGAGAGGAAGATTCTGGTTTGGTGGAATAGTAAACATCACTTACTTTATCATCTGAAATTCCTTTTAATTTTAAATCAACAGGTTTTTCCAAAAATTCATTGAGATCTTGATCTCTTTTAGAAATTTTGTCAGATTTGAAATCAGTAGGTTTTGAAAAATTCTTTTTCAAAAATTCATTGAGATCTTGGTCTCGTTTTGAAATACTTTCAGATCCAGCAAAGGAATGTCTTCCTTCGTTGATTCTTAGGGGTTTACTATTTTGAAAACTTATTTTAACAGTACCATCAAGATATTGTTGAATATGAGTAAGATCAAGCTCATCAAAAATGGGTTTGGCAATAGGAGATTCTTGTTCCAGGAACCATTCAGTGGGAAGTTTGACGTCTTGCCATTGAATCATTTTTGGAATTTGAATCTTTGCATCAGGAGTTGAACATTTGATTAACATAGTTTTACCAGAAGGTTCTCTATGATTTATAGCACTAGGATTTAATTGAGTACCCAATAATCTATAATAAATGCGATAAATCAAAGCAAAAGGTTTACTACCTTCTTCCATGTGATAACCAGATGAAGCAATATTTAAAGTTAAAGCTTTAATAATGTTAGCATCATCTAAAGCCAAAGTAAGATCAGGATAACAACTGAAGTAAACAGGACCATCATACAAAGAAGCAGTAATCATACCAAGAATGCTATCTTTAAAGTGTTTAAATCTAGCATCACGTAAACACATAAGAACAGAAGCATTAATGCCCTTTCGGGTAAGAGGTTTGATAGCAACTTGAACCATACCAATATGCAGGTAACTGAACTTTTTAGAAGCAAGAAATTCACTAATATTCTTTTTAGTAAATAAGCAACATTTTTCATGAGTTTTTGAAATAGAGAATATTTGTTCAACAGTTCTAACTTTATAAGCAGAATGAAAAGTATTTTCAGCCCAACTTATTTTATAAACATTTTTTGTATCAACCTTAGGAAAAGTCCATTTAGTAAAATCAGGGATCTCACTATCATCAATATTGTGATCTTCTTCATTTACAATATCAGGAGGACAACCAGTCCTGGAGCTGATAGAAGAGTTGGATCTCCACAATCTATCCATACTATCCTAGTTTTAACACTCAATTATCATGTTTTTCTCACAATCGTTGCAGTTCGTAACACATACCCTAACCAACCTTATACCTCTCATGCCCTACACGCCCTCTTGGCTTAAACGGGCCTTACAGTTCGGTTCTAGGGATTCACTTTACGACTAGGGTGGCGCCAACGACGGTAAGAAGGGGACACAACAACTGAGCACCAAAGTTTCGGGTAGACACAGACGGAGAGACAGAGAACACAATAACACTATCACCGGCCAGAAAAGAGTGGCTCTGATACCATAAAGGGGTAGGAACACACAGATGGGAAGCGGAAGCACAGTTACACAGTAATATTACTTGAAAATAATGCAAGTAAAAGTAATGCAGCAAAGTTATAAGACCAACCAAGTAGGCGGCAGAGCCAGCCAAGTAGGGGGTATAACTTTTAAGTTTAAAGGAAAGTAAAGAATTATAGAACCGTCCGTGATGGCGGTAATCCGACCAAGATGGCGGTAGCAACAAATAGTATAATGCAAGTAATGAACATAAAACTGAAGTTACTTGTTATTGAAAGTAAACTTGAACACTTACAGTAGTAGTGATTACAAACTGGAAATAGTTACAAAGTTTTAGAGGTTACAGGCTTTGTGGAGAAAGTAGGAAGTGTAATAGGAAGTGTAAGCAGGGAGATATTCTTACAATAGAAAGGCTCTCAAGGGTAGTCTCTCTCTAAGGAAGAAGCTCTGAAGAAACACTTAAACAAACACTTCCTTGAATACAAGGGACAGCCCCCCTTAAATAGGCAAAATAATTGAGTGAACAGTAATAGTGAATAGTACCCATGAATAGTGACGGGTGAATAGTGACAGGTGAATAGTGATATGAATAGTAAATTTCCTTTTATGCCCAAAACTTGGAGAATCATTTGGGGAACTCAACATTATTGTTCTTGTAGTAGATAGTGTCAGATGCATTATGGCAAAATATAGGAATCATTGCCTAGTAGAAGGAACCAAAACATAGTCTTGTCTTGTAGCACTTATTGGATCTTTTGGAGCATTCTGAATGTTTGAAGCAAAGTTGAAGTAGTGGCATTCCGTAGAACTTTTGAAGCCTTATTTCTTGAAGCAGGTATCCAGTTAAATATTAATTTCTACTCCTCAGGATTCTCTTCATCATGTGCAAACCAATTTTGTGGATAAGGATGGATTTGATATCCGGGGTCCTTTGCCACAGAGACCTGAGAAGCTTTTTCATCGTCTGAATTGGTAGCATCAGAATTAGGAGTTTCATCATCTTTGACCATCTTAGATAGTAGTGCATATAAAGCATCAGGATCATTACGGATCGCATCTAAAGGAGAACTTTTCTTTTTGGATCTAGTGGAAGATGCAATATTTTTTGTTGATGAGGAAGCAGGTGCATTAGTTGCAACTGTTTGCAATGGAGTAGTAATCTTTAATGGAGAAACATGCGAAGCAAGGAAGTCCCTTTCAACATTGTTAATAATAGAATCAGTGTGAGAAAACCTATCCCACCACTTAACATACCAGTATCGTGCAAGAACATCATCTTCTTTGGCATATTGCCATTTCAAAATCCATGGAGTCTTATATTTTTTGATAAAATGAAGTAGAGGGGGAAATTTGGCTTTATGAATATCAGGTTTGAATTTTAATGAGAAATTTCTGAAACAATCTGTTAATTGTGCAGGAAATATTTCAACGGCTGAACCAAATTGGGTCCACCATCGGATAAACCAGAGGGGGAAAGGAGAATCAAAATCTTTGTGAAAATTGACAAACCATGAGTGGGACATGGTTTCATTTTGGTGAAGCATAAATCTGAACCAGGCTGTAATATAATCATGGTAAGAGTAGGGAATAGGGTAATTTGGTAATGACCTTGTAGCAGTAGGACAGGGGCCCCACATTTCCTCTGAAATAATGTGTTTTAGATAAAGACTGTGGTAAATAATTTTTTCTCTATCATTCTTGTCTCTAATAGGATTAATTTCAACTGAATCTTCCTGTCGTAATATTGCAGTATAATATTGTACCGTCTTTTGGTTGTGCTCAGGAATCCAATGAAATAATGGGGGAAAGTAGCTGGTAGCAAGTCTAAAAGGATTAGTAATGGAGGCCCTATTAGGCTCTACAGAGAACAGGTTTTGAACATATCGTTTTTTAACATATTGGGAAACATTGGGATTTCTAGGGAAACCAGTTTGAATAGGTTGGGGGCTATGAACCAAAGTATAGGGATCATAAGTAGAAGCTAAAACAGAAGAGTAGTTAGTTTTGGGAATAGTTCCTAAAGTAGTGAATCGGTTAACAGTGTTTATGGGGGAAGCAGGTTGAGCTTTGACAATTTGGTTACTATTGTCAGGCGTCTTGTCATTCGACCTTCTACTTGCCATAATGACACTGCAGAAATTCACGGGTAAGGAAATCAGGAATGGTATTTTGGGATCCTTTAATATATTCAATATCAAAATCAAACACACTCAAAATAGCTTGCCACCTAGCAAAAATATGTTTTGAAGCAATATTTTCAACATCTTTTTCAATAACATATTTAGCACTTTTGCAATCAATTCGTAGCAGAAATTTTTGGTTTAATAAATCACTTTGAAATTTTGAAATACATAGAACTGTAAATAAAATTTCTTTTTTAATAGTACTGTAATTTAACTGTGCATTATTCCAAATACCAGAATAGAAACGGACAATTTGCTCAGGTGACTCTGGTGAAACTCTTTGTTTCAGAATACCTCCATAACCAAAATCCGAGGCATCTGTTTCAACAACTTTGAAAGCACTAACAGTGGGAATACCGAGACAGGGCAAAGTTTTAACATGAGATTTAATTTGTTTAACAAGGGAAGTATGGATGTCAGACCAAGGGGGAGGATTACTCTTTAACCTATCAAATAGAGGCTTACATTGCTTTCTCATATCTTTGTAAAAATCAGCAACATAATTTAATGACCCAAGAAATCTTTGGAGCTGAGTTTTCTCGGTGATCACATCAGGAAACTTATCAGCAAATTGGATGGCCCTATCAATAGGACGAATTTGTCCTTCAGAGATGTCAAAGCCAAGGAAACGGACTTTTGTTTGAAACAGTTTGACCTTCTTAGCAGAGACAACAAGACCATTTCTTTTGATAGTTTCTAAAAATGAATACAAATGTTTCCAATGTTCATCAATAGAACTAGAGTAGACCAGAACATCATCAATGTAAACAATGGTAAAGTGACTGAATGAATTAAAAATATCATTCATAATGTTTTGAAACTCACTTGGGGCATTTTTAAGGCCAAAAGGCATAACATTCCACTCATAATGTCCAAAAGGAGTGGTAAAAGCAGTTTTGTACCTATCCTTTTCACTAATCTGGATTTGCCAGAATCCAGACTTCATGTCAAACTTGGAGAATACTACGGCTTCACTCAACCTATGAACCAAGTCATTCTTATTGGGAATAGGATACCTAATCCATTCTAAAACCTTATTCAAAGGTTTGTAGTTAATCACTAATCGAGGAGTTCCTCTTTCAATCTCAGCATTTTTCTGAACATAAAAAGCAGAACAAGACCAAGGGGACTTGCTATTTCTAATCAATTTTTTCTCCAATAGATCATTAATCTCTTTTTTACAAAATTCAACAGTTTCAGCATTCATTTGAATAGGACGAGCTTTAGTGGGGATATTCTTTTCATTAAAATCTTTAACATAAGGCAAATCAACAATCACTTTATCAGTTATATTTTTGACAAGAACAGAAGGAATCTTGAAGCAAACATTATCATGGCAAACATGAGCATTATTCAATTCATATTTGATTTTCATTTGGGAACCATTAGCTGAGACCAATCTTTCGGTTGATTTTTCAAAATATTTTGAAGGGATCAATCCTTCTTGGATACAGTTCATATCCGCACCAGAATCAATCATGGCAATAACAGTGAAATGATAATCAGGAGAAACTACAATTTTAACTTTTGTAAACCATTTTGGAAGAAGCATTTTATTGACAAGAGCAAGTTGAGAATCAATGAAAACATCAGTAATACCTTTATCAGAAAGAAGAGCCTGTTGACTGGATCCATCTCCATCTTTGTGCTCATCATGTTTTTTATCAGTTTTACCAACTTTTAGCATTATCAGCTCTGGATTAATATTCTTATTTTTATGTTTTAACTTGCTTATCTCTTGCTTAATAATATTAATTTCATGCTGTAAATCATTAACAGTTAAATCTTTGGGTTTTTCTTTACTTTTAGTAAGGGTTTTAACAAATTTAATATTTTTGCAGGGGATTATTTTTAACAGATTTAACAAGTTTAAAAATTCATTCTCGAAAGAATTAGACGAATTATTTGATTCAAGGATTTTAAATAGTTCTTTTTTATTTCTATTATCAATTTTTAACATGTGAAACTTATTTTTAAACTTACCAAGTTGTTTATATTTTCTAGAAACATTTTTCTTTTTAACATAAAAATCATTTGGTTTAACAAAGTTGTTTTTGTATCTTTTATATTTTTTATGACTATATATTTTGTGACTCTTATCATGTTTCTTCCCTTTTTGTCCAATAGGAAGCAAAGCATTTTGTTTACATGAATTAGCTTTTTTCTGTAATTGATACGTTAATAGTTTTTTATTATTACCCATATTAGCATCAAATTTTTTAATAGCATTAAAAATGTTATCATAGGCCAGGTTATTATAATTAAGAGAATCAGTTGTACTTATTAATACCTGGTTTACCTTATGAGCAAAGATTGGAGGCATACCGTCAATAAACCTTTCTTTCCAACAAGGCTTATGGCAATCGTGCTGAAGCATATTCCTGGAAACAAAAACATCTTGATACCATTTGTAACCAATCATAGTAGAGCTTCTTAAAATATTCAACAATCCAGAAACTCGGGGTGGAATATTAGTAAAATATTTAGGAATGGTATAGATCGGAGTATTTAGGTCATCAAGACCAAGAGTACTGTAATCAATATGTTTGGCAAAAATAGGCAACCCTGTGGGATATAGATCCCGCCATTTATGAAGATTGCTAGAAAAATCATTAACAAGTAAATCAACAATATCAATTTGGTCAATGTCATAGGCATGAGCAATACCAACTTCAGACATATGACTTATGATTTTTTGTTCAGATAATCCAGAAATATTCCATTTGTAAGGCTTATCAATAGAAATAGAAAATTGTGGTTGAAAAATTCTTTTTTGAAATTGTATATCTGGAGGAATAGATTCGGAATACCAATTTTGTGTAAAAGACATAGGTTTGGAATTTTCAACAAATCTTTTGATTTCTGGTAATTCATCATTTAAAATCTCTTTAGGAGGAACAGAAGAAATAGTGTCAGAATCAGTATGTTCATCAGAAACAATTTCTTTTTCATTTTTTGAAATAGTGCAAGGTGTACTTCTAGAGGTACCTTCAAGTTTAATTTTTAAATCAGAAAGCATTTTATCAATGACTTCAAGCATGTTAGACGGAGAAGTCTTGAGCAAAACTTTCTCTTTTTGACTGGATAAATCAAATAAAGGTTTCTCAACTAAAACAGATTTTTCAGAAGCAGTATTTTCAATATGGTCAGGTGGTTTGTCAATTTTCACAAAGATTTATTAGTAGAGTTGGATTGTTCAATAAGACTAGTAGTAGGAGTTCGATCATCAGAAATCTTGAAAGAAGATGTTTTAACAAAATTTGATTTTCTTATCATACTCAAATGTTGTTTTGAAACTTCATTATTTGGAACATAATAGTTTTCAAGAAAATCAAAAAATGAAATATGTTTTTTCAATTGTTTCATTTTTTCTAACCATTTACCCTTGACATGGTTTTTGTCAGACTGAGCAAAATTATTTTGGAAGTATTTTCGTTTAATTTGATTTTTTGAAAGCATAAATTCATCATACAAAGGAACCAGATCAACTTCAAAGTTTTCATTTGAAACAGTCAAAACTCTTAATTGGTTAACATAGTTAAAATTATCAATGGGAGTAAAGTTGGGGTAAACAGATTTATCATTATCTCTTTCTTTAGTAGTTTTTCTATACAAACAAGAAGCATTAGAATAATAGTTAAAACAAGCATGATTATTCAAAGAAGCATCAGCCATAGAAAGAGTATTATTTTTAAGAATCTTAGAATTCATATCATGTAAGCACATGGAAATAGTAGCACCAAAACTCTCAACCTTGTGATCTTCATCATTTACAATACCAAGAGGACAACCAGTCCTGGGGCTGATAGAAGAGTTAGATCTCCACAATCTATCCATACTATCCTAGATTTAACACTCAATTATCATGTTTTTCTCACAACCGTTGCATTTCGTAACACATACCCTAACCAACCTTATACCTCTCATGCCCTACACGCCCTCTCTTGGCTCAAACGGGCCTTACAGTTCGGTTCTAGGAATTCACTTTACGACTAGGGTGGCGCCAACGACGGTAAGAAGGGGACACAACAACTGAGCACCAAAGTTTCGGGTAGACACAGACGGAGAGACAGAGAACACAACAACACTATCACCGGCCAGAAAAGAGTGGCTCTGATACCATAAAGGGGTAGGAACACACAGATGGGAAGCGGAAGCACAGTAACACAGTAATATTACTGTGTAACTGTGCTTCCGCTTCCCATCTGTGTGTTCCTACCCCTTTATGGTGTGTTCCTACCCCTTTATGGTATCAGAGCCACTCTTTTCTGGCCGTCGATAGTGTTGTTGTGTTCTCTGTCTCTCCGTCTGTGTCTACCCGAAACTTTGGTGCTCAGTTGTTGTGTCCCCTTCTTACCGTCGTTGGCGCCACCCTAGTCGTAAAGTGAATTCCTAGAACCGAACTGTAAGGCCCGTTTGAGCCAAGAGAGGGCGTGTAGGGCATGAGAGGTATAAGGTTGGTTAGGGTATGTGTTACGAACTGCAACGGTTGTGAGAAAAACATGATAATTGAGTGTTAAACCTAGGATAGTATGGATAGATTGTGGAGATCTAACTCTTCTATCAGCTCCAGGACTGGTTGTCCTCCTGATATTGTAAATGAAGAAGATCACAATGTTGAGGATAGTGAGATCCCTGATTTTACTAAATGGACTATTCCTAAGGTTGATACAAAAAATGTTTATAAGATAAGTTGGGCTGAAAATACCTTTCATTCTGCTTATAAAGTCAGAACTGTTGAACAAATTTTCTCTATTTCAAAAACTCATGAAAAATGTTGCCTATTTACTAAACGGAATATTAGTGAATTTCTTGCTTCTAAAAAATTCAGTTATCTACATATTGGAATGGTTCAAGTTGCTATCAAACCTCTTACCCGAAAGGGCATTAATGCTTCTGTTCTCATGTGTTTACGAGATGCTAGATTTAAACACTTTAAAGATAGCATTCTTGGTATGATTACTGCTTCTCTGTATGATGGTCCTGTTTACTTTAGTTGTTATCCTGATCTTACTTTGGCTTTAGATGATGCTAACATTGTTAAAGCTTTAACTTTAAATATTGCTTCATCTGGATATCACATGGAAGAAGGTAGTAAACCTTTTGCTTTGATTTATCGCATCTATTACAGACTATTGGGTACTCAATTAAATCCTAGTGCTATAAATCATAGAGAATCTTCTGGTAAAACTATGTTAATTAAATGTTCAACTCCTGATGCAAAGATTCAAATTCCAAAAATGATTCAATGGCAAGACATTAAACTTCCCACTGAATGGTTCTTGGAACAAGAATCCCCTATTACCAAACCCATTTTTGATGAACTTGATCTTACTCATATTCAACAATATCTTGATGGTACTGTTAAAATAAGTTTTCAAAATAGTCAACCCTTAAGAATCAATGAAGGAAGACATTCCTTTGCTGGAACTGAAATTATTTCAAAACGAGACCAAGATCTCAATGAAATTTTGAAAAAGAATTTTTCAAAACCTACTGATTTCAAACCTGACAAGATTTCCAAAAGAGATCAAGATCTCAATGAATTTTTGGAAAAGAATTTTGATAAACCTGTTGATTTAAAATTAAAAGGAATTTCAAATGATAAAGTAAGCGATGTTTACTATTCCACCAAACCAGAATCTTCCTCTCCAAATGGCAAGCCTGCTAGTGAAGAAGAAGACGATAGTAATTCTATTTGTCTATCCGAAAGAGATTTCCCTCCTATTGATCCTTCTGGTTATGTTAAGCAATTAAGAGTTTTGACTGTTTTAAATGAAGATTTTAAAGTTGATTTGGTTCCTTTGTATGATGAGTTTATGCTTCCAAAAAACCGGATTAAAAGAAAATATTTCCAAGATAATTTTGCTCAATCTGAGAAAAACCGTGTTAAGAGTAAATGGTTAGAAAAAATGAATCAATTTAAAAAACATATTTTGTTTTTTGATTTTCTTGAAAACCATTATGTTTCAAATAATGAAGTTGCAAAGCAGCATTTGAGTGTAATAAAAAAATCAAATTTTATTAAAGAAAAGGATAAATCTACTATTCGGGCTACTCATCCGCCTCTTGAGACAATTGTGCTAACTTGTCAAGATAAAAAGACAGAAGTTAATGCTACTCCTTTTAAAATTGCTGATGATAAAACCCCTGTTTACAGTATTATTGAACAAAACAACTTTACTAATGAGTCTTTACATGTTATTGGTCAACAGCTTGATCGTATTGAAGAAAAGATTATTGAAAAAACTGTTTCCATAGAAAAACCTGCTTCAGAAAAATCTGTAAAAACTGAGAAACCTTTGATAGATTTACCCAGCGAGAAAGTTATGTTCAAGACTTCTCAGTCTAAAATACTTGAGGTTGTTGATAAAATGCTTGCTGACTTAAAGGTTAAAACTGAAAGTACTTCTAGAAATACAACTTGTACTATTTCAAAGAAAGGAAAAGAAATTGTTTCTGATGAACAAACTGATTCTGATACTGTTTCTTCTGTTTCTGCTACAAAGATTTTTGGTAATGATTTTCCAGAAATTAAAAGATTTGTTGGAAATCCAAAACCTATGTCTCTTACAAAAAATTGGTATTCAAAACCTACTCCTCCTGATATGCAATTTGAAGAAAGAGTTTTTCAAACACAGTTCTCTGTTTCTGCTGATAAGCTTTATGAATGGAATATTGATGGTTTCTCTGAGCAAGAAATCATTAATAAAATGAGTCACATGTCCATGGTTGGTATTGCTTATCAAAATAACCATGATTTAGATCAGCCTGAAATTGTTAATTTACTTGTTACTGGTTTTTCTAGAACTCTTCGAGGATGGTGGGATTCATATCTCACAGAAGATTCCAAAGAATCTATTAAACATGCTGTTAAAAAGAATGATGAAGGTTTGCCTATTTTTGATGAAAGTATTGGTCGTGGTATTCTAGATGGTGTGAATACTCTGATCTATACCATTCTCAAACATTTTGTTGGTACTCCATCTAATATTTCATCTCGAGTTTCTGATTTATTAAATAATTTGAGATGTCCTAGTATGACTGATTACAGGTGGTACCAAGATGTTTTTACTTCCAGAGTAATGCTTCGAAAAGATTGCCACAAGCCTTATTGGAAAGAAAGGTTTATTGACGGTCTGCCTCCAATCTTTGCTCATAAGGTAAAACAAGTGTTAATGGGAAAAAATGATTCTATTGATTATGATAACTTAACTTATGGAGATATTTTTAGTGCTATTAAAAAACTTGGTATTAACATGTGTAATGATGAAAAATTGTTAAAATACCATTTACAGAATAAGAAAAAAGCTAAATATGAAATGGGTAATTTTTGTGAACAATATGGTTTGCCCCCTATTGCTCCTTCCAGGCAAAAAGGGAAAAAACATGATAAAAGTCACAAAAACTATCATAACAAATATAAAAAATACAAAAATAATTTTGTCAAACCAAATGATTTTTATGCTAAAAAGAAAAATGTTTCCAAAAACTATGATAAACAAATGACAGGAAAAGGTAAATGTTTTAACTGTGGAAAACCTGGTCATTTCAGTAGAGATTGCAATCAAAAACCTGGTAAATTAAAGAATAAGTTTAACATGTTAAAAATTAATGATAAAGAGCAAGAAGAATTGTTCAGAATCCTTGATTCGCACAATTCGTCTGATTCTTTGGAAGATGATTTTTCTTCTTCTGATTCTTGTTACCAATCTGCTGATGATTCTTCTGATTCCCCTAATATTAAAATTGGCTGTAGAGATTCCTGTTGTAATATTATTAACTCTGTTAATACTCTCACTAAAAGCGAAGAAAATGAAAAATTAATAATCCAATTAATCAATCAGATCCAAAATCCTGAATTGCAAAATGAATATCTAGATAAATTTAAGAAGAATCTGTTAAAAAATGAAACTGGTAAAAAATTAAAACCAACCATAAACTTTGAAGAAACTTTGGAAAGATTCAATAAAAAGAAATCCAAAGATTTAACTGTTAATGATCTCCAATTGGAAATCAATGTTGTTAAACAAGAAATGCTTGGTTTAAAAAATAATCTTAAAAATCTTAAAGATGATAATCAAGATATTAAACAAGAATTAATAATGTTAAAAATTGATAAAAGTCTTGATCATCAACAAATTGATAATGAACAAGATGAGCATCAAGATGGAGACGAATCCAGTCAACAAGCTCTTCTTTCTGAAAAAGGTATTGTTGCCCACTTCCAACTTAGCCCCGTCCATAAATTCATCCCTCCAAAATGGTTTACAAAAGTAAAAATTGTTGTTTCTCCAGATTATCATTTCACTGTTGTTGCAATGATTGATTCAGGTGCAGATATGAACTGTATTCAAGAAGGATTGATTCCTTCAAAATATTTTGAAAAATCAACCGAAAGATTGGTTTCTGCTAATGGTTCTCATATGAAAATTAAGTATGAATTGAATAATGCTCAAATATGCCATAACAATGTCAATTTTATGATTCCCTCTGTTCTTGTTAAAAATTTGACTGATAAAGTAATTCTTGGTTTACCTTTTATAAATGCTTTATATCCTTTCCTTGTTGAACATGATGGAATTACTACTGATCCTTTTGCACAAAAAATAAAATTCAAATTTGCTTCAAAAACTGAAATAGATATTGATAATCTGACTTATGAAAAAGATTCTCCCATGAATATTCTTGTCCAAGAAATAATGATGAGTACTTATTCTCAAAACAATACTCACCAAACTAATACTATCAATCGTCCTCACATTTTCAATACTTCTTTGCAGAAATCGGACAATGATGCAAGGATAAGTACCACTAATAAGTGGGATAATAGTAATATTTATACCTATACCACTAGTAAGTGGATTATTATGACTTCAAAAGGAAAAGCTCCTGTACAGGACTTTCCTCAACCCAAAAGGCTCCCAATGGGACGACCTTTCATAATGCATGAAGGCGCTTCTTCTGGGGTAAAATCCAAGGAAGTAATATCCCTTCAAAGAGATGTCCCTGCAAAGGTGACATACTCTAATGGTGGTATAATAATTGCTTTACAAGAAGTTTTGGCTCGAAATTTACAATTCCACAATGATACATACTCAGAGTTACCTGCTTCTATTAAAACCATTCTTGATAAACTTCAATCTACTTTTATCGAAAACCACCGTAATGTTTTTCAACAAACTCTCCGAGCTCTCGAAATCCACCTTGCTAACCTTACTACACAAACTGAGATTTATACAAGCCATTATGCTAATTTTGTTTCAGAAAGTGGTAACCTTGCTTTCGATAATGAGGCTTTTGAAAGCCACCTTGATAACCAACCAAATATTATAGAAAAAACCCATAATCCTTACACTAGTCAACTCTTTGGCAAAGAGGAAATCCATTCAATGGATAAATTGACTATAATGGGCACCGATTATGCTAGATTGAGTCTTAAGACCCAATCTTTGTTAAGAAGTGCCATTGCCAACTTGCCAACAGATATACAATTTAGTATTCTGAGAAGCAAGGCTATTTCTAGATCTTTTGATCTTTGGTTCGATTATTTCAAGGTACTTGTTACAACTACTATTCCTGATCCTGCCAATTCAGACGATACTAGTGACATCCTTGATCAAGCTGATTGGGAAGATCACTTTGGGAGCAGTCTCAGAGTATATGAAAGGAAACACCCATTTCCTGGCCTTCTGGTTAATTATGATGATGATTCAAATATTGCTAATAATCATGGTTCAAATTCAGATAATGATGATGCTGATAGAAGCCCCAATTGGCTTTCCCAAATGTTTGAGTATGGCTTTATCAGACTTTTAAAATTAACAAGTCCTGACCAAGCCAGTCAGCTCCCTCAAATTATTCAGACTGCTATTACAAAATTTGAAAGCCCTTATGTTTCCATAAGATGTTGGAGTACTTTGCCCGAATGGGAAAGAGACAACTGGATCAATGTCCAGCCCTCAAAACATCTCGTTCTCATAAATGGGTACACTCACCAAGGCCAATGGTATGAAGGTGATTCTTATTTATCTTTTAGCAATCCTTATGCTCTTGCAGAATGTTGGAGACACTATTTCAGTAATCAAATTCTGGATGTCACCCAGAACCTATGGAAAGAATATCACTTCATGGGGAGCACAGAAAGAATTTCTGTTTTTGGTCCTAGACCTTATGCTAATGCCATTTCTCATATAAAGAAAGTAGATTATTGTAATCCAAGCAGTTTTCTCATCCCAGGGAAAACTCCAGAGTTTGAACCGCTTCTATATTGTGGATTCTGTAATCAACATACCTCTTACCAAGACCATGCATGCAATGATGATCCCCCATGGGACCCTGATATTAGCTACCCATCAGATGCTTATGACTAATTAGAAATTGGTTCCCTTATTCTTTTGGCCAGCACAAAGGCCAAAATGCTTCAAAAATTGTGAATTGCTTCAAGACATCCCGAAATTGGCGGAATACACTTCAGTCAAAAGACCCAAGGAATATTACTACTTCAACTTTGCTTCAAACATTCAGAATGCTCCAAAAAATCCAATAAGTGCTACAAGACAAGGCTACGTTTTGGTTCCTTATGCTAGGCAATGATTCCCTATACTTTGCCATAATGCATCTGACACCATCTGTTACAAGAACAATAATTTTGGGTTTCCCAAATGATTCCCCATGTTTTGGGCAAAAAAGGAAAATTACTATTCATATCACTATTCACCTGTCACTATTCACCCGTCACTATTCATGGGTACTATTCACTATTACTGTTCACTCAATTATTTTGCCTATTTAAGGGGGGCTGTCCCTTGTATTCAAGTAAGTGTTTGTTTAAGTGTTTCTTCAGAGCTTCTTCCTTAGAGAGAGACTACCCTTGAGAGCCTTTCTATTGTAAGAATATCTCCCTGCTTACACTTCCTATTACACTTCCTACTTTCTCCACAAAGCCTGTAACTTCTAAAGCTTTGTAACTATTTCCAGTTTGTAATCACTACTACTGTAAGTGTTCAAGTTTACTTTCAATAACAAGTAACTTCAGTTTTATGTTCATTACTTGCATTATACTATTTGTTGCTACCGCCATCTTGGTCGGATTACCGCCATCACGGACGGTTCTATAATTCTTTACTTTCCTTTAAACTTAAAAGTTATACCCCCTACTTGGCTGGCTCTGCCGCCTACTTGGTTGGTCTTATAACTTTGCTGCATCACTTTTACTTGCATTATTTTCAAGTACTATTACTGTTTAACTGTGCTTCCGCTTCCCATCTGTGTGTTCCTACCCCTTTATGGTGTGTTCCTACCCCTTTATGGTATCAGAGCCACTCTTTTCTGGCCGTCGATAGTGTTGTTGTGTTCTCTGTCTCTCCGTCTGTGTCTACCCGAAACTTTGGTGCTCAGTTGTTGTGTCCCCTTCTTACCGTCGTTGTTGTGCCCTTTGCTAGAAAAATTATTAACAAGTAAATCAATAGTATCAGGTTGATCAATGTCATAGTTATTTTGATGGGCAATATCAACTTCAGACATGTGATTTACCATAAAGGGGGAGGAACACACAGATGGGAAGCGGAAGCACAGTTACACAGTAATATTACTTGAAAATAATGAGAGTAAAAGTAATGCAACAAAGTTATAAGACCAACCAAGTAGGCGGCAGAGCCAGCCAAGTAGGGGGTATAACTTTTAAGTTTAAAGGAAAGTAAAGAATTATAGAACCGTCCGTGATGGCGGTAATCCGACCAAGATGGCGGTAGCAACAAATAGTATAATGCAAGTAATGAACATAAAACTGAAGTTACTTGTTATTGAAAGTAAACTTGAACACTTACAGTAGTAGTGATTACAAACTGGAAATAGTTACAAAGCTTTAGAAGTTACAGGCTTTGTGGAGAAAGTAGGAAGTGTAATAGGAAGTGTAATAGGAAGTGTAAGCAGGGAGATATTCTTACAATAGAAAGGCTCTCAAGGGTAGTCTCTCTCTAAGGAAGAAGCTCTGAAGAAACACTTAAACAAACACTTACTTGAATACAAGGGACAGCCCCCCTTAAATAGGCAAAATAATTGAGTGAACAGTAATAGTGAATAGTACCCATGAATAGTGACGGGTGAATAGTGACAGGTGAATAGTGATATGAATAGTAAATTTCCTTTTATGCCCAAAACTTGGAGAATCATTTGGGGAACTCAACATTATTGTTCTTGTAGTAGATAGTGTCAGATGCATTATGGCAAAATATAGGAATCATTGCCTAGTAGAAGGAACCAAAACATAGTCTTGTCTTGTAGCACTTATTGGATCTTTTGGAGCATTCTGAATGTTTGAAGCAAAGTTGAAGTAGTGGCATTCCGTAGAACTTTTGAAGCCTTATTTCTTGAAGCAGGTATTCAGTTAAATATTAATTTCTACTCCTCAGGATTCTCTTCATCATGTGCAAACCAATTTTGTGGATAAGGATAGATTTGATATCCGGGGTCCTTTGCCACAGAGACCTGAGAAGCTTTTTCATCGTCTGAATTGGTAGCATCAGAATTAGGAGTTTCATCATCTTTAACCATCTTAGATAGTAGTGCATATAAAGCATCAGGATCATTACGGATCGCATCTAAAGGAGAACTTTTCTTTTTGGATCTAGTGGAAGATGCAATATTTTTTGTTGATGAGGAAGCAGGTGCATTAGTTGCAACTGTTTGCAATGGAGTAGTAATCTTTAATGGAGAAACATGTGAAGCAAGGAAGTCCCTTTCAACATTGTTAATAATAGAATCAGTGTGAGAAAACCTATCCCACCACTTAACATACCAGTATCGTGCAAGAACATCATCTTCTTTGGCATATTGCCATTTCAAAATCCATGGAGTCTTATATTTTTTGATAAAATGAAGTAGAGGGGGAAATTTGGCTTTATGAATATCAGGTTTGAATTTTAATGAGAAATTTCTGAAACAATCTGTTAATTGTGCAGGAAATATTTCAACGGCTGAACCAAATTGGGTCCACCATCGGATAAACCAGAGGGGGAAAGGAGAATCAAAATCTTTGTGAAAATTGACAAACCATGAGTGGGACATGGTTTCATTTTGGTGAAGCATAAATCTGAACCAGGCTGTAATATAATCATGATAAGAGTAGGGAATAGGGTAATTTGGTAATGACCTTGTAGCAGTAGGACAGGGGCCCCACATTTCCTCTGAAATAATGTGTTTTAGATAAAGACTGTGGTAAATAATTTTTTCTCTATCATTCTTGTCTCTAATAGGATTAATTTCAACTGAATCTTCCTGTCGTAATATTGCAGTATAATATTGTACCGTCTTTTGGTTGTGCTCAGGAATCCAATGAAATAATGGGGGAAAGTAGCTGGTAGCAAGTCTAAAAGGATTAGTAATGGAGGCCCTATTAGGCTCTACAGAGAACAGGTTTTGAACATATCGTTTTTTAACATATTGGGAAACATTGGGATTTCTAGGGAAACCAGTTTGAATAGGTTGGGGGCTATGAACCAAAGTATAGGGATCATAAGTAGAAGCTAAAACAGAAGAGTAGTTAGTTTTGGGAATAGTTCCTAAAGTAGTGAATCGGTTAACAGTGTTTATGGGGGAAGCAGGTTGAGCTTTGACAATTTGGTTACTATTGTCAGGCGTCTTGTCATTCGACCTTCTACTTGCCATAATGACACTGCAGAAATTCACGGGTAAGGAAATCAGGAATGGTATTTTGGGATCCTTTAATATATTCAATATCAAAATCAAACACACTCAAAATAGCTTGCCACCTAGCAAAAATATGTTTTGAAGCAATATTTTCAACATCTTTTTCAATAACATATTTAGCACTTTTGCAATCAATTCGTAGCAGAAATTTTTGGTTTAATAAATCACTTTGAAATTTTGAAATACATAGAACTGTAGATAAAATTTCTTTTTTAATAGTACTGTAATTTAACTGTGCATTATTCCAAATACCAGAATAGAAACGGACAATTTGCTCAGGTGACTCTGGTGAAACTCTTTGTTTCAGAATACCTCCATAACCAAAATCCGAGGCATCTGTTTCAACAACTTTGAAAGCACTAACAGTGGGAATACCGAGACAAGGCAAAGTTTTAACATGAGATTTGATTTGTTTAACAAGGGAAGTATGGATGTCAGACCAAGGGGGAGGATTACTCTTTAACCTATCAAATAGAGGCTTACATTGCTTTCTCATATCTTTGTAAAAATCAGCAACATAATTTAATGACCCAAGAAATCTTTGGAGCTGAGTTTTCTCGGTGATCACATCAGGAAACTTATCAGCAAATTGGATGGCCCTATCAATAGGACGAATTTGTCCTGCAGAGATGTCAAAGCCAAGGAAACGGACTTTTGTTTGAAACAATTTGACCTTCTTAGCAGAGACAACAAGACCATTTCTTTTGATAGTTTCTAAAAATGAATGCAAGTGTTTCCAATGTTCATCAATAGAACTAGAGTAGATAAGAACATCATCAATGTAAACAATGGTAAAGTGACTGAATGAATTAAAAATATCATTCATAATGTTTTGAAACTCACTTGGGGCATTCTTAAGACCAAAAGGCATAACATTCCACTCATAATGTCCAAAAGGAGTGGTAAAAGCAGTTTTGTACCTATCTTTTTCGCTAATCTGGATTTGCCAGAACCCAGACTTCATGTCAAACTTGGAGAATATCACGGCTTCACTCAGCCTATGAACCAGGTCATTCTTATTGGGAATAGGATACCTAATCCATTCTAAAACCTTATTCAAAGGTTTATAGTTAATTACTAATCGAGGAGTTCCTCTTTCAATCTCAGCATTTTTCTGAACATAAAAAGCAGAACAAGACCAAGGGGACTTGCTATTCCTAATCAATTTTTTCTCCAATAAATCATTAATTTCTTTTTTACAAAATTCAACAGTTTCAGCATTCATTTGAATAGGACGAGCTTTGGTGGGGATATTTTTCTCATGAAAATCTTTAACATAAGGCAAATCAACAATATGTTTCTTTCTATGCCAAAAAGCATTAGGAATATCAGAACAAACATTATCAATCAACATTTTTTGAAAATTATCAATTTTTGATTGTAATAATTTATTAGAAATTTGTTCAGCAATTTTCTTGTATCTAACTTCTTGTTGAAGGAAGTTAAGATGTCTAATTTTAGCATGGATCAAGTTTAAAGTATCATCAATTTCAGTTTTTGAGGCAAATTTGAATTTTACTTTTTGTCCAAAAGGATCAGTAGTAATTCCATCATGCTCAACAAGAAAAGGATACAAAGCATTTATAAAAGGCAAACCAAGAATCACTTTATCAGTTATATTTCTGACAAGAACAGAAGGAATCTTGAAGCAAACATTATCATGGCAAACATGAGCATTATTCAATTCATAATTGATTTTCATTTGGGAACCATTAGCTGAGACCAATCTTTCGGTTGATTTTTCAAAATATTTTGAAGGGATCAACCCTTCTTGGATACAGTTCATATCCGCACCAGAATCAATCATGGCAATAACAGTGAAATGATAATCAGGAGAAACGACAATTTTAACTTTTGTAAACCATTTTGGAAGAAGTATTTTATTGACAAGAGCAAGTTGAGAATCAATGAAAACATCAGTAATACCTTTATCAGAAAGAAGAGCCTGTTGACTGGATTCATCTCCATCTTTGTGCTCATCATGTTTTTTACCAGTTGTACCAACTTTTAGCATTATTAGTTCTGGATTAATATTCTTATTTTTATGTTTTAACTCGCTTATCTCTTGTTTAATAATATTGATTTCATGCTGTAAATCATTAACAGTTAAATCTTTGGATTTTTCTTTACTTTTAGTAAGAGTTTTAACAAATTTAATATTTTTGCAGGGGATTATTTTTAACAGATTTAACAAAAAATCATCTTCCAAAGAATTAGACGAATTATTTGATTCAAGGATTTTAAATAGTTCTTTTTTATTTCTATTATCAATTTTTAACATGTGAAACTTATTTTTAAATTTACCAAGTTGTTTATATTTTTGAGAAACATTTTTCTCTTTAGCATGAAAATCATTTGATTTAACAAAGTTGTTTTTGTATCTTTTATATTTTTTATGACTATATATTTTGTAATTCTTATCATGTTTCTTCCCTTTTTGTTTAATAGGAGGCAGATCATTTTGTTTACAAAAATTAGCTTTTTTCTTAATCTGTAATTGATACATTAATAATTTTTTATTATTAATAGTATTTAAAATGTTATCATAAGTTGGGTTATCATAATTAAGAGAATCATTTGCACTTATTAATACCTGTTTTATCTTAGGAGCAAAGATTGGAGGCAGACCGTCAATAAACCTTTCTTTCCAACAAGGCTTATGGCAATCTTGCTGAAGCATATCCCTGGAAACAAAAACATCTTGATACCATTTGTAATTAATCATAGTAGAACTTTTTAAAGTATTCAACAATCCAAAAATTCGAGGTGAAATATTAGAAGGAATACTAATAAAATATTTAGGAATGGTATAGATCGGAGTATTTAGGTCATCAAGAGTACCGTAACCAAGAGTATTATAATTAGTATGTTTAGCAAAAATAGGCAACCTTGTGGGATATAGATCCTGCCCTTTGCTAGAAAAATTATTAACAAGTAAATCAATAGTATCAGGTTGATCAATGTCATAGTTATTTTGATGGGCAATATCAACTTCAGACATGTGATTTACAATATTCCATTTGTAAGGCTTATCAATAGGAACAGAAAATTGTGGTTGAAAAATTCCTTTTTGAAATTGTATTTCTGGAAGAATAGGTTTGGAATACCAATTTTTTGTAAGTTTGGAATATGTTTAACATAAGGCAAATCAACAATATGTTTCTTTCTATGCCAAAAAGCATTAGGAATATCAGAACAAACATTATCAATCAACATTTTTTGAAAATTATCAATTTTTGATTGTAATAATTTATTAGAAATTTGTTCAGCAATTTTCTTGTATCTAACTTCTTGTTGAAGGAAGTTAAGATGTCTAATTTTAGCATGGATCAAGTTTAAAGTATCATCAATTTCAGTTTTTGAGGCAAATTTGAATTTTACTTTTTGTCCAAAAGGATCAGTAGTAATTCCATCATGCTCAACAAGAAAAGGATACAAAGCATTTATAAAAGGCAAACCAAGAATCACTTTATCAGTTATATTTCTGACAAGAACAGAAGGAATCTTGAAGCAAACATTATCATGGCAAACATGAGCATTATTCAATTCATAATTGATTTTCATTTGGGAACCATTAGCTGAGACCAATCTTTCGGTTGATTTTTCAAAATATTTTGAAGGGATCAACCCTTCTTGGATACAGTTCATATCCGCACCAGAATCAATCATGGCAATAACAGTGAAATGATAATCAGGAGAAACGACAATTTTAACTTTTGTAAACCATTTTGGAAGAAGTATTTTATTGACAAGAGCAAGTTGATATATATATATATATATATATATATATATATATATATATATATATATATATATATATATATATATATATATATATGTTTTTAAAAGAGAAATATTGTTGAATTGAGCTTATTCTGTGCAATTATTTTCAGGTACATTACTAATGACACCAGAACGACAAAGAGCTATTTGGGCAATCGATGGTATGTGTGTATATTCTTTTCTGATTTAATAAGTCTAATGATTAAAAAAAAAGTCATATTTTTTTTTTTAAAATTAATTGTTGAGATGTTATGTTGTGGATGTTAAATAGTAAAAGTTGAGTTAGTAATAAACTCATGTGAAAATGATGTTATATCAATGATGTTATATAGCTCTTTTTAATTATGAAGATTCACATTTAAAAAAAAATATAACTCTTTGTGAAGTTACATAAAGTGTGACTTGAATTAATCTTTACTAGTGCCATTTAATTTCTCTTTCAAGAATCGCAATTAAAATCATATTTAAACTAATACATTTATTATTATTATTTCTTAGAAATGAACCACTACATTTATTTATTTATTATTTTTATTATATCTTAATTAGAAACTAACCACTACATTTATTTGGGGGGTGGGGGACCAATAGATGTTCCCTTACGAAAGAGGAGGGAGATTTTTATATAGAAAATGCTAAAATTTTCCATATAAAGGCCCCATAAAAGAACATATATTTTAAAAAAGACAAAATTTGACTATAAATTAACTTAGTTGTAGCCAATGATTACAACTTCACTCAATATCTTTTTATTAGATTTGAATTTTGACAAATCCACCACTAGATTATATTTTCTTTTTATATGCTTCATACTTGCAAAATTTATAAAAAAAATTAAAAATCAATAGTTATATCATCAATCAAATGTTTTTTGTAGCCTAAAATTATGCATAAAAAAAAAGTATGAATCAAACAGTAAATAACATCTGATTGACACAAAATTTGACACGTTTGTTAAGAATATATAGAACATGTAATTCAATGGTTGGATTTTCAAAATATATAGCAATATTAATGTTTTTGTATGGGAATTGTAGCTATTGACTACAATTAAGTTTGTAGCCAAACTTTGTTCTTCTAAAAAATAGCTTAATTGATATTCTACCATTAAAAGATCCTTAGCTGACTATAAAAATATTAAAAACACTCATAATCAAGGAAATAACAACCCTAAACTTAAAATTTTAAAAATTTCATAAAAGTTTCTCAAAAAAATAAAAATCATAAAAATATCAAAATAAATAAATTACAAAAGTTAATCTGCCTCACGACTAATGGTGTTGGGATGTGTGACTTAGAGAGTTGGGTGTGTTGAATGGGTGAGCACCATTCCTAGTTGTGTAGGGATGCACCACCATGTGCTGTGATCGAGTTGGGTCACCAAGTCAACCAGGGGGTTTGAATGGGTTTTGATTTGCCATCCATGGAGGTACTCTGCGTGTTTAGGCTAGCTTGATCGAGTAGTAAGAGGGTATGGCGGTTGCAATGACAACAGTGTAGTGGTGGTGGTTGAAGTCATTGGAGAGAAAGTGTTACAGTGAGAAATGGTTAAGAGGTCTTACTTGATTTAGAGTTGAGCCTGACTTTTCATTTGATATTTCAGATTTTTATTGGTTGAGCTAACCCATATTGTTGGAATAATTGCAGGTAATATAAATTTTACGAATAAGAAGTGTTACATTTACAACATTTTTACAAAAAATTTTAGGTGGTAAATTATTATTAGTTCTAATTTGAATACACAATTTAAATTATTTTTGTGCCAACTCTTAACTACCAATAATAACCTTTAACTTAGGATTTATTGTGCGTGCTTACTGCTTTGCTATAAAGCTTAGCTAGAGATTAGGGTTAGATGATTATGAGTGCTGATTGAAGGATGGCATGTCTTCTACTCTATAGTGTGGTGCAAGAGAACCGACGAGCTTGTAGATGGGCCTAATGCTATACACATTACACCCAAGGCTCTGGAAATTTGGGAGACAAGATTAAATGATCTTTTTGAAGGTCAACCGTATGATGTGTATGATGCTGCCCTATCTTATACTATCTCAAAGTACCCTGTTGATATACAGGTGAATTCCAAATGGCTTACTTGTGTATTAGAAAGAATGTTTATTTGTGCTAAGATTAAGATTGACCAATTCACCTTTGTTTCCTTGGACAGCTCTTCAAAGACATGATAGAAGGAATGAAGTTAGACTTGAGAAAATCAAGATACGAGAACTTCGATGAGCTCTACCTTTACTGCTACTATGTTGCCGGGACTGTGGGGCTTATGAGTGTTCCAGTGATGGGGATAGCACCAGAATCAAAGGCTTCAATAGAGAGTGTTTATAATGCTGCATTAGCCCTTGGAATTGCTAATCAACTCACCAACATACTCAGAGATGTTGGAGAAGAGTAAGTTTCTCATAACGCATGCATATTCTAGCTAGTAAACATGTTTTAAACAAATCCTGCCTACCAACACCTGTGCTGTTTTTCCAATTTAAGTTGCACATGTTAATTGCAAAAGCTATCACCTTCTTCTTCTTCTTTCTTTAAATATATATATATATATATATATATATATATATATATATATATATATATATATATATATATTTTATAGAAGATAAGCTATTATCTTTAGTATTCACAAACATGTCAAACCAAACACCCCCCCCCCTCTTTATTAAAAGGTTAAATCTTACATAATTGAGCTTTTAGTGTTCACAAATACATCAAACCAACCCCCCTTTTGAAAAAAAAAAATTAAATCTTACACAATTGAGCTTTAAATTGGAGCTCAAGGCTAATTCGTTGTGTTAATGTATAAGACACATATACGGATAACTTAAGCTATTTACCACAAACCAAATTTAAGCTATTCACGGATAACTTGATTCATTTTACAGCCCTATACGGTGTATATAAAGCTCATTTAATTGACTTTATTCTAGCTGATTATTATATAAAAATCTCTTTGTTTTTTTTTTTGGGAACCTCTCCTATTTAATCATTTCAAAAGACTTTACATGAATTTCAATAGATACTTTGATTTAGGTTTGCCACTATTGATGATGATGCTCCCAATTCTTGATATTGGCTTAACGAGACTGAGTATTTTATGTTTGTATTCGTGATACCAAAACAATTATTACTCGTATGTGATTTTGTAGTGCTATCAGAGGAAGAATTTATCTCCCACAAGATGAACTAGCACAAGCTGGCTTGTCAGATGATGACATATTTCGTGGGAAAGTGACCGATAAATGGCGTAGTTTCATGAAAGGCCAGATAAAACGAGCTAGGATGTTCTATGATGAAGCAGAGAAGGGCGTTTCAGAGCTCAACTTAACTAGTAGATGGGCAGTATGGGCATCGTTGTTGTTGTACCAACAGATCTTAGATGCCATTGAAGCTAATGATTATAACGACTTCACAAAGCGGGCTTATGTAGCAAAAGTACAGAAACTAGCATCACTTCCGGTTGCTTATGCCAGAGCACTTATGAGACCCTCAAAGTTGGCCAAGTTTGAATTAGGATGGTAAATGAACCAAATCATTTATAAATAGCTCGAGTTCAAGTCAACTAGTAAATATTTGTTATTGGTTGTTTGTTTAGCAACCAAGTCAATCTCAAGTTCAAATTTATTAAACGAATTAAGTTCAAATATAATAATGTGTTCATGATAGGGCTGACCCAACAAAATTTGATGCCTATAGAGGAAAAAAATTATATAGCAACTTTTATATGTAAATATTAATTAAATAAAATTTAATATGAATAAAATTAAAAATTTTGATTCATTAAATACATAATTTGTTGAATAATACTAATTAAACTAAGATTAATTTCATATAAACGATTGAATATCATAGTTGAAGAATAAATTTTAGCAAAAAGAAATAAAAATATATTATTTTAAAAAAAAACTTATTTTATCTTTGATATATGACGAAGCATAGTTAATTAAAGTTGTAATCTAATTTTTAATTTTATATTTTTTTTAAAGAGAGGGGGGGGGGGGGGGGAGATTATTTGATGTGTGGTGGAGATTGGTTTAACAAAATTAAAATTTCAAACTTTTAGGGAAGATTAATCATCATTAATGATTTAACACATTTGCAACATATATATATATTTTTGAAACTTTTTAGGGTTTTAATTGGGTTAGATTTCTATTGGTTACATAATTGGAGGCCTTGCTAGAAATGAAAAAAAAAAATGTTTAATGTACTACAAAATGTTCTCAATATGATGTGACAATGATTGTGATTGATGAACTTAAACAATCTAATTAATGAGTGTTTGAATTATTTTTCTATGATCGGTGACATCACTCATTAAAAAAAAAAAGTGCACAACCATTTAAAAAAATTATATTTTAAAAAAATAAATTTGGTCTTTTTCAATGGGAGATGGGGCTTTTTTTTTCCTAAGAGGCAAAATTTTTTTTGTGGTGGGGCCTTAGGCCTAGGTCTTGGGCTGGCCCTAGTTCATGAACAAGTTCATAAATATGATGTTCAATTCAATTATATATAATAATATTATATTTTTATATGTATACTTGTCAAAAAAATATTTATATACATTTGAGATTGGATTGTACAAATTTATATATAGCTTTATATGATATCAAATTATCATTTGTAGTTTATTGATCATATAAATAGTTTAGTCATGTTAAAAATTCTAGATTTGTGAAGTTGTAAAAAATGTTAGTCATGTTCAAATTATATATTGGCCAAAAAAGAATAAGTTAATCATATAGCTCACAAACAAGCTTGAGCTTTGACAAGACAATGAATCAAGCTTGAATATGTAATTTTATTTGGTATTTGGCTTAAGCTCAGCTTGTGTTCCAAATAAAATTAAATGAACAAACTTGAACATTTAATTCTTACTTTCTTAGTTCGTTTATATCCTTAATTTGAACAATATTAAGTTTGCAAAGTCCATTTTCATATGGGAGAGAGTTGTTAAATATATTATAGCAATGCGATGTGTTATACCACATTGTATATGCTAGAGTGGATGCGGAAAGGAAAGCATAGAATATGAACACCAAGAACACGAGAGTTACGTGGTTTAGTCTTATTGGCCTACATCCACGGAGGAATCCTTTAAGGACTACATCTTTATTATGTAAGGGTACAATAACCTGTGTTACAATAAATCCTAATATGAGTATATATATGCGATAGACCCTAGACTACTAGTACAAGTAGGTATGGGCTTTAGCCTATTACATTGGGCTAATATGTATAATATATCTCTAACACCCTCCCTCAAACTCAAGGCGGAAGATCGATGAAGGCTCAAGATTGGATAAGCATGAGAAGATCACTTGGAGATGCCTAGAAGAATGCCTTTGAAGAAACCACAATGAAGAATGTGCCAATTGACCAATTTTAGAGTTTCAAATAAAGAAACAGAGTCCAAAATCGGAGCTTCAATGCAAAAGTCAAAGTCAACGAAGGTTAAAGTCAATGGTCAGTGCTCATGGGTCAAATCCGAGTGGTCCAAGTTAGGTCGATCCGAGTCAACGGTCAGCTAGATGACATGGTGCTGACGAGGCGACACTTTTGACGTGGCGAGCTGCGTGGCTGATGATGTAGCTAGGGCTGACATGGATTAAGCTAACATGGCTTTTACTGACGTCAACAAATGACGACATGGATGACGTCAGAAGAAGCTGACATAGTTCTTCGGCTTGTGGCAAGAGCATGACGGCGATGGCGCATGGTAGGAACTTCGAATGGCATGTGTGAGGGAGGTAGATGCTCGGACTTTGTTGGTCTGGTAGATCGGCGAGCTATGAGGCTGTCATTTGTCGAAGGATCTGCTCCTAAGGAATCCGAGGCAGTGCATGGAGAACTATATCGAAACAGCGGCAGCACGTAGGGGCGTGTGAGACGTTTTGTAAAGGCCGGACCTCTTGGGTTTTTCTCATTGTATGCTGTGGAGCACGTTTGTATGATTTGTTTCATTAGGTGAAGGCTTACTTTGCACAAATCTGAGGGGGGAGGCATGACATGCTTGAGAGATTAGAGATGTGATGGTGAGACAGCAACATGGTTCTGTGGGAGCTATGTGAAGCCATAGAGTCTAGATCTATGGGCAAGCAGTACCACTGGTGGATCTGTGTTGTGCACATAGGAAACTTCTTTGTTGCGTAGAGATAGTTGTTTAATGCCAAAAACGAAGTTTGACTCTAATACCATGTTATTATAGCAACGCGATGTGTTATACTATATTTTATATGTTAGAGTGGATGTAGGAGGGGAAGCATAGAATAGGAACACCGAGAACACGATGTTACGTGGTTCAGTCTTGTCGGCCTACATCCATGGAGGAATCCCTTAAGGGCTACATCTTTATTATGTAAGAGTGTAGTACAATAACCTGTATTACAATAAAGCCTAATAGGAGAGTATATATATGCGACTAAAATCTAGACTACTAGTATAAGTAGGTATGACCTTAAGCCTATTACATTGGGCTAATATATATAATATATCTCTACCAAGAGTCATGTTTTTTAGGTCCTTACTTTTTTTTAAGAGTGTGTAAATTTCAAGTTAATTTTAATGAAGGAATATTTCTTCAATGGTTCCATGTTTTTGAGAATGTAAAACACTTCATACATCTCTCAAGGGTGAGAGAGTCTAGCAGTGAAGCAAGACGAGTCTGTCAATATTCTTAGCCTGAATTCAGACAATGGGAAGCATTTACCATGTTGATTTTCAATCTTATAAAATTGACTGTATTTTATAACGGGAAATGCTAACGAATGCCCTTAGGACATCGGTTAATAATCCATTTAAAAAAAGTTTTTATGGAAAAAAAAAAATAATTAATATTTTGACAGTTTTTTTCATTTCCCATAAAAGTGGTGTAAAAATTTTTCTAAAATAGATTATTAATTAATACATCTAAGGGCACTCGTTAGCATGACCCTTTTATAATTCTCATATAAGGCTTTACCAGATAGATAGGACCTAGGATAATAAGACAAATTCGACAGAGTGGTGTATTATTAAATTGAATGTTTACAGTTATTATTATCACTTGTTTTTTTTTGTTATAACAAATATATATATATATATATATATATACACACACATAAAAAAGAAAAAAAAAAGACCATCATAAAAGAAAAGAAAAATAAATAGCATTGTATAAAAAAGTTATTTTCATTTTAAGTTTAAAGTTAACATGCTAAATACATTCATAATAACATGGAAGTAAGATAAGTTTAATGATTTTTTTTTTAAATTTTTTTATTTTCAAATTTTAGATTTATAAATTAATATGTAAAGGCACTTGACACAAATTAATATGCAATTGAAAGAACACTTAGCAGTTAGCACAAAATTAGAATACATTTAAAATCTAAAAAATATTTGCCATCAAATCAAATTAGAATGCAATTAGGACATTGGAACAAAACTGACGTGTACGCAGAATATAATTTGAAAGCTTTCAATTCAATATATTATATAGATAAATATGTTGTATGGGATAAATAACATATCTTTGGTTAGCCTCCCAGTTTAGGTGACCATCTGTTCTTGGTCGAGAATTAGCCAACTACATATTGTCTAATTCCACCATATATAAAAAAATTCTAGACTTCTGAATATTTGGATTAATTTCTTCTGCAGACTTGATTGCCATCTTCTACAAGATATATTCATTTTTAGTGAAAGAATATATTTGTGTCACAAGAAGTCATGGTCGACTTGGACAAGTAAACTTCCTAGTCGACCCCGCCACATACCAATTGGTCCAAAATTCGTTCAATAACTCATTGATATATTTTGATGAGCCGTAAAACAGGTTGGTCTGATTTCATAAAGGCGAAAATCAATTTTCATGCTATATATCTTTCTAGATTAGTTAGTACTTAGTACTAGTTTTGCTCCAATTTGCCTATCTTGGAAGGTGAACTAACTGATGTTTCTCCCTACGGCCACATTTCATCAAACTCAGAGTCCTCAAAATCCTTTAGAATCTGGCCTCTATAAATACCACCGAGTACAAGTTTTCTTCAATTAACATCACTTGCAATTGCCAATAGTGCCCAATACTAGAAGTGAACTAGCTCCTATCATTTAAACCATGGCTTTTTCTAAGCATTGTTTTCTTCTCTCTATTATCATAGCATTGTCACTCTCAAGCATCGATGTGAGCCTCGCGGCTCGTTACCTTTTGGACACACCAGCTGCTCCACCCCCAGCATTAACATTGCCTACAATCCCTCTGCCAAAGGCCACATTGCCTCCTCTGCCATCAGTGCCCACACTACCTAAAGCCACATTGCCACCACTGCCTAGCACTCCATTGCCAACACTGCCGACTCAACCAACTCTGCCAAAGCCCTCATTGTCACCACTTCCAAGCATCCAAGTCCAATCTCAGCCAACATTACCAACCACCACATGGCCACCATTGCCTACCAACCCATTGCCAACACTGCCAAATCAACCAACTCTTCCCAAGTCCACATTGCCACCATTGCCAAGCACCCAAGTCCCAACATTGCCAACCTTTCCCAATGTTCCCAAGGTGACGCTACCTCCTCTGCCAGCTAATCCATTGCCCACCATCCCAACCACAATTCCTTCTATCCCTACCATTCCCACCACAATCCCAACAATCCCTTTCCTATCCCAACCTCCATCAAAGTGAAGCACTATTACACTTGTCCTTGAGAATTGAGATGCCACATTTCCAATTCTTCTTTCTTCTAGCTTTGCTTGGATGATTCTTTGCACCAGTACTTGTTTTACTTTTTGTATACGTTAGAATGTATCTGGGCTCTTCATCTTTGTCGTTTTTTATACAGGCTAGTTAGTTTAAGAGATTATGATGAAGTTTTATTTGTGTCATAATAGGGGTCATTGGATATGTGAGTTTTATTATTCTTGTAATGGTTCATGTGGTTATGAATATGATTTCTTATTATTCATGTTAGTGAGGAGCTTCGAATTGGCTTCTATTAGATCTTTACTTTCATGGTTGAAGAATTTATATCAAGAAAGGGGATGACTGCGTAAACTAATTATATAAATCTAAAAGAAATAATCAATGCTAAAAATTTTGTAACTCAATTGACATTCAAATTAAGATGTTTAGAGTTTAAATTTTAAATCCTCTTCTCTAATTATTGAATTATTTAAAAAGAAGAAAAAGAAGCAATCAATGAGATGATTAGATGAACAAATAAACACATAAAAAGAGGAAAAAGAAAAAAGAAATCTATATATGGGGTTGCAAAACCTCTCATTTAATGCAATGGTCCATAGACGTTTTCGAATACAATGTTGACCTGTGATTTGAGAAACTGAGTTCAGCAGCAAAACAATGGTAAAAGTACATCATTATATTGTTAATAATAATAATAATAATAAAAAGGTAAAAGCCTTATTGTTATGTTCAAATGGTTGGTGCTTTGTTAATTTGCCGGTATGTTTTTCTCCTTTGTGCCTTTATTATCATATATGATTAAAATTTAATTCACACTTTAACTTTATTTGGAAAAAAATGCCTATAAGCTCCTGAAACTATAAACTTTTTTATAGACTAATTTACTCTCAAAACTAACACGACTACCAAATTAATACTCTATCATCCCATCCATATATTTTCACGTTAAAACACTGACGGAATAGGAGCACGTGAGATGCACGAGTTCCTTAAACCCTAACTAAACCGCATACGACAGAAAGAAGAGAGAGGAGGAGTGACCAGAGGTCTCACCGGCAGAGAAGAGGAAAAGAGGCGGTAGAACCAGAGCCACCGCAGATCGTCTTTCCGTCGTCTCGCCGCCATTATCCCGGTGGCGCCTTGTTGGTTCCACCGTGCCGTTCCCCGGCCACCACCTGGTATTTTTTTCTTATGTATTGTTATTTAAATCCACAATAGAAAATTTTTTTTTTCTTTTAATCTCCATGTGCGAATTTCTATAAAAGAAACTCTTGGTTTGGTTTTATTTTTGGGTTGGGTCTCTGTGAGCTTGTTTGTTCGATTTTCTGAGTATGCTATAGAGCTGTTGGTTTTGAGTATGCTGTAGAGCTGTTGGTTTTAAGTATGCTGTAGAGCTGTTTGATTAAATGCCTGAGAGAGATATACAACTGTTTGATTAAATGTTTGCATCAGCCAGTAGCAATTGCAAAAATAGAAAACCCCACACTACAGATAAAGGATGTTAGAATTGAGGACTCAGCTCCTCAACATTTAAAGCTACCAGAGAGATTATTCTCATATTTGACAAAAATAGCGATAAGAATTAGCAGCAATTTCATGTTTGGAGTTGGTGAAAGAAAACAACAAATACACAAATCTTCCTGAAAAAAATATAATATGTGTTGGGGGAAAGGATTCTCCCTGAATTTTTCAGAATGTTTACTATAAAACTGATTTTTTTGTTTTTGTTTATGCATATAGGATTATATATTATGGATTAATTTCCAATAGATGGGCCCGAGTATTTGATATTTTTTCACAGGTTAAATTCCTTCTATGGAACAAAAAACTTTGTCTAGCTTAATTGCATTTGTTGTTTTTGACTCTGTTTGAATCAGAGTTCTTTGCATCAGAATTGTGTTGGTTTGGTTAAATTCTCATGATACAAACCTACAGGGAAAGTGGCTAGTGACACACCTCTTAAATTGACAAACAGTACGTTTTTTAAATGAATGAGTGAGTGAGTCTATTTTTAACCAAAAGAACGCACAAACGGAAACTTTCCATTTTCAGTTTCTGTTTGTGCGTTCATTTGAGTTTTCAGTTTCCGTTTCTTGATCTCACTCTCCTACTACCTCTTTCTCTTTCTCTCAGTTTTTGGGTTAGGGTAGGCATTTTGGTGGGTGGGTTCTTTTTTGTGTTCTGCTGTGCTGATACAGGGAAGGGGACAACACCATTTGGGTATTGGGTTTTATTTTTTTTAATTAACATTTTTTCACAATAAGAAGTAAGAAATAAATTAAATATTAAATTCAGCCCAACACGGCGATGTTTTGGGGGACTTAGTGGGTAGCAGTGGATGACAGTTAGAAGACTGAAATGAACAAATGTAAACTTAGAGTGCTAAAATTAAAAGCAGTGAAACTTAGAGAGTGACTATTGCATTTTGGCCTAAAAAACACCAGTTTCTCCCAAAAGTTACAAACTCAATACCGGTGGCACCGCCCTCCTCCTCCCTCAACGTCACAACACTACCGGTGTCTCACATCAAGGTTTTATTTTATCCCCTGAAATTTGCTTTGATGTTTTCAATGTTAATGGTGAGTGTCACCTGCTTCATACACTCTAAAAAGTTGGCTGTAGCGTCATTCATTCATTCAAATCAATGATGATGGTCCTAAAAATAAATATTTCTTTTACGTACATTAGAGATTTAGATACTTTAAAACTTTCTACTTTTAAAGTTTAAAACTTGCCTTTGTTGTGTTGTTTGGAACTTGTTAGAGCTTGGAAAACATGTTCCTTTACTTATGTATTGAACAATGGAAAATGCTAAAGCTACAAACTATGTTACAAAATTTTTTACAAACTACTGATGTGGTGAGTGGTTATTGGGAAATAAAAAAGTGATGTTAATAGTGAGCCCAAATGAGAATTAGTAAGAATTTGTCATATCAATAGTTTGTAAAAATGTTTTAAAAAAGTTTGTTTTTGTAGTGTTACTCTTGAATTATTGATAGTTGTTTGCTAGTACATTGTTTCTAACTAATCACATATTATTTAACTAGGTATTTGAATGCTTGCTTACAAAGATGGGAACAACTAACAACTAATAATAACAGCAAGTTGTGCAAGTATTTTTTCTATTTTGCTTCTTTTTTAGTTTTTATAATTTTTGAGTCTATGTACTGTAACATAGCACATCATTCTTCTTGTTGATTCAGTTTTGGATTACAAAATATTTGTACCAGGTCCAAATGTTCTACCTTAGCCGAATTGAGCACACATTTCGCGTGCCACCTAGTCTCCTTAACCTTCCTATCGAGGAAGCTATTAAGGGAGAGCTTGAAAAACTTTTCTTAGATAAGGTAATTGTTGCACTTGTATCATTGATTTATTTTTATTATTTCTGATTCTTGAAAGGCTTTTTGATTTATTTTTGATAATGAAGGTTATTGCAGACTTGGGGCTCTGTGTTTCTGTCTATGATATCAAATCTATTGAAGGTGGCTTTATCTTTCCCAGTGATGGTGCTGCGACCTATACGGTATACTTAATATTATACCTCCTTTTGTTTCTTTTTATTTTTTCTTGTTCTATAAAGTGATTAGTTCCATTTTACGCAGTTTTTTTTTTTTTTTTTTTGTTAAGCATTAGTATCTTTCTACTTGATCCAAGTGTTTTGGCCTGTATGTGTGCTAGACTTAATTTTGACTTGTAGAGGGATGTGCATAAACTCGCGGTACATGTTTGTGAATTGGAATCCTTGTGTATGCTCTGCATGGGCGTTTTTAGGTACCTGTTCTCTTTTAATAAATTCCATTACTTGTCAAAAAGAAGAAGAAAAAAAGTCGCATTGAAAAAGTCAATTGTTGTTAGTTCTATTTTCTCTCTCTCTCTCTCTTTTTTTTTTTTTAATCCTCTTGCATGTGTTTGATCAGATTCTGGGTAAGAATGTTAGCAAAGATTTATGCCAGATTTGATTTCTCTGATTCTACGCATGCAAAGTCACATACTCAAAGAGGGGTAACAGGTAGTGGAGGGGGGCTGTGTTTGTGAGACCCTTATCTTTGGTTTGTGATGTATTAATTGTCACAGGGAAAATTAGCTTATCAGGAGGTGTGGAAGGTAATATCTCATTAGGTTGTTAAATGAGGCCAAAGATTCCTGATGTAGTCCTTCTTGGGAATGAGTCTTAAGATTTGACCATGTATTGTATCATTTTTCACAATCTTCATAAGAGTAATAGCTTTTTAGTAATTTTTTTTCTCATAATTTTGATGTGTGTGTGCGCTTATATATAAAATAAAAAATGATTAAATTTTACACTATCTGTCAGCCTACCGTAACCCTCTTTTCATATACATGTCTCTGCGTTTGTGTGGAATGAGTTTTGGGTTCTGAATTGTAATTTTGCTTTCAACTTTGTCAGATAAGATGTGCTATTCTTGATCAATGCAAAGCTTTTACTAATTGAGTGTTTAGATTTCACTTCATCGTTGAATGAGTCATTTTTGTTTCTGATAGAATTTTTGAAGGCCTGTTTTGTTTTCCTTAGCACCTTTTTTCCCTTCTTCAGTGGATTGGTGATGGTGGTGGTGTTTGATCATGTAAAACGGGATTTCTTGTCCAACTGTTTTATAAGACACAATTGGTTTATTTGCTTGCAGTGGACATCTCTACATTGTAACGTCATTAATTATAAAAAAATTGATGATCTTGTTTTATATTTGGGCAGGTTGTGTTTAGACTGATAATGTTCCGTCCGTTTGTGGGAGAGATTATTGCTGCGAAAGTTAAAGAATCTAATGCCACTGGTTTACGCTGTATGTCTTGTGCTTCTTTTACTTACTTGACCATAATGCGACTAGTGCTCTGGATCTCTTTCTTTTTTTGGTTTAACTGTTCCTTCTATTTGGTACAAGTATTATTTTATTCATCACACATGCTCCATGTGAATAATGTGCTTTTCTTTTGTGATTTTGGTGGGTCTGGGGCTAAAATTTAATCTCCTAGTTTCATCCTGGCATGGAAACTAATTAATCCAGCTAATTTTGATCAACTTGTATTGGGTCGTAATGAGTTGAGAACTCAACTGGTGAGTCATTTCTTCTTAGGTATGACTGTTATGAGGTTAGTTGAGCAAGCCTCTGTTTTCTACGAAGGTAACTTTGTGTTTCATTTGAGTTTATCGAGTCATGAGCTGAATGCTCCTTTCAGATTTTTTTTTTTTTTCCATGGGTATGAAGCAGTGAATGATGGCAGTTTTAACTGGTTGTGGAGGACTAAATCATTACCTTAGTAGGATTTTATTTTTTTTTTATTTTTTTTATCTAATTGTTTTTTGAGTCTTCATCAATTTTCCTACCCAGTATTCAATATTTTTTGGCTGATCTAAAATATTTGTCCACTTGTGTGTATCCTAGGTCATAATAGAGTCCTCTCTTTGATGAAAACTTTTTCCTCACCCCTAGATCTTGATTAATGAATGGTAAGTGGCAATAAGGGGCATATATTCTGAGCTACATCTATGGCTATTAAGACTAGTCGTGTTGGCTACTAAGATAACATGGCCCCAATCATTGGAGTATTATATTCTTCTCTTCCTATTTTGGTTCAGCTGCATAAATTCTCTCCTGTCACTCCACTCTCAATGGGCTCCTTTTCGTTTCTTAGTTTTGTGGTGAACCTCTATCTCTCAGGGCGGGGGCTGTGGTTGGTTGGTAGGGTTGAATAGAGGCTATTACTCCTTTCATACTAACTTCTTTATCACCTTTTCTTGTCTTTATAAAAAATTCAAGTTGGTTCATGATACTCCGGTACACTAGTTTTTGTCACAGAAGATTAAGACATTGCAACATAATTTGATTGATGGTTAGGAATTTATTGGTGATAATAGCGAGTGTACTGCATATATCCTGTTGGTTTCTCAAACCTAGTTATCATAATTCAACCTTAATGAGTCCAAATTAACTTATTTAGAGGCATGTTTATGAATTCAGCTGAAGATCTTGATGATGGCTTAAGAATTGAGAAACCATTGCTTGTTTTTTTGGGCTAATCTGAGTTGTAAAAAATTTCAGCAACAAGCCTGACATTGATAGGTTGTGATCAAAGCTGGATACTCTAAATTGTTAGGGCCAGGTTCTCATTTACAAGAATTATGTAATTGGTCTTTTTCTTGCCAATGAGCTCCAGCTCAAATCACACATCTTTTCCTTATAAGAGTAAGGTGGGGAGTGAGGTCATGGGTTAAGTCCCACTGGGTGCACCTATAACTCACCAATAATACTTTCCTCATTTCTCTCTTTCTCTCTTAAGTAATAGAATGTTACCTAGTGCCTGGATACTGATGTTGACTCTAAATGGCAGTATCAATTGGATTTTTTGATGACATTTATATACCTGCTCATCTTTTTCCAAAGCCATCGAGCTTCAAGCCAGACCCAAATAAGAAGTAAGGTCTCTGCTTGGTTCAATATTTGACCTTTTTTTTTTAATGCATTACCAAATCCTGCATAAGTTCGTTTTAATCATTTTATGACTCATCTTTAATTAATATGCTTAATGATTAACCATTAACACTGTTATGACTACTGCAGGGACAAAGGCACATGGGAGTGGGAGTATGATGAAGAACCATATATTATTGATGGGATTGATGAGGTTTATATTTGCTATGCTATTGGTCGTTTGACATGTTATAGCTATTGCTCAAACATATGAAAGTGCAGGGTTTTTCTAACTTTTGGTTTTAAACATGGCAGATCAAGTATCGAGTTCACAATGTTAGTTATCCTCCAATTCCAATTGAACAGCCAAAAGAAGCAAAGCCGTTTGCCCCTATGGTGATTACTGTAAGTTCATCTCTTGAATCTCATAATTTGATTGGCATATGTTGCAACTTCCTTGATCTCATACCAGTGTCGTTAAAAGCGTACTTAGGCACACTTAAGCTTGAAGCTCAAACCTTAGGTCTAAACACTTCACTTGGCCAAAGAAACTTGTATATTGAAACGCCCCTTAGACATGCTTTTTTTGGTGCTTTTTGAAGAAGCACCCAAACCACCCATAGGCGCTTTTTTTTTTTTTTCATCTAAAAAATATGTCAAGCATTAAAATTAATTACTCGATCTTGATGGAAATGATATGGAATGTTATTATTATATAAACATTATTCTTAAGATGGTGTATAACACAAACAATTTTTGTTTATCTATCAAAAGACATGAACAAGGATAATCTATTATCTTCTGCCTTTTGGTCTTTTACTTTTGGATATATGTATTGATTAAAAAATATACTTCATTTCTATCATAGCTATCACAATCATGTATTTTTATAAAGTGCAAAAGAATCATAGAAAATATTCCATATAAACTTTATATGACTAGATTATTATGATATTTTCCATTAATAATTGTTTTCAAATTTACTATATAAAATTTTTAAGAAATTGAAATAACTTTTATAAAATTTAAACTCACAATTTTGTGCAATTGCACTATCCATTTGAGCTAATAGGCAAAATATACAAATTTTGTGCAGTTGCACTATCCACTAACAATACCACAACGCACCCACATAAAAATTCCAAATTCTCAAAATAAAAGATTGGCTAAAAAATATTTAAGAAGTAAAATTCAAATTCCCTAAAATTAGGACACATTTTGTACTTAAAATATAACACTTGCGGATACAACTTAAAAAGATTATAGTGCATAGGCGCACATTACCAAAACTATTTGGGGGAACGCCATGGCCGCTCTGCTGCTCTAGTTTTTGCAGTCTGAGTGAAGGATTGTCCCTACATTTCTCTTACCATTTTTCTTTAAACCTATCTAAAAAGAAGAAGATTATATTCTGTATTAAAAAAAGAAAAGCCTTTGAACATGCGCTTTGGCTATTTGTGAAGAGGTTAGTTATACATTGTATTTTAATCATTATGCCTCTATTTTTTTTTTTTTAAGAAGCACAAATTTTCATAATTTTTCACATTGTTATCTTTTCTCTTGATAGGACTACCTTAAACTATTAAATCACAAAAATTATAATAAAAAAATGATTATTAAAGAAGAGATATAGAACATTCGTAATATCGAAGATGAAATTAAGTATCAACTTGCCATTTTGCTAGGTTGATATTAGGATTCTTAGAAGGAATCAGGTATCCAGTCCAAGTCAAAAATAATAATAACAATAAGTAGACTTTATACAAAATTTCCTTTTAGTATACTCTAGCAACTTTATGTAAGGCGGAGTTTGGTTTTTGGGGGGTGATAGTGGAAAGGTTGATAGATAAGTCACCTTTACTCCCACTCTACAGAACTCTACATGAGATTTTTACCTCATATGGCTTCAAGTTCAATTCTTTTGAAATTTCGCCCTCCTTCCTAGGAAGCCTGAGCCGTTAGTGAGATACCACTTTGGAAGAGCTAGAATTCTAACCTTGTGTTAGGACTTAGGGGTGTAGGTCTCCCAAAGGGTTATGCATTTATGTAAATGGAAGACAGCCTATATTAATCTTGATAGGATGGTATCCTATCATGGCTTATCAGTATGTATATACATACATCCATAAATATGTATGTTTGGCTGGTCTTTATCTGTGTTGTTTCAATTACAAACTTATACGAGATCTTTTAGAGAGCAGCATCAGCTTAGGGCTGGATTCTGAAAGTTAAGATCTGAACTAGTATAAGACAAGCTGCTACATTCTATACATTAACGGGCAACTCCCTTCCTGTATTTCTGTTTTCTTCATATGTTGTAAAAAAATAACTTTTTCTATCAGTTATCAAACAAAAAACCTTTTCTGTCTAATAATATATTCAAAACAGAATAGTGGAAGGTTTTAAAAAGAGTTTCTATTTTGAAGGGTAGTATCATATGGTATTATTGTTATTGATTTTATTCCTATTGTTGTCATGACTTTGCCTTCAACTTGTCATGTAGCAGAACTATAACAAGGTTACTTCTAATTTAAAACGTTGATAATACAAGTACTATCGATGAAGTGAATACAACGTGCATAATATGAACACACTCATAATTGCATTATACTTTTGTAGGGCATCACTTAGTTTATATTTATATTTAGCGTAGAAAACAATAATTGTTTGTGCTTGTGAACGGTTCCTGTGTATGTCTGGTTATCTAACATGAGATGAAACTATTTGAATTATTTTATTATTACTATTATTTGTTTTATGGAGAAACAGATAGGGGAAGAGAGAGAGAGAGAGAGAGAGAGAGAGAGAAGAGGGGGGGGGGGGGTTGGTTGTCGTGGTAAAAGAATATGCTTGGACCCTATGGCAGCTCCTCAAACTGTTGAGCAGTGTCTCATTGCTACATATGCTTGGACCCTAAGGTAGCTCCCCAAACTGTTGAGCAGTGTCCCATTACTACATATCAATCGGTTTCATCTTTGGCACTTAGAATGCTCATCTTTATTGGAGTCTAATTAATTTCTGTTTCTTAGGGATCAATTGATGAAGATGGTTTGGGCCCCGTTTCATGGTGGGTTGATGCAGAAGAGACCAAGGAATCTTAAGCCTGTGTGCTGTCTTGCAAAGGATGTAAAACTGGCTGAGGATGGCTGTATTGCAAAGGGGGAGATGGTTGTAGAAAATAGAAGCTTTTTCTTGGTAGTTTTCCTTTTTATTAAAAAAAATAAAAAAAAATAAAAAGAAAAAGGAAGAAGAAACTATTCCTGGTTTAGCTAATAAGATAATGGTATTACTTTCTTAGTTTCAGATTCAAAATTAACTTTATAGAAAACAAGTGAACAACTAAAGAGGCCTTTTCAATTCAGCACAATGGGGCATGATCGATTTGGTTGATCCAAACCTGTAAGATTCTTAGGGAAAACACTGACTTACTGAACTCATATTGAAAATATGATTTTGGTTAAAATTTCTCATTGGGTTGGCGATAAGATTATCACTATTTATTCTTTTATAATTGTTATTTTATGTTAATTTGAGTATAATTTATTTTGAATAGAGCTTATTTCCAAATTGGCTTGGAAGCACCTACTTCAATTAATAATGTGGCAATTCATACAATATTAAATCACATGAATAATTAAATTATTTAATCAATCTACATCATTCATTAATCAGATTATGTGACTCAAGTATATATGGATGGTCATTTAAATTGTTACGAAGTAGGTTGGAAGAAGTTTCTCGTATGTTAAATCATACAAATCATTAATTTATTAGTCCTCATTCTAAATGTTATAGGGAAAATTAATTTTGAATTAAAAGAGGATGTGATAAAATGATATTTTTGTTCCTCAATTATGATGCATATCACGTTGCACGAGTGTCCTCCCAATGATAAACAAATTAAAGGAAGTGCATAAACTCTCCAGTCTCTCTCTCATCTATCGTGTTAACTTTAATTTCGATTTTAATTTAATTTATGGTTTTGATTTCTATTTTATCATTCTATTATTTTTAACCTCTATTTTATCAAGTTCTCAGTGTTCAAAAAATGTGCAAAAATCCTCATTTCATTTATTATCCAAATCTGAAATTTTACTCATTTGTCCAACACTAGTTTGGGATGGCACATGCCTTCCATGAGTTGCCATTTAAGTGAGAAAATTATGATAGAATTTTAATTTGAAGAAGCATGAAACCATGTATTTAAACTTTAGCTATTTAACATATTAATATCTATTTACTATGAGGTGGTATTTGGTACGGGGAAATCCACATTATCTTGGCATCCAGATTCTTAGAAATATAATGCTTGGCAATCTAGATGTCCGAGAATGTAATATTTATATGTTTGGTTTGATTTGGAATCTAATAAAAATTTTGAGAATCTGAAATGTTTTTTCCAAAAAATCATTTGATTTATAAATACAACATTAAGTCTTTCTTTTTTCTTTTTCTTTTTTAATCTTCTTCTAAATAAATTATGAGAAACAAAATATAAACTATAAATCATAAAAAAATTTAATAAAAATATAGTATAATATATATATTTTTTAAATGACATGTAATTGTCAATTATAATTATAATTATTTTTATTTTTATTTTATTTCTATTAGTTAAAGGATAGGAAGAAATGGTAAAATTGTTGGTTTATACAAAATGCAACTTTATCCAAGTGTGGGAATGTAAATATCTACATTTTTACAAGAGAACCCACATACCCACAAAAGGGTATTGAGAGGGAATCTAGATACTCTTGTGTAATTTGCAACCAAATGTGAGAATTTTTCAACATTTCCAAGAAAAACATTACCTCGTATCAAACGTCACCTATTAGTTTCTTAGAACCTATTTGCTAAAGACAATATCATTATTTTTCAATAATAAACAACTGAGTTTTGCTAATACATTGTTACAATATTTAAATTTTCGCAATGAATGATGTCATCAGCACAATTGAAGCTCTACATCAAATAAATGCAACCATGCAAAATGAAGATTTTGTATTCATACTTCCTTGTTTATCACCTTATATTTTATAAGTCTAGCAACGATGTTTAGCTTACTTGGTTTTTAATGAACACCTTTTTTTAAGCAAGAAAAGAAATAAAAAAGAACAATATAATAAAAGGCATGTGTCATCGAACTTTTCATTAAATAAAATTGTAAGTTAGAAGATTTAAACCTAGTAGATTAGTGTTCTGTAATAAATAGAACACCCTATATCACCATTTTAACTTTCCAAGCATAATTATTGCATAAAAGTAAAACTCAAAATACGCAAAGAAAAATTGTGGAATACTAAAATTTAGTGATAGTATTTTAGATATTGCACAAAAAAATATTCTAAGAATCATAAGATTTTGCTAAGGCAACTAAGAGAGTATTAGTTGGGGATATTTGCTCGTTTCCAAAATATAAAGAGAGAAATTGTTCAATTTTAAAGTTTAGGAGAAATGAAACTACCCCAAACATAAATGGATGAAAGTACTTTTCCCCCCAAGTAATTTTTATTGTTTTGGGGTGGGTGAGTGTGTAAAACTGTTTGTTTGTTTGTTTTTTTTTTTTTTTACTTTAAATTGGTACATAAAAAAATAAAAAATAAATTTAAAAATTAAAAAACAAAAAGCTAGCTCAAGAAAATTGTGCATAAAATAGTGAGTTTTGGCTTAACAAATGTAACTAAACTGAAAAAGAAGTTTAAGAAAAAATAAAATGTCACTGCATTTTATAAGGTATGATATTTTATTATTTTATTTTGATCTATAAGGAACTTATACCTTATTAGTTGTGAAAATATTGTAACAAAAACAAAACGAAACGATATTTTTAATTTTTATAATACCTTTATATTCATTTCTAGTGGGACCTCATATGATATTTTATTATTTTATTTTGATTAATAAAAAATTGATATCTCTACAGTAGTGAAAATATTATAAAAATAACAAAATGTCACAATATTTTCATAATCCTTTCATTTTTAGTTGCGATTGGTTTAAGTCTCATATTTTATTTTATTTTGATCTATAAATAACTAACACTGCTACAATTGTCAAATTTTATACAATTTGTTAATAGAAAAGGATTTGAAAAGGGTGAGGTATGCACCCTATGTGCTGTGTGTATTTGCATTGAGCCGTTGGGTTGTTCAAGGGGGGTTAAAATACAAATCAAACGGCTAGCAATTGTGCCATAAGCCGCTGGGTTCACAAAAGCTAACGGCTACCAATTTTGAGAGAGTCTCATCAGGAGCTCTTTGTTGTTCATTGAAAATCCAAAGGGAGATTCTTGAGAGGAGAAGTAGAAACAGAGAGAGAAAAACACACACACACACACAACCCACAATCTGTAAACAGTTCCATCCAAAACCCCAAATCTCCAAATACAAAAGCCCATACACAGAACAGAGACACAAAAACCTCAACCACCGAAAGCCCCAAAGTCAGAACCCAAAACACAAAGCCAAACATCAAACATCGTACCTACACAAACCCACAAAGAAAAAACCCATATCTCATCCGGATGAAGCTCCACTGCTTCACTCCAGAGCCAACACAAACACCAAGGAGGACCACCACCACCACCACTAGGTGAAAACCGCTAGGTATATATCTCTAACCCTCAAACTCTGCTTTAGACTGTTTGTTGCATGGGATTTTGATGCTTTAGATGTTAGGTTGAGTAGACTGAATGAAACAATAAACATAGACACGAGATTTTTAAACACTAGAACGACTTCTATAGATCATGGGCTATGTCCCAAACTCTCTTTTTCCTAATTTGGAACAAAATAAGTTCATAGGCTGACCCCGTTTTAATAACAAAATAAGCTCTTTCTCTTTTAAAACATGACTCAAATCGAAAATAATCTTGACTTTTATTTTCTTGTTGATAACTTAAACAAATTCATTTCTTTGCTTGCTTGCTTTGAATTAAATTTAAAAAAGAAAAAAGAAAAAAAAAAGGGATTTTAGTTAGCCACCTACACTTTAATTTCATTATCACGTTATCTCTATTATTTCTTGTCTTGTTATATGAATTAATTAAGTCTCACCATGCCATAAAGATTACTACTCATTCTCGTTTGAGGTTTCTCTTGCAAATTTCTTGTCTACTTGGGTTGCAACCCATCTTGTACCCTTCAATAAATATGAATTCTTATTAAAGTAAAAAGGTGAAAGCCAATGGGCTAATAGCAAGAACTTAAAATTTGGCTTCACACTAGGAATCACATACGCTTCATTTGGAGTGCTGTACCCTTGTCTCAACCCCGTGCTTTCCAGGTAAGGACTAATTTTTCAAAAAATGTTGTGTCGCTGTGTTGTACCCATGCTTCCCAGGTATCACATTTCTTCAACTCTTCATGATAATTTGTAAAGATCCTTTTGAGTATTTACTAGTTAATGAGTAATTTTAAGATCGGGTTTTTAAAATTATTGTAGTAGTACATATCTGCAAGCATAGTGCACAATTGTTATAATTTCTCTCTTTCTTTAGCATGATTTCATATAGAATAAAAAGGTTAGTTTCTTCTGGATTAATTTGTCAGAGTTTTGTTCTTTATTCTTACAAATGAATGTATTTAGCACATGGAACTCCAGGTATTTTTAGGAGGCAATTTTATAGAATTTTTTTTTTTTCCCCATTAACCATTACTTTTTATTTGGTGACATTTTAGGTTCTATGCTTATTTATTTTTAAACAAGAATTATACGCTTATGATTGACAATTTTGTTGTAGTTTCTTTTGGTCTCATTTTTTGGCAAATAATAATAATAATAATGATAATAATAATATTATTATTTATTTTATTACTGTTACTACTGTTGTTGTTGTAGTATAATTTTCATTATTATTGTTATAGTGATTTTTTTTGATTTGTTGTATATAATTTCACTATTTAGAAATACTCTTTTACAGGAATGTGTGTTCATTTGCAGGTGCTCCTCTCAAGCTTGGCTCTTCCAACTTGGGAAAGGATGATGTCATGGTATATATCATTATAATTTTGCTTGTGTCACTTTCAATCAGAATAAAAAACATGGTTCTGCACCCTAATTTGGGTTGAATTTTATCATTCTAGAGATGTTGTGGAATTGTAGAAACTTTTAAAAACATAGCCTTGCCTAGGTTAATCAGATGTTAAGTCTCAGTTTTGAACTGATAGTCAATCATTTTAGATGTAATATTGAGTTGATACAATTAACTTGCGTGCTTAAATTTCCCACTAAAATATGAAATTAATGTACTTAATGCATTGAGAACGTTAAATCTTCCTCTCGTAGATGTTGTTGGATGTGGAATTGGATGATTCTCTTAGTTCTGTTGACATAACCATGAAATAGACTTGAGGATTGATATATATGTGTGTGTGTGTGACAAATGAAAGAAAAGTAAGACAAATAAAAGAAGAAAACATTACACATACACATATGTACTTTTGTTCATATAGTATTATGTTTTTACTTTTATTGATAAATTAGACTCACAAGAGATCAAGCCTTGGTGTGATGGAAAATGCCTTCCATCAAAAGTGGATTGTCACATATTTGAGTCCGGGAGTGTGTGTGTGTGTGTGACACAAATGAAAGAAAAGTAAGACAAATAAAAGAAGAAAACATTAAACATACACATATGTACTTTTGTTCATATAGTATTATGTTTTTACTTTTATTGATAAATTAGACTCACAAGAGATTAGGCCTTGGTGTGATGGAAAATGCCTTCCATCAAAAGCGGTTTGTCACATATTTGAGTCCGGGAATCAGCCTCTCCAAAAAAATTAGGGCTAAGGCTGCCTACCAATCACCTCTCTCAGACCCTGCAAAAGTGAGAGCTTTGTGCGCAAAAGTAAGGCTGCCTACCAATCACCTCTCTCAGACCCCACAAAAATGAGAGCTTTGTGTGCTAGGTAGAACCTTTTAATTACACATACTCAAAAGGTCTTGAATGATGACCTCACTCAAATAGAAGGAAGTACCATTTGGCCTATAGGTCATTGGCAACACTATGTAATATGTTGAAAACATATCCCATGAAAATAACCCTCATGAACAGCCGTAGCTTCCATTTAAAAAAAAAAATTTCTACTGATTCTAAGACATTCTTAAACCAGTTTACTTTTGAATAAGAGCCCATGAAAAATGGTCTACTGTGTCATGCTTGTATTTTTTTGGCCTAAATATCGTATGCATAGTCTTGGGATCTGATTTCTCTTTTTGGCAGGTTATTTTCTATACTTTATATCTACGCTTGTTGCTACCTGTGAAGGGTGGCTTTGCTGGTCTAATGTGTGTGGGTTTTCACTCTTGGGTATGGTTCCTTTTTCTTTTTTTAACTCAAAAATTTTTGTTATGAACTTTTATACTTTATTAATCAACATGTCATTTTCCCCCTTCTCTCCAAGATTTGGTGTGATAATGTCTCTCATCCAAAGTTGTTGAGCACAAGGACCAAAACTGGGTATGTACGTCCGGTGATTATCTTGTTTTTCATAGTGGTGGCACTCAATTCAAGGAAGCAGTTATTAGTTATCTTGAATTTCTAAAAAGGGAATACCATTTTAAGGCTTTACCAGCTTATGAACCCTGCCAGCTAAATGGGGATGTCTATTTCTTCTCCATGTTGAATTTTTCTAAATAGAAACAGACGAGAAAGGTGGCAGTGATAAGATTTTGAAATAATCCAGTGAAAAACAAGGAAATTTGTTTCCCTTTAGGAGTTTTGATCTTTTATTTTGGTCTCACTCATCAAAGAACACATGAAAATTGAGTCTGTTGTGTTTGGCATTAATGGTATTTTTGTTGCAGACTATTGAATGGTCTTTGTTTTTCTTTTCTTTCTCCAGACTTTACCAACAATTGAATGAGGGAGGCACATCTGGGCTATATTAGATGTTGGTTGTGGTGTTGCTAGCTTTGGTGTCTATTTATTGGACAAAAATGTTCTTACCATGTCATTTGCTCCAAAGGATGAGCATGAAGCTGAGATACAGTTTGATCTTGAAGGGGGGAGTGCTTGCTACTCTGTCTGTCATTGGAACATGAAGGCTGACCTTTCTGGACAAAGCATATGATTTGATTCGTTGTGCACATTGCGAGGTTCACTGGGATGCAAATGGTACTTTATGCAACTGCTTTTCACTATTAAGTCTGGAGTACTAAATTTTTTCATCCCCATTGATGTACCAAATACTCTGTCCATTATACCTAACAGAGGGTTGATTGGAATCTATCATGACTGGTGCAAGTCTTTTAATTCCTATCCTCAACCTTATAATCTACTGCATTCCAGCTTTTTCTTTAGAAATCTCACACACCAGCGAACTGGCTTGCTGCCCTTTTAACCAATGGTTATTGCTGGCTCATAACTGATGGATTTTATTTATTTATTTAATTTATGAATGGAATTAGAAATACAGCAATTGCTTATCTTTATTTGGTAAAAATCTATCTTCTTACTAGATATAAAAAAAAGAGAATTTTTGGCTGGAGAGCGGGGGCTGTTTGGTCTTTTGCCTCTCAATTAAATCCAGGGATCAAGTTGATGCAATTTACGTTTATCAATTCACAAGTCCCAACTGCTTACACTATGTGAAGAGAATTGAATGAAAATGACATAAGGGAAGAATCAGCGCCCTCGATTGGGTTGCTGTGTTAGGCTGTCATTCTTTCACTTCAATTCAAGATTTATTTTCAGTTCATGGGTTTTGGACTTTTGTAATTTATGCTCTTGATTTGTACTTTGTCCTTGATGTATACTCCCTGTATACTCAAGTGACACTTCTCTTCTTTTTATAATACATTTTTATTACTTATCAAAAAAAAAAGGGAAGAATCAGCGCCAAAGAGGGGGGCAGAGAGGAGCCTCTGAAGAGATCTAAGATGCAAAGCTCAAAGTCACAAAGAAGTCTGGAGCCGAGTCACGTGCCTCGCAAGAAGACACGTCCAAGTGCCACGACCATTACAATAATGTTCCATAGAAAGAGAGATGAAGGAGGGGACTAACGGTTAAAGGAGTGAATTAATATTTCAGGTACATTAATAAGTGCAAATGAAGTGTTCTTGAAAATGTTTGAATGGGTTATTTTTTGTGTTTTTGCTATTTTTTTGTGTGTTCAATGACACTCACATTCAAAATGTAGATTATATACTCTTGATTTTACTTTTAACATCCACTTGGACAAACTCTTTGAAAGTAATTTTTGTTGTGGATAAATTATTGGTCCCCATTCTAAATGATGTAGAGCTTTAGAATAAATAAATATGTGATACAATCATAATATTTTGTTCGTTATAAATATTCTCTAATAGTGATGCATATGTGTCTTGCACTTGTCTCAAAAACTTTTGTTTACCAAAAAAAAGAAAGAAAGCTAAACCTAATTCAATATTTTATTCAATTTAACTTTATAAATGGTGATTTGAGATTTTTGCAATTTTGTCATTTGTGATGTCATTGATGTAATCGTTGAGATGGATCTTCTATTGAGACCAGGTTGATATATTTTGGTTCTAGACACCATGGAAATGATTAACAAGCGTAGTCCAATCTTGCATTCGCTTCATTGGTCACGAACATTCAATAAGGATCAGTTCTTTGTCAGATTCCGATAGCTTTTATTTATTTTAAAAAATCAAAATAAACATAAAATATGCATATAAACAAATAAAATAGACCTAAATATATTAATTAATTAATTAATTGTTGTATCCCCACCATGTTGTATCATAATTTTTTAAGAATTGCCGTGTCCTTGTGTCCCATGTGGTGTTGTGCTTGTGTCCATTCTTCTTAGCCCAGATATATGTTGCTATATTAACTCTCATTTTTAGGAGCTTTGCAAATATGAAGAACTCCTATGATTTGTAAAGATTGATGTTAAAGAAAGTGCTAACCTTGCTTCTGCACGTGGTTTATTTACTTTTTAGTATAGTTTATATTTGTCAAAACGTTTTTATTGTCCTAAAATGCGGATAAAACTATATTACTTGCTTTTTGAAATTTATTATGCAGGACCCACTGGTAACTAAGGGACCAAATTCAGTTCTGTTGCTCAGTATAGATGTTTGGGAGCATGCTTACTACTTGCAGGTAAATTAGTATTACTTTAGATTGCTATTGATATCTCCAGTCTGGTTGCTTGATCTCTTAAACTCAATAACTATTATTGTTGTTGAGATTAATTCCATCTTCTACATGATGGCCATATTTATTCAGAAGTATAAGGTTTGTAATGACATCTTCTGTCATTTCCACTTTGAAAATCAATTTGTTGTATTCGATACATATGGGGTTTGATTTAATGAAATGTACTCCTCTGAATACTAAGCCTCTAGGCGTTGAATATTTGTTCCCCGTTGGGGTGGGAGTGGATGAGGGTAGCAGTGTATCAACCTGAGGTTGCTTTTTGCGATATTTAATAAGAAATTAATTGCATTACTTTCATCACACTCTCCTTGAGTTTTGGGGGAATGACACTCCACGCCAAACTTAAAGGGAAAAAACAGTTAACTCCAATGAAATCTGTGAAATCTGTTTGACCGAGCGCAGTTTCTACAAAATGCCTATACATATATATGTTTTTAAATGTTTCCTATGTCTTTATCAAAACTTCAGTCGATGACTGTTAGTCTAGATGGTTGGCTCTATGTTAATGACTTAATTCCATTTTTTGTTTGTTTTATAAGTTGACTGTTAGTCTCCAGTTTTTTTATAGCTCTTACTTTTCTCTCTTCATAGTCCATAATGCTGAGCATATAGAGGGTTCTATAATTTAATAGATAGACTTAAATATAATACACGCACTCCTCTGCTGCAAGGAATAAATGGCATACTACAGGATCACCCTTTATCTATGCTTCTTTCAGAATTGCTGCAGCACTTATTGAACTACTACTTGTTTGGGTAATGAATGTCATCCCCATTGATGTGCCAAAACTCTGTCCGTTATATTTGACAGAGGGTTGATTGGAATCTATCTTGACTGGTGCAAGTCTTTTAAGTTCTATCCTTGAACTTATAATCTACAGTGTTTTTACTTTAGAAATCTTCCACAAAGGTACAGCAGTGAATCTCTTTAGAAATCATACTCAGATACATTGGAGAAGAGTATGGCTCTTATAATAACGCATATTCTACCTGTTTGTTCCAATTTATGTTGTACATGTTAATTGCATAAGCTATTATCTTTAGTGTTCACAAACATATCAAGTCAAACTTGCATTTGATTAAGCTATTATCTCTCTCTCTCTCTCTCTCTCTCTCTCTCTCTCTCGGCTCCCTCTTCTATTGCATCATTTCAAATGACCCTACATGCCTTTCAACAGATACTTTGATTTAGGTTTGATGATGCAATTCCAATTCTTGAAATTGGCTCAATGAGAATTGAGACTTGAGTGTTTTTAAAAGTATTTTATTTTTGGATTTGTGATACAAAAACACTAATACCTTACATGCCTTTCAACAGATACTTTGATTTAGGTTTGTCACTATTGATGATGACAATTCCAATTCTTGAAATTAGCTCAATGAGAATTGATACTTGAGTGTTTTTTAAAGTATTTTATTTTTGGATTCATGATACAAAAACACTAATACCTTGTGTGTGATCTTGTAGTGCTTGTAGAGGAAGAATTTGTCTCCCACAAGATGAACTTGCACAAGCTGGCTTGTCAGATGATGACACAGTTCATGGAAAAGTGACTGGATAAATGGCTTAGTTTCATGAAGGGCCACATAAAAGCGAGCTATAATGTTCTATGATGAAGCGGAGAATGGGGTTGCTGAGCTCAAATTAGTGGAGTAGATGGGCAGTATGGGCATGGTTGTTGATGACAGATTTTGGATGCCATTGAAGCTAATGATTACAACTACTTCACAAAACAGGCTTAGGTAGGAAAATCACTAATATCAGTTCCATCAGCCTACTTTGGATTCCTGGGGATACTATAGTGCAGCAGCATGAAGAGTTGCCCAGCAAGAAAGCATGTTGAGAGATACTAGGAAGATCCTTTAATGCTTATTGTCACTTATGAGGGTGAGCATAACCATTCAAGGTTACTATCATCACAACCTGCCCATCATGAGAACTTCATGGATATTCTTCAAAGGAGAGGGGGAATAAATAACTCCAAAAAATCATGGATATCCTTCAAAGGAGAGGGGGAAAAAAAAAGACTCCAAAAATTCTACTGCCAACTTTTCACGTACAACTTCATGTTTTCTTATGAATTGCTCCTGTATATAATATATCACTGATGGTGGGAACTGGGAAGGATCTGTTGTAAGATAAATGGGATTTCTGAGTCTTATTCAGCTTTCTGGATAAGTCTGGTTTTAGACACATAACCAGAATTTTTAAGGCCTTTTTATATAGAATTTGGCATAAATTTCCAGAGTTCCTTTATGAAGGACCAAAGGAATTTTTAAACCCCTTTTGTACAACATACTATTCTTAATTACTGCATTCTTAATTCTTAAATGATCTTCAGCTTGACAATCAAAGATTTTCTTATCTAATGATTAATATATAATTCTAAGTTCAATTCTCTTTGGTAACATTACTCAGAAATAGTTGTCTACCACAATATATTGAATGCAAATTTATATCTGGTTTTGTTCAGTTTTTTTGGGCTGACCAGTACCAAAATATTAAGCTAACATAGATACAAGAATTGTCAATGTTCTTGCTGGTATGAGAACAAGTTTGGGTATGTCCATGAAAAGATAGTGGTCCAAGTGAGAATTACTGTTGTAATCACATCTCAATTGCTTCTTCCCTCACCCCCTCACCAAATTTTCTTTTTCCATTGTCAATCTCTCTCATGTTCTGTTCTGTAATTACAAATCGTCTTCTTCTGAGAGGTGTTTTCGGCCTGTGAAACTCAAGATTAAGCAATGACTTTCATGGCAAAAGAATTGTTCAAGGGGAAAATTTAAAAACATGCCTAAGAGAGGAAATTTCAGATTCCAACCGTCAATTAATGCTTTGGTTGGTATTTCTTAGATCCCCATCTCTCTTTTCCTTTCCACGGGTCAGATTTTTTTGGGCAAAATATGAGTTCCTTAATTCCTTTTAAGTCACATACCTCGTTGATATATATATTTTTTCTCCTTTGAATTTGTCAATTCAATTCGTAATAGAGAATTTATGCCATGTATTGATATTTAACATGTATATATTATTATCTTTTGATTTTACTATTTGGCTAGCAATTGGGGACTCTGGTTGTGGTTTGTTGAGCTTCCTTGAGTTGTGAAACTGAATCTCTATCTTTCTAAAGATGGCCAATCACACAGATGGCAAGCAAGTCTCTTTGTAATTCATATAAATAAGGGTTTTAATATGGATATGTTAGAAGCGGTGCATGTTTGAAGAAATGAGTAGAATCAATCTTGTTCTCATTGTGATATTTGTTATGCCTGAAAAATCAGTTAGTAATGGTAGTAACTTTGGATTAGTATCTTTCGGAATGGAAAAAATATGCAGCTCAATACACAACAACAGAGCCTTAGCTCAATAATCAATGTTATTATCCCTTGCACCTGAGCATGTTTTAAGCATTGTATTATGTATGTATATGTGTATAATTTTGAACTTCCTTGGTTCTGTTTTTTTTTGTTAAATATTAGCATTGATGTATACTGTGTTGAATATACTAGAGTATGCGGAAGACGAAGCATAGTATAGGAACACAAGAATAGAACACGAAGGTTATGCGGTTCAGTCTTTTCGGCCTACATCTACAGAGGAAACCCTTAAGGGTTACATCTTTATTATATAAGAATGTAGTACATAACGTGTGCCATAATGAACCATAACATTAGTATATGTAGTAGGGCTACATCTTTATTATATAAAAGTGTAGTACATAACTTGTGTCACAATGAACCATAACATTAGTATATGTAGTATAAGTAGGAGACTTATCTTGCACACTAAGTAGATGAGACTTGGGCCTATACTATGGGGCTAATATGTCTAATATATCTCTAATAGTTTTTTGGGTAAATTATAACTTACCTACCTATGGTTTGATCTAAATTTAAGTTGCCTATATATGGTTTGAAATTTGACACTTTATCCACCTGAGGTTTAACCATTTAAGTTGCCTACCTGTGGTTTGAAATCCCATAGTGCAAGTGTTCCGCTGGATTCTTTTTAATCTTGTATTTTTTATTTTTTTGTGTTTTTGGAGGAAAAATACATAAAAGTTGAGCAAAATTACATATTTAGTCATGTTTTAACAGAAGTTGGTTACGAAATTCTAACTAAGCTAACTTCAGGTGGTAAAGTGTCGAATTTCAAATCACAGGCAAGCAACTTAAATTTCAGCCAAATCACAAGTAGGTAAGTTGTAATTTGCCCTTTTTTTATGGTGCTTGAAATAAATTTCAGTTAATTTAGGTGCTAAGAATGTTGTACTCATTACTCAAAATGATTGGCATCTTTTAGTATGGTAGTTGACACCATATATAACATAATATATTAAGTTTAAATGACTTTTACAAGCATATGATAGGGGAAAACAAGATTAAGTATGCGTTTAGCATTAACTTAAAAAACTGGGTTTTTTTACTATTTAGCTTATTTTTGCTACTATTCATGGGTCCAATTGCACTTTTTGGTACTATTCACGGAGTCATTGATCCTATTGTACTATTTTAGATACCTTTTAGTTTTATCTACAATATTTTTAGTAAAAAGTTTTCAATTTCAGCTAAATGAGTCGTTCCCAAATGGACCCTAAAAACTTCTTCTTTACTCGTAGGTTAATTCAACAAACCAATAGCACAAACCTTGAGGCAGATTACAAAATCTCTACTGATGTCAAACTAGGTGAGTATCCCAAAGAGTCCAACTAGTTAATATTAGAGTATTCGGATAAGGTTCATCAAATTATGATTCACAATTCTAGGGCATATCACATACTAGTCAGTATCAGATATGACAATACATTTAAGAAGTGGTTGGAAATTAATCAAAATAACTGGTTTGGCAAGTATAGGAAATGGTACGACGAATATAGGAAATGGAGTTTGGCATAGTGAAGATGCATGTGAGGTGAATGTACAGAGAGCCAGTTATAGTGTACTTGTCCAAATAATGGTACAGAAAATTCCTTGTAAAGTGAAAAAGCTCAATAGGAATTGATTTATAAGGATTGTTGCTTAGAAAAGTTCCCAATGGAGTATGAGTTGGAACCTTTGATTTCCAATTACGTAAGTCTTTACAATCATAAAGATACTGATCCACTATCTCAAACAGCTCATTGTTTTTCCTATAGATATGAACTAAATCAACAAAAGAAATCTAAAGACTAAAGTTCCAAAGGGAGGGGTGTTTCAGAATTGGTTTCCACTTATTAGGACTCCCATCAACAACAGATTTTAGTAAGTCACTCAAATGCTCTAATTTTGTAGGAAAATTGTTCCCTAAGTTAAGAATATCCTTGAATATGATTTATGAGTGATCTTCAATAACATTCTCGTTCTTCGCTTTTTCATTACCCCAATTATATAATCAATCATGAACAAGTAACACTTGTTTAACTTTTTTACCACAGTTCTCATATTGTATCAGATAATTGTTGCAGATTTTAGTAAGTCACTCAAATACTATAATTCTGTTGGAAAATTGTTCCCTAAGTTAAAAATATCTTTGAATATGATTTCTAAGAGAGCATCAATATCATTCTCTTTCTTTGCTTTCTCATTACTCCTATTATATAATTGATCATGAACAAGTAACACTTGTTTTACTTTTTTACCACAATTCTCATAATGTATCAAATAATTGTTGAGAAACCAAAGGTATCCATGACTCTTTCCATCAACATGGTAATGATATAAGTGCCAAAATCAACTCACAAGCCTCTGCACTAGGCCGAGCTACATTCCAATTCCTATAAATCGAATGACCAGTTATCTTTGTTCACTTTCAACCACTCCACAAGCATAGTATGATATTTTATATTGGCCAAAACATGATGCGCTTCAGGGTTATGGAGGATAATTTGGTAAATCTTGTCCAAAGGGATTGCCAATTGATGGTACTATTTAGTGTGGTCTTTAAGAGCAGTATCTTTAACGAGGAATTTAACAAATTCTTTTGATTCAGGATGGCCCGAAGTAACCTTCTAATTTGACATCTTGAATTAACCATTTAACCTACATTGGAATCATTTAAGTTGGTTCACTCAGAAAACCAACTTAATGTACGTATTCTCTTCTCTATTTTATACGCGTCTCATGTCAGAAAGACATACAAACGCATTGAGTAATATTAAAGGAAAATAAATTCAAGACTACGAAGAATACGAAAAACTAAAACACAATAACACAGATAGAAATCATTTAAGTAGGTTCACTTGGAAAACCAACTTTATCTATGTATTCTCCTCTATTTTATACACAACTCATGTTAGAAAGACACAAAAATACAAACACATTGGGTAGTATTAAAGAAAAATAAATTCAAGACTAGGAAGAATACAAAAAACTAAAACAAAACACAGATTATAAACAAAATAACTGGCTTGGCAAGTATAGCGAATGGAGTATAGGAAATGGTACGACGAATATAGGAAATGGAGTTTGGCATAGTGAAGATGCATGTGAGGTGAATGTACAGAGAGCCAGTTATAGTGTACTTATCCAAATAATGGTTCAAAAAATTCCTTGTAAAGTGAAAAAGCTCAATAGGAATTGATTTATAAGGATTGTTGCTTAGAAAAGTTCCCAATGGAGTATGAGTTGGAACCTTTGATGTCCAATTACGTAAGTCTTTACAATCATAAATATACTGATCCACTATCTCAAACAGCTCATTGTTTTTCATATACATATGAACTCAATCAACAAAAGTAATCTTAAGACTAAAGTTCCAAAGGGAGGGGAGCTTCAGAATTGGTTTCCACTTATTAGGACTCCCATTAACAACAGATTTTAGTAAGTCACTCAAATGCTCTAATTTTGCTGGAAAATTGTTCCCTAAGTTAAGAATATCCTAGAATATGATTTCTGAGAGATCTTCAATAACATTCTCTTTCTTTGCTTTTTCAATACCCCTATTATATAATCAATCATGAACAAGTAACACTTGTTTTACTTTTTTACCACAGTTCTCATATTGTATCAGATAATTGTTGCAGATTTTAGTAAGTCACTCAAATATTATAATTCTGTTGGAAAATTGATCCCTAAGTTAAAAATATCTTTGAATATGATTTCTGAGAGAGCATCAATATCATTCTCTTTCTTTGCATTTTCATTACCCCTATTATATAATTGATCATGAACAAGTAACACTTGTTTTACTTTTTTACCACAATTCTCATATTGTATCAAATAATTGTTGAGAAACCAAAGGTTTCCATGACTCTTTCCATCAACATGGTAATGATATAAGTGCCAAAATCAACTCACAGGCCTCTGCACTAGGCCGAGCTACATTCCAATTCCTATAAATCGAATGACCAGTTATCTTTGTTCACTTTCAGCCACTCCACAAGCATAGTATGATATTTTATATTGGCCAAAACATGATGCACTTCAGGGTTATGGAGGATAATTTGGTAAATCTTGTTAAAAGGGATTGCCAATTGATGGTACTATATAGGGTGGTCTTTAAGAGCGGTCTCTTTAACGAGGAATTTAAAAAATTCTTTTCATTCAGGATGGCCCGAAGTAACCTTCTAATTTGACATCTTGAATTAACCATTTAACCAACATTGGAATCATTTAAGTTGGTTCACTCAGAATACCAACTTTATGTACGTATTCTCTTCTCTATTTTATACGCGTCTCATGTCAGAAAGACATACAAACGCATTGAGTAATATTAAAGGAAAATAAATTCAAGACTACGAAGAATACAAAAAACAAAAACACAATAACACAGATAGAAATCATTTAAGTAGGTTCACTTGGAAAACCAACTTCATCTATGTATTCTCCTCTATTTTATACACAACTCATGTTAGAAAGACACAAAAATACAAAAACATTGGGTAGTATTAAAGAAAAATAAATTCAAGACTAGGAAGAATACAAAAAACTAAAACAAAACACAGATTATAAACAAAATAACTGGTTTGGCAAGTATAGGGAATGGAGTATAGGAAATGGTACGACGAATATAGGAAATGGAGTTTGGCATAGTGAAGATGCATGTGAGGTGAATGTACAGAGAGCCAGTTATAGTGTATTTGTCCAAATAATGGTTTAGAAAATTCCTTGTAAAGTGAAAAAGCTAAATAGGAATTGATATATAAGGATTGTTGCTCAGAAAAGTTCCCAATGGAGTATGAGTTGGAACCTTTGATTTCCAGTTATGTAAGTCTTTACAATCATAAAGATAGTGATCCACTATCTCAAACAGCTCATTGTTTTTCATATACATATGAACTCAATCAACAAAAGTAATCTAAAGACTAAAGTTCCAAAGGGAGGGGTGTTTCAGAATTGGTTTCCACTTATTTGGACTCCCATCAACAACAGATTTTTGTAAGTCACTCAAATGCCCTAATTTTGCTGGAAAATTGTTCCCTAAGTTAAGAATATCGTTGAATATGATCTCCGAGAGATCTTCAATAACATTCTCTTTCTTTGCTTTTTCATTACCCCTATTATATAATCAATCATGAACAAGTAACACTTGTCTTACTTTTTTACCATAGTTCTCATATTGTATCAGATAATTGTTGCAGATTTTAGTAAGTCACTCAAATACTATAATTCTATTGGAAAATTGTTCCCTAAGTTAAAAATATCTTTGAATATGATTTTTGAGAGGGCATCAATATCATTCTCTTTCTTTGCTTTTTCAGTACCCCTATTATATAATTGATCATGAACAAGTAACACTTGTTTTACTTTTTTACCACAATTCTCATATTGTATCAAATAATTGTTGAGAAACCAAAGGTTTCCATTACCCTTTCCATCAACGTTGTAATGATGTAAGTGCCAAAATCAACTCACAGGGCTCTGCACTAGGCCGAGCTACATTCCAATTCCTATAATTCGAATGACCAGTTATCTTTGTTCACTTTCAGCCACTCCACAAGCATAGTATGATATTTTATATTGGCCAAAACATGATGCGCTTCAGGGTTATGGAGGATAATTTGGTAAATCTTGTCAAAAGGGATTGCCAATTGATGGTACTATTTAGTGTGGTCTTTAAGAGCAGTCTCTTTAACGAGGGATTTAACAAATTCTTTTGATTCGGGATGGCCCGAAGTAACCTTCTAATTTGACATCTTGAATTAACCATTTAACCTACATTGGAATCATTTAAGTTGGTTCACTCAGAATACCAACTTAATCTACCTATTCTCTTCTCTATTTTATACCCGTCTCATGTCAGAAAGACATACAAACGCATTGAGTAATATTAAAGGAAAATAAATTCAAGACTACGAAGAATACGACAAACTAAAACACAATAACACAGATAGAAATCATTTAAGTAGGTTCACTTGGAAAACCAACTTCATCTATGTATTCTCCTCTATTTTATACACAACTCATGTTAGAATGACACAAAAATACAAACACATTGGGTAGTATTAAAGAAAAATAAATTCAAGACTAGGAAGAATACAAAAAACTAAAACAAAACACAGATTATAAACAAAATAACTGGTTTGGCAAGTATAGGGAATGGAGTATAGGAAATGGTACGACGAATATAGGAAATGGAGTTTGGCATAGTGAAGATACATGTGAGGTGAATGTACAGAGAGCCAGTTATGGTGTACTTGTCCAAATAATGGTTCAGAAAATTCCTTGTAAAGTGAAAAAGCTCAATAGGAATTGATTTATAAGGATTGTTGCTTAGAAAAGTTCCCAATGGTGTATGAGTTGGAACCTTTGATTTCCAATTAAGTAAGTCTTTCCAATCATAAAGATACTGATCCACTATCTCAAACAGCTCGTTGTTTTTCATATACAAATGAACTCAATCAACAAATATAATCTTAAGACTAAAGTTCAAAAGGGAGGGGTGTTTTAGAATTGGTTTCCACTTATTAGGACTCCCATCAACAACAGATTTTAGTAAGTCACTCAAATGCTCTAATTTTGCTGGAAAATTGTTCCCTAAGTTAAGAATATCCTTGAATATGATTTCTAAGAGATCTTCAATAACATTCTCATTCTTTGCTTTTTCATTACCCCTATTATATATTCAATCATGAACAAGTAACACTCGTTTTACTTTTTTACCACAGTTCCCATATTGTATCAGATAATTGTTGCAGATTTTAGTAAGTCACTCAAATATTATATTTCTGTTGGAAAATTGTTCCCTAAGTTAAAAATATCTTTGAATATGATTTATGAGAGAGCATCAATATCATTCTCTTTCTTTGCTTTTTCATTACCCCTATTATATAATTGATCATGAACAAGTAACACTTGTTTTTACTTTTTTACCACAATTCTCATATTGTATCAAATAATTGTTGAAAAACCAAAGGTTTCCATGACTCTTTCCATCAACATGGTAATGATCTAAGTGCCAAAATCAACTCACAGGCCTCTACACTAGGCCGAGCTACATTCCAATTCCTATAAATCGAATGACCAGTTATCTTTGTTCACTTTCAGCCACTCCACAAGCATAGTATGATATTTTATATTGGCCAAAACATGATGCGCTTCTGGGTTATGGAGGATAATTTGGTAAATCTTGTCAAAGGGGATTGCCAATTGATGGTACAATTTAGTGTGGTCTTTAAGAGCAGTCTCTTTAACGAGGAATTTAGCAAATTCTTTCGATTCAGGATTGCCCGAAGTAACCTTCTAATTTGACATCTTGAATTAACCATTTAACCTACATTGGAATCATTTAGGTTGGTTCACTCAGAATACAAACTTAATCTATGTATTCTCTTCTCTATTTTATACGCGTCTCATGTCAGAAAGACATACAAACGCATTGAGTAATATTAAAGGAAAATAAATTCAAGACTACGAAGAATACGAAAAACTAAAACACAACTCATGTTAGAAAGACACAAAAATACAAACACATTGGGTAGTATTAAAGAAAAATAAATTCAAGACTAGGAAGAATACAAAAAACTAAAACAAAACATAGATTATAAACAAAAGAACTGGTTTGGCAAGTATAGGGAATAGAGTATAGGAAATGGGACAACGAATATAGGAAATGCAGTTTGGCATAGTGAAGATGCATGTGAGTTGAATGTACATAGAGCCAGTTATAGTGTACTTGTCCAAATAATGGTTCAGAAAATTCCTTGTAAAGTGAAAAAGCTCAATAGGAATTGATTTATAAGGATTGTTGCTTAGAAAAGTTCCCTATGGAGTATGAGTTGGAACCTTTGATTTCCAATTACGTAAGTCTTTACAATCATAAAGATACTGATCCACTATCTCAAATAGCTCATTGTTTTTCACATACATATGAACTCAATCAACAAAAGTAATCTAAAGACTAAAGTTCCAAAGGGAGGGGTGTTTCAGAATTGGTTTCCACTTAATAGGACTCCCCCCAACAACAAATTTTAGTAGGTCACTCAAATGCTCTAATTTTGCTGGAAAATTGTTCCCTAAGTTAAGAATATCCTTGAATATGATTTCTGAGTGATCTTCAATAACATTCTCGTTCTTTGCTTTTTCATTACCCCTATTATATAATCAATCAACAACAAGTAACGCTTGTTTTACTTTTTTACCACAGTTCTTATATTGTATCAGATAATTGTTGCAATTTTAGTAAGTCACTCAAATACTATAATTCTGTTGGAAAATTGTTCCCTAAGTTAAAAATATCTTTGAATATGATTGATGAGAGAGCATCAATATCATTCTCTTTCTTTGCTTTTTCATTACCCCTATTATATAATTGATCATGAACAAGTAACATGTGTTTTTACTTTTTTACCACAATTCTCATATTGTATCAAATAATTGTTGAAAAACCAAAGGTTGCCATGACTCTTTCCATCAACATGGTAATGATCTAAGTGCCAAAATAAACTCACAGGCCTCTGCACTAGGCCGAGCTACATTCCAATTCCTATAAATCGAATAACCAGTTATCTTTGTTCCCTTTCAGCCACTCCACAAGCATAGTATGATATTTTATATTGGCCAAAACATGATGCGCTTCTGGGTTATGGAGGATAATTTGGTAAATCTTGTCAATGGGGATTGCCAATTGATGGTACAATTTAGTGTGGTCTTTAAGAGAAGTCTCTTTAACGAGGAATTTAGCAAATTCTTTTAATTCAGGATTGCCCGAAGTAACCTTCTAATTTGACATCTTGAATTAACCATTTAACCTACATTGGAATCATTTAGGTTGGTTCACTCAGAATACAAACTTAATCTATGTATTCTCTTCTCTATTTTATACGCGTCTCATGTCAAAAAGACATACAAACGCTTTGAGTAATATTAAAGGAAAATAAATTCAGGACTACGAAGAATACGACAAACTAAAACACAGTAACACAGATAGAAATCATTTAAGTAGGTTCACTAGGAAAACCAACTTCATCTATGTATTCTCCTCTATTTTATACACAACTCATGTTAGAAAGACACAAAAATACAAACACATTGGGTAGTATTAAAGAAAAATAAATTCAAGACTAGGAAGAATACAAAAAACTAAAACAAAACACAGAATATAAACAAAAGAACTGGTTTGGCAAGTATAGGGAATGGAGTATAGGAATTGGGACGACGAATATAGGAAATGGAGTTTGGCATAGTGAAGATGCATGTGAGGTGAATGTACAGAGAGCCAGTTATAGTGTACATGTCCAAATAATGGTTCAGAAAATTCCTTGTAAAGTGAAAAAGCTCAATAGGAATTGATTTATAAGGATTGTTGCTTAGAAAAGTTCCCTATGGAGTATGAGTTGGAACCTTTGATTTCCAATTACGCAAGTCTTTACAATCATAAAGATACTGATCCACTATCTCAAACTGCTCATTGTTTTTCATATACATATGAACTCAATCAACAAAAGTAATCTAAAGACTAAAGTTCCAAACGGAGGGGTGTTTCAGAATTGGTTTCCACTTATTAGGACTCCCCCCAACAACAAATTTTAGTAGATCACTCAAATGCTCTAATTTTGCTGGAAAATTGTTCCCTAAGTTAAGAATATCCTTGAATATGATTTCTGAGTGATCTTCAATAACATTCTCGTTCTTTGCTTTTTCATTACCCCTATTATATAATCAATCAAGAACAAGTAACGCTTGTTTTACTTTTTTACCACAGTTCTTATATTGTATCAGATAATTGTTGCAATTTTAGTAAGTCACTCAAATACTATAATTCTGTTGGAAAATTGTTCCCTAAGTTAAAAATATCTTTGAATATGATTTATGAGAGAGCATTAATATCATTCTCTTTCTTTGCTTTTTCATTACCCCTATTATATAATTGATCATGAACAAGTAACACGTGTTTTTACTTTTTTACCACAATTCTCATATTGTATCAAATAATTGTTGAAAAACCAAAGGTTTTCATGACTCTTTCCATCAACATGGTAATGATATAAGTGCCAAAATCAACTCACAGGCCTCTGCACTAGGCCGAGCTACATTCCAATTCCTATAAATCGAATAACAAGTTATCTTTGTCCACTTTCAGCCACTCTACAGGCATAGTATGATATTTTATATTGGCCAAAACATGATGCGCTTCAGGGTTATGGAGGATAATTTGGTAAATCTTGTCCAATGGGATTGCCAATTGATGGTACTATTTAGTGTGGGCTTTAAGAGCAGTCTCTTTAACGAGGAATTTAACAAATTCTTTTGATTCAGGATGGCCCGAAGTAACCTTCTAATTTGACATCTTGAATTAACTATTTAACCTACATTGGAATCATTTAAGTTGGTTCACACAGAATACCAACTTAATGTACGTATTCTCTTCTCTATTTTATACGCGTCTCATGTCAGAAAGACATACAAACGCATTGAGTAATATCAAAGGAAAATAAATTCAAGACTACGAAGAATACAAAAAACTAAAACACAATAACACAAATAGAAATCATTTAAGTAGGTTCACTTGGAAAACCAACTTCATCTATGTATTCTCCTCTATTTTATACACAACTCATGTTAGAAAGACACAAAAATACAAACACATTGGGTAGTATTAAAGAAAAATAAATTCAAGACTAGGAAGAATTCAAAAAACTAAAACAAAACACAGATTATAAACAAAATAATTGGTTTGGCAAGTATAGGGAATGGAGTATAGGAAATGGTACGACGAATATAGGAAATGGAGTTTGGCATAGTGAAGATGCATGTGAGGTGAATGTACAGAGAGCCAATTATAGTGTACTTGTCCAAATAATGGTTCAAAAAATTCCTTGTAAAGTGAAAAAGCTCAATAGGAATTGATTTATAAGGATTGTTGCTTAGAAAAATTCCCAATGGAGTATGAGTTGGGACCTTTGATTTCCAATTACGTTAGTCTTTACAATTATAAATATACTGATCCACTATCTCAAACAGCTCGTTGTTTTTCATATACATATGAACTCAATCAACGAATGTAATCTTAAGACTAAAGTTCAAAAGGAAGGGGTGTTTTAGAATTGGTTTCCACTTATTAGGACTCCCATCAACAACAGATTTTAGTAAGTCACTCAAATGCTCTAATTTTGCTGGAAAATTGTTCCTTAAGTTAAGAATATCCTTGAATATGATTTCTAAGAGATCTTCCATAACATTCTCTTTCTTTGCTTTTTCATTACCCCAATTATATAATCAATCATGAACATGTAACACTCGTTTTACTTTTTTGCCACAGTTCTCATATTGTATCAGATAATTGTTGCAGATTTTAGTAAGTCACTCAAATATTATATTTCTGTTGGAAAATTGTTCCCTAAGTTAAAAATATCTTTGAATATGATTTATGAGAGAGCATAAATATCATTCTCTTTCTTTGCTTTTTCATTACCCCTATTATATAATTGATCATGAACAAGTAACACTTGTTTTTACTTTTTTACCACAATTCTCATATTGTATCAAATAATTGTTGAAAAACCAAAGGTTTCCATGACTCTTTCCATCAACATGGTAATGATCTAAGTGCCAAAATCAACTCACAGGCCTCTACACTAGGCCGAGCTACATTCCAATTCCTATAAATCGAATGACCAGTTATCTTTGTTCACTTTCAGCCACTCCACAAGCATAGTATGATATTTTATATTGGCCAAAACATGATGCGCTTCTGGGTTATGGAGGATAATTTGGTAAATCTTGTCAAAGGGGATTGCCAATTGATGGTACAATTTAGTGTGGTCTTTAAGAGCAGTCTCTTTAACGAGGAATTTAGCAAATTCTTTTGACTCAGGATTGCCCGAAGTAACCTTCTAAATTGACATCTTGAATTTACCATTTAACCTACATTGGAATCATTTAGGTTGGTTCACTCAGAATACAAACTTAATCTATATATTCTCTTCTCTATTTTATACGCGTCTCATGTCAGAAAGACATACAAACGCATTGAGTAATATTGAAGGAAAATAAATTCAAGACTACGAAGAATACGAAAAACTAAAACACAGTAACAGAGATAGAAATCATTTAAGTAGGTTCACTCGGAAAACCAACTTCATATATGTATTCTCCTCTATTTTATACACAACTCATGTTAGAAAGACACAAAAATACAAACACATTGGGTAGTATTAAAGAAAAATAAATTCAAGACTAGGAAGAATACAAAAAACTAAAACAAAACACAGATTATAAACAAAAGAACTGGTTTGGCAAGTATAGGGAATGGAGTATAGGAAATGGGACGACGAATATAGGAAATGGAGTTTGGCATAGTGAAGATGCATGTGAGGTGAATGTACAGAGAGCCAGTTATAGTGTACTTGTCCAAATAATGGTTCAAAAAATTCCTTGTAAAGTGAAAAAGCTCAATAGGAATTGATTTATAAGGATTGTTGCCTAGAAAAGTTCCCAATGGAGTATGAGTTGGAACCTTTGATTTCCAATTACGTAAGTCTTTACAATCATAAAGATACTGATCCACTATCTCAAATAGCTCATTGTTTTTCATATACATATGAACTCAACCAACAAAAGTAATCTAAAGACTAAAGTTCCAAAGGGAGGGGTGTTTCAGAATTGGTTTCCACTTATTAGGACTCCCCCCAACAACAAATTTTAGTAGGTCACTCAAATGCTCTAATTTTGCTGGAAAATTGTTCCCTAAGTTAAGAATATCCTTGAATATGATTTCTGAGTGATCTTCAATAACATTCTCGTTCTTTGCTTTTTCATTACCCCTATTATATAATCAATCAAGAACAAGTAACGCTTGTTTTACTTTTTTACCACAGTTCTTATATTGTATCAGATAATTGTTGCAGATTTTAGTAAGTCACTCAAATACTATAATTCTGTTGGAAAATTGTTCCCTAAGTTAAAAATATCTTTGAATATGATTTATGAGAGAGCATCAATATCATTCTCTTTCTTTGCTTTTTCATTACCCCTATTATATAACTGATCATGAACAAGTAACACGTGTTTTTACTTTTTTACCTCAATTCTCATATTGTATCAAATAATTGTTGAAAAACCAATGGTTTCCATGACTCTTTCCATCCACATGGTAATGATCTAAGTGCCAAAATCAACTCACAGGCCTCTGCACTAGGCCGAGCTACATTCCAATTCCTATAAATCGAATTACCAGTTATCTTTGTTCCCTTTCAGCCACTCCACAAGCATAGTATGATATTTTATATTGGCCAAAACATGATGCGCTTCTGGGTTATGGAGGATAATTTGGTAAATCTTGTCAATGGGGATTGCCAATTGATGGTACAATTTAGTGTGGTCTTTAAGAGAAGTCTCTTTAACGAAGAATTTAGCAAATTCTTTTAATTCAGGATTGCCCGAAGTAACCTTCTAATTTGACATCTTGAATTAACCATTTAACCTACATTGGAATCATTTAGGTTGGTTCACTCAGAATACAAACTTAATCTATGTATTCTCTTAGCTATTTTATACGCGTCTCAAGTCAGAAAGACATACAAACGCATTGAGTAATATTAAAGGAAAATAAATTCAGGACTACGAAGAATACGACAAACTAAAACACAGTAACACAGATAGAAATCATTTAAGTAGGTTCACTAGGAAAACCAACTTCATCTATGTATTCTCCTCTATTTTATACACAACTCATGTTAGAAAGACACAAAAATACAAACACATTGGGTAGTATTAAAGAAAAATAAATTCAAGACTAGGAAGAATACAAAAAACTAAAACAAAACACAGATTATAAACAAAAGAACCGGTTTGGCAAGTATAGGGAATGGAGTATAGGAAATGGGACGACGAATATAGGAAATGGAGTTTGGCATAGTGAAGATGCATGTGAGGTGAATGTACAGAGAGCCAGTTATAGTGTACTTGTCCAAATAATGGTTCAGAAAATTCCTTGTAAAGTGAAATAGCTCAATAGGAATTGATTTATAAGGACTGTTGCTTAGAAAAGTTCCCTATGGAGTATGAGTTGGAACCTTTGATTTCCAATTACGCAAGTCTTTACAATCATAAAGATACCGATCCACTATCTCAAACAGCTCATTGTTTTTCATATACATATGAACTCAATCAACAAAAGTAATCTAAAGACTAAAGTTCCAAAGGGAGGGGTGTTTCAGAATTGGTTTCCACTTATTAGGACTCCCATCAACAACAGATTTTAGTAGGACACTCAAATGCTCTAATTTTGCTGGAAAATTGTTCCCTAAGTTCAGAATATCCTTGAATATGATTTCTGAGAGATCCTCAATAACATCCTCTTTCTTTGCTTTTTCATTACCCCTATTATATAATCAATCATGAACAAGTAACACTTGTTTTACTTTTTTACCACAGTTCTCATATTGTATCAGATAATTGTTGCAAATTTTAGTAAGTCACTCAAATATTATAATTCTATTGGAAAATTGTTCCCTAAGTTAAAAATATCTTTAAATATGATTTCTGAGAGAGCATCAATATCATTCTCTTTCTTTGCTTTTTCAGTACCCTATTATATAATTGATCATGAACAAGTGACACTTGTTCTACTTTTTTACCACAATTCTCATAATGTATCAACTAATTGTTGAGAAACCAAAGGTTTCCATGACTCTTTCCATCAACATGGTAATGATATAAGTGCCAAAATCAACTCACAGGCCTCTGCACTAGGCCGAGCTACATTCCAATTCCTATAAATCGAATAACAAGTTATCTTTGTTCACTTTCAGCCACTCTACAGGCATAGTATGATATTTTATATTGGCCAAAACATGATGCGCTTCAGGGTTATGGAGGATAATTTGGTAAATCTTGTCCAATGGGATTGCCAATTGATGGTACTATTTAGTGTGGGCTTTAAGAGCAGTCTCTTTAACGAGGAATTTAACAAATTCTTTTGATTCAGGATGGCCCGAAGTAACCTTCTAATTTGACATCTTGAATTAACCATTTAACCTACATTGGAATCATTTAAGTTGGTTCACTCAGAATACCAACTTAATGTACGTATTCTCTTCTCTATTTTATACGCGTCTCATGTCAGAAAGACATATAAACGCATTGAGTAATATCAAAGGAAAATAAATTCAAGACTACGAAGAATACAAAAAACTAAAACACAATAACACAAATAGAAATCATTTAAGTAGGTTCACTTGGAAAACCAACTTCATCTATGTATTCTCCTCTATTTTATACACAACTCATGTTAGAAAGACACAAAAATACAAACACATTGGGTAGTATTAAAGAAAAATAAATTCAAGACTAGGAAGAATACAAAAAACTAAAACAAAACACAGATTATAAACAAGATAACTGGTTTGGCAAGTATAGGGAATGGAGTATAGGAAATGGTACGACGAATATAGGAAATGGAGTTTGGCATAGTGAAGATGCATGTGAGGTGAATGTACAGAGAGCCAATTATAGTGTACTTGTCCAAATAATGGTTCAAAAAATTCCTTGTAAAGTGAAAAAGCTCAATAGGAATTGATTTATAAGGATTGTTGCTTAGAAAAATTCCCAATGTAGTATGAGTTGGGACCTTTGATTTCCAATTACGTTAGTCTTTACAATTATAAATATACTGATCCACTATCTCAAACATCTCATTGTTTGTCATATACATATGAACTCAATCAACAAAAGTAATCTAAAGACTAAAGTTCCAAAGGGAGGGGAGTTTTAGAATTGCTTTCCACTTATTAGGACTCCCATCAACAACAGCTTTTAGTAAGTCACTCAAATGCTCTAATTTTGCTAGAAAATTGTTCCCTAAGTTCAGAATATCCTTGAATATGATTTCTGAGAGATCTTCAATAACATTCTCTTTATTTTCTTTTTCATTACCCCTATTATATAATCAATCATGAACAAGTAACACTTGTTTTACTTTTTTACCACAGTTCTTATATTGTATCAGATAATTGTTACAGATTTTAGTAAGTCACTCAAATATTATAATTCTATAGGAAAATTGTTCCCTAAGTTAAAAATATCTTTGAATGTGATTTCTGAGAGAGCATCAATATCATTCTCTTTCTTTGCTTTTTCAGTACCCCTATTATATAATTGATCATGAACAAGTGACACTTGTTCTACTTTTTTACCACAATTCTCATAATGTATCAACTAATTGTTGAGAAACCAAAGGTTTCCATGACTCTTTCCATCAACATGGTAATGATATAAGTGCCAAAATCAACTCACAGGCCTCTGCACTAGGCCGAGCTACATTCCAGTTCCTATAAATCGAATGACTAGTTATCTTTGTTCACTTTCAGCCACTCTATAGGCATAGTATGATAATTTATATTGGCCAAAACATGATGCGCTTCAGGGTTATGGGGGATAATTTGGTAAATCTTGTCCAAAGGGATTGCCATTTGATGGTACTATTTAGTGTGGTCTTTAAGAGCAGTCTCTTTAACGAGGAATTTAACAAGTTCTTTTGATTCAGGATGGCCCGAAGTAACCTTCTAATTTGACATCTTGAATTAACCATTTAACCTACATTGGAATCATTTAAGTTGGTTCACTCAGAATACCAACTTAATGTACGTATTCTCTTCTCTATTTTATACGCTTCTCATGTCAGAAAGACATACAAACGCATTGAGTAATATTAAAGGAAAATAAATTCAAGACTACGAAGAATACGAAAAACTAAAACACAGTAACACAGATAGAAATCATTTAAGTAGGTTCACTTTGAAAACCAACTTCATCTATGTATTCTCCTCTATTTTATACACAACTCATGTTAGAAAGACACAAAAATACAAACACATTGGGTAGTATTAAAGAAAAATAAATTCAAGACTAGGAAGAATACAAAAAACTAAAACTAAACACAGATTATAAACAAAAGAACTGGTTTGGCAAGTATAGGAAATGGGACGTCGAATATAGGAAATGGAGTTTGGCATAGTGAAGATGCATGTGAGGTGAATGTACAGAGAGCCAGTTATAGTGTACTTGTCCAAATCAGAAAATTCCTTGTAAAGTGAAAAAGCTAAATAGGAATTGATTTATAAGGATTGTTGCTTAGAAAAGTTCCCAATGGAGTTTGAGTTGGAACCTTTGATTTCCAATTACGTAAGTCTTTACAATCATAAAGATACTGATCCACTATCTCAAATAGCTCATTGTTTTTCATATACATATGAACTCAATCAACAAAAGTAATTTTAAGACTAAAGTTCCAAAGGGAGGGGTGTTTTAGAATTGGTTTCCACTTATTAGGACTCCCATCAACAACAGATTTTAGTAAGTCACTCAAATGCTCTAATTTTGTTGGAAAATTGTTCCCTAAGTTAAGAATATCCTTGAATATGATTTCTTAGGGATCTTCAATAATATTCTCTTTCTTTGCTTTTTCATTACCCCTATTATATAATCAATCATGAACAAGTAACACTTGTTTTACTTTTTTACCACGGTTCTCATATTGTATCAGATAATTGTTGCAGATTTTAGTAAGTCACTCAAATATTATAATTCTGTTGGAAAATTGTTCCCTAAGTTAAAAATATCTTTGAATATGATTTCTGAGAGAGCATCAATATCATTCTCTTTCTTTGCTTTTTCAGTACCCCTATTATATAATTGATCATGAACAAGTGACACTTGTTCTACTTTTTTACCACAATTCTCATAATGTATCAACTAATTGTTGAGAAACCAAAGGTTTCCATGACTCTTTCCATCAACATGGTAATGATATAAGTGCCAAAATCAACTCACAGGCCTCTGCACTAGGCCGAGCTACATTCCAATTCCTATAAATCGAATGACAAGTTATCTTTGTTCACTTTCAGCCACTCTACAAGTATAGTATGATATTTTATATTGGCCAAAACATGATGCGCTTCAGGGTTATGGAGGATAATTTGGTAAATCTTGTCAAAAGGGATTGCCAATTGATGGTACTATTTAGTGTGGTCTTTAAGAGCAGTCTCTTTAACGAGGAATTTAACAAATTCTTTTGATTCAGGATGGCCCGAAGTAACCTTCTAATTTGACATCTTGAATTAACCATTTAACCTACATTGGAATCATTTAAGTTGGTTCACTCAGAATACCAACTTAATGTACGTATTCTCTTCTCTATTTTATACGCTTCTCATGTCAGAAAGACATACAAACGCATTGAGTAATATTAAAGGAAAATAAATTCAAGACTACGAAGAATACGAAAAACTAAAACACAGTAACACAGATAGAAATCATTTAAGTAGGTTCACTTTGAAAACCAACTTCATCTATGTATTCTCCTCTATTTTATACACAACTCATGTTAGAAAGACACAAAAATACAAACACATTGGGTAGTATTAAAGAAAAATAAATTCAAGACTAGGAAGAATACAAAAAACTAAAACTAAACACAGATTATAAACAAAAGAACTGGTTTGGCAAGTATAGGAAATGGGACGTCGAATATAGGAAATGGAGTTTGGCATAGTGAAGATGCATGTGAGGTGAATGTACAGAGAGCCAGTTATAGTGTACTTGTCCAAATCAGAAAATTCCTTGTAAAGTGAAAAAGCTAAATAGGAATTGATTTATAAGGATTGTTGCTTAGAAAAGTTCCCAATGGAGTTTGAGTTGGAACCTTTGATTTCCAATTACGTAAGTCTTTACAATCATAAAGATACTGATCCACTATCTCAAATAGCTCATTGTTTTTCATATACATATGAACTCAATCAACAAAAGTAATTTTAAGACTAAAGTTCCAAAGGGAGGGGTGTTTTAGAATTGGTTTCCACTTATTAGGACTCCCATCAACAACAGATTTTAGTAAGTCACTCAAATGCTCTAATTTTGTTGGAAAATTGTTCCCTAAGTTAAGAATATCCTTGAATATGATTTCTTAGGGATCTTCAATAATATTCTCTTTCTTTGCTTTTTCATTACCCCTATTATATAATCAATCATGAACAAGTAACACTTGTTTTACTTTTTTACCACGGTTCTCATATTGTATCAGATAATTGTTGCAGATTTTAGTAAGTCACTCAAATATTATAATTCTGTTGGAAAATTGTTCCCTAAGTTAAAAATATCTTTGAATATGATTTCTGAGAGAGCATCAATATCATTCTCTTTCTTTGCTTTTTCAGTACCCCTATTATATAATTGATCATGAACAAGTGACACTTGTTCTACTTTTTTACCACAATTCTCATAATGTATCAACTAATTGTTGAGAAACCAAAGGTTTCCATGACTCTTTCCATCAACATGGTAATGATATAAGTGCCAAAATCAACTCACAGGCCTCTGCACTAGGCCGAGCTACATTCCAATTCCTATAAATCGAATGACAAGTTATCTTTGTTCACTTTCAGCCACTCTACAAGTATAGTATGATATTTTATATTGGCCAAAACATGATGCGCTTCAGGGTTATGGAGGATAATTTGGTAAATCTTGTCAAAAGGGATTGCCAATTGATGGTACTATTTAGTGTGGTCTTTAAGAGCAGTCTCTTTAACGAGGAATTTAACAAATTCTTTTGATTCAGGATGGCCCGAAGTAACCTTCTAATTTGACATCTTGAATTAACCATTTAACCTACATTGGAATCATTTAAGTTGGTTCACTCAGAATACCAACTTAATGTACGTATTCTCTTCTCTATTTTATACGCTTCTCATGTCAGAAAGACATACAAACGCATTGAGTAATATTAAAGGAAAATAAATTCAAGACTACGAAGAATACGAAAAACTAAAACACAGTAACACAGATAGAAATCATTTAAGTAGGTTCACTTTGAAAACCAACTTCATCTATGTATTCTCCTCTATTTTATACACAACTCATGTTAGAAAGACACAAAAATACAAACACATTGGGTAGTATTAAAGAAAAATAAATTCAAGACTAGGAAGAATACAAAAAACTAAAACTAAACACAGATTATAAACAAAAGAACTGGTTTGGCAAGTATAGGAAATGGGACGTCGAATATAGGAAATGGAGTTTGGCATAGTGAAGATGCATGTGAGGTGAATGTACAGAGAGCCAGTTATAGTGTACTTGTCCAAATCAGAAAATTCCTTGTAAAGTGAAAAAGCTAAATAGGAATTGATTTATAAGGATTGTTGCTTAGAAAAGTTCCCAATGGAGTTTGAGTTGGAACCTTTGATTTCCAATTACGTAAGTCTTTACAATCATAAAGATACTGATCCACTATCTCAAATAGCTCATTGTTTTTCATATACATATGAACTCAATCAACAAAAGTAATTTTAAGACTAAAGTTCCAAAGGGAGGGGTGTTTTAGAATTGGTTTCCACTTATTAGGACTCCCATCAACAACAGATTTTAGTAAGTCACTCAAATGCTCTAATTTTGTTGGAAAATTGTTCCCTAAGTTAAGAATATCCTTGAATATGATTTCTTAGGGATCTTCAATAATATTCTCTTTCTTTGCTTTTTCATTACCCCTATTATATAATCAATCATGAACAAGTAACACTTGTTTTACTTTTTTACCACGGTTCTCATATTGTATCAGATAATTGTTGCAGATTTTAGTAAGTCACTCAAATATTATAATTCTGTTGGAAAATTGTTCCCTAAGTTAAAAATATCTTTGAATATGATTTCTGAGAGAGCATCAATACCATTCTCTTTCTTTGCTTTTTCATTACCTCTATTATATAATCAATCATGAACAAGTAACTCTTGTTTTACTTTTTTACCACGGTTCTCATATTGTATCAGATAATTGCTGCAGATTTTAGTAAGTCACTCAAATATTATAATTCTGTTGGAAAATTGTTCCCTAAGTTAAAAATATCTTTGAATATGATTTCTGAGAGAGCATCAATATCATTCTCTTTCTTTGCTTTTTCATTACCCCTATTATATAATTGATCATGAACAAGTTACACTTGTTTTACTTTTTTACCACAATTCTCATCATGTATCAAATAATTGTTGAGAAACCAATGGTTTCCATGACTCTTTTCATCAACATGGTAATGATATAAGTGCCAAAATCAACTCACAGGCCTCTGCACTAGGCCGAGCTACATTCTAATTCCTATAAATCGAATGACCAGTTATCTTTGTTCACTTTCAGCCACTCTACAAGTATAGTATGATATTTTATATTGGCCAAAACATGAAGCGCTTCAGGGTTATGGAGGATAATTTGGTAAATCTTGTCAAAAGGGATTGCCAATTGATGGTACTATTTAGTGTGGTCTTTAAGAGCAGTCTCTTTAACGAGGAATTTAACAAATTCTTTTGATTCAGGATGGCCCGAAGTGACCTTCTAATTTGACATCTTGTATTTACCATTTAACCTAGATTGGAATCATTTAAGTTGGTTCACTCAGAATACCAACTTAATCTACGTATTCTCTTCTCTATCTTATGCGCGTCTCATGTCAGAAAGTCATACAAACGCATTGAGTAATATTAAAGGAAAATAAATTCAAAACTACGAAGAATACGAAAAACTGAAACACAATAACACAGATAGAAATCATTTAAGTAGGTTCACTTGGAAAACCAACTTCATCTATGTATTCTCCTCTATTTTATACACAACTCATGTTAGAAAGACACAAAAATACAAACACATTGGGTAGTATTAAAGAAAAATAAATTCAAGACTAGGAAGAATACAAAAAACTAAAACAAAACACAGATTATAAACAAAAGAACTGGTTTGGCAAGTATAGGGAATGGAGTATAGGAAATGGTACGACGAATATAGGAAATGGAGTTTGGCATAGTGAAGATGCATGTGAGGTGAATGTACAGAGAGCCAGTTATAGTGTATTTTTCCAAATAATGGTTCCAAAAATTCCTTGTAAAGTGAAAAAGCTAAATAGGAATTGATTTATAAGGATTGTTGCTTAGAAAAGTTCCCATTGGAGTATGAGTTGGAACCTTTGATTTCCAATTACTTAAGTCTTTACAATCATAAAGATACTGATCCACTATCTCAAACAGCTCATTGTTTTTCATATACATATGAACTCAATCAACAAAAGTAATCTTAAGACTAAAGTTCCAAAGGGTGGGGTGTTTCAGAATTGGTTTCCACTTATTAGGACTCCCATCAACAATAGATTTTAGTAAGTCGCTCAAATGCTCTAATTTTGCTGGGAAATTGTTCCCTGAGTTAAGAATATCCTTGAATATGATTTCTGAGAGATCTTCAATAACATTCTCTTTCTTTGCTTTTTCATTACCCCTATTATATAATCAATCATGAACAAGTAACACTTGTTTTACTTTTTTACCACAGTTCTCATATTGTATCAGATAATTGTTGCAGATTTTAGTAAGTCGCTCAAATACTATAATTCTGTTGGAAAATTGTTCCCTAATATAAAAATATCTTTGAATATGATTTCTGAGAGAGCATTAATATCGTTCTCTTTCTTTTCTTTTTCATTACCCCTATTATATAATTGATCATGAACAAGTAACACTTGTTTTACTTTTTTACCACAATTCTCATAATGTATCAAATAATTGTTGAGAAACCAAAGGTTTCGATGACTCTTTCCATCAACATGGTAATGATATAAGTGCCAAAATCAACTCACAGGCCTCTGCACTAGGCCGAGCTACATTCCAATTCCTATAATCGAATGACCAGTTATCTTTGTTCAGTTTCAACCACTCCACAACCATAGTATGATATTTTATATTGGCTAAAACATGATGCGCTTCAGGGTTTTGGAGGATAATTTGGTAAATCTTGTCCAAAGGGATTGCCAATTGATGGTACTATTTAGTGTGGTCTTTAAGAGCAGTCTCTTTAACGAGGAATTTAACAAATTCTTTTGATTTAGGATGGCCCGAAGTAACCTTCTAATTTGACATCTTGAATTAACCATTTAACCTACATTGGAATCATTTAAGTTGGTTCACTCAGAATACCAACTTAATCTAGGTATTCTCTTCTCTATTTTATACGCTTCTCATGTCAGAAAGACATACAAACGCATTGAGTAATATTAAAGAAAAAAAATTCAAGACTACGAAGAATACGAAAACCTAAATCACAATAACACAGATAGAAATCATTTAAGTAGGTTCACTTGGAAAACCAACTTCATCTATGTATTCTCCTCTATTTTATACACAACTCATGTTAGAAAGACACAAATGTACAAACACATTGGGTAGTATTAAAGAAAAATAAATTCAAGACTAGGAAGAATACAAAAAACAAGAACAAAACACAGATTATAAACAAAATAACTGGTTTGGCAAGTATAGGGAATGGAGTATAGGAAATGGTACGACGAATATAGGAAATGGAGTTTGGCATTGTGAAGATGCTTGTGAGGTGATCATTAAGGGTGTTGGAGGTTGTTTACTATTCTCATGTTAATGCTACATATCTCAAAAATCTTTGATATACCACAAATTATCTAATACCGTATCAAAATTGTGAAAAAAAAAAATAGACAAGTTCTATTTATTCATGATTAATTAGACAAGTGATCTAAAAAAGGAAGGGAGAAGGAGCATGAGTACACCAAAAAGGCCTACCAGTTAACATTGGAGTTTTCGTATAAGGTTCATCAAATTATGATTCAAAATTTTAGAGCACATCACATACTTACCATTGTTGGATACGACATTACATTTGAGAAGTGGCTGGAAATTAATCAAAATAACTAGTCCGACGAGTAGAGGAAATAGTTCGACGAGTATAGGAAATGGAATGAATTTCAGACTAGTGATCAAGAAGCTTGTGAAGTGACCATTAAGGCTATGTTGAGGGTTGTTTATTATTCTGATGTTAATGGTCCCTATCACAAAATTTTTTGATATACCACAAATTATGATAAAATATTAAAATTGTTAAGAAAAAGAGGATCATATAAAAGAGAAGTCTCGTAGAGAAGAGAATAGATAGTGTTTTTGAATAAGGTTCATCACATTATGATTCACAATTCTAGGACACATCACATGCTTATTTGTATCAGATATGACATTACACTTGAGGGATCTCAATCTTGATAACCTTGAATGACAGTCGCTCACTTGCATGCTTCATTTAGCAATCACTCACTTGCATGCAATTAAATCTCATTCAGAGCTAGAATAGTATATTACTTCAGACTCCCAAATAAGACTCTCTAATGTATAATAGCATATCAAAGTTTGCTAAGGATACCATAAATTGTAAACGAACAAGAATGTCAAAAAGTTATGTAAAACACATGTTCAAGAGTTCCTCCAATATATCAAAGTTTGCTAACATAATACCAGAAAAAGGTTGAAATACAAGAATAGAAAAACTTGTAAAACTGTAATCTTTTAACCCACTTTTTTTTTTTTTTTTTTTTTTTTTTTTTTAACTGTGAAATTTTTTTAGTGAAACAAGGGATGTGATGCTGAACAAGAACAGCTTTCAAGAATTCTCCAATAATATTTTTAAGCTTAAAAGCCTCCTTGGCTCATTGAATGCCAAGAAAAATCTAACAGACTAAAAACTGTTGACAAACACTTTTTTGTGTGCCATACTAAATCCATGTGTAAATTCAAGAGAAAAGTGTGAGACTTATGGCTTGGAGGGTGAAAGAGAACATTTTCTTCACCAATTTTGGGCTTTATGGGAAGTCTTGCAAATGGGCTAGGATTGTTTGCAAGCCATGAGCCCACATTAGGCCTTTGACTCCAAATCTGCAATTAATATTGTCTTCATCATATTAATGTTTATTTTCCTAAACCCACAAGCTTAGTAGCTCTAAGAACTGTTGTTCATTTTGTAGCAACAAACCGAATTGAACTGGCTTAACCAAATTGTCTTGTTTAGCACAAAATAGAACCAGCTCAACCTCCTTCAAACTTCACTGCCCAATGCACAGGTTCTGCTATTACCCACTCCACTGCTCAAAACAAATTCTTTCTTTCTAAAGGATGTTTACAGCACCCCCAAGTTATCATAACAAGCAAAATATAGTATAAAGCAAATATGAGACATGTATTCATAAGGTCACAAAAGCTAACAGTTGAGAGTTCCAAGATTTAAATTTTTGTAATGAAAATGCAAAATTCATTAAACATATTAAAATAGCTAAGATGAACGAAGTCCTTTAGAGGAAACAAAAGAGTATTCGCGTATTTGAGCTCTTGCTATGTGTTCATCAAAGATATTACACTTCTTACTTAGAATTTTTTGCTCCTCTGCAAGGAAGAAAAACATCAAAAAGTAACAACTACTGCTATGGATTGGATGTATGGTAATATTATTATTGTGACTTGAATGTGCTAGTCCAGCAACAACTTATAGAGTATACAATATAGAGGTAATGCTTATAGAAGAAAATGCACTATTCTAAGTATTTTAACTATTGCTTTAGGAACAAACGTTTTATGGTTTTACTTTCACTTTTCTTTTAATCAAGAAGTACTAGCAAAATGTCCAAACAAACAGTATCTGCATGTCATCAATGGTTAATTCAAAAAATTGAGAAGATAAACCACAATTCAAAAGATTTAGGCAGAAGCAAAACTCACCAATGTATGTAGGCAGATCAATCAAGATTTGTAATAGTGCTTGATGGTGAATGTGATGCTGTTGAAGGTCAGTGATAACTTTAGCAACATTCTCCCCATACAAATTTGATAAACAATAATTCAAATAATCCAACTTTTTTCGAGGATCAAGCACCACAACAACATACAAAAGCACATTTCCCTTCTTTGATGAATCCTCCTCGCTTCCCCAATACTTGTCAAACTTCTCTTTCATTGTTTTTGCCATTGAGTACAAAAAATGGTCCTCACTCCTAGAAAAGAGATCTATCTTTCTTTTAATCATATATATCTCATCAAAGAAAGTATTTGATGTCACATACAAGGAACTTGAAAACCTCTTTGTGGCATTATAAAAAAGTTTCAAAAACTTAACAAATTTTCTACAAGTCTCCCAATCATCCTCATTTGGAGGTCTCCTATCATAGTCCCCATCCCGAAAGTGTAGAATATAATCAAGATCTTCATATTCCATCCGCTTGAATGCATGTTCAAACTTTTCAGTATTTTCCAACGTTTTATAGGTGGAGTTCCATCTAGTGGCCACATCCAAACATAGAATAGCCTTTGACTCTATTTTCACTTTCTCCACACATCTCTTGAAGGTTTGTAACCTATTTGGAAAAGCTTTCACATATCTAACCGCATGACGCACCCTATCAATTGACTTATTATGATGTTTTAAGCCATCGGTCACAATAAGATTCAGGATGTGAGCACAACACCTCACATGAACAAATTCATTTCCCAAAATAGTACATTTCCGCATATTAGTTGCTTCTTTCAAGTAACTAATGGCTACGTCATTTGAGGAAGCATTATCCACGGTCAAGGTGAAAATCCCTTCAATATTCCACTCTTCTAAACAAGATTCAACCATTTTGCCAATGGTTTTCCCCTTATGGTTATCAACAATACAAAAATTCAAAATTCTTTTATGTAGCTTCCAATCATCATCTATAAAATGACAAGTAAGACACATATAATTAAAATTTTGTATTGAAGTCCATGTGCAAGTGGTAAGGCAAAGCCTACGGCCTCTCAAGGCATTTCTCAACTTATCCTTCTCTTCAAAATAAATCCGACTCACATCTTTAGCTACTGTGAAGCAAGATGGGATATTAAAATTAGGTTGGAAGACATTACAAAACCTTCTAAATCATTGATTCTCTACAAACCTAAATGGAAGCTCATCCAATATAATCATCTTAGCAAGAACTTTTCTACCCATAACATTTGTAAAAGTCCTAGGCACTAGATTTCCCTTCTCTACATCCTTGGACAATGGGTCTTGTCCATCATGCAATTCATTAAAAAGATATCCAGGACAAATGGGTGTATGATTTTTAAATTAGATGTCCCATAAATTTTGCTATTAGCTATGTACTCCTTGCTACAATATATACATCTTGCCTTAGTTCTACCTTCCTCATCTATAAACTTCTCAAAGTGGTCCCAAGACATTGATGGTGATTTTCTCTTATTAGGATTAGAAGAATATATCACCTGCGGTGGATAAGGAGGTCTCATGGTTGGTCTTGTAGTGGCAACATCAGGTTGTGTAGGCTCCATTGAATCCATGACCTAGTATCTCACAAAACAAATCAATCATTAAACAATGCATTCACAAAAGAAAAACATAGAGATATATATGTATAAAAGCGAAATCATTTGTTTATAGTTCTATTAGAGTAGTAGCAACTATTACAACCAAAGAAAAAAAACCAAAAAAAAAAAAAAAACAAATCCAAGAAAATCACAATTGCAATCCACATAACAATTTCATAAACAAATTACAGAAACATCAAACCTTAAAACACCAAGGTATTGCATGTAGTAATATTTCGTGTATAGTGGAGAATTTGGGAAAGACAGAAACAATAGAACCTTTGATGCAATCTATTTTAAGATCTTTGTATGATTTGATAATTTATAATTTAGGAATCAAAATCTATTAGAGTATACTTTTGAAAACTTCACATATAGCAACCAATAGCTTATAAATACAGCAAAAGAAACATGATTATAACACACTAAACTAACAAAACAAAAAGCAAACTACAACTACAGGTGATTTATAAAAATTCCATTTAATCAATAAAGCCTAATAAATTTGGCAAAACAAATAAAAACTTAATATTAATGTAAAATGTAAGAGTAAGTAAGACTATCAGAGGACCTACAAGTTCTTCCTTCCTATCTACTGTCTTCAAAGCTCTCAAATGAAAGACTATTTTCCAAACAGTAACTGAACCTGCATGAAAAAATGGCAATTTTTACTACACTAATGTTAACCCAGATAGGAAAAAGCTCACATTTTCATGCATAAAAAGAAAAGTGAAACAAAAGGACAAGTGAGGTGGCCATAAAGCTAAAGAAGAAGACAATATTCAAAAGAGGAATGAAAACCCAGATGACCATTTCTTGAAATGGATAAGTGTGGATAGTCAGCAAAATTAAAGGGTCCAAATCCAATACTGTGTATAATGAGTGAAGAGAGAGTAAATCCAGAAAGCATAAAAAAAAAAAAAAAAATTGAAACTTGAAGGCTCTAGCCATAAACCCAGATAAAATATATGAAAAAAATTGAAACTTGAAGGCACTCAGATTGAACTCATCCATAAGTACATAAACCCATTATTGAATATTGCTCATGTAATAGAATCTAAAACCAAAAATCAAAAATACATTCAGCATAAAAAAATCAAAAGGAAACCCATGTAACAAAATGCAAGTGAACATATCACACACACACAAACACAACAACACTATCCAAAATCTAAAACCAAACACAAAACGAGAAGGATGACTTACACAGAGATAACTGAGGCCCTAAGGGAGGCGAAGAGAGAAGAACAACAAAGTAGGGTTTTTTTATTTTTTATTTTTATTTTTAAAATCAGGTTGAAGTAGTATATTTATATGACTCGACTCTGACCCAACTCCGACCCGAACTCGAAAATAACTCGAAATTAAGACCCGAAACCCGACCCGAATATTCTTAGGACCGCCTAAAACCTGTTAGGTTGGGTCGGGTTTTCGGGTGGGCTGGGTCCTTGCTCAGTCCTACTAAAGAGCATGTTAGGATGTTAGATTTAGCGTTTTAAATCTTTGTTGTGTTTTTAGGGTTTTTGGGCAGAAACCCATGTGCGCATAATCTTTTATGCACATGCAGGGTTGTTCATGCATACACATGAACCAGCTCAGAAACCCTAATTTTAATTCTTTTGTTTTTGCTGCTGTTTTCACATGCCATACTTCTGTTTAGCCTCTTTTCTATGTTTTCATGCCCTTAAGATTTTGTTTCACATGTTTAATTAGATGTTTACTTTTCACATGTTAGAATTAAGGTTTGTTTTGTGTTGTCTTTATTTCAATGCCATGATCATGCATTCACATACTCATGCATATTGCCATTGGTGCTGAGTTGCTACAAGGTAAGTGAGGTGAGTCATGCATTCATATGTACATGCATGTGTTTGTTTTATAAGCTTTACCCTTCTTTGATGAATATGTGTATACAATGCTTTTAATGATGACATGATGTGCTTGCTGCCTATATCCCTGCCTTGATTTGATGACACATGTTGCTGCTTTGTTTGAGATGACATATTATGCCATGATTAGATGAATGTTAGGATCTATGCTGTGATGATATGCATAATCAGATGAATGTTAGGCTTTGGCTGATTGCCATGATAGATGTATGATTAGGTCTTTTGGGATGATTGATGCCATGTTGATTGTTAGATGAATGTTAGTGTGTGTGTGAGTTAGAATAACAATATTGAGTGTGCCTTTAATAGGGTTAAGAAATAAGACACAATAAAGGGAAGCTAACCTTAGGGTTGGGCGGTTTTGGGTGCCTAACACCTTCCTAAGACCTTACCTTAACTTCGAACCCATATCTCTGGTAGAAAAATCAAAAGGTCCTTTCTTGAGAGGACGCTATATATATGGTTCCTAGACCATTGCAAAAACTAGGTAGTGACTCCCAACCATTGTGTCCACATAATCCATAGTTCCATACTAATTGTGCAATCCACGTACGCTCCATACTACCAATACCATTTGTTCAAGCTTGCCAAAAGATTTCGTGCCTTTTTTCCAAAGAACCAAAAGCCAGCAAATTCTTTCTCTTTACAAACCATATCAAATAAATGCAAAATAAGTGTTTCACAAACATTACACAGTCTAGCTTCCACGTACTACTATTGAATGTACAAAGAGCCAGTGTTTCTTGTAACATAATCCACTTCCTTTGTGGTGTTTGCATCAACAATTATAATGTACTTGTCCAAATAATGGTTCAAAAAATTCCTTGTAAAGTGAAAAAGCTCAATAGGGACTGATTTATAAGGATTGTTGCTTAGAAAAGTTCCCAATGGAGTATGAGTTAGAACCTTCGATTTCCAATTATGAAAGTCTTTACAATCATAAAGATACTGATCCACTATCTCAAATAGCTAATTGTTTTTCATATACATAAGAACTCCATCAACAAAAGTAATCTGAAGACTAAAGTTCCAAATGGAGGGGTGTTTCAGAATCGATTTCCACTTGTTAGGACTCCCATTAACAGCAGATTTTGGTAAGTCACTCAAATGTTCTAATTCTGCTGGAAAATTGTTCCCTGAGTTAAGAATATCCATGAATATGATTTCTGAGAGATCTTCAATATCATTCTCTTTCTTTGCTTTTTCATTGCCCCTATTATATAATCGATCATGAACAAGTAACACTTGTTTTACTTTTTTACCACAATTCTCATATTGTATCAAATAATTGTTGCAGATTTTAGTAAGTCACTCAAATGCTGTAATTTTGTTGGAAAATTGTTCCCTAAGTTAAGAATATCCTTGAATATGATTTTTGAGAGATCTTCAATATCATTCTCTTTCTTTGCTTTTTCATTACCCCTATTATATAATCGATCATGAACAAGTAACACTTGTTTTACTTTTTTACCACATTTTTCATATTGTATCAGATAATTTTTGTGAAACCAAAGGTTTCCATGACTCTTTCCATCAACATGGTAATGATATAAGTTCTAAAATCAGCTCACAAGCCTCTGCACTAGGGCGAGCTACATTCCAATTCCTATAATCGGATGACTAGTTATCTTTGTTCACTTTCAGCTACTCCACAATATGATATTTTATATTGGTCAAAACATTATGCACTTCAGGGTTATGGAGGATAATTTGGTAAATTTTGTCCAAAGGTTTTGCCAATTGATGGTACTGTTTAGTGTTGTCTTTAGGAACAGCCTCTTTAACAAGTTCATCTGATTCAGGATGGCACGAAGTAACCTTGTAATTTGAAATCTTGAATTAACCATTTAACTTACATTGAAATAATTTAAGTTAGTTCACTCAGAAAACCAACTTTATGTATTCTCTTTATTTTATACACACTCATGTCAGAAAGACATACAAACGCAATGAGTAATATTAAAGAAAAATAAATTCAAGACTATGAAGAATATGAAAAACTAAAACACAATAACATAGATTGAAATCATTTAAGTAGGTTCACTCGGAAAACCAATTTAATCTATGTATTCTCTTCTCTATTTTTTATACAACTCATGTTAGAAAGACACAAAAATACAAACACATTGAGTAGTATTAAAGAAAAATAAATTCAAGACTAGGAAGAATACGAAAAACTAAAACAAAACACAGATTATACACAACACAAATTATTAAAAGAAAGATGGAAAACACTAGAAAATACAGATTATTAAAAGAAAGATAGAAAATCAACACAATATTTTCCCCTTTAGATTAAGAGTTTGACAATGGAGTCACCACTTATTTAATTATTGGAATAAATAAGAAAACCAAAAGTAAAAAATTTCATCATTTTATTGATTTAAGAATTAATGTACATTGATCATAGAAAATTACGAGGCCTTAGTCCTGGATACAATCTAAGATAAAGTACATGGCTTTGTTTCCTAGTTACAATCTAGAGATTGAAAATTACATGGATAAGTACTTGACTACGCTTGGAAGTTACGTTACAAGATGGGAAGATGTTAGACACCCACCTTGTCCGGTGAAACCAGTCTTCTAGATTATGGTGGCCAACATTCATATCATATCATCTAAACTAATCAATTGCATGTTGAATTTAATGTGTATGCATGTCATAAACCCTAATTCCCTTTATTAATTATTGCATTTGGATTGAAAAATAAATTCTTATGAATGTGTGTGGATGGTGATATCCTAGATTCAAGGATTTGAGAGAATTATGAAACAAACACATTTTTCATATTTTTAATGTGGATTAAAGATCAAATGTAGTATTATGCATGAACATATGATAAACAACCAAGAATATGTGAAGAACGCATATGAACATTTAAGAACATTCAAACATATTTAAGGAATTTAAATAAACACTAGCATGCTCTAATCTTAATCTCGCAATAGTAATATAAAAAAACAAGTTAGGAAAAGTGATTATACCTGCATGCAAGATCCACATGGTGGAGGTCCTAAAGGCGAGGTAGAAAAAAAGAATTAGGAGAGGGAGAGTGAGTCTCACTCAATATCTTGAGTCTCAGGAAAATTAAGACATGATAAGACTACTCTACTTCATTAGAACTCAAGAGAGTGGAAGAGAGGGTATTTTTGTGTCTTGTAATGGAGGAGAGTGGGGGTTTATATAGTAGCAGTGGAAAAAATATGAATGGAAGGGCATTAAATGAGGGTTGACAAAGGATCAAAGAGAATCATGAACCTAGACATTACTTCAGTATTTAGAGAAAGCTGGTGCATTAAATGTGGAGGTTGGTGGGAGTGAGGAGCAAGCAAAATGCCTAAGAATTTGGTTTTTCCCATAGCTCTTGTAACAACCCACAAAGCCAAATTCAAAAAATCATATCTTACTCAATTCTATTCGGAATTATCTCATTCTTGTATTCAAATTAAAGCCCTATATGTCTATTTTTGGAAAAATTAATCTCACTCACAAATTCAAAATATTATGTGAGATATCAATGAAATGGTGAGAAGATGTCATTTGTCAAAAAATAGCTTCAGCATAATTAACATTAATAGGTCCCAAATTAGTTTTCAATTAACATTAATAGGCTCTAATCACTTCTATTTCAGACTTAATCAGTTCCAAATTTATCTTAATTAAAAAGATAATTACAAAAATTACTCATTGAATAATTAATATTTGAATATCTAATTAATCAAGTGTGTGCAACCTTACCCTAAGATGTAGTCTTAGCTAATCAAATTATGACATGTCATTATTTTCAAATTGATTATAATTATAATTGTAAGGACCGAATTTGAGATGGACCCAAATTAGGATTGGATTTCAGCCCAATGGGCCCAAATAATGAATTTATAGAGAATGAGTGAAAGAACTATTTCTACTCCAGAAGAAAGTTCATAATGATTACAGTATTGAGAGCATTAAACATAAGTAAGATAAGAAATAATGGTTCTCGGCATGACCGGAGGAGCTAGGTTATAATATCTTGCTAATGAACACGATTACCAGTATTCAGTGGATTGTTCTCAAGGGTTTTTCTCTCTAGTGATTTTCTGATCCTTTTCCTTTAGCCACCTTTCCATGTTATATACTATAATCCTGATATTTCTCCACCATATACGTGTAGGTCAAGTTCTAAGAGCTCCCTCCTGTCCCATTCAACACCTATCAGAACCTTCAACTAGTAGCTGTAAGGCTGCTTAACCACTGTTCAGGTGTCACCTTCACATTAATGTGGCCAGAGAATTAGTTGGGGAGCATTTAATATGGAGGTAGCAACTTTTAAAGATACTTGTTACCTCCCTTTGCTCATCCCTTATCCAATGTCTGATTCCCCGTGGTGATATCACTTTGAAGAATGTCTAGGATGATAAGAAGGTTTTAATCACCTTGGATTTACGTCTCCGAGATGACTTTTCACCTTGAACGTCTTTTGGACTATCATATACAATCTTTATCTCTTCCTCTGATTTCCTTCCCATTATGACCTTTATTTGGCCATCCTCGAATTGGGCCATTAGATCATAGGCCCAATGCATACGGTTTTAATAGTACTTTCTAGGTAATAGGCCCCTACAATAACCAATTGGAATAAATTGTTCATAATCACATATAGTCAGACTAAATTTATGATAGTGCATCTTGTCCATTAAAACTAACTAGATTTGATGATAACTTTCAATCTAATGGTCCAATTAAGGCTTATGACCAGTCAATTTTTCATTACAACATCATGGTCATTTTGATGAAATAAAATTAAGGATCTAGTGGCCACAATTAAGATGCCTATTTTCAAGGTGAAATTACCCTTTTACTCTCCATATAAGGTTAAATGCTTGTTGCAAAATGGGATGTCAACACCAACCCATACGTGGTTTCAACCTAATCTATGTGAGTTGGGTTGGGTTGATGTTTAGTTAAAATCAAATGAATAAGATTTTTAAATTTAGATCATTTTATAATAAATATTCCATAAGAAAGAACTTGTAGAAATTAATTAATAAATCATAATATCATTGGTTATAAATATGACTAAATTAAATTAATTAATCAAAATATGTAGTTTTATCGTAAATTTTATGGAAGGATCCAGAAAGGCAAGGTAGGTTAGCAAATCAAAGATATAGACCTTTTGTCAAAAAATTAAAGGTGAAAATACAATTTGGGTTTCTATGTTTTGGTAGCAATTAATATGTTCTCTGTTATTTCAACTTGCAATCAATTTGGTCTATACTGTCAACTCACTAATGAAAAATACATATGTGGCTAATTAATTGCACAGTTAGCACACTTGAAGCTTACGTAGCTAATAAAATAATAATAAAAATTTTAAATGCCATTTAAAAATGCCATGTCAACATTTAAGTTTATAAAAAAAATAAAAAACAAATATGTATCAACCACAACCATAAAAACCACAAGAAGAAATAACAAATTTGTACTATAAATTAGGTTTCTAGAATCATCTAAGAATAACAAGAATAATTTTTTGTTTGTTTAGACCCCTTAAAAACAGATTAGTTTAACTTAATAAATTAGCCAAGTGTTTACTTTGGCTAATTATGAGATCTAGGTTAAATACATGCAAACATATTACTTTAACGCAGAAACATAAGGAAGACAATAATATTATCACCCAAGAAAATCAATGAAACCAACTGTTTCAAGGTAAAAATTTAGGGAGGATTTAACCTAGCTATCCTCAAGGTAAACAAATCCACTATGATAGAATGGATGTTTATAATAGATTTAAACCCTAAATCTAAAGCTAACTCACGTAAAACTTACTAACACGACCACATGCAACCCACTCCACGGACTCTTCTATCTTAGATTTGTTGAACACAAGCTCCCATGCTTATGACTTTGAGATCCCACTCAAAGGTTTCAGATCACTGTCAGTAGTTGATCTTTTGCAACAACTTGGTTCCACTAGTTCTTGATTGTAGATCTCTTGATTCGGTAGATGCTTGTTGAGTTAGAAGGTACGAAACCTCTCAGATCTCATAGGAGTAACTCATAAGACTTTCAGAACATTTGAAATGTAATTAGGGTTTTCCTTTTATACCCAACATTGCTTCACTTGAAACCCTAAATGTTTTTGTAGTGTTTGGACTGAAATAGAATTCTGCAGAAAAATCCTGTCTGCGATTTTTGATCGGTCGAACCTCACTAAAATTATTATTTTTTTTTTCTGCAACTTGAATGTTCTTGAATCTTAACTTGTACTATCATGAGCAATGTCTAATACATAAAAATAGAAATCTAAATATTTAAACCTAAACATTTAGAACTTAACAAGAATTAACATAACCTGACTCACCTATTTCATATCATATCATACACTATAATTTTTAGATAAAAACAAAAGTTTATTAGTTCTTATCAACTTTTCTTCTATCGTTTTATCAATTTTTTAGATAAACATAAAAGCTTAATTGTTGATATAAAAAATTTTCTCCCCATCACTTGTATGTATACACAATTTTTGTTGGGGGTAGCTTTCTTAGAAAATAGACAATAAGTCAATAATAAACAACTTCTAAATATTTTGAAACATTTGTTATTATCAACTTACTTATTTATTTATTGTTCTCATCAACTTCTTTGAAATAAAATAACAAACAAAATATGTAACCTACATTTTGTTCATATCAATTTCTTCTTTGTTTTTTTAGATGAAGGAACAAAACATGCAACATTCTGTGTGTGTGTGTGTGTGTTTTTTTTATATCCTATGCTTTTTTTTGGGGGGAGGGGGGGGGGGGGGGGGACATGCATCCTAATTTTTAGGTTTTTTATTTTTTATTTTTTATTTTTTTAAAACGTTAATTGTGACAATATTTTCCTAATAAAAATTTTTATTCCGAATAATTACCATTCTCTTATAATTCCAAGATTGATTAGAAATCTAACTTAACCCTCACAATTAAAAATTCTTTCTATATATAGTTTTTTAGTGTATTGTTATATATATGTATATATATATATATATATATATATATATATATATGTAGGGGTATTGGGCCAGGTGCTCATTATTTATGTAGGTATGGGGCCTAGGGCCCAATCCGAGGACGATAGGTCGACCGAAGAGAAATAAATTTTATCAAGGGAATCCGTGTTAGTAAATGAAGAAGTTAATTTTGGCCATAATGGCCCAGAAATGTCGGTCGAGGATGAATGCTTCCTCGGCTAATTAAGGCTGAGGTCAGTGGAGATGGTCTATAGTTTAGGGGAACATTCTAGGGAATTCTGATGGTATAGATAGGCATTGTAGAAACGTAGGACAGGGGGAAGTCCTAAAATATCTGAGGAAAAGGCTGCCACCACCGCATTAAATGGACTGCAGCTAACTCTCTGACCGCATTAATGTGGAGGTGATACCTGAACAATGGTTATTAGCCTTACAACTATTAAATGAGGACTTATGGAAGGTGTTGATGGGACAAGTATCAACATCAACCATCTGGCATGCACGTGGAGGACAAAGATGAAAGAAGAGGAGAGTATAAAAGAAGGAAGGAGAAATGGGAGAAGGGGATCAAAAATCAAGAGAGAAACACTGTAGCAACCGGGAACCAAACTTGTAATCAAACTTAAGAGCAATATATAAGAACAGTCTCCTCAGACTTTGCCGAGGATAATTTTCTTTAGTTTACACTTGTTTATCTTCACTCTTTTGTCATTAAGACCTACCTTATTTGTTGTCTAATTAGCTAAAGCTCAGTTTTTCCAATCCACTATCTACAAATTCATTATTTTTGGCTTTTTGGGCCCAAGTCCATCCATCTTTTGGGCTAGGAGTCCAAATCTGGTTCTTACAATATATATATATATATATATATATATATATATATATATATATATATATATATATATATATATATATATATATATTCCTACGCATAACTTCTTCTTTATTTTTATTTTTTTACGGCTTCTTCTTTCTTTTCTTTTCTTTTTTTATTTTATAAAAAACACTGTTTATTGTTCTAAACAATTTTCTTTTCTTCCCCATTATCATTAATTCTTCTTCTCTTATATTTCTATGTTGATTATAAATCTAACTGTGCAATCCATTAGTTGCATAGACATTTTTTTATTAGTGAGTTGATGGTAAAGGCCAAATTTAGGATAAGTAGAAAATAATAGGGACGAAATTGACCGTGATTCTAAAATATATGTTCCAAAATGGTATTTTGCAAAAAAAAAAAAAAAAAAAAAAAAAACCAAGAGTATAAGTATAAAAAGGGAAGGAAGGATCTAATAAAAAAACTATTAGTAATCACTAGTTTTGAACATATACTAGTTTTGAAATTGCGCATTGCATGGGAGAAATTTTGATAACAAAAAATGATTAAGAGCCATGTAACTTTCCTATCCAAAAGAAAAAAGGAGAGAGAGAGAGAGAGAGAGTTGTAGCACAATACAATTGCTCAATTCTGATTAAGTGGAAAATTTGTATTTGAACCCCTTCCACTTGTTGTAAATAGAAAATAAAAATAAAGAGAAAGAAAAAGAATGTCTCAAAAGTCAACAAGGATTACTTAAGCAAGTTGAAATTTAAGCTGAATCATTAATACAAACTACTCTAGTAAGAATAATTCAAAAAAGTCTCAAAATTAAAAAACATAATAAATTCTACTATTCAATATGAAATCTTATGTTTCTCAAAAAAAAAAAAAAAAAAAAACGTGTGGGCAGCAAAATATTAGAGCAAGAAACCTCTACAATTGAAGACAAAAAAGACTAAACAGGCCCAACCTTTTGTAGCTCACACATGAAGTTAGGAGCAACACAATAATTTTAGTCAAACGGTGGGCAGCTGAATATTGAAGTGGGAAACCTGTAGAATTGATGAAGAAATGACCAAAAAGGGCTCCAACTTTTTTTTATTTTAGCTCACACGCACATTTAGGAGCAACAGAGTAAATAACAGCGTCCAGCCATGCCTGTGTCGTTTTGTCAAACACATAATACACACACACACATATATATTATATATATACGCGCACACGATTCGGCCCAAATGTCAATTAGTCCACACATATAGATATATATATATATATATACACACACGATTCGGCCCAATTGTTAATTAGTCCAGTCACTCTCACTGGCTCTTCAAATAAAGCAAAATAAAAACGAAACCCTAGTTCATCACAATCAGAAGTCGCTACCGATACTGCCACCGATGATGGCTTCGTCGTCGGAGAAGAGGGAAGTCGTGTCACAAGCAGGAGTGGCAACAAAACTCTACGTATATTTAGAGCATGCAATTGGAAGTGGGCCATTAATATATTCTTTGTTTGAGATTGCTCTACCAAACCCTCTCCCCCCTCCTCCAATTGCTGCACCCCCAGTTAAAGTGAAGCCACTTCCAAACCCAAATCCAATCCTCCAACTTAAATTGGGAGAATACCCTCGCTACATGTGTTGCGTTCAATTGGGCTCAAATTTTTACTTATTTGGTGGCAAATACGATGATTTGGACTTGTGTGATCATGGTGACATTGATGAAGAAATTAAGAAAAAGTACTCCAATGTAACACGGGATGATTATCCACGAGATGTCTATATTTTTGACCCCACCACAACAGCTGCCGCCGATGCCGATGGCAATGATGATAAGTTGATGAAAGCGATGATGATGAACACTGGAAAGTCTAAACCTGTAGCCTTTGTGGTTGATGAGAAGATTTACTTGCTTGGAAGCACTTTCACATTCAAAAGCGGCAACTTGATAAAAAACTTAGCGGAAAAGGAAGCCATAAAAGAGCAAGCTTTGTTTGAGATGTATGATCCTTCAGATGATAAGTGGACTGTGTTGCCAAATCAAGGAAAAGGGTTCTCCTTTTAGCTAGGCAGGGCCTTTATAGCTGTCTTTACAGTTTTGATTTTGATGGTGGCCAATGGATAAAATGCCTAACACTCCCTCGCTGCCCTGCTAATACTTTCATTGGCAGGTGTGAGCTTGTCGGGGGTTTCCTTTATGGACATTCTTACGAAACTGTAGCTGCATTTAAAGTCCCATTAGCTGCTTCTGGCAACGAGAATTTAGATGATGAAGAAATAAAAGAAAAAATAAAAAAAAATAGTCCAGAGAAGAGGAAATTGTGGGAGATGACATTGGCTGAAAAGTGCCCTTTTTATTCTGCCTCTAAGGAGATGGGTATGGATGCTATCTATATATTTCCTCGACAGTTGTACTCCTCCTCAAGCTTACTTCACTTGGGGAATGGATTCTTTTGTTTTGTCTTGTCTGGCATGCCTCGCCATCCCTATATTAGCATCGATTAAGGTGCTGTCGAAGATTATAAAAAACGTGTCATTAGCATCGTAATTTTTCAGAACCCACACGTAGGGGATGATCAAACTGAAGAAAAATATTTCAAGGCAAAATTCGTGCATTCCGCCCACTATGTCATCAATTCCCCCTTCCTAATTGATGGTAGAATCCACGGCTGCTTCTCTCTTGGCCAGGTACATATCTCTATCATGCCTTCCCCCTCTTCTGTTCTTTTCTTCGTTTATCTTCATTATGAATTTTTTATTTTTTAACTTCTGTATAGGTGTTTGACTTTGGAGATGGGAGTTGCCCCACCTGTGCTGAGCATGCAAACAGTGATGATGAGACGCAGGTTGTCTCTGAAATCATCAAGCAACGTGACATGCTCAATCAAGATTGCATATTTGCACAGACTGAGATAGCCTCTCTTAGAAAGGCTTGGGATCTCTTGCAAGAGGAGAGACAGAGCGCAGAGCGTCTCCTGCAGGAGGAGAGACAGAGCGCAGAGCGCCGCCTGCAAGATCTTCAAAGAGAGCATGAGATGGCTTTACACTCATTGAGGATGGATATTAGCAGGCTGACCATTGAACGGGATCATTACAAGTCAAGCTTTCAAGCTATTGCTGATCCTGTTGAGCCTGAATCGATTAAATCGTCTTCCCAACCTACTAAGCCACTAGCCAGCAATCTTTCTGGAGATACCAGTGATATGATGGAGACCCTGCATTTGTCTTAGATGCCATCTGACCCAATGACCGGGATTTCTTTTTGTTTTGTTAAATTGATAGTATTTGATGTCCAGAAATTTTAATGGTTATACTTATATCTCAAACTCTTATGTATATGTATATAAATATCAAACCATTTTTGTGTGGATTTGTGTTGTGTGGTACATATTGATTCATTATCTCTTGTTTTGTATTCTAATGCTTGACCTATTGTGATCTGTAAACCTTGTTATTTGCTTGAATGGAAAGAAGCTTTTGACTTTTGTTTGTGTGAGAAGATGCTGGTTCTTTATTTTTATTTTTTTACTCTACAATTTTAGTATAAATTTTTATATTTTATTTATCAAGAAGCGTTTTTTTCCCTTCTCTCCGAGATCTAGTGTGATAACTTCCCTCATACAAAGATTGCTGAGAACAAGGACCAAACCTGGGTATGTAAGTCCAGTGATTGCCTTGTTTTTCATAGAGTTGGCACTCAGTTCAAGGAAGCAGTTATTAGTTACCTTGAGTTTACAAAAACAGAATACCATTTTACGACTTTACCAGCTTATGAACCCTGCCAGCTAAATGTTTTTGAGTCTATTTCTTCTCCATGTTCAATTTTTCTAAATAGAAACAGACTAGAAAGGTGGTAGTGACAAGATTTTGAAATAATCCCGTGAAAAACAAGGAAATTTGATTCTCTTTTGGAGTTTTGATCTTTCATTTTGGTCTCACTCATCAATAAACGTATGGAATTTGAGTCTGTTGTGTTTGGCATTAATGGTAATTTTGTTGCAGACTATTGAATGATCTTTGTCATTCCTTTCTTTCTACAGACTTTACCAACTATTGAATGGGGACAAAAATGTTACTACCATGTCATTTGCTCCAAAGGATGAGCAAGAAGCTCAGATACAGTTTGCTCTTGAAGGGGGAATTCTTGCTTACTTTGTCAGTCATTGGAACACGAAGGCTGACCTTTCCAAGACAATGCATATGATTTGATTCATTGTGCATGATGCGGGGTTCACTAGGATGAAAATGGTACTTTGTGCAACTGTTTTTCACTATTAAAGTCTGGTGTACTAATTTGTTTTCATTTCCTATGTTGTGTCTTCTTTTTATTTTCCCCTGGTATGGTCTGCGACACCAGTTAATCGTGATGTTTTAAGAGATCAGACTGTATGGAAGGATTTGTTATCTGACCTCACTCTGTCTTAATCATATTGCTGTAAATCCTCATAATTTCTTAGATGGATTTTTAATAATTCTTACCTTCATAATGCTATTTTTTTTACTTTTTCAGATTTACCAATATGAGATCTAAAAAAGCTTGAATAGATGTTTGGTTTATCAAAGTTAGACATCCTCATTTAACGTTTCTTGCAGCTATGGTGACTTTTACCAAATTAATGAGCTGGAAAGTTGTGGCTAGGACTGTTGATTTGTCTGGAATTGTGCTTGTAATATACCAAAAGCCTGTCCCACCTTCCTGCTATGAATAATGCAGAGATAATAACCCCCCTTTATGTGAACGGAAAGATAGGAAAGATGGTTCATAATATCTTTCCAAAGCACTCCATCTCTCCATCACACTAACATTGCTGCTGCTACTGTTACTAAAGCTACTGGACCATTGCCTGTGAATCACTCTTTTTAGAATACTATTCTGAATTTTACCCATACATGTACTAGCTAGTCTTTTCTATATTTCTGTGGCAGGTCTGGCTCTCAGTCATTGTCTTTCTCTGCTTCCGGTTGATAGAATGGATGGGTAACTTGTTCAGCTGGCCCAAGTGGCTTAGTAGTAAACCTCAATCCTATCAATTGATAAGGTGCTGAAGAACTGTTTTAGGGCGTCACAAAACATTGGTCTTCCCTTGTATTGGATGTTTATTTAAATGACCTTGCCATAAACGGGTTGAGTGTGAGGAATGTGATATGAATGCTCATCGTGAAGGGTACAGTATACAGAGTTAGCCCTTTTTAATAACTTAATTCCATTTTTTGTTTTTGTTTTATTAGTTAACTGATAGTCTCCGGTTATTTTTATTGCTCTTAGTTTTTTTCTTTCCATAATGCTGAACATGCAAATAGAGGGCTCTATAATTTAATAGATAGCCTTAAATATAATCCACTTTTTTTTTTTCTTCATCACTTATTCCTTGCTGTATGGAGTCAATGACATACTGCAGGATCACCCTTTTATCTATTCACTGAACTGATTTTGAGATTCTGCTTCTTTCAGATTTGTTGTAGCACTTATTGATCTACCTGAGTCCATATTATATTTGACGGAGGGTTGATTGGAATCTATCACGACTGGTGCAAGTGTTTTAATTCCTATCCTCGAACTTATGATCTACTGCATTCCAGTTTTCTCTACAGGCATCTTACTCAAAGATACAACAGTGAATTGACTTGCTGCCCTTTTTAACTGATGGTTATTGCTGGCTCATAAGTTATAACTGATACGAGAATTTTTTTTATGAATGGAAATAGAAATACAAGAATTGTGTATCTCTATTTGCACCATAGAAATAGAAATATAGTAAATGCATGAGTAATGTTACAGTCACAAATTATTTTATAATATTTTTACAAAATGTTGATGTGGCTAATTTCTTATTGGTTTTCATCTAAGCTCACCATTAATATCACTTTTTTATTTACCAATAATCACTCACCACATTATCAGTTTGTAAAATTTTTTATAAAATAGTTTATATCTCTAACATTATTCCAAATGCATATCTTTATTTGGTGCAAATACATCTTACTATATCTAAAAAGTTTTTGCCTTTTGTTTGTGGTGCAAAAAAATATGCATACGGAGGGCCTAAACGACAGTTGAAGGCTGAAAGTCTTGGCTGGAGAGCAGGGATGTCTGGTCTTTTGGCTCTCCATTACAATAATGTTCAATGGCAAGAGAGACTAATGGCTAAAGGAGTGAATTAATATTTCAGGTCAAATTTATAATTATTATTGTCTTATTGTCTTTGCCTCAAATTATATATTGAACCACACCCTGAAAGACATATAGGAAAACTGAACTTATTGTCTTATTAGGCCAGAAACACCAAGGAAAACTGAACTCAAGACCTGTAAAGCATTATATTCACTATATTGCTCACCTCATTACAAATAGGTTCAGTTGAATTTATTAAATATTTTTAGCATAAAGGTTTAATTTCTCCCCAGTTATCTTCCACGGGAGAAAAATGTATTTCATGACTTCATCCAATATTTTCATCACAGTTTGAAGAAAACAAGTAGAAAAATGAAAGACAACAATGTGCATGTAGGAACTTAACTTGATTTATATTAGTGAATAACTTTAAAGTGAGATTACTTAGTCTTTTTTCATGGCTTACTCAAACCATCTTCATTAATATTAATATATATATATATATATATATATAGAAAAGTTGAATTGGGAGGACCTAATACTAGACATGGCAAAACGGGTCATAATTTGTTTATCCAACCCGACCAAAACCCGAATTTGTTGACCTAAAGCAAAACACCAAGGAAAATTGAACTCAAGACCTGTAAAGCATTATATTCACTATATTGCTCACCTCATTACAAATAGGTTCAGTTGAATTTATTAAATATTTTTAGCATAAAGGTTTAATTTCTCCCCAGTTATCTTCCACGGGAGAAAAATGTATTTCATGACTTCATCCAATATTTTCATCACAGTTTGAAGAAAACAAGTAGAAAAATGAAAGACAACAATGTGCATGTAGGAACTTAACTTGATTTATATTAGTGAATAACTTTAAAGTGAGATTACTTAGTCTTTTTTCATGGCTTACTCAAACCATCTTCATTAATATTAATATATATATATATATAGAAAAGTTGAATTGGGAGGACCTAATACTAGACATGGCAAAACGGGTCATAATTTGTTTATCCAACCCGACCAAAACCCGAATTTGTTGACCTAAAGCAAAACACCAAGGAAAATTGAACTCAAGACCTGTAAAGCATTATATTCACTATATTGCTCACCTCATTACAAATAGGTTCAGTTGAATTTATTAAATATTTTTAGCATAAAGGTTTAATTTCTCCCCAGTTATCTTCCACGGGAGAAAAATGTATTTCATGACTTCATCCAATATTTTCATCACAGTTTGAAGAAAACAAGTAGAAAAATGAAAGACAACAATGTGCATGTAGGAACTTAACTTGATTTATATTAGTGAATAACTTTAAAGTGAGATTACTTAGTCTTTTTTCATGGCTTACTCAAACCATCTTCATTAATATTAATATATATATATATATAGAAAAGTTGAATTGGGAGGACCTAATACTAGACATGGCAAAACGGGTCATAATTTGTTTATCCAACCCGACCAAAACCCGAATTTTTTGACCTAAAGCAAAAGCTAGTTGACTCGTGACCCGACTTGTTTTTGGGTCAACCTGACCTGATCCGTGACCTGAATCATTTTTTTTTTTAAATTTAGGTAAAAAAAGAAGAAGAAGACAATATTGGTTTAACTATTTGCTGTGAGTTTTAAGAAAACAATTAGACCTTTACATAACTATATATAAATGAATTGAAAGATGATTGTTAAAGCATTCTATAATGAGTAAATATTTTTAAATATCAAATAACAAAATACATGCCAAGATAATCTAGTTACAGTAGAATTAAAAACATATATTTAAAATTATAGACATGTATGAGAAATATTTATAAGTGCGAAAAGAGTGAAGCCAAAATATCCATTAAATTAGCATAAATTATGAATGTTTAGGCTTATTTTTTAACAATTCATGTCCAAAATAAATGGTTTTTCAAAATATTATGATATTTCTTGGAGTATGCGTGGTTTAACAATAGCATTATATTCATAAAAGAGATCATGTATAAATAAGCTAAACAATCAAACTTTAATGTATATTCTCAAATTGAAATAGAGTGTCAACCACAATTGATAATAGATTATAAAATTAGTTTTCAAGATTGTAAAGTTTTTATATATTTTTATTCTTTGTCAAATTAGTTATCCAATAAAGTATTTGTAATTTTGTTTTATGTTTTGAGATGTTGATATTGTGTAAAAATGAAACTTGTGTACTTGTTTTACTTATCTTTTGTGCTATTTTGTTATGGTTAGTAATGTTGGGATTTGTATAATTTTAAAATTATTGAACAAGTATTAATATGTTTATCTAAGCTCATTATTGATATAAGTGATAAATTCAAAGTAATGCATTTTACATCAAATAATTTGCTACATGATTTTTCAAATGACAAATATATGTTTTCTTATAAAGAAAAATTTTATGTGAAATTACGAGCCAACCCAACCCACAACCCGATTGACCCGACTCAAACCCAACCCAACCGGCCGATTTGCCACGTCTACCTAATACATAGTGGCAAGTATGTACCATTTGGTTTACTTAACAGTCTTGTAAATATTAAATACTATTAGTCTCACAACAAACATAATAATTTTATCAACAATTGTTTATTGGTCAGTGGGGAGTGTTTGTGTCTCTTGTGTTATTGTTGAACTACTGGTCAGTGGTCACATATTTGGTGTAAACTGGCAGACTTTTCAAAGAACCAACCTCCTTTCTAAAGTTTGGTCCATAATAAACAGTGCCTAAACTATGGAGAAAATGTGTTTTTGCCCCTATTGAGCAAAAAAAAGAGCAATATGTCCCTATTTCAAAACTATATAGGGGTGTGTCCCTGTTTTGGTACTCGATCATCCAATAGTCGGGTTATATAAAGAACTCGATTATGCTAAAACTGAGTTTCCATCACGTTTTTGCTACGCTGGATCGTCATTGTGGCTTTTCCGCAATATTTTTAATGATATAGGAACTCGATCCTAATATAATCAAGTTACTGAGGAAATTAAAATCACCTGTTTGCATGTGAAGTGTTTTTGTCGTGTACTTAACCCAATTAAAGCAACATCGAGTTTAGTAACCCATACTCGACTGTAGCATCATCGAGTTATACTCCTATACACACCTCCCTTCATAGATGCACAAAATTTCCTCATTTTCTTCACAGCTTCTCCTTAAGAACCACAACCATACATCCCTGGACTCGGTGTTATCTCTCTATCATCTCAGGTAAGAAACTCATTCATAATGTATTACAAAAGTTTATCATTCATAATGTATGTTTTTGTTAGAAAAGAATTTTCATTTGATAGGTTGTATTACTTGTGCTTTGGTATTTTCTTGAATAAGTGTTATGTGAGTACATTGGGGTTATATTAGTTTTTTGGTCTTGTAAATTTTAATTACTAAAAATGACAATCTTTAAATTTGCTACAAGTAATGTACAATAAATCTAATTTGGGTGATGAGTGTTATGTGTGTACATTGGGTCTTTGGTGTTGTAAATTTTATTGACAAAAAATGAAAATTTTTAGATTTGCTAAAACTAATGAACAGTTAATCTTTAGATTTGTAAAAGTTGAATGTACATAATCATCATTTGTCAGACATTAACAACAACATTTTGTATTGCACACAGCATATAAACATTAACAACAGCGTCTAATGTTTGTAAGTAGAAATTTTTGAAAATTATCATTACTTGAATCTGAGAAGTCTAAAATATCTCTCTCGTCATCTAACAAAGTAATGCATCATCTTTAATTGACACAGTGCTATGTTGCTGCACTACATCGGTAGTAGCATCTGCAACTAAGGGACCACTAAACCGTGGCTTAAACCAGCTGACTCTTATCCTCGCCCCAGTAAGGATAAACCATGGGGATGTGGTACCAAGTCTAGAGGTCGATGACCCGGTAACTCAAAACACAACCCATTCCAATCCAACCTCACCTTCCCAATCACGGGCAACCCATCAATAGGAACCCCTAGCATCACCTCGATATCTTGTAAGGTGATACCCATTTCTCCATGAGGTAAGTGGAACGTGTGCGTCTCCGAATGCCAACGCTCGACCAATGTTGTGATCAATGCATGATCAACTTCCATCTTTGGAACCTTGAATAATCCTTCGAAACCCGCCTCAATTATGTAACAGGCGATCAGTGGGTCTAGCCCATTGTAGGGTAACTCACAAGATCGACGTCGACACTTTAGCACGCCTGGCACTACCTGCACACGAAAGAGCGTTGTGTTAGGATAATGCACACAAAATAACTATAAGAATACTACAGAATAATAATATGCAAGAAACAGTAGGCTAACAGTTGCTAGACAACAGTAAACATTACGAACATTTTGCAATATGTTAGTTACGATGTTAACTGGTTATTCATTGTAGCTCAATAGTAGATAAGATCAATTTAGGTTGATTTTATGGCTTCACTCTGATACAACCTGTATAAATAGGCATTTACCCTTCTGTTGTAATCAATAAGTTTGAAGTTAACCAAATATGTAGCCTTCAGTGCTAGTTGAGAGAACTAGGTATTTTTCGATAATGAACTTGCATCCTAATTAATCAACCAAATAATGAACTTGCATCACTCATTTACTGAAGTATGTTTGATAAATCATGAAAGAACCAAAACATTTTGAATATTAAGAACAATACTTTTACTAGCATCAAGCCTCGTATAAAGGTGATCATTACATATATTTTTTTACTTAGTACAAAAAATCATTGTTTAAGTTTAAGAGGATTAAACTTAAACAATGATTTTTGGGATCAATCAATCAATCCAAATTGGGATATTATCCCATAAAATATCTATGGACACTTCATGCTCAATTAAATCTATGCAAAACTTTAATTTGGATTAAATAAAATTTTGCCTAAACCAAAAGAGAAATGATACAATTTCCAACATCTCTTTACAAATAATCAAAGAACCCTACAGAAAGAAAAATATACGATTTCAAAATGTCTGAAATTTAGTACAACTACGTACCTGACCGACGGCGGGTGTTCCCCACAGCACCGTGGATCGATGTTGCGGCTGCCACAGCATCCACATCTGACAATCGCTGCATATTTGACATGCATGCAATCATGTTAAGAAACCATTGATCTCTGGTAGACATTAACACGGTAAAGGCGGACAAACCAACATGAAAGTAAAGTATAACAAAACAATGTATCACTTTAACCAAGGGCGTGCAAGAAATCAAATGTCTCATGAATCTATCATCTTTCTTTTTCTCATAATTCACATTTGCATACACTAGTGTTATAACAAAAATTCACATTTGCATACACTAGTGTTATAACAAAAATTATGATACAAAAGTTTTATCTATATACTTTCTCTAGTCATAAGTGATTGTAAATTTGTAATTAGTGTTTACACATGAATCTATCATCTTTCTTTTTCTCATAATTCACATTTGCATACACTAGGGTTATAGCAAAAATTATGATACAAAAGTTTTATCTATAAACTCTCTCTGGTCATAATTTCACCATTTTGCCTCTTGAGTACTTTTATTTTTCAAATGGGGAGGTATTTTGTGTTTTTACTTAGTACTCATAGATTATGGGGGGTTATAGTGAAAATAAAATCATTTTTCTTTTTGATAGGAGCATTACTAGAGAACTTCTATAATATTTCATTCTCTTTTACATCTTGAAATGCATTCATGCTTGCATAATAGCACTAAAATCTATGGTATGTATCTCAATATTCATGAGATGACCCTTGAATTAAGGAGGGTATATTAAACATGATAATCTCTTTGATGTCTTGAAGGGATTACATCATTGAGCAACATAAATATTAATGGGGGCAATCACCAGTACAAGTACAAGAAAAGAAGATAGCGTTTAACATTTCTTCTAATAGTTTGTATACTGACTTAAGTATCAGAGAGTCTCTCAGCCAACCTGACTTTGACGGATCACCTCTCTTCCTTCTCCTCTTTGTAGGTTCACAGATCGGGTTAGACTGTTGATCAAATGGTATCATTGCTACAACAGGCTTAGCTAGAGATAGAACTCAATAGATGAAAGGCTAAAGGTAATACTGTGCAAGACGACAAAATGGCTCTAAATGAGGATTTGCCCATTAACTGTAGCCCGTAATAACTAGTGGGGTAAGCAGTGTGAAATTGAATATTAATGATTAACTCCAATCCAACCTACTCTTACTCACTAAGAATGATAAGTCCAAACTAAAATTTTGATTTTATTCAATTGAATGGAAAATGGATTGACAATATGCAAAAGCATACAATAGATTAGATAACGCATACTGCAACAGCAATTCGTTCCTAGTGGACTAGTAGTTCTAAAGAAAAACTGGTAAAGTAGCTCTTTGTATCATTGCTTCATGATTACTAAATTGGGACAAATTTCATTCAGGAAGCTCTATTACACCAAACTAAGAGGACAAAATATTTTAGAATGGACAAATGTAAAATGTGAATGTTTGTAAGATTTTGATTACAAATTTTGTTAGATTTTGATTTATCCACATTGTTAAAATGTGTAAGAACTCTAACTTTTAGTTTTAATAGAATCCTACTCTGCTTTGAAAAGAAAAAAAAAATGATCCCAATATGACAATCAACTTTTTAAAAAATCTACCAAACAACTGGTACAGTAGCTGTGTGTATCATTACTTCATGATTGATGAACTGGGACAAATTTCAATCAGGAAGCTTTATTACACCAAACTAAGAGGACAAAATATTTTAGAATGGACAAATGTAAAATGTGAATGTTTGCAAGATTTTGATTACAAATTTTGCTAATATTTTGATTTATCCACTTTGTTAAAATGCGTAAGAACTCCAACTTTTAGTTTTAATAGAATCCTAAACTGCTTTGAAAAGGAAAAAAAAAAAAAAAAATTGATCCCAATATGACAAACAACTTTTTAAAAAATCTACCAAACATGGGATTCCAACAGGGGACTAGCTTTTCGTCTAGCAACCTCGGCCTCTCCTTTTGCTTGATTTGATATCATAGCTATCAAATGGTCTCATTTTCCTCTTACACGAATATATCTGTCAAATGGTTTTTTTATATTCGAATCAGCTCCTTTCACCGTACTTAGTTGTCTTATGCTATCTTTTTCAGCAACGAAGTGACAGAGAGAGATAAAATGATTTTTCAGCAACGAAGTGACAGAGAGAGATAAAATGAAAGCACAGCTATTTTTATTTCCCCCCCCCTCTGTTGTTGTGCAGCCTTTGGCTGATGATGTAATGGGCTTTTGTCGCCCAAGACTTTGTAAAACTGGTGCTGCTACCAGTGCTTTGTAGTTTATGATATTTCCTTGTTTACCAAAAAAATAATTCTTTATTTATTAGAAACAAATGAGCATACTCTTGCCAATATACAGTACAAAAAAAAAAAAAAATACACAGCAAAACAATCAATATTTGAAACCTCCATGTTCTCTCTATGCACTATAATTAAAACCGACTAAACGATCATTTTCCTTCACTTTTCTCATCAACCAAACAGAGGTTAAAGCCAAAAAAAAAAACTCGAAATCAAGCAAACGAAAAAGCTAATCACTATTAAACTTCCTCTCCACAGCACCAACTAATCACAGTCTCTATTTGGTTGCTGAGAAAACCTAGGAAATTAAAAGAAAAAAAAAAGAGTAAAAACTTTGATTTGAAACAATAATAACAATTACTTGAACAATAAGAACACTCAAGACATCTTGTGCAAAGCATGGGAGATTCTGAACTCTGAAGTCATAGTGGTCACGTGCTTTGTGCTTAAAATTTGTGACAATTTGATGTTGATTTTTGCAATGCGGATGTAAATTGGAAATAGTAATGATAAATTTCTATAGTAAACAAGATATATATATATATATATATATATATATATATATATTTTTTACAATAGCTGATCTCGTCACCATCAATTCCCTCTTTTTTCTTTTTCTTTTTTTTATAATCTCGTTATCTTTTTCTCTTCTGGGTGAAGTTTATCACTCTTCCAAATTATGAATTAAAAATCAGTTTTTTATATTTCTTTTCCTGAAATAAAAAATTGTAATATATAGATTTATGTTTGGCGTAAATGGCTATATGCCTAATAGCTTTGTATAGATTAATTCAGCAAATGGAGAACACGATGATTGTACCAAAATTCGCATTACTTATATAGTTGGTATGACTCTTGTCGTTTAACCTATTAAAAAAAAATCTAAATTTTCTCAGATAAGTTTGCTCGATATGAGCTGACAGAATCGATACTGCGAAATGCGAATGGAGAAGGGCTTAAACTTCTATTATCCATTTTATCTTTATATAGTAAGATTCTATCATTTATTCTAAGTGCTTTTTTTAATTTCACTTGCTTGTCAATAACCACATTTACATTTCGCATTATTCTAAATTTTTAGAGCTTAAATGAAGTTTAATTTTGTGTTGCCTTGATATATATATATATATATTTTATAAGCTTTTCTTTTTTTCTTTTCCTTTTTTGGGTCAAATTTTGTAATAATCATGAGATGAGTATCTTGTCTTGGGTGGTGAATTATAAAAAGCCAAAATAAATAAATAAAGGCGGTTGTATTGAGTAGGAATTAGCAAAATTCTCTAGCACTCTAGCTAGTACTATATAATCCTGCACCTCCTTTCCTTTCCTTGTTATGACAGTAGACAAATACAATAATAACTTAAAATTTTCTCTTTAATATCCAGAGATACTACTAGTTCTGATTTTTGAAATGCTTCCACAGTCAAGACAAGGAATTGAAATAAAATGTTAACTAGGGGTGCACAAGAAATCAAATGTTTCATTGTTGTTCTTTGATAGGTAATCAAATGTCTCAATGTTGTTCTACTGTGACTCTGTAATCCTAGCATTTGAATGCTCTTTTGTTTTGATTGAGCAAAGATGTAAGATACCTCCAGTTGTTCTTACACTAGTTACAATTCCGTCATTACTTATCCTTAATCACTACAATATATATTAGAGGAACTCATTTCTTTAACAAAATAAAAATAAATTACATGTATTATATATATATATATATATATAAACCCCCGTGACAGGATGATGATGATGATGATGTGGATGTTGTTCCAAAGCCAATAAAGAATTTACTTCGAAAAACATACATGTTCCAGGATGTTTTACCTTTTTCATTTCACCTTTACATTAAAACTCAGGCAAACACACATTGGGATTCATTTTACCTTTTTCCTTGGAAATTAGGAATTTCAGGCAAACCCAAATGAATGCAAATTAGGCAAAATCTAATAGAGAAAAATTAAGAACTCTTTAGCCTCAAGAAGCCAAAATTAAATCAAAGTACATGCACAACCCAAACTTAAGTCAGATTAAATGCCCAAGCCAAACTTAACTTAGATTAGATGCAAAGGCAAAAAAAATTGAATTCAGAATTTAGAAATGACCTTAATGCGTTTCTAATCCTTTAACTTTGATTTCTAAGCTTGATGGTCAAAGATGCAGGTGAGGGTTATAGTGAGAGTTGTAGGTCACGGTTAGGTTAGGGTGTGGGTTTGGGTTGAGCTTCGGCCTAAGGGTAGAAAGAAGACAACTTGACGATGGATCGAACTTGGAAAGGGTGTATTGAATGGACTGAGGGAGACAGAACGGACTGAGGGAGACAATGGTGGCTACTGATCGAACTGAGGGAGACAAATTGTTTTGGAGACGTTACATTCAAAATTTCATTTTATTTTGCATATAACTCGATTTCATTATTGTCGAGTTTTGAACAATCTAGCTGGAAAATTTTATTGTGGAAAAGCCACGATGGTAATCCAGCGTGGCAAAAATGTGATGGAAACTCGGTTTTAGTATAATCGAGTTCTTTACATAACCTGACTATTGGATGATCGAGTACCAAAACAGGGACACGCCCCTATATAGTTTGGAAACAGGGACATATTGCTCTCTCTTTTTTGCTCAATAGGGCAAAAGCCCATTTTCTCCATTATTGTTGAACAACTGGTCAGTGGTCACATATCTATATATTACTAAAAGCTGAAGCGTAGCATTTAATATTGCTACGCTCACGTTGAGCCACATCAGCAGACATGTCATCATTTTTTGTTTCCAATTTTTCTTATATATATTTTTAAACATTTTCTCATTTAAGGTAACTTAAAAACTCTATTATTTAAAAATTAAAATATCTTTTAACCATTATTTTTATTATTAGTTTTCCAAAACTCTTCCTCCCTTTTACCTCTTCATCTCCTCACTACTTTCTATATTAATATCATTCTTTCTCTACCTTTTTATTTTCCTTTATTTTGACTCTTTTTATTCCTAACATCTTACTATAAATTTGACATTTTCTTTTTCATTCTATGCATAGTTTTCTCACACAAAAAATGTTACTTCTCTCTCTCTCTCTCTCTCTCTCTCTCTCTCTCTCTATTTGTTTTTCATTTTTTGTTTGATTTTTATTTTTATTTTTATTGCATCAATTCTTTAGGTTGATGAATTTTTGTGTTAATTAGAATTCTACTTTGGGTTGATGTAATTTAGTTTTGTGTTTTAAGTTGTTATCTTTTTTATTCTCTTTGATTAAATATTATCCTACTGCATTATACATATAGTATATAATAATATAATGTTATTATATTACATAGAATGACTTGGATAATTTGATGTTTATTGCTATATATTTTATTTTTACTCTTTTTTCCTCTCATCTTATTTTATTCAATATTTAAATGCAATCACATCCTCCATACTATTAAATTATGCAGTACAAATCAAGAAAATGGCTAGACACAAACCTGCCTTCGTTTACCATACATTGAGGGAATCAATATATTTGTGTGATAAAGGGTCATATAATTTATAATTTAGATAGCACCCTTTGAATGTGTCTAGGCCCATAGATTGAGCAATTTGTAGACTTAAAAGGCTATTGCGAATGAACTTTTTGAATCAAGTCTAAAAAAATATGAACTACTATATATCATTTAGATAAAAACTTTTATCATAGATACATTAAATTTTTTTTTTGCCACAAATTTAAATCACGCAAACTTAATAATTTTATATTATGTGTTAGCATCATCTCCGCTTCTTCTTCTTCTTCTTCTCAAAAATATAATGTATCATCTTTAAAGGATGCCAACAATATTGATATTATGGGAAAAATTACATAAAATATTGAGAAAAAAATGTTTTATATTACAATCTACTAAAAATGTTTCATATCACTGACGTATTTTACAGCTACCACATGTGTTAACTTAAGTCTTAATATTTTAAAGTTGTTTTGGCAAAAAAAAAAAAAAAAGGTTGTCACAAAAGAGGATTTCATGTATAATTTTTTTGCAAAATGAAATATCTATTTTGTAAGGCCACCAAACTTGATAATTTGCAACTAATGGAACCACTTGCAACAATATTTGCATAGTTATATTGTTCCAACTAAAGAAATTGTGTATACTTTTAGTCTTCCAAAAACACACGTCTACAAATGGTTAAACGTTCATCTTGGGTAGTTTTAATTTTTCATATAATTTTACCTTTACATATTCATCTATTTTTCTCTAAAAAAAAAAAAAAACATATTCATCTATTTTAATTTAGATTTTTTTTTTCAAAAAAATAAAATTTAATTTAGATATTTATAAGCAAAACTGTAGGGTCACGGTTTTCGGACCGAGCCTATTACAATGAATTTGTAGAGAGTGGGGCCAAAAGTTGGGCTCTGATGAGACGACGGCTTGTTTTGGGGATGAAAGGCACACAGAATCAGGCGGCCCAACATTCCATGGAGAAGGGACCCCTCGCTCGAGGACGGGAATACGCTAATCCCTCTCGATCACGTAGGAGCCTCCCTCCTGTCTCTAGGCCTCCCTCCCTCTTTGGGCGGTCTCTCTTGTTATTTATTCCTCTCTTTCGTTCATCCTCCTCCTACACTTATCAGTCATCCATGCCTATCCTCAAGTGCACGTCCTCTCAGCCAGTCTTTCTGGCGCTCTGTAAGCTGCTGTGGCCCCCATCGCCCTGTCCAGGGGTCACATCGATATCAAAGGGGGTCAGGGTGTTAATTGTGTGTATTTAATACGGAGGTGACAGCTTTTCCTGGGGCTGCCTCTCCACCTATTCCCCTATGGCTAGCCCATATGGCTTGGAATCTCTTTTGTGATCCTCGAGTGGATATCCTCGGGAGATGTGGCGCTTTTTTCTCCCATGATTTTGGCCTGTCGAGGACAGGGTCGTCCTTGGCAGTACATTCTGACAGTTTAGATTCCCTTCATTCATCCCCGGGCACTTCTTCCTCCTCGGCGTGGGCCTTGGGCTTGGGATGGAATGGGCCAAAGCCTCTAGGACCCTCTGGCCCCACAAAAACAATGAAATAATAATTCATGAATAATCAAAAACTAATATATGTATATATATATATTATTAATGCATATTTATCTTGTACAGTTGTAACTTTACATATAATTTTGCATTTATATATTCATCTACTTTAATTTAGATGTTTATAACTTAATAATGAAATCTATAAAAAAAAGGTAATTAAAACAGTCATATTTCTACAATTCAAAAAGTCACAATTTTTTTTTTTTTTTTTTTTAATTCCTTTTACATTTCCTTGGAATTATTTTTTTAAAATTTTTTATAAAACTTTTGACATACCACTAACCTAACCACTTCATACATTAAAAAAAATTTAAGGCTCATTATTACTTCCGTTAATATATTATAGATATCTTAATTAATTGAGACCAAACTAGAGAAATACCTTTTCACATTTCCTTGAAAAAAAAAAAAAAACCTTTGACATACCTCTAACATAACTATATCTATAACTATTTAAGCCATCTATGATATCTATTTCTTATTGATAACCATAAAATTTACAGCTAGCAAGGGAACATACAAAGTAATAAAGAATAAATGAAGGAAGAAAAAAAAATGAAAAAAAATGTCAATTAATAACCATTATTTGGAAAATAAAAAGATGGTCAAAAGGAGTAAGAAATAAAATAGAGATGGCTATATAGAAGACATTGAAAACTTTATAGTGCAATAAAATCAATAATTAAATATTATAATACAAAATTTAAACTTAAAACTAATCAAATTCTAGCTAGGGAAATTATATATATATATATATATATATATATATATATATATATATATATATATATATATATATATATATATATATATATATTCATAATCTTCATACACCATGACTTAAAAAATTTTTAATGAATAGTTCTACCTCTTATTTGATGTCTATGTTATGCAAATCATCAACCAATAAATATATGATAATTGTAAAAAATGTTATAGACAAGATTATGAAAAATATGATATAATTATTTAAAAAAAAAAACTATTTATAAAGTCTAGAAATTTATATAATATTTTATCTAAAAAATTATCACAAATTATCACACGTAACGTACGTGAATACGACTAGTTTGTTGTAAACTGGCAGAACTTTCAAAGAAGCAACCTCCTTTCTAAAGTTTGGTCCATAATAAACTGCGGCTAAACTATTGTACAAAAGCAAAGCAGAAAAAGTATTCACGAGATTCTCTGTGTGGTTTGTCCAAACCAAAATGAATGCTCATTACTCTTTGCTCAGTCTCATGCCCAGAAATTATTGCACACAAAGGAGGTGTAAGCTTAGTTTTTCATCTGGGATTTTTGCAAATTCAAGCGCAGTTGCAAACTCGTTAAGATCCTCGGAGGAGAGGGTATATGAAGTGGTGCTGAAGCAAGCAGCTCTGGTGAGAAAGCAGAGGAGAGAGAGCGCATTGGATCTGAAAAAACCAATTGAGAGTGATTGGAATCGTTTGAATGAAGCTTATGAAAGGTGTAGAGAGGTCTGTGCCGAGTACGACAACACATTTTACTTGGGTATATATACTTGCTCTTTCAGCTCCTCTGTATGTATGGTAGACTTGGCACTGGTAGTAATCTATTTTGTTTCTAACACTCTGTTTGTGTTTACAGAAAACATTTTGGGAAATGATTTCTGTGTTTTCCAATGTTTGGAATGGTGGAAAGCGCAAATCAACCAAAAAAAAAAAAAAAAACGTTTTCAGTAGTCATGTTGTTTGTCAATATTTTTTTTCCTTTAACTTCTATCTAATTTTTTTTATGTAGAATTTTTAAAATCTCAAATTTTCAAGTACACGTAATATTTAACACACTTTTTAAAAGCAATCATCAAAAAACTAATAAATATATTTAACACACCTTCTAAAAGCAATCAACAAAAAGTTAATAAGACAGAAAAAAAAAAAAATGTCTACGTTCTAAAAGTTTTTTTTTTTTTTTTTTTGGTGTCACGTATCCAATAAAGCATTATATAAATAAATTAAATACTACTAAATTTTTTTTTTAACTCATTTTCCCAACAAAGCATTTTCTAATGTTCCCTAACATTGGAAAACAAATAAGTTTTTCGTAATTTTTATTTTTTTATAGAAAATATATTCGATCAAAACAATTGAGTGTTGACTTTTTACTATTATTATTATTATTTTTTTTTTTTTTTTGAGAAGACTTTCTATTAGGTAGTGTTGTCTAATAAATAAATATGATAAAACTTAGGTATAGTATTTAGATATTGTTCATTTGTTCCTTAGATTCCCCTATTAAAATTCTGTTATGTGAATTTTTTTTCATAAGATATAAGTATATTTTTTAGTTAAGTAACTACATGGTATAATCTTAATAGGGGAATTTAAAGAACATCACCTATAGATGGGATCTCTTAATTATACATGTGTAGTCTATATTTCCATATATTTCTGATCATACTTCTTAAAAAAGAGTTTGTGAAGATTCGAACTGATTTTCTTCCATGATTAGTCATTAGTCTTCCTCTACCCGGTTCGTATTCTTAAATAGCCTTAGCCAAGGCCCACTTAAATCATTTTACTATGAATTTATTATCTATGATTAGATAGACCAACCAACCTGTCAACGGGGGCTTGGTTGAGTGGATAAGGTTCGGACACTTCATGCAACACACCTAGGTTCAAGTCTCGTTACCCGCAAAAGTCCGTTGGTGGGCATCCTTAGTGGGGTTGACCCCCCACACGGTCGTTGATGCTACTGTCGTCGAGATCGGCCCTGGCTGTCTACCTCCGACGGCGCCCTATCCAGGGGTGTAATATAACCATAAAGGCCTCCATTTTAGTTTCTAAAAAAAAAAAAAAAAAAAAAAAAGAAATAGATAGACCAACCAACCTAATGTTGGTTTTAAAAATAAAATAAAACCAATTAATAAAAGCTGAGTTTATACGTTGCTGGAACTTGACTTTCTGTCGGTAATTTTTAACTGATGCATTTTTAAAATCTTTAATTTCTTGTATAATTGGGGAAATACTGTTGAAATGAGCTAATCACTTTTCTTATGCTATTTTCAGGTACATTACTCATGATGCCAGAATTACGAAGAGCTTTTTGGGCGATTAGTGGTATTCGTGTTTATTCTTTTTTGCTTTAATAAGTGTAATGATACACACAAAAAAAAAAAAAAAAAAGTCATAATTCTTTTAACAATTATTAAGATGTCATGTTATAGTTGGCGTATGATAAAAGCTGCAGAGCATCCGTAGCAGTTGGTGTAAAAATTATGTCATTTTATCACATCAAATGCCTACTTTATTATTTTACCACATCATTTTACAACATCTCATTTATCAGATGTTTTATAATTCAATTCTATACATTAAAATAATATTTACTACACATTAAAATACATTAAAATAATATTTACTACACATTAAAATACATTAAAATAATATTTACTACACATTAAAATACATTTTTTAGTTTACCACATCTGTTCGTACCATTGCAAATTTGCAACAGTACGGACACAAAATGGTATATGTGCCAAAATTATACAACATATGCAACATCTGCTAAAATCCTATTTTTTGTGTTTGGTGTGGGATATGTGCCAAATATTTAGCATTTGGCACATATCCCACATCTACTGTGGATGCTCTAAATTGTAAAATTTTTATTTTTATTTTAAATTGTAAATTGTAAAATTTTTATTTTTATTTTATATATTTTTAATATTACTCTTTTTATCATGTATTTCAGTTAATTCAATTGGTAAAATCTTTGACTGACATCTTTATCTAATGATAAAGAGTTATCATTAGAAGCGAATAGAAACTCCAAAAAAAATAAAATAAAAGCTTTACTCTTTCTTTTCTTTTTTTAATTGTGAAGTATGACGTGCTTGTATTAAAATGCTTTATTTGGTCCCATTAAAAACTTGCTTTATTTGGCATGTTTTAGTCTTCTTTCCCTAAATGACAATTAAAATCACCTTTGAAGTTTTGAACCAATACAATTATTTGAGATGATCTAGAAGTTTTATTAAGGTAGGTTTTTTATATAAAAAATGCTAAAGTTTTTTAACTAATTAACTTACAAAATGATGTGACAATAAATGTGATTTAAGACATTTTTTTTATATCATGATTGGTGCCACTTGATACTTGAAATACCTAGTATAATACAAATAAATATGAGCTACATCATATGTGATTTATTAATATGAAATTTAGGTGATATAATTAGACTAATCAAAATATGTCATATAAAAAATCCAACTCCTTTCTCAAAAAAATAAAAATCAAATAAAAATCCAACTCAACTCCAGTTAACTCACTCATGGAATCTCTCTCTCTCTTCAGTGACCTCAACCACCCCATTCCCACCACCACCATATTATTGTTGTTGCAACAGCGGCATTGCCATATTACTCAGCCAAACCCAAACCCACATAGTACTGCCAAGGATATGGCAAATCAAATCCCATTTAAATCCAATCTCCCATCTCTTTCTTCCCCGCCTTGGAAGAGTCTAACTTTACCACCTAAACTTCATATTTTATTTTGCTGTGCCTACTATTTAAATAACTAGTGTTTATACTGTAAATATTTTCTCACTCTCATTTTAGGCAAACTCTTTCACATAATATTTACAATTGTATGCCCTGATGTACACATTTAAAAAGGCGAAAAGTTGATGTCTGCACTTAAAACATGAGAGGCTGAAAGCTGATGTACATTTATTAAGCCTAGCTAGAGTTAGAAAATTATAAGTGATGATTGAAAGGATGGAATGTCTTCTATTCTATAGTGTGGTGCAGAAGGACTGACGAGCTTGTGGATGGGCCTAATGCTACATACATCACACCCAAGGATCTAGAAAGTTGGGAGAAAAGATTAACTGATCTTTTTGAAGGTCGACCGTCTGATGTGTATGATGTTGCCCTATCTGATACTGTCTCAAAGTACCCTATTGATATACAGGTACATTCCAAATGGCTAAACAAACTGGCATGCTCACTTGTATATTAGACAAAATGTCAATTTGTGCTAAGATTGGCCAATATATTCTCCATAACTTGTTTCATTGGACAGCCTTTCAAAGACATGATAGAAGGAATGACTTTAGACTTGACAAAATCAAGATACAAGAACTTTGATGAGCTCTACCTTTACTGCTACTATGTTGCCGGCACTGTGGGGCTTATGAGTGTTCCAGTATTAGGGATAGCACCAGCATCAAAGGCTTCAATAGAGAGTGTTTACAATGCTGCATTAGCCCTTGGAATTGCTAATCAACTCACCAACATACTCAGAGATGTTGGAGAAGAGTAAGTTTCTTATGACGCATATTCTAGTAAACATGTTTTAAAGAAATTAAATACCACCACCTGTTTGTTCCAATTTAAGTTGTACGTGTTAATTGCATAAGCTATTATCTTTTTAGTGTTCACAAACTTATCAAACCAAACCTTTTTATTTTCAATGATTAAACCTTACATACTCGAGCTTTAAGTTTGAGTTCAAGACTAATTTTGTCTTAATGATTGAGTTTTAACAAGCGTCACAAACCAATTTTAATGATTGAGTTTTAACAAGCGTCACAAACCAAATTTAAGCTATTCACGAACAACTTGATTCATTTTACAGCCCCATTAATGATGATAATCGCAATTCTTGAAATTGGCTCAATGAGACTGAGTTTATTTTTGGATTCGTGATACATAAACACTTATACCTCGTATGTGATCTTGTAGTGCTAGTAGAGGAAGAATTTATCTCCCACAAGATGAACTAGCACAAGCTGGCTTGTCAGATGATGACATATTTCGTGGGAAAGTGACCAATAAATGGCGTAGTTTCATGAAGGGCCAGATAAAGCGAGCAAGGATGTTCTATGATGAAGCAGAGAAGGGGGTTTCAGAGCTCAACTTAACTAGTAGATGGGCAGTATGGGCATCGTTGTTGTTGTACCGACAGATCTTAGATGCCATTGAAGCTAATGATTACAACAACTTCACAAAGCGGGCTTATGTACCAAAAGCAAAGAAACTACTATCACTTCCGGCTGCCTATGGCAGAGCATTTATGGGAAACTCAAAGTTGGCCAAGTTAATAATGAGATGAACCTGATTACCTTGGCATAGTCTGAACAATTTTAAGTCTGTAAAGTCTGTCTTCATATTGGAGAAAAGTGATGTTCAGTACGTGAGAATGCATGTGTAAAATATTTCAAGTAATTTTTAATGAAAGAAATTTTTTTCAACATGTTCCATATTTTTGAGAATGCAAACAAACTCTCTCTATCTATTCATGCATCTCCTAACTTTGAGAGTATAACAATAAAATGTCTAGGAATAGGACAGGTCTGTCAATATTAGCTAGCCTGAGTTCAGACTTCAAGCAATATTCGCCATATCAATTTTGTAAAATTAACTGGATTTTGTAATTCCGATATAATCAAAGCTTACGAACTAGCTAGGAGGATAAATCAAACATTAGCTAGGCAGCATTCGTCAGGTCTTTTTTTTTATACCTCAAGTATTCGTCAAAGTAAATAGAAACCACCCGTTCAATAAATTGTTTTAGACTCTTCGTTGTGGTGCTTTCTTCATTCCTCACATATTCATCTATGAAATCAACTATTATTCCTTATGCAAGTAATTTGAGTGTAACAATCATCTTTGAAGGGAAGATAAATGAGTTTTTTTTTTTTTTTTTGGCTATAGTAATGTTTATGAGATTTTATCATAGATTGAATATGGAAAAAAATAAAAAGAGAATGTCTCATTCAAAACCTCATCCGAAATACATTGGAAGGATATAATGGTGATTTCGTAAAGTAGTCGAGAAAAAACCTTTAATGGCCTTGTAAATGATCAGGTCAGATGCACTAATAATGTTGGACAGTTTGACATTGTGATGTTGATCATTCTTCTTCCATGAGAACTTTTGTTATTATCTCATCATTATTTGAGTCATTAAGATGCATTAAAAAAAAGTGAGCCATACAGACAACAACAAAGAACGAATAAAATTGAAATTTAGGTTTAGGTGAATGAAGGGCAAAGTTTAGTTACAAAATTACTCAATAAAATAAAAATTACTCCATATTTTAAAAATTCAACTGTTAAATTGCATGTTCTTTACACTCTTAATACGCATGTCAAATTTTATGTCAATCGGATATTATTTACTATATGATATATAAGTTTATATTTTATTCATAATTTTAAACTATAGAAACTTGCAATTTAACAATTTATTGATGATATAACTATTGATCTTTAATTTTCTAGAAATTTTGAAGCATGAAGGATATAAGAAGAAGATGTAATCCAATAGTGGATTTGTCAAAATTCACCTCCAATAAAAAAAATATTGAGTAAAATTGTAACTTAAGACTACAATCAATTTTGTAGCTCTAACTTTATCCGTATATGAAAATGACAACTTTAAAAAAAAAAAAAAAATTTATAAATGGTTGTTAAAAAAGATAATTTTGAAAATATGAAAATTAGAAGGAAAAAAAACAAAAAAAAAAAATTGCAAAAATATGAGGAAAAGGCGGATTTTCAAAAATACAATGGTTAGAAGGAAAAAAAAAAAAAATATATATATATATATATATATATTTATATTTCATGTTTCATATTAAATTCTACAGATCCAAATATATATATATATACTGTCACACCATTTACAAAATTAAATGATCTGGCAGTTCATAAAATAAAATCTAACTCCGAAATAGACGAAATATATTGACTTGAATTGGAGAGAATGCTATAGTACTGTTCCGCTTTAATGGTGCTTCCAATGTATAATGGTCCACAACTTGGCAGCTTAGGGCTGCTCCTTGTTGGTCTTGGGGCCTAGTTCCATTTCCTCCATACCCCCATCAGGCCTAGTTATTTATATATATATATATATTGTGTATGTCATATGATACCACTGACCACGCTCATATCTTTGGTTGACCTCCCAGATTAGGTGACCATCTGTTCTTGGTTGGAATTAGCCAACCACATGTTCTCTAATCCCACCATGAAGCTCAATATTCATAAGACTATTTGTGTAAAACTATATGTGTCACAAAATGTCATGGTCCATTTATACAGTTAAACTGCCTTGTGGACCCAATACATGTTTGTTAGTCTGAAATTCGTTCAATAAACTCATTGACATATTTTGATGAGCCATAAAACAGGTTGGTCTTTGACACCACTTGCCATTGCCAATACTAGAAGTGAACTAGCTCCTACAACTTTCTGCTCCTATAATTTAAACCATGGCTTTTTCTAAGTATTGTTTCCTTCTGTCTATGATCATAGCATTGTCACTCTCAAGCAGCGATGTGAGCCTAGCTACTCGACAGCTTTTGGATACACCAGCTGCTTCACCCCCAGCATTAACACTGCCTACAGTTCCATCTCTGCCAAAGGCCACATTGCCTCCTTTGCCATCAGTGCCCACACTACCTAAAGCCACATTGCCACCACTGCCTAGCACGCCCTTGCCAACATTGCCTACTCAACCAACTCTGCCAAAGCCCACATTGCCACCACTTCCAAGCATCCAAGTCCCATTGCAGCCTACATTACCAACTACCACACTGCCACCATTGCCTACCAACCCATTGCCAACATTGCCAAATCAACCAACTCTACCAAAGTCCCCATTGCCAAGCACCCAAGTCCCAACATTGCCAACTATGCCCACTGTTCCCAAGGTGACACTACCTCCTTAGCCAAGTAATCCGTTGCCCACCATCCCAACCACAATTCCTTCGATCCCTACCATTCCGACCACAATCCCAACAATTCCTTTCCTCTCCCCACCCCCATCAAAGTGAAGCACTGGTGCTTGAGATGTCACAATTTCATTCTTGTTTTTTCTATCTTTCTTTGGATGATTTTTGCATCATTGCTTGTATTATCTTTTATATACGTTAGAACCTATCTGGGTTCTATATCTTTGTATTTTTTCAGGCTTGAGTTTGTCCATTTGAACTTGTTAGTGTAATAGATACTGAAGTTTTATATCATTATAGGGTCATTTACATGTGAGAATTATTATTCTTGTAATGGTTCATATGGCTATGATTTATGAATATGATTTCTTATTGTTAATGTGTAGTGTTATGGGCTTTAGGCCCAACTAGATTACTTGTATAGCACACATTATTGTACTACATATGCTTACTTATACCGCACACATATGCCTCTTATATAAAGGCATTGATGTATATTCTTTCATGAGAAATACAATATATTCATTCAGTATTTCTAACATGGTATCAGAGTCACTGCTCTAATCCTTTGGTGTGCCGCTCTTAAGCAGTCTTGTCTTCTTGGGTGTCATCTGCAGCCGTTGTTGTGAGCAGCACCACTACCTCCACCGCGACTTCAGTACATCAAAGACCACTGCCTTGCCGCCACCACCGCTTCCGCTTCTCCGATCAGACCACAGATTGCACCATCAGAAAGTAATCTCTCTGACCTGCCTTTCTATGAAATATCGTCTTCATCGGACATTCCACGCGCCTCCACGCGCCACTATAATTCTTGGCGTTATTGGCACGCACCTTCACGCGCCGCCAATACTCTTCACGCGCTGTCACACGTCGTCACGTGCCTCCACTCTCCTTCACACACCTCCACGCGCCAGAATTCGGTCTGCTAACGTCATCATATTCGCCATGTCAACCCTAGTGACGTCATCACTGCTTGCGTTAGCAACACGTCAGCTTGCTTACATCAGCACTCAGTAGCGATCACGTCATCACCGCTCACTGTTGACCGCGTTGACTTTGACCAGGACGTTGACTTTGACCGTTGACTTTTCTCTGGGTTGACTTTTTAGTCTAGGTTCTCCTTACCCAGTTTTTCGCGTATATTTCATTTTTGCAGTCCATTTTTGCATATTTTGATTCTAAATGAAGAATAAGGACAGGTCTTCTTCTGGTTGCCATAATCGTCATCGACAATCCAACAAACGTTTTTGCAATTTTTGTAAACGTTTTGGCCACGATATTGAGACTTGCTATCATCGCAACAAAACAGTTGTTTCAGTTTCTGCTACTACTATTGCTAACACTGAGAGTGTCCAACCAATGGCTCCCGTCTCTGCACAGTCTAAGTCTTCCGATCGCACTTTCACCATTTCCACAGATGACTTTAAAAACATCATCGCCAATGTCATTCGTATGGTTGGTAATGCATCTTATTCCTCTTCTCTCTTAGCTTTATCTGGTATGTCTCCTTCCTCGTGGCTTATGGATTTTGCTTGTTGCAATCACATGACACCTCACTCATCCTTATTTTCTGAACTTAAACCTGCACCACACCCTCTTAATATTCACACAGCAAATGGTTCCACAATGTTTGGTCATAACATAGGTTCCGTTTCGACCTCCAACCTCTTGGTTCCTAGGGTCTTTAATGTTCCTGACCTTTCTTACAATTTATTATCTATGAGACAATTAGCTGAGTTGGGTTATCGCATTATCTTTGATTATTCTGGGTGTATTGTACAGGATCCAAGGATGGGACAAGAGCTTGGGACCGGTCCCAAAGTTGGGCATATGTTTCCCGTGGACAATCTTCGTTTTCCACTTGTTGCTCCTGTTTCTGTTGCTGCAACTGCTGCAATTTCTTCTGTTCCTTCCCTTTCTCTTTGGCATGCTCATCTTGGTCACGCATCTTCCTTTCAGGTACAACAATTGGCTTCTAGAGGTTTGTTAAGTCCAGTGTCTACAGAAAATTTTGATTATGTCTCATGTCAATTAGGAAAACAACCAGCTTTGCCTTTCAATACTAGTGAATCTATATCCACTGATATCTTTGACCTTATTCATTCTGATATTTGGGGGCCTTCCTCTGTCTCTAATATTGGTGGGTCTCGATATTTTGTTGTCTTTGTTGATGATTACTCTCGCTATAGCTGGATTTTTAATATGAAACATCATTCTGAATTATTGCAAGTATATTCTAATTTTGCAAAAATGGTTGAAACTCAGTTTTCCAAACGCATTAAAATTTTTCGATTTGATAATGCTCTTGAGTACACTCAATATGCTTTCCAAGCTGTCTTGCATTCCTATGGCACTGTTCATCAACTAACTTGTCCAGGTACCTCTCAGCAAAATGGTAGAGCCGAATGAAAACTTCGTCATATTCTTGACACTGTTCGTGCTCTCCTTCTCTCTGCCAAAGTTCCTGCTCCTTTTTGGGGCGAAACTGCTCTTCATGTTGTTCATGCTATTAATCGCATTCCAAATCCTGTTATTCAAAATCAAACTCCATATCAGCGCCTTTTTGGGTCACCTCCAAACTATCACTACCTTCGCTCCTTCGGTTCTACTTGTTTCATTCTTCTTCAGCCACATGAGCATAACAAACTTGAGCCTCGGTCAAGGCTTTGTTGTTTTCTTGGCTATGGCGAAACTCAAAAGAGGTATCGGTGTTATGATCCTGTCTCTCATCGTCTTCGTGTCTCCCGTAATGTTGTGTTTTGGGAACATCGCTCCTTTGTCGAGCTCTCTCACTTCCGTGCTTCCCTATCTTCCTCCTCTGTCTTAGATCTTTTTCCAGAAGAGGCACATATTCCTTCTGTAGTTGCTCCTGATCCTCCTATAGTCGCTCCTGATTCTCCTATAGACTTCTCTGTCCAACCACCAGATATCCTTGATCCCTTTCCTAGTTCACCCTTTAATGAAGAGGTGGAAGATGAACAGGTTGAAGACGAGCTACCCAACCCTGAGCTTGGGTCCCCTGCTCCTGCTCCTGCTCCGCCTGAAGATCATGCACAATACATTCCACCTCGTCATTCAACTTGGGTAAGATCCATTCCTACACATTTACTTGACTATCATTGTTACACTGCCCTTGCTACATTACACGAGCCTCACACCTATCGTGAGGCTTCCACTGACCCTTTATGGCAGATTGCAATGAAAGAGGAACTTGATGCATTATCTAAAAACTATACTTGGGACTTGGTGACTCTCCCCCCTGGGAAATCTGTGGTTGGTTGTAAGTGGATCTACAAGATTAAGACTCGCTCTGATGGGTCCACTGAACGCTACAAAGCTCGTCTTGTTGCAAAAGGTTTTACACAGAAGTATGGGATTGATTATGAAGAGACCTTTACTCCAGTTGCTCGTATCTCATCTGTTCATGCCCTCTTAGCTGTTGCTGCTGCCAGTAAATGGGACCTTTTTCAGATGGATGTCAAAAATGCATTCCTTAATGGGGATTTAAGTGAAGAAGTTTATATGCAACCTCCTCCTGGTCTCTCTGTTGAATCAAACAAGGTTTGTCATCTTCGACGTGTACTTTATGGCCTTAAACAAGCTCCACGAGCTTGGTTTGCCAAATTCAGCTCTACTATCTCTCGCTTGGGTTACATGGCCAGTCATTATGATTTTGCCTTATTTCTTTGTTGTACCGACAAAGGCACTATTTTACTTCTCCTGTATGTGGATGATATGATCATAACTGGTGATGACCTTAGTGGCATTCAAGAACTCAAGATTTTTCTCAGTCGACAGTTTGAGATGAAAGATCTTGGACATCTCAGCTACTTCTTGGGTCTTGAAATCACTCATTCTACAGATGGACTTTATATTACTCAAGCCAAGTATGCCTCTAAACTATTTTCTTGAGCTAGACTCACTGATAGCAAGACTATTGACACTCCAGTTGAGCTTAATGCACATCTGACTCCTACAGGAGGGAAACCATTGTCTAATCCCTCTCTTTACAGACGCTTGGTTGGCAGTCTAGTTTATCTCACTATCACTCGTCCAGACATTTCCTATGTTGTTCACCATGTGAGCCAGTATCTGTCTGCTCCACGATCGACTCACTATGCTGTTATTCTGCACATTCTTTGATACTTAAAGGGTACTCTCTTCCATGGTCTTTTCTACTCTGCTCAGTCTCTTCTTGTTCTCCGTGCATTTTCTGATGTTGATTGGGCAGGAGATCCCACTGATCGCAGGTCCACCACTGGTTATTGCTTTCTTCTTGGTTCTTCTCTGATTTCTTGGCGAAGTAAGAAATAGACTCATGTGGCCCGCTCCAGTACTGAAGCAGAATATCATGCCCTTGCTGATACCACATCTGAGCTTCTTTGGCTACGATGGCTTCTCAAAGACTTTGGTGTGTCTACATCCTCTACTACTCCTCTTTATTGTGACAACCAGAGTGCTATTCATATTGCTCACAATGATGTCTTCCATGAACGGACTAAACACATCAAGATTGATTGTCATTTTATCCATTATCATCTTGTCCATGGTGCTCTCAAGCTGATCTCAGTCTCTTCTAAAGATCAACTTGCAGATATCTTCACCAAGTCTCATCCTAAAGGACGTCTTCGTACTTTGGTTGACAACCTCAAGTTGGTCTCACATTCACCTTGAGTTTGAGAGGGGTTGTTAATGTGTATAGTGTTATGGGCTTTAGGCTCAACTAGATTACTTGTATAGCACACATTATTGTACTACATATGCTTACTTGTACCGCACACATATACCTCTTATATAAAGGCACTGATGTATATTCTTTCATGAGAAATACAATATATTCATTCAATATTTCTAACACTTATTATTTAGGTTAGTGAGAAACTTCTCGAAATGACTAGCTACTACCATATCTTCACTTTCAGGACTTGAAAAATTTATACCAAGAAAAGGGATGACGTACTACGTAAACTAGTCACGTATATATGACATATATCTGGAAAAAAAAAATTGTCAATGAGATGCGCACAAACACACACAAAAAGAGGAAAAAGAAAGAAGAAATATACATATATATACGGGGGATAGGGGGAATGCAAAACCTCTCATCGAATGCAATAATCCATAAGACGATTTTGAATACAATGCTAACCTTGATTTGAGTTTCAACCAGCAAAGGAAAAAGATACACCATTGTGATTGGAATGCTATCATCATTATTATATCCTTAAGGGTTTTTATTTTATTTTAAGTGAGTGTATAAGAAGAAACTTTGAACTCAAGTCATAATAATCTATGACTTATTCTGAAGCATCACCTTAAAACTATGATAGAATTCAAAAGAAGCTCTTGGATAGCATTATTTTTTATTTATTTATTTTTTTTTTTTTTTGTTGCTGAGAAACAAGCTCTTGATGATAGCATTAGTTTTAAGTTTAATTTTAACTACCTTTTCTTTTCTTTTTTTTAATTATGGAATTTTAACTATCTGCCTTAAACTAAAAGGGCATTTGTAATGTATATTTGAAATTCCAAATCAACACCCTAATTTGAGATTAATTTGTATGCAAGTCTTTAGTCTTTTTTAGCGAGACTAATCACGCCTAACTAAGGAAAAATTCTAATACCAATCATCAACTTTCGAACCATGTCTCATTGTATCTCTTTCCAATAGTACTGATAACGGTTTTTGTAGGCTAGCTTATTAATCATGATTGCACGTAATGTAATGTTTATTTACTATCCAAATTAGTGGGATAATTATGCTCAAATTACTAATATGGTCCCTCAACTATATTGGGACTCACACTCTCTATCAAAAGTACTGTTGTGTTGCATCCATATTATGCGTGCAACAGCAACATGAGGATAGTCGACCCAATGAACTTGGTTTTTTCATAGTAAAGGATTCACATGGTGCATATTCTTCCTCAAGCAAGCAGGAATCATGTGTCAATAGTGGGTCGTAATGTTTGTGTCGTTGCCATTTTTTAATAGAAATAGAATTAGAAAATGGTAATTAAAGCTGCTGCACACACACTTTAACACATGACCGTACACACGCACAAAACAGTTGCAATTATGCCTTCAATTTCAGTTTTTTTTTTTTTTTTTTTAAATTTTTTTTATATAAATTTACGTGTGCGTATGGTTGTATGTGTAATTAATACTACCAATCATAAAACTAGTGCTAAACAACTTTGCACACACAATATAACACATGACCGTACACACGCACAAAACAACTGCAATTATGCCTTCCAATTTCAGTTGTTTTCTACGTGTGTGTATGGTTTGTGTGTGTAATTATTAACACTACCTATCAGAAAACAAGTGTTAAACAACTTTTTGAGTGAAAAAACACCTAAAACTGTTTTGGAGAACAAAACACAAAACTGAAAACAAGAACCAAGCAGACATTTTACATTTTTCACGTAGCCCCTTTCACACTCCTATCCTATGTCCGTCTTCATTCCCCTCTTCTATTTTTTTCCAAAGTCCATAAATCAAACAACCTGTCCTGAGAAAGTTATCTATTCCACTTATTACAGCGTGCAAAGTATGATGGCTTTGTTGACGGCAAATGTGAAATAAGGAAAATGGATTAGACACCCAAAATGGGTTTCATGCTTTCCGGTTTGGGTGTTTGTCATAATCATCGAACTAAAACATCAGGTAAAACAACAGCATTAGAAAAATGTTACTAAACAACCTTAATCCACGTAGGACTTAAAAAGTATTTAATTGATGAAAGAGCCTCAACATACATGGTTAAGGGAGAAATTAAATATTGATCGGATTATAACGCAAAGGAAAATATTAGAGCTATAAACTTTTTTTATAAATTGTTGATATGATGAGTGGTTATTGTTAAGTAAAAAAAATGTTGTCAGTCATTTGTTCAAATAAGAATCAGTAAAAATGTGTCACACGAATAATTTTGTAAAAATATTATAAAATAATTTATTGCTGCAGCATTACTTTAACATGTGATTGTATATAAGCAAGTAGTGAACCCTAAGACAATCAATAGCAGTTAAAATTTATTTTTTATTTTTATTGAAATATCAGTTAAGATTTAAACAGTTTAAAATTGCAAACACTGATCGTTAAAATAAAATTTTCCGAGCTAATTTTACAATTTTTTCTATAACAAGAGTTTGCTTAATTTTTGGTATGGATGGTACTGGTTAACTTCAATAAATTAAAAGATGACATTCATTTATTAGGCAGGACTGTGTAAGGGTGACGTGATCCTTCGGTTGTACTAAATAATTTTTCCACCTTAGACAATTCTTTTTTTGATCAGAAGCATCCATCTTAGACATCTAATTAATAACGAAGATTAATTATTAACTTGATGGAATTATAACGTAATATGTAATTATATATGAGTGCAAAGCAATCCTTAAGCCTACCAGTATAAGCTAACATTTGAAATTTTAAAATTGCAATTATACAATGAATTCAACAAACCACATTTATTTTTTCTTTTTATATGTTAGTTAGGGTTAGCCAAACCCTTTCTTGGTCTCCAACTTACTCGGCAGTCATTCAACAAAATATTGCAAAGCTACAATAACTCAACAAGAGTTTGCTTAATTTTTGGTATGGATGGCATTGGTTAACTTCAGTAAATTAAAAGATGACATTCATTTATTGGGTAGGACTATGTAAGGGTGACATGATCCTTCGGTTGTACTAAATAATTTTTCCACCTTAGACAATTCTTTTTTGGGTCATGCTAACGAGTGCCCTTGGGAAATGAAAAAAACTGTCAAAACATTAATTTTTTTTTTCTTTTCCATAAAAACTTTCTTTAATTGGATTGTTAACCAGTGCCCTAAGGGCACTCGTTAACATTTCCCTTCTTTTTTTGATCAGAAGCATCCATCTTAGACATCTAATTAATGATGAAGATTAATTATTAACTTGATGGAATTATAACGTAATATGTAATTATATATGAGTGCAAAGCAATCCTTAAGCCCACCAGTATAAGCTAACATTTGAAATTTTAAAATTGCAATTATACAATGAATTCAAAAAACCACTTTTATTTTTTCTTTTTATATGTTAGTTAGGGTTAGCCAAACCCTTTCTTGGTCTCCAACTTACTCGCCAGTCGTTCAACAAAATATTGCAAAGCTACAATAACTCAACAAAAATTGTTGTTTTGTATTTTCATTCAAGAGATCTCTCTCTTTTATTATTATTTTTTCTTCTTTTTTCCATTCTTACTTTTTATTTTCTTTCTTTTCCTCCTCATTGAATCTCTCTCCACTTTTCCCCCCTCACCTTCTTCTTCTCATTATGGCCAAACCTATTCGTCCAACAGAATTCCATTTCTATTTTTCTTTTTTTGGCTGTTGGTATTAAAATTATGTAGATAAATAATTAAATTTACCATTTTCATCACCTTAAGTTTTTTGAAGAACTATAAATTTAACATAAAATCAGAGTAGGAAATCCTAAATTCAATCATTGTCTTTTCAACTTTACCTCTGATTTAAAATCTTACATATTAAGCATTACCTATTAAAATAGAGTTTGAGCCCACATTTGAGGAGAGAATGTTAGAGTTATATGATTAAATAATTAAATTTATAATTTCCTATCAATTTAAGTTTTTAGGAGAATTGGTAATATATTTAACAATTGGTCTTCACTCATCACATCAATGGCAGCTAAAGGATTATGATGACAGCCTTGAGTTAGAAGTGGTTGAGAGGGGTTAGAGCTCTTGTCTGATGGGTGTATTATAATGGACTTGGGTCTGGGCGTGCTCGGTCAGGGGTTTTGTTGGTGGGTATTGTGTATTGGCAAATTGAAGGTGGTGGAGTTGTTGGGATTGTTATTTGAACCTGAAGGAAATGTTGGAGTGATGGAGGGAAAATAGTACCCTTGCCCCTTGGGGAATAAAATAAAATAAAAAGTATTTAAATGAAATATATTAGATGTTATAAAAAAAGAAAAAAAAGAATAGAGAGCTTGTTTGGAAGTGTACCAAAAATTTAGTTAGAATTTTTGTTAAGTTTATTGGGATTGCTCTAAAGCATGATGGCAAACAAGTCGTCTCGTGGGTTTAAGACTAACTCTTGGTGAGTATCTAATTTATTAATTTAAAAAAGAAACTGATCATACAAGAAAATTGTTTCTTTCTTAATCACTAGTTATCAATGTCCAAAAGAGAAGACTTAAAAGTTACACTGTTACATAGCGAAGTCCATGCCCTATAATTACATGCCCTATTTTCTCAATTTTGGTACTCGTGATTCTTGTGTCAGAGGAATTAGAAGAGTACTCACTCAAATGCAAATACAAAGTCTAGTCTTCGAAATCACACGGTCCATTTTCACATAGAAGCATTTGTAATGATAATGTCGTGAGCTACAACACGTTGGATCTGTAAACAAGAAATGAAGTAGTTATTATCAATCCATGACATTCTTCCTATAAAAGACTAACTTCCCATCTCTCCAAGTATGTACTTAAGAACTCATTAGGAATGATGAGGTGGTTCATATGGCTCTCCCAACTCTTTTACCTCGTTGCTCTTGCATTTTCAATTTACTTCATCATCATCATCATTTTTTCCTCTTCTTCAGCACTACTGTGCTCCCAAGTCCAGAGCTCTGCGTTGCTCCAATTTAAGCATTTGTTTTCTTTTTCAGAGTCTGCTTCATTCTTATGTGATAATTCTTATCCAAAGATGAAGTCTTGGAAGGTGAGCACTGATTGCTGCTCATGGGATGGGGTTACGTGTGATAGGGTGAGGGGGGACGTGATTGGCCTTGACCTTAGTTGTAGCTGGCTTTATGGTACCATCCCATCAAACATTAGCCTCTTTCTTCTCCCTCACCTGCAACATCTCAACCTTGCTTTCAACGACTTCTCTTTTTCGCCAATTTCATCTGGATTTGGTCAATTTGCTAGGTTGAGATATCTTAACCTTTCAGGCTCTTGGTTTTCTAGCCAAGTCCCTCTTAAATTATCCCACCTCTCCCAATTGACCTCACTAGATCTCTCTCACAATGGATTCGTTTACCTTGAATCATCTTTTATGAAGAGGCTTGTCAAAAATATGACCAAGTTAAGAGAACTTCAACTTGATGAAGTTGACATGTCCCTTGTTTCGGTTAGTTCTTTCATGAATTTGTCTTCTTCTTTGACATCCCTTACTCTCGAAGCTTGTCAATTGAGTGGGAGGATGTCAAATAACATTTTCCACCTTCCAAACTTATGCGAGCTCAATCTAAAGGAAAATAGAGAACTCATGGGGGTTTTCCCAATGGCAAATTGGACCAATCCCCTAAGATTCTTGGATGTCTCTTCGATGACTTTTTCAAGAGAATTATCGAAATCAATTGGCAATCTAAAATTCTTAAGGAATTTGAGATTGAATGAATGCAGTTTTACCGGGTCAGTTCCTACATCACTTGGTAACCTTACACAACTCACTCATTTAGATTTATCATATAACGATTTCAGTGGTGAGATACCGTCATTACTTTCAAAACTCAAGGAGCTCTCTTACTTGGCTCTACAATTCAACCAGCTCACTGGTAAAATCCCATCATCATTTTGAGTTGGTAATGCATATTCCTTGGAAATCTTTTTTAATCTCATAAAATTGCAATTTTGCAGGATTGATACCTGCATCACTTGGGAACCTCACGAAAGTTACTGAAATTTCCCTCAAATCTAACAACTTCATTGGTCATATTCCATCGTCACTTTCATTCCTAAAAGATCTCAGATCCATTGACCTTAGTAACAACAACTTTGAAGGTAAAATTCCCAATTTTTTGACCAACTTCACAAAATTCATTGAAGTTGACTTGTCTAACAACCAACTGACTAGTCAAATTGGTGAATTCCATCGTAGCAATTCACTACAGATTCTTAAGAGTGGGAAATAACAAGCTTTATGGCTCAATTCCAAAATCAATCTCCAATCTTGCTAATCTTATAGATCTTGATATTTCATCAAATAATTTGAGTGGCATTGTGGATTTTGATAATCTCACAAAGCTCAAATATCTACAAGATCTTGATCTGTCATATAACAGTTTATCTTTGAGCATCAAAAGTAAGCTTAATTATTCCTTCCTCGCTCTTCAACATGTGAAATTAGTTTCTTGCAACATAATTGAATTCCCAAATTTCTTAACATTGTCAAAAAAATTAGATTACTTAGACCTATCTAATAATAGGATCTATGGCCGAATTCCAGAATGGATGTTTGAAATTGGAGAGAATTTGAGTTACCTAAATCTATCTCATAACTTTTTATCAAGTATAGATAGAATTCCTTGGAAGAATCTAATATATCTTGACCTTCGTGACAATCTGCTGCAAGGAAAGTTTCCTATTCCACCTTTCTCTACAGAGATCCTTTTTATCTCAAACAATAGTTTGACTGGCAATATCCCATCTATGATTTGCAATATAAGTTCCCTTAGATTATTTAATATCTCTCATAATAGTTTGAGTGGTAAGATTCCACAATGTTTGGGAAACATTAGTGAATCTATCTCAGTGATGGATTTGCGAATGAACAATTTCCACGGTGCCATCCCTGATACATTTGCAAAGGATAATCAGTTGATAACACTTGTCTTTAATGGTAATCTGTTAGAAGGGCTATTACCAAAGTCTTTGGTCAACTGTAAAAAAATGGAAGTTCTAGACCTGGGAAATAACAAAATAAATGATCGTTTCCCCTATTGGTTGGAAGCTCTTCCAGAGCTAAAGGTTCTTGTCTTGAAATCCAATAGATTTTATGGTCCAATAGGAAATCATAAGACTAGTGGAAATATTTTCTCTAAACTACGATTTCTTGACCTCTCTCACAATGAGTTTACTGGTTTTTTACCAAGAAATTACTTTCAAAATTTGAATGCTATGATGACTAAAGATGAAGGTAAAAAACAACAATATATGGGTGAAACTGATTATTATCAAGATTATGTGGTGGTGATAGTGAAAGGTTTGGACTCTAAACTACAGAGAATCCTAACCATCTTCACAACGATTGATTTATCAAGTAACAAATTCGAAGGAGAGATTCCAAAAGTACTTGCAAGGCTCACAATTCTCCGATTGCTCAACCTTTCCCATAATAGCCTAACTGGCCATATCCCATTATCATTGGCAAATTTGTCAGCACTTGAATCCTTAGACCTTTCTTCAAATAGGCTCATTGGAGAAACGCCTATTCAATTGACAAGTCTAACATTTTTGGCCAAGTTAAATCTTTCACGAAACCAACTCACAGGACCTATTCCTCAAGGCAAACAATTTGGGACATTTGAAAATGACTCATATTATGGGAACTTGGGATTATGTGGATTTCCATTGTCAATTGAATGTAGCAATGATGAACTAACACCGCCAACACTACCATCAATATTCCAAGAAGACAATGTTTCATTGTTTGCTAGCGGATTTGGTTGGAAGGCTGTGTTAATCGGCTATGGATGTGGCTTGTTGTTTGGATTAGCTATGGGATATGCCGTGTTCAAAATAGGAAAACCTAAATGGCTAGTAAGGTTTGTTGAAGGAGAACAAAAAGACAAGAAGAGAAGGCCTAATTATCAAAGAACTAGACAAAGAAGAAATTAATGCATTTAAGGGCTGATGTCAGGTGAGTTTGACAAGCTTCTTTATAGATTATTAACTTTTGCTATGATTTTATATAAAATTGTCTTCGAACTAGTTACAATATAAGTAGCTTGTTGTGTAACGCCCCAAAAACATAATCAATAAAATTCTATTTAATTTAAATAATCCATAAAAATATTAAATAAAAGATACTAGCAACCTTGAATCTCATCACATAAGTCAGAGCTCTAATTCGCCAAATACAAAACATCCTTAAAATAATTCTCCAATACAATGTTTAATGCCATAAAATAGTAATAAAATCCTCAGTTCTACAAAAATAGTTCGAACTATTGTCTCCCAAAAATCTCTACTCCAAAAACCCCTCTAATGTATCTGTAAAGGGAAGTAAAGGGGGGGTGAGATAACTCAATAAGTGGAATTCACTAACATTGGGGTGTGAGAACAAGCCTTTCAAATAAATAACTCTTTCAACAAATTCATAACTTGTAACTCATCAATATTTATCATTAAATATTTCATGTAAAAGAAATAATATCTTTATATTGTGAGCCATCATAATATATATATATATATATATATATATATATATATATATATATATATATATATATATATTAATACCATCACTTAAACAATTTCCTAGGTTTTTCTCGTAGTCAACGTTTACGCCCCGTTGACAGGGTTGTGCTATCCCTTTTTTGGGACTAGAACCTCCTTTTCATCCTATTTATTAAGGATGGCTCCTTTGGAACCTAAAGATGCACTCCCTTACTAAGGAGCTTCCTTTTTGGATCCTCAATAGTATACTCCCTTGCTAAGGAGCTATCAAATGTGCACTGTCCCTTTTTTTTGAGACCGTCCCTTGCTAAGGACTAGCTGCAATATGATTGTCCCTTGCTAAGGACTAATACCATACTGAGCTTCTAATCACGACTTGCCATAGGTTTTCAAAACATAATCAATATGCTCACAAAACAATCCATTCATAATTCTCAAAAATATAAAGATATATTCACACATATAAGTTTAACTAAATTTAGGTTGTCCCACAAGTTTTTCATAAAATGAATAGTAAATGTGCACATCAACCATTTATAAAATATCAATTTATTTATAGAATATCAACATATTTCTTTGATATAAAATAGTCTAATAATCGACATTGTTTTGGGAAAACTCCCAAAATTAGTAAACACCATTTACCTCTTAGTTGCAAAAACAAAAGAAATCAACCTCCCTTGAATCACAACAATTCAGTAGAATTAGAACCTAGCAACACCAAAGATAGGTCCATCAATACATAATTTCCCACTTAACAATCTGTTTTCACATTTAAATGGTTTAATCTATCAATATTAAAGCCTACGGAGGTGTTTAGTTTCTTTGAAATACCCCTCAGCTGTGTTTGATTTGGGCTTACAATTACTGCTGCATAATCATATCTTTTAGGCTCTATTTAATCAGATTTTGGCTTAAAGACATTGCTGCATAATCAGATGTTTGGGCTTAAAAAGTTACTGAATCCTCAGTGGCTTAGAGATGATAATTAGTGTCACTAGAATGATGCAAAGGTAGGTATCTAATAACATAATGCAGCCTTTTTCCATTAATATAATCCTAGCTATGCATGAAACTTTAATATGGCAGCAAGGTGGACATGATCAATCTAATTTATACCTTAATTTATCAACCCAAAGGCCCATAATTCCCTTGACGCCACCAAAACACAAGGAATTTGCTGGACACGTATTGAATAAGGATAACGTGAAGATACATGGCAGATGGGTGGTGATATCTAGTGAGGCCATAAAAGGTCATATAATGTCCACAAAACACCCTTTTTCTATCAACATAATCATAGCCTTATATCCATAACAGCAGCCCCGATTTATATAAATATAAATATATTTATATTTATATTTATATTTGTATATATATTTTTCTATTAGGTACGCCACCAACAATTCTTCCTATAAGAGTGGGAAGAAAAGCTAGCCATTGAGTGTTACAATTTTCCTAAGTTTAGAGCAGAAGAGAGCCGTACCTTTAGTCTCCACTCACAGCCACAGTGAAGCAAAGCAAGGTTCAATAGTGTGATGCGGCTGAAGCAAAAGGAGGCACCATCAGAATTACACGTGTAACTTCAGAGGAAATAGACTAGGGTTTTCAAGGCCCATATATTTATTTATGCCACCTCACTTGGGCTTCATATTCCATAGTATTTATCTTATTTTTAATACCTTAGGCCCAATTTAATTTAATCCATTTAATTATAGGCCCCCTTTAAAATTTATGTATAATAATTTAATTGGTACCAAAATTGTGGGGTGTTACATGTTGTATATATATATTCTATAATTTTCTTTTTTCTTTGTTTTGGTGTTGCATGCAAGGTATTGTAGAAAGTGGTGAGGACCATGTTCTCTGAGTCAGATGAAGATTATGAGCCTTAATCTTGCAGCGGCAGTGCATGAGAATGGCGTATGATTGGGGAGTGAATCGTGCCTGTCTACGTGAATTATGGTGTTGTTTTCCTGTTTCAAAAATAATCACACTTAGTTTATGTTGGTGCATTTGCGGGTATTTTGTGTATTCCCTTGTTTGTTTTGACATTGTATGGCATGTTTGGCTGAAGGCTGGTGTTGGTCTTGTGCTCAATTGGACTTCCATTTTATGTATTTTATATTTGAGAGTATTCTGTATAAGTGTAAATTTTTTTTTTTAAAGATTATGTGGCATGTTGGACTAATTAGTTCAAAGGATGGCCTTGGTTTCAGTTGTACTTTTAATATTTACTTTTGCTCAATATAAAGTGCTGGATGGAATATTTTTAATGGTGTTAGGTTCTAAAGACTTAGAATTAATGTATTTAGAATTCTAATTTGTATTGTTGGCGAACCATGATCAAAACAGATTGTTTAGTCTTGTTTAGACTTGCTCAAAGTTGTGCCTTTTTTGTAAAGTTGGAATCGAGCTGATGCAGCAATTACTATGCATCTTGGTCTGGCTTGATTAATCGAAACTTAGGCTGGATCGATCGAATTTCAGGTCAGATGCGTTTTTCTGCAGAAAGTCCAACTCAGCCCTAGCTCATTAAAACGTTTTAGAGTTTTATGTTTTGCCCTAGGTATATAAGGCAAACCCTAGCCACGTTTTAGAGGTTGCTCATATTGCTGTTTGTGTGAATCTCTTGTGAGATCTATGAGAAGCTTTCCTTCACACAAGCTTAGGATTATCAAGGATAAGATTTCTTCAAGAACTTGATGATCATTTAGTTGCTACAATAAAAGTTTAAAGATACACAAGCGGGTGTGCTTGTACTTGCTGGAGAATCCAAGAAAGAAGAAGTCTATGGTTTCAGAGCTTGTACATAGTCGTGTCAGTAAGTTTCTACTGGTGGGTAGCAATAGGATGTTAGTGGTCTAAGTCCTGTTGAACAACTTTAATTCTTTCATAGTGGATTCAGGTTTACCTTGAGGATAACTAAATTAAATCCTCCCTAGGTTTTTACTAGTTTGGTTTCCTGGGTGATCATATCATTGTGTTATTTATCTTTCCACTGCTTTGCATGATATGATTGTTTGATTGTGATAACCTAGATTTGAAATTTGGACTAAGTAACAACTTGGCTAATTACCTAGGTTAATTCAATTGTGGTTTTAAGGGGACTATAAACTATCAAGTAGTATCAGAGCGGGTAGCTCTCTTATTGTTGATCTTTTGATTGTTGAGCTGATCCTTGACCCCTATGGATTCTTGGAAAATCTTTTTTCTTATTTATCAACTTGCCTGTTTGCTGTATTTGTCTCTTGTTGCTTTTGTTAAATCTTTCCTTGAACATCTTGGTTTTATCACATGTGATAATAATTACTTGTGTTATACTGCCTTAATCGCCTTAAAGGCACATGATTCTTGTCTTGGTATTTGGATAGTGGTTATTCCAGGCATATGACAAGAAACAAAGGATTATTCAAGACTCTCTTTGAGGGAAAGATTGGGACAGTCACTTTTGGAGATGGAAGCAAATCTATGATCAGAGGCATTGGAACTGTGGACATTCCAGGGTTGCCGGTCTTTGAAGATGTTTGGTATGTTGATGGACTGAAGGCAAATTTACTCAGCATCAGTCAGATTTGTGACAATGGACTGAATGTTCTCTTCACTAAGTATGAATGTGAGATACTTGATGGAGGAAGTGACTGTATGTGTGTTGGTGTAAGGACAGCGGACAACTGTTATGGTTTAACACCAAGTATAAGCAACAAGTGCTTTACTGCAAAGATTGATCAAGTTGATTTGTGGCATCAATGGTTGGGACATGCAAGTCATAAGCAGTTAGAGAAGATTTCCAAGTGTGATGCAGTTGTTGGTTTATCTAAGTTTGAGAAGATAGATAAGTGCATATGTGGACCATGTCAGATAGGTAAACAGATAAAATCTAAACATCCGTCTGTAGCAAGTGTTCAAACTTCAAGACCTCTAAAGTTACTGCACATTGATCTTATGGGTCATGCCAGAGTTCAGAGTTTAGGTGGTAAAAAATATATTCTAATGGTTGTGGATGATTTTACTAGATATACTTGGGTTGTACTTTTGAAAAATAAAGCTGAGGCTCCTGAAAAGATGATACATCTGTGCAAGAAATTGCAGGTTGAGAAAGATACTGTGATAGCCAGAATCAGAAGTGACCATGGAAGAGAATTTGAGAATACCAAGCTGGCTACCTTCTACAATGATCAAGGCACACATCAAGAATTCTCTTCACCCAAGACACCACAACAAAATGGAATAAGGGAACGGAAAAATAGGGTTGTTCAGGAGATGGCGCGTGTCATGCTACACAACAAAAAGTTGTCCAAATCCTTCTGGGCAGAAGCAGTTAACACTGCTTGCCATACACTCAACCGGGTGTATTTCAGACCTAATTCCAAGAAGACTCCCTATGAACTCTAGAAAGGAAAGAAGCCAATTGTTAAGTATTTCAGGATTTTTGGTAGTGATTGTTACATTCTACGTGATAGAGAGAACCTAGAAAAATTTGATGCAAAGAGTGACAAGGGATTTTTCTAGGGTACTCCTCTACTAGTAGAGCATATAGAGTGTATAATCTAAAAACCAAAACAGTCATGGAATCTTCAAATGTTGTGATCAATGATGAAGTATGTTCAAAAGCACATTCAAAAAATACTGCTCTAGTTCAAGATAAGTCTATGGAGGTTGATGACTCACTTCCTATTGATTATGTTGGGAAGCATAGTGATGAAGAGTTGATGGTGCTGAATGATGCAGTTTCTATGCCATCAAGTCCGGAACCATCCACACCGGTACATGAGACTCAATAAGCATAACATGGGTTCAATCCTTCATCAGAAATCTCTAGTCAAAGATCCTTCCTCTAGAGTAAGGCTTAATCATCCCTCCTCAAATATATTAGGAAGTTTGAATGATAACATGAGATTAAGATCAAAAGCCTTAAGTGTAATTACACACTCATGCTATATGTCCCAATTTGAATTGAAAAAGGTAGATGAAGCACTTCAAGATGCTGACTAGGTAAACTTTATGCATGAAGAACTTCATCAGTTTGTTCGGAATGATGTGTGGGAATTATTTCCTAGACCAAAGGGTGTAAATGTGATTGGAACTAAGTGGATCTTTAAGAACAAGTCAGATGAACATGGCACTGTCATCAGAAATAAATCAAGACTTGTTGCTTAAGGTTACACACAAGTGGAAAGGATTGACTTCGATGAGACCTTTTCACCAGTAGCAAGATTGGAATCTATTAAGATACTTTTGGCTATAGCTAGTCATCTAAATTTCAAGCTATACCAAATGAATGTCAAAAGTGCTTTTTTGAATGGAATGTTGCAAGAAAAGGTATATGTTAAACAACCAAAGGGTTTTGTTGATCCTCATAGACCGGATGACGTGTATAAATTGAAGAGAGCCCTGTATGGTTTGCAACAACCTCCACGGGCTTGGTATGATAGACTGATTGCATATTTCACTGAGCATGGATTCAAAAGGGGATCTGCAGACACCACTCTCTTCATAAGAAAGGATAAGAATAGTTTTGTTGTAACTCAAATTTATGTTGACGATATTGTTTTTGGTGCTACTAATGACTCTCTTGCTCATTCTTTTGCAGATGAAATGAAGGCTATGTTCGAAATAAGTATGGTTGGTGAACTAACTTATTTCTTGGGATTACAGATGAAGCAAACGAACTCAGGAATCTACATCAATCAAGTAAAGTATGCAAGGAATCTAGTCAAGAGATTTGGATTAGACAATGTTGCACATGCTAGAACACTAATGGCTGCCAATGCGAAATTAACAAATGATCCATTAGGTGAGTCTGTTGATGTTACATTATACAGAAGTATGATTGGATGCCTTTTGTATTTGATTGCTAGTCAGCCTGATATTGCCTTTAGTGTTGGTGTTTGTTCTAGATTTCAATCTAATCCTAAAGTTTTACACTTGAATGCTGTCAAAAGAATTATTAAATATGTTGGTGGAACTTGTGATTATGGATTATTTAATAGTAAAGAGTCTAATCTGTCTCTTGCTGGTTTTTCTGATTCTGATTGGGCTGGTAATGCTGATGATAGAAAAACCACCACCGGTGGGTGTTTTTATGTAGGAGCCAATCTTGTTACTTGGATGAGTAAAAAGCAAAATTCTGTATCTTTGTCTATTGCAGAGGCAGAATATATTGCTGTTGGAAGTTGTTGCTCACAGCTTCTTTGGATGAAAAGGTTTTAACTAATTATAAGATATCCCAAGATACCATGGTTGTTTACTGTGATAACTCTAGTGATATTGATATATCTAAGAACCCTGTTCAACATTCTAAGACTAAGCACATAGAGATTAGATATCACTTCATTAGGGATCTTGTTGAAAGAAAGAGTGTGTGTCTTGAGTATATTCCTACTGAATGGCAGAATGCCGATATCTTCACCAAACCTCTTGATAAAAGTAAGTTTGAGACACTTCATCAAGTAATTGGTGTGATTCTGTGTCCCTAATCTGTCTTGGCTTTCTTGGTCCTTGTGCTTCTTTGCTCTACCCTTTGTGACTATTGTTCTTTAGTTTTGTGTTTTTCTTTTTGTTCCTAGGATTTGCATTACATAACATTCATGCATTTCATTCTAAGTGTTTTTTTTTTTTTTTTTTTTTTAAAAAAAAAAAAAGGAAGGAAAATGAAGCAAATTGTGTTTTGCACTATTCTCTTGGTTTTTGAAAACAAGGTTGGTCAATTTATTTTCACATAACATGTCCTTTGTACCTTGTTTAGCTTGGATAAGCTTCTTTTATTGCACTTTACTAGTTGAAACTTTGTAGTGCATGTTGTGTGAAAAGATGTTTATAGCTTTTGATCACATGATCTTGATCTTGAAGTTACATGTTTTTTATTTTCAGACTTGAACTTACTGAGAAAGGCATAAATAACTATCTCACCACTATTCACTAGCCAATCATGAACACCTTAGTGCATATCGTAAGATTTTGTACTCGAGAAAGTGTAGCACATGCACAAAAAGAACATAAGGTGTAGCCTCGGTTTAATTGCTTAAAATTGGTGTGTATATTATTGGACTTAAAGTTAAATCAAACAAATAAAATTGGTGTGTACATTATCCCGACTATTTTAATAAGTTTCTGAATAAATAAAATTGGTGTGTACAATAGGAGGCAAATCAAGAAACTTACATGATTGCAAGCTTATGTTCTAGGAGATGTGGGAGTTATATGATGTAACTCTTTAGGTGATAATCTCTTTCAAATTCTAGGTGATGAATTTTGTAGACTTTATGCTTATTGCTATTTACATATCACCTCACATGTATCTCAAGTTTTTGCTAGTTTCACATACTACACAAATTACTCTTTGCTAAACATTGTACATATTATTGTGTGTGTTTTTCGGTCTGACCAACCAAGTTTGCAAATACTTTGAGTACTTATACAAAACATATTTGGTGTTTGAGAATTTAAAGGAAGAATGTTTGAAAACCTTAATTTTTGGAAAACTGGGTTTAAAACTTGTGTTTTGGAAAAACATTTCATCTCATACTCATACATTTTATTCACAAAATTCAATGCTTTAAGGAGTTTATTCACAAAATTTGCTGAGTTTTTCAAAACTATGTTTTTTCCAGAATTTCGATTGATCCAGTCTATTTTTGGATCAATCGAAATTGCATTTAAAATTTTAAGTGAGCCTCTGTCTATTTCGATCAATCGAAACTGATTTTTGATCAATTAAAAATCGTGAATAAGTTTTTTTAAAATCATATCTTGACTTATTCAACTCACTTTTTTCAAAAGTTTTCAAACTTTTCTCTCTCTCTCTCCAACTCAGACAAGCTAAATCATCATTTTTTTGTCCTTTTCGACCAAATTTTTTGCAAGGTTTTCCTCTCCCAAGGCCGGTATGTCCATTTTACCCTCTCTTTTTCATTTATTTTTAGTTTTTCATGCATTGAAGGGTTATTTTCGGACTTAGCATATTTTGGGGTTTTTGATTATTCAAACCTTATTTTTTGAAATTGATCGTTGGGTTTTTGTTCTATGATGTTATAAACATGATCCCTATGGTTTAATTTGATCAATTTTGTGGTTTTTGAGAAATTGAAAATTTTAGGGTTTGCAATTAACCCAAATTGGGGATTTTGTTCTAAATCGGTTTAATTGATGAAATTGGCTTGTTGTATTGATGTAATTGATCATCTTTATCTGTTTTCTCTTATGTGTGATGATCAATTTGTCAATTTATTACAAATTGTTCAAGTGGTTTTTTAAATATTGGGGTTTTCTTTTTTAGAAACTCTATGCTCAAGCTAATTTTGTGAATTTGAACTTAAATTGAACTTAGTCTTACTGCATTAAAGCAAGCATCATGACATTTGAACTGTTCATGCATCATATAGATTTTTGTTCTATTGTTTTTTTGTGCTAACTTACAGTCTACCCTTGGTTTTTCTTTTTCTTTTTGTTGGTTCTGTTTTGTGTCTCTGTCCTTATCCTAGCACCATGCCTATGAAGACTAGAGCTAATAGGACTCCCTCTCTTTCCTCTGTGTCTCCCTCTAGGAGTCAGCTGTTTAGGAATGACCATTGCAGAGAGGTTTTTGAGAAACTGAACTGTAAGCATAAGATTTGGGCTGAGTGTTCTATTGTATTAGATGAGGTCAATCCTGCCATTAGGGCAAACCTTGAGAGTCAAGGTTGGCTGCCCTTGTTAGAGGTAGATCATCCACCCCTAACCGCCCTGATTAGAGAGTTCTTTTCGAATCTCTCTTGCCACTTCTATGATTCCAACACCCTTGTTAGGAGTTGGATACAAGGTGTTGAGTTCACCATTACCCCTAGGGTAGTGGCTGATGCTCTTGGGGTTCTGGTCGTTAGGGAGCCTATCTATCCCTCTGAGGAGTCTCCACCCTTAGATGACGTCATGTCATACATCACTGGGTCTTCTATCCAGTGGGATTCTGATCCTCGGATCACGTCTGCTAAGCTTTCTGAGACAACCTATCTTTTCTTTAGGATAGCGTGTCATTCTTTGTGGCCTATTTCTCATCTCCACACCATCCCTCTTGAGCGATGTGTGTTTTTGTACGCTTTTATTTCTAATGCGTCTATCAGTTTTCCTCATCTGTTTCTTCGTTATTTGAATGAAGTTCATAGGAGTTCTACTATAGCTCATGCTCTTACCCATCCTATTTTCATTCATAGGATTTTGTTGTTTCTCGGTCTAGATGATTTCCCTACTAGTGAGCCCGTTCATAAAATAACTCTCATAGGTGCCACCTTCCTTAGGCAGAGGGCTGCTCACTTGAGAGTTGTTCCTACGCGTCCTAGAGGTGCGTCATCTGGTGTTGTTCCCCCTCCTCCCTCTTCTACAGGTGCTGATACTGCTGAGGTGTCTGGTGGTGCTGCTGCTGATGCTGATGTTCCTCTACCGACTACTTCGGATGATTCAGACATTTGACGTACGTTGGATCATGTCTTGACCGTTCAGGTGGCTCATGGACAGATTTTGGTGGACGTGCTCGATGAGATCTATGGCTTGATCGCAGAGTTGGCATAGTTTCGACGATCCTCACCGCCACCTCCTTTTGATGATGGATTTTGACTACCCTTTAGCATTCCTTCACAAAAAGGGAGAGTACATATTTGAGCACTTGTAGAGGTTTTTGTTTTCAGGGGGAAATTTTTTTTGTCACTGGAGCCTGTGGAGATTAGATTGTATCTAGGTGCTTCATGTTGTATTTATCTTTTTGGCTCTTGATGTATTCTTGTTGGGATTATCATTTTAGGGGGAGTTACATTTATTGTTTCATATGTTTCTTGTTTCACTACTTATTTACTTATATTCATGATGTTATTCATTGATATTTGACTTTATTTTGTGTTTTGTGAAATCAAGAACTTATTTTGTTTACTTGTATTTTCTACACATGTGTTTATGCATTTTGTTTAGTGTTTCAAGAAAAATACAGATTGATTCAATTGAGCTGCTGTCTACACTTGCAACTGATGGATAGTAGTTAGGATTGAATTTGTTGTAATGAGCATGTTGTTTGTAAAGGGATTTTTCTTTGTAAACTTTGAGCTTTTAGTTGTGTTTTGTCACAAATTGTCAAAGGGGGAGTTTGTTAGGTTCTAAAGAGTTAGAATTAATGTATCTAGAATTCTAATTTGTATTGTTGGCAAACTATGATCAAAACAGGTTGTTTAGTCTTGTTTAGACTTGCTCAAAGTTGTGCCTTTTTGTAAAGTTGAAATCGAGCTAATACAAAAGTTACTATGCATCTCGACTTGGCTCATTTGATCGAAGCTTAGGCTAGATCAATCGAATTTCGGGTCAGATGCGTTTTTCTGCAAAAAGTCCAACTCAGCCCTAGCTCATTAAAATGTTTTAGGGTTTTATGTTTTGCCCTAGGTATATAAGGCAAACCCTAGCCACATTTTAGAGGTTGCTCATATTGTTGTTTGTGTGAATCTCTTGTGAGATCTATGAGGAGCTTTCCTTCACACAAGCTTAGGATTACCAAGGAGGAGATTTCTTCAAGAACTTGATGATCATTCAGTTACTGCAATAAAAGCATAAAGATACACAAGCGGGTGTGCTTGTACTTGTTGGAGAATCCAAGAAAGAAGGAGTCTGTGGTTTCGGAGCTTGCACATGGTCGTGTCAGTAAGTTTCTACTGATGGGTAGCAATAGGATGTTAATGGTCTAAGTCCTATTGAACACCTTTGATTCTCTCATAGTGGATTTAGGTTAACCTTGAGGATAGTTAGGTTAAATCCTCCCCAGGTTTTTACCGGTTTGGTTTCCTAGGTGATCATATCATTGTGTTATTTATCTTTCCGCTGTTTTTCATGATATGATTGTTTAATTGTGATAACCTATATTTGAAATTTAAACTAAGTAACAACTTGGCTAATTACCTAGGTTAATTCAATTGTGGTTTTAAGGGGTCTAAAAACTTTCAAATGGCAAATAATACAAAAGAATTCTGAATTTGAGAAAGAAAACTACGTCCAAAGATTTTATTTTCTACCAGTAATATTAAGAAGGGGATAAAGATTGGTGAGGCCAATTATTCACCCACATGTTTTCTTGTGTTCCGAAAATTTGATATTTCTTTAATACTTGCACCATATAAATTTTGGTCATTTAGATGATGTTTGGTATCAGTGGCAAAACCAGAAAATTTTTTAAGGGAGCAAGTTTTTATTTATTTATTTCTTTTTTAGATGATGTTTGGTATCAGTGGCAAAACTAGAAAAATTTTTAAGGGAGCAAGTTTTTTTTTTTTTTTTTTTTTTAGAATAAAAAAATAAATAAATAAAAACTTGCTCCCTTAAAAAATTTTCTGGTTTTGCCACTGATACCAAACATCATCTAAATGACCAAAATTTAAGGGAGCAAGTTAAATATATATATATACACACAAACAAAATAAGTTTTTAATTTTGATTTTATATATGATATTTTCCTACATATAACAAAAATATATACATCAATCCTTCTATATATTTACATCAATTGAGTCTCTACATGTCTAAAAATATACAAGTTAATTTAATAAAAATATAAATAAAAACTAAAGGATTTTTAACTCCTAAGCATGAAATCCACATTTGTCAATATTTTCTGAAATAAAATAAAAATAAAAATATAGTGTCAATATCTCTAATTTTCTAAATGATTTTTTTTTTAAATTGAAAAAAAAAAAAAGAAAAAAAAAAAAGAAAGAAAAGGTATCACTTATTGGTCTATATTTATTTATATTTTGCTTGTGAACAATACATGTGTATGATGTGACTATGTCTGGTGATCTAACACTGTTACGATGATGTGAAAAAGGGCAGCTCCTCAAACTGTTGAGCATTGTTTACTTACCATATATCAATTGGTTTCATCTTTGGCACATAAAATGCTCTCATCTTTATAGGAATCTAATTAATTTCTATTTCTCAGGGAATAATTGATAATGGTTTGGGCCCCTTTTGGTGGTGAGTTGATGCAGGAATCTATTAATTTCGTTTTCTTTTCTTTTTTTATGTTTTTTTTTCTTTTGTATTTTTCAAGGAGCCTAAATAGTGATCTTCTGAGCTTTGTAGAGTAATTACATGTGGTTTTAATAATGGTATTTAATTTTCTTGAATGTTGTCGAAGTTTTAGCTTCAAAATTTACTTTATAAGCAATAGGTGAACAATTTAAGAGATCTTTCCAGTTAAACTTAGTAGGGCATGATTTATCAATCAATCCCACTTGTAAAATTCTCAAGGAAGACAGACTTCCTGAACTCAAATTGAAAATATGATTTTGGTCTCTCGTGTGATTGGCAATAAGATTATCATTACTTAATCCTTAATAATTCTTATTTGGTTTAAATGTAAATTTGACCCTCTAAGTTATTTTAGATTTCATTTCAGTCTTTTAACTTAGTTTTCGTTCATTCCAATACTCTAAGTTTCAGATTTATTCAATTAAGTCATTTCTATCAACTTTTGTTAAAAAATTTTGGAAAAAAAAAATCTAGAAAATATTTTTCAATCATTAATTGAATTTTTTGAATTAAAAAATTTGAAGAAAAATTTAAAAAATTGAAAAATTAACCACAACATATAATAAAAGTTAATGAAAAAACCTTAATTGAATAAACTTAAAAGTTAAAGGAGTGAAATGAATGAAAACAAAGTTAGAGAACTGAAATGAATTTTAGTGAAATATAGATGGTGGGTTTTGCATTTTAGTCTTCTTATTTTATGTTAAATTGAGGGTAGAAAAATTTATGCTAAGTTATCTCGTATTGATTAGCTTAACGTGGGTGCTGGTCCAATTTGGTAAATTTAACAAGAAACTTGATTATCATTAAATTGTGATTAGCCATTGAAATTATCTACATGAGTGTCTATGTATGAGAAAACCAAAAGAGAAATTGAAGAACAGTACAGAATTGTCTATGTATAACAGCAAAATGAAGAAATAAAAAATAAAAAATTACTCTCTAATATATAACTTATGGTATATGGTACACTGATTATCTATTATTCATTTAAGGGGGCCTTGGTTTTAGCTGAAGCCCCAAGTCAACTGGTAAGGTTTTGAAGATTCCCTTTGTATGTCATCTGATCCAAAATGTGTAATGCTCTTCTACTTCCAAGTTATAGGGCTAGCTTCTGACTTGAAAAAATGAGTTTAGCTGTTTTGGGCTTTTCATGATTGTTATCTTCATCCAGATTTCACTAACATCTCGGTTTGTTTTTGGGCTTGAATGGGCTTATATTAAATCATTTGATTATAAGCTTATATTATCTTTGTTGTTACAGAGATAATGTTTTCTAGGAGTAACTCTGTCTCTGTTTGTGTGGTCATGTTGGGAGTGGTTGTGGACCATGCGCTGGCATCGAAAGCAATGGTGGTGCGGCAGAAAATGATTTTCGCTTTTTTTTTTTTTTTTCCATACCATTCAAGGGAGAAAATATTACAAAAGTTATATTACAAAAGAGTGGGACCAGCTGCATAAAACCAACAAAAATGCATTGGCTCACTAGTTGTCAAGCAAGCTCTCCTTGACAATCACAATGGGTACCAAAAAGACGTCACAGTGGGTGCGATCATACCAACACTAATGCACCGGATCCCATCAGATTTTTGCTTTAAGAGGTGGAAAACATTTTCTATGGATTAAGATTTTCCATCGGAATGCAAATATATATATATATATATATATGAATGTAAAACCAGCCTTTTAAGTTTCATCATAATTTATTTCATCCTTCTAAATTTTAAGTTTATTCAATTAAAGTTTCTTCGTCAATTTCTGTTAAATTTTTTTCAAAAAAAATTGAGGAAAATATTTTTCAATCGTTAATTAGATTTTTTTTATATGAAGAAAAAAATTAAAAATTTTGACAATTAACCGCAACATTTAATAGAACTTAATTGAATAAACTTGAAACTTAAAGGACTGAAATGAACGAAAGTGGAGTTCAAAGACTGAAATGATTTATGTTGAAACATAAAAGACTGAAATGATTTCAAAGACTGAAATGATTTATGTTGAAACAGATATTGGGGTATTACAATTTGTGAGAACTATTTTTGCAAAATTAATTTTAGGAGCCACTAGCATTTTTTTATATAAAAAAATAGTGATAAATGCGATATTCATAATATTTTCACAACATTTTCGCAACAAATTCTAAATAGCAAGTTGATATTGATTATTATTGATAAGAAAATAAGTAATTTTAGTGGTCGGTTCAAATTAGAACTAGTAATAACTTACCACCTAAAAGTATAGGATATGTACAAAGACCCTGTTACTTATCATACATTTGTGTAATGTATAGGATATATGTACAAGGAACCTGTAACTTATCACACATATGTTCAAAAGCTGTAAAGGGGACAAAATGTAAATTTCAAAGACCCTACAAAATAGAGCTTGTATATATACATGGAAGCTTCATGGTCATGGGAACACATGTCTATTGCCTTTGATTTTCTGTCTTTGCCGCAATATATAGGGTCATATATGACGCCACCTCACCTGTATCCATGTGTCTATAGAGGTGACATTTTTTTCAACGCCATAAGCTGTTAATGCTCTTTTGGAGGCAACTTTTATTTGTCATGTTAGTATGGTCTTAGGATAGTGCATGTGGATGGTTGGGCTACTTTTATTATTATTATTATTATTATTATTATTTTAATACAAATTATTTGTCTTATTTTTGTATTTCACTTCATACTGCACTAATCATGATATGTTATGTAATTGATTTATATATTTATTTATTTTTAATCTCTAGTTATTTTATAAGGAAAGTCAAATGAATATATACCAAATTGTAATTGGTGAAACAAAAAGTGAAACATAAAAAATAAAATAAAGGATTTGCATTTTACTACATGAGATGCACAATTTTAATTAAAAATTGTATGTAAAATATAAATCGAAATTATATCAATAATTAGTGAGTCACTTGAAGTTTATTATAATAAATTTTTACTTAAAATAAGCTAGTTATTTAATATTTAATTAGTTACATGCTAAAACCACTTTAATTTTTACGACGTTTAAATAAATGTATTGAACCACTTTGCAAAAACACAGTGTGCGTATAATGCATAAAATTGACTATATTAAAATATAAACTACGATATATAATCAAAATAACTAACATATATAGCATTCTCAAAAAAATAAAAAAAATAAATAACATAAATGTTAAATTTTTTTTCTAACTTACTTGAAACTTTTGGTAATAATATTTTAAATATCTTAAAACTTAAGAAATAAAACTTTATGTAAAATAAATTATTATTAATAAATTTCAATATCAAATAAATTATTTTTATAATTAATTAGAGTCTAGACACTTGTTGTTAAAAAAAAGAAAAGACAATCATTTAACACAATCACGACTTTTAAGACCTAAATTTTATTATATAGTATATATTTTTTCATTAAAGACCCATGGTTTATGGGAGACCCAATTTTGTTGCCCTCTAGAGTGCATTATTGTCTTTTGGATTTGACTTACTTCCATTACTTTTTTAATTGAAATTTTCTCTGTTTTAATGAGAAACTACCACATCACCCACTAACTAAATAAAATGTGGAGATTAAAACTTACTACCACTTGTTATTGTATATTTAAAACAAAAGGACACCTCCAGTTAAAAAAGTACTAGAAATAAGCCAAACCTTTGCCTTTTTGGGTGCCTATGTATTGTCTCCTCCAAAACAATTATTTTCTAATGACTATCTAATCTTGCAAAATTGGGTAGACTAGTCGTCGAGCATGTCATATCAACTAGCAATTAGTGTTCCGAGCAATAACATTAGGATCCTCACTAGAATTTCTGGATGTCCACATTCCTATAATCCAAACGTAATGGTATAGTATATGAATGCGTAATTCAAGAATATGTTCAATTTGTTACACATTGAAAGACCTACTTTAGTTTGGGTGCAATGTACCCTAACCCTAATCATTAATTAGGTGTTCCTTACATATATTTCAAGATTAAGTGTATGTGATCTTTATTAAAAAAAAAAAAAAAAAGTGTTTGTGTTTGTGTGATCAGTTTGCTTTAGTCAAGGTTAGATAACACCCCCCCCCCCCCCCCAAAAAAAAAAATAATAATAATAATAATAATGTAGACACAACAGCGCCACTAAAAACCATACTAATAATTACCAACAAAAGAAGTCTTTCTTGGTTATCATGTGCTTTGAGAACAAGTCAAATCTAACCGCCATTGAATCAGTTTGAATTATTTCTTTTGAAACAAGAAGTATGGGATGTTTGCCGCCACATGATTATTTTTCTTCTTCTTCTTTTTTTGGGGGGGATCCAATGCAAGGCTTGGAAAGTTTCACACCCTCTATATCTAATCCCAGTAGAAAGTGTTGGTGAACATACAATAAATAGTACAAAAATTTTCTAAATTCTCACAAACATAATCAAATTGAGGTGCAGAATTCCACTTTTTTTTTAAAAGTATATTCAAGTATTCTCGGTAGTTAGCAAAACCCAAGAATCGGTACAGCAGACTTTCTCTTTGACCGTCTCCTTTAGAATACATGGGCCTGTTAACAATTTGTTGTTTGACTCGAACCAACTCTATACAAGTAGATAAGCCCAAAACTCCACTAGAAGAATACCTAGAAATCTCTCACATTTTTCGCATGTGACTTAAATTGAAAAAAAAAAAAAAAAAAAAAAGTGTGATATTTTCTTATAACAAGTGGTATATTTCTATTCTATTTTTAAAAAGGTGAAATCTTAATTGGATCGAAACTTGGCATTGCATTTTTTTTTCTTCTTTTTTGAAGAAAAGAAGCAATGATATTTGAATAATGTGGCGTGCATCTTAAACACTTTTATAATTACTCTCTTTCACGTTCCTTTTTTGGTTTCTATTATTCTAGTTCTAAAAGTCTTCTAGATGCACAGGAGAAGACCTTTAGAATTTCGCGCAGCTAGCTGGATTTCAAACAATGATCCAAATATGCAAGAAATTTATTTCGTCAAAAGAATTGATTATATAACAAATTCTGTCAGAATGGGAACCACATCCTACCCTACTTGAGATAGAGAAGAGAGAGAGAGAGAGAGAGAGAGAGAGAGAGAGAGAGAGAGAGAGAGAGAGAGAAGTCTATTAAGATCATAGTTTCCAAGAAAGAGATGAAGCACAATCTTTCAAAAAACTGAGGCGCATTCTATGAAGACCAAAAACATTCTAATTAACCATCATCATCATGAGGCAGAAAAAAGACAACGTGATTATCATGATGCGTGAACAGTGGCATGATTTTCTATGCTAGGTAGGATGAGAATAAAATGTTAGGCACTATTTTGAATGCTAAGTTGGGTCGGAATGGGATATATACTTTACGGCTTGTAAAACCATGTCGGATCAATCTAAAAAGGAAAAAAGAATGGTTACCAATTAATTGCTGGTTTTACATACAAAGAAATTGTATATCCCATTCCCTCGTGCAACTTTCCATTTGTTTGGCTGCCAGATTTTGAGTAAACTTTTAAAGTGGAACTATTTTTCCTTTTCTCATTTGCCATGCACCCAATAACCAGTTTTTTGCTAGTATGTTACAATCCCGAGTTAAGGTTCAGTACTAGCACTTTATGTGTGGTGTCTAGTGTTTTTGGTTCAATTTCACCTCATTTTTCTCCTCTATTTAGTATTTACCTAAAATCTCAACCCCAGGCGGATTAGTTTACAGGTTCAATTCCCGTTTGGTGCTTAAGTTGGATTGCAGAGAGAGAGAAAGGAAGAGAATACAACACATGACATTATGATCGTCCAGATTTTGCAAGTATATATCTGTTTTAGATTATCCCAAGTAAATTCTTGTGTTTTGTCAATTCTGCCTTTGATTAAACAATAACGAGGGCTACCACTTATTTTTACACTTGAATAAATATGGTAATCTCTGCAATCAAACAAGGTTTTCATCTCTTCTTAAATTAGTTCCAACAAGTGTGCACGTTTGTTCGTTCATGAAAATTAAAATATTCATCTCAAATTCACACTGGTAGCTTAATGTAGGAAAAATATCTTTTTCTTAAAGTGGGACCCTCTGGATGAAAATTTTCCATTCCATTTTAATCATAAGTCCTCCAACAACAACCAAGACGAGAAGAAGGATCTCAGATATTTCCTGTCAATAATTGTAGAGAGGACAGTGTAGGTAAAGTTCCAACTATGGTAATTATTTAATTAAGTCGTCATAGGACCCATAATGTATGAAATTTAGATTAGGGATAGGATGAAGAGCATCTAAAAATTCCATTTGACTAAGATAATCATAATTGTCAATAGTGTAATTATCTGCATCATCTATGTCATTAAGCAAAAAAGAAAATGAAAAACGATGAATCATTCAACAAAATGTTAAAGAATATCTTTGTCACTTTCACGAGGAATATGAGGATTAGCCAAGCCAGCCCACCTTTTATAAGTAATGGTTCTTTAAATCATTCTTTATCTCATTCCCTCCAAACGCTCACAAAAACATGCCTAATCCAATAAGATATAGGAGAATAGCTTTTGAGTTTTGTGTTCACATATACTTTTCTGGCCTACGTGCATGGGAGTGGGGGCCACCTTTTGAAAATCAAGCTGTCAAATTACTAAAAATATTACAACCCGAGAGACCTGGATTGGATGACAGTGATGGTCCATAACTTTCCGTGGAATTAGATACACTATAACGTGTCCACCTACTATGCACCTTTGAAGAAGTTCTAGGGTTTTCCTTATTTTTCTTGCACATTGAATTTGGAGGGAGTGTAGTGTCGAACACGGCAGCACAATGACGGATACATGGGTCCAAAAGTAGGCACCGTCTTTTATTGACATGAAATTGATTGGAGAAAGAGATGCCATTATGTTCTTTAATAAATCCACACCTTGACTTACTTGTTTTGCTTTGCCATTTTGTGGCTCTTTATCCAATGCCCACAGCAACAAAGTTAAATAAAAGGATCGATGCATGTCATAGGTTTATAGCACATGGGTTGCCATATGTGATACATATATGTGAATGAATCTTAATCATTGTGCAAATAGAAAGTTGAAAATTCTACTATTTATTTAATTTGCTTAATTAGGGTTTTTAGATAACAACACAGAATATTATCTTTACAGCATTTTAAACACATATTTTTAATTTTTAAACAATATTACACTTATTTCCATACACTTTTTCACTCACAGATATTTCAAAAAAATACAAACAACATTACTCAAACTCCTCTACCAAACGGGCCCCTATTTGGTCGATTGTTAGGAGGTTAATAAGATTTGCTTTCATTATAGGAAATATAGGTGTCTGTTTGGTTTGCGTTTTGGATTCATGCATATACATTAAGGCAAATGAACAGTAATTTTAAAAGTGAACAGTAATTGGAATTTTTTTTTTTTAATTGTTTTCAGTTTTCAGCAAAATAAGCGGTATCTAAACGCAGACTAAAACTGACCCAACAATGCATTCATAGGTGAGAATCTTGGAAATAAAAGGAAAGTAGAGGTGAGACAATAAAATAAAAGAGATAAAGTGAAAGAAGACAAAATGAGAATTTGTCAAAACATGCACTTACATGTGTTGTAAATCTATTCTTTAAAAAAATAATTATATATATATATATATGTGTGTGTGTGTGTGTGTGTGTGAATTTGTTTTGAACTTGCTAAGATTGGATTAGATCTTATTGAACCTAACAACCAATATATATATATATATATATATATATATATATATATATATATATATATATATATATATATATATACATATACATATATGAGTCAGATGATACACATCGATACAATAATTTGATACGATTCATATGATATATATATATATATATGTCTACGATAAATGAATACTCACCCATACAATATACATATTTTTGCTTCCAAATTATAATTTGTATCATATAACTGACAAAATACTTACACAAAAATACAATAATTAGTAAGTTATTGTTTATCAAAATTTTAATACAACTTATAACCATTCAAGTTTACAAATTAAAATTAAAGTAAGAAGATGATTCTAAATATTCACAGAAAGGGGTTTTTGTCAATCTAATAAGTTCGAGTTTTGTTAACTAATAATTACACCAAAAATAACTTTGTCTATATATATATGTGTGTGTGTGTGTGTGTGTCTCAATGTATACCATACTACAACTTTTTATTAGATGAATAATTGAAAATCTTACCTTTATACTATAAGTTCTTAATATCCATGTCAAATTTTATGCAATCCATAAACCTTGTTTTTTGTGTAATTTTAATATTTTTTAACCAAAAAAAAAAAAAAAACTTGAAAAAAAATTCAAATATTTATAAATGAGATTGAATTGGGTTGGAGGATTGGATTGGTGAGTGTTATGCGGCATGTGTTGAATTTCGATTCAATGTTTATAAAGACGAATTAGTCTTTATAAGCAATTACAAGTAATCTTAATTGTAATTTAACTAGTACTTTTGGAATAAAATATAAGTGTGACTAACACTTTTCTTAAGTTGTGACAAATTGTATCAAAACCAACCTATTGGGTGTAATGTGTCTTGTGGACACTACAATGTAACATGCACTCTAATGAGGACATTAAAAAATTAAGTTGGTGAGGGTGTGATATCCTAAATTGTGTGTGTTACATTGGAGAATTGAATTAGTATATGTTGCGTGAGCATGTATTAAGTCCAACATCAATGTTTATAAGGTGGACTTGAGCTTTATAAGCAACTTCGTGAGAAACCTCAATTGTAACTTGATTGTTATTTTGGGATACAGTGGAATATGGTTGGTACTTTATCAGGTTGGTATAGAGATAGTTATTGAACTTTGATCATCTTAATATTTTATAACCACTATGGGTATAAAGGAGATGACGTAACACTTGGAAGATTTTAATCTAGTTAATTTTTTTGAAAATATTTTGGCTCCAAAATATGTTTGGAACAATCTTGTTTCAATTTACTATGTAGCAATTGAAGAAACTATTCATATACAGTTTTAGTCGCATAACATTTTTAATGAGTTATGTGAATTATTTAAATAATACACAAATAATATTATACTTCACCACATAATGAGTTCTAAAAAATAGCTCCAGACATATTCCGAGTTAAGCTTTGTCATTTTAATTTATCTTTAAAAATCATAATTCTTTGTTACCTTGAGTTCTTTTTTTTTTCTTTTTTTCTTTTTTTTTTTGGAAACAAACACACACACAAGGGAGAGGGAAAGGGTTCTTTTTTTTTTTTTTTTTTTTTGAGTTCTTTTTCACCTTGGCTTACCCCATACGCCAAAGAATTCTCATTTCTATTATATATAATTAATTATCATTTTAAATTTTTTTTTTTTAAAAACCCTTAAAATATGCAGAGAACATCAATTTATTAAGCTTTAAAGCTTAATAAATTGATGTTCTCTGCATATTTGTTGAGTTGAATTGTCATGAAAAGTCCAGATCGTCTAAGCTACTGCATGAAGTCGATAAAAAAAAATTATGTAATTTTTTTAGCTCAAAATAATATGTAGTATATTTTATAGCAAATTACAACATATCATGTTCCGTTTAAGAGTAATTACAAATTATCTCATTTTCTTTTGGATACCATCACTAAACATCCTGTAATTTAGAATAAACTGATGATATAATGGATTTTTCTCAAATGACGAAACACTTGTAAAACAAAAAAATTTAACCTTAGTTGACTTTCATAATTTATAATCTAATATATATATATATATATAAACTCCTTTCAATATATTTAAAATCAAAGTTTGTGATTTAGTGCCAACTTCTAATTTTCTCGCATAAATTTTTGAAAACTTACATTTTTTTTATGTTATTAGTTTAATTTTTTATTGAGCTTAATTCTATAAGGATTCCTATAAAATTTTTATATTTACTTCCTCCATTAAAATTTTGCTTTATCCTTAATTTTTTTTATAAATGATATGATAAAATCCAAAGTTATTAATTTTATAACTAACTAATTATTAAATTCATATTTAAAAGACAAATAAAACAAAGAGAATCTCATATTTTATTGAACTTCTTCACATATTACATGGGTTATGACTAGTTAGGATTTGGTTTGAATGTAGTGTTTATTGTGTTTTAAAGTGTTGTACGAAACACAAACGCAACACATTTTCCAAAAATAATTAAATAATTGTCATGATTGTGTTCTATTTCAATGCACTGAAGGGAAGTCTTGCACCTAGTTCTTTACTAAACCAAAGGAAGATCTAGTAATTACTCTAACCACGGCGCCTAATTAATTAGGCTAGTTATTAATTAGTAATTGACCCTATATTTGAAAGAGCAACAGCGGTTGGTCATAAGAAAATTTCACGTGACCTTTTTTTCCTTTCCTAGATAGTAATTAAGAAACGGTCTAAGTAAAGAATTACTCAAAGTAGCGATTCGATTACTTGTCTGTATTATATATAAGGTATTATAGAATGTTCAATATTCTGACCTCTTAAAAAAAAAAGATAATAGTAATAATAAAAATAAATGAGAAAGAATGTTATAAAAAGTCCTTTTATTGTTTTCAAAAAGTCTATGGTCTTAGACTCAACATTGTGTTTGTGTGGCTGCTGCTGCCTTCATATTTAAGGTAGTTGTGTCCATATTATCTTGTAATATGAGCTTCTTTATTTCTCATCAACTCCAGAAAATGAAAAATTCAGACAGAATCGGATCAGTAAGGCAATACAACAAATCTGAACTTCCTCGATTGAGGTGGACCACTGAGCTTCATGATCTCTTTGTTGAAGCTGTTGAGCACTTGGGTGGCAAAGACAGTAAGTTTTTATGGGGGTTTCAATTCTGGTTTAGCTAGTTTTATTTATGCCTGCAGAAGATTATGCTGATTCATGTTGCAAACAAAGTGCAAAAAGATTTAAGCAAAGCTTTTTGAAATAACAAGTCTGTTTTTTATGATGCCCTAAATTTGGGTTTTGGTGGCATATGTATACATTATTCCAAACAAAGAAGGAATAAAACCCATCAATATTGATGTATTTATATCCCTTGATATTATTTTCTGACGAAGACTTTATAGATATTCTTGGTTTTGCAGAAGCAACCCCAAAACGCATTCTGCAGATGATGAATGTCAAAGGATTGACGATCTCTCACGTCAAAAGCCATCTTCAGGTATAAATTTTTCAAATTCCATTGAGTAGTAGCACGTATATTTGTGCCTACAAAACATAGGAGAAGCTTAAACAGATCATATTCTCTCTCTTTGATAAACAAAATTCTAGCTCATGGATTAGATGTGACATGAAACTTTCTTGTCTGATAATAATAAGTCGTTGATGAGTTTGGCCACAACATTAATGATTCGGATTATCAAAAAATTTCTCTCATTTAAACAGACTTTAAGCAAAAGAATTCTTAAATAGCACGAATTAAAGCAATAATATTCTACCTTTTATTGATGAACTTCAATTAGTTTCCATTACAACTTTACAAGAAGAAATATTCATCTTATTCAATCTTTGTGTGCTTACACCTTTTTACCATTTTTCATCCTTATTTTCTTTAAATATTATGTCTCTCCCAAATGACAAATAGATGTGGCCTTCATGACAATAAATTTGATTTCCACCTTGCAAATTGGCTTATAGATTTCTGCCCACCTGTCACTATCAAGCACTCTCTAATGAGCTGAAATCCTATTACTTGAAAAATGACTAGCCTGGTAGATCTCTATTATTAAAAGACTAGCCATTATTTAGGCCAAGACTTTTTATACATATCATGCAGCATTAAAATATAGAGCTGGGTTAGGTATGCTCTGTGAAAAAGAAAGCTTAAAAAGTAAGGGCGGTACTAAGTTAAGCTGCAAAAGCAAAACCCAGTAGGCCATAATTCCGGTTGGTTGGGCTGGTGGTTTAGTCCCTAACCAAGTTTTAATAACATACTTTTTTTTTTCCTCATTATTAGCAAGCACCAAGATTTGAATCCTTACTCTCAGTGAATTTATATGTTTCCTTCTTTTCTTTTCTTTTTTGTTGCATATCATTGTTTATATTCTACAATGACATGTGCTGACTCATTGAATCCAACTTTTAGCCGTATATATGATTATAGGATATCATATGGATTGGTGATAAGATCATGAAAAATTAAAAATCCAAGATAAAAGTCTAAACATATGCATGGATTTTCACTCAAATTCAAAATTTGTTAAAATTCAGACTCTGCAAAGAATAATAGGAGAGTATTTTGGATTAAGTGAAAAATCACCGATAATAATTGATGTGTTTGCATAGGTTTATAACATTTTCTTTAATAAAAAATAAGAATGTTACTTTTTTTAATGAGTGATAAATACAGCAGGATTTAAATTTATGGTATTTGTTTTTTAATAATTACTTTTTATTATCGAGTTAAGACATTAATTGATTTTTTCTTTTTGTAAATAGGATTTGAATCCTAGTATTTTATTTAATGAAAAGAGATTTTACCAATCAAGCTAACTAAAACCCACCATAAGAATGTTAATCTCCAACAAATCAAACAAAATTTAAAGGATAAAAGTGTATACCATAAAATATAAATAATTTTGTAACTATAAAAGATTATACCAATAGCATCAACACAAATTTTTAATTTTGAAAATATAATTCAATTAAATAGAAAGTTAATTAATCATTCAACTTGCATTGTCTTCATTTCTCTTATGTGTTTTTGATATGCCATATATATTGTGCATAGAGTTTCTCATCTTGGTGACTGATTCAATAGACAATAACAATTAGAGTTAATAGAAAAGTATAATATGTATAATGTCAATTAAAGTTAGGGATTTAACTTAGAGAAGTGATGGATTTGTTACAAAAGTCTTAGAGAAGTTTCTTTTATTTTAAAAGTTAGCTCTAATGTTCAAACAATTGGCTAAAATAAATTTAAGGGGTGTGTTTGTTATGTTAGAATTTGTTATAGAAATTGTTAATTCCAGAGAATTTGTAAAAATGTTTTCGTTTGTTTGATAAAATTTCCGATAATAATTTCAATTCCCATGAATTGCAAATTGTAACTCTGGTTTAGGTTAAGAAATTCAAATATTGCACGTCTTGTATATGTGATAAATACAAATGTGACACTTAAAATTCATCTTTTCAAATTTTTATTTCTTAAGCACATAGCTAGTTTTAAAACAATTTTTTCACACCTATTAGATGTTTATATATGTTCAAGGGTACTTTTATCAATTAAAAAATTGTCAATGTTGATCAAAGTATTAAAACTATAGTGAATAAACGAATATGTATATGATTATTTAAGTCATTACAATTTATAGTTTTAAATAGTGTTTTTATAATATAATTTAATTAAGTTTAGATTTCAAATATATCTAAACAACATAAATGTCAACTTCCACAAATTTTCACATGAGTTTAAAGTTTAAACTCTCAAGAATTTAATTTACAGCTCTTAAAACTAAAAATTCTCAATATCCAAAATAATTGCCAATAAGCCTTGTTAATTAGAAGGCATTCCAAGCAAAAATTGTAAGCTCATGGTAGAACGGTTAATGCAAGGGTGTTGGCCTATGTAAACTCTCACAATTTGTGTTGGAGTTTTAATTTCTCTCTGTATACATATAAGGAGGTTAATAGGAGCGTCAAAAGCCTTATAATTTTGTGGCATGGCATTATTAAGAGAACTATGATTCTAATCCTCCTCTTTCATTTTTGTAACTAAAGAATAAAGAGGGGTTAGATATCTTTCATGAGTTATAATTCTATCATTAGGTAGACCATATTAATCGATCCTTGCATTTTGGTATATTTCTTTCTTTATTAAATTACTTTACCCCATAATACATGTTGATATTCAATAATATAAATCTTTTCTGTCAATAATTCTCTACCATTAGATGTATAGAAGCATGAAGGATCGTAGTAACATCAGTGTACTGGTTCCAACGAAGCACTACTTACGTGAAAGAAAAGCACATTCTAAAGATCTCAGAACCTTTTCTGTTTGCTCTCCTCAGAGGTAATTTGCGTTGACCATACTTTTGTTCTAGCAATTATTTTAGCCGCAACTCTCGGCCGCAAAGCTGGAATCGATGTTCATATTCACATGCAATTATTTTGTCTCTATATTTTTATTTTTTTCTTATTTGGCAAAGGATCTGAGGAAACAATTTCTTTCGAGGGTTTCATGGCAGTGAGTACGCACAACATCCTTGCATTAAAATAATTCCGGTGTCAACACGTTTGAAAACTCAGGAATTCCCTTCTTTCTTTTATTTCATACTAAGCAAATTTGGGATATTAAGATTATATTTTTTAGTAAGCATTATTTTGTAAAATGTGTTTTGACTCGGTTAATCTTTTTATAACTCTAATAGTTACAATAATTGGTCAGGGAATTTAAATATTAGTTCTTCTCATAAATAACATATAATATATATCTCTAAGCTACTTGACTTAATCTATATATAATGACACAAAAATGATTGTAAAGAAGTATTTGTCGGTAGAGTGTTGTCAAGAGTCTTGTAATTCAACTAATTAGTATCTTCTGATATTTTTAATCTAGGGTTTAAATCGCCCTTTCTCCATTTATTAAATTACAAAATAAAAAATTATGGAGTGTCAAAATATATAGTAGGGGGTTTTTTGACAATTCCCTGAAGCTCGATAAATATTAGTGGTACTCACCTTTTGTTTTTTCTTCTTTTTGGGGTGTATGTTTTTATCCCTATAAAGTTTACAGGCTCCAGACAGTATAAGATGGGGTTTTGCTTTTATTGAAGATTATAAGATGGGGTTTCTGAAATGCATGTCAATCAACAAATAACGATAAAATTCAAAAACACGTATTTTTTTTTTCTCCATATTGTGTTGACTATTTCTCTCCTACTAAAGGGTTATGATAAATAAGGTATATATCTATGTAGTTTTGGCCTCTTCCATAGGCTGCAAAAGATAGTAACATACTACCTAGATAGAGAATTTTAATTTATTTTAATGTCCTGTCAAAATGGAGGCATTTTAAATAAATCCCACCTGTTACTTTGTCCATTTCCTCAGTCAATACTTGACTAAACCTTGATCTATGAGAATTGGTAAAGAGCCTTTTCGAGATATATATATACACATCAGGAAAAGACAGCTTAGAGAAAATCTACTCATCAGGAAAAACAACCCCATTCTTATTAAATTATATCTTCTTTTTTTCTCAATATTCTACAGACCACTGGGGGATGAGTTAAGACAAGGGGAATATGACAGCAGGGATTTTGGACATGAAATCTTTTCTGAAGACAGCAACAGGCTTCTACAAACAATCGAAGAAACTAGAACTCGGCATCAGGTATACTCTCAACCTTTGGATGACATAAATGTATGGCATGCGCACACACATGCATGCACACAATATGAGAGAGAGAGAGAGAGAGAGAGAGCGAGCAATGACTGTAGAAGAGAAATGTGATTCTACTCACTGAAGAATCATTAGATAATTAATACAGAAAATTAATGACATTAAAATTTATAAGATACGGTGCTTGAACCTTCCAGGATGACGATGGTTTTAGTTTGATTAAATTGCAATTTTAGTCATCTTTGTTTAAAAATCGTTATTATATTTAAAATGTTTCAAAACGGTTTTACCATCATTTGTTGGTGTAAAACACAAACATATCAAACAAAATTATTAAAACCAACGTCACTTTAATGATGTGGCATGAAATTTATTTGCTACGTTAGTATTTTTTTTATTATAAGAATCCATTGATTCTTATAAAATTGAGATAGTTTGAGTAGTTCTTTGAGGAAACTAGGCTTCCTAAAGAATCAGAATGCAAAGAGAGAGAGATTAAGAGAGTATTTATACAGTATTTTTCAACTAACTATAACTAACTACTATTGCCACATCAATTACAACTAACTACCATTGCCACATAAGAAATTATCCTAACTAAGTTCCAAATTAGAAAAGCTTTGACAGCACAACACAGTGCACAAGAGCAGCTTGATTCGCAGCAGAGCTAACCCTATCATTTTTCATCCATTAGACAACAATGAAGACATTTTCGGAACAATTTTAAATATATAAAAATTAAAGTGAAACACTTCACAATATAAAGAAGATTTTAAAACAAATATCAAAAGTTGAAAAAGAAATATACAATTTAACTTTTTCGTTTCTAATCCCATATCAATATGTTTATAAGAGTAAGCACTAAGGATATGTAATAAGTGTTTAAGTGACTTTGGAGGTTAAAAAACTGTTTTTGGAGGTGGGCTTGCAACTAAAACTCTAATCAGACCTCATAAAATTTTTTTTTTTATGGAACAAACCTCATAAACTTAATTCTATCATTTACTTAACAAAAATTAAAATTTAAAAAAAAAAATTTTAAATCGTGAAAAGAAAATGAAGAACAATAGGTTGTCCTGTGTCAAGGATCTCATAATAAAGTAGTTTGAATGGGATTAATTAATTTCATTTATTTATTTGGCTTCTTTCTTAGGTACAATTGTTTTAAAGTTTCAGTTTCTTTTTAGTTACAAAATTATATTTGTACACTTTAAACAAAATAAACTATGATGCTTCAAATTGATTGGATATTGATTAAGTGCGTGTTGTGTAGGTATGTGATAAGTACCAAATCAAGCATATATCGGTTTTAATAACAATCACAAAGAACCTCAATTATGACATGTATGACTAGTATTTTTTCTTTCCTCATTGTGACTAGACTAGTCATTTTGAAATATAACTCATAGGGTCGTGGCATAAACTAAATATGTTAAAACAAATAAGTTCATCTAATCTTAGAAAATTGAAAACATGATCCGTTGTATATGTTCATGCATGCTATGCCATGTTATGACCTTCACTAGTTAAAACAAATAAGTTCATCTTGTATGTGTACATGCATGCTAAGTTCATTTTGTATGTGTACATGCATGCTATGCCATGTTATGAGCTTCACTGCTTGCTTTCATATGGAGTAATTAAGGTTATCATGCATGCATATTATCTTTGCAGGATACAAATACATGCTTAGTTTGTAGCATGTCCAATGAAACCAGTGGACCTGATGAAATTTGTGAGCTCTCACTCTCCTCGGCTCCTCCAGCGATGCATAGTGTAGAAGAGAGAGAGTTCTGGCCTTTAACTGATTATAACATTCCTGATTCTAGTTCCTTAAATGAATTCATAAACATTCCCCATTTCCACTCTCTTGGCAGCAGTAGCATAAACTTGGATCTAACCATCTAAATTACCTATCAAGATTAGATATGCACTTCTTTGTTTGTATTTATCCTCTCAGTATGTTAATACGAGTTAGACTGTTAGTAGAAAATTAATTAAAATATGACATAAATGAGGAATTGAAGTTTTTTTTTTTTATATGGGTATGAATCTAAACTATATATATATGTGGATGTTAGCTAATCTGAGTAGAGAATTTATAATAAACTATTAGTCATAAAGGTTCTAAAATCTGCTCCAATTCCCACCAGATTCCCAGAAATCTCAACAAACAACTCCACTAAGGTTTACTGTATAGGGACATTAATAAATTCATTTGATAGTAGACAATATTGTCATATGACATTAGAAAATTATAGGGGATCATACCCTCAAAGTTTTGCATAAATGACAGCTCCACTGATATTTGTGATAATTCTAACAGATACATATTGAAATCTCTATTTTGTCCAGAATTCGTTCTTGATTAAGCGATATAATTAATGTTCTTAATTTTTGGGTAAATATAGCAGGTGGCTCAAAGAGTTTTTTTGGGTAAATATCGGGTGACTCGAGTAAAATAGAGATTTAGTTGAGAAATCAATAAACTAAGGAAAAATCAAGAACGTCATAGCTTAGCTAAGGGTACTTTAGTCCACAAAAATAAGGTAACTAGAGAAAAAAATATTTCATCATGTCAATTATGCTGATAACGAAGCTCAAGAGGGAGGTTGTTATTTCTACAAAACTTTAGGGGTCATTCTCATTTCCTTATATATAATAAATATTAGAATTCATGCATGCAGTAAACTTCATCAATGGAATGATCTGATCAGAGATGAAGAAGAGAGAAATTTTTGTATATGCGTTGAATTCTCATTGAATGAAATAATACAAGCTCTATTTCTTATATAGAAGACAGAACCAATACTAACTAACAAATAACCAATTGTCATCTGTACAGACTACTCCTAACTAACTCTTCTGTACAGTAAACTATATGTAGTCTAACTACTAATACATAAAACGACATGTAGCTTCTTATGTACAAACTTTAGACTACTATCTTTACACATTACAGAGTTACAGCAAAGCCTATATTAATGAATAATATCTAACACTCCACCTCAAGATGAACCGTAGATGTTGATTAGGTTCATCTTGGATAAAAGAAACATAAATTGCTTTTGGTGGAGAGGTTTAGTAAACAAATCAGCTAGCTGATGTCTTGTAGGCACATGGAAGGTCTTGATCACTCCATCTTCAATCTTTTCCCTAATGAAGTGACAATCAATCTCTATATGCTTGGTTCTTTCGTGGAATACAAGATTTGCAGCAATGCAGAGTGCTGCCTTGCTATCACAGTACAGAGAAGCTGGTTCTTTGTGTGTATGACCAAAAGAATCAAGCAAAGCAATCAGCCAAACTATCTCACTAGTTACATAAGCCATAGCTCTATATTCTGATTCTGCTGAAGATCTTGAAACAACCTGCTGCTTACATTTCCATGAAATCAAGGATTCACCTAAGAAGATGCAAAAACCAGAGATTGACCTTCTGGTGTCAATACAAGCAGCCCAATCTGCATCACAGTAACACTTCAACTTTAGTTCAGATTGTGCAGATAGGAAAAGACCTTGTCCTAGTGTCCTCTTCAAGTACTTCAATATCTTGTAGGTTGCTTGAAGATGTGGCATTTTAGTACTCATGAACTGACTTAACTTGTGAACAGAATAACTAATTTCTGGTCTTGTAAGTGTCAAATAGAGAAGTTTGCCTATCAACCTTCTATAAAGGGAAGGATCGGGTACACTATCTCCACTTGAACAGCACAACTTGAGTGATTGATCCATAGGAACATTTAAGGGTTTGCAAGCCAACAACCCTGTGTCTGATAGTAACTCAAGGGTGAACTTTCTTTGGCACAAAGATATTCCCTTAGTAGTTCTTGCCACTTCAAGCCCCAAGAAGAACTTCAAGGTACCAAGGTCTTTAAGTTTAAACTTATTGTCCAAAAACAGTTTGAAAGTATTCACAGCAGCCACATCATTGCTTGCTATCAATATATCATCAACATAGACCAGCAATATGATAATGGAACCCTTTTGAACTCTAGTAAACACAGAATAATCTGACTTTGACTGAACAAAACCATGATCAATGATGGTTGAAGATAGTTTAGCAAACCATTGCCTACTAGCCTGTTTAAGACCATACAAGGACTTAGTAAGCTTGCACACCTCCCCCTTACTGCCAAAACCAGGTGGAGGAACCATGTAAACTTCCTCATGCAAGTCACCATGGAGGAAAGCATTGTTGACATCTAATTGAGTGAGATGCCAACCTTGAATGGCAGCAAGAGCAAGTAGGGTCCTGACTGTGGTAAACTTCACAACAGGAGAAAAAGTCTCATAGAAATCAACCCCTTCAGTCTGAGTGTACCCCTTCACACCTAGTCTTGCTTATACCTCTCAATAGACCCATCTGACTTGAGTTTAATCTTAAAAACCCATTTACACCCTATGGGAACCTTGCCAGGAGGAAGGGGAGTCATAACCCAGGTATTATTAGCTTGCAAAGCATCGATTTCTGCCTGCATTGCCTCTTGCCATTTAGGATCTAAAGTGGCCTGAGCATAGGTATCAGGTTCCTTATGATCAGTCAGTGCAATGGAGAAGTTTCTTTGAGGGGATGACAATTTAGTGTAAGAAAGAATAGATGAAAGGGGATACAAAATACCTTAACTAGGAGCAATGGAATCATCTGATTGACTAAGAGCAGCGAAGGCCAACAGAGGAGTAGCAACAAGATTACAATGATAATCTCTTAGGTAAGTGGGAGGCTTGTGAGTTCTAGAAGACTGCCTAACAGGAACAACATCAGAAACTTGTGGTTCAAGAGGAATAAGACCAATAGAATCAGATTGAGTAGAAGCATCAGTAGGATGAATCAATTCAGGGAAATCAACTTGATTTGAACTATTATTGGGATGAACCAAATCAGGAAAGTCATCAAGTGGTACAGCCATATCAAAAAGTGAAATTGGAGGGGAAAACTGAGCAGAAACAGTAGGAAAATTAGAGGAATGGTCATGTACAGAGGGTTGAAGAGGAAAAACAGAATGAGAAGAAGTAGAAGGAGCAGTGACATACTTGGAAATCCAAGATTTGAAAGGAAAATAGACTCCTTAAAAACAACATCTCTAGACAAGAAACAAGACCTGGTTCTGAGATCAAACAATTTATACCCTTTAACACCTTGTGGATAACCAAGAAAAATGCAAGACTTTGCTTTAGGATCAAACTTAGTTCTATCCCTAGCTAAGGTAGATGCATAACAAAGGCAGCCAAACACTCTAAGGTGAGAATAAGTGGGTGGATGTCCTAACAACTTTTCATAGGGAGTAATGTCTTGTAAAAAGGGACTAGGGATCCTATTGATAAGGTAAGTGGCAGTAAGAATACAATCTCCCCAAAATTTTAATGGTAAACAAGCATGAAACCTTAAAGCTCTAGCTACACTCAGAAGATGTTAGTGCTTTCTCTCAATAATGGAATTTTGTTGAGGTGTCTCAACACAAGATAATTGGTGAATGATACCTTTAGAAGTATAGAAAAAATGCAAGGCAAATTCTGGTCCATTATCAGATCTAATAATCTTGATAGTTGTGTGAAACTGGTTAACTACCAAGTTGTAAAAGGACTGAATTAGATGGGAAACATCAGACTTATGTGACATGAGAAAAGTCCAAGTGCATCTACTAAAGTCATCCACAATAGTAAGGAAGTATTTAAAACCATTCAATGAAGGAGTGGAATAAGGTCCCCAAATGTCAACATGTATCAATTCAAAACAAGAATTAGAAACATGAACAGAAGACTGAAATGGTAACCTTTCTTGCTTAGCAATTGGACAAATGGAACAGTGAAAAGACTTATTATTGCTGCAATTGATAACATCAGGTACAAGATTTCCTAAATGGCAAAAGGCAATGCAGGCAGAAATTGATGCTTTGCAAGCTAATAATACCTGGGTTATGACTCCCCTTCCTCCTGGCAAGGTTCCCATAGGGTGTAAATGGGTTTTTAAGATTAAACTCAAGTCAACTGGGTCTATTGAGAGGTATAAGCAAGACTAGTTGCGAAGGGGTACACTCACACTGAAGGGGTTGATTTCTATGAGACTTTTTCTCCTGTTGTGAAGTTTAGCACAGTCAAGACCCTACTTGCTCTTGCTGCCATTCAAGGTTGGCATCTCATTCAATTAGATGTCAACAATGCTTTCCTCCATGGTGACTTGCATGAGGAAGTTTACATGGTTCCTGCACCTGGTTTTGGCAGCAAGGGGGAGGTGTGCAAGCTTACTAAGTCCTTGTATGTTCTTAAACAGGCTAGTAGGCAATGGTTTGCTAAACTATCTTCAACCATCATTGATCATGGTTTTGTTCAGTCAAAGTCAGATTATTCTGTGTTTACTAGAGTTCAAAAGGGTTCCATTATCATATTGCTGGTCTATGTTAATGATATATTGATAGCAAGCAATGATGTGGCTGCTGTGAATACTTTCAAACTGATTTTGGACAATAAGTTTAAACTTAAAGACCTTGGTACCTTGAAGTTCTTCTTGGGGCTTGAAGTGGCAAGAACTACTAAGGGAATATCTTTGTGCCAAAGAAATTTCACCCTTGAGTTACTATCAGACACAGGGTTGTTGGCTTGCAAACCCTCAAATGTTCCTATGGATCAATCACTCAAGTTGAGCTGTTCAAATGGAGATAGTGTACCTGATCCTTCCCTTTATAGAAGGTTGATAGGCAAACTTCTCTATTTGACACTTATAAGACCAGACATTAGTTATTCTGTTCACAAGTTAAGTCAGTTCATGAGTACTCCTAAAATGCCACATCTTCAAGCAGCCTACAAGATATTGAAGTACTTGAAGAGGACACCAGGACAAGGTCTTTTCCTATCTGCACAATCTGAACTAAAGCTGAAGTGTTACTGTGATGCAGATTGGGCTGCTTGTATTGACACCAGAAGGTCAATCTCTGGTTTTTGCATCTTCTTAGGTGAATCCTTGATTTCATGGAAATGTAAGCAGCAGGTTGTTTCAAGATCTTCAGCAGAATCAGAATATAGAGCTATGGCTTATGTAACTAGTGAGATAGTTTGGCTGATTGCTTTGCTTGATACTTTTGGTCATACACACAAAGAACCAGCTTCTCTGTACAGTGATAGCAAGGCAGCACTCTGCATTGCTGCAAATCCTGTATTCTACGAAAGAACCAAGCATATACAGATTGATTGTCACTTCATTAGGGAAAAGATTGAAGATGGAGTGATCAAGACCTTCCATGTGCCTACAAGACATCAGCTAGCTGATTTGTTTACTAAACCTCTCCACCAAAAGCAATTTATGTTTCTTTTATCCAAGATGAACCTAATCAACATCTACGGTTCATCTTGAGGGGGAGTGTTAGATATTATTCATTAATATAGGCTTTACTGTAACTCTGTAATGTGTAAAGATAGTAGTCTAAAGTTTGTACATAAGAAGCTACATGTCGTTTTATGTATTAGTAGTTAGACTACATATAGTTTACTGTACAGAAAAGTTTTTTAGGAGTAGTCTGTACAAATGGCAATTGGTTATTTGTTAGTTAGTATTGGTTCTGTCTTCTATATAAGAAACAGAGCTTGTATTATTCAACAGAAAGAGGTTTTGGTATTGAGCCATCAATAAATCCCAACTTGGTTTTTGCATCCAAGGCAATAAAAACAGCTCTACTCCAAGTACTGTAATTTTCTTCAGTCAAATGTTGGACAACAAGAGAAACCCCAGGATTATCACAACTGGACAGATAATAAGGGCTAGAAGAATTCTGCCATGGCTCAACAATAGGAACAGAAGTGCTTGAAGTAATATCTCCCATATCTTCAAACTTAGACTTAAAATCAAGAACGTCAAAATTGCAATCAAGAATCACACAATCCTATCACACAAACTTCCAAGAACTATCACTTCTGAACTAGAATCAATCAATCAACAAAACAAGATTCTTAGATACAAAGAATCAAATCACAATCTTGGTTGATCAAGGAATTTGTATGAACAACAATCCAATTGTAATTATCAAAATCAACAAGATAAACCCTAAATCAAGGGATTTGAATGAACAACAATCCAATTGCAATTATCAAAACAATCCGATTGCAACTATCACAATCAACAGGATAAACCCTAAATCGAGAAATTCAATTTGCCAATTACCGCAAAGAAATCAAGATCTAGGGCAAAGAAACTAGTGTAAGAATCAAGTAAAGAATGAACAACTTGATTGGAAGAAGAACCACTAGAAACGGAAAAAAAAAAATAGAAGAGATTGAACTAAGAATTTTAGAGGATACCAAAATTGAAGACTCTGAATCTTAGTTCAGCTCTGATACCATATTAGAATTCATGCATGCAGTAAACTTCATCAATGGAATGATCTGATCAGAGATGAAGAAGAGAGAAATTTCCGTATATGCGTTGAATTCTCATTGAATGAAATAATACAAGCTCTGTTTCTTATATAGAAGACAGAACCAATACTAACTAACAAATAACCAATTGCCATCTATACAGACTACTCCTAACTAACTCTTCTGTACAATAAACTATATGTAGTCTAACTACTAATACATAAAACAACATGTAGCTTCTTATGTACAAACTTTAGACTACTATCTTTACACATTACAAAGTTACAGTAAAGCCTATATTAATGAATAATATCTAACAATAAATAAATAAAAATTCAAGGCACATGAATAATAACTCTAATCTCACACTAGGAAAGGGGGAAATATAGCTCTAATAACATGTTAGAGAAATTAGCATGGGTAAAGAAAGAAGAGATGATATAATTGGGAAAAAAAATGAAAATTTCAATGTGATTATCTTAATGGCCTACACCCCGATACAAATTCCGAAATGACTAAATATTTACCATTGACTATAGTTTTACAATGCATGCATTGAAGGGTTTATATTTCTTTTTTGATAGGATCATGTATTTACTTTCTTTTTCTTTCTTTTTTTTCTTTTTTTTTTGGAGAAAGTTTCAACCTATGGCGTCCGCTCCTAATCAGACCAAGACACCAATCAATTTTTTGTGTAGGCGGAGATTGAACCCCAGATCTCTTATACAACCATCAGATACTTTACCAATTGAACTAACTGGAAATTACATTTAAAGGATTTATATTTAAGAAATAGTATAACATGACAAATACAATTACTGCAAAACCACTATAGTATATGATATTATAGAAAGCCAAGGTATTCCACGTACAATACAGCACAATGCAATAGTAATGTTATTCTCATATTAATATAATAATGAGGTTTTTAATAAAAAACTAAACGAAGGTATAAGTTTTCAACAAATGAAATGGTATATTGAACAAGTTCAATTAGTTTAAAGATTTCCACTTGATTCCAAGAAAAGAGAAAGAAGTTGATAGAAAAGCCTATTTGTCATTGTAAATCCTAAAGGGGGATACAACAAAAGATCATATCACATCTATGAAAATTGAGGTTAATTAGTTTGTGTTCATTTCTCACTTCTCTTTTTAAGATGATCGCATTATATGTAATGTTGGGAATGGCAACAGGACAAGATGGGTTGGAGTTGGATTAGGGTGTCCAATTCCCATCTTGTTCTCTCTTCGTGGCAACACACACACACACACAAACTCTTGTAGAGTGAGAATTGGGCAGGTCGGGGGCAAGATGGATTGAAGATATTTTTTCATTTCTAATAAGGTGGCTTTATATTACTCATGCAAGGTTGTTTCTCAATCCGTTAGTTTCTCTGTATCTAAGAAAGCTCCTCCTAATTACTCCTCTTAGACAATAGAATAGTGGTCCCTTCTCTTTGAAGGTGAGTTAGTATTCCTCAAAATAACAAGGTTATTTCAAGGTTTGTTGGGTTTTTTTCGTGGGAGTTTGGGAAACAGTCAAGTGTCTTTTCTTCCGTCCCGTAGTTTTTGAGTTTCTTCCTCTCTGTAGTCTTTGAGTCATCGTTTACTCATGGAAGATTTGACCTCTAATTGGACTCGTCTCACTCTCAGATAGAGAAGGCCAGGTTGCTGTCTCGACGAAGAATGCGATGTTCAAGAATTCATCATAGCAGCAAAATTCCTCACTAAGCATGTTTTGAACATCGATGTCGCCAAGACTTTTACTCCTCTTTGGCGTTCCCACAATGGTTTTAAGGTACATAACATGGGCAACCATACAATGCTTTTTGTCTTCGACAACAAATCCAAAGCTAATAAGGTGATTCTCAGTGAACCATGGAATTTTGATAAACACCTTGTTGTTATGCAAAGTTACAATAAGAGTAAGGCTATTGAGGAGCTTACTTTTGACAGATCCACATTCTAGGTGCAAGTTCATTGCATCCCTATCAGGTTCATGAATGTGAAGGTGGCTGAAAAAATCTGCGGAGAATTGGGCACAGTTTTACCAACTTCCAATCCCAGCGATTATGAGGGAGGTAGTTTTATTCAGGTCAGAGTTTCCATAGACATAACAATCCCTTTATGCCGAGGTCACCTAGTAATAGTGGGGAGCAATGAAAAAATCTGGGTCAGCTTCAAACATGAACAGTTGACGAACATATGCCTTGATCACAATGACAAAGACTGCAAACTTTGGCTAAATAGCAAGGTTCGCTCTTAAAGGATCAAAGACAATATGGTCCCAACATACAAGCCCTACCTTTCTCACCATCTAGAAAAAATGTGGTTTCAGTTCTAGGATTCTACATGACCAAGAAAACTCCATCTAGGCAATCTGTTAGTACTCTAGTTAGGAAGGAAGATCAACAAAATCAATAAAACAAGGATACCAGAGTTCAAGCTCAAACACCGATGAGGAACATGCAAACGGCCTGTCACGGTCCCGCTGATCACAGCCAAAGAAGGAAAGCACAACCAAATTTGATAATGCATGATTCGGTAATGGCAGAATCAATCATGATAAAGGGGCAAAGTCAGTTACAATCCAACCCGAAGTTCACAGAAACCCTAGACCACAAAACATGTGCCTCCCCATCTCACTTAATTGATTATATTGAGACGGCATAAAAGAGTTTAATACCAATAAGACTCCTTAACCAAAAAGTAACCCCCCATCACCTTTAAACCCGAGTTATAGCCCTAATAACTCTCCACCAACTGACCTTTAATCCCCATGTGACACACACAAGGTCTGTAAAGCAGCAAATCACTCATCATTGCTAAGATGGACTAGGGTGGCTATACTGGCCCCTGTACAATCTGTCTCCCACAACTGTGACCTTCAAAAAAATGGTAAACATAATCTTATGTAGATTGATGACCACTGTGAGTTACCTAACAAAAAAAAAAAAAAAATACAGGTTTCAAGGAGTGGGATGGACATACCCTTTGAATTGGTAGAGGCTAAAGTTCGGCCCCATCAGTCACTATAAATCTCCTAGTGTGGAACTGTTAGAGGCTTAGGAACCTACGAACAAGAAGAGAGCTTGGAGATATAATCCAGGCAAAAGATCCCTCTGTCGTGTTTATAGCCGAGACATGGGCAAATGAAGCAAGGCTAGATATCATACAAAGAAATATTGACTTCGAATACAAGTATTTGGTTCCAAAAGAAGGTCGCAAAGGAGGCATTGAACTCTTTTGGAAAGCCTCAGTCAACCTAGTAGTGGTGGACTCATCAAATTACTACATTGATACATTGATTGATAAAGATACAAAGAATGAATGGCGATTTACGGGTTTTTATGGAGAACTGGATACCTTAAGAAGAATTGAAGCATGGGATAGTCTCAGAAATTTAAACTACCATCTTGATGTACCATGGCTATGTGTAGGAGATTTTAATGCACTTATTAGGCAAGATGAGAAGAAAGGTGGAGCAACCTGAAGCCATGGACAAATGCAACTGTTCAGGGATGTAATAGATGAGTGTGGCTTCATGGACCTTGGCTATGTGGGTACTCATTTCACCTGGAGCAAACACTTTGTGGATGGACATTTGATATGGGAAAGACTAGACCATGGCCTGGCTAACAATCCGTGGTTGATGAAATTTCTTGAATCTATTGTTAATCATTTCCATTGCAATTCTTCAGACCATTTCCCATTACTGATTAACCTATCCAGGTTTAAGCCACCATCACATAAGCGACCCTACAAATTTGAAGAAATGTGGCTATCAGATGAAAGATGTGCTAAAACCGTGGAAGCCTCATGGTCTTCTTCTCAACACGAAACCAGTGATAGTAGTATTTTAAAGCGGGTTGAGATGTGTGGGAAAAATCTAGCATGGTGGAATCAAAACATTTTTGGGAATGAAAGAAAAGAGTTGGATAAGAAAAGGTCATTACTAATACAAGCTGAAAGTGCAGCACTTGAGAGTGGGCAGAATCACCGAGTTCGTGAGCTTACGGAACAGATAAATGTCCTCTTTGACAGGGAAGCACAATTGTGGAGTCAACGATCTAGAGTGCTTTGGCTTAAACATGGTGACTGTTAAGACATATGTGGAACTTGTTAAGACATATGTTATTATAAATTGGCTAATCTTTCGACAAAACGCACTTTACTTGTAATTTGGTAGATCTAAGATGGGCTTAGTACTTTAAGGAACAAGAGTTCATGTCTAGTATTAAAGTCATGCAAGTCTATCCAAAAAACAAGTGAAGAAATGATGTTCATTAAAGCTCGATAAATAGCTCAGCAGATAATATCTATCGAGGTTTAATGCTAATGCTCAATAGTTGCTCAACAGAAACAGTATCTATATAGAATTACGAAATTCAGATTTCCAAATCTATTTTCATGCATATCCAAGTGTATTTGTATAAGGTTTCTTTTCTCACAACCCTAGACATATATAAGGATTATTTTAAGGGTCGTCAAAGGTGATGCAAAGGTTGTTGCAATTGTTGTTGCACGCATATTGTGACCGAAGACAAAATTGCCCTAATTCATCATATTCTTTGTAAAAGCTTTTGCAAATTTGCGTTAAGGGTTTTGTAACCAATGAGCTCCTTGATCTTCATCGTTTGGATGAACTGAAGAACTTTACAGCCAACATCTTCCTCAAGTTGGTGTGTTAGTCACGTACTTGGATCCATACATCAATTGGTTAGTCATGTACTTGGATCCGTGTATTGATTGGTTAGTCACGTACTGGCAGCCGTGCATTGAAAGGAGAGATTGTCACTACATTACAAGTCCAATTGAGTATTGGGATAAGGGTTCAATTGTAGATTAGTATTAGGTACTGGGATTCCTTTTACTTGTAATCACTTGTTTTGATAATAGTAGATTCTCGGGAGTGGTGACCTTAAATTCACCTGTTGGGATTTTGCCTAGGTGGTTTTCTCCATTCGTAAATAAATTACCTATGTCAAATTTATTTTCCGCTGCATTTAATTTAATTGGTAATTTGTTTATGCTACCACGCTTATTGCATGTAATTTGAATCTAATTAATTTTACTTAGTTAAATTAATTGATTAAGTTACCAAATAGGTCAATATATTCTTGGCCTATCAAGTGGTATCAAAGCAAGCACACTCTGATTAGGGTTAATCTTTGTTGTGTGATCCATTGACCCCTATTTGTAATGGATAGAAGATAGTCTTTTATTATACCTCCTTTATTTGATGGCACTAACTATGCATACTGGAAAGTACGCATGAGAGCTTTCTTGCAGTCCTTAAATGAGAAAGTGTGGCAAGTTGCGGAGATTGGCTAGACAAAACCAAAGGAAGCGTCGACTGATTGGGATGATGCTAAAATCAAAGCGACAAACTTCAACAGCAAAGCATTAAATGCTTTATTCAGTGCAATCACCAATAAGGAGTTTAAAAAGATATCCTCTACAGAAACTACTTAGGAAGCATGGACTATCCTCCAAACAACCTATGAAGGGACTAAGGCTGTCAAGGATTCAAAGCTTCAAAGGCTTACCATAAGCTTTGAAGAAATTAAGATGGATAAGGAAGAGTCATTTGATGAGTTCTATGCCAAGCTGAAGGACATAGTCAACTCTGCCTTTACTCTTGGGGAAACCATTCCCGAAACCAAGGTTGTAAGAAAGGTGCTCATATCTCTACCGGAGAGATTCCATGCCAAGATTACCGCCATTGAGGAATCAAAGGACATTGACAATATTACTTTGATAGAGCTAGTTGGCAACTTGCAAACCTATGAATTGGGTTTGACTAGGATCGGGAAATCAAGCAAAAGCAAGAGTATGGCATTAAAGGCCAAAAGCAATGATACTGATGAGTCTTCTAATGATGAAGATTCTAAGATGAAATCCTATGTCACAAGACAGTTCAAAAAGTTTATGAAAAATGCCAATGCAAAAGGATTCAACAAGGACTGAAATTAATCTAATTCTTCACAATTCAAGAGCCAAGATAGAGGGAAGAAGGATGCTAAGGAAGGCGGTAGTATACTGTTCTCTCCAGACCAAAGTGTTTTGGATGTTAAGGTTTTGGACATATAAAACAAGAATGTCCAACATATCTCAAGACAATTGGAAAAGGCAAGGCCCTTGCTGCTACCTTGAGTGACATCGAGCCTGATGATGATTCAAATGACAATAATGAAGAGGGAATCTTGAATGCCTTCACTGCTACAATTGATCCTACTGATGGGGTTTCAGAAACAGTAGATGATGAAGAGGACTTGGTGGACTCTAAGTTTAAGAAAATAGACAATCAAGATGATATCCATACAGCCTATGAAAAATTGTACACGGTTTTTGAAAAGCATGAGAAACTATATAGGTTGGCCACCAAGAAGCTGAGTGATGTTGAGCTAGATTAAGAAGAGCTCTCCACAAAGTTTGATGAAGCAAATCAGACCGTTAGAGCTTTGCGGTTGGAGAACAACTTTCTTGCTAAAAGGACCAAGAAGCTTGAAGCGGAGCTAATTCAAGTTAAAGCTTACCTGGAAAGGACTTCTAGTGCAAAGCCTGATAAGATGTTTAGCTTTCAGAAATCTGCTTTTGATAGAATCGGCTTGGGGTATAATTTCTTTTCTCCTAATATTGCTTCTTCTAGTACTACTATGTTTATCTCACCTGCTAATAATGTTGATTCTGAGAACAATGAATGTAAAACTGATATAGCTAGTGAGAACGTAGACAAGGGAAAATCTATTTTAGGCGCACCCCCTAAACTTGAAAAGAAAAAGACTAGAAACCCTAGGACTAACAAAGCTGTAGGGGCCTTTTTTGGTAGGATTGGGCTGCCTCCTGCGATAATGGGCCCTAGTATTCCTGAGTAAAGGAGCTGAGGCCGGTCCAATTGTAACTCAACTTGGGCTGATTTGTGCACAAACTTATGCCATGTCTGCCAGGAGTAAATTTACGGCAAGCAGAACTGTAGCAGACAAGTTATGGCAAGCAGATATAATAATAACTAAAACAAAGTATTCTGCCTATTTAAATAAATTGCTATGTATTCCCTGCTAATAAAGCATGATTACAGTTATAATGATATCAATCACAGAAAAAATGAAGAGAATAATACTGGCTAATTTAAATGGGCATAAATTAAGTTTTAAGCTTAGTCTGCCGCAGCAAAGCCAAAGAGGAGAGAACGCCTCTTCTCAATGCAAATAATCCCCCAGGAAAAAGATCCTGTCGTGGGGATTAATGGCTTTGAAGGAGTCGGACCTGAATGGTTATTGCCCCGAAAGAAAGAGTCCTTGTTTGCGTTTTGGAAAAAGGTAAGATTCGAAGGGGGAGAGAGGGAAACCGATCTATTAGTGCATGCCCATTGAATTAACTCTTTTTTTTTCTTAGTTTCCTTTCTTTTCTTCTTTGTTTTCTTTCTTATCTTTTCTCTTTTCTCCTTGCTCTGTTTTTTCTTTTCCCTTCATAAAATATACTCTGTTTTTTCGATCCCCTCTACAGGGCACGGCAAGGGCCTTTTTATAGCGCCTGCCCTGGCTAGTGTTTTACGGTCTTGCCCCTTAACCGCCTTTGTCTGGTCTGGGTGTACTTGCCGACCACACTGTGCGACACCCACCCTCGCCAGACAAAGGCGGACTTGTTTTATTCCTCTGTATGTCATAGCATTTCTTCCTGCCACGACATTAATGCCTTCTCTCTCCACTTTCAGAGCATGCACCCAACGGTTCCCTCTCAAATTGCCTCTTTTGGGTAGTCTATCATCCTAGCAGGACATACCTCCCAAAAGGGGCTTGGGCAGGAGCCGTGAATAGATCTTTTCCCCTCTCCCCACCACCAAACCACACCCCCCTTTACCTCTTACCTCTGGCCCACGGCCCCACCATGTCCTATATTGGCTGGGTACAGGCTGGTGGCGCCTAGGCCTTGCGCGTGCTTCCCTTTCAAATTTGTCCAAGAGTCTACCTGCTGCTCATGTGTCTGCCGCAACCTGGAGACTCTCCGTCTGCGTTTCCTGGCCTTTCATGCGGACTTTCTTTTGGTTTTTTCGCTCCATTCAGGAGCTGGGCCTCATATGATAATGGGCTTTACATTTCTTTGGCCCACTTTTGGTTTTCTTCACTGCCTGCCACGTTGAATTGTTATTCCTGTCGTAATGACTTAATCCTGCTGGACCCCTTTTTGGGCCAACCTTTTATCCCTTTTCTCAGTGGCCTGTCACGGGCATTGTTGTGCTTTTACTCATGGGCTCCTATGTCCCTTTGGGCTTCCCTTTGGGCATCCACGGCCCAATTGCTTTCTTTGGGCTTCCTTGGCCTGTTTGCTAATTCCACACTCCCATGGGCTTTTTACTAACTTCATTGGGCTTCCCCGGCCCAATAACCTTATCCTTATCTTTGGGGTTCATGAGCCTGCCATAAACCCCTTACTCTCTTAGTTTACACTGCCTTGGGCCTGCGACGACCATTTCTCACTTTTCTAACTCATACTCTGCCCATGGGATGCTATTTTTTTCTTTCCTGGCTTCTTTGAGCCCGCTTGCCTTTTCAAGACCCATGTATATATTTGTTGGGCCAGTAACCCATTATTCCTACCGCTTGGGCCTGATGGGCTTTTTTGCTATTTATCCTGTCAATTCTTTGTGGCCCTCATCATTGGGCTCTTCTGTCTGCTGGGCTTCCACAAATGGCCCTCAACATTTAGCCCCCTGAACATATAAAATGTTTCTGCGATTCATATGTGAATGAAAAGGCGTTTCTGCCCTTCTCTCATCTTCTTTCTTCTTCTCCTTTTTCACGGGTCTTTTTTTTTTAAGCTGTGGACCCCTTCTTATTCATACATATATCCTCCTTCCTGCTGCGAACAAGGTTGTCTCTTCGAATTTCCCAGTTTGGCAGTTATTTTCAAAACAGAGCCGCCGCTTCATTAACTCCATTCCTTTCTTATGGCTGACCCTTCACCTCTTTTCGTGCTAACATTAATGACTTGGGTATTTAAAAAGGAATCCTTCTACACTTTAATAACAAACTCCTTCCTCTCCCAAAACACACGCTCTCCATCTCTTACTCTTCTTCTTCCTTTCAGCCAACCATACCCACTTTCTCCGACTAAACTTTCTCACCATGTCTCCGGTGAAAAGTCCAAGTTCTTCCCGTCGCAAGGGGAAGATGGCTGCCTCCGATTCCCCTGTCGTTCCTGAGGAGGTGGAACGTTCCGATTCGGAGCGGTCCATTGAGGAGGAGACGGAGCGCGACCCCGACAGCGAGTGCGCTCCCTTGATCGATCCTTGGTATGAAATCAACCCTCATTTCCCAAAAGTCCCTGGCGAATATGTACCGCCGCCGTAGGGCCTTGTATTGATTACCCTTGTCCGGCGAGACCCCGACGTTTCTTGGGCTCCTTTGGCCTCTTCAATCCCCGATCTATCCATTCGCCAAGGTGTTTCGCTTCCTGTACCCCTTCATTTCGAATTTGGGTCCGGCGCATCCTTGGGTTGGAAGGAATAGGTTGACAGCGAGCTTTCCGACACAGGTTTTATGGGTTTGTTGCAGCGGGCCGACATTCTGAAGGCTATAGTCTCGTCTCGCTGCTTGTCGAATTTCCGTGACCTCTATAACCTCTGTCACTTGGTTCGGCGATGGTGCACTACCACCCACACCTTCTTTTTCTCATGCGGCGAACTCACCATGACTCTCGAAGATGTGGCTGACCAGTTGCTTTTGCCCATTCTCGGCGATACCGATCCTGCCGCCTTAGAGCTTTCTCCTGAGGAGGAGGCCATTGAAGTTGAACTGAGGAAAAGGATGATCGGAAACGCCAAATTGTCCTACTGGGTGAGTTCCTCCTCTAAGTTTTCTACTGCCGCCCGCCGCGCGGCTTTCATTGCTTTTTGGCTTTGCAAGTATGTTTTTGGGTCCCACCCCCACTATGCCATAAAACCTTTGTACTTTCGTTTGGCTATCAAAATATCTGCGGGGGTGAGCCTACCGCTGGCTCCTATGTTTCTGGGGCACTTATACGTTCAGTTAGATATCCTTCATAACGATGAGAATCAGGCTGGGTCCTGCCACATTGTCACTTCTTCCGTTCATTGCACCATACTCCAGCAGTGGTTGTTTGAGCGTTGTGCTCAATACTTGACAAAATGTAGACCCGCTCAGTTTGCCAGAGAGAAGTACCAGAGTTTTCCGAGAGTGATCACCGATTTTTGTGGCAGGTTTGAATCTGATTTCCCGCTTGCTTTTCGTTGGTCTGGTTTGAAGCCGATTGGCTATTCTGTGGTTGAATCTTTTGATGAAGGTGTGGGTTTCTCTTGGAGAGCCTATAGAAATTTGGGTACCGGTTACACTTGTGCGGACTCTGTCATGGGTTCGTTTGTTGACACCGTTGGGACTACTACTCCATTGGTCGGCTTTAATGAGACTGAGATCACCTATCTTGCCGCTACCAATGCCGGATGGCTGCCTTACCTAGCCGATGAAGGCATTAGATTTGTTCACTACCCTGCCAACCGGGTGAGAAGGCAGTTTGGACTGGATCAAGACATCCCCAATGACCTTCCTTCCCTCATGAGAGCTCCTACTTCAGTCCGTCCTTTCCTGCGGCACACTGCCTTTGACTTTTGGAAGAAACGTTTTGATGCCGTTACAGTTCCTGGTTCACTGAGGGAGGGTGTCTGCACTTTTCCCATGCACGGCTACTGGCATGCAGTGATGGATTCATTTGTGGCTGAGTTAGCGGGGAGTCATGGCTTCTCCCTTATTCCTCCCGCAGGGTTGAGTACGGTTGCCTCGGTTAACCCTCGCCTGCTGCTTCCCTCTAGGTCCGTTTTGGCGTATGCTAGAAAACAGAGCCGGTCAGCCATTTTCGAATGGGATGCAAAGAAGAAAGGATGGTTTTGGCACGCTGGCGACTATCCCCCTGGTTGGGAGAAAAAAGTTAAGGTAATTAATCTTCCTGTTACGAGCGAAAAGGCGCCTGCCAAACCCAAGTCTGCTGCCAAACCCAAGTCTGCTGGCAAACCAAGCCTGCTACACCACTGCCCCCATTCCTGGTAATTTTGGCACTCTTTCTTTCTCTTCTTACTTCATCCTTTTTTCTTTTGCAAGTCTTTTCTTCCCGCGTCATCTCTTTTTTTTTTTTCATCTTGCCTTGCGTTCCACTCCCCTTTTGTTGTAGATCCGCTTCCTACTATTCCTTCTCAGTTTGAGGCGGGTAGTAGTTCTACCGTCGTCCCAGATGTTGCTGCATCTTTCTTTGTCCGTTTTGACCAGCCGGAAGTTAATGACCTTGGTCCGGCAGAGTTCTGGGCTTCCGGTCCTCCCTATGTGGACTTTTATGGCTTTCGAGTCCCTGAGGACTGTGTTTCTCACTTAGTGATGATCTACAGCAGTCACGGCAACTTTATGCAGGACTTTCGTCTTGGCCGTTCTGCCAGGGAGCATTTCTTGAAAATGTTGGGGTGTGTGCTGAACGACATTGAGCATAATTTCATCGACACTGTTTCTGCCGAGAGAATTCTGCAGTGGAGGGCTGCGGTACAGGAGCTCATCAGTGTGGGTTTCGCTGTGGAGTTTATTCTTGAGCATCTATGTGAGATTACCCGAGCCTTTTTTATGAGGAGAGTCCGTCCAGCCGTTGAGGCCATAGACGTCCGTATTGAGCTTTTGAAGAAAGAGGTGGCTGACTTGGAGGGTCGCCGCGAGCGTCTTCTTTTCGGCATTGGTGGACCCAGTCGCTTCGGGGATCAGAGTCTCATTTCTGGACTTCACTAATGATAGCACCGTTTCCTTTCCTTTTCTTTGTTTCTCTGCTTTTGTTATGTCATACAGAGCACTTTTATGTTTCCTACCGTAGTTACTTGGCTTGTGTTTGCCACAGTTTGAGTTTGTAATAATGCTACACTTTGTTATTTCCTTTTTTTTTTTTTTTTTTTTTTACTACTGCTATAACATGATGCTAATACTTCGTACTTTTTTTCATTGCACACTCATGAAAGCACGTTACAACTTTTCTTGTGACATAATCACTTGGAGGAATAAAAGAAAAGATTCAATAAAGGAAGACGTAAACAAACAGCTAAGGAAAGGTGGTCAACCGCATAACTTCCTTCTCTAAGCAAAATAACGCTTCAGCCATTTTCCATTGATGGGGTCCATCAAGTCCCTGCCATCCATTTGAGTTAGGCGATAATACCCACTTTGATGCGCTTCTCTTATCACAAGGGGTCCCTCCCATTTTGGTGCAAACTTGGATGGTCCTGCCAGACCTTGCCTGACATAATCTGCCACTTTTAGCACTAGTTGTCCTTCCGCAAACACTCTTTCCTTGGTCATCCTGCCATAGGCTTCAGTCATCTTCTGCCTGTATCTGCAGCTGCGTTCCTGGGCTTCTTCCCTCTTTTCATCAAGTTCTTCCAGGTTCTCAAACCTTTCTGCCGCGAAGACTTCTCCATCTTTTTCTTTTTCTTGCATCTGCATAACCCTTAGGGACGGTGTCATTATTTCTGCCGGACTCACTACTTCAGTTCCGTAGACTAAGGAAAAGGGTGAAAAGCCTGTGGCTGACTTTGGTGATTTTCTGTATACCCAAAGAGCATCTGGCAGGTGCATTGCCCATCCTCCCGCATACTCTTGGCTCATCTTGCTGATGATCTTTATGAGAATTTTGTTTGTTGCCTCTACCTGCCCGTTCCCTTGAGGGTAATAGGGTGAAGACCTGTGGTGCTTGACTTGATAGAACTCTAGCATTCTCCTCACATCGCTGTTAACAAACGGTGTGCCGTTGTCGCTGATGATCTTGTAGGGCACTCCAAACCTCACAATTATATTTTCTTTGATGAAGTTTGCCACTGCTCAACCTGTAGCCTTGCGGAGTGGTACCGCCTCCACCCACTTGGTAAAATATTCTGTAGCTACCAATATCCATATGTACCCACGTGATGGCGGGTTGACTGGCCCTACCAAATCTAGCCCCCAAGTGTGAAAGGGTCATGGGGTGACCATGTTGTGCAAGCCTTGTGGATGGGTATGGATTAAGTTGGCTTGTACCTGACAACTGTGACACTTCTTTACAAATTCTGCCGCATCTTTCTTCATGGTTGGCCAGTAGTAGCCCATCTGCAGCAGGCATCTGTAAAGCTTTTTCTTCCCCTGATGTTCACCACATTCCCCGGAATGTACTTCTTTTATCATTTCTTTAGCCTCTTCAGGACCCAAACACCTCAAAGGGTCTCCATCATATCCCCTTTTAAAAAGGACCGTGTTGTGCAAGAGGTAACGTGTTGCCAACCTCTTAAGCTTGTACCTCTCGCTGTGTCTTTGTGGCAGGACGCCTTCTGCTAGGTACTGCATGAAAGGGCTCCTCCAATCCTCGCTGATGAACACAGCATAACTCTCCTCCCTGTCTGCCGTAAGCTGGCAGGTCCCACACTGGGTTTGGACTTGATCTGCGTCCTTACCCATGCTTGGCCAATAGAAGCCTGCTCTCTGGAGTCTGCGGTAAAGACTGACTTCCCTGCAGGACCCACAGGTTTTGTCGTGTATTTCCTTCAATTTTCTCTGGGCTTCCTCCTGGCCCACGCATCGGGATAAAATCCCACCTGGCATCCTGTGGTACAGCTCTTCTTTTACCAAAGCATAGTCTTTCAATATCTTCAATTCTGCTGCGTCGTCTCTCTTCACCAAGGTTTCCTTTATGGGGATTCGCCAATCCCCTTCGCCCTGTTCTTCCCGGAACTTTTCCTTCAACACTTCAATGATGGATTCCTTCCTTTTGCTGACTTCTATGTTGGTGCTACTCCCTTCAAAGATTATTTGTGAACCCAATGCGGCTAACGCATCCGCAAACCGATTTTCATTTCTCGGAGCGTGTTCTATCTCAAAGGTTAAGAATTTCTCTTCCATTCTCTGGGCCATTGCTCTGTACGGATCTAGGCTAGGTTCTTTTAAGGAAAAACTTCCTTTGGCCTGGCAGACGACCAAGTTCGAATCTCCCAGTACTTTCAAATGTTTGACTCCTATTTCGAGCGCTATGGCAAGCCCAGTTAGATAGGCCTCGTACTCCGCCGTGTTGTTTGAACAGGGGAATTCCAACTTAAACGATAATGCCACTGCCTTGTCTTCTTCATGATACAGAACTACTCCCACCCCTCCGGAATGGGCAGTAGAAGACCCATCGAATTTCATTACCCACTGTTCCCTGACCTCCTCTGCCACAGCTACTTCCCCTGGAACTTCATCATCCAGTGGGAATTCTTCCTCTCCTGGAAACTGTGCCAATAAATCCGCTATAGCCTGACTTTTCACTGCCTTAGGTGTCCCCATTCTCAAGTTGTATTGTGATAATTGTAGCAACCACTGGGATATCTTGCCGGAGAGAATCGGCTGTTGTAACAAAGCTTTAATGGCATGTGACTTAGTCATCAGCCATACTTCGTATGCCAAGAAATAGTGACGCAACCTCTGCGAAGCATACACGATGGCTAGGCACGCTCGCTCTGCCCTTGGGTAACGAGTTTCGGCGTCTTTTAAGGCGCGGCTGATATAGTATATTGGCTACTCAGTACCACCTCCGTCTTCCTAAGCGATTAGTGCGCCAATGGCGTATGAGTTGGTGGCCAAATAGAGTAACAGTGGTTTTTTGTGAATAGGAGCCTGCACCGTGGGGAGGTTCATCATTATCTGCTGCAGCCTCTTAAAGGCCGTCTGCTGCGCTTCCCCCCATTCAAAACTTTGCCCCTTCTTAAGCAACTTGGTGAAAGCAGAGATAATTGATGCCAACCCAGGGATGAATCTCCGGATATATGAGACTTTTCCTAAGAAGCTCTTCAGTTCTTTTACTGTGGCAGGAGGTCTCATAGTTGCTATGGCCGTGGCCTTAGCCGGATCCACGTCTATGCCTCTGTTGTGAACCAGGAAACCTAAAAATTTCCCAGAGGATACTCCGAATGCGCACTTGAGGGGATTCATTCTTAACTTAAAAGCTCTGCATCTTTCGAATACTCTTTTCAGCACCCGAAAGTGTTCTTCCCTTTTCCTTGACTTAACCACTATGTCATCCACATAGTCTTCCAGCTCCTGGTGCATCATGTCATGGAATATGGCCGTCATTGCCCGCTGGTAGGTTGCACCCGCGTTTTTCAGCCCGAAGGGCATCACAGTATAATAGAAATTTCCCATGGGTGTCCTGAAGGCAGTTTTCTCTGCATTTTTTGGCGCCATTTTGATCTGATTATATCCACTGAAACCATCCATGAATGAGAACATGACGTTTCTTGCCGTAGAATCTATCAGCAAATCCATGTTTGGAAATGGAAATTCGTCTTTTGGATAAGCTTTGTTGAGATTCCTGAAATCTACACAGCATCTTATCTGCCCGTTCTTCTTTTTTACCGGTACTATGTTGGATAGCCAGCGGGGATGCTGGATAGGCTTGATGAATCCTGCGGCTAGCAACTTCTGTACTTCTTTGACTATTTGCCCTTCTATTTCCGTGTGGAATATCCTGGCAGGCTGGGCCACCGGCTTGGCCTCTGGGTCCACATTCAACGTATGTGCAACAAGCCTGGGATTGAGCCCTGGAATTTCATTGTAATCCCAAGCAAAGACGTCTTTGAATTCTTTCAACAGTAGTATGAGTTCTGACTTCTCCGTTTCCGTCAGGCTTGCACTGATTGAGATGGGCCTTGGTTCTTGCGAGTCAGACCCCAAGTCAACCTCTTCCAATTCTTCTTCTGCCATAACCTGGATGTCCCTTTCTACCGTAACTACCTCATCCTTCCCTCCTTCTTTTCCCAAACTTCCTTCAACGACGCAACATGCCAAACTCTTGTGTTGTCCTTTTTGGGCGGGACCCACTTGCATCTCACCCGTGGGTCCCACGCACCTTCATAATTTGTAGACAATCTTGCCATCAAGGCCTCGGACCCTGATGCACTGAGGTACTTCGTCCAGCTCTGCGGCAGGCGCTTCTTTCCTTTTCTTCTTTCGTGCCAGTAGCTCTCTTAAGTCAGGTTCTGGGTCATCTTGAACATCTTTCCACCTAGGCACAAAGGTGCCTTGTGGTTTTGCGACCACATTTTCTCCAGATGGAGCCCATTGATCATAAAACATGGTTTCCACCAAGTGGGCCTCTGCCTGCTCGAACGGCGAAGGGTTCGCCGCTATGCGTATCATCCTGCCATTCAATCTTCCCTTCACACATTGGTGGTAGGTGGACGGGACTAGTCGGTGTTTGTGTAACCAAGGCCTTCCTAAAAGCACATGGTAAGATACTTCCGTTCTAAGTACGTGGAAGCGAGCTAGAGAGGCTATAGGGTGTACTTTCAACCATAACTGAATGTGGCCTGCGGTGTATTCACCTCTCCCACCGAATCCCGTTACTTCCATCGAGCATCCTTGGATCTTTTTTTCTGAAATTCATGCGGCTTGCAGGGTGCTTAATGGGATGAGATTTATGGAAGCACCTGTATCCACCAGGGCCCTCTTGATGGGGATTTGATTTATAGATGCTGCTAAATAGAGAGGCCTCCGATGATCTGGGTGCCCTACTTCCATATCTTCACTGCTAAATGTGATTTCTATTGATTCCTGCAGGAGGGCCCTGTCTTCTGGCATCTCTGCTGACAGGCATTCCACCCCTACTCCGGAGGCGATGCTTACCAAAGCCTCTGTGGCTATTTTTCTTTCTTTTGCCGTAAATCCCAACTGGTCAAATAGATTTTTGAACTTGGCACTCTGCTGAAGAGTGGTAATCGCCGCGGCAGGCAGAGCCAAGTTTTCTTCCTCGTCTTTTCCTGGGTCCGCACATATCACTACTGCTGCCACACCCTTTCCTTTGTGGTTTGGGAGTGGGTTTCTTTGGACTTCCTGCTGGGTCAGCTCTAATGTGCCTTCTTTAATCCTGCGGTGCACTAGCCTGCGGAGCGCCCAGCATTCTGCGGTGGGGTGTTGTACATAGTTGTGCAAGCGGCAGAAGCGAGGATCTCTCCTTTCTTCCTCCGTTGGCTCTCTAGAAACCTGGTTGGGTTTAAAGATCCCATCCGCTATCCATTTGTCAAGTAGCACTTCCAGCTCCTTAGGAGTGCATGGTAGGGGTGGAGGTGTATCATACTCCCTCCCCTCTGTTCTCCTTCTCTGGTTTCCAGTGGACACGGCCATAGCCTGCGGTGCGTTCCGCTTGTCTGAACTGGGTTTCACGGACTAAGCCGTCTTTCTAGCTTTCTGCAATAGTTGCGCAAACTGGGAAATCTCCAGATTCTCCAGAACAGCTCTGAACTCCCGAATCATATTGGTCATGCACATTTCTACCAACGTCCTCTCCTCACAGTGATCATAGCAATCAAGTGCTATGTCCCTGAACCGTTTGATGTACTCCATCAGATCTTCTCCGTTCCTTTACTTTGTCGCCTGCAGAGTTGCAAGCGTCACCGTTTCTTCCCCGTGAAAGTATTTAGTGCAAAATACATCCACCATGTCATCCCAAGTTGGGATTGATCCCGATTTTAAACCGATGTACCAGGTGTATGCCCGGTCGCATAGTGACTTTAAAAACTCCCGCAGGCATAAGTCTTCGTCTGCCGCATAAGGGCCAAGGGTGTCAATGAATTTGCTCACGTACTCTACTGCGCTTCCCTTCCTGCCATCGTACTGGGCAAAGGCCCTTGGTTCATACCTCTCGGGGTACAGCTTGCTGAGCACTTTTAGAGGATAGGGAGGTCTCCTTGCGTAAAATCTCTCCTTTGGTGTTCTAGCTCTCTCTTGCTCCAAGAGAGCCGCTACCTCGGCCATGGTGATGAAACGCTGTCCTGCGTTCCGAGGGGCACCTCCTGCCAGTGTCTCTACTCCGTCTGTCGCATGATCTGGGTCATGCTAGCTGCCTTTTTCTTTTGTTTTGTCTGCCTTCAATTGATGGATCTCTTCCATCATTTGTTGCTGCGAGTGCTGCAATGATTGCAACACTTCGACGAAGGTGTTGACATTGTCTACAGGGACTCTTGTTTGAGGCTGAGGATCAGCCCCCGTTCTGTTGGCACCTTCTGTCTGGTTAAGTTGCTCTTGGTGAGGCGTTGTCGGCCTAGATTCTGCTTGTGAGGGTACGGCACTCATATTTCGTGTCGTCTTGGACTTGGGTGGCATTGTTTGCGAGGGGCGCTGTTTTCTTTTCCTTCGCCCCTGTCTACTTCCCAACTCCCCAGTGAAGTCGCCAATTTAATGTAGGGGCCTTTTTTGGTAGGATTGGGCTGCCTCCTGCGGTAATGGGCCCTAGTATTCCTGAGTAAGGGAGCTGGGGCCGGTCCAATTGTAACTCAACTTGGGCCGGTTTGTGTACAAACTTATACCATGTCTGCCAGGAGTAAATTTACGGCAAGCAGAACTGTAGCAGACAAGTTATGGCAGGCAAATATAATAATAACTAAAATAGAGTATTCTGCCTATTTAAATAAATTGCTATGTATTCCCTGCTAATAAAGCATGATTACAGTCATAATGATATCAATCACAGAAAAAATGAAAAGAATAATACTGGCTAATTTAAATGGGCATAAATTAAGTTTTAAGCTTAGTCTGCCGTAGCAAAACCAAAGAGGAGAGAACGCCTCTTCTCAATGCAAATAATCCCCCAGGAAAAAGATCCTGCCGTGGGGATTAATGGCTTTGAGGGAGTCGGACCTGAATGGTTATTGCCCCAAAAGAAAGAGTCCTTGTTTGCGTTTTGGAAAAAGGTAAGATTCGAAGGGGGAGAGAGGGAAACCGATCTATTAGTGCATGCCCATTGAACTAACTCTCTTTTTTTCTTAGTTTCCTTTCTTTTCTTCTTTGTTTTCTTTCTTATCTTTTCTCTTTTCTCCTTGCTCTGTTTTTTCTTTTCCCTTCGTAAAATGTACTTTGTTTTTTCGATCCCCTCTACAGGGCACGGCAAGGGCCTTTTTATAGCGCCTGCCGTGGCTAGTGTTTTACGGTCCTGCCCCTTAACCGCCTTTGTCTGGTCTGGGTGTACTTGCCGACCACACTGTGCGACACCCACCCTCGCCAGACAGAGGCGGACTTGTTTTATTCATCTGTATGTCGTAGCATCTCTTCCTGCCACGACATTAATGCCTTCTCTCTCCACTCTCAGAGCATGCACCCAACGGTTCCCTCTCAAATTGCCTCTTTTGGGTGGTCTATCATCCCAGCAGGACGTACCTCCTAAAAGGGGCTTGGGCAAGAGCCGTGAATAGATCTTTTCCCCTCTCCCCACCACTAAACCACACCCCCCTTTACCTCTTACCTCTGACCCATGGCCTCACCATGTCCTATATTGGCTGGGTACAGGCTGGTGGCGCCTGGGCCTTGCGCGTGCTTCCCTTTCAAATTTGTCCAAGAGTCTGCCTACTGCTCATGTGTCTACCGCAACCTGGAGACTCTCCATCTGCGTTTCCTAGCCTTTCATGCGGACTTTCTTTTGGTTTTTTCGCTCCATTCAGGAGCTGGGCCTCGTATGATAATGGGCTTTACATTTCTTTGGCCCACTTTTGGTTTTCTTCACTACCTGCCACGTTGAATTATTATTCCTGTCGTAATGACTTAATCCTGCTGGACCCTTTTTTGGGCCAGCCGTTTATCCCTTTTCTCAGTGGCCTGTCACGGGCACTGTTGTGCTTTTACTCATGGGCTCCTATGTCCCTTTGAGCTTCCCTTTGGGCATCCACGACCCGATTGCTTTCTTTGGGCTTCCTTGGCCTGTTTGCTAATTCCACACTCCCATGGGCTTTTTACTAACTTCATTGGGCTTCCCCGGCCCAATAACCTTATCCTTATCTTTGGGGTTCATGAGCCTGCCATAAACCCCTTACTCTCTTAGTTTACACTGCCTTGGGCCTGCGACGACCCTTTCTCACTTTTCTAACTCATACTCTGCCCATGGGATGCTATTTCTTTCTTTCCTGGCTTCTTTGAGCCCGCTTGCCTTTTCAAGACCCATGTATATATTTGTTGGGCCAGTAACCCATTATTCCTGCCGCTTAGGCCTGATGGGCTTTTTTGCTATTTATCCTGTCAATTCTTTATGGCCCTCATCATTGGGCTCTTTTGTCTGCTAGGTTTCCACAAATGGCCCTCAACAAAAGTCAACAACAGAAAGTCTCAACCGAAGAAGCTGCATTTCTGTCATCATTGTGGAGCTTCAAGGCATACTCGTCCAAATTGTTACAAGTGGTTAGCCACTCAATAGAGCAACAGTATGATCTTATCTGGAAACCAGAATCAGTTTCAATCCTCTTTTGCTCCTCTTGGAGATCTTCTTAAGACCCTCATGCTCCTTTCAAACTTGAACGGTTTCAATTCTTCCCCCTCACCACCGGATCAAAGGTTCACTCAAAGGAAAGGTTCTTCCAAGGTGTGGAAGGAAAAATGCTCAAAGTGATTCAGTCACTTTTTTCTCTCTCTCTCTCTCTCCCTCTTTTTGTTTATGCATTACTTGTGTGTTTTGCTTACTTGTTTTTTAGTCAGTCTAGTTTTATGCTATGTTTTCTTTAACATGTTTTTGTTTGTTTGTTTTCAGTTTTGCTTTTTTTTTTTTTTTTTTTTTAAATTGAAAAATCAGAAAAATACAAAAACAGTATGTGTTTTGTGTACATTGGTACCTTTATACCTTGGATGGCCATTGAAGCAAAATTTTCTAAACTTTGTATCTTTTGTAGCTTAGATAAGCATCTCAATGCATAACTAAGCAAGTGAGCTTTATGGCTCGTGTGTTGCGATGAGTACGATTAAGTAATCTCTTATACTTTACACTCATATCACTCTTTTTGACGGGAAAGACTAAAAAATCCTAAGAGAAAAGCATAAATAACCATCTTACCACTAAAACCCGCCAATCATGAATATAACATCTGTATGCTTCAGCATAGCAAAATTGTGATGTTTAAAACTTAACATAATTGGGTATTTCTTTTCCCTCTTTTATATGCCCATGCATGATATGCTCAAAAAAAAAATATGCAAAGAAAAATAAAAGCAAAAAGTATCAAAATGCTTTTGAATATGGCTGCAAGTGTGTTTCTAGGAAATGTGGGAGTTATAGGATGTACCTCAAAGGTGATAGTCCCCATCAAGCAGTTTTGATTGTTTGTGAGTTAAATTGATTTTCTCAAATCTTAAATCATCATAACTTGAGATACTTATGCACTCTTGTGATGTTTTCACACACAACACGCAAATTATTTGCTATTTTTGATAAGTACATGTGCAGGTACAATGTGATTGGCCATCACAAGGGATACATGTGTTAATGTGTACTCACTAAACTGTCTTGACTTGTTTTTGAAATATAAAATTTGTTAGACTTGTTTCGTGTGTGTGTGCATATTTTGGATCATGAATGCTTTGCATTTTTTTCTTGTTAAGAGATGTTTTTGAGAGCTTAACATGTTGTTTGGATCCTTGGTTGAGTAACTTGCTTGATTGCATTCATTTTTGTGTGTTTTTCCTCTCTTTGAAAAAATGCTTTTTATCAAACTCGAAAGCTTCTCGACAGATCCTTGACAGATTCTTATCTATCGAGCCCCTTAGACTTCTTTTCTCGACAGATCTTATCGCATCTTCGATCCACCGAGCTATCTGGAATTTGTCTTGATAGATTCTTGACAGATTCTCGATCCATCGAGAAAGTTTTTGTCTACCCAATAGCTTCTCGATAGCTTTTCAATCCATCAAAGTGATTTTGCCATCGACAAATTCTCAACAGCACCTCAACAGATTCATATATGTCGAGATTTAGTGCTCGATAGATCCTCGATCCATCTTCCCCTCTTGGATTTTGACCTAGTCTGTGTATTTCTCCTTTAGTATGATCTCTTAATCCTTCATTCTTCATGCATTTCAAGCATTTAGACCTAGGTTTTGGATTTTCTTGAAATTTTTGGGGTTTTTGAAAACTTTTGAGATTCTTATGAAATTTTTGGGTTAGGTGGTGCTTATTTGTTGCTATATGATCATGCATTGCATTCCATTTGCATTTTCACAATGTTTCATGTATTTAGATGTGTGCTTGAATGTTGAAAATTGTGTGCTGCTAGGTTTAAATTGGGTTGAATCCATGATGCAATTTCTTTTAGCACGTCACATGTTCATGCATTTTTCATACATGCGTACCCTTTCTTTTCTACCTATCTTGTTTTGGGTTGTGATGTTGTGTTTATCTGTTTCTCTCCCTCTCTCTCTGTTTCTCTCTCTCTCTCTCTCTTTCTCTCTCTCTCTCTCTCTTTCTCTCGGATAGACTGCGTATGGCACCCAAGCGCAAATCCACTTCGTCTCGGAACCCTCTTCGTCCCGGGACATCTTCTTCTGATCCTACCCTTACTCACATTCGGTTTCGTGATGGGAAGGCCCATCAGGACTTCCTGGAGAACTTCTCCAAACGTGGTATTCATTCGAAACACCACGTGGTTCTATCAAACTTTTCCAATACTGCTCTACCCACTGTCATTCACAGTCGAGGATAGGATTCTCTATGTGAGATACCTGTGAGATGTCCCACCGTGATCATACAGGAGTTCTACTCCAACATGCATGGTATCGATACCTTATACCTCAGTTTACTATGCATATTAAAGGTACACGTATCGTAGTCACTCTGGATATTATTTCGAGATACTACATGTTCAACGAGTATCACATCCTAATTACCCCGCTTGTCCACGATTGAGGACTATGTCCAATGACGAACTTCTGTCTCTTTTCTGTGAGACACCTTTTTCATGGGGTAAGCACCAAAACACCTCATGCTCGAGCTTTGCAAAAGGTCCAAGATTCCTAAACATGGTGATGACATTCGTTCTCCATCCACTGTCTCATTATAACTCCATTACGAAGCCTCGTGCTCAATTTTTGCTATCCCTCATTGAGGATCACTCTATAGACTTTTCTTCTCACTTCATTCTCTCTCTCATTGGTGTCTATAAAGATATGGCGGCCCGTAATAAGCTCATTTTCCCTTTGGCTATCATGCGGATCATTCGTCATTTTTCTATCTCTATCCCTGATTCTCATCTTTTTACTGTCATAAGTGCCATTAGCATGGCATCTGTTCGACGGAGCGAGGCCCAGCTTCGACCAAAGCGATCACGGACCGAGACAACGACTCCTCCTTCGAGTAGTGGTGTGACACTTGAGGCCGTCATGGCGCAGCTTGAGCGCATGGATGCTCGCCTTGATACACTCACTACTAATTTGTATCAAGTGAACACCCATGTTAGTCATATCACACGACGACAGGCTCACATAGGTGGCTTTGCCACGTCTCCATCTCCCTCTCCTTCTCCAGAGGCTTTTGAGAGATGCTGATGATGGTTCCGGTGATGATGATGATGATGAGGATGAGGATGCTAGCTCCTCCAGTGATGAGGAGATGATGACTTCTCAGTGACTTACCCTTTGTCATTCGTGACAAAAAGGGGAAGTAGTTTTGGGATGAAAGTAGTTATGTATTTAAGGGGAGAGTTAGCATAGGACATTTTTAATAGGGGGAGTGTCTTTTGTCTTTGAGGGATGTAGTGAGGATGTATGTACTTTTCTTTTCTTTCTTTAAAGTTACATTACCCTTTTATACACCAGTCTTATGACCATTATTTGATAACATACATTGTACTTATTTCTCTTTTAGATATATGATGATGTTGTTATCATTCATCTATCTCTCCATGTGTTGTTTTTTTTTTCTCTCTTTATACCCATGTTTCTTTATGTATGCAATCTTTTATTTTTGTTTCACACTAAGATGCCTTGATAAGTTTCATGCTATGAACTCTCTTCTTGCAAAGTTTTTCAAGAGTTTGTGTTAGGATTAGATTTAACTATATTTGACAAGTGGTTATGAGTTTAGTGATTTATGACTTCTCTCATACTTCATTTATTTGTTGTGGTTTTGTCACGGATTGCCAAAAGGGGAGATTGTTAGGACATATGTTGAACTTGTTAGAACATATGTTATTGTAAATTGGCTAATCCTTTGACAAAACGCATTTTACTTGTAATTGGGTAGATCTAGATGGGTTTAGTACTTCAAGGAACAAGAGTCCAAGTCTAGTTTTAAAGTCATGCAAGTCTGTCCAAGAAATAAGTAAAGAAGTGATATTCATTAAAGTTCGACAGATAGCTCAACAGATAATATCTATCGAGGTTTAATGCTGATGCTTAACAGCTGCTCGATGAAAACAGTATCTATCGAGAATTACGAAATTCAGATTTCCAGATCTATTTTCATGCATATCCAAGTGTATTTGTGTAGGGTTTCTTTTCTCAAAACTCTAGACATATATAAGGAATATTTTAAGGGCCGTCAAAGGTAATGAAAAGGTTGTTGCAATTGTTGTTGCACATATATTGTGACCAGAGACAAAATTGCCTTAGTTCATCATATTTTTTGTAAAAGTTGCTGTGTCTTTGCCAAGGTTATCAATTCTGTACCGTACCAGCCGGTACGGCCGGAATATACCGTACCGGCCAGTAATCCGGTACACTCGACCCTCCTATTTCGTACCGGAAAAAATACCGGCCGTACCGGCCAATTTCGGGCAATACCGGCCGGTAGCGGGCGTACCGGCCGGTATAGAAAAAAGTTTTTTTTTTTTTTTTTTAAAGTTTTGTAATTTTTGAATTTTTGTTAGAACAGAATGGTAACTTATTTGCATTAACTTATTAGTATTATTTGTTTTCTTAGTATGCAATGGTAACTTTTAAGCTTTCTATTTTTTTTTTTTTTTCCCTTTTAATTGATACTAAAGTCTAAAACTATGAATAATTAGTTCTGAATTGAGGAAATGTTTTATGGTAAACTTTTATATTTATTATAATATATATATACACAGACACATACATACATATATATATATATATATATATATATATATATATATATATATATATAAAATAGCGGTAAACCCGAAACGGTACACCGGTATTGACCGGTATCCGAAATATATCGTACCGGTGGCCAAACCGGTACGGCCTCCGGTACGGTATTGACATCCTTGGTCTTTGCGCCAAGGGTTTTGTAACCAAGGAACTTCTTAATCTTTATCATTTTGATTAACTGAAGAACTTTGTAGCCAACATCTTCCTCAAGTTGGTGTGTTAGTCACGTACTTGGATCCATGCATCGATTGGTTAGTCACGTACTTGGATCTGTGCATCGATTGGTTAGTCACGAACTGACAGCCATGCATTGAAAGAAAAGATTGTCACTATATTACAAGTCCAATTGAGTATTGGGGTAAGGGTTCAACTATAGGTTGGTATTAAGTATTGGGATTCCTTTTACTTGTAATCGCTTGTTTTGATAGTAGTGGATTTTGGGAGTGGTGACCTTAAATTCACCCAATAGGGTTTTGCCTCGGTGATTTTCCCCATTCGTAAACAAATCACCTATGTCAAATTTATTTTCTGTTAAATTTAATTTAATTGGTGATTTGTTTGTGCTACCACGCTTATTGCATGTAATTTGAATCTAATTAATTTTATTTGGCTAAATTAATTGATTAAGTTACCAAAAAGGTCAATACATTTTTGGCCTATCAGTGACAACAACACCAAGTTCTTTCGTTTCCAAGCCAGCAAAAGGCATCGGGGAGACTTGATTCGTGGCATCAAGAATGAATCAGATACTTGGCAGGTGCAATCAGAAACAATAGCTTCGGTCCTCATCAAGTACTACCAAGAGCTATTTGCAACATCAAACCCAGACCTACATATGGCTTTCCTTGATCATATTCCAATGGTAATCACAGATGATATGTATGTAGCACTAACAGGAACATTCTTAAAATCTAAAATTGTCACTACACTGAAGCAAATGGCCCAACTGAAAGCTCTAGGCCCTAACAGGATGCCCCCTTGTTCTATCAACATTTTTGGGGGTTAGTGGATAATGATGTTACAAGCTCAGTCTTATCTTGGCTCAATTCAGGTACTCTCCCTCACCCATTAAACCATACCTTTATCACCCTTATTTCCAAAACAAAAAACCTCGAATATGTCCAAGAATATCGCCCCATCAGTTTGTGTAATGTTCTTTATAAAGTTTTCTCCAAAGTTTTAGCCAATAGACTTAAGAAAATTTTATCTTTAATCATCACTGAACATCATTCTGCTTTCACAAAAAATAGACTTATTACTGATAACATTTTGTGGCCTTTGAATCACTTCATTGCATGACAAATCAAGTTTCAGGGGATACAGGCTTCATAGCTGTTAAGCTTGATATGAGCAAGGCTTATGATCGAGTCGAATAGGTGTATCTTGAAAATATTATGAGAAAAATGGGCTTTAATGAAAAATGGATTGGGTTAATCATGGTTTGTGTTAGAACAGTGACATACTCTATTTTAGTTAATGGAGAACCCCAAGGTTTGATCCATCCTACTAGAGACATCCAGCAAGGGGACCTTCTATCTCCTTTCTTATTCCTTCTGTGCACTGAAGGCCTACATGGGCTTATACAATAGGCTGCAAGAAGAGGGTACATTAAAGGCTTCTCCCTATGTCGAAGGGGACCAAAACTAACCCATCTTTTTATTTGCAAATGATAGCCTACTTTTTTGTAGGGCAACTCCTAGTGAGTGTGGGCATATTATGGACATCCTGGAATGTTATAAGAAAACCTCGGGGCAAAAAGTTAACAAAAACAAAACAACCATCTTCTTTAGTAAATCCACCACAGAGAGCACCAAACATGATATCAAAACAGCTTTGGGTTTACAAGAGATTGAACAATATGAGCATTATTTGGGTCTACCATCACTAGTCGGAAGGAGGAAGAAATATAGCTTTAATCTCATCAAAGAAAAGGTTTGGAGGAAATTACAAAGTTGGGAGGGAAATTTCTTGTCTCAAACAGGTCGTGAGGTTTTAATCAAAGCAGTTATCCAAGCTATCCAGACATTTGCCATGGGGTGTTTCAAAATTCCTTTGGGGCTATGCCATGACATTGAAGCATTAATTAAAAAATTTTGGTGGGGCTAAAGGGGAGAAAGGAGGAAGATCCATTAGCTGAAATGGGATGAGTTGACAAAATCCAAATTGGAGGGTGGTATGGGTTTTAGGGACTTGGCTTTGTTCAATGACTCTCTTTTGGCTATGCAAGCATGGCAACTCTTGAAAAACCAAGACTCTTTGTTTCATGAAGTCTTTAAGGTCCGGTTTTTCCCTAATTGCACAATAATGGAAGCCAAAAAATCTAGAGGTGGATCGTATGCATGGACTAGCATTTTACATGGAAGGGATATGCTATCAAGGGGTTGCAGATGTAGAATAGGGAATGGGGAAACAGTGGGCATTTGGCATAATTTTTGGCTCCCATGGCAGCAAGCACCACAGGTACTGTCACCAAATATTGAATCTTTGGCTGATACAAGAGTTGAGATACTTATTGATCGGGAGGCAAGGCCGTGGAATCATAATACAATCGACGGCATCTTTGTTCAGGATGAGCCGGAGCTACTCAAAAAATTACCATTAGCAAAATCTAAGTGTGAGGACAGTTTAGTCTAGCCATTCACACATAATGGGATATACAACAACAAGTTAGGTTATCGCTTTTTAAAAGTTGAGGATGAACCCGACGGTAATGAGGAGCAAGTGGAACTAGACAGAGCCCTTTGGAGAGGTATTTGGTCCTTGCATATTCCAAATAAAATAAAAAACCTGATGTGGAGATCCTGCCGAAACTCCTTACCAACAAAACAGAATCTTGTGTGTCGAACCATCATCGAAAGCCCACTCTGTGATAGGTGCAAGCTGGAAGCCGAGATAGCTCCACATGCCCTCTGGTCATGCAGCGAGTTAGATGTAGTGTGGAAAGAAGAATCTGCCTGGGCTTGCCGAGGATCCAACACCTTCATAGACTTCAAGGAATTGTCATCGTGGCTGATCAAACAACAACAAAACCTGGAGCTGTTCTCAGTCGCGGCATGGACAATTTGGACACACCAAAACCGTGTTTGAATGCATCAACCTTGCTGCAACCCCAATCAACTTGCACCCATGGCAAAGGAACTCTTATCGGAATTCCTGGCAATAAAACCCCCTCCTCAGTTGCAGTCCACCTCGACCTGTGCTCGTTGGTGAGCCCGTCTTGGATATGGCGAAGGTAAATTTCGATGGTGCTATTTTCAATAAGGAGCAAAAAACTGGAATCAACGTAGTTATACGTGATGCTCAAGGAGCTGTCTTGGCTTCACTGTCCAGGATCCTACCTCAGATTAACAGCCCATTTGAAGTGGAGGCCATACAGGGCCTGCACAACAAAATTTGGGGCCTAAGACAAAAATTTTATATGGGGCTATAAACATTAATTAAAGGGATAATTACAGTGAAACCCCCTGAGGTTTGGCCCGTTTGCGCTTTGCCTACCCGTGGTTCAAAACTTATCACTTTACCCCCCTGTACTTCAATCTGTTACCCTCCCGTTACCCACCTGACCCTCAGACGTTAGAAAAACACCATTTTATTTCAAATTAGAACATAACACGAATCAAACAATGAAAATACACTCTCTTTTCCTCATGAGCCCTAGAAACACGAAAATCCATTCTGCATCTACTATTGACATAGTGTTGCAAGTGTAAACCTAGACGAGCAACGGGTTATTCGAAGGACTAAAATCCTAGTAAGAAATTAGTTCACTGTTTGGGTTTTTACTTTGGCTTGTGGTTGTTTTTTTGTTTTTTGAGTAATCAATCAATGGTCAATGTTACATGTAATGGAATGAGAATATTGGTTGTGTTTGTTGATGTTTATGAAAAATGTGACCACCTGTTCTTTGGATTTGTGTTTGTTTATGGGCATTTTGTTTGTCGTGGTTATTGTGTCTCATAGTGGACCCAAGTTTGTATTGGGTTTAAATTTTAGTGTTTGCATGTGCTATTTAGTAAGACAGAATCAAAAGCAAAGTTGAAAATGTGGTCCCTCTATGTGTGTTGCATCCCAAAAGCAAAACAGAAACATGCAACTGTTTACTCTTTTGTTGTTTACAATTCTTTAATTGTTAATTGTATACGTGTCAAATGGTAATTTGTTATTTTAGATGGATGATGAGGACGTGAAATTGGAGGTACATTATGGGGGTGCTTTTCTGTGGAACCCTAGTTTAGAATACTTTGGTGGGAAAGTTGAAATAGTGTATAGGGATCCTGATTTGCTTAGTTACTTTGAAATAAAAGGTATATGTGAGGAATTAGGGATTGATGAACCGTGTAGGGTTCATTATTTAGGTCCTGGGGGCAACTTGGAGCAAGACTTGAGGCTTATAGAAGATGATCAAGATGTGGTATACATGTGCAAGCCTAATAAGGGAGGGCCAAGAGACACCATCATACTATATATGGAGAGTAGTAATGCTCCACTTGTAGTTGAAGTTCCTGATGGTGGAAGGGTTGGTGTAAGAGTTGGTGCAGGGGCTGGTGTAGGGGGTGGTGTAGGAGCTGGTGAAGGGGTTGGTGTAAAGGGTGGTGTAGGAGCTACTACAGGGGGTGATGGTCTGAAGGAGGAATTTGATTGGTTGAATGAAGGTTTGGAAGGAGAAGACTTTGCTGATGACATTTTTGGTGAGTCTTCTCCACCTCACACAATGCCATATGAGCCTAACACTGTTCCAACCACTGATACACCTCATCCAAACACTAATACACCTCAACCAAACACAGATGCACCTAGCCCAAGCAATGTGATTTAGATGAAGAGTGGGCTGAACCAACTTTAGAGGATGATATTGCAAGTGTGGATAGTTCTGATGATGAGCAAGGGCCTGGCAATTTGGAGTTCAAAGAGAAGACTGATATGGAAAATGTTAGGTTGGCAAAAGGGATGAAGTTCCCAAACTCCCAGGTGTTTAGGAAGGCTTTGAGGGAGTATGTGATTCAGCATCACAATGATGTTAAGTGGAAGTTGAATGAGATGAAGAAAATTTCTGTACATTGTAAGAACAATTGTGGATGGAGGATTTATGCCTCAATGGTGACTGGAGAATGCACATTTGAGATCAAGACACTTTATCCCAATTGTACCTGCCCCCTAACATTTAAAAATGGGCAAGTTACATCAGCCTATATGGCAAAGAGGTATTTGGAGGATTTTTGGTAAGAATCCTAATTGGGAGGTCTCAGGTGTTAAGCACCATGTGATGCAAAAGATTTCAATTAATTTAAGTCTTAGTCAGGTGTATAGATCAAGGAAGGTAGTTAGGGGGCTGATTACTGGGAATGAAGAGGCTCAATATAGCCTACTTAGAGATTATGCAAAAATGATATTAAGGACAGATGTAGGAAGTAGAGTGATTCTGCAAACAGAGATGGAAAATGAGAATGCAGAGCCCAAGTTTAAAAGGATGTACATTAGGTACAATGCTCAGAAGGTTGGCTTTCTAGGTGGTTGTAGACCCTTTATTGGGCTAGATGGATGCCACTTGAAGGGTAGGTTTGGTGGGCAATTACTGTCTGCCACTGCTAATGATGGAGATGACAATATATTCCTAATGGCAATGGCTGTGGTTGAGCAAGAGAACAAGGATAGTTGGACCTGGTTCTTGGAGCAGTTTGCAGATGACATTGGCAGGCCAAAGGAGCTCAATCTGGTATTCATCAGTGACAGGCAGAAGGTATTATCATCTAGCTCATGACTTTTTACATGCTTACCTTCATTACATTGAATGCTTACTTACTTGCTTACTTGCTTACTTGATTGCAGGGCCTTCTACCTGCAATGGAGACTCTATTCCCAACTGTGGAGCACAGGTATTGTGTGAAGCATATATACAACAACTTCAAGGTTAACCATAAAGGCATGGAGTTGAAGAATGTACTGTGGAGGTGTGCTGGCACAACATTAGCCAGGGAATTTGAGAGGGGGATGGACCATCTTAAGAGTTTGGATGAAGAAGCTTGGAAGTACCTGGTTGATATAGAGCCTGCACAGTGGACCAGATCCCATTTTTCTTCAAGAGCTTTGACAGATTGTATGGTAAACAATCTGAGTGAGAGTTTTAACTCTATGATTGTGAAGGCTAGAGACAAGCTCATCTTATCAATGCTGGAGTGGATCAGAGTTAGGCTTTTGAGCAAGCTGTATATAAAGAAGACCGGCATAGAAAAGTATGGTGGCAACTTATGTCCAAGCATACAAAAAAAGTTGGAGCAGTTAAAATTAGAGTGTAAGGGTTTCTATGCAATGCCTTCTGGGAAGTTTGTGTATGAGGTTGACAATGAGAGGGAAAGGCATGTGGTGGACTTGGTAAATAGGACATGTAGTTGTAAAGCATGGGACTTGACAGGAATCCCCTGCAAGCATGGAGTTACAGCCATTTTTGTGAATCGTGAGAAGCCAGAAGACTACACACATCCATGCTACTACAAGGATCCTTATGTGGAGACATACAAGACACCCATACCTCCCATGTCTGGCCAATCTGAGTGGATGTCAAGTGGCCAATCCAAGCCTGTTGCACTTATAGTTTATAAGCCACCAAGCAGGCCACCCATGAACAGGAAGAGAGATGCTGATGAGCCAAACCCTTATAAGGTGTCTAAAGCAAACAGGGCAGTGAGGTGTGGAAGGTGTCAACAGGAAGGGCACAATGCAAGGGGATGCAAGGCCAATGTCACTGGTGAGACACCATGGGAAAGGAGGCAGAGACTGTAGAAAGGGAAATCTGTAAGTTTTTAGCCATTTTTTTATTCAAATGCAAAATGCCAATAACTGACACTGTAAAAACATGCTCATATTTGGTTGCAGGGAAGTGGAAGGCCTTCTACACACAGAGAAGGATCCTAGGCCCCATCTTCATCACAAACCCAATCCTCAGCTCAGCCCCCACCAACACATCAGCCTTACACTATGGCCTCATCCTCTTCCAACCAAGCAGTAGGGTCACAGCCACAAGCTCCAGCTCCACAGCCACAAGCTCCATGGTTAGGACCACCAGCTCTATGGTCACAGAACCCAAGTCAGTGGTACTCTTCAGACTTCAAGTATACAGTTAAAGGAGCTCCTTGGTTCTCTTCAACCCAGCCAGCACCACACACCTCTGCAGAAACATGGGATAGTAAAGCACTATCATCACAGGTACTATAGTGTTAGGTTCATTGTTTTATTCATAAAACTATGATACTGGTAGCTAACATGTGAATTCTTGTACTTTGTAGCCTACAAGACCACCTACTACCAGAGGAGCTGCTTTAAGAGGAAGGGGTGATGCAGCTAGGGCTTAGAAATGTAGAACAAGAGGTGGAAAGGCCAGCTGTGGTGGGAGAGGCAAGGGCAAGGGCAGTAAATGAAGACTTTTGTTGATATGTATAATGTATTAGGGTTATGTAGTGTTAGGGTTTTATGTAGTTTGTAGACAATGGCAGGGCAGACAATGGCAAGACACTTTTTTATATAACTGTTCAAACACTTTTTTTGTATTTTTGTAAGTTTTGTAAACATTGGGCAGCTGCAACTGTTTTGGTTGTTGTGCCAAATGCCTTATATTTACTGGTGGTTGATGAAAGACTATTCAATGACACCTAAAAATATGTATACAATTTCCCAACTTAATGACAGGTGTTCAGAATTATTATTCTGTTATATAAGTTATTATTATATGAGTTTGTTTATGTGTGCAGGGTGTATGTGTTGCCTTTTCTTGCAAGTTGACAGATTGTCATGCACTTTAAATTCACTTTCAACACAATTGTCTTCACACAATGCATTTTATGCACAAACCAACACAGCTCACAACATCCAACAAAACACCAACACCAACAACTCACAGCTCACAAGTAGCCAATTCACTTTAAACAAAAATACCAACAACATCTAACATAAATAACACTTTATCTTAAAAAGGCTTATATTATTAAGTGACTTCATAGTTCTATTACACCTACACCAACAACAAAATTCTTTCATAGTTCTATTACAATAGAGGACCAGCTTATATTACAACCCATCAAGTAGACTCAATCTCATCATTCCAACATTCTCACTTGAGCCAAAACATGAAAACAACATAACCAAAATAAAAAATAAAAATAAAAATCATGACAGAATTAGTGCAATTCTGCACTTTCTCTCTTGCTCTAAAGCTCTCACTGCTATCTCCTAGGCTTTTGCTGCCCTGTCTTAAGCAATTTCTGCCATTTGGGCAGCTTCTGTTGTTGCCTGGGTAGCTTCTACTGCTGCCTGACTAGCTTCTCTTTCCCTTTCATATGCAAGTTGCAGCTCACTCCGCAGTAAATTCAGCTTTTATTGCACCAAATAGGCAGCTTCATTCCCACACATACAAGTGGGATTATCAATCCATTTAAAGAAAGGGCACTTGGGACCAACCTGTTCATAAATTGAATTGAACACATCACATTCCAATCTCACGTGAATCAACTAGATTAAGTAAAAAGTATACTTACCTTATATCGGCTACAACCCAGAAACCTTCTCCCAAAATTATCCATTGTCAGACTTGTTCTCAGCACACAAGTCTCATATGTACACATATGTCCACTTGAACCTGAGTAATTTCCACTCGAAGAAGACATCGATTAACAAATCTACCATCAAAACTTGAAACCCCAGCTCAAAACCATAAAGCAGAAATGTCGTACCTGGTGATGATCTATCTTCGAATATTCAATGCCTCAAGACAACCCAAAGTCAGAACCTCACCCTCACACGAAAGCACGATCAGAAAAATCAAAACCCCAGCTCAGTTACAAGGATTTTCGCGTTTCTAGGGCTCGTGAGGAAAAGAGAGTGGATTTTCGTTGTTTGATCCGTGTTATGTTCTAATTTGGAATAAAATGGTGTTTTTCTAACGTCTGAGGGCCAAGTGGGTAACAGGGGGGGGGGGGTAACGGATTGAAGTACAGGGGGGCAAAGTGATAAGTTTTAAACCACGGGTAGGCAAAGTGCAAACGGGCCAAACCTCAGGGGGGTTTACTGTAACTATCCCTTAATTAAATAAAATTATATAATACTAATTAAATTAAGACTAATTTGATGTAAATACAGAAATTGATGAATAATACTAGCTAAACTAAGGTTAATTTCATATAGAAGATTGAATATTATAGTTGAATCAAAAGGAACTTACTTTAACTTAGATATATGATTATGCATAGTTAAGTACAGTTGTAATCTAAATTTTAATTTTATATATTCTTATTAAGAGAAAGAGATAGATAGATATTATTTGGTGTGTGGCTTAGTAGATGATTAGTCATCATTGATGATTTATCACATTTGCAGCATTTTATTTGAAACATCTTAGGGTTTCAATTGGGTTAAATTTTTATTGGTCTCCTATTTTAAAAGTCTTGTTAGAAATGAAAAAGAAAAATACTAAAAATACTACAAAATGTTCACAATAAATGTGATTATGACTATAATCGATGAATTTCAACAACTTAATTTATTTGTGTTTGAATTACTTTTTTATGTGATTGGTGATATGTTAGTTAAATCTATGGTAAAATTTGTGATATCTTTAGCATCACTCTTAAAAAAAAGTACCAATTATTTAAAAAATGTTATATTTTTATAAAATTTTGGGCCTTTTACTAAGAGAGATGGGGCCTTTTTTTAGTAGGGAAATTTTTTATTTGTTGTGGGGCCTTAGGCCTAGGCCTAAGTTGCCTAGGCCTTGAGCCGACACTGAGGCCATAGCGGCTACCTCTACCTTGCAGCTAGCTTCAAACTTGGGGTTTTCAAAGGTGGTCTTGGAAGGTGATTGTCAAGTTCTAATGCATGCACTTATATACGAAAGTCCATTCCTTTCCTCAGATGGATTACTAATTGATGATGTAAGGTAAAATGCTAGGTGCTTTAATCAATTACATTACTCTCATGTCAAGAAAGAAGGTAACATGGTAGCTCATAGTTTAACTCGTTTTACTTTAAGTATTTCCGATTATGTTGTATGGATGGAGGATGTTCCACCATAGTTTCTCTCTGTTATTCTAGCAAACATTGCTGGTTTACATTAAATAAAATTCATTAATGAATTAGAGATGAAAGAAAAAAAATGAGGGACAATTAAGAGAGAGAGAGAGAGAGAGAGGTTTAGGGATGGCACTAGAATATGTATATGATAAAAAAATTTTAAAAAAAAAACTGTAAATAGGATCAGTGGCGGAGTCAAGATTTCCGTTTAAGGAGGACAAGATTAAAATTCATTATTAAAAATGAAATTAATCTAAAAAATATTAATTGATAATAATAACAAAATGATTATACAATTGTGAACAAGTGTGCATATATTTCATATCATTAAAATAAAGAAACAAAAACACCCAATTCAAAATTAATAACAATCAAAGTAAGATATTTATTTTAAAATTTAGACATCTAATTTGATTTGCTAAAATAAATTAAGAAATCAAATTAATTTAGAAGTGTTAAGAGTATACATGCAAAGTTTATATATATATATATACTATCCAAAGTATTTAAAATTTGGGTTTATAATAAAAAAACAAAAGTTTAAAACATTGAAAAAGTCAAGATATAGAATAGAAATAAAATAAATAAAAAAAAAAAAAAAAAAAGAGGTAGTGGTGATACATCATATTATAAGACTAATTTAATAAAATTTGTAATATTAGTAGCATTAGTCATCAAGAAAAGTGATATGAATAGTTGTTTGTGTGTGTGTGTGTTTTTTTTGGGGGGGGGGGGGGTGGTGGTTGGTGTTGGTTTGGAAGCGAAACAAATCACTGCTGAAATTTAAACGTGGGACAAGAATAGTGAAGTAGGTGTAAAAGTCATATGCTTTGCTACCAGAGGGAAGTCTTTTTCCTTTCTTTCTTTCTTTTTTATGTTGGTGCCAGTCTTTGTTTTTCTGGAGTGTGAGTCTTTTGTTTTGTTTTATCACCATGTTAGGTAGGCAACTTAAGAAAAGGAAGTAACTAAAGATTTTTTAGGACGAATCAGGGGAGGCTCTGCCCCAAAATAAGAGATCTATAAAAGAGATTATAATATACACACGCACACCAACACACTGACATTTGAGTTGGTCGAGATAAAACTTGATTCCGTCCCTCATCACCTCTTCAAGATGGTAAAAATCTATCATAGGTTGAGCGGAATTGAGTGAGTAAAACTTGTTTTTGTCTTGTCAGTTCAAAGCAATATAATCTACATGGGACAAAGCAAGATGGGATGGTTCATGAAGGACAAGATATTGACCATCCTTATCCATTCCCTCCGTACAAATTGTTTCATATTTTTAGGGTAGTGGACTAAAATAGGTTTATTTAATTATTTAAAACATCTTAATAGATTAATTAATAGAATATAAAAATATATATATTAAAAATATTGATGTCTAATAAAAATAATAAACCATAAAAACAGAAAATATCAATTTTGACAATTTTATTGGCAATTTTAATAATACAAATTGACATAATAAACAACTATAGTATTGGACCATCGGTAAGAGGTTATAGTTCCATTAAATTGGAGTACTTCTTCTCAAAAAATTGGAGTACTTCTATTTGACATGATAAACAACTATAGTATTGGACTATCGGTAAGAGATTATAATTCCATTAAATTGGAGTACTTCTTATTCTCAAAAAATTGGAGTACTTTTATACAAGTATAATTTAAAATAAAATTAAAAAAAACATTTAATACATGTATTGTACCTTTTTTTTTTTTTTTGGTTGAGAATCACGTATATTTTTTAAGAGATAATTACAATATGCTGCTAACCCCGCAACTCAAATTCTTTCCCCCTAGACCCTAAGTACTTTATGTATGGGAATGTGTCAATTCACGTGCATTGTACTTTTAAATATTGTAAAGTTGTGATTTACAACTATGTTTTATGTTGGGTTTATTCCATGACAAAAAGTGTTGTAATTGTTTTAATTTATATCCTTGTACTTTGTGGGATTTTATTGTATTGGGTTTAGTATTAAGTTGGTGAAGACTCAAGCTTAAATGAAGAATCAGTGGATTTCACGAGAAGCTCACGAGAAGCTAAGTCGCGAAAAAGCCACGTGAGGAGCACATGACTAGAAGCTGAAGAGTCCTGCCAGGCTGTCGTTTTCGCGAGTGTCTCGCGGGTAAGGCCTTCCCGCGAGACAGTCGCGAAACATTCTTCCTGGAGTTTTTTAAGTGTGACTTCTCTACCCTTCACCCATACTATATATACTCTCATTACCCACAAATGTATGTGAGGCCATTCAGAGAGAAAAACCCTAGATAAGTTTTCTACAACACACACACCCATCTTTTAGAGAGAGAGCTACTCATCCTTAGTGAGAATTCATTGTAGCCTCTTCTCCTTCCCTCACCCATTATCATACCTTGAGAGGAGATTTGTACCCAAACACAATCCACACATTTTCAGAGTGTAGTGAGTGTTTTTGGAGTTGCTGGGAAGCATTGGAAGAAGCCAAGGATGGCAAATGCAACATGGAGCTTGTTGCGAAATCTGGAGAGCTGGACAAGACACGGTTCCGAGAAGCCTTGTTGGAGAAGGAGCTTGGAGGGCTTAGATACATCGGGTAGATTAGGCTTGGAGGGTCTCTTGCTAACCCATGTATCCCAACTGATTATCGAGTGGATCAATTATAGCTTGGAGGGCGGCTTGGAGGTTTTTCGCTGAATTCTTCGGTTTCCTCTTCGATAATACATCTGCGTGTTATCTGTGTTTGCATCTCTCTTCCCTACTCTTTTACATTTCATTTTACTACTATGATTATATGAATATGTGTTAGAGTAGCTTATTTGTTTATCCGCTCGCATTTACACTATTCCACACTTAGTAATAAGTTAGTGTAAAATCAATTGAGCCGTAATTTTAATTGAGGATCTAAACAACTCTTGTGTTTTCAACACATTTTCGAGCTTTCAATTGGTATCAGAGCAGGTACACTTGTTTTGGTTTTATTACCTAAGTGTGATCCTTGACCCCTTGTGTGGTTTGCCATGGATAATGCTTTGTATGCTTCTATGGATATTGTTGATTGTAACATGCCATGTGTTTGTGAAAATGCTTCTATGAGTGTTAATCCTCATAATTGTGATGACATGTTACTTGAATCCTTGGGTGTTGTTGATATTCCTAACATCAAACTCTTGAAGAAAAAAAATGCTAAGAAGTTTAATAAGGATTTGAGCAAGTTATTTTGTGAAAATGATGAATTGATTGCTAAGCTCAATGAATCCAACAAATTGGTTGAGAAATATAAGAATCTTGCTAAAAACTTTCTTGAAAAGCTGAATGAGTTTGAATGTTTGAATATGGACTTGGATGCTATACTTGTTTTGTCTAACAAACTAGTTGATGATCTTAAATGTGAAAATGAATCTCTTAAGATGCATGCTAAGTGTTTGATTACTGAACCTATTGCTAAAACGGAAGAAAATATATGTTGCAATCATGTTATGGTATCCGATTTTATGCCTATTGTGTGTTCTACCTCAAAAGACAAATCGATGTACATTCCTCCACATAAAAGAAATCAAAAAGTTGAGAGAAAGGCTCTTAAGCCTAAGCCTATGTTTAGGTCCCATCCTAGGGAATTGAGTGGATCTAAATTGGTTCCTACATGCCACCATTGCGGTGTGATCGGTCACATAAGACCTCAATGCTCCATGTTGAAGAAAGAACAAAACCATAGTGCTAGATCCCTTCCTAAAAAGCCTAGTGGACCTAAACACACTGTTTGTCACCATTGTGGTGCCTTTGGTCATCTTGGATCACATTGCTCTAAGTTTCAAGCTCTTAAAAGAATAAAAAGAAAAAAGAAACTTGAGCTATTTGGAAGGTGTGCTATGAAGCAAAACCGGATTTGGGGAAAAATTGTATGTTGTTGAAACAAGTTGTTAATGCTCTTACCTCCTTGTCTATGTGCATCTCCGGTTCTCATTCTTCCAACCTTTGTCTCACTTCTCATAAGACACTCATTCCAAACAATCATTCCGTTTGGATGAGAAAGGGTTCCTATGGTTGAGTTTTTGCTCTTTTGGTCCTTGATATAATTCTTTCGATTTTTGTAAGACCCTTCATGCATTAGATGCTTCATTGTCATGCATTTGTGCATCATGCATCTCTTTATATGTATTGTTTTGTTTTTGCTTTGATCTTACTTTATTGCTTTTGTTTTGTGTGAGTAAAAATCCAAAACCACATAAAAAGTTTTAAAAAAAATTGAAAAAGTTTGATCGTATATGTTTGAGCACATATCACATGTGAGTTTGGCCTAATATCTTCGTACTAATGGCATAGTGCATTTATGAGCCTAGCTTGTTATGTATGCAGATATATTTTTATGGGAGAAATCTTGAAATCTATGTGTGATTGTTGTAAATAGATCTTCAAACTTGTCATGAATGATTGGTCAATAGTCTTGTTTGTCTTGATACTTGCATAGACTTGTGCTTATATATCTTCCCACTTTTATTTTTATGTTTTTGCAAAATAGCTCATCAAATGTAAATCTTAAAGTGAAAAAGAGATATTAAGCTATAAAAGCCTGTCGCACATACTAGTATTTGACTAGGAAAAAGGGAAAGCGACATTTTAAATTGAAATGTATGGTGCTCAAAAAGCCAAAGGTTAAATCACAATGTTGAAATATCAAAAATTTCAAACACCGATCTCAAAAAGAGATATATTATCCAAAAAGGATCAATTGTCATGAATTATGCAGAAGCCAAATGAAAAGCTTCTAAAATTTGTAATCATTCTCTTGTAGGAGATCATATACGCTCATTTCTATAATTGAGATAGACTACTTGATTTCGTATCAGTTGTGTATGACTTGATTGAATTGATCATTGAAACTTCACTCTAGTCTAAAAACTATTCCACACTTGATCCACACACATAGCACACAAGTTTAACGTTCAATGAATGCCTATTTCATTTGTGTGGTTGTACATGTTCAAATGTGATGTGTGTGTGCTCAACCATACGTGGATCAAACCAAAAAGATTTTTTATTATTCTTTTTGTTTGCTTTTGGAAGTAATTTGTATCACCCATGTTTTTCAAAGTTTTTCAAGTTGTTTTTGTGTGAAAAACATGTTTTCTGAGTGTTTTCGTGACCCATTTCATATGTAAGCTCAACTGGGAGTTAAATGGTCCAAATCTCATGTTTTTCAACTTTGTACAGAGAATTTCGCGACTGTTTCGTGAGTAGCTCGCAAGTAAGGCTTACCCGCAAAAAATTTCGCAAGTCAGCTTCCAGTGAAAATTCCCAGATCAGCTTTTTAAAGGGCATTTCGTGGGACATTTGTTTTAAACTTCCCCCATCTTCTCCCAAACCCCTATTTTAATGCTTTAACATCAAAACCCAACTAATTTCAAGTGTTTTACATTTCATAAACATATCTACGGTAATCTTTAACTCTTTTCATCTATTTTGATCCTTAGATTATGCTTTTGGGGGTTTTATGTTCATAGTTGAGATTTTCTCAAATAGGAGTTGGAAAACTTAATTTTTGTCAATCTTTTTGATTGGGCTTTGTTTTAAATGATGATTTGCTTTGGATGTTGGCCCTTAATGGCAAAAATAACATGTATTTAGGCAAGATTTTCATATGTTCATGCATTGTTTAACATACATGTGTAGTGTGTGCACTCTATGTGTTTGATAAAATGCCCAAATGGCATTTTGTTGTTGTTTTGGACTTCGATGAGTACCAAACTTTGGGAATCACCATAATTATTCATGATTATCATGTTGTGATCATTGGTGGTGTGTTCTATGCACTTTGCCCCGTGAGTGCTTATATCATGCATCTCACATGCACACTAGAAGCACCTTGCTACACACACTCTAACACTTGACATGTTTTGTACTTCACTCATGCTAGTTAAGTCGTTTTAGACCTTTTAGCACACATAACATGTTCTTGTGTCTATGTCATGCCTAGGTTTATATCATGTTCCATCATCCTTAGCATATCATGTTCTTTATGCTTTGTAGCATTTTTTTTTATGTTTTTGTCTTATGTTTGAGCTTCATTTTCTCATTCATCTTGCACCCTTCATGCATCATACCCTTGCTCATATCTTCTTTTCTTTCCCTCATTCCTCTTGATTGTTTTGTCCATTCGTGACAAAAATGGGGAGAGTATATCGAAGAGTATACAAGTTTGTATCATCATTTCTATATGACTCATGTGCAGACTCTTAGGGAGAGTAATTTTACCTCGTGCACATTTTTAAGGGGAGAAGGCTATAGGGGAGATGCATATACTAAGAGGAAGAAGACATTTTCCTTGTTTTGTTTTGGTTTATATTATTCTTGTGCCCTAGTAGGATCTTGTTCCTAGATGCATATACTTCTTGTATTTTGCATTGGTCGAGTGTTGAACATGCATTGTGCTTTATTAATTGCATGTTCGGATAATCATTTGCTTTGCTATATGATCATTGTGGTCATTCCCATATGACTGTCATATGTTTGATCAAATTGCTCATATGTTTCACAACATGTTTACTTGATCGCATTTTACTTATTATATTATACTTGTCCTTTTATCACTTGATTTACCTTGAGGGTCTAATGTGTTTTGTGCAAGTGTTTCAGGCTACAGGTATATATATTCCAAGTGCTACATAGGTTTTAGATTTAGGTGTGAGTGAGTTTTGCCATTGTTCTCAAACTCACGTTTAAGTCTAGAATCTGTTATAGAGTGTTTTGTCACGAAATAGCCAAAGGGGGAGATTGTAAAGTTGTAATTTACAACTATGTTTTATGTTGGCTTTATTCTATGACAAAAAGTGTTGTAATTGCTTTAATTTATATCCTTGTACTTTGTGGGATTTTATTGTATTGGATTTAGTATTAAGTTGGTGAAGACACAAGCTTAAATCAAGAATCAGTGGATTTCGCGAGAAGCTCACGAGAAGCTAAGTCGTGAAAGAACCACATGAGGAGCACATGACTGGAAGCTAAAGAGTCGTGCCAGGCTGTCGTTTTCGCGAATGTCTCGCGGGTAAGGCCTTCCCGCAAGACAGTCGCGAAACATTCTGCCTGGAGGTTTTTTAAGTGTGACTTCCCTACCCTTCACCCATACTATATATACCCTCATTACCCACAAATATATGTGAGGTCATTCAAAGAGAAAAACCCTAGATAGGTTTTCTACAACACACACACCCATCTTTTAGAGAGAGAGCTACTCATCCTTAGAGTCTGTTATAAGGTGTTTTGTCACGAAATAGCCAAATGGGGAGATTGTAAAGTTGTGATTTACAACTATGTTTTATGTTGGCTTTATTCCATGACAAAAAGTGTTGTAATTGCTTTAATTTATATCCTTGTACTTTGTGGGATTTTATTATATGGGGTTTAGTATTAAGTTGGTGAAGACTCAAGCTTAAATGAAGAATCAGTGGATTTCGTAAGAAGCTCACGAGAAGCTAAGTCACGAAAGAACCACGTGAGGAGCATATGATTAGAAGCTGAAGAGTCGTGCCAGGCTGTCATTTTCGCAAGTGTCTCGCGGGTAAGGCCTTCCCGCGAGACAGTCGCGAAACATTCTGCTTGGAGGTTTTTTAAGTGTGACTTCCCTACCCTTCACCCATACTATATATACTCTCATTACTCACAAATATATGTGAGGCCATTCAAAGAGAAAAACCCTAGATAGGTTTTCTACAACACACACACCCATCTTTTAAAGAGAGAGCTACTCATCCTTAAAGAGAATTCATTGTAGCCTCTTCTCCTTCCCTCTCCCATTATCATACCTTGAGAGGAGATTTGTACCCAAACACAATCCACACCTTTTCAGAGTGTAGCGAGAGTTTTTGGAGTTGCTGGGAAGCATTGGAAAAAATCAAGGATGGCAGATGCAACATGGAGCTTGTTGCCGGATCTGGAGAGGTAGACAAGACACGATTCCAAGAAGCCTTGTTGGAGTATGAGATTTGAGGGCTTAGGTACATCGGGTAGATTAGGCTTAGAGGGTCTCTTGCTAACCCATGTATCTCAACTGATTGTCTAGTGGATTGATTACCGTTTGGAGGGCGACAGAGAGGTTTTTCGCCGAGTTCTTCGGTTTCCTCTTCGATAACACATCTGCGTGTTATCTATGTTTGCATCTCTTTTCCCTACTCTTTTACATTTCATTTTACTTCTGTAATTATATGAATATGTGTTAGAGTAGCTTGTTTGTTTATCCGCTCGCATTTACACTATTCCGCACTTAGTAATAAGTTAGTGTAAAATCAATCGAGCCATAATTTTAATTAGGGGTCTAAACAGCTCTTGTATTTTCAACACATTTTCGAGCTTTCAAATATACACACCATAGTTTTTTTGGGGGGGGGGGGGGAGCTCTTGAGTTTTGTACAACAAACAGTTTTTTGTTTTTTTTTTTCCTTTTTCATTTCTTTTATTTATTTTGACCCATTTGGGACTAATGATCAGAGAAAAAATCGACATTTCAATTAATATATATGTAAAATACTTTTGCCTCTAGAATGAATTGAAATAAAATAATTCTTTTCTCTTAAAAATTTTGAAGTTAATAGAAAATTGTAATAAGTTATTTGCTAATAATTAATCAAGTTTTTTTTTTTATAATAATTCTATAGTTATAATAATAGGGGGGTTTGAAATTTAGTTCTCTTCATGAAAGAGGACAGACAATGCCACTGAAATACAACCAATAAAGAAATTGATTAGGAGAATAGAACATTCCAAGGGATTAGGATAGGACCAACTTTGACATCCCATCAACAATATTTCTTCAGCCATTCTCTACTATCTAGGGAGAAGAACTCGCAGCCAAGGTTCACTCCAAAATTCTGCCAGCAGGAGGTGGTCAAATAGCAGTCCCTTAGTAGGTGAATAATGGATTCAGGAGCTTGGTGGCAGATAGGGCATGTTAAGTTTACTTGAATACCTCTGGAAGCTATACAAACACGAGTAGCAATGCTATTATGGAAACACATTCAAATAAATGTTTGGATTCTCGGGAGAGTTTTTATCTTCCAAATCCAGCTGCCATTGAAAGGCTGAAAAGAGTCCAAGTTCTGGGTTGTAAGTAGATAAGCACTGTTAAGACTGAACTGGCCATTTAAAGTCGCTGCAAAATAATCCTGTCCTCCTCAGAAGCAACACAGGCGTGGGGCATAGCTCGAATTTCTTTGACAATATCTTTTGGCAAAATGAAGATTTTCCTCCAGTCTCAACCCAACTCCGACACTATATCCTTAATTTTGAATTCTTCTTCCCCTTTAGAGAAGGGACCGTGGATTATCAATCTCAATTTAGAAGTCCAAAATTCAAGCCAAAATTTGACGTTGCTATCAGGACTAGCACTCCACCAAGTGCCTTTGTCAAAGATATACATACCCTTTTTCATTGCTTTCCATGTCCGAAAGGTAGGCAAGGATTTCTCATTATTGGATGACATTCTCCTCCACGTTAAATATTTTTTCTTTAATACTTGAGACCACAGAGCATATTTTTTTTTGTATGGAATCTCTAATTAAGTTTAGCAAGGTATGCTATATTTCTCCCTTTGGTTGTTTGAAGCCCAAGACCTCCCTCATCTTTAAGCCAAGTCACCTTGTTCCATCCCATCCAGTGGATTTTTCTCTTGGATTCACTAGTGCCCCCACAGAAAGTTTCTGTTCAGTCTATCTAAACTATCTAAAATTCTAGAGGGGAGAGAGTTGATTTGCATAACATAAGAAGGAATGGCACTCATGGATGCTTGAATAAGAATTCTAAGACCATCAAAGGAAAGTAAATTTGCCTTCCACCTAGCAAGTTTTTGTTTAACTTTATCAATGATGAAATTAAGGTCTTAATTAGAGGATCCAGTGTGTCTTAGGTTGTGTTTGGTTCCCGTAAAATATTTTCCGGAAATGCTATTTTCAAAAAAGGAAAATATTTTTAGGTTGTTTGGCTGCCTCGGAATTCGTTTTACGGAAAATCAATTCTGGTGTTTGGTTCGTTCAAACATTTTTACGGAAAATGCTTTACATAGCCAAGCCACCCAATTTTCCATACACTTCCTTAGCTGTAAACATGTGGAAAATGAATCAATTCCACACTCACTCACAAAAGAAACAAAACCCAGCAAAAAAATTCATCAAATCCAATCAAATTGAGAGAAGAATGAAGAGAGAGAGAGGCAACTGGGTTCGATCGGTGGAGGCGAAGGCGAGATCGTGCAGCGAAGGCAAGATCGAGCGACGTTGTCGTCGGACTGGTGCGATCGTCTCTCTTCTTTCTCTCTCTGTCTCTCTCTTCGCGCGTGGTCCGGAAATGGCGAGACGATCTCGATGATCGATGACTGGGTTCGATGAGGGTGGGTTTGAACAATCGGAGCGGTGCAATCATCTTGCTCCGATGCGATCTTCTTGCTCCAACGTCGGCGATCTTCTTGCTCTTTCTCTCTCTCTCTCTCTTCTATTTTCCAAGGCCAGAAGTCATTTGAAGTGAAAATGAAAACGGAAATCATTTTCCGTTGTTTTGGTTATATTTTTCGGTCAACTGGAAATGCTTTTCAATTTGACCAAATTTGAAGTAACAACCAAACACCCACTTTTCTGGAAAATCATTTCCGGAATCAGTTTGAAGTCAAAACAAACAGAGCCCTTTTAGTGGAAAATCCAGATATGTGCCTAAATTAGCAATAGATCAAAATCCCAAAATATCACAGAATTCCATTCTATGATCTCTTTCTACATTTGGAGAGAAGTAGATTTTGGACTTGGCAAGGTTCACTATATGCCCGGATTTCATACAAAATTCATCTATAGCATCTCTTACACTTCTACAATTAGTGATATCTTCCCTTGCTAAAAGGAGATCATTCACGAAGAAGAGATGGGAGATAGCAAGCCCACTATTTGAAGCTTTGATTGGCTTCCACTCCTTAGTAGTGCATTTCTCATCAATAATTCTATCCAACACTTCAATTCAAAGAATGAATAAGTAGGGGGATAACAGGTCTCCTTGCTGAATACCCCTTAAAGGAAGGAAAGGTTCCAACACTGCACTATTAAAGAGGATGGACATTGAAGTAGAAGAAACTCAACTCATTATCATCCGAATTAAATCTAAGGGTAAATTTGCACCCCTGGTTGCTAGAGGTATGCATTTGGATGACACCTACCCTTTGTGTCAATCGGCTTCTGAAACTATCACCCATGCTATCCGTGATTGTAGCGAGGTGAAACCAATCTGGTATCAACTTGGCATTGATAACAATGACCGTACCTTCTTTCTCTTCAAACTTCACTGATTGGCTAACCTCCAACGCCAAATCCAAGAGGGCTCCTTCAAATAACCCCCCCGGGGCACCACTTTTCTCCTTGCTATTTGGCTTATCTGGCATCAGCGTAATCGGCTGGTCTTTAAGGGTAAAAGAGTGAATCCTCAGCTAGCTAAGGTTATCTTCTCGCAAGCCATGGAGTTTACCTTATGCGTCAATCATCCTTCAAGCAATCAGTCAAAGGTGATGAAACAGATCAGATGGGAGAGGCCAAACAGTGGCTGGGTAAAACTAAATACGGATGGGGCAGCTTCAGGATCAACAAACACGACAGGCTGTGGAGGTCTAATCAGAAATGACCAAGGAAACTGGTTGGTGGGATTTTCAAGAAACATTGGTCTAGCTAATAGCTTCATGGCTGAAACCTGGGCACTGCGGGATGGTCTGATGCTCTGCCTTCAGTTGAACCTGCAGAATGTCATTGTTGAGTTGGATGCTAAAGCCTTAGTTGATGCTCTTAATAGCCCTGCTTATGCCAATTCTGTGGTTTCTCCTCTTTTTGATGATTGTAGGCAGTTGGTTGCCTGTTTTTCCAAGTGCTGCATTAGACACACCTACCGCAAAGCCAACATATGTGCTAATAAGCTATCTAGATTAGGTCTTATGCAAGCGCTAGATTTTGTTTTGTATCCCAGTCCGCCTGTGGACTAGCATCCTCTTATTGAGGCTGATAAGCGTGGGTTGTACTCCTTCAGGAGGTGCCCTGCTCCTTGTTCTGTTTTCTAGTTCTTAATTTTAATTCCAACTTACCAAAAATAAATAAATAAATAAATGACCATTCCAATCTGTCATAGGCTTTCTCAATATCTATTTTGATAATCATATGGCCAATATTCCCTCTTCTCCTGCTAGCCGAGTGATTAATTTCTTGGGCTATTTTATTTTCTTTTTCATTTAGTAAGAAGAAAGGACAGTAACTTTTTTATTTTTAGAAGAAAATAAGGACATGATAACTGACCCAAGTTTGGCTGGAAAATACAATCATTCTCCTTTTTAATCTCTCTCTCTCTCTCTCTCTCTCTCTCTCTCTCTATGCTATACTATCCAATAACTTTCTACTAGATGTATATTTCCACCATTGGATTACTCTGTCTTCGTATATCTTCTATGCTTACAAAACATCAAGATGATTAATCGATTAATAACCATTTCATCTATAAAATTTTAAATTTTAATTTTTTTAACTTTAAAATTATATGCAAGTAATGAGTTTATTAATCAAATAATAAATAACTTCCAATCAACACAAAGCTTAGCACGCACGTTAAGAACAAAGTGCATATAATCCAATATTGAGATTTTCAAATTATTAATATGATAAAAATTACACTATAAGTTGAGATTAATAAGTTTCTCATCACTGTAAGTCTACTTTATAACCCCACATAATATTATTTGAGGTACAAAACTCTTGCTAAAAGATGATTAAGAACCCCTTAAATTGGTCTACTTTAGTCGTGTGCAATTGCAATATCGGCTGCTTGATTATTTATGAAGGGCCCCTTAATTTGGTCAAACGATATCTAAGCCCAGTTTCTTTCGAAATTTGATTAAATTTTAAAAGATGATATGCAGATGCTCTAAGTACAAAGAAATTCTGAACTATAAAGCATCAAACCTTTGCAGACCCACTGAAAAGACTCCCCAGTCCCAGGTCCATACCAAAGATCCATACCTTAGTAAGTTACATTCCAAACATAAACAGAGCTCTCTAACTCACAAAGATTCTTTCATGCTACTTCATCCGCAGAAAATTATCTGAGTTGGTAATTAAAAACCTGTAGATGACAGTTTTTGTCATATTGCATTTCTGAATAAATCAGTACTTAATATAATAGCACAACAAGGGTTTATGAAGAGGTAGGTATCTTTTCTGAGTACCTATATATTCACATTGATCATAAACCATGACTGCCTATTAACAGCTATGCCATTTACACGTGGGAGAATGGAAAGTACAGAGGAGAAAATGCTGAAGCCGATGATGATAATGGTTTAAGCCTTCCAATCACGTTTGCAGTCAAAATGTCAGTAATTGATGCGTCCTTCACTGCGTCTTGGCTATTGTCTTCTTTAATCCCTTGACTATCTTCGCGAACCACATCAAGTTCATGACAGTTAGCACCAATGGCACCACAGATACTAAAAATAACCCAAAGGTCCGCAACTGCTTAACCTGTTTTGTGAGAGAACAATAACATGAATACATAATGATTCTGCATATTGGCCAAGTTCCATTCAGTTAAGCAAATGGATACCAAAAAATGGAAATATCTGGATATCAATTTAGTTTGTATGTGACAGATCCATGCAAACATTCTTTATCTACCAATAACTGTCACTAAATATTGTGTCTATCGGTGATGGAGTACCATGCTATTAACCCATTTTATGATATGTAATTTTCCGCATGAACATGTTTGGTTGATGGTATTATGAAAGTCTTCAAAAGTCAGGACCTAAAATCAAACTAAATAGTACTGCAGTCCTAAAGACTAATTCCTTTCATCCATCATCTTGGTGAAAAATGAATCATTAATTATGATGCACAAAGTGGAGACTCTGACCCAATCATTTCTGACATGATTAAAAACAAGATGCAACAAAATTTGGCAAATTAAGCTTCTCATATGTTAGTGCATAGGTGCGAAGGTAAGTTCGTTCCACCAAAAGCAACAGGTCGAGGCTTCAAGTCCAGGAATCAGCCTTTCCATTAAATGGGGGTAAGACTACCCACCATGACCTCTCCCAGAACCTGCAAAAGTGGGAGCTTTGTGCATTGGGTGCAACCTTTTTTATATGTTAGTTTTAGATAAAACATAAGGTGTGCTTGCCAGATGTACAATAGATACAATATTCACCAGGTGAACATATACAGGTATTGTTATTACCTGATCATAGTGCAAGTAGAAATGGTAAAAAAGATACATGAACAGGATTATTCTGGCAACCTGCAAAAAATGTGAAATGTTAAATGACCATGAACAAGGATAGGAAGTAATGTCAAGCTCAGGGGAGATTTGTAGATGTCTTTTGTTGGCAACATTATAAAAGCAAGGAACAAAAGCTATATGAAAAAATAAAATTTCGACGTACCAGCCAAGCAAAGAATATAACGACCCCATTTATGACATATGCTCTAGACCTCTTCTTTCCAGTTGCATCAAGATACCTTCACAAACCAAACTGATATGCATCAAAATCAGAAAAGAAATCAATAGCTTTATAAAAGTCAGTCACTTAATAAATAAAAGATTACCATCTCAAATTGATCCCAGGGGTGGTCGTCTCAGAGATAAGAACCATGTAGGTGTATAGCTGCCCCTCCCCAGTTAACATTGCATATGCTACTGCTGCTATTGAAAGAAGATGATGAATCACCTGAAACATTAATATTATAACTATGTGCTGGAAAAGATCCACGTTAAAACTTAAAAGTAGTTCAAACTAGATTAATTCTTCTCCTCCTTATCCATGACACAATTTGTTTTCACAATTTATTAATGAATTTCACATGGGTCCACCATTGATGCTACTTTATTGTCTACCATTGACAAATGACAACTTGCCACTTTAGTAGTTATGAAAAAATTTGTAAAAAAGTTGCATTGTAAAAAAATAACACCAAAATATAAAACAATTCACCCATATATATGTCTTTATGTAAGGATTTAGTGTTGGCAAGTTCAATGTGACAAATCATGTGTCAAAACGGGTTGTAAGTACATGTTATAAAGCTAGGTAAAAGTATATCAAAGAATTGCTTGAAGAGAGGAAGGTTCAGAACAGCAAAATCAGAATTCGCATAAGAGATCATTAAAGTCAAACAAAAAAGTCACGAGACACTTGCACAACCCTCACTAGAGCAAGATTATGAAAATTTGAGTCCAAATTCTACTTAAAGTCTGACTTACCCTAACCTTTTGCTTACCAAAATATATTCCTAGAGGTACTTATCGAATATATATTCCTTAAGGCATGATTTTCAACCTAAGAACACAGAAGTACAAAAAAACATCTATAGTGTTTTTCTCTTTGCACCTAAACAGAAAAACCAATCCTTGTGTTTATTAAACTTCGAGCTTAAATATATTTTCCTCTCGATTGTCCTTGAAAGTTGAAACCAAAGAGTTTGTTCCTTGACAATGAGTCCACTGTTGTTGCCTTCTGAAGAGTTCTTTGGAGTACCAAAGTACTGGGTGTTCTATAAAAGGATTCAAGAGTTTTGGGGCCACAATGCTTGGAGGCAAATGATTAGTTTGCTGAGGTTGCATGGAGAGTCTATGCTATGAAGGTTTTGTGTGTTCAAACTGTAGTAACTTGTAACCAATTCTTCTATAGTGAATTTCCTGTGCGGTATATATATATATATATACCCACTATAATCAAGATGTTAATCAATATATAGCACCTGATACATCTCTTTGTTAATGTTGCCTCCACTTACTTTTTTATTAGATTAATATTTAGAAAATCCTACCAATAAATTCTTATTGTTTTTAAAAGGTACGCCAAATTCAACATTAATTAGATGTTATTGATTTTACCCAATTGGCCAATCCATAAACTCATTTTTTGTGTATACTTTCAAAATATAAAAAACATGGAATTAAACATTTTATAGATAAAATAGTTATTGATCTTTGATTATCTTGATATTTAACAAGCATAGAAAGAAAAAGGAAATAATGAAATTCAATGATAAATTTGTTATAAAAAATAAAGTAAATAAAAATTAGCCTCATCTAATAGAAAGTTATTAAGTGCTATAACATTTACAAAAATTACACATGTAACTTTTGTTTGTATGTATATGAGTTATATTACACACATAGATACACAACTTGATTGTATTTATTCAAAATTGAATATACTTACATACTCAAATCCACCTAGAGCAGGATAAAACCATAAGATCATCCCAAGGTCAGCCAGGAAGTAACCAACCGAAACCTGTTAAAATTATATCAAAATATGAAACATAATTTTTACCAGATAAAACACAGCAGGAGGTGAAACAGGCATACAAGGTTGAAACAAACCAAACTTATGACATAAGGTAGAAAACAATATTTCATCAAGACCGCTTTAATGCAAAAGAAGGTAAGATAGCATGTATTAGTAAGATGAATTAATTTCCCCTTGCATGTGTTTCATAAGTTTATAGAGAGGAAAAGGAAGTTAGAAGAATCTATAACACAAGGTCCTTTGAATTGACTTACTCAATACCCATAAGGTATTCATTCAAGGCCTCTATTGCAGGTTCAAGTTTCTTCAAAATTGAGGTATAAAGCTACTTACCAACTACCTCTCAGCCCCTACAGTAGCCGGAGCCTTGTGCACCAGATATGACCTTTTTATAAAATAGATTTGCAATTCCTTTCTTTTATCTTTCTTTTCTCTACACCTCTATTGACTATAGTTTTTCCATAAGAACTAAGAAAGAAAAAGAAAATAGTGGCATGTTCGATTTGTCAATAGGCAGTATAAGGATCTCATAATAAAACTCTATCCATGCCCAATATAAGAAAGAATGACTCAGTTTCCTGTAGATACTATAGCTCCTCACACCTTTCTAGCTCTCAAAAGGATATCCGGCATTTGTTGACTGACAAAAGTAATATTAGATACATCTAAGGGAATTGTACCTAAAGGCCAACATGGACTAAGATATCGTTTATATTGGCGCCCACAAAAGTTTCCCTCATTTTATTTCTTCTCAATGTAAACGGCTGGCCAGAATTCAAGCTGGCTCACATTTAGAAATACTAATACAATATTGATGTGCACTCTATATTTCATTGATGGGTAAACACTACTTACTCGCCTTACAGGATTGAACTCATGACCTCACCCTCGACCCCTTGTTTATGGGACAAGGAGATGCCATTGGGTCCAAAGACTCTTATAAGAAACACACAAACATAATAATCATAACAGCACCAACATCAACAGCAATAATGACAATAGCAAATCATATAATTTTAGGCATACTCACCCCCAATGCAAATGTGGACAGTTGAGAACATCGAAGTGTAATAAGGCCAGCAAATTGGTCAGAATAGAGATCTGACCAGAACACAAAGTATAATGATATAGTTGTGATAAAAATGGCATGAAGAGTCGATATGGCCCTGCATAAACAGTTAACATATATAAAAAATTTGCAACAAAGAAGGGGAAAAAGGATCAGACTAAATGGGGAAATATTCAACACCTGTTATTCCACTCAACACGCTGCATTTTTGAAAGGCTGGCATAGCTCTTGAAGTAAATAGCACTGATCATCTGGGTAAGATCATAGACCTGAAAAGGAGGAAACACTTAAAAGAGGAAAACAGGGAAGAAAAAAGAGAAGATACAGAATTAGGCAAAAAAGTTGACAAGGTATGTATAGAACATATGAGAAGCAACCATTTTAAATGGACTGATGTGCCACAATTAATTTTAGCAACGATGAGAAATACCACTTTGGAAGCAAAAATTCCACCAATGATGGAAGTGCAAGGTATAAATGAATCTGCAAGTACATAATCCTTTAGCAGCTGCTCAGCCTGGTTTTGGTACAATGTGATTCCCATAGTTGCCTGTTCAGAAACCAGCATTACAGGATACTCTTTAGCAAATATGTAGACTCTCTTTCTATTGCATAATGCTCTTCTTCTCTTTATTCTCTGCTTTTGCCTATAAATAATGTGGAAGACTAACAAAAGGAAATTTAGCTATTAGAAAATAATTAGGTAAATTATCTAATAAAAATATAAGATAAATTAGATTAATGACAAGAAAACACATATGCTTACACCATATACACCGATATAACCCCGTAGATAAAAAAGACTTACATATGTTATGATTGAAGAGAAAAACCCAAACAAAAGATAAATATCCAATTTTGGTCTATTACCATTATCATAGCCATCATCACATGGGGAGGTAGGAACACATGCCCCAGGGCAGGGAGGGATTTAAAAGGAACAGAAATGCTAAAGCAGATACATCACAGACACACATCATATGTGTATTAAGCAACAAAAGTAACAATCTAGCATCTGCTTTGGTGCTTCTCAAAGACTTAACTTATCCTTAAAAGTACAAAAATATCAAACACTATTATCACAATCAAAAAAAAAAAAAAAAAACTGATTAGTACTACACCCATCATGGCAGGGCAAACATGGAAAACCACCTGTTTAAATCTTAAACATTAATTTAAAATAAAAGCCTGTGTTTTCTATACAACATAAACCTGCCTAATAAGGAACTTTCTTCAAAAAGGTATGGAAAAGTTGAACAATGCACTCATTGTGACACAGAGTTCACCAAAAGAAAAAAAGAAAAGAAAAGAATATTAGATCAGTTTGTTTCAAGCAACACATTAAGTTTTATTGTAAAGTTTCAAAGAAAGCTAGCATGATGCCTAGTTTCAAAAGTTTCTAATAAATTCAACTAAACTTACTACCTAGTTTCAAAACTTTAGCGATTGAAATCTATAAATAACTCAAATTGCAAGCTAATGAACTATGGAGAAGCAAGTGATCATCCCAGTGGCACAAGCAACAACACATTACAGAGAAAACTATGATTTGTTTACTTTCTTAAAATCTAAATTGACCATAACCAGCTCTTGTCAAAAAGCAATTATCACAAACCAAGACCAAAACTTTAACTCCAACAATCACAAAACAACGTTAAATATATCCCAAGAAGGACACTAAAATTAGTTTGTTTATGTTTTGTTTTTTGAAGCACAACAAGGTTGTGAACACAAATGTTTAGCCACTAACAACTAATAAGACTTTCTCAAAAATAAATAAATAAAACACAACAAACTCATGTCTCAAAGCACCCGAAAAAAAATAAAAAGATTAAAGCATAAAAACATATGGGAATCAAAAGCGGGGTTAAAAGGATCATACATTAAAACACAAAAGCAAAAAAAAAAAGTTTTTTTTTTTGTGTTTTTTGGGTTTACCTGAATATTGGAAGTTGCTGGAAAATTATGGGTATTGGTTTTCAGATTAGGGGAGAGAGAGAGAGAGAGATTAAATAGAATACAGACAGACAGAAAGGGTACGAATGAGAATTGAGCTTTGGTCCCAAGCAAAGCAAAGTGGGACACCCAATCTGCGATTCTTAGACGCGTTTGGTTTTGGGTTACGTATGCTGTCTACATCTGAACTCTCCATAAACTATACAAACTGTCCCCAAAACTATCAAACAAACTGAAAAATAAGGTTATATCTTTTCGATTCTTAAGTGGTAAGTTATGATTGGTCTAATCTGAACTCTCACCTAAAATTAATTTATTACCCATCAATTGGCATTTTTCGAAAGATAAAGAATACTATTTGCTAAAATATCATGTCTTATCCTTTTTTTTAGAGTAATGATGATGTGATGAGTGGTTATTGATAATTGAAAAAATATTATCAGTAGTAAGCTGATAGGTTCGAATAAGAACAAGTAAAAATTTGTCATGGCAAAAGTTTGTAAAATAGTTTGTAATTATAACATTACTCAAAAAATTTATATTTTGCTAATATTATTAAAATGTTCTTAATAATTAATTAATTATTAAACCACTTGAAATTTTAATAGAGTAGGTAATCTGTAAATTTTACTATAAATACAAAATTATTATAGATAATCAAAAAATTAAAATAAATGTTGAACCGTTGAAACTCTTAATAATAGAATTTTAGTTGGAGTAAAATTGTATGATAGAGTTTTACATTTTGGAAATACTAAGTATTTTAACACACACGAAAAGATGAGAGATTGTCTTAAAGAAAGAAACAGTTGTGTATATCCAAAAATGTCTAACTCTTGGATACATAACACAGACTTTAAACCTCTTTTAACTCACACTCATTTTTCGATGTGAGATTAATCCACTATTTTTTCTTTTGAGAATACTAAGTATTTAAACACAGAGGACCATTATTCTCAAAAAATAAAAATAAAAAGAGTTTTACATTTTGGTATCAGGAGATTAATTTATTGCCAATCTTTGTAGAGTAATTGTTGAGGATGGTCTCTATTAATTGATGACCTTAATTCGGGCACATTTGGTAAAAGATTTCTAGTAACGTTGTTAAAATTTTATAGAAATACGTGTGAATGAAAAAGTATGTGAAAATACATGTTGTTGGGTTTAAACGACAGTTTTCGTCATTCAAACACCGTTACCAAATGTATAGGTGAAAAAATACGTAAAAATACGTGTTATTGTATTTCTGTGATGTTTAAATAACCGTTTTGATTTTAATTCTTTTTCCTTTATGTCCAAAAGTTGTGATGCTAAAGCAAAATTAAAGCAGAAGGAAAGCTATGAGGTTTCCCGATTAATAAAGCAAATCTATCGCTTCTTTTTATATTATATACATAAAAGAAGCCTTTACTACAGTCCTCCTTTGGAATCGTTTCTTCTCGCTGCACAAGTTAGCTTCTTGCTAATGTGCGGTGCACCAGAGAGTTTCTTGCTCATGGGTTCATCTCCAACAGTGCTTGCATACTCTTACCCAGTCTAAAGGGACTTTCTTTCCCTCTTTTTAACAACTCACTTCACACTAAAGTACTACACCCAACATTAAAGTATTATTTTAGCATATAACCTATTAAAATAATATAAATCACACAATAAAATAATATATTCAAGGCAATAAACACCAGATTAGCCACAATCAGCACAAACCACCACCGCCACAGCCACAACAACCACCGCTACAGCCACGAGAACCACCACACAGCCATAGCCACTGCAAGCACCACCCACAACCGCAACCCCAACCACCACAATCCCTACAAATTGCAACCCACTACATCCAAAACAAAATGACCACCCAAAACCACCTCACCGCCACTCAAAACCTCTGCAAAATCGAAACCCCCACTACCCAAAACCACCATCACCGGCACCCACAACACCTGCAAATCTAAACCCCCACCAATATGATATATAGCAATAGCAACGAACAAGTTAATGTTTCTAGAGCCAGCTGTTCCATCTTTTTATTGTATATATAATGAACAAAGAAATCCCAGTTGACAGATTAATTGAAAGAAGAAACGGGGCAGTTACGGAGTTACCTTCGGTCCTTTAGTAAAAGTGGGTCGCCACGTAATGATGAATCCAAGAACGAATTGAGTCTTTTTGGACTTGGAGTTAGCGATGGTGTGAAGAAGGTGTTTGGAGAAGAGAGGAGTTTGGAGAGGAGAGGAATTTGGTCAGAGGAGAGGAATTGGGTCTTGCAAATGGTATATGTTGCGGGATTCTAGCATCCAGGCACAAAACAAGCCCATTAACCGGTCTGATTGCAAAATATTTTACAATAATGCTACAGCACACTTCTACTTCTACCTTTAGACTTTCCTATTCACGAATGGTAAAACTAAATATCATTATTTTATTATCACTCTCTCTCTTATTTGTCTTGTCCTCACTTCTTTTTCATTATTTTAATTATTTTTTTATGAAGAGGAAGAGAGAGTGGGTGAAAATAATATTTTAATGAATAGATGAAATATTTTAATGGATAAAACAACTTTTGAGATTGTAAAATGAGATTTTTTGTAGATACGGAATGCTAATACTCTTAGTGCTATAATAAGCTGCCATTTATGACAAATTACTATAGCTAGAAGCTAAAAGCTTTTACATTTAGGTGGCGTTTGGGTATTGCGTTGCATTTTCTACGTTTTTTTTTTTTCCTGGACGCGCATCTAGCACTGTTCATTATCCATGAACAGTGATTTTAGGCTTATGAATAGTGCCAAATGCGTGAACAGTAACTTTTTTATTTTTTTTTATTGTTTTCAGTTTTCATCAAAATAAGCGGTACCCAAATAGACCCTTAGTGTAAATTTAGCACAGATTATTTTTGCTAGCTTATTTTACTATTTAACTTATTTTTGCTATTATTCATGAGCCTCACTACACTTTTTGATACTATTCATGGGTCCCGTTATACTATTTCATCTAACTTTTACCTTTATCTACAGTATTTTCAGTAAAAAGTTTTTAATTTCAATAAAATAAACAGATCTAAAAAAGACCCTTATCAACTTTGATGTAGTGGAGTTTCTAGAGTTTTTAATGCTAAAAAAGCATTTTAGAAATTTTAAGAGGTTTGTTGTGAATGCTAAGGTGACTTTTTATTCAGCAGACTATATAATAATAATAAATGTCAAAAGTTTTATAACTCAACTAGTTAACATCTCTTTCTTTTTTTAAAAAAAAAAAATTAGTTGACATCTCCTAATATTTCGGTCCAATTTGGTCAATTTAAGTCCAATTTAATTTACTCAGTCCATTTTGATCCATTTGGGTCCATTAGATCAATTTTGGTCCCAATTAGGTTCATTTGGTCTACTTCGGTCAATTCGGTCCACTTCGGTGATGTTTTAGGAGGAGAGATTTGTATAGAAAAATGAACTACATTTTTTTTAGAAACAAAAATGAGCCATATATCCAACTTTTTTTTATTTAGAGTTTCACAACCTATGGCATTCGCTCCTGATGATAGCTTTTATCATCAGACCAAGACACCATTTGGTTTTTAATGTAGGCAGAAATTGAGCCCAGATCTCTTATTCAACCATCAAAGACTTTATCAGTTGAGCTAACTGGAACCCACAAAAAAAAAGTCAATTTAGATGTTGGTAGGTTTTTAATAAAATTACATTTTTCTTATATTATTAAAGTCTTTTTTTTCTTCTTCTCAAAAAAAAAAAATAGTCTTTTTTTTTTTTATACAAGATGGATTTACTTATATTTGCTTCTTATTTAAGTCATTCAAGACATATAAAGGATAAATTATTGTAAGAAGTACTAGAAACAAAATCTAATGAGACATTTACAAAATATATCGCCTGATATAATAATTGAATGTAAAATGAATAATGTTTTCTTTAAGAAAAAATTATAACACTTTCAAGTAATAAATTTAGATAGTGTAATTTAGAAAATATAATAAATTGTATTAACTATACTTTGTTAGAAAATAATCATATTATTTTAAGTAGAGTTTGGAACTAATACTTAAGGCTTATCTACTAATTTCATTTTTCACCTAACAAAACAACAAATCATCAAATTTGTTGACGCATCATGCACTTGTTAGTTATTATTCTTCTACCTTTGAATTTGCAAATGTTTAAATAGTTAAATGCGGGATAATTCATTATTATTTTTGAAATCTTTTCTGAAGACAGCAACAGGCTTCTACAAACAATCGAAGAGACTAGCAATAGGCATCAAGTATACTCTCAACCTTTGGATGACATAAATGCATGGCATGCGCACACACATGCATGCACACAATATGAGAGAGAGAGAGAGAGAGAGAGAGAGAGAGAGAGAGAGAGCAATGACTGTAGAAGAGAAATGTGATTCTACTCACTGAAGAATCATTAGATAATTAATACAAAAAATGATATTAAAATTGCTAGGTTCTAAAGATTTAGGATTAAATGTTTAGAATTTCAACTTGTATGTGTTGGCAAACCAAGAACAAAAACATGTCTAGGATAAGTGTTAGACATTGCTCAAAGTTGTATAGGTCAAAACTCAAGAATATACAAACTACAAGAAAAATGATTATTTTTCTGTGAAGCTCGACCAATCGAATTGTGAAGCTTGATCAATCGAAATCACAGAAAAAGAATTTCTGCAGAATTTTAAACAGGCCCAAGCCCGCGAAAACGTTTAGGTCTCAGTCCAACACTCCTATGTATAAAAGGAAAACCCTAGCTACGTTTTGAAGATGCTTGGAAGATTTGTGAGTTACTTCTGTGAGATCTGAGAGGTTCTGTACATTCTAACTCTACAAGCATCTACCGAAACAAGATCTACAATCAAGTGCTGGTGGAATCTAGTTGCTGCAAAGATCAACAAACCGTGATCTAAAACCTTTGAATGGGATCTCAAAGCCACAAGCATGGGTGCTTGTGTGGTGCAAATCCAAGAGAGAAGGAATCTGTCAATTCGAAGCTTACACGTGGTCATGTTAGTAAGTTACTACTGGAGATAGCAATAGATTTAAGGTTAAATCTTATTGTAAAAACTTCCATTCTCTATTGTGGATTTTTTTTACCTTAAGAATAGCTAGGTCAAATCATCCATAGGTTTTTGCCTTGAAACTGTTGGTTTCATTAGTTTTCCCGAGTCATCATATCATTATGTTCTTTATTTTCCGCTGTTGTGCATGATATGATCTGTCCTTGTTTAACCTAGATCTCATAATTAACCTAAGTAATCACTTGGCTAATATATTAGGTTAAACAATCTGGTTTAAGGGGTCTAAACAAACAAACAAGTGGTATCAGAGCGGGTTAGCTCTTGTTGGGTAGTTTACCTTGAGTTGATCTTTAACCTCTGCTATCATGGAACACGGTCACTCTCTTGTGATCCCTCCCCATTTTGATGGGAATAACTATGCTTATTGGAAGGTTAGGATGAAAATTTTTTTGAAATTCCTAGATGAAAAAGTATGGCTCTCTATTAAGAATGGTTGGGAGAGACCAACCACTCTTATCAGCAAATGGAACACTGCATAAATAGAAGCAGTAAGCTTTAATAGCAAGGCTATGAATGCTATATTCAATGCTGTTTCTATGAAAGAATTTAAAAGAATCTCTAATGTAGAGGTTGCTCATACTGCCTGGAATATTTTGCAAACTATGCATGAAGGCACTAAGGCAGTAAAGATTAATAAACTGCAGTAGTTGACCTCTAGGTATGAAAGCATCAAGATGTCTAATGATGAGACTTTTGATGAGTTCTATACCAAACTGAATGACATAGTGAACTTTGGTTTTAATTTGGGTGAAGTATATGATCAACCTAAAGTGGTTAGGAAGATTCTTAGATCCTTAACTGAGGATTTTAGACCCAAAGTCACTGCTATAACAGAGAGTAAGGATGTGGACACCGTCCATGTTGATGAACTTGTAGGATCTCTTCAATCCTATGAGTCTGACCTACCCAAAATCAACAAATCTAAATCAATGGCCTTAAAATTTGTTGATGATGTAGATGACAGTGGATTTGATGATGAAATCTCTTCTACAGAGATAACTTATCTTGCCAAGAACCTTAGAAACTTTTTGAGGAATAATAACAAAAGGGCAAAAAATCGAAAAATATGTTGACACTAAGAATGTGAAGAAGAATGAAACAGCCAAAAATAACAATTCTAAAAAATCAAAAGATAAGGTTGTTCAATCCTCTAACAATTCTTTAGGTCAACAGTTTTTTGGTTGTCAGGGTTACGGTTGCCTTAGGTCAGAATGTCCTATTTACTTGAGATCTAAGGGAAAAATTATGGCTGTTACCCTTAGTGATGATGAAGTTTTTGGTCACAAGTCTGAAAGTGATCAAGAAGGAAATTTAATGGCTTTCACTGCTACTGTTGAAGTAAGTGAGCCTGAAATTATTGAAGGGAATCCTTCTAATGGGGAACTCTCTGAGAATTCAAACTTGCAAAAGGCTTACAACAAGCTTTGTAAGATTGCAACAAAGGATGTCATTATTGATACCGTATTTTGTTCGCCTTTGATTTACGTACCGAACTTTGAAAAATCTAAAAATATTATTTTCTCTCCATGGGGCCGTGAGAACATCCAAAATGACATTGCGTAACCCGTTCGAACACTAGAGCATCCAAAGTGCCCTTTTCAGCTCAAATGACCAAAATTTCCCTAGTCAACCTAGGATTGACCAAAGGTTAAACGAGGTCAAAACCCTCACAAAACAACATTTTTCATAGTTTTACATCAAACCCGAGCTTTTCAAATATTTTTAACAACTTCGACCAAGTTTAACCTAGTTTGACCCGGAGTTGACCTCGGCAGGCCCCAAAAGCCCCAATTTTGATCCGGCTACCAAAACGAGTTGAAATCAATGTCATTGCAAAGATTATCAAATTATCATTCCAACGACTATTCATGGGTCAAAATCGAAGTTAGAACGGCTGAAATATCACGAAAACTAGGATAACGCACCGATCAATGCACCGCTAACTTCCAGGAGCCATAACTTTTTATTCGACCATTGGATTTTCAAGTTCCATACCTTTTCAGAAATAGGAAGTCAAGATCTTTCCAGTGGTGTCAAGATCAAACCGATCAAGGACCGTTTAAAGGTGGTAGCCCTTCGCCTCAAAAATCGCACCAGGGCTATAAAAAGCCCTAGGTACACCCTCCAGACCAAAAGATGAGAGGTCTCCCTTGGTTCTGCTCTTTGCCTGAACGTCTTATACACATTTTTCCTCTCTTCCAAACACCCAAAAAAAAAAAAACACAAAAAATACATCAAAGCCTCTCGATTCTTCTCTTCACGAAAAACACAAGGTATTATTCTTATACCCAATCTTCTTCTCCTTGGTTCTACACTTTGGGATTTGGGGTTTAGGGGTGTGGATGTAACTTTTTAGCTACTATCCACACCCGTAACCTTCTAATTTTTTTTTTCTAGTATTTATTTTGATTTTATACTTTAATAACATGGTTTATTGCTTTCCTAGCATGTTGTTTGCTTTATTTGTGTTTCTAGTCTAAATCTCCATGATTTTTATGCTTTATGCTATGTTTCATGCTTAGATCTACATCCTTACATGCATATATGTTTAGATCTACATGCTTTATGCCATATGCCATGTTTTCCTATGCTTTGTTCCTCTTTTTGTTCTAGGTTAATGTTAAGGTTACATGCTCACATGTTTGTGTGATGTTGTTGGCTATGCCTTGTTTGGATCTATGTGTTTATGTGTTTATTTCCATGATATACGGTTAGATCCGTGTCTTTGCATGCTTATATGCTTGGATCCATGTTCTTCCATGTTTATGTGCTAGGCTCCTACATGTTTACATGCATGTTTCTATGCCTATATGTCTAAATCTATGTTTTCACATGCCTATGTGCTCGGATCTATGTTCTCTACATGGTTTATACTATCTTCCATACACTTGTGCGCTCCATGCCATGTTTGTGTGCCTAGACCTAGGCTATGTTTGTCATGCCACGTGCTATTGTAGCCCTTTTTTTTCACTTTGTCTTTCTTTCTTGTGTTTTGGCCTAATGGTTAGGACCCAATCTAGACCCTATGGTCTTTGTCATTGTCCATACACCAAGGCCTATATCAAAGGGTTTGGATCATCCTATTTGCATGTTTATGCTTGCTTGCTTCTATACTTTATGCTTGCATTAGCCTCTCTTGTTCTAGGCTTTGCCACACTTGATGCCTTAGTAGGTTTGTGGTTGTGTGGTTACATCCAACGCCCATGAGGCCCTATTTGGATGTAACCATTTAGGATGCATCGCCATGATGTCGGTTGCTTCGTGCATACCTTTCCCCTTTTCTGTTCCGTACGATGATATGCTTACCATGCTTGTTTACACCACCCGTTGGCTTTCTATGCATATTTACACGCTTGCTTACATGTCCGTGCATGAGTCTTGCTTTCTAGTGTGTCGTCCATGCTTCAACACAATGAAGTTATGGACATTTGATCTAAACCTACATTTGTCCCTTGCAGACACCACCTTTTGTTTTCTTTTTTGCTTGTTTGCCTTATCGCTTGTTTGCTTGCTTTCTTGTTCTTTGCTTGCCATGTCTATCATGCTTACCTGCTTTATGCCTCCTTCATATGCACTTTGCATCTTTTCCTTCCATTGTTTGTCTGCTAGTTTCTTGTCTTTGCCTTTGCATGTATACACATGGAGCGAGGACACTTGGAGCTAAGGCACGGTCTCCCAGGCGCAAGCAAAAAGGACAAGGATGCGAGCATGTGGATATAGGTCAAGCATCTATGTTCAATAGATTTAGGGGTTTAGCTTCTCCCATTTGGTTATGTACTCTTTTAAACCCCTTTCCTTCGCCCCTCCTTTTTCTCTTAGATGGGTTGTATTAGGTATATCATGTCGTGTACCATTCATCCTCATCTCTAGAGTATGGCAACCCCTGTTTACTTTCCTACACCTATATTTTAGGCCATGCTCTAGGGATGTAGGCATTTACTTTCCTGCTCTGTGTGCTTGCATTATGCATCATGTATGTATATATATACCTGCTCGCCCCTTCTGGTGTGATTGTAATAGTCCATGTCACCTAAGGCCAAGTGATGCCTAATTTCTTCCACGAAAGTAAAGTGACATGTCGCCGGATTTTCACCGTGGAAATCTGGTACTTTGCCCAAATGCCTTAGGAAAGTATAGATTAGGACCACACCCATTCAAAAACCAAACCTCAAAACCCCCATGCATGCTAAGCCCAGAAAGCCAATGCCAAAATCATGTTTTTTACTGACAATATCCGAAAATTAAGGTTTTATCAAAACAAATGACTATCCTTGGACAGGCGTTGTAGGGTGCCTAACACCTTCCCCACACATAACAAAACTTTCGGACTCAAGAATCAAGATTTTTTGCCATCAACATTAGATTAGGAAAAATGCCCTTTTTCATAGTAAGATTTGGTAATAAAATCAATTAGAAATAGGTGACCAATCACACCTTAGAAAAACCCAATGATTGGTGGCGATTCCACTTACCTTTGGTAATCCCTTAACATTTGGCTCATATTCCCACCACAACGCCAAAGGTAGACCTACCTTCCTCCACCGAGAGAGAGAGCACCTGAAGCCCCGCACGAACCACACCATACACTACATGCGCACACCACACCGATCATTTAAGAAGGGCCTCCAATGGGCCCCATGCGCACAAGAGCGTCGCCACAACAAGTGGTCAAACGAAGGCCTGATGGCGGTCTTTCGCTCCGATCAAGGCCGGGCGTCGATAGCCATGAATGTTGACAAAGGTTTAAAGAAGAAAAACACTCTTGAACAAGAAAAGAGAAATCTGTTGATTAAACTGTTTGATGCTAATGGACTCATAACCTCTACTAAGATTGAGAACTTGTCTTTGATTGAGAAAGTCAAAAGTTTAGAATCTGAATTATCTGTTGCTAGAGAACAACTTGATAGGAATTCTACTTCTAAACTGGATAATATGTTAAATATTCAAAAATCTTTTTCTGATAGGACAGGGTTAGGGTTTGTAGAGAGTGTTTTTACTTCTGTTGTTCATCCTCCTAAGTTTGTACCTGCTACATCTATTTCTACTCTAGAAGTTAAGGTACCTAAGGAAGAAACTCTAGCTACTAGGAGAATTAGTGTAGATCTAAGTGAGTCAAAACCCAAGAAACCTAATCATCCTGGAAGCAAGAAACAACACAAACCTTAATGGTTTTGTCATTTTTGTGGTGGCTAGGCATACACACCCAAATTGTTTTAAGTTGCAAGCTTCATAGCAAACAACAAAACAAAAAGTGTCTATGCCAAAAGAACAAGATCCTATGGCACGTATTCATGAATTGGTAAAGGTTCTTAACCTTTATGCCAATACAAATGCTAAGTTTAAGTCTAGTTCATCTAGAAACTCCAATTCCAAGTTTGCTTCTGAGAGAGTGTGGATGCAAAAGACTCAGCCTCAATGAGTGTGTCTGACATGGTCCTTGTGCTTAATCTTTCAATCTATCGTGACCAAAATGTTTTTCATTAGGATTTTCTTTGCATAACATTTATGCATTTCATTCTAGGTTTGTTTATGATGTTTTTAAGTTTTAAAAAAAATAAATAAAAAATAAAAAAAAAAAAGATTTTTTTTATTGTGTATTACACATCTTCAAGTGTGTAATTGATGTTAGCTTATGAAATTTGCATTTTATGACCGTGTACCTTGTTTAGCTTAGATAAGCTATTTTTCTGCACTTTGCTAGTTTGTGCTATGTAGTGCTTAAATTGTGTGAGTTGTTTATGGTTTTTAAACACATGCTATTGATTTTGAAGTCACATTCTTTTGATTGTAAGGACTAAAAAATCCTAGGAGAAATGTATAAATAACCATCTCACCACTGTTACTTGCCAATCATGAACATCTGTGTGCAAATTATAAAAGTCATGCTCGGTAAGGTGTAGCACTTGCACAGCAAGATTAAATGATGTGTTAATTGTGAAAAGAATGTGAAAATCAAAAGAGAATTCAAAAGAAAAAGAAAAGCAAATAGAAACAGGCATCAAAAGAAAAAGAATGAAAGAATAAAAATTGCTTTTACATGATTGCAAGTGTGTTTTCTAGGAAATATGGGAGTTATATGATGTAACTCTTTAGAAGATGGTCACTTTAAAACTTATGTGATTGATAAAGTACAAATTGTGTTTAATTTTTATCTACACATCACCTTTTATGCATTTCATACACTTACTAGTTGCACACACCACACACAAATCTTTGTTAAACTCTGTACATGTGATTGTGTGTTAATTTTTGTGGCCATCCAAAATTCTGCTTCTTAAAATGTTTAATACTTTTTGGAGTTTGGGGTAAAAATTTTGAAGAAAATTTTTGAATCTTGATAAACATTGATTTGATTGAAAAGAAAGTGTTTTTGGAAACATTTGGAATCCTTGACATGCATTTCATATCATAAAAACTGGTTTAAAAGTGTTTCTGCAAAAAATTTCTAGGATTTCAAGAGTTTCTAATTTTTCAGGATTCGATCGATCGAACTTGTTTTTTGGCCAATCAAAAAATCCAGTTTTTAAGGCTAAAACTCTCGGCCTGAGTCGATTCCTTTCGATTAGTTGAACCTATTTTTAAAACATTTTCGACTCTTGGCTCGATTCCTTCCAACTGATCGAAAATCATTTTTAAAAAGAAAATAAGAGGAATCTGAACTTTGTTCTTCATTTTTTTTTTTTTTTTGTCTTCCTCTCGATTCCTCTTAGTTAAAATTTTTTTTGTCTTTTTCTGAGTCAAAGCTTCAAGGGTTTTCTTCCTCCATACTTGGTAAGACTCTTTTACCCCTCCTTTTTGTTTAAATCACATGCATTCATGCATTTTCTTCAAGTTTTCTAAAAAATTCAAACTAATAGGATTTTGGGATTTTTTTATGATTTTGAGTTTTTTGATCCAAATTTTTGGATGGGTTTTTGTTCATGCATCATTTAAACATGATTCACATGCTTCAATTTCAAAATTTCAAGATTTCTACAAATTTTTGAAATTAGGGTTTATGTGTTCTTGAGAATTTGGGGATTTTGTTTAATTGGATGAAATTGAGTAAAATTGACTTGTGATATTGTTTAATTGAGTGATTATAACTTGCTTTATACCTGTTGTTTTGTTCAATTGATCAATATAAGGATTTTTGGAAAATTAGGGTTTCAAAATTGGGGATTTTGCTAAATTTCTAATTTTCTTGGTCAATTTTCAAAATTGAGATAAAATTGAACTATTTTTGTGCATTAGATCATGCATCATATTTGTCTTTGCATCATGCATCATTTAGTTCTTAAAATTTCATGTTATTTTGTGCTCTAACTCTATCTGATGCAGTCTGCCCTCAGTTTTTGTTTTTGTTTTTGTTTTGGTTTTTCCTTTTTGTTTAACCTTTAGACATGGCTCCAAATTAGAGGAACCAACAATACGTTTAAACATTTGTGGAAACTTATTGGGGAATTGAAGATTAGGGATATTGGTGATAATATCCTATTGTTTAAGTTTAAGTATGTTCTTGACCTTGAATGAGTTTTGGAGTATGAGCCATGGACATATGATAAGAACATGGTGGTTTTCCAACATGCCATTGATATTGAATCTATGCCTTTTTTGGAATTTTCTAGGGCAACCTTTTGGGTTTAGATTCATAATGTCTCGAAAAAGAGTTTCACGTAAGCTACGAGTGAATCTATTGGGAACTCCATTGGACTTGTTATTCAAGTTGCAGATCTGAAGGATGATGGTGCTAGTGGTAAATATTTGAGAGCCTGAATTTCCATTGATATAACCAAACCATTGCCTCGATGCCGGAAACATTAGGCTAAAGGGAAACAGGTTGGATGGGTGGGGCTTAGATATGAACGCCTCCCCTATTTTTGTTACTAGTGTGGCCGAGTTACGCACAGGGAGAGAGACTATGAACTGTGGTTGCAGGGGAAAGGAAAGTTGAAAAAAGAGGACCAATAGTTTGGCAAATGGCTTAGAGCTGACCCGATCAGATTTTCCAAAAAAATAGTCACTGTTATTTCAAAAGGCTCTCGCTTCCAAGCACCATGGTGGAGGAAACCGGTAGTGGATTTGCTCCTTCCTAAGTCCAAGGTGCAACTTCATCAACACCTAGTGCTATAGTAGAGACAAATTTGTGTTCAGTTTCTAGTTAAGAGGAAGTCTAGGAGGACATTAGCGTTGTTGAGATGGTTCACACGAATAAAAGAGTTGAATCGAATACAACTAATAGTAATACTCATGTTGAGGCATCTAACATTGTGACAAAGAATATTAAGGGTTTAAGGCTGGAGGGTGATAGTACTTCTGATTCTACGCTGATTTACATGTTGCTACATACCAAACAAAATTCGATGAAAAAGCCCTCTAAGCCACCATCTATTTCAACCAACAAATCACCCCTAGGAGATAGTACCAATCGGGCAACACCTTTGCCTCCCACGAAGCCAGAGAAGACATGGAAGAAAATAGCATGTGAGGCTAGTAAATAGGTTGAGGTGAGCACGTTAACCATGGTTGGGATTCGCATGTTTGGGGTGGACATTTTTTAAGAACAGGGTTCTAAAAGACAGTGCATGGAGGTTTGTGATTCTAATAATAAGGAAAATCTTCAGGTGGTGGCTGAATTCCAACACCACCAGCCCCTATGAGTTGCTTAAGCTAGAACTATCATAGGCTTGGGAACCCACAGACAAAAGCCAAACTCATTGCTTTGGTAAGTAATAAAGATCCCAAAATTTTGTTCTCGACGGAAACCAAAGTTGAAAAACCTACTTTAGAATGGATAGGAAGAAAGATGTGGAATTCTAATATTTTTGTGGTTCCACGTTTAAATAGAGGCGGTGGGCTAGTTCTATTGTGGAAAGAGGAGATCAAACATATTCTAATCGTCATATCAATGCTATTATTGATCATGGAGTAGATGACACCTAACGGTTTATTGGTTTCTATGTAGACCCGAATATTGCTAGCCAAGAAAATTCCTGGTCTCTACTTAGATCTCTAAGTCATCGTGGTAATCTCCCATGGGTGTGTTTGAGGGATTTTAATGAAATATTATTGGCCGAGGAGAAGCAAGGGTGGCTTGATCAACCCGAGAGACAAATGCAAAGTTTCAGAGATGCATTGGATTATTGTAAATTCAAGGATTTAGGCTTTAATGGGTTCCCTTCTACATGGTGTAACAAAAGACCGAATGTTCATAATGTTTGGTTCAGGTTGACAAGGGCGTTGCAATGGTGTTGTACGTTTTTAGACCCCTTAAAACACAAGTTGTTTAACCTAATTATTTAGCCAAGTGATTACTTAGATAAATTATTTAGTTTTAGGTTAACACATTCAAATCATATCATGTAAAAAATGTAGAAATATAAAGAACACACGATATGATAACCCAGAAAACCAAACCGGTAAAAAACCTAGGGAGGATTTAACTAGCTATTCTCAAGGTAAAATAGATCCACTATGAAAGAATTGAAGTTTGTACAATAAGACTTAGACCACTAACATCCTATTGCTACCTCAAGTAGAAAACTTACTACCATGACCACGAGACAGCTCCGAATCTACGGACTACTTCTTTCCTTGATCCACTGCAACCACAAGTTCTCCTACTTGTGACTTTAAGACTCCACTCAAAGGTTCCAAATCTTCTTTAAAGTTCTTTGTGCAGCAACTGAAGAGATCACCAAGTTCTTGACATGAATCTTGATCTTGATAACCCTAAGTGTGTATGAAGGTAAACACATCTAGATCTCACAAAAGATTCAATACACAGCACATCAAAAAGCCTTCTAAAACATAGTTAGGGTTTTTCCTTTTATACTTAGAGTAAAACATAAAACCCTACACGTCATATGGGCTTGGGCTGAATTGGAAATTCTGCAGAAAAATAAATATGCACGAGATTCGATCTATCGAGTCTAATTTTCAATTGATTGAGCCTTGTAGATTTAGCCCAATAAATTCTGCAATCACTTGATTCCAATTTTACAAATAAACACACTTTGAGCAAGCCTAAACCTAGACTTTATATTTTGATCATGGTTTGCCAATGCATTACAAATTGAAGTTCTAATACATTTAGTTCCTAAAGTCTTAGAACCTAACAGTTGTATTGGATTTTACGCTTCTGCACAACCCAGATTTATCACTTGGATTGCTTTCACTCGGACCATAAGTCTATCTTATTATGCATGGACTCAGAGATCAAGCAGTTCTATAGAAAGGGTCGTCCTTTCCGCTTCAAAGCTATGTGGCTTAAAGACAACTATTGTGAAACTATTGTTCAGAATTCGTGGGACAAGAATTCAAAGTATGGTTCGGTGTGAGGCTTCAACTAAAATATATACTCATGTTAGGAAAATCTGAAGATACAAAATCGGAACTCATTTAGGCATGCTCGACACACTTTGACTAAGACACTTAGAGATTTGAAAGCAGCAGAGGATGAATACAGAACCAACCCAGACCAAGTGTACAAGCTCTGTGATACCATTAAGAAGTTGAAGAAGAGAGAAGAGTACATGTGGAAGCAAAGGTTGTGGACAACTTGGTTGAAAGAGGGAGACCAAAATTCGAGATATTTCCATTGTAGTGCTAACCAAATGAAAAAAAAAAAAAAAAGGAATTTTATTTCAAGTTTGCATGATGGGTGCAGTGGTTGAAAGGTATTTTCAGTCTATGTTCATTACTTTTAACCCCACGGGTTTTGAAGAAATTTTGTGTGGAATTCAACCTTTTGTTAAAAATGATATGAATAAAGCACTTACTCGAGAATTCCTAGTTGAGGAAATTCATCAAGCCCTGCCCCCCTGACAGGCTCGAGCCCCAATGGTATGTCTCATATTTTGTATAAGTCTTTCTGGCATATTGTTGGTGATGATGTTACAACTACTGTGCTTAATGCTCTTAATTCGGGTAATGTCCATGAATCTCTCAACTCTTCCTTCATCTCCCTTATTCCCAAAATCAAGAACCCGAAGAAAGTTTCTGACTTTAGACCTATTAGTCTTTGTAATGTAGTTAACAAATTAATTGCAAAGGTTTTGGTTAATCATTTGAAACAAATTTTGCCTCATGTTGTTTCTGATTCAAAAAGTTCCTTTCTATTTGGAAGGCTGATCACTGACAATGTTCTTGTGGCGTTTGAAACTTTGTACTATCTCAAAAGGAAGACCCAAGGTAAACTAGTATATATGGCTTTGAAACTTGATATGAGTAAAGCCTACGACCATGTGAAATGGGAATTCTTGGAAAAAGTCATGAAACATCTGGGTTTTGCTGAAAGTTTGGTCAAACTTATTATGTCTTGCTTGAAGTCGGTCTCATACTCTGTGTTATTGAATGGACAACTGGTTGGAAATATTAAACCTAGCAGAGGACTTAGACAAGGTAATCCACTTTCCCCGTATCTTTTCTTATTTTGTGCTCTTGGTTTGCAAAGTTTGTTGAAGAAAGCTAAGGTGAATGGTGATATCGGGGGGTTTCCATTTGTTCTTTGCTAATGACAGTGTATTATTTTGCCTGGCCAAGGAAGAAGAGTGTCAAAAAATTATTGACTTATTGTTGGTTTATGAAAAAGGATTGGGTCAAAAAATTAACAGGGACAAAACCAATATCTTTTTCAGTTCTAATACTCAACCACACCTCCAACTTTGTATCCAACATCTTCTAGGTGTTCCATCCATTCGTTAGTATGAGAAATACTTGGGGTTGCCAGCACTAGTAGGCCGTGCTAAGAAGCAAAGTTTTATCTACCTCAAAGAAAGGGTGTGGAAGAAATTGCAAGGGTGGAAAGAGAAACTCCTTTCTCAAGCAGGTAGGGAAGTCCTGATCAAGTTGGTTATCCAGGCCATTCCAATGTACAATATGAGTTGCTTTAAGCTTCCTAAGGGTTTGGTGAAGGAATTGGAAATCTTGATTTGGAAGTTTTGGTGGGGTTACAATGGGGATAATAGGAAGGTTCATTGGATTAGTTGGAAGAAGTTGTATGAAGCGAAAGAAATTGGAGGTATGGGTTTCAAGGAGATTGAAAAATTCAATGATTCTCTTCTAGCTAAACAAGTGTGGCACATGATAAATAACCTATACTTGCTATGCCATTGAGTATTTAAAGCAAGATTTTTTCCGAATTGTTCAATTTTGGATGCTAAAGAATCCACCATTGGATCATATGCATGGAAGAGTATTTTGAGTGCTAGAGATGTTATCCGCAAAGGTATGGTGTGGAGAATCAGGAATGGGCAGTCAGTTCGAGTTAAAGAATATAAGTGGCTACCGGTTAGAGTTAGAAGGACTCCTGTTTCCCCCCTTCCTTCCCTGATCGCAGTATCTAGGGCTTGACTCCGTCTGGTATGTTTTCATCTAGCAGTGCTTGTAAGATGCTAGTGGCTAGTGATGGTACTAACATTGCAGATAGTTCCAATCTAATGTCTCAAAATCGGTGTCGGAAAGGGCTGTGGCAGCTGAGAGTACCCAATAAAGTCAAGCACTTTGCCTGGCGAGCGTGTCACATTGCTCCGCCAACGATGTCCAACCTCTATTGACGCCAAATCAGCTCCTCAGACATCTGTGAAAGCTGCAAAGAACAACCCAAGGATACCTTACAAGCTGTGGCTGTGTAAGGAAGTGTGGAGTGTGTTTGGAATCCTCTTTCCTGGACTCATCATTCCATGACAGTTCCTCCACCTAGCTTCCAAGAATTGTTGGCTGGTTTTTTGCAGGTCAAGGAGGATTTCAGAAAGGAGATATTTGTCATGGCGGTCTAGTGCCTTTGGAGTCAACGCAATGCTCTCAAATTCGGCCACCCTGTGCAGCCTATAGCCAACATCTGTTCTAAGGCGGGGAATCTGCTCCAAGAATTTCTGCTTGCTCAGGATAACAAAACACCAGCTCCTGCCTCTGCTCCAATTCCCCAGTAGCAGCCTCCTGCCGCAAATATTTATAAAACTAAATTCGATGCGGCGGTGTTCAAGTCTACTAACTCGGCTGGCATTGGGGTAATTATTCGAGATTGTGGTGGCAATGCTATTGGAGCTCTGACTATGCCAGTCCCGGTCTCTTCATCTGTGGCTGAGTTGGAAGCTCTGGCTTGTCGAAGGGCTGTTCAGTTTACCATAGAAATCGGACCCAGGAAGGTGATCTTTGAAGGTGATTCTGCTGAGGTTATTCAAGCCATTTCCCAAGGGAATTCTGATTTCTCTGTTTATGGGAATATTTTGGAAGATATACGGCTCCAAGCTGCAGGTTTAGAGTTTTATAATTTTTGTCATGTGAATCGTAAATGCAACATTGTTGCAGACGCACTAGCCCAAAAGGCAAAGAATTGTATGGGATTAGAAGTCTGATTAGAACTTATCCGAGGACATTGCACCTCTGCTTTTATCTGATGTTCATTGATTCTTTGTTGGAATAAATTCCCAGGCGCTTTGTCTGGTTTCTCAAAAAAAAAAATACAATTTATTTTCATTAAAAAAAAAAAAAAACCAAAACAATTTATTAGACTATTGGCACCGAAATCATGAACTCCCTAAAGAAAATGACAGGCACGTATTTTTGCAGCATTTCTATTTTATTTTATATGATTTCACAAGCCACAGCTTAAAAAGTACTCCTATAGAGATCCTATCAAAAAAAAAAAGTACTCCTATTGGACAGTGTAGGTTTCCTGTCCTTATATTATTACAATAAAGAACAGAACCAAGGCTCTGTAAGAATATGATCTATGAGAATAAAAATTTAGTAAACTCTTACGGGTTACAAGAATAATACAATTTACATAAAACTTCATTTTCTCCTAACCTTGTGATTAGCTCCCTCCTTCTTTGGAGAAGATGAGGATGACGAAGATGATGACAAACCTGAACGACTCTCAGCAATGTCCTTGTAAAATGCCTTCTGCACATCCTCTTTAAGTTCCATGAAACGCATCTTCTTCATTTTCTGCTCTTCAGGAGTCCCTTTGTCAAGGAAGAAAGCATCAGGCATATCATCGTCCTCCAAGAACTTGTCTAGCCTTTCTGAGCAATGGGGAAAGTAGCGTCGACCTGTCTCCACTGCCATTTACATCAATTCAATTAGTAAGCTCAAAGAGAATGATCATGTTATGAAAACATGGGGTAACTAGTGCAAGTTGCATTTGATTGGAAAAAATTATTATGGCGCAAAAGGTCCAACTGTCCAAGTACGTAGGACAAAGATTACATTTCGGGTCTCACAAGTTCATGGATTTATAATAGACTTAGGTGTCTTGGACCATAATATCTTTAACACTCTTGGACCTATAATATGTATAAGTACACGTAGAATTAGGAGACTACAATTACTTTTCTTGTCCCATAAGTACAAGGGTCTATAATAAACTTGGACTTCTTAGATCCTAATATCTTTAACATGATTTTTTAAAGAGTGCCAACTCGCATATTGTATTTCCTTCCTAGACGACTATGGAAAGTTTCTCATATTTTCATTCTTTTATTTTCTTTTTCCTATTTAGATGACATGTTTGATCCCCAAGAAGAGGTTTAGAATTTACAACTATAAATCAGAAACAAAGCGGCAACTTCAACTGAACCTGTGAGCCTGTGATTATAATATACTTGGACTTCTTGGATCCTAATATCTTTAACATAATTGTTTAAAGACTCCTTTAATTGTGAGCTTTTTAGACCTTGACTCCATTACTTCACCCTGTTAGTTTGACAGCTAGAGTGCTAACTCGTATATCGTATTTCCTTCCTAGAAGATAATGGATAGTTTCTAATATTTTCTCTTTTCTTATTCTTTTTTCCTATTTAGATGATATATTTGATTCCCAAGAAGACATTTAGAATTTACAACTATAAATCAGAAACAAAGCGGCAACTTCAATTGAACCTGTGATTATAAATGTTCATGTTTTCATTTTTCAATAATGTTTTCTCAGCAACCATGCTTTTACATTCAAAACCATAAACCATAGTGTTAAAGATATATAATCAGTTCACATCATTTTATGTATTGGTCCAAGAGGCCCAATTATGTAATAAGTTCATACACATCTAACCCTAACTCATATAGTCTTTATATATACCCTACGGATTCATTATACAGCATATTTCATTTCTCTTTCTCACTGCTTCCGATCACTACTATTCTTTCTAGATTTTTCTATTTCTCCTTTAATTTTAACTCATAGAATCACTCAACCAAAAAGAAAAAAGAACTATAAACCATAGAATCATAAAAAGCAAACTATAAACCATAGAATCATATATATCAGATATATAAAAATGACAACTAAATTTATTTAAATTACAACTCTTTATCATCTAGCTAGGGAAAAAAAAAAGTAGATTTCTATAGGCTTAATGAGGACTTAGCTCAAAAGTATTTGCTACTTTTTTGTATTTTTCTAGCAACAAAGCTAGTTAACCTTTTTATTTTTATTAATTCAATAATTTGGAAATAAGGGATTTAAACCCTAGATGTCTCAATTGGAAACACTAGAAGGTGTCAACCAGTTGAATTACAAAGTCATTGGCCACTTTCTACAATTCTAAGACACCTATGAATTTGAATCTTTTTAAGTATATGGTCTGATCCGGTTTTTTTCTTTAAAAATTGGTTCATTAGAACTTTTAGGCTTATTACATGTTACGCTTATAGAGGAACTCATATAACAATTTTCTTTATTTTTTCAACTCAGGACTTACAACATTTCTTGTCAAAACCTCTCCCTTATTTATAGATGAAGAAATAGAGGATCTTCATTTGTTCTTTGAATATGAAACATGCAACACTCTTTTTTAATCTTTCCTCTTGTTTTTTCAATATAGAATTTGCATATTCTTTAATTAGGGTCTGTTTGAATATCGCTTATTTGTTGAAAATTGAAAACTTATTCTTGAAAACATTGTAGTAAAATAATTTTTAAAAGTGTGAATAATGCTGTGGAACCCAAAAATGCATGGGTATGTGCATTTTGCTGAGTTTGATAGTCCCATGAACAGTGCCATGGGACCCCCAAAAAAAGGCCAAACGGCAGCTGAGAACCACTTTCAGTGCTATCCAAACTCATATTTAGTTATTTTTAATTATTTTGTAATGTCATTTCTGTCCAACCTACAGTTGATCCTCAATCTGACTTTAAAAACTCAAAACTCTTCTAATTTTTTGTTGTTTTAACATTCGATTTTGAAAACATTGGGAATAACAAGTCACTTACTTATGCAGTCTGCATAAAATTGAAAATACCTGTTTTAAGGAGAACCTGCAGCCTTAATTGGAGTCTTTTGGCTCGTACAGAGGGTGTTTCATTCAAATCAACCTCCCTTAAGTTCCCACTGGAGCCTTTTGAAGCTGAAAGGCCTGTGTACGGTGAGGTCAAACTTGCATCTGCAATCTCCATAGCTACCCTGGCTTCAGCAGGAAACAACAGCCGTGCAAATGCCACTGCAATATATTAAAAAAACTTTTTAGCACTTTATCATAAGGTAGGAACTAGAGATTCAAAAAATTCACTTATTCTGGAAAATATTATCACAAATAATTGGGAGGGCTTGAGTAATATTCAATTAGTAAATTGTTGGAATATTAACATGTGAAATGTGTTAAGTAATAAAAAAGTCCCACGTTGGATGGTATCAACATAAAGCGGCTATTCATAACTGTTGGGTTAAGATAGCTTGACCCCAGTTAATTAATTCAATTACCCAAATTGATTAATTAGGTCAAATTACATGCAAATCGTGAAGGTAACAACAAATTACCAAATAAACTAAATCTAGCGGAAATTAAATTGACACGGTGATTTGTTGACAAATGGGGAAAACCTTTTGCAAGGCAAAAACTCCACCGGGTGAATTTAAGGTCACCACTCCCAAGAATCCACTAATTAATAATCAAGTGGTTACAAGTATGAGAAATCTTACTATTACCCTAACCTATCCCAAAATACCAACCTACAGTTAAACTTTCGTTCCAATACCCAATTAGACTTGATTTGGTAGTAGCCTTCTTTTCTTTGATGCACAAATCTTCAATCTGTGACTAGCTCCTGACTAACTCCTTTGCACGGATCCCAATACAAACGCAGTAGCTTTTCACAGAGAAAATTAAGCTCTTGGTCACTATATCCGTGCGTGATGGCTCTTAAAATAAATCTTATATATATCTAAGGTTGTAAGAAAAGAAATCCTAAACAAATACATCAGCATGAGCCGAAATTCAAATCTGGAATTTCTGAATTCGTAAAGCTCGATAGATCGAGCTAGTGTCAAGCTGGTGTCGAGCTTATCTAGTAAATCTCGATAGATGCCGTATGTCGAGCTATCTATCAAGCTTCAGTAAAATAACTTTTCTTCACTTGTTTCTTGAATCAATCTTCATGTCTTTAATATAACCACTTGATATGTATCAAACCCAACTTAAATCTACCCAATTTACAAGTAAAGTGCATTTTGTTGAAGAATTAACCAATTACATAGAAAATATGACCTTAACATTAACTAGATAATATTGATTTTGATTTTTTTTTTTTTACACAATAATATTGCTTTCGATTTCTCAAGAGTCTTGTGTTTTAATGATACTATCATTCTTAAAAGAACCAAGTTTTCAATCTCCCCTCCCCAGTTGTAAATGAAAAAAAAAGGCCTTTAATTCATTAATTCCTTCAAGAATTCAATGTTTTTCTTATTTCAATACCTTAAAGACTATGTCCTTCGTTTCCCTCCAAGAAACTTAGCATTTGGATTCAAAAAAACATAAAGTATGAGATAGATTGGCGTATGAACAAGTTGAAGGATTTGTTCCATTGGTTGGGATTCTCTTGTTGGAAGTTGGTGTGCCTATACACGCTAAAACTCACGCACCACTCATGGAAAAGATTCACACTCTCAAAGGAAGTTAGAATGGACAAGGAAGAGGAAGAGAACTCTTTTTTATTCTTATTTCTCTTTTTGCTCTTGGCTTCAAATGGACTGATGCATGGAGTATATATACTCCACAAGCAACCATAACTTCCATTGTACTTATTACATAACATCAACAAACTCCCACAAGCACTCACTCCATAAACTTCCCACAATTTTACTTCATGTATGTTTAAATCCAACTAACTCATCTCATAAATATAACTACATTTAAAACATCACCTAGTCCACCAATTCATATGCCCCAATCCCTAGTGCCAAAGCCAAGAGAAATTTTAAAGCAAGCCTTTAATCATTTAGCTACATCAATATGAATGTTTAACAAGAATATTCTATTTATTGTTACTGGCGGCTTAGCTATCAAATTATTTTGATGGCCTCTTATTAGGCAACTACGATTTTTCAAGTGAATGTCAATCTTTTTCAAGGAATTGTCTTAATCTTAATGTAATATTTTTCATGCTTGGCACGTTATAAACATAAAAGATAAACCAGTGACTCCATTCTTCAAATGAATAACAATTTTACCTTTTCATTTCACCGAAATTTTGAATGAGTTACTGAGAGTAACATTGACAATCACCGATTCATCAAACTTCAAAAACATCTTTTTATTCTCATGCATGTGGTTGCTAGTGCCAGTATCAAGATAGCACACGTGCTTGTCTTATGTGTCTTTTCTTTTGTATGCCAACAACAAAATCAACTCTACATCTTCACTTTTATCTTCAACAAAATTGGTTTTTTCCTCAATATTATTTATGGCGTTTCAACATTATTGTTTATGGCATTTCAACGTTCAAAAGCGTAATAGCCAATATTTGACAAGTATAATATTTAACATTAGCTTTGCCATACCTTATTCTATATGATCTTGAGAAACTTCCTCTTCTGCACTCTCTTGCTATTTGTCAATTTGGAATTTTCTCTTCATCACTATAAGAGCTACACCATTCCTTCCTCCGTATTCTCTTCCACAACCACTTCTATGTCCTTAGCCTCTTTAGCTTTTCTCATATCCTCCTTTTCTCATTCAAGATGGGCTTAGACTGTAACATTTCCTACAAAATCTCTTACTTTTTTCTTGTTGAGCCTTTTTCCATGGGCTTGTAAAGATCTCATGGGCTGGTTAATGGCCATTGGCTCCAAATATTTATATTCAATTTCCACAACTATATAGTCAAACTTTGAAGCTAAGGACTAGAGGATCTCCTCTACCACATGGGCATCATTCAAGTTATCACCATATCTTTTTAATTGATTCACAATGGCCAACACCTTAAAAATAATCCAAAACTTATTCGAATTCTTTCATGTGTAAGGTTTCAAACTAGTCTCTCAATGTTTGAAGGCAAACTTTCTTCATCTTATCAACTCCTTTTAGAGAATTTTGAAGAATATCTCCGTGATCTCACACTTACTTGGATGAAGTTGCATTAGCAACTTCTTTCTCAAACATTGATTCTTCTAAACCTTGATAGATCAATGTAAGAGCTTGTTTATTTTTCTTCAAGCCTTTTGCTCGACTTCCTTTTGATTTAGAGTCAAACATACTTCATCTTATCACTCCACATGACCTTTCTCTAGTATTTCCCATGTGTCTTAGGATTCGAGTAACGCCTTCATTCGAATACTTCAATTATTAAAATTTTCTTTGTTAAACCAAGGAAATTGAATTGACACTATCACATTGTCAAACTCATTCTCATCATAAACCCATTGGCTTTGATTCTATCTTGTTGAAATTTGGTGAGCCTACACACACTCAAACTCACATACCACTCACAATGGAAGAGACTCATTCTCAAAGGAAGATATAATGGAGAGGGAAGGGGAAGAGAACTCTTTTGTATTCTTATTTATCTTCCTCACTCTTGGTTTCAAATGGATGGATGCATGGGGTATATATACTCCACAAGTAACCATAACTTTGTCCTTATTACATAACATTAATAAATTCCCATATGCATTCACTCCATAAACTTCTCACGTTTGCTTCATATGTGTTTAACTCCTATACCAACTCATCCTATAAATAAAGTGCATCTAAAAAACCAAGGTCATTTATCTAACTTCGCTATGGACTTAAGATGTCTACTCCAACCATGACAATTTTGGTGAAGTTGAGTACTTCACTCCATATAAAAGAAACCATTAAAGAGAGTGATGTGCACCGAATGTTCAATGCAAAATGTATATGCTCCTTCAGACATAAAAGGTAGGTTGTTGGCCAATGTAAAATTTAGTACTTCATCATGAATGGAACATTCACAAAGACTCCTATTAGTGACATACTACATTGGACCCAATGTTTAGACAAACGGATATGGGTGCTCCATGAACATACAATATATAAATTATGATATATAGGGAAAAAAAAAACCTGGGGTAGGGAAAAAAAATTCTTAACTAAGTTGTTGAGATTAATTAGGAGTATATGGGATGCATCTATATTAATAAAACTTATTTTAAGAGAGGAGATATGTAACATAGTTAGTGTGTACGCTCCTCAAATAGGTTAGAAGAATTCACTTAGCAAAAGTTTTGGAAGGACATTGATAAATTGATATAACGGCTACCAATGAGTAAATGATTTTTATTGGATGATACTTGAATGATCATGTTGGAAAGGAGGGTGGGGGATATGAAGGAGCTCATGTAGATCGGTATGGAGGAATGAGCTAGGAGATGTTATTTTAGACTCGCAACTACATATGATATGATTTTGACAAACACTTGGTTCAAGAAGTGGGATTCACACTTAATTACCTTCTAAAAATTGGGCCAAATGTTAGTTATATATGTTTCATCTTTACTCGAAAAGTTGATAGTAAATGTTATAAATATCGTAAGATGATATCATGAGAGAGAGAGAGAGAGAGAGAGAGAGCATAACCATTATTCAACATAGCTTGATGATACTAGGTATTTGTATTAGAAGATGGGAAAGAAGGGATAGTGGACGAAGAAATCCAAGAACTAGGTGTTCAAAGGGAAAGAAAAACAAGAGACTCGAATTGTGTAAAGTCTATTAATGATGAGCTGTAAGAATCTAGTTAATAAAGAAGAGATTAAAGAGAGAAAAAAAAATTATTACCAAAATATTATATAGTAAATAAATAAATCAAAAGAACATTGATATTTATTATAAACTATCTTAATCATTTATTACAATTTTTGGTCTTAAAAGATGTGCTTAAGCCATGTATGTGTAACTCAATGTTAGCATTACATGTTTTATAACGTGCTTCCACCATGTTACTTACTAAAAGTAATTATTAAAAAAATTTACTATGTGAAACTTTATTGCTGAAGTTTCAAGAAATTCAAAACATTACTTCCATTGGAACTCCATTACCCAAAATTTTACGAAAATTAAAACAAGTTTAACTTTTTATTTTAAATCGTTCAAATAAATTAATCTATTATAAATTTTGTATTTTGATAAAAATTTGGCCTTACACGATGTGTTTCACCATGTAACTTAAATTTTTATTTTTTATTTTTTTTGCACTCTACTATGCTTTTCGATTACAATAGTATAATAGGAATATTTTATTTAATTTAAATATGATTTTTAACCATGATCCCACAGACATAGTGCTAGCATGTGTGTGTATATATATATACACACTAAATTTGTTCACTTAAACACTGAACAAACTATTTATTTGGAAAAAAATTTATGTTTATTTAGTCTTTTTTTTTTTTTTAAATAAGGTTTACATATGCAAGTTAATAAGAGACTTTCAGCAATAAATTTGAAAAGGATAAATAGCTTCTTCTTCTTCTTTTAATGATGCTAAGTAAGGAGAACTGGCTACTTATCTAGGAAAGAGTCCACTGTAAGATTTTATTTAAAAATATATGGAAAAGGAACTATCATATTGCATTAATTATTCCTAAATAAAATCTCAATCAATTATTCTGATCAAAATTAAGCAAGTAGATAACTGAGAGAAATGAGAGAAGTAACGAATTGTCACCTCTATTTTCATAGTAGGAAAGCTTCATGTTCAAATCATCAGCTATCACCTGTGATGAGATTGCCATGTTTACAGATTTTGAACTTCCTCGCATTTCTCTCTCAAGGACATCTATGCATATCTTGTCTTTATTAGATTCTTGCCCCTGATTTGTCTTCTCATTGTAATCCTTTGGCCTAGTTACCCTCCTACATATTGCAACAGCAGTTTGTCCATCCAATGTACTTTCTGATGCAGAGGCTCCCTTGTGCAGCAATGCCACTAGAATTGATGGCTCCTTACGCCTTGCAGCCACATGAAGTATGGTATATCCTCGACCATTTCTACAGTTGAGATCAGCCAAGTCTAAGTTGAGCACCTCCTTAACAATCTTCGGATCACAGTATGCAGAAGCATAGTGAAGGGCATAAGCTTGATCTAAAGTGATATTAGATTCACCCAGTAGCATCTTCACTAATTCAACATCATCAGAGTCCAATGCCTTGTGGATTCTCCTAATTCTCTTTTCATGTAAGGGGTCCATTACTACTTCTGGTACAATAAGTTCGGCCTCCTGCTGAGACTTGAGACGGAGTGATATGATTTCTTTTGAAACTTCATAAGGAAGTTCTTTTTCAATAGATATATTGTCAAGATCTGATCTTTCTACTCTATGGATACAGTGAGAGAGGAGCTGGTTCAGTTGACAGTGGAAGGCAGCCACAAGAATTGGAATAACATCTTCCACAAGAGCCTTATCAACAAAGTTGAGGAGACGGCGCTGCAAGCATGCGTATATTTAGTATTGAGTCAGAATGAAGTTGAGGAGATGGCTGTATGCCTTTTTCAATGAACTACTAAGTAACTCTACTTGCTAAAACTACTATCAATTTTACCACAAAAGATCTATAGACTGACATGACAATGAATGCGATCAGTATCACTTTATCAACATAATACATAGAAATGTAAATTACCTTTTTGTGATTTGTGACATATTAATTTGTAAGGTTTATATAATAAAATTTGTAATATGCATCACTCAAGCCACTAATGGTCATTTTGAGTTTCATTAAATAAATCAATACTTCTCACATGTTATGGAACCTAAGTTATATCATTTGACTTAGATATGATTAACAAGTTCTCCGAAATTTGTTTTCATTCATATCCAATTGAAGCCATTTAGTAAAACAAGTTTTTAAGACAAGCTCACATTCTTGAGACAAGAATAGAATGATTAGCATAATATCATGAACAAGACAGATAAAGAGTTTTTAACCCAAATTAATGGAAGTATGTCCGACTCACCTGAACAACCAGAACGAGCTCTTTCATCTGAAAAGTGGCAGAAGCATACATCAATTCCACAGCATAATTAATAGCAGGGCGGCATGCATCATGTGCACAATCATCATCAACACAAGTTGATACTTCTGGTGGCGATGGCTTAAGCTTCCCAGTGTACAAATAAGACAAGAAGACATTAAATGCTTCATATCCAACTCTACCATAAGGCACTAAATCAGACATGGAATACCTTGGCTTGCCTTCCTTCACCTCACCACCATTTCCCCTCTTGAAAAGCTGGTGAAAAAATTGACTCCTTGCAGCCAATATAGACCGATGGACACCCACAGGGATGTCCTCAACAAGAATCTCTGCATCGCTATACTCATACTCAGAATCAATTAATAACTTCTCGAGATTGGCACTGAGCTTGTTTAGACTCAAATTGTCAAGATTGGAGCAGCCAGTGGCAGCTGCAGATAAATTTTGACTACTAGACCCATTTGATAGATAAGATGACGAAGCAAAAGTCAAGGACGATGACATTTCATTCCCATTATCCATGGCTTAAAATCTAGAGGATCCTACATGGGCCTAACAAGGCTTAAGGGAATCATCAGCTAAACCTCATATAGTAACTCCAAAATTCTACAAATGAATAATACAACTAATTAAGATGACCCAATTGAGGAAAACACTTTAAAATCCTAAAACCATGCTTAAAACAGCTATAAAAAAAAAAACCCGAAAAAAAAAATTATGAAAATCCAGAGCTTGAACTTAATTTCTAAGCAATACCCATTTGCTGAAACTCACCAATCCTTTTTTTTAATGAAACAAGCATAACTATCCGTAGATTTAAGTAATTATTATTCCAAAAACAAAGACACCCATGATTGATTCATAAATCTAATCATGGTTTAACAAGCAAGAACCGAATATGAACTACTAACCCCTTAATAAAAAGTTCAAAAAGACTTATAAATTAACACTAGAACACAAAGACAGCCCTTGACTTGGCTTCAATAAATACAAAAATGAAGAAGAAGAAGAAGAAGATGGAGAATCTGCAACAAAGTTGAGTAAAAAGATCTTATATAAACACATATGAAGACCTTGAAGTTGACCCAGCAGGGGAAGCAGCTATAGCTTCAGATGCAGTAGTGAAAAGTTAATCGAATTTGATGGAGTACTGGGAACAGGAGGCGGCCAAGTTGTTGGAGAGTATTTATGGGCTCTGAAGTCTGAAATAGAATTTTGCAGAAGATAGAGAGAGAGAGAGAGAGAGAGATTCTGAGGAAGTTTTTAGGAAGCCTACTGGAGGAGATTAAACTGGTAGAGCACAGTGACCAAAGAATAAGGTTGACCAATAAGTACGAGTAAAGGACGTGGAAACAACATGAAAATAAAATTAAAAGAAAGAAAGTTAAAAAAAGGAAAAAAAAATTATGTATATTATTCTGTTTGCCTCGAATTAAACTTTAACTCTAAACAAGAAAAAAAAAAAAAAAAAAGGTTATTTATTGTCATTATTGTGTTGTGGATAGGAATTAAGGAGTTAACTTGTTCGTGGGTTTTGGTACTGCCAATCTGGCCATAGTTGAGTTTTTACGTACATGTTTATTTTATTTCTTTCTGGCTGTTTAGTTGGGAGGGGGCCCTGACTACTTTATCTAGGATGGATATGATTCTAATTTATCTGTATCTGCTCTACGAGCTTGTTTAATTAAGGGCTTTTCTTTTTATTTTTGGCCTTATACGGCTATACCATTTTTCTTTTTTACTAAATAGTTGAGTTGAGATGTTTGTGTTGGATTGATATCTCATACGTATGTTATATGTCGCAAGTACCTTTCGAGGCTCACATACTATGAAGGGACTCATTCATTGCACACATGTGCAAGAGATAATTTTGTTTTTGAGAAAAGAAAATACATTCTGTATTTAGTGTTTGCTTACTCTCGTTTATATTGAGGTAGATCTCATACAGTTCCACTCTCATGTAGTCATGTGAGAGTTTTGAAAGAAGGGATACATGCATAAGATGCATGGTACACTTCTTTTAAAAGAGTTTCTAATAAAAATGAAAGTATGGACCTATGGTACAATAAAAGAAGTTCCCCAAAATGAGTAAATTACACTTATGCCCATTTACATTTGAGAATGCTTTCATTTTGGTCTGTCAATTTTAAAAATTTTCATTTTAGTCCTAAATGAGTCCATATTATCATTTCATCTTTATCTATTATATAAGTAGTTATGTGTTACATAGGCTTAAATGACAGAGTTTGTAAAACTACCTTGTTTTGGATCATTCCTATTCCATGTTAGTAATATAAATTTTCTTTCATATCTACAAACAGTGATTATATCAATTTTTTTTTTTTTTTTTGCTTACCAATAATTTGCAAAAAAATTTATATCTCTAACATTTTCCTTGATTAAATACCCAAATATAAAAATACAACTTAAAGCACACAATAAAAGGCATTATTTTTTTGATGTGGACCAACGGAGCTTATATTGAGAATATTTTTTTTTTTTAACAATATGCACAGACAGCACAGCCTGACAGCCATATAAAATCATATCAGTTTCAATCGGTAAAATATATGGACGTCTTTTTCTTTTCTTTTTTCTTTTTTTCTAAATGATAAAATCTGGATTACATAGAGCGATACTAGAGTATCAAGCCCAAGCCCAACTCAGTGCTAGCGATATGAAAAACCCATACACGTTTATGTAGTTTGTCACTTGGATGTAAACAGGTACAAATTCTAATTTTCTACATGATGGATGTAAACAGGTTCAAATTCTTTTTGGAAAAAAAATTCTGAATTACATTACAATATTACATGGACGCTAATGTGAGTTATATCCGGCTTTTTTTTTTCTTTTTCTTTTTTTTTCTTTTTTGAGGGAGGAGTTATATCCTGCTAAGTTACTTGGAAAGTCGCATGTAAAATGTAATTTTGTTATAATAAGAGCATTTCCATTGGTTTGTGCAAAAGAAAATGCTTTTTTTTTTAATTTTTTTGAGAAACAAGACTAGAATTTCATTAAAGAAAATCAACCATGGTCGGTTAACAATACAGAATAGAGGTGTGGAGGAACATCCTCCATCCACACCTTTAAACCCGCAACATATCATGCATGTTTTGCAAGGTTGTAAGCAACAGAATTGTCAAGTCTACGAATGTGGGAAAATGAAATACAACTGACATTTGTTGAGGTTTTGGCTACAGCTAGGATGTGACCAAAGGGTGCAAGTGAGTCTTCCTCGTTCTTTAGTGCCTTGATTATTACTTCTGAATCACCTTCCAATACGTAACTAGAAAAACCAAGTTCTGCAGCAAAATAGATAGCTCTTGCCACTGTCATTGCTTCAACCAGGTCCGATGAGTAAGGTAGATGAATCTGCTCCGATAGGGATGCCAGCACTTGTCCAAACCCATCCCGAATAACGATTCCAATACCAGCCTTATTGATGTCCTTGAAAGTTGTTCCGTCAAAATTTATTTTCACGCAGCCATCAGGTGGGGGATGCCAAGCAACTCGGGTCGGTGTTGGGGTGTCCATCTGAGTTCTCCACACTCTATTTTACTTTTGGTAATCCAGTAAGCATCGTTGGGAGGTTTGAAGTACCTATGATATGGGATTGTCCTTGTTTAGTCTCAGCTGGTTTCTGCGGTACCATATGTTCCATATGATGACCACCAATAAATCCACCTTGCTGCCTGCATTTGAGACATAAAGAAGCAAGTCCTTTGTATCTGCAAATGAGCGAGATTGATGGCATGCGAAGTCAGGTATAACGTCCCATATTGGAGATAGTTTTGAGCACTCCCAGATTGCGTGTAGAACCGATTCTTCAACTTGTCCACATTGTTCGCACTTATCATCATTCAAGATCTTTCTCTTTTTCAGGTTTTTCTTTACTAGAATCGCATCTCTGCTAGACCTCCACACAAAATTTTTAATTTTGTTTGGGACATCAAGACCCCATATTAGCTTCCAAAGGTCATTGTTTTGGTCTGAATGGGCAGGTGATTGATTATGAAGCTGGTCTTTGGCTAAGAACTTATATCCAGATTTGACAGTGTATGAACCTGAAGCATTGAAAGGCCATGTGAGTGTATCAGCAATAGTGGTAGTGCATAAGGGAATACTCTTTATCAAGTTTACCTCCTGATTGTTGAACAAACCTTGAATGAGATTATCATCCCAGCTGTGTGTCTCCGGATCTATGAGGTCTTTTACCTTAATATCTTCAAATCCTTCTACAATGTGTGATTGTATCTGTGGGTGCTCCAATGATGGCAGCCATGCATCAAGCCACACACTAATAGACTCCCCACTTCCTACTCTCCATCTAGCACCTTTCAACAAAACATCCCGCCCTTTTAGGATACTATGCCAAGCATAAGATCCTGAATAAGAATTTGAGGCCTCCAAAATCGAGCAATCCGAGAAGAATTTGGATTTGAATACCCTATAAAATAGAGAATTCTGATTTTGCAAAAGCCTCCATGCTTGTTTTGCAAGTAGTGCATCATTGAAAAGGGCCAAGTCCTTGAATCCCATACCCCTTTCAGATTTTGGGAGGCAAAGAGTTTCCCATTTGACTTAATGAATCTTCCTCATGTCTCCTTTCTAACCCCACCAAAACTTTCTTACTAGGCTTTCAATTTCTTAACATAGAAGCAAAGGGAGTTTAAAACAACTCATGGTGTAGCTTGGAATTGCTTGGACCACAGCCTTGATTAGGATTTCCCTTCCTGCTTGTGATAGAAGCTTCTCTTTCCACCCTTGAATTTTTCTCTATACTCTTTCTTTGATGTAGTTGAAACAGGCCTTTTTATCTTTTCCAACAAGAGATGGAGGCCAAGGTACTTCTCATATTGTCTTATTTCCTCCACTCCCAATGCAAGCTTAATGTGGTCCCTTGTGTCCTCATCTGTGGATTTGCTGAAGAATATGGTAATCTTATTTCTATTAATCTGTTGACCCGAACACCTGCCATAAGTATCAAGAATGTCTAGGATTTTTTGACATTCTTGAATTGTGGACCTGCAAAACAAGAGGCTATCATCTGCAAAAAAGATGTGGGTTAGGCGAGGACTATTTCCAGATAAAGAATAGCCTTTAATATCACCCTATGCAGCTGCTTGACTGATTAGGCCATGAAAGCCTTCTGTGCATAATAGGAATAGGAATGGGGAGATGGGATCTCCTTGTCTAATGCCTCTTGATGGATGGATTAAGCCTTTGGGTTCCCCATTAACCAGAATGGAGTAGGATACAGTGGTAACACATAACATGAGAAGTTTAATCCATCTATCATTGAACCCCAATTTTTTCATGACAGCTTCAAGGTAAGGCCATTCCACCCTATCATAAGCCTTGCTCATGTCAAGTTTGATTGCCATGAAGCCATCTTTCCCTGTGTGTTTTTGCATGCTATGTAGGGATTCAAATGCTACCAAAATATTATCTGAAATAAGACGACTTTTGGTGAAGGCACTTTGGTGTTCAGTGATAATTTTTGGTAGAATGCTTTTAAGCCTATTTGCTAAGACTTTCGAAAAAAATTTGTACAAGACATTACAAATGCTAATAGGCTTAAAGTTAGAAGCATGCTCGGGATTTTTTTTTCTTTGGGATGAGAGTAATAAAAGTGTGGTTTAGGTGCTCAGGTAGAGATGCAAAATTAAGAAAAGTAAGAACAAAATCAATTACATCATCTCCAATCAAATTCCAGTAATGCTGAAAAAATAGAGGAGGCATACCATCTGGACCTGGTGCTTTTAGTGGGGCCATCTACTTTATAGCTTGTTGTACCTCCCAAGCCTAAAATTCCCGAGAGAGTTGTTCATTCATCTCTCCATTGATCACTTGATTGATTGAGTTTGTGGCTGCTGCACATGGTGGCAAATTTGTCGAGTTATACAGCTCCTTGAAATAGGTGATTAAGACCTCTGTGACTTGTTCCATATCCGAGCTCCACTCCCCATCAACTTTATGAATATTTAGGATTGAGTTCTTCCACTTCCTTTGGGTGGCACGGCAGTGGAAAAATTTTGAGTTCTTGTCTCCATTGGCTGCCCACAACGCCTTAGACCTTTGGAACCACATCCTGTACTCTCTGTCCACTAGCTCATCAATTTCTTTTTTAAGTTCTCTAACTTGAAAATTCACTCCTGTTCTCATAGCTTCTTTCTTGGCCTCTTTCAGCATTTTTCTCTCTTTTTCAAGCTCCCTTCTCACATTCCCAAAATGCTTACGGTTCCATTCTTGGAGTTCTTTCCCACATTTTTTTATCATCTTGACCACCTTGATGCTAGGCTCAGCCTCCTCATGGGATGTCCACACCGCCTCCACAACATTTGAGCACCCTCTGTCAGATAAGCACATCTCTTCAAATCTAAATGGTTTAGTGATGCTAGGGATTTCCAAACCGTCCGGGATAATCCATAATGGATAATGGTCTGAGGCGTTGGATGAGAGGTGGTGAATTTTTGTTCCAGCAAATTGCATAAACCAATCATTATTTGCAAGTCCTCAATCCAATCTTTCCCAAATGGAGTGCCCATCCAGAAAATGCTTCTTCCAAGTGAATTGTGACCCAATGAAACCAAGGTCAATAAATCCACATTCATCAATAACGTCACGAAATAGCTGCATTTGGGCATGACTCCTACAACTTCCCCCTAATTTTTCAAAACTCCTCACTATCTCATTGAAGTCTCCTGCACAGAGCCATGGTAGTTTGATTCTGTTGTTGAGTTGAGGTAGCATATCCCAAGATTCATGGCGTTTATACGTCACTGGCTCACCATAAAAACCTGTGAATCTCCAAGCATCCCCTGCACCCTTATTAATAATAGTATCAATATGATGTTTTGAAAAACATTCAACATCTTATTTTATTGAGTCATTCCAATACAATGCTAATCCTCCACCTCTATTATTTCGTTCAACAAAAAATAAATTATCAAAATTCAAATTACACTGCACTTCTTTTAGCCTTGCTTCATCCGCCCATGTTTCGGCTAAGAACACGATGGAGGGATCTTTTGCTCGAACCATTCTTTCAAGCTTTTTCCCTGTACGTAGGTTCCCAAGCCCACGACAATTCTATACTATCAGACTCATTGTTCTTGGCGAGGCTGCAGACCATTGAAATTTCTTGAACTTCCGCCTTCGAAACAAGAATTTTTTTGTTCTGTAACTCTGGTAGGTCTGCTTCCTCATCCTTGCGTGCTCTTTTCTTTTCTGGGGGGTCATGCGAACTAGGGGGCTGGCTGTGCACGTGAGGCTCACGTTCAATTCTTTTCCATTTACGTGTTGCATGAAACTCGCTGAGTTGGACCCTATTAGTGTTTGAATTCTGATTCTCATTTAATTCTTCTTCATAATCACCAATAAATTCCGAGCGGCGTGGAGTAATTAAGGACTTGCTGTCTATGACTTGCACGTTGTCTCCGTTTCCTTTTTTGTTCATATCCGAGTCAATGCCATTAAATTGCATGCCAAATTTGGTGGGATTAGATTGGGACCGTTGTGCATTACAATTGGCATTTAATTGCACGTTACTCCCCTTATTAATCGCATTGACTTCAGGATACGGACAGGTTTGTAACTCCTCCTCTAAACCCTGGTCCAGATTTAATGCTTTGTCCACGTTTGCCCTGCCACCAAGAGGATTGATTGCCTGGTTGACCACCGTGTCCTGTTGTATATGTACTACTGAGCCACTGTCATTGTTCTGTGTACGCCCCAAGCCATCTCCCGGATTGAAGGGTAATGCACGAAGCCAGTTCCCATATCCTTGTTGCTCATGTCTAAGCTTCCCTTTACTGCCAATCCAAACATCACAGTCCTTATCTGTGTGAGAAACCATACCACACCAATAGCAGAAATTTGGGAGTTTTTCGTACTTGAATGCGACCCAAATCTCAGAATTCTCAATTATGCCTACTTTCCTACCTCTGTAAAGAGGCTTAGAAATATCTACTTCGACCCTAACGCAAAGGAATGTGCCCCCCACCATCTCCTTAGCATTCTTTGTCACTGACACCTGACCAATTGTTTCACCGATCTCTATTGCCGTATCTGGAATCATCATATTCATTGGCAGCCCATGTAATTGGACCCAAAACTTTGTAGTAGTAAATCTCATATTTCTTGTATGGACCGAGAAATCAAACCACTTGAAGAGGACTAAATGTTTGTCAAACACCCACGGTTTTGAGGTTAAAACTCTTTCAGCATCGTTTTCATGCTCAAACACAAATAGGAGGACATGATCCTCAACTTCTCTGATCGTAAATTCACCATTTGATCTCCATAAAGGCTTGAATGTTCTGCCAATGGCTTCTACATTCAGAGCTCTCTTGGTTAGGAATTTTGCTGCTAAAAAATGTTCTTTGGCAAGCAGATTTTTGGCTTTCTTAAGACTTACTTTTGCTCCCTCACTTTCTGTTAACGAGAGCTTCCTCCAATTCTCAAGAACTTCTTCCATTGTTAGGAAAGAGATCGTAATATTTTTGAGATAGTTAGAAAGACTGTAGATAAAAGCAATAGAAAAGTGTTTCCCCACCCCTGGAAAAAAAAAAAAACCATAAGCCTACTAATAACCTTGTTATTAGAGGAAGAAGATATCATTCCTAAGAAGATAATGTAGATTCTACAGTCTTTTCTCTCAGTGGAGAGAGCAAAAGGAGAAAAAAAAAATGCATTTTGTACCACTTAAACCCCACTTTATTTATTTTATACCATTACTTTAACAATAAACCATACATTCTCTTATAAAAATAAAAAAATAAACCATACATTCAATTCTTTATGTTACAACTCATCTCATTAGAATAATATAAAATATAAAATAATATTATAAAATAAAAAATTATTTTAAAATAAATATTTTATAAGCAAAACACAAATCAGTCAAGTGGAGAGAGAAAGGCAAGTGAACAAAATATGCAAGAGTATATTTGAATTTTTTTTTTTTTTTTTTTTTTAGAAAGGTGCATTTTAACTGTAGCAATATCTATTATTTGCTACAGGAATGCATAATCTGATGGGGTCTGTTTTGATTTTTTTTTTTTTTTTTTCTATAGGGTAATGCAAAAATGGGCTAGGATTTAAAAATATGATGTTTACTTTGTAATGATTATTTTTTTTTATTATAAATTTAGGTCATGAATGGATTCGAATGGATTTATCTAGCAAATTCAAATCCCTTTTTATAGCAAAAAAATTGTTTACAGAATTTGTTGAATTGAACTTTAACCCACGGTCGGGCATCCTTTAACTTTTATTTTTTAATAAAAATATTTAGAGTTGAATCTTCCCTACACCAAGCTATCAAATTATAAGTAAAAAACAAAAACAATAAAAAAATAAAAACTTTAATCCACGTTTAATACAATCTTATAATATGGAAAAAGAAATTATATTAAGTCAATAGTGAAATTATATTGAATCCTTAACTAGGCTAGTTAACATTTTCACTAGTGTAAATTCATGAAATGATATTGTACATTGATAAAGAAATATTTAAAAATATTATAGAATTTTAATTTACGGCATTAGTTTTATCATCAATCCAAAGTAGGGGTGTGTGTGCATGAGTCGAGTTGAGAAGATTTTTCAATCCGACCCACTATATTTGGTTTAAGAATAACCCAACTCACGTGGATCGAGTTGGACCCACAAATTTTGTACATTCAAAAAAATAAAAATAAGAACTTGAGCATTAAAACAATAGATTTATAAGATTACCAACACAAATTACAACAAATTTATAATCTTATTTTATATTAGTTTGATATATTAATCAAACCTGAGCATAGCACCAAATCAATATAAACTATTTGATTAGCATATCAAACCAACACAAATAACTACATATAGTACATCAAACTAACACAAACAATCAAACCAAATAAGACTGATTTTTTATTCAAAGAAATGGGCAAAAGTTTAAATAACAAAACCATATAATATACATTTTAAATATATATTAAAAATGGGTGGATCAAGTGGAGTTGAGTGGATTTATGAAACTATCGATCCAAATTCAACTCAACTCACTTAAAAATAATAATAAATAAATAAAAATAACCAATAGCTAAAAACCGACCAGATAAAATTAGGTTGGTTTTGGCATATTGTCAAGTTGGCTGCACATCGGTCTAAGACAACAATCACTATTGGACTCTTATCTCATATACACAAAATGTTTTATTAGTTTAACTTGAACTACCACATAAAAAATAGAAAATAAATAAAAAAAAGTTTAACTTGAACTAAGTGGAACAATAGAAAATCATAAGCTAGACATTACGAAATGTTGTAACTTCACACCACGTGTCTCCATCTGAGGCGTACACGTACCTTTTCTTTTCTTTTCTTTTCTTTTCTTTTTTTCCTAAATTACAAAACTTCCACCGCTACCTGCAGCATGAAAATCAACGAACTCCACCACCCTGGAAACAAGGTCCCCAACCGGAACATCCGCCGTCGTATCAACCACCAACCTCGGAACATCCCCAAACTCGTACTCCGTACTCCCACCGTACCCTTCTAACAGCCTCTCCATATCACTCCACGTCGCAGGCTTGTGCCAGCTGGCCGCCTCACCATCTCCGCCGCCTCGCCACTCGACCCTCCTCCTCCACTCGCCTTCATCTTTCGGCTTGCACTCCACAACCAACAGGCGGGCCCCAGCTGACGACGCCACGTGGACAAGCCGGTCCAGGTGGGCCCTGCGAGACAGCGGAGAGTCGATGATGACGCTGAGGCCGAGGCGGACCTGCGTGGAGGCTATCCTGAAAACGACGTCGTAGGAGAGGTCGTTGAGGAGCTTGGAAGCGGAAGAGGCTGGTAGAGTGTGTTGAAGAGTTGAAGTGGAATCGCGAACGTCGTCTTTGTCAAGAAGAGGGAGTTTGAGAGCTGTGGCTATGGATTCAGCTAAGGTTGTCTTCCCTGTTCCTGGGTGCCCTTTCATTGCTATTATTATCACTTGCTTCTCTTTTTTTGCCATCCTTTTTTTTTTTATTTGATTGCCAGTTGCCACAATAAAAATTTTATAAAGGGAGATGATAAAGATGAACCTATTAATAAACAATGGATAATGAAGTTGACTGCAAGGATATACTTGGTAATTGGTACATCCATATCCACATGTAATCACACTCTAATAAAATCCACTATTACTTATTTACTTATTCTTTTAATTTTTTTAGAAAATAAAAAACACACCTAATACAATAATTAAAATCCAAAACTCAAACAAGTGTTTCGTAAATTTAGTACTGTAATGTTGATAAATAGTAATGATAGTAACAAACTAATATTTTGTTACTTTTTGAGACTATGTGTTTTATTAATTTGTTACAGTCCCTACAGTATAGGTTTTAAAATGAAAATTTTCCTTATTGTATTTATGTTGTAAATTTCAATGGATTGTCCAAATTAGTGTTTGAATTATTAATATATTAATAAGTAAACTAATATTCTCAAAAAAAAATAATAATAATAAGTAAACTAATTTTAAATTAGGGTAAGTAGGTTACAATTAACTTAATTGGTAAAGTTAGTATTTTAATTTGATAATAAGGAGCACAATCATGAAAAGCAGAAACTTCCAAAATTTTATAATTTCACTTTCATATTATAAATGCCCCATAAAATAGATGGAGCGCTTTTGGCCCTAACAAGTTCATTTAGACCAAAATAAATACATTAAGTTTATCAAATAAATGCTTTTGGTTCTTGAAATTTCAAATTAATGCTATTAGAGCAACCGCATCAGTTCGTCTAAAAATTTCCGTCTATTTTATACTAAAAACTTACTTTTTCTATTTTACATTACCACATTCCAAAATACCCACATCAGTTTATCTATTTTACAAATTATTCTAATTAAATAATATTATTTATTAATACCCATTCTCTCTTTCCCTCAAAATCTATTTTACTTTTCAACTCTCTCACTCATTCCTCTCTTTCCCTCATAGCCGCCTCACCTAACTCGCCATCGCCGCCGATCCAGCTCACCACCTCAGCCCTTCGCCGATTCGGCCTCCCTCTCGCTTTCGCCCTCCCTCTTTCCTTCGCCCCTCCCTCTCTCCTCCACCACCAACCCTTCGCCTCCCACCCCCAACTAACGACAATAATGGAAGATCTGGCGGCAGCAATGGAAGACCCAATGACAGCAAATCGGGCAGCAGCAGTGGCAATAGATCCGGCTCCGTTGGGCATTTCACGTGAGTTTTCCGTTGAGTATGGTTTGGGCTGGGTTTTCCGATGGATTTAGATTGTTTTTAGGTTGGGTTTACCGGTGGGTTTGTCTTGATTTTGAGTTGAATTTTTCTAATTGCTTTTCCGTTGATTTTGGGTTAATTTTCTGTTAATTTTCTATGCTAGGTTGTAGTGTTTGGTGGTGGCGCTGGGTTTGGTGGTTATTTTCTTCTTCCATCTTCTTCTTATTTTGGCGCATTGGGTTATTGTAAATGTTGGGGAAGAGAAGTATTTTGATAGAGGAGAGAGAAAAAAAAGAATAAAAAAATCATTTACACATTAACAATAACCGTGTATATATGCACGGTTACTGTTCATTTACATAGTCATGGTGTATATTTGCACATTTTTACACAAACTGATGGAGGTGTTTTTTGGGTTAAAATGTGCAAAATTGGGAACTTTTTGCATTTTACACATTTTTGTAACCACTGATGTAGTTGCTCTTAGTGCTTGACCATATCTCATGGCATATGAAACAATTTAATTGTTGTGCCTTTCTTCTAGGAGTTATGCTAGTGCCACATAAAGTGGCACAACTTATGCCACAACTCACTCACGTGGCAAGTTGTGAGTGGTAGAGGGGTGTCCTCACATGGACCTACCATCACCCTTCTACCACTCACAACTCGCCATGTGAGCGAGTTGTGCCACTTTATGTGGCACTAGCACAACTCTTCTTTCTAACCATATCTCATGGCTCATAGAAGCTTTATACTTTAAGGTTATAGTTATCCCTCAATTTCATTACTTTTGACTAATTACAATATATTGAACTCTTTTATAATCAAGCAATTTCTCTCTTTCTTCACTTTCCACACATTTTGATGGCAGTTCTTCCTCGCCAAATTCATATTTTGTGGATTTATTTACCTTTAATTATTATTGTTGACTTTTTTTTAATCTAATATTTGAAAAATAAAGATTAAGAATCACTTCGATTGGCATAATATTCTAGTAAATAAATAAATGTATATATTATGTGGGGGGGGGGTCCGAGGACAGCACCACCAATGGGCCATGCTCAAAGATTGTATGGGCCCAATGGGTAGACAGGAGAGTCGATTGTTTTTGGAACTGTTTGGGCTGAAACTCAAGTTTGATAAACTTGAATTCCAAAAATAGTCTACTTAATTAATTAACTTCAACCGCATGCTATATTCATCAAAATTTTCTAAAATATTATTATTCAGCAAAATTTTCCTATTTTGGATTATAATAAAATTATATTGGTATGGTATTACTATTTTTACAAAGTGTTTAACCTACCACTATCATACTTTAATAACATAAATGTGACATCAGGAATTTTTATGATATTTCCATAAGACAAATAAACATTAATATGATATTAAAAAAATATTTATGCCAACTCAAACTTAATACATTAAAGTAACAAAAATTATGATTAAATAAACAATCAACTTATTACACCACTTGATACTAATTTCTATTTTCCTCAATAGTTTAAATTCTCCATCCCATAATTTTGTATTACATCATTAATTTAACAAAAACCTCTTCATATTATCAAAATAACAAAATTTATGTATACTTTTAAGTGTTGTTCCTTAAATTTCCCTTCTAAAATTCTGTCATATGACTACTTAACTAAAAAATGTATTAAAAAAAAAAAAAAAAACCTCATATAGCAAAATCTTAAAAAAGAAACTTTAAAAACAGTACTAGATGTTATTACTTTAAAATGTTTTAAATATTCTATATATAACCTTACAATACATCATCATCCGCTCTGCCCATTACTAGTAAATAATAAAAAGAAATAAATTGAAATAATTATTTTGCTCTTATACGTGTACTATGGAAATGTTACTATTATTTTAGGAGATTTGACTCGATTCACGCTTTATATTATTTTTATCATTGTGTAATTACTAGAAGCCACAGATAATTCATGGTAAATGGTAATATACTTGAGATTCTGTTTATAAATCGAAAGGACGGAATAGAATTTAAAATAAGTTGAGCTAAACATCTGTATTGTATACCTTGCTATCTTGGCATATTTTTAATACTTTTTTTTAATGATTTCCGTCACAAGGGAAGGAAGGTGAGAGACTTGGCCTAGAGATGTTTGCTTCATATATATGGTGTAAAGTCTCCACCTAATTGAACTACCCCTTATCCCTAACATTTCTCATACAACCATCAAACTCACTGTTTTGACTAATTGTCACCATTATCCAGTCCCGTTTTCACGCTGCCGCTTAAGGGAGTCTCCCCTAGGACCATGTGACTGCGTGGCCAAACCATCCTCATTTAATCTGGAACCCTGCGGTGCAAATTTCATACCGGCTGAATTAAGTGGCGGCCGAACATTCTGACTTGACGGAGCACCCAAATTTGTTGGTCCCTTTGATGCAGGTACCTTAGTATTGTGATGATGGCAAGGAAACCTCTTGGGTGTGCCTTGAGTCATAAGTGATCTTAGGAATCCATTTGGATTCTGTACCATCTCTTTCTTCTTCCCTGGGGAATACTTGTCGATCTCAGTAGCATTTACCATTGAAGTCAGTGAATCCACAGATTCTAATGGAAATGACACTCCAGATAGCCCGTCGTAAGATAAAATACGGGCTAGAGCATGCATTGAGGCCGCAAGAACAGGAGGAAGATCAGTCCTTGGATGTGTTACCTAAAAAAAATTTTAAAAATAAATATATAAACAAAGGGTAAAACCAATTGATCACAAAAGATTACAGGACTCAAGAAACTCATCTGCATTAGTTAAAGGGCAATGTATAATTCACTAACACCCAGAAGTACAAACAATGGAAGCACTTACTTTGAATAAGATTGCTGCTAATAATCGCTCTCTCAAGCAGTAAATTTGAGCAATGTCAAGTGCTGTAGACCCAAAAAAGAGCCACCGATCAACAATGACTGTCACTGAATTATCAGGAGACGACATAATCTTTTCTTCATGTTGTCCAACTGATTTCTTATCAATATCCATTCCATCTTCATCACTTTCATCTCCATCACTGTCATCATCGTCATCTTCCTCATCTTCATCGTCATTATTTGCTGGAGCAACAGCAATCTCTGTTGCAAGCAATAATAATGGGAGTGGCCCAACCACAGTACTGTTCCTTATGATCATACCTCCATCTCCCCGAGTTACCTCATCATACATAATCAAAGGGCAATGATTGGTTTTGCTGAATGACAACTTAAAATTAGTGGAATGGGGGTGCAGACGAACTTTATCACCACCCGAAGTCTCTACAAATCGTTTTGCATTTTTATGAGGTGGACGCAATCTTCCCACCATAGGATACAAACCAGCCACAAGGACTGCATGGAGTACACCTGGGTCACGCGCATTCAAGCTACAACGGGAAACATCATCAGGAATAAGCCCATTCCGAATTAGTTCATTTTGGAGCTGCTTACGCATACCAGACAACATACTCATAGTGCTTTTAGAGATAAAGTATTCAGAACAGAATCGTTCCTCTTGGCCCCTTTGCTTTGCATTATTCCAGCACTCAAATGCTGCTATTACTGCTAGCTGATCACTAGTCCCACCATACAATGATGCAAGCTCAGATTTAGCAGCATCAGCCCTCTTCTTATCTATCAGTAACATGGGAAGAGTAAATGGATCTCTATAGTCAGAGGCACATGCCAGAGTCAATGCTGGGTCAAGGCAGTTCATCATTATAGCAAAGAAAAGCATCTTGCTCGTCAATGGATGCACGGGTAGAGAACCAAGCTTTTCCCCAAGTTCAGTAAGCTTTTCACCAACTGACAAAGCCCCAATATCTTGAAGAACTAAAATTGCATTTCGTATGGCCTCAAAAACTGGAGGATCTAATGTCTTGTTCAAGAAATCTTCTATCTTGCAATTTGGATCGAGCAGTTTCACCTGTATATGACAAACAAAATTAACAAAATAAAACATCACAGATATTACACACAAATCAAAACTGGCACTGCTTCATTTCCAAAAGTTCAACATTTGAGAAAGCAGAGGAAAAGGCATTTCTTATATTCATCAATAGAAATTCACCATCTTCCATCAAAGAAAGAGAGAAATTTATAACCACAGGGGAAACTCATCCTCTAATAAAAGTTCCCAGTATCTGAGGCACCAGCCTGCTTATAACAATATTATCTCAAACAGTTCAAGTATGGGAATCAGATACAATGCTTTGCCTGGTACATAGATATATTGGGCCTAGACCTAGGTCACTACCCAGGTCATAATTCACCTTGCAATACTAACTGGGTAACTGTAGCATGTCAGTGGTATATGTATATATCTTAAATTGATAATTATACCGAGAATGGATGAACATCGATGAGTAGAACAGCAGGGAAACAAACCACAAATGGTGTATGTAGTTTTTTCTAATTGGATTTAATCCGAAAACTGCTTCTCTGCACTGATATGATAAAACATACATAGGAAATGCACTGCAAATGAGGTTCACACAATCTGGATCACAGTTACAAGGATTATCACACAACTATCAACCATAACAACTATGGCCCATAAACAGGAAGTCATTAGAAGGAGAATAGAGTACCTGCAGACATAGTTCCTCAATTGGGATTCTCTTAATTTCAGGAAGTTGAAATTCCGGCAAAGAATCCGCTCGGAGCTTTGAATAGAGATGATAACAAATTCCAGGCTGACAGCGGCCCGCACGTCCTTCTCTTTGCTTTGCACTTGCTTTTGAGACCCAAGAAGATTGAAGGGTTGATACATTATTATAAGGATCATAACTTTTCTCCTTCATACGACCACTGTCTATAACATACACAACATCATCAATGGTAATGGCAGTTTCAGCAATATTGGTTGCAAGAACAATTTTCCGGCAACCAGGAAGTGGACGTTTAAAAACTTTCTTTTGCTCCACAGATGGAATCATAGAATGGAGACATAATACCATAAACTTGGAAGTATCTTTGAAAAATGCAGATGCATTCAGTTTCTCCCGGGTTTTATTTATATCCTCCCATCCTGGTAGGAAAACAAGGATTGCTCCTTCTTGTGAATCAGTACATATTCTCCGTATCAACTGCTCTATAAGAACAACATCAATAAGTTCAGGATTCATTTTGCCTAGATACTTATCAAGTATTTGTTGTTCTTCAATGGAGTTGGAAATGGAACTTTCCATGTGTTTTTTAATTATTACAGCAGCTTCCTGTTGGTTTTCTCGTTCAGCCAACTCCAATGCAGTAGATCCATCCTTGGCCTGTAAATGACAATCCGCCCCAAAAGATAGGAGCATGCAAACATCAGCCACTCTACCTTTTCCAGCAAATACCATCAACGGTGATACCCCAGTCAAAGAATGCTGGTAATTGAACACCTTTTGGGTACCCTCAGAAGAAACCAGCTCCAAGAGTGGATCAAACTCATCACTTGACCAAGCCAGATTCAGGGCTTCATCAAAAGCAAGCTTTTCTTCCTCTGTCAACTCTGGGTCCTCACTAGGGACAACGGCTAAAGTATTATCAGGATTATTATTTTCCACTGATTTCAGGAGCAAAAGTACATCCTCCAAATAAAAATTGTTAACCTGCAAAAGGGGAGGAAAATGCTAAATATTACAACTAAAATCAACACAAGATACATTAAAAACTAACAATCTCAGAGAGTCTTTACAGGATAAGTGAACCCAGGGACACGGATGATTGGGCAGCCACCAAAATATTGCGAAAATCGTTCAGCATCAATAGTAGCACTCATAAGTATCTGTTGGTATCCATACCATAAGACAATCCCTCATAAAATCAGAGGTCCCAAACAGGAAAGATTTTAAAAAGTAAAATAAAATAGGAAGCAACCATATAACATTCAATGCAAAGAAATACAATTAGAACTAACCAAACGCAGATGAGGACAGGAAGGAAGAAAGTCTCTGCAAATAAATAAATAAAAAGAGTTACCAGAGAAATTAATTAAAAACCAAAAGAAAATTACCATCTAATAAATATGAAAACAAAGCTGAAACCTATGCCTACCAACTGTATTCTTTTGTCCATTATGTATTCAGTTTGAAAATAATAAAAATCTCCCATACCACACCAAAAAAAAGAAAAAAAAATTCCTAGATGAATGCAATGATGCAGCAAGCTTCTCAATGGCACTTCCAACCCCACAAGGTTAGAGTGATGGGTTCAAATCCCATGGGGCACATGAGTCACATACCAATCAAAGAAGAATAAAATTGAAAAAAGAAAATGAATGCAAAAACACAGAACTACTTCTACTCATTGGATAATTGACTCAGTATCAGATATTGATGTCTTAATGCCACATTTCATGAAAAACCTTTTCACATTTTAAAAGTTAACTCACCAAAAAAATGCATTTTAAAATTTTCAATTCATGTTTCAAGCCACACATCCATGTTTACTTGTAGCGAGTTTCTTCTAATTATGGAGTACCTGAGAATTGCCAACATAAAATCAGAGTAGCGATCCCTTTCATGAATTTCATCCTGCAAAGTAAAATCAAGGTCATGGAAAACATTACATAACCATTCGAATTCAGATATGTTAAGAGAATTAGGCATTAGTGGGGAGAAATCTTGTATTTTACACTTTAATTAATAATAGATATATATACACAAAGCCACCACTCTCCAGTGATAGTCTATTATTCTCCCATCTCTCTCTCTTCCAATTACCACTTACAAGCATCCTAGGGAACATAAATATAAGAAAACTTGAAAGCTATCAATAAAAAAACCCTTGAGGATTACATTTCTAGCATATTGCCCACAACTAATACATTAAGCTAGCTTTGAAATATCCAAAAATATTAAATAAATGATCATTGTTGGGTTCTTAGGTCTATAAGAGTTGAAACCTAACATCTTGGAGGGTCTCTTTGTGAGCATCTGATATAAGATATTGGAACATCACCTTAGAATAAAAGCTTGAACCAATGGATTAATTTCCAACAATATAAATAAATTACATATATATGGGTACGGATACAGGTATGGATACGATACGAGTACAGGTACAAGGATATAGCATTTCTTGAAAATCTAGGGTACACGTACGGATACGTGTATTAATTACTTATTAATATATATTTTTTTTTTATTGTTAAGCATATATCAATTTAAGAGCAATAATGGATAATAAAGTGAATCTGTGGCCACTTAAATGATATTTAGAATACAAACCAAGATCCAAAAGAGTAAATAAAAGAAAACTAAATAAGTGTTTAACATTGAAACCAATATATAAAAAATATAAATAAAATTCTTACAAGTTTAGCCTATCTTTCACTATCAGGGGTTGGGTTACAACGGTATCCAAGCTGTATCACGGGCATATCCTAGACGTATTGGCACTTTAAAAATAAATAAATAATTGGGTATGTATATTAGAGGTATCCGGTGTGATACCGGTGCAATACGTATCGAATACGGGTACATGAGCAAAAATAGAGTATCAATGCATCCTAGATATATAAAGATATTGGTAAGTAAATAATGCTTCAATCTATAAAAATAAGGAACCAAAGCACACAGGCAGTGTACTAACTACTTAGGAACCAGCAGTGCAGCAAAGCTACAGTGCATGAAAATTACAACTATCAAGCAAACCAGCCAAAGAATTAGAAGTAAAAACACCAAAAGCATTTGTCCACTTGAACAAGGTCTAGAAGAGAGACAGCTTCAAGTCATGAATTGATCACTCACTTCCTTCAAAAGTATGAGCATTCCTTTCCTGCCAACTACCCCACATGAGACAATGAGGGATCATGGCCCAAATCAATTAACTACTCACTTTTGTCAATACTACCCAATGTGAGACTTGAACAGTTAATCAATTACACCACCTTGACTTGAAAATTTCAACAAATCTCTCCCTTCTCATGTGTCTCTACAACACCACATTAGCTACTCTTTTAGCTAGCCTCCTCCAAAATAGAAGCCTTTTCTAAGCAATCTAGGTGTCACATGTCACCATCAAGTCAAATGCCTCACCAGTACAGTTTACCTAATCTCAGATTTCGTCAATCTTGTCATCATTTGTACACAAAAAGGTAAGAAGGAAACAGTGTCAAACATCATCAACTTAACAAATTCCAATGCCATATCAAAAGTCTTTGCAGTCTCATTAATCATATCTACATATTTTTCCCCCAGTAACAATTCACTGTCCAAAAAACTACAACTATTTGAAGCTACCCCAAGTTTCTCCCTGAAAGAATGTTCTCTTTACACAGCATTTCATCCATCTTACAGTTATCAATTTCTTCTTTTTTTATCAGTATGTTACGCATATTCAGTGGGTTTTGAATCCATGGACCCATCCTCAGTCCATTCTTGCAGGAGGAGGAAGTAGGATTATTATTAGCTGATAGCAAATGTACTCTCCATCATATGATACAACTTGGCCAAGATCCTAATATTCTAAGAGACTCCAAGTACACCTAGCTCGATAAGAACCTTTCACAAATGAAATGGAAAGGAAACAGTGACCAGCCAATAAAAAGGTAAATAAATAAAGAAGACAACTTGCCCAGTCTAGATGTTAATTTTATCAAGACAAAGCCAAACACTCCCAACAAACATGCTGACCCAGAGAAGAACCCTTCATTAACTAAGTATGATGCAGCATGCGAAATGTTGTTGATAGTAATAGAGGAGAAATGCAAAATAAAGAGCTTGATTGTAATTTGTCCCTGATGTATACTTCCTGTATACTTAGGTGACACTTTTTTTCATATCAATATATTTTTCATTACTTATAAAATAAAATAGTAATAAAAAATAATAATAATAATAATAAAGGAGAAATGCAAAATAAGGAAGTAGGTAGAACTCAACGAACCATTCACTTGAGGAGAGAAACTGGAAACATATATTCATACTAAACTGCATGAGCTTCACTTGAAAAATATCTTGTAACTGCATAACATTTATTGCTTTTGGTCTTTCAAAATACCTTGGAACTTTACAACATTTATTACTTTGGTCTTCCTCAAGGATTCTAGTAAAGAGCAATTTCCCAAAAACAAAACACTTTTTGTGCGGAGTTTATGGAGTAGTCCTTTTATTGATTGGGCTGTTTTGGATGCCATGCAGACTTCGGGAGGGGTCCTGCTGATTTGGGATAAGAGGGTCTTTGAGAAGTTGGATGTTATGGTTGGACAGTTTTCTGTCAGTGTATTATTAAGAGGAGTGGTGGATGACTTTGTTTGGGCTTGTACAGGTGTGTATGGTCCTAATGACCATGGTCAGCGGTCTACTTTATGGGAGGAGTTACCCCAGGTGCATGCTAGGTGGCCTATGGCTTGGTGTCTTGTAGGTGATTTCAATATTATCAGGTACCCTAGTGAAAGGTTTGGCTGTGAGTCTTTTAGCCCTACTATGCTCGCATTCTCAGATTTTATTGAGAATAATTCTTTAGTTGATTTACCTTTAGAGGGGGCCTCCTTCACTTGGTTTAGAGATTCTAGTGTCCCCTCTATGTTAAGAATTGATAGGGTATTGGTTTCTCTTGATTGGGTGGAGCACTACGTCAATGTATTCCAACGGGTGCTTCCCCGCGTTCTTTCTGACCATTGCCCTCTTTTGTTGGAAGCTAGTGTTGTTCGGCGTAGTCGAAGTGCCTTTAAATTTGAAAATATGTGGTTAAAAGTAGAGGGTTTTGTTAATAGAGTAAAGCATTGGTGGGATGGGTACAGTTTCACGGGCTCTCCAAACTTCATTTTGGCACAAAAATTGAAGGCTCTGAAAGCAGATTTAAAAAAATGGAACAGGGAGGAGTTTGGTGATTTGGCTTTCAGAAAGAAGAACTTGCTAACTGAGCTGATGGGTTTAGATGTGAGAGAGGAGGTGGTGGGTCTTTCAGATGAGGATTAGATTCGTCGCCTACAAATCAAAGGTGACATAGATTAGATGGCTTCTCTTGAGGAGATTTCCTGGAGGCAAAAGTCTCAGGCCTTGTATGTGAAGGAGGGCAATAATAATACTCGGTTCTTTCACAGATTAGCAAACTCTCATAGAAATGCTAATCAAATTAAAAGGATTAAGGTGGATGGTATTCTTTATAAGGATGAGCCTAATGTTCGCTCTCAATTAGTTCTTTTCTATCAAGGACTGTTAAAGGAAACTGAGATGGGGCATCCCACTATGGATGGGTTAGATTTTGCTTGTATTGAAGAGGGTGAGCAGTTATCATTAGAGAAGGAGTTCACAAAGGAGGAAGTCACCCAAGTATTAAGGGAGATGGAGGGGGATAAAGCCCCTGGTCCTGATGGTTTCACCATAGCTTTTTTCCACATTTGTTGGAGTGTGGTGAAAAAGGATGTTATGGATTTTTTCGCTCATTTTCACCGACACTCTAGGTTTGAAAGATCTATGAATGCTTCGTTTATCACTTTAATTCCTAAGAAGTGTAATGCCGTTAACATCAAGAATTTTCGTCCCATCAGTTTGGTGAGTAGCGTGTACAAGCTGCTATCTAAGGTGTTGGCTAATAGGTTGAGGGTGGTTTTGGACAAGCTCATATCTAAGACTCAAAATGCGTTTGTTGGCGAAAGGCAGATTCTGGATTTAGTGCTTATTGCAAATGAATGCCTGGATAGCAGGTTGAAGAGCAGAACTTCGGGGGTGGTATGCAAGCTTGATATTGAAAAAACTTATGACCATGTGAATTGGGAGGCCTTGTTTTATTTGTTGGACCGGATGGGTTTTGGGATGAAATGGAGGGGGTGGATTAAGGCTTGTGTTACATCTGTCCGTTTTTCTGTCCTGGTAAATGGATCCCCTTAAGGTTTTTTTGGATGCTTGCGTGGATTGAGACAAAGGGATCCATTATCCCCGCTATTGTTTCTCTTGATAATGGAGGTTCTAAGTAGACTCTTGAAGAAGACGGAGGAGAGTAATCTTATTCAGGGATTCCATGTGGGAGATGTAAACGCTGTTGGTGTGCGTATTTCCCATCTGTTATTTGCTGGTGACACTATCTTATTTTGTGATGCCTCTAGGGAACAGTTGTTGTCCATAAGGTTGGTGTTGTCTTGTTTTCAAGCTTTTACGGGGTTGAAGATCAATATCGGGAAAAGTGAGATCATTCCTGTTGGGGAGGTGAATAATATAGTTGCTCTGACTAATATTCTTCAATGTAGAGTGGGCAGGTTGCCTATGAAATATTTGGGGATGCCGTTGGGAACTTCTTTTAAGTCAGCTGCAATATGGAATCCTATTTTGAAGAAAATGGAGAAGAAGCTATCTAGGTGGAAGCGTCTCTATTTATCTAAAGGTGGTAGGCTCATGCTAATAAAGAGTACTCTCTCAAGTCTCCCTAAGTACTTTTTATCTCTTTACTATTCCTAAAGCTGTGGTGGCTAGATTGGAAAGTATTCAGAGGAATTTTCTGTGAGGGTCTTCTGAGGGGAGTTTCAAGTATCCGTTGGTGGCTTGGGATAAGGTGTGTTCTCCCGTTGAGAGGGGTGGTTTGGGGATAAGAAGTGTGGTGTCATTTTATCAAGCACTATTAGGGAATTGGCTGTGGAGATTTGGTCATGAAGCTACCCATCTCTAGCAGAGAGTTATCTCCACAAAATATGGTGAGGGTCAAGGGGGGTGGTGCACTAAAGTCTACAGGAGGGCTCATGGGTGTGGTCTTTGGATAAACATTAATGAAGGGTGGGAGAGCTTTTCTAAGCATCTGTCCTTTGCAGTGGGTGATGGAACTCGTATATGCTTTTGGCATGATAGGGGGATTGGTGAGAATTCTTTAAAAGATCGCTATCCTGAGCTTTATGCATGTTCAGTGGTTAAGGATGCTTGCATCTCTGAGGTATTGTGGGCTCCAGAAGGGGGTACTATTAGAGTGTGGAATTTAAGGTTTTATAGAGCGTTTGAAGATTGGGAGTTGGCTGCTTCTTATTCTCTTTTTCAGCTTATCCAACCTCGAATTCCCCGAGGTGATAGGAGAGATACTCTTTGCTGGTGGCCAAAAGGGGATGGAAAGTTCGACACCCAGTCTTACTACCATGAGATTCGGGGTGCCTCACATTCTTTATTTCCTCGGAAGGGTGTTTGGAATCCAAAGATTCCTAAGCGTGTGGTGTTTTTTCTGTGGACTGCTACACATGGTCGGATTCTCACTTTGGATAATCTAATGCTTAAGGGTCGCCCTTTGGCTAATTGGTGTTGTATGTGTTGCTGTGATGGGGAGTCGGTAGACCACCTTCTTCTTCATTGTCCTGTTACTCATTCCCTATGGGCTTTCATTCGTGGGTTATGCTGGGTTCGTTGGTGGGTTGGTTATCTAGTTGGCATCAGTGGCTTGGGAAGCATAATTCGGAAATTTGGAATTTGGTTCCAGGGTGCTTAATGTGGATTGTGTGGTTGGAGCGAAATCGTCGATCTGTTGAAGATAAAGAGAAAACGTTGGAGGAGTTAAAGATTTTATGCCAACGCAGTCTATTGGAGTGGTCTCGTTATTGGGGTTTTACTTAGTGTTCTTCTCTCTCTGAGTTTATGTCTTCCCTTAGCTTAGTTTCCTGACTTCTCTCTTGCTGTTGTGTTGTGTTGTGCTGTGTTGCTGTTGTGTTGCTGTTGCTGTTGTGTTGTGTTGTGTTGTTGTTCATCATCATGAACATCTTGTAATTCTCATTTATTTTTTTCCCTCTTTAATATAAGTTTTCTGATTACCTATAAAAATAAAAAAAATAAAAAAAACACTTTTTGGCAATACCATATGGACATCATCAAAGCAATATGGCTTGTAATATGGTGCAGTCGTGCCTTATATGGACAATATGGTATGAAAGAAATATGGGGCCTTTCACGAATGTGGTATGTGGAGCATTCTCAAAACAGGCTGAAGAGTTTCTTTTTGAGATCATTGCCTGTTGTGGGCATCATTGCTGCATCTTTATCAGATTTTTTGGATTCTTAATCTTTCCCCTTGTAAATATACGGAGGCCTTTTAGCACACTGCATCTGTTTATACGGGATACAATGAGTTATGCTGCACAGTCTTTGAGGTGTTGGCATGCTAGAAGGGGAGGTTTACTAGACAGAGTATTCCTACTGTCTAGAATGCAGTACCCTTATACCTTACGTGGACTGTTTGGAGGGAGCGTAGTCATAGAGTGTTTGAAGGCTCCTAGAGGACTAGGATGAAGTTGAAGATGATCCTCTATGCGCTTCAAAGCACAATCCTTTGTGTGCTTTGAAGACGATCTTTTACAGGTTATACTACAATGATATTTCCTCAATGTGGTAAACAACCCCTTTTAACTTAATAGTTATTCTTTTTTTTTTATAGGTAATAAGAATAATATTAATCAAGATGAAAAAATGAAGAAAGCAAATACAAGGTGTTCATGATGGTGAACACAAGAAAAAGCAACAAACAACAAGAAGGAAAAAAACTTAAGGTGCAACACTCAAGATGCACTTCTCCACTTCATCCATTTTGCTCTTATCCTAAAATTCACATCCTCTTCAATCTCTCCATCCTTATGAATTATTAAATCAAGATTTAAAATCCCTTCATCTTTATTTCTACTTCTACAAACTTACACTCCATGCATTCTATTTGTGAGAAACTACCTTTTTTATTTTTTGAGAGAAACTACTAGTTAACCAAGGATGCATACCACGATAATGTGAGTAATGCCAGAAATCTCTCGCTTTGCAGGTTTCGCTCCGCCTTCTATTTTCGACCTAGCAGCCCCTTCAGAAATTAGCACCCTCAATAAAATCCCATTTGTGCAGAACACAATTGATGAGTTCCTCCCACCTTTGCTTTCCAATCGTATCTAGCATGGAGACAAAGATACAGTTAGTAACTGTAATAGCTCAATGTACAAAGATAAAACAAATAAACAAAGGATATGAGAAATCAAACTAAATAATGCTGGTCACAGATGTAAGAGGTGGAAAAAATAGCAATAAAGTAATAAATTTCAGATATTTGTTGTGCAAACCCAGGATAGGTAATTTGTACTAACATAGAGTACATTTACGCTTCCATGTAAACATTCCATTGCTACTGCTTAAGTAAGCTGCGTACCAAATTACATACGGAAAAATCAAGATATCATATTTTGATATTTATTCCTAAGAAGAATCCACAGCAGCAGAATCCCAACCTAATTATTTTGTTTTGAATGTCTTTGGATGGACCATCAAATTTGTGTAATTTCAAGGATTCATTCTACTCTTAATCTTGCAAGGGAACTTATGGGTATCTAGCTGGTATACTCTGTTTGTCTCCTTTCTACTCTTTGTAAATTTCTTATTAATACAATTGATTTTACGTGACCCAAAAACCTAAAAATAAATAATAAAGTTCCTTCACTGGTATGAATAGCATGCGGTTTAGAAAAGAAAACTATATTTAAAAAAATGTTCATTATGCAAATTTCCGCAAAATTGTTTACAAAATGGTTGTATTGAAGTGTATACAGAAGATAGAGGGCATCCCAGTACATTAAGAGAAGTTGTGAACATTACCTTGTATCCAACATCATCACCAATATTCCCTCCTCTTTCATAACAGATTCTCTCAGCAACTAAATACAAAAATTACCCAGAGTTTCAAAATCATGTTCACCTTAAGCTGAGAAATTAAAAATTATATAATAACTAAGGGAACTAAGCACTTTGGAGGCCATAGCAAAGAGTGCACACCTGATGTCGCTGAGATACGTCGAGGTTGAGTACACACAATTTTACAGGCCTCACCCTTACCCCACATATTATCTAGAAGATATTGAGGGACCTGAATCATGTTTGATGAGAATATCAGTAAAAGTAACACCAAGAAAATGCTTGAAAATTTAAATATGTTTGAATTTTAATATACAAATTAATATATATATATACACATATATATAAATATATTTGCAGTGAAAAGCCAGCATCATGAACTTTTACAATTTTATTGAATGTGTGCTCAGTAACAGAAAATCATAAAGCAGATCAGGTTTTGTAAGGTTCTTTTTTTTTCCCCCTTGATAGAACAAAAGGGCAAAAAAGGGGGGGGGGGGGGGGGGGGACAACTGTAATACATGAAAGGTATACAAGAGAAACACCTAGAAACAAAATCAAGCATCTAAAATTTAAGAAACCAATAAACTCCAACAAATTTGAAAAAGAATGATAATTTATCTCTTCTTTATATAATATATGTCTGCTATACATTAACCTTTGTTGTCAACTACTCAACTAAAGATCTATTAAAAAAACTTAGGCTATAGGTCAGTGATGGTAGGCTAAGATCATGCTACCTGTTAGGCTTGGATTTTTTTTTTTTTTTTGGATAGGTAAGACAATTTTATTAACAAAAAACTAATTCAGAAAAGAAGAACAAAGCAGCCAAAAAACATATGTACAGAAAAATATACATACAAAAACAACAACAAAGGGAATTATGTACAACAAGATAGAGAGTCTAAAAACGACAAAATGGAATAATCCCTAGAATTGAATCCCCAAGCACGAGAAAAACAAACAAAAACCCTACAAACAATGCTAACAGCTGGTCCCCTTTTAGGCTTGGATTTTGAAACTTAAAAATTAAAACAATGTGAGATAATTACATCATAATTTACATACATAAAACTATATGAATCAAATCCTGGTAGCATGTCCTCTTGTTTGGAATATCAATTCACTTTGAACAAGTATAAATATATGTACACTTTACAAGCAAAAAAAGGTGAGTACATTTTGTATCTCCAGGCTATTAAAAAATGCACTTCTAACACCCATATACCCTCCAAATTGCACTTCTTCATTTCAACCAATTTGCTCTAATTTCATGAGTCATGTTCTCATAAATCTCAACTTCCATTTTTTTTTTTTTTGGGAAAATAGTGTACTTTATTGAAAAGGAAAAACACTAATTCTTGGACATGAATTTTCACATTATACACATTCTTTTCCCAATCTTATTAAAATGAATTTTCACATTAGAACAATGGTGTAAATAACCGTCTCCCCAGCCTTTTGCACATACAGCACCAATCTAGCACGATAATATTCCTTTTTTCTCATTACGAAACTGCATATACCTATTTTAAACTAAAATCAAAGCTCATTTCCATAGTTATACTACCATTAACCTTTACTTTTGATTTTGTTTACTAAAAAAAATATTATTCGCAAGCAACACACAGACAAACATGATGAGGTATGGTATCTTGAAACAAGCAATGTAGATGCCACATCATGATATCTATATTCATATGCAGACTCTTTAACAAGGAAAAAAAACTATATTAGGGATATTTTGGAAGACTAACAATTTTAAATCGCTTGGTTTCAAAGTTTGTCTTGTTTGGTTGACTTATGAGTCTAGTTTTTCATCTTTTTGATGCCTAGTGGGGGTATGAGTCTTATTTATTTATTAAAAGGCTTTCCTTTTCTACCTAAGAGTTTTTAACTTTTCCATATTAAGTCAAGACTTAAACTACTATATAAGCAAGGCTTGTGGTATTACAATAAGTATGAGAACTTGATTAGCGAAATTTTTTGCACTTCTAATGGTGCTACTCCATCAAAGTTCTTCTAGGTAAAACTCCTAGAACGCATTGGTTAGACCCCCAAGGTTCCTTTTTTCTTTTGGATATGTAATAAAATTTCATTGAAACAAAAAAAAAAAACGGGGTTTTACCAACACAGGATGCATACAAGAATAAAACCTACAATACAGTTTCAAAATGTTAACTTCTAAAATTAAACTTGTCTAAAAATTCATGAAAACTCAATGGCTGAGGTCATAGCCTAATTATGCTCACTCAAAGAGAATCCTTAGGAATAGATGCTTTGAATTCTCTATTGTTGTATCCATTTCCTCAAACATACATCCATTCCTCTCTCTTCCAATACACCACATCAAACATTGAGGAATAACTTTCCAACTTTAAAATCCTTCACACCTTCCCTAATGTCCTTTCCAATACACCAACAATTCAATCACTGTTCGTGGCATCACCCAATTAATTCCAACCAAACAGAAGACCATACTTGATACTCCATAGTTCCTGTGCTATTGGGAAATGTAGCAACAAATGATCAATCAATTCCCCCAAGGTTTCCCAATTCTATCTCTTTCTTTCTTAATTGGATTTTTTTTTTTAAAAATAATTGGGATCGGTTCTTCCCTTTCTAAATATGGGAATAGAAAGTAGTTTACAGGTTCAAATCAGACTGGTAATGACCAAGTTTTGAACAACTAGAAATAAGAGGCAAGTTAGTGGATTCTCTTCACAGCATGCATCTTGGAGTTTGGAGGGCTGGGGTTAGGGCTTAATGGTGGATTACGGTTGGTAAAAGCTAGGAGATTTAGGGCTCCTAAGAAGATAAAGGAAGAGGTATAATTTGGAGAAACAAAGCAGAAAATTTTAGGTTTGGGCTGCTGTTTCATGGCTGTGAACAATAACCCAGGAATAGGATATGGACTTCTAAGGAAATTGGGAGGTTTGTTGACATGAAAAATGGGTGATTTGGGGTTTCTATTTAAAGGATCTTAGGGTTTAGAGGGATATAAAGTTGCTGTAAATTGAAGAGAAGATAATCCATGCATCATACCTAGTTTTCCTACAAATAAAACCTCAGTGGACTGTAGCATGCAAATCTCAAAAGCAAAAATCCTGCAAAATTTTCATAAAATTGGCCTTTATTGAATAGATCAATATAAATTGCCAACTAAACCTAATCCTAGCAGGACTTGTGTGGCAAGCTACACCACACTCTGTTATGTAGACCATATGGGGAGAAAGGAATTGCCAGACTTCTGAGAACGAAGAGCAATCTATGCAAGACGTAACGAATGGTTTTTTGGTATCTTTGTTTGAATATTGTACTTCAATTGGATGGGGTATCTTGAAGTTTCTATCGTTGATTTTTTTGGACCTCATAGTGTCCATCTGTAATTCTTTAAGTACACTCGAATTTGAGTGATCCTTCATTCTAATAAATTATTCTCTAATTTAAAAAAAAAAAAAAAAAAAAAATAGCCTACAAACATGTGAAAATCCATAATACCACCCATGGGCCACAAGTACATTATATCTAGAAACATGGAAAGTTACAAAAACACTACCCATGACTCTATAAATTAGATATAACTACCGAAGATGGTGAAGCTAGAGGAGGCTAGTGCACTAGAATTGTAAGAGGTACTCATGGGTGTGGGATGTAGAAGAGCATTAGAGAAGGAGCAGAGAAGTTCTTTGGATAGATTGTGTATAATGTGGGGGAGGGTAACTATATTAGTTTCTGGCATGATCCTTGGAGTGGGCATGCTCCTCTAAAGGAGCTTTTTCCTCTATTGTTTGCTTGTTCTCAGTCTAAAGAAGCCTGGATTTCTAACCTGATTGTATCCAATTCAAAAGGGGGAAGTAGGAGCTGGAATTTACAATTCCCTTGAGCTTCTCAAGATTGGGAGCTGGATACTGTATGTTCTTTTATTGAGTTTCTTTATTCCTCTATGCCGAGGGGTGAGGGCGTTGATAATTTGACTTGGAAGTTGACTAAGACTGAGGTGTTTGATGTGTGCTCTTACTATAAGTTGTTGTCTGGTCCTCTCACTGATGTATTTCCTTGGGAGTGTATTTGGTGTGCAAAAGTGCCTAAAAAGGTGCCCTTTTTCTGGACAACAACTAGGGATAGGATACTCACCATTGATAATCTAGTAAAGAGAGGTCAGTTCTTGGTTAATAGGTGTTGTTTATGTTGTTGTGATGGGGAGTCTGTGAATCATCTTCTACTCCACTACAAGTTTTCTCATGCATAATGGAGAGCAGTTTTTGAGGTATTCGGGATTCAGTGGGTAATGCTGAAGATAGTTAGCTCTCTCCTCTTTGCTTGGAGAAATTGGTATGGAAAGCACCTGTCAATTGTATGGAATCTGGTTCTGACATGTTTAATGTGGTCGGTTTGGAAGGAATGTAATACATGCATCTTTGAAGATGATGAGAGACCCTTAGACCTCTTAAAAGCTCTTCTCTTCAGTACTTTGTTTCAGTGGGCATGTGTTTGGGGTTTTACAAATTGTATTTCAATTTCTGAATTCTTAAACTCTTTTAGCTTATGTTTTTTATCTTCTTGTATTCTTTTTTTTCTTCATCAGAATGTTCACCATCGTGAATATGATGTTCAGCATTTTTGAATAAAAGTTTTGTTACCTATAAAAAAAAAACTCTATAAATTAGAATAAAACTAAACCAGAAAAATTTCTGATGCAGAGAAACAAAAATTACTCAGCAGTAGCTAATTTAGCCTACAGATCAAAACTAGACAAGATTCTGAAGAATTTCAATTCTTAATTTTGCTCTTTTGTGACTTTGTTGCTGCCTTACTCATTATAGGATTTTCTTCTTCAGTAAAAGCTACTTCGGTTTTCCAAAGTGATTAAAAGGTGCACCCACTTTAAATTTTGCCAACTGTTGGATTGTAATCTTCTTTCTTTTCATAAAATAAAAGACAAAAATGAGCATTCAAGTACAACAATCAAATGCTTCACACATCATGTGTAATTATATAAGTACAAAACTCAAAGGTGCATTGAGTAATTACAAAAACCATATAATCAAAAAGGACTAAATTAAAGGCTAAGTTTCAAACAAGTTATGTTAATTATACCACAAAGAAGATAAAGAAGAATTTGTAACCTGCGTGGTCTTTCCACACCCAGTCTCACCAGATATGAGAACTACCTGCTTTCAGAAAAGTGACAATCAGTTAGTGTTCAGTCACAGTCTGAAGACTAATAATCTGACCAGAGCTCAATAAAGTAGGATAAACACAATTTCTAGTAACCAATACCTTACCCAAATAGATTGGGATGAGGATATATCTAACTCATATGAGAAATATCAGCAATAAAGTCATGCACAATGCAATCTGCAAGCCAGTTACCAAGCAGATAAATTTTTAAGAGATGTAAATTATTAAAATAACCTGGTGAGATTCAATTGTTGATGTAATGACATCCCTAAAGGATGCAATTGGAAGCTTAGACCTGCCTTCGGTTACCTGCATGCACAAAATCCAAGAAACCTTTCACTGTGAGACTGGGGATTACAAGAATTATAACCATAAAATTACAGAGAGCATCTAACCAACAATATTCATAAAATTTCAACTGAGTTCATAATGTCAGAAACACCTGTTTCAAATTTGTGGCCCTCTCAATTTTGGAAGCAAGTGACTCCACTTTCTTCGCAATTTCTGCCTTGCTCATTGAAGGCTTGAGGAAAATATCAACTTTACTCCGTCGCATTTTATCAACTCTTTCAGTTTTCCTCCCAACCTTTTCCTTGTCCACCTCTTCATCATCAGGTGGGTATTGAGTAAACAAATCATGTAAAACCACTTTTGCCCCTTCCGAAAATGTCAAATGATCTAGACGGCTCGGCCCCTTCCTGGTGGCAACCTGCTTTTTAGGTTTGAAAACAGATACACGACGCTGGCCCCCATGCCTACACAAAGTTCAGGTTCAAAAGAAAGCATATCAAAACAAAAGAACTCAAGCTAAATCCAAATATAGGAAGAATGCATTCTTTATAAGAAATACAAAGCTACCAAAGAGCCTTGTAGCTCAAGTAGCACCTCCTAATGTTTCCAATGGAGAGTTCAAGGTTCAAATCCCTCCTCCCCCACATTGTAACTATTGAAAAAAAGTGCAAAGCTGGATATCCAGCAGCAGGTAAGATTCTTTTAATTTTGAATGTTGCATTCATCATGGTAAAATAAAGTATAAACAGATTTAAGAGCCTTACCCTTTACTCTTGGACGTCATACCCATTTTCCTGCATAATTCATGCACCGCCGCACGTTCATCGCTTGACAGGTTATCTTCAAACTTGTAAACTGCATGCATCCAAAAGTCCACAAAATAATATAAAAATACTTGGTAAAAAATTTCCTAATATAAGAGATAAAATGATCACAAATTTGCAATAGGATCAACAGCAGATGTAAGAAGTATAAATGAGTTTCTAAATAACAATGCCTAGAAGAAAACAACATTCTCAGTTCGTTTCTTTTTCTCTAGCAAGAATATTCCAGTCATATCCATTCACTGAGATAGACTACTAGTCTTCATATTCAGTTCGGAGGGGATAGAAGTTTTTGAGTTTTTCATACCTTCTTTTTCTTTCAATTTCAGAAACAAAAGGCCAAATTAAAAACACTCATTTCTAAAAATTTCACATAGCTTTATGAAGTAACAAAAACATTTTGAAGAAAAACTCCATAATAACCAACCAAAACCCACACCCACCATCAAATACACTCAAATACCCACACAATATTTATTTGTTATAAAAGCAAAACTCATCTCAAATTTCAAACTTTTATATACCTCCCCAAAATAAAGCTCTTTGGCATGACCATGATTCATGAAGGGGTGAATGCCACTCGATTACCGGGCAAGAGCCCAGTCCAAAGGGCTCTTCTTTAGAAAGATTCTCTAAGTTATCCAAAAAATAATAATAATACTTGCCCCCCACCAAAAATAAAAAGTCTTGGCAAAAGTAAACTGCCAAAAAACAGTCTTTATTGATGAGCATTTAGAATATCTTTATGAACAGACATAAACACTTGAATAAGAAACATCAAAACCCCAAACCCAACATCAAACTGAGAACCAAAATACATAAAAAAGCAAAAGCAATACCCACATAACAGTGACCGAAATTATATTGAAAAAAAAAAATTGAATACCTTCCGCCTTGGACTCAAAGAACTTCTGAAGTTGTTGGGTAATGTGAATCGTTGTGGATTCAGCAATGTTAAGCTTTGAAACATCCACGTTATCGCGTTTCCACAGTTTCTTCTTCTTGTTCCTGGCCATCTTAACAAAGCTAAAAAACCTCTTTTCTGGTGACCTTTTTGGGTGGCCAATACAGTAGACCCCCAGAGAAAGAAGAGAAGAGAATGCAAGAAGAGAAGAGAAGAGAAGAGAAGGCAAGAGTTGATGATAGAGACACGACTCTTTGGGTTTTGCTTTCAGAGGCTTCTTTTCTTTTCTACTACTTCTTCATATTCTTTTTCCTTTTTTTGTTTGGTTTTGGTTTTTTGGGGGTTTCATTCTTCTGCTTCGTATACGTGTCGGCTCTTTTTGCCCTAAGTATATGCTTTTGATACTTCGCTGATTATATTGGCAACGGCTCTGCTGACTGCTGCACGGACTTCGGCGATTCGGTCTCCTTCACCCTTTTGTATTTAGATTTTTAAATTTTACAACAAAAATAACGTTTATTTCACACTCAATTATTGTTTCACACAACATTTATCAAAAATAAATAAATATATAATTATTGTTGCACACAATTGTATACATAAATTTTATACTGAAATCGTGATTTCACTCAATTGTTGCACACAACCGTACATACACTTTGCATTAAAGTTGCGAGTTATGCAGAGTGCGTGTACATTGAATGCAAAAACCAATTGTGCACTAGTATTTAGCCTTTTATATTGTTTTTTGAATTCATTCTTTTAAGTGTTTTAGGTAGCTTGACCATAGAGATAATTGTACTTAAATAAGAGATTTAGAGTTCGAAAGTTGCAATTGATACTCCTTTCTTTTTGTCTTCACCAATCTCCTCGTTTATTATTTCTAATTAACAAAAGCTCTTCCTGTCATTTGCTAGCATCTCCTCCCCCCAAATCGAAATCTATTTTAACCCTATGTCCTCAATAGCTCTTCCCCTCCCTCTCGACCAGTAACTATTCTCCTCTTTCTCATTGTTCAATTGCTCCTTTCCCTAGATATTGTTAAACATGTAACCCTAAATCCCCAAAACAAAATCATCAACAACACCACCATTACTCCATCACCGTGATCCCATTGCTCCACCGCTACGACGAAATCCTTAAGTCCCAAAATCAAATTTTGTACAAAGTATTAGAGGAATTTTTTGTCTTGTTTCTTGATATCTCTTCTAAATCTCCTACAAATGCTAGCTATGGTTTAGAAACTACTAAATTCATCCACATATCCTGTAATGTCTCACGAGACTTCTCAATAGCCATGTTAAATTTTGCTAGTGGTTCTTCTAGCTCATATTTAAACAACGTGAGGCAGCTGGCTTCAATTGCTAGTTTTAACGATCATTTCCCAGCAAGCAAGTGACAAAGGTTTCAACGAAATTGTTGAACTTTGCTTCTCTTATATAAAAATCAAAATTCAGTGGTTAATGTTGTAAATGGGATGAGAAGTCCTATGTCCACAATATTTTCACAACACTTTTACAACAAATTCTAGGTGGTAAGTTGTTATAGGTTTTTAATTTGAGTCCATCACTTAAATTACTTTATTGCGCACTAGTAACAGCTTGTAACAATCTGTAACTTAAGATTTGTTATAAAAATATTATGGACGTATCATTTCTCAAATGGGATAGTTTGTTTTGGAGATCTTGGGGGGGGGGGGGAGAGAGAGTTATACCTGCACACACACAAGAGCCGTGGAAAGAAAAAGTTTTTGTTTGAAGTGTTTTTATCTTTAAATTATATGCCACCTAAGTAAAAATAATGTGCAAGTCACATGATATAAGTTTGCGTCAAATTTAACAAGAAAGCTAACGTTGGAGGTGTAAAGTATAACAAATGTCATAGTTTAGGGTGCAAAATGTACATTTAAATAGTTTAGGATATAAAGTGTAATCTGATGTATAGTTTAAATAATTTACGATGGTAAAGTATAATTTCTCCAATTAGGGCTCAGCCCATGTCATTGTAAATTGGGTTGGGCTGGCCAAAACTTTGAATAGGCTAAAACATTGACTAAGACAAACCCATATCAAGTTGGGCTGGGTTAGCCAAAATTTGGACCAACTGAGCCAGAGTGCCACAAAGTCCGGATTTGCCAAGGCATAAAAGCCCCACTACAGCTACCAGGACACACACAAATCCATTTCTTGCTCTCTCTTTCTCTCTCTATCTCTCTCTCTCTCTTCCCCCATAAGCCACCATTGTGAGTTGGTTTCCTCCACGCAAAGAGAAACTCAGTGAGTTCTTTCTACCCAGAAAGGTACCAAACACTTTTCCGATTCAAGGGGTACGAATACCTTTAAGAAACCTGTTTCCCGATTGTGGATTCACCTTTCTATCTGCATATTTCACAAATTTCTGCTCAATCTGGTGCTTGCCCACCTCTATTTTTACTGTTAATGTGCCGACAAAATAAGAAAAAGAAAGTCTTTGTGTGCTTTGCTCCTTTGGTTTCTCAATCTGTTTTCCTGTGTTGGGTTCATTTGCTTTTGATACAAATCGGCTCCCAAAGCTAAATCGCTTTCTGGGTATTGAAGATTTTGCTTTCTTACTACATAATTACCTCTAATTTGGGCCAATTCTGTACTGATTCTGTATGTTCCTGGATTTTGTTACTCATTTCTTGCAGCATCTTTTGTTTTGTGATTTTGGTTTAGTGCTTAAATTCATTGTAGTTAAATATTAACATATCTTTCTCACTCATATCTGTGTCAGATTTCTTGTTCTTGTTGGTTTTGATTGCCAGTTATGGTAGATTTGCCATTTTATTAATGTTTCTGATGTGGGTTTTAATTAACTATTGCTAAGAAGTATGCAGATTTCAATTTTATTTAATTTCTTTCCCTTTGTTGATTAATATTTGCTTCTATGGAGGACAAAATGGGGTAACATTTGGCTCATGATTTTTTCTTCAAGATCATGTAATTAACGCAATGTGTTTGCATAAACTACTTCAGCTTCATGTGTAAAGAAGTTAGTTATTTTTTAGATTGTGGATCATCCGCTTAATTGGCTGTTGAATTGGTCAGTTTTATCTAATTAGATGAGAATTTGAGTTTATTGCCCTTGAAATGATTGAACTGATTTGACAAAGTTGCATTCTTTAAGTTTGTAATGTGTAAGGCCATTGTAATTGAGTTTGTATGATGGTGTATCATTAATCATATACGGTCTTTGCGTTATCATTTAGCCAAGAGCCTTGTGGCTTGACTTGCACCTCCTGTTGTTTCCAACAGAGATGTCCACTCCAAGGTGCAAATCCACCCTCCCCTATTGTAACTATCGAATTATAAAATTAAATTTAAAGTCTTTGGTTATCACTTGGGCTTAAATTGGTTTTATAGAATATTTGTTGACTTTTATATGTAACTTATGCACTTGGATCAGACTTCTCATATGGAAAGTAAACCTTTGCTGGAGATATAGGCTTCCTTCCGTTATCTTTTCCTTGGGGAAACTGAAAATTGCAAGGATTGTTGCTATAGAACGGTGTTTATTCAAGAAAACCTAGTTATAAAACATCCACCTTTGAATGTATTGATATGGTATGAATGATATATGGCTATGCATGTATAGCCATCTTGATTTTTATAATTTTTCAGTATAGTGATAAAAATGTATATTCTTTGGAAAATAATTAAAAGTGGTAAGCTTTTTAAGTTATATAGAATTTATTGTGTACTTGGATGCTATAATTGAGTGGAATTGTTAGAAAAGAAGATTGCATGGGTGTCATTAAGTTGTAGTATGTCTCAAAGTTATAAATTATAGAAATAACAATGGTGAATGAATTACTTTATGCAAAAAAAAAAAAAAATCTTGCAGAAAGGCATGTTGTAAATATAGCAATATTCAGGAGACAGGGTGGCTGCCCTTATGCTTATATTAGTTGGTGAAATGGTGCCACTTGCTTATTGGGCATTGGCAAAGATCTTAATACAGCAACTATGAATACACTTTTTGATTGTGAAAGATCTAAATTCGTGTTTCCTTTTTATGTTTATCAGTTCGAAGAATTTTCCTTCATATTTTTTCAAAAAAATGTTGTGCTTTAGATCTGGGATTTAATAATCCTTATCTAGATCACAAGGAGAAAACATTGGATGGATAATGATCCAATGAGTGTACTATACTATCATTCTGAACTTGGGTAGTATAACATATGCTATCAAAGTTTTGAACTTCTGCTATATCTGTATTCTTTTATATGTTTTTTTTATAGAATTTATAATATAAGTCATTATTTCTGTCAACTTGGGGAAAAAATTTATGATATGTGTGATGTAATTTGTTGTCACTGAAATGATAGCAAGCAATGTGTGCAACGAACATAGAACTGTGGTACATTTATACTGAACTTTAGAAACATCACCAACATAGATGAATAATTTTGCCCAAGATTCTAATTTTCTCTTTACATTTAGAAATTTATTGTCAATATTGTACTTGATGAAAATAGCCAAGTTATTGTTTTGCATTTGTTGATGGTGATGAGGGTCTTTGTGATTGCCTGTTTTATTTGTTACATTCAATTTTAGGAATTTATGACCAATCCTTTGACTTTTTATGCAGGGAGTTATTTCTTGTGATTTATTGGAGGCAGCTTTCAGGTTATCTCTCCTTATTGTTTTCCTATGTGGTAATAATATATGGGCTGAGGTGCACATTTCATGGGAGGTGTAGAGGATGAAGAACCAGCCACGAAACGCGTGAAATTGTCCACTGAAGAATTGAGAGGTCTTTCTAACGGTTCATCTCTTATAGAGCCCGTATCTGGCTCTTCAAGCGACTTGATGGCTCGACCCCTGTCATCTGAAGGGGACGAAGAGGTTGTTGGTTCAAAAGGAGTTATTAAAAGAGTTGAGTTTGTCCGTATAATAGCCAAAGCATTATATTCTCTTGGTTATAAGAAGAGTGGTGAACGTCTAGAGGAAGAGTCTGGAATACCCTTACACTCCTCTGTGGTAAATCTGTTTATGCAGCAAGTACTTGATGGCAATTGGGATGAAAGTGTTGCCACATTAAAAAAAATTGGACTACTAGATGAAAGCATTGTTAAATCAGCCTCTTTTCTTATTTTGGAGCAGAAGTTTCTTGAACTTTTAAATGCAGAAAAGGTCATGGATGCCTTGAATACATTGAGGACTGAGATAACTCCTCTATGCATTAATGGTACTAGAGTTCGTGAACTTTCTTCCCGTGTAGTTGCCCCTTCACAGTTTGTTCTAGTTGGGTCTCACAGTCAAGATATTGTGAGGGCAAAATCTAGGTCAAAGCTACTGGAGGAATTGCAGAAACTGCTTCCCCCAACAGTTATGATACCTGAAAGAAGGTTGGAACACTTAGTCGAACAGGCACTTCTTTTGCAACGAGATGCTTGCCCTTTTCACAACTCTTTGGATAAGGAAATGTCATTGTATACTGATCATCAGTGTGGAAGAGATCAGATTCCTTCTCAAACTTTACAGGTTAGAGAAAATCTTTTCCGTTCGTCGGTGTAAGCTTCATAAATGGTTTTTATACATGTTTAACTTTTGTTCTTGGTTGACAGTATCCTGATGCACTTGAAACTTTCCTTTGTGGTTGTGATGTACTTGTTAGTAGCAACCAGTCTCAGTAGTATGTAATGTATGAGTTGGGTCATTATTGTTCTCTTTTGTCACGAGAAGTATACTTTTCTCATGATATGTAACATCACAAGTCATTTACCAAGTGTATAATCAATTAACTGCAAGTTATTGGTTATCAATAACCTATCAAATAGTTATTGGTTATCAATTGACTATTTCTTTTGTGAGGTTCTTCAGAGGTTGATGTTATTGCTTGAAGCTGATGTAAAGGAGATGAATTTATTTTTCTTTTGTGGCTGATCAGAAGTATTGTAGCAGCCTCACGAATGAAGTTTCAGGATGAAAGGTTTAGGGGAGGCCCATGATCCAATCAGGGCTAGGATCATGAATATGTTAGCTTCCAAACATATTCATGTCTGTTCTGAAGGGCCAGCTAGGATCAGGAACATGTTCTTGGAATTTGGTTTCCTTACAAGATATGAGGATGGTGGAATGTCCAATGACTCCAATCCTTCAAAGGCTCGTGTCTAGCAAGGAATTTGAGACTCAAATGAAGAGATTTTATGAACATATAAGCATTTGAAGTATAGATCTGAGGAGGAAGAGTATTAGTGTAAGTTTGAAGCCTGAAATGATTGAAGAGGGAGTAGCATTTGACTAAAATGAGAATTTCATAAGGGGGTTTTTAAAAGTTGTGAATCCCAGGGTAGTTAGTCTGGCATAAAATTTATAAATTTTACTGAGGGTGGTAGCACAAATACAAATTTCATCCACCGGATTGAAAATATGGGCACGGTAGAACTATATATAAAGGCCGGTGGTGAAGGGATACTCTTCCAGAGGATATCGTTGGTGATGTTTTGTCCTCTGCTAGTGGAACCTAGTATTGATGGAATCATGCTAACTCTATTCCTTCCTTTTCAAGAGAGAATAAATCCAGATAGACCTTTATTAAAAGAATAGCATGCATGTTTTTAGGTTTATGCCAGATTGAGATCCCTAGAATTTGATGTTTTCACTATGGGTTGTTATTGTTATTTTTTCTTGGTTTAATTCTTTTTGTTGCTTTGGGAGGAGGGGGCAGTTCTAGGTTGATAAGGATTAGGTAGTTGACTTTGATGTGGGTATCAGTAATAAGTATGCTGGAACTAAGTCATTTTATGGAGCATGATTTAGCTCTATGTGCACCCCTCAACTTAAGGTAGTCAAGAGCTTACTCCATTGCATTGAACCAATTTTGTTTACTCCATACCTGAAGCAGACAACATATTGCTTATAAGGGTATATTTCCTTTCTTTTTGCCAAACTATCTATAATGTAGGTTAACATGGAGAGTTTACTAGGCATATCAACCATATCAAGCAATGATGGTGGCTTAAGTGAGTGCTTCCATTTCTGTTCAACCTATTTCCTCTTTTTATTTTTTGGATAAGTCTGTTCAACTTTTTTCCTTGCTAATGAGAATATAGTAATGACAGATATGAAGAAAAAAGGACTAAAGTAATAACGTGTGATGGTTGTGCTATCAAGTTGGAGATTCTAGATTGACAATGACCTCTTCTTTACCTCAAGATGAGGTGATTCTAAAATGCCTCAAGGCTTAAAAGTTAAACATTGAGCAACACCTCCAGGGCACACCCTTGTCAAGCCAAGCCATATTGAATGTGCACCTCTTTATAGTTTCTATGACAATCTCTTGAAGCATTTTCCTTGCCAATGAGAATTAGCTCAAATGACACTTCCTCCTCTTTTAATAATGTGATGGAGGGTAAGATCGTGAGGGAAAGACTTATGGGGTATGTGCGTAACTTAACCCCCATGCGCAAAAAAAAAAAAAAAAAGGTGCCTCTAGAGGCATTTGCCTTGCCTAGTTATTGTTCAGCTCTCTCTCTCTCTCTCTCTCTCACACACACACACACACACACACTTTTGGATAATTTTTTAATTAAAAAATAAAATAGAAGGGGATATGCACCTTATGCATCAATTCTCAAACCTTGCTTTTTGAGGGGAACAACTTCTTATGCCTTCTCTCTGTCCATCTATTTTTTCCAATTAAATTATAATGGTGGGTTAGTTATGCTCTTTACATGTTCGAGAAAGTATGAATGTAACCTTTTTTGATTTTCTTTTAATAAATATTTTAAGAGTTACTTTGTGTCCTTCCATGTTTTCTATTATTTTAAAAGGGCAGGGTTTTATGCTTTGTGTTACACTTCTGCCCTAGAAACTATATTCATGATCGTATGTAGACGATTAAAAGAATTATAACTGAGTGGTTATGGAGATTTAGGGAACTTTCAATGTAGCTTTATTAGGGAAGTGGTTATGGAGATTTGAGCATGAAAGGGATGCTCTTTGGCGTCAAGTGATAGAGGTGAAGTATGGTTGTGATTGGGTTGGTTGGTGTTCTAGCTCTTCCTCTGGTCCATATGGAGTCAGTTTGTGGAAAAATATTAGAAGGGGGTGGCACTCTTTATCTCGGTTTTTTCTGTTTGAAATTGGAGATGGTTCAAAAGTGCAGTTTTGGCTAGATAGTTGGTGTGGTTCTTCTTCACCAATGGTGTCCTCCATTGGGAGATTCATTTTTGTAGGGATGTGCATAATCGGGAGTTGGAAGCTTTCTGGAGCTTCATCAATACCATTTATTGCACTCCTGTAAGGGGGTTCAGGGAGGATAAGAGATGTTGGCTGCCTTGTAAGAGTAAGGGGTTCATGGTTAGTGCATACTGTCATCTTCTAGTTGGCCATAGTGAGCAGTTTTTCCCTTGGAAAAGCATTTGGAAGCAGAAGATTCCCTCTAGAGTGGCTTTCTTTGTTTGGACCACTGCCTTCGGGAAATGTCTGACAATTGACAATTTAAGGAAAAGAAAGGTTTGCATTTTGGATTGGTGTTATATGTGCAAATGTAATTGTGAAACTGTTGACCATCTTTTCCTTCATTGCCCGATTGCTTTGGAGTTGTGGGATATGGTGTTTGGTTTATTTGGAGTTTATTGGGTTATGCCAATGTCTGTCGTTGGGCTATTTGCTTGTTGGCAATGTCGATTTGGTCACCATCGTAATGGAGATATATGGATGGTTGTTCCTCATTGTTTGATGTGGTGCATTTGGAAGGAGAGAAATAGTAGGTGTTTTGAATACATTGAGCGTTCCATGCCTGACATCAAACTTCTATTTTTCAGAACTTTATTGGACTGGTTCTCTGTGTGGAGGAACCATCCTTTTTCTTCTATTTTGGATTTACTTCATTTTTGTAATGTTCGTTCTTGATTTGTTCACCCCTGTATACCCCCTGTGTACTTGGGTGTCTTTTTTTTTTTTTTTTTTATCAATGAATCTTTATTACTTATCAAAAAAAAAAAAAAAAATTATAACTGCTTCTTTGATTCATATCTCTTAGAAACAACTTGTGTCTTGAGGATTTATTTACAAATTCACAACTGTTTTCTTTCTTTTTTTCAAAGTTTTCTCTACCCTTGTTCTATTTTTATTTTTTTTAGGAAGGTGGGGAGGGGTGGGGGATGGGGCTAATGCTTTGCCTTACACTTTCTAGTGTTTGCAGATGTGGTCCATTGTTCCAAAATGATAATAGTTTCATGGTGCAGAAATGTTTTTTGTTAAATTCTTGAATATATGGTCTCTAGATTCTTTAACTTTTACGTCCTCTCATCCTCATCTTTTAACTCTATGCTACCATGTTTTCTACTTAATCCACAAGCAGCACTTGTTCTTCAATCCTAAACATGCAACCCTCTTTTCATAATCCTAGAATGTCTATTGACCGAAAGGCCTGCACTGAAACATCCCAAATCAAAATGTAGGTTCAGCTATGTGGTTTTAGGAATTCCTGTGACTTTTACCTTCAGACTCTGCCATGAACCCTATCAGTAATCTCTCTCCACTTATTATTATTATTAACTATTACTTTACAAGACACCTGATAAGCTTAAGATTCCTAAAGTTATCGTGTGTCCTAATTAACAAAAAAAAAATTGATTCAGTTATTCTACAACTTTGCTAGGTAAATAGAATCAGTATAGGACTCTTATCCAGCAATGTCAGAAAAAGTGGCATTATGCAGTACTAACTTGTCTTTAGAAGGCCCTTAAAGGCAGCTAAAAGTGAATGAATAAGGATTCAAAAACACTGTGCTATGCACGAAATTGAGGATCTCTTGATTAGGTGTTCAGCTTACATCAATTTGATGACATTCTTCTTTTTTTGATAAGTAATAAGATATATTGATATAAAAGGGACACCCTAGTGCACAGGGAGTGTACAAGGGAAAAGAAGGCAAATTAGAGGGTTTATAATACCTTAAGAGATATCCTTTACTTGATTGTGGTAAGCGCACTTAGTTGTTAGCTACAAATGCTTCAAGATGTTGATTTATATCTATTTTCCACCCTTTGTAAACCCTCATAAAAAAAAAAAAAGAGAGAGAAAAGTTTCTTTATGCATGAGAAATTTGTCTCTTATGGTGGTGAGGTCCCTCAAGGGAGGGAATGAAGGTTTTGGTTTGGGTTAAACCTACAACTTCTGTGACCCTTTTTTCTGGGTGATTTCCACATTTGTACTTATTGATGATATTTCATGATCTTTTCCAATTTCTCTGTTTTGTTTCTTTTCTAGAGAATTTGTTAACCTTGAGTGGACTATGCATTTGCTTTAGTTACAGGTGCTATTGTGAATTTGGTATCTACATGTCATTGGATCTCCATCTTGAATCTCTCTTTTTATTTCTATTTGAGTAGATATTACGAGACCACAGCGATGAAGTCTGGTTCTTGCAGTTTTCACATAATGGGAAATACTTGGCCTCATCATCAAATGATCGTTCAGTTATCATATGGGAGGTAAGATTGATACTTTTAATGGGTTTAGATTTGACTGTATTGTGATCTCTCTCTTTCTCTGTCTCTCCCTCCTTGAATAAGTAATAAATTTTATTTCTAAAGAGGCACTACCTCATTTACACAAATGTATTCATGATGTAGTCCTAAAGAATTACAAAGTATAAAAGTTACAAGCACAAATCAATGAACTTACGGTAGAAAGATTGTTACTATAACCTAGGGAATGGGGGCTATTCAAAGATGATCTTGTGAAAGACAACTTTAGTCGAACAACCAAGGTTCCAGATCTTCAAATGTACAATGATCCCTCTCTCTGCCACAACATACTTTAATGGGCTAGTTTCCAAACAAAGGATGAACGTTTCCTAAACCAATTAACCAATTCCTCTATTCATATAATAGAAAAACAATTCTGTTAGGCATTGTCCAATGAACTCCAAACACTTAGTCCATTTGTGCCATCACAATGCAACAACAAATGGTCCACCGTCTCACTGTTTCCCTACTCTTGCAACACCAATCTATTAGAGTAATTCCTTTCTTCATGAGATTATTGCATGCATAGTTGTTAGTATCCGATGAATCGTATTGAGTATTGTAAGATATGTATCAAATGTTTGCAAAAAGTTCTGAATCATTTGGGTATACTTTCTTTGACAGATTTGTTAGATAGTTGTACTTTCTCTGCATTATAGTTTTTGCTGTTTTTTCTGGTTCCTTAGTACACTGCCTATGTGCTTTGGTTTTGTGTATTCTTTTATTTATTCAATGAAGTTATATTACTTATCAAAAAAAAAAAAAAAAAAAAAGTTCTGAATCATTTGGATGTAACAAAGATGCTCATAAATCTTACGATGTGAATTGTTTTGAATTGGTGAGTTGTAATGTACTATATGGTACCTGAGGTTTTGCTTATTCAACATTAAAAAAAAAAAAAAAAAAAAAAAAAATCCTTTTGATCTTTTGTTTCTTTCATTCATTTTTTTCCTTCCGAAAAAATTAGGGTATGTTTGGTAACTGTTTTTTCTCCTTATTTTATGTTTTCAAAAACAATTTTCTATTTTTGAGACTAAAAAACTTGTTTGGCAACCCAAAATGGATAGAAAGCAAAAATTGTTCTTAAAACTCAAATTGTGAAGGAAACTGAAAACATGCGAAATGCTGTTTTCAGTTTCTAGTTTTCAAAAGTCAATGAAAACATGCATTTAATTTAATGAATTTAACTCATTTAATGAGTTAGCATTAGAGTTCAAATCTTAGTAACAACATATTTTAGTATTTTCTATTTTTTTCTTCAAAAAACTATCTTTTTAATTTCAACTAACCAAACATGTTTTTGATTTCAAAAATACAAAAAAATTGTTTTTTCGTTATATTCCTAAAAAAAAGTTTTCGAAAATAGAAAACAAAAACTGTTATCAAACATAACCTTGGTCTTTTAGAGTTTTTGAACATAATTGAGGTTTTGCTTAATCAACTAAAAAAAAAAAAAAAAGATCCTTTTGATCTTTTGTTTCTTTCATTCATTTTTTTTTTTTCCTTCTGAAAAGATTAGTCTTTTAGAGTTTCCGAACATCTTATTAGACTTTACCCATGTAAACAATAGCCATCCAAGAGACCACGCCCTCCCCCCCCCCCCCCCCCCCCCTTCCTTTTTGTTTTTATCTTCTATTGTTTTTTTCATCTATAATCTTTTTGTTTTTCAGCCACTCCTAGGCATGCGCATAAACCACTTAGTAATTTTCTTCTACTATTTAATGAAAAAGGGTAGTCCTACTTGAGATTGAAACTCTTTTATATATATTATCTTGATTGTTTTTCCTGCATATTTGGAGATTTTTGGATACTTGTAGTTGGACTGTGTATTTTAGTTTGTGATCTTTAATTTATATTGAATGAATTATCGTTTTAATGTATAGTTGCATTTAGATAGTCCGTTGGTAGTAGTAAATAAAATGTTGTTTTAATTAAGGAGATGATAGAGAGTATAATGTTGGATAGGATAGAATGGTGAAGAAAAATACATGTAGTTGACCTTGATTAGTTTATGGAGAATCCATAGCAGACCCCAAAGTTTTGGGACAACTTTGGGACTAAGGTTTGTTGTGTTTGTTATAGTTACTTTTAGATAGTCCATTTAAATGTTTTGACTTTTGAGTATAATCCATTTAAATGTGAATTGTTAATTATCTATTTCTTATTGCTTGAAATTATATAATAAATTAATAATTTACTAAATCATGGAAGTTGCAAATATGTTTTCATTTGCCTATTTATATTTCTTAAATGTTATCTCATAAATGATGATAAAATATGTCAATAATTGATTGTGTTTCAAGTTTGTATGTGTATAGTTATAATTCTTTATAAATTTTATTGAATGTTCACGTATCTTGAGATACACGGTACACAAAAAATTGATAAATCAATGCACAATTTGATTCCTATTTTGACGACTATGATCACATATTAAAATTGTGCCCCATGTTGGTTGTCCACACAAAGAACTCTTTTTGTAGCCTTAGCACATCAAACGCATTTTCAAGGGAACTTCACATAACCGGAGCATTTCCAGGCCTCATAATATTGGTGAACCCAACACTTCTCAACTCCATGTGCTTCACACTCAATCAGGGCCTGCTTCACTTGGGAGGTTGGAATACAAAATAGCAAATCCACTGACTCCGATTACCAATCATTAACATCATGGATAATCTTGATGTTTCATGAATGTGCCCTCTAAGTGAGAGCTGACTGAAGCATCCTTATCAACTATAATTAAATATAGCTCCAGGTACTAATCTTTTAAGGATTGATTTCCACACCACTTGTTGTGCAAAAACCTCACCTGACTTCCAATCATTAAAATCATGGATAATCTTGATATTTCATGAGTCTGCCCTCTAAGTGAGAGTTGACTGAAGCATCCTCATCAACTATGATTACAAATAGCTCTGGGTACTTCTCTTTCAAGGATTAATTCCCACACCACTTGTCGTGCAAAAACCTCACCTGACTTCCAATCATTAACATCACGGATAACCTTGATAATAATATGAGTGTGCCCTCTAAGTGAGAGTTGACTGAAGCATCCTTATCAACTATAATTACATATAGCTCTGGGTACTTCTCTTTCAAGGATTGATTTCCACACCACTTGTCATGCGAAAACCTCACTTGACTTCCATTCCTTAACACAAACTGCACATGCCCCAAACCCATACTAATACTCCTTCGTAAGGTACAACTCTATGTGCTTCTCAACTCCCTCATTTACTTGACAACCAGTCTGCACAAATGAGTATCTGCCTGCCAAAATCACCATAGCAGTTTTACCAATAGATCTTGGTATCACCATAGCCATTTTCCAAACAGAGTTTGGTTAAAAGTGCTTAGCTTGCACACCCCCAAACTCCCATTAGAGGCAAAAGGACATTCTCATTTCCAATCCCTAAGATTGAGTTTGAACTCATCACCCAGGCAGCTCCATAAGAAATTCCTTTGCAATATCTCCAATATGTTCGCCCCAAGAGAAAGGATGGTGAAAACTTACTTATCAAATGGGGACAAAGCCTTATTAAGTGGAGGTTACTAGGTTGAATCTCCCATTGGGGCCCTTAGACAAAACTTATAAAATATAAAGGTAATAAGTTGGTAAACTGGAAAGCATATTCCCCCTTTTGACAAATACAATGTTTTCAACTCGATAGTCTATGTTTCATTTCCTCTAAAATGGTATTCCGCGCCACTCTTGCTTTAAAAGGCGATCTCAAATGCATACTTGAATAATTCAAGGGCAAGCCGCCAATCATACAACAAAAATGTTCTCCAAAACATCAGTGTCTTCAACCTTCATCAATGTCTCCTACCTCTCCTCCTGTTTCAATTTCACTCTTACTGAGGTTCATTTTTAGGCCTGTTACATCTTCAAATCATGTTAACATCATCCTAATGTGAAGAAGTTGTTTCATGGTAGCATCACAAAACAGAATTGTGTCATCAGCAAATGGTACGTGGGAAACCAAAAGGCTGTTTTCTCCATTCCTAACTCTAAATCCAGAGATGGAACTCCCTGCTTCAGTTCCCTTCAACATTCTACTCAACACCTCCAAAACCAGAATAAAGAGTAGCAGTGAGAGAGGATTACCTTGCCTTGGTTCTCTTCAACATTTTACTCAACACCTTCAAACCTTGTATGAAGAGTAGCGGTGAGAGAGAGTCACCTCGCATTAAGACTTATCGAGTTATTAAAAAATCCCGCTGGGGAGTCAATTACCAGCATGGAAAAGTGCTACACTATTATGAATTATAGCTTTCTTATTTTAGTTATGAAGAATATCTCCCTTCTTTTTTCCTATTTATGATGGTTTGCATCTCTCTCCTGCAGTTACATGTCAGAGTTCATTATTGTTGTTTGCCCCTCCATATTTAGTTATTTACCAGCACCAAGAAGTGCACCACTGTCATGAATTATAGCTTTGTGATTGTAGTTATGAAGAGTATCTCTCTTCTTTTTTCTCATTGATGATGATTTGCATCTCTTCTGCACTTACATGTCAGAGTTCCTAATTGCTGTTTGCTCCATGTTTCTGGATTAAATCTCAAATCAATTCTTGGTACGGTGTGGTGATATTCTGATATTGGCATTGTTTGGTCAGATGTAACAGTATTGCTTTGTCTCTGTTGTAATTTTCTCCTTTTTGCACTTAAAATTGAGTTTTGGTCCCAAAAATCAAGAGTTTGACTTTGAAGTTATGGTTTTAACCCTTTCTGGAGCTGCAATCATTTGATAAATATTTTACAATTAAGCAGGGAACAATTGCATTGGACTAAAAGTGCTGAAATACTAAACCAATTGAGACATACAACTAAATTATGGCTTAACATATTATACTTCTGTTAGTAGCTCTTTTTGTTCAGATAGGGTAGAACCTGTGCCTCCTGGACGGGATAGCCATTTAGAGTGGAGATATTTTATATATATATATATATCCTCGTGCTCATCTTGTCTTAATATATCAGGTTGGTTCCATAAAGGGCTAATTTTTCAAGATGTCTTCTAGAATACAAGTGATCGACCTTGAATAATTTGTTCAGGATCAATTGCTGACCCCAAAAATTTGGGACTAAGTCTTGGTTGTTGTTGTATTGATTTTGAATGGCTTGAAAGAAAACCATGCCAGATGGAGTGAAGTTTTGGCCTAGTTAAAGATGGCTCAGTGATGAAGATAATGAATCAGAAATGAATGCACTTGTGCTGTTACCAATCAAGGTCAAGGTGAGAGATAAAATCACTCAAGATAGTTGGTGATCTGGTCTCTGTTAACGGAAGCTGTTTGTAACAAGATCAAGATGACTCAAAGGAGCTATTAGGGCAAAAGTATGGGCAAGAAGAGCATCAAATGTCAAAAATGGTGCTAGTGGTGCTGTAAGATAGATTTTTGCATATGGTTGGTTTGGTCTTTAGGGCTGACAGGTTGCAGTTTTGGGGTGTATTATGGTATTTTGAGATTGTAGCTGCAGCCAGGTTGAAAAGGTATGATATAAGGGGTTATTTTTGAATAGGGGTTATTTCTTGAAAGAATTAGGTTGCAGAAAATTTTAGCAACAGGGGAAATTAGGTGTTTAAGGGTTTATTTCTATGATTAATTGGTGGTAAAAAGGCTAGAAATTGCCAACGTGTTTTAGGGTTTTGTTAGGGTTAATAAAAAAATATTTCAGGGGTTGTGATGGGGTGAAAACAGGTTGTGGCTTGAATCTGTTCAGGAGTATGTGAGTGGTGCATGTGAATGGTATTGAAGTGGTAGGCAGTGTGGATACCAAATATGCCTGTTGACTTGGTTGGTGCTGAATGATTTTGTTGGACCTGAACGATTTTAATGCTGTTGACATTGATGGATGTTTGACTGTTGAGAACATTGACACTGATACATGTTAAGAATTTTTAGGTTTTAATTTTTTTTTTAAGTAATGAAAATTTTATTGAAACCAGAAAACAGCCACCCAAGTGTACATGATGTATACAAATGGGGACAATACAATCATGCACACAGATTACAATGATCAATCAAATCGAAAAAAATCAAACATAAAAGAGTAACAACCCACAACAGACATCCAATCCAACAAGGTTAGCTTAATGTCTGTCAAATGTAGTTCCAAATCCTCAAAAATTTGGGCATTTTGCTCCCTCCAATACACCAAATCAAACAGTGAGAAACAGCTTTCCAAATAATTCCATTTCTATGATGACCAAACTGCCCTTGCCAAGAAGCAAATAACTCGATGACTGTCTTTGGCATAACCCAGTACACTCCAAACTAGCCAAACACCAAAGGGCACAACTCCGTAGCAATAGGACAATGAAGTAATAAATTAATGAATTGGTTACAGGCTATTCATTTTCCTTAGTTGGTTATGAAGCTATTTCCTTTCCTTATTTTATGAAATTTGGGTTGTAGAGGCTTGATCATGGATTAATACAAAATTTTGGTTGGAATTTCCTTCCAATGTCAAGATTTCTATCCTTCTTTATATGCTTGGTGTTGCCTCTAGGCAACCCAAGATGCTGACATCTAAGTTTTCTCTTTCTTTGTACCATGGTTTTAAAAACCGTTCCGTTCCAGCCAAAATGGCCGGAATTTTCCGTCCCAGTGCAGGTAACCCCCTTATTCCATTTCGTCCTAAATGCCAGATTGTACCGGCGTTCCGGCCGGAATTTTGTCATACCAGGTGAAATGTTGGTTCCAGAGTGAAATGAAGAATGAGTTTTCTGGATTCTGCTACTTTGCTTTGAGTCACTGGGTGGGTTTTTTTTGGATCTCATGGTGGGCTTACACATGGAGAAAATGAACTGAACTAGAAAAGGACAAGTGAAAAGCTATAAAAAAAAAAATCAAATATGATGAAATAGTTGAATTGAGAATGTCATATGGGGTACGTTAAAAATACAAAAACAGATGAAAAAGGACGAGAAGTTAAATGAGGGAGTTACAGATCTGGAAGAAGAAGATAAGGAATAGGATTGGGAGAATAGGAATGGTGAGAGAGAAATGAAAAAGTTGTATAAAAGGAAGGGTAAAGGAGATGAATTAGGTGATACTTACGTGAGAGGAGTAAATGGGAAGCTTCTAGGAAGGTGCTCCCCTTTTATAAATGTCATTATATTCTTTCTTATTTGCAAAAATGCCATTTCATCAATTCATTAGAAAAATTCTTTTAAAAAATTTATATGATAATCAATTTGAAAATTTTAGTTTAACAATAATATAATAAGTAATAACCTTAGTATTATCTCTCTTTTAATAAAAAAATAACTTTGTTATTATTATTATTACAATATATATATATCTCCGGTGCATAATCCCGAAACGGTGTACCGGTACACTGGGACTGAAATATTCCATTCCAGTAGCCAATCCAGAACAGTCACCAAAACGGAATTCAAAACCTTGCTAAGTACTGCTTGATGTTGACTTTGAGCAACCCTAAGTGTTGATTCTGCCGATTCCTAGGTTTTATCCCTTCCATCTTGGTGCTAACTCCTAAGCTCTATCCATTTTTGTCGTTTTTGTTTCCCGTGCCGTAAACCCCTTTGAGAATTTTGTGTTGCATCATGAAGGCTTGGATTAAGATCCTATCATTCTAAAATCTATCCATTAGTAGGAGAAAATTACCATTTTGTTATTATCAAAAAGATAGGGTTTTACTTTTTAAGTATTTAGAATCTGGTATCATTATTTATATCTCTATGCATCAAAAGAATCTGAAAATTTATATCTCCTTTCCAAAAAAAAGGGAAAAGAACCCAAAAGCATTAGAGCTTTGTTTTTTGGACTTGACCCTTTTTACTCTGATAGTAGATCTGAAGTATTAGCCTTTTGGAAATATTTGCAAAGGGTGGTCTAAGTTTTCTCATACATATTGTATTTTATTTTTGTTTGTAGGTTGATGTGAATTGTGGTGTGTCTATGAAGCATAGATTATGTGGTCATCAGAAATCTGTCTGCTCTGTTTCATGGAGTCCCGATTGCAATGAACTCCTTACCTGTGGAGTGGAGGAATCTGTCAGGCGCTGGGATGTTTCTTCTGGTGAGTGCCTTCATATTTATGAGAAAGCTGGTGTTGGCCTGGTGTCTTGTGGATGGTCTCCAGATGGCAAGTGGATATTCTCTGGCGTCAATGACAAGAGTATTTGCATGTGGCACCTAGATGGGAGAGAGCTGGAGTGTTGGAAAGGGCAAAAAACTCTAAGGATATCTGATTTGGAAATAATGAGTGATGGGAAGCAGATTATAAGTATTTTTAAAGAAAATGCCATACTATTACTTGACAGGGAAACAAAAGTCGAAAGATATATTGAAGAGGATCAAACAATAACATCGTTTTCATTATCAAGGGATAATAGGTTCTTACTGGTTAATCTTTTAAATCAAGAAATTCATCTGTGGAACATTGAAGGTGACCTCAAGCTTGTTGCCAAGTATATAGGTCATAAACGTGCCCGGTTTGTGATTAGGTCTTGCTTTGGTGGACTTGCACAAGCTTTTATTGCCAGTGGTAGTGAGGACTCACAGGTATGGTTTTAATTTTATCCTTTTGGGTTCTTTGGAGGAAGAGTTTTCTTTGTTTACAAGGAAAAATTCTGCTCCATGTTCATTGGGTGTAACTGTTTCTATTTTCATTAAAACAAGGATATTATGCATAGTGATGCGTGTGCTTGCAAATGTTATATATAATTCAGTACATTGTGATCCCTGAACCGTATATATAGTAGGTCTCATCAGGACCCCTGAATTATTTGGACCTTTGAGGGGAATCTTTGATATACATTGTAAGTTTGGGACAGATTTTGCAGAGTGTAACTAATTTCATATTGTGATGCAGAGAATGAAGGTTACCTTCAAACTTCAAAAGTATATGTAACTCTTGATTTATAGGATTGGGAAAATAAATAAATAAAAATTCCTATGATTGCCATTTGAATCTGCTGGACAATTTTCCTTTTATCAAGCATGAAACAGTGAACTTCCATTGTGATTGCAGGTTTATATTTGGCACAGAGGCTCAGGTGAGCTGATAGAGGCATTGCCAGGTCATTCTGGAGCTGTTAATTGTGTGAGCTGGAATCCTGTGAACCCCCACATGTTGGCATCAGCCAGTGATGACCGTACGATTCGGATATGGGGTCTAAATGAACTAAATATGAAGCGCAAGGATGCTCATAGCAATGGCATCCACTATTGCAATGGGAGAACCTGAAAAACAGGCTGAAAGCATCATTGTTTGTTATTTCTTTCTCTGACCATTGGTTATGTGTAAATACTTTATCATCGTTGCAGTCAGACATTCAAGTCAAACTAGCATGTGAATTGTGCAACAAGTTTCTGATAATAAATCAACCATTTCAATTTTAGCATTTAAATAATTGATTACTTGGTTATGATTAAAGGAATATGGAGCTAACTTATACAAAGTAGGACGATACTTTAATTATTATACAATAACTAGTTGTAGACCCATGCAATATGTGGGAATAAATAATTATTTTGTAATTGTAATATAATGTATAATTTTTTTTCTCTAAAATTTGTTGAAAATAATTTTTTCTCTTAAAAAATTGGACAATTTCTATTTGGTCCAATTAGGTTTGCTTTGGTCCTATTCAATTCAATTTGGTCAACTTGTTCAATTTTGGTCCTCTTCAGTCCATTTTGGACTAATTGGGCCTTAATTGATTCTTTTTATAGGTTGTATTTTCATGTTTAGCTCAAAAACTCTTTTTTTCCCCCTTAATTTTGGGTAAGAAAGTATGAAATTTATTATATTTGGGCTAAACTCTTTAGTTTTGAATAAAACAATACGAATAAAATAAACATTAGAAACTAGAAATGAGTCTTAAAAATAATAAATATTTGAGTCTTATTCGGTCCATATTTCGGTCCTAATCGGTCATTTCTGTCCACATTGGTTTGACATTAGAAATTAGAAATATGAGCCCTAAAAATGCAATAAAAATAGTAAATATTCAGAAGTCCTATTTGGTCAATTCATCCACACTGGTCCTATTTTGTCCCTTTCAGTTCTATTTGGTCCATTCTGTCTACCTCAGTCCTATTTTGTCGACATTGGTCCTATTTGGTTAATTCGGCCCAAATTGTTCCTATTCGGTCCTATTTGTTCCTATGCAGTCCATTATGTCCACTTTGGTACACTCTGCCCTTTTCGGTCCTATTTGCTCCACTTTGGTCCTATTCAGTCTGTTTCGGTCCACTTTGTTCCCATTTGATCCTATTCTATCTATTTGGTCCACTTCGTTCTATTTGGTTCACTTTGGTCCATTTGTATCCACTTCAGTCCATTCGGATTACTTCGGTCTGTTTTGGTCTACTTTGGTCCATTTTTGTGCACTTAAACATAGGGAAAAGATATGTTTGCGTTGAGAGCACCTATTCTAAATCAAAATTTATTTTGAAAAAATATAAATCTCAAACTTGTAATATCTAAAATCTTAAGTTTAGCATTTATTATTATTATACTTTTGTTGAGCTATATTAACATAGCATTTCTGTCTACTTCGATCTAGTTAAATTTAAGTGAAAGTCTTTCTAAACATAAAGACTATGAATATACAAATCTAATCTTTAGGGCAGTTACTCATTTGTTTTAAAGTCATTACTTTTAAATGAATTACTTTTAAATGAATTCCATGAGGTTGATTATACCTTTAAGCAATATATCAAAATTTTATTCTCTAATTATATGATAAGTTTTGGTTATCATACTAAATATGTATATTTTATTCTCTAAATTTTATTGTAGATAATTTGTTCTCCCTAAAATTAAATAATTTCAAAAAATAATTTCCATCACTCTATTTTTACAAATATATAGTTTTATCATTTTTTATGTTTTTGATTGATATTTTTTTTATCTTCTAATTATTGTTATTATGCATTATGTTTTCCTAGTTTCTTTTGGTAGAATTAAAATTTCTAGGTTTCAGAATTATTATTCAAATTCTTATTCTCTTAAGGAGATTATTATGATAACCAAAACTTATCATATAATTACAATTGATATTACTCAAATAATTGACTGTACTCTCAACTCAAACTTGTATTTTTCCATTCTTAAGTAGGTATATTGAATTGGAACGAAGTGATACAAAAGTAGATTAAATGGATCGAATGGACTGTATTGACCGAATTGGACCGAATTGGACTGAATAAGATGAAATTGATCAAAGTAGACCGAATGGACAAAAATAGACCGAATGAACCTAATTGAACTAAAGTGGATTGAAATAGACCGAATACTGATTCGTAATTAGCATAGCCAAGATTGTGTTTTGATATAAACTCAAATTCTTACTTCCAAAATAGTCTAGTATTAAATCAAACAAAAGTAAAACTGAAACTATGAGAGAGAGAGAGAGAGAGAGAGAGAGAGAGAGAGAGAGACTACTTGTAATGGGAAACTAAAAAATACAACACCAAAGCATATGAACTCAAAATAGAGTTTAAAAAATCACAATGATTCATCAATATAAAGTAAAGTTGCAAGAAAGAATAAAAATCAAGAGAGAGAGAGAGAGTAGCCACTTTTTAAAGAGAGAATGCGAGAGAGAATTGTAAGAAATTTATAGAAAATAACATGAGAAGAAAAAAAGTAAAAATAAAAAATATAGTAATAAATACCAAATTATTCAAGTCCTGTTGTGTTACGTAATAAAATAACATTATATTTGTGGGAGCAAAAGTTTGAATTTGTATATTGGGCCTTAAGCCCTATTTGCTAATGGGGATGTGTCAGAGGAGGAGCAAATGATTGGGAAGGCCCCAGAATAGATAGTCGCGTAAGGAAAGAGTGGAGGGCTGAGGTCCGAGGAGGTTACACTCCTCGAACCGAACGAATATCAATCGAGCAGGCATCTGGGTGACTTGGATGATCTTCCAAGAGACTCCAACAATGAGGATAGACTTTAGGCACGTATGGAGAAGATAAGGATGTAGAAATATCTTAGGGAAAAGCTGCCACCACCGCATTAAATGCACTGCAGCAACTTTCCTGGCCGCATTAATGTGGAGAAAACCTCTGAACAGTAGTCTCAACCACTACCGTTCACAGAGAGCCAAAAAAGATGCTTGATAAGACACATACTTGAGTGCAAGGTTGGATGATGAACAACTGTACGATGGAGATAACTTGGAAAACTCTATATAATGTGAAAGACCCTCCATAAGGTGGGGATCGGAGAAACAGGGAAGCAAAATAGAAAGAGAAATATTGTAGCACTGTGTTGAACTATCTTTTAGAAATAACAATTTTGATTATCAAACTATCTCCTCGGACATACATTTCATCCATAATTACATACATTTTCCTGCTCGGTTACACTTGGAATCTGAGCTAACCGTTAATCATTCCGCTAAAAGCCTAGTTCTTTCACCCACTCTCTACAAATTTATTGTATTGGGCTCATTGGGCTTATAATCCAATTCATCTAGGTTTGGGCTACAAATTGTGACTCTACAATATTCTTATATACTATCTTTATAATGCAATAGTATAACATCTATGGAATCAAAGAGAAAAAAAAAAAAAACAACTTAAAAACAAAACTTAATTATATCAACCCAAACTAGAGTTCCAAATAATGCAAAAAATCATCAACCAAAGTAGAGATGCAAGAAAAATAAAATATTCCACCAAAAAAATAAAAAACAAAATTTTTAGAGAGAGAAAGTAACCTTTTGTGTGTGGGAAAATATGTATAGAATGAGAGAGAGAATTGTAAATTTATAGTAAGAGGAAGGGATAAGAAAAGTAAAAAATAAAGGAAGATAAAAAGATAGAGGAAAAGTGATATTAAGGTATATAGTAGTGTGAAGATGAAAGGTAAAAGGAAGGGGGAAATTTGAAGAAAGTATAATAATATGTTGAGAAATTAATAAGAAAAAAAAGTTAAAAATAAGAGAGAGAATGTTGGAAATGGGTGGATGATGTAGATTCTGATGTGACCTAGTAGGAGCATAGCAACGATAAATGTTATGCTTTAGCTTTTAGATATACTAGTTGTAGACCCGCGCGATGCACGGGAAAATTTGATATGATTATTTTTTATTAGATAGTTATTGAATTAATATATTATATTGTATATTTTTAAAATTTTAATGTGTGTTATTTGAAATTATGTTTTAAATTAGAAGTTTTTTGTAGTCAAGTATTATATACAGAGAGATATGTATGAAAACACAATGCAATAATTTTTTTTTTTTTTAAATTGATAGTGTGAGAACTATTAGATCAAGTTGTAACTAAGTATACTTTGTTTATGACTATACAAATGTATGCAATTCAACTCTTATAGGTATATTTTTCTCCAAAACATAGATCCGCATATCTTTCTTCCTCACAATTGAAACTAAGTGAAAAAGTAAATAAAGATAACTATACAATAGATCATTATCAATAAATCATATATCATAAAGTGGAAATATAAAATAAAATAAAATGCAAAAAGAAAAAATTTCTTTAGTATCTATATGTTGTGAAATTTTAAAATACTTGCAAGTGTACGAACCGTACCGAAGTATAGTTGGACAAGAATAAGGTCGAACCCACAGGGACTTGAATGAATGTAGGAAAATTAATTAAACCTTAACCAAATTAATCCTAATATAGTTTAATAAAAATTGGTTGTTTGCAATTAAATATACTAAACAAATAATAAAATTAAGCAAATAGTTAAACTAAGCAAAAGATATAATGCAATAAAAAGATGTAAACAATCAAGGGAAATGAATTAAGGTTTTGGAATCCACCTTGTAAGTCATATTAGCATATATTTATGATCATTAATTTTTCCCAACTCACTACATGATAATCTAGAAATCAATCTTGCTATCATGGAAAATATCATCATTAAAACTTATGTTTAAAAATCTAAAGCGTGCTCTTCTTCGCTTCTTAAGTATAAAATCAAATCATCAATTGTATCCGTAGCCAAACAAATCACAAGATATATCCAATTCTAAAAATCAAATTATAAATTGTATCCATTGACAGACAAATCACAAACGATATCCAATTTTATAATCAAGAATTAATAAACCAAGTATTCAATTAATTAAGACAAATCCTAAATTATGAGAAAAACATGATTGAACTCATATCTAGAATCTCATCTTAGTCAATTGATATGAAGAAAGAACAATTTAAATCATTAAAGAACAATTATTGTGGGAAAAATCAAATCACATAAATATTACTAATAATCCTTAACAAGGTTTCATCCTTAACCCTAATTATAAATTTAGCTACTCATAGTAATTGAAAGAAAACACAAAAATAAAATACTAAACATTAAACTAGAAAAATAATAAAAACTAATTGTCATGGAAGAAAACCAAAGAAGTAGCCGCACTCTCTATACATTCAGCCCTCAGCCCTAGCACTAGCCTCTCTGAATTTTGCCCTAAATAGCCTTTAAATAGGTAAAGGAATTCTATTACAAGTTGAATTCCCGTTTGGAGAAAATCCCAGATTTTTAGGCTTCACTTAACCGACGGTTTTGGCCCATTTAGCATTAGAATTCAGACTTTTGGTAACTACAAAGTTGTAGCCCTTTAAGTTAAATTTCCAGCCCAACTTGAATCATCTCGATTGGACATCTGAGCCGAAATTTATGCCAAAAATACTAACTGATGTGCAGGCTGGAATCCTAATCCGAATTGGACTTGGATTTGGTGCAAATTTCCTTTGATTCCTTGCTCCAATTGGACTTAAATTTAATTGGGTTGACCTTCTTTAACTTCATCATGGCCCTTTAAGTTGGCTTGATTCAATTGGCCTAGCCCCACTTTGCATATAAAGCCTTTGTTACCTGCAACACAAAGATATTATATAATCAGTCACAAAATAACATAAAAGTAAGGTTAAATATGTAGATATGTGAGTACTTTATTGTATATATTTCATGCATATCACTATACATAAAAACATTAATAGCTTAATGATTCTCTAGAGTAAATTATATTTTATCTTATTCTCTTTTTGGCATTTTCAGTAAAGATGATCAACTAAGCAAAGTAAAATCTTACCAAAAAAGTTCAAATTAACTAAAAATTTGATGGTGGAGATACTAATTATTTGTAATAAAATGACCAAAATAAAAATAAAAAAGTAAAGGAACTTATAGCAAAATGTTTTCTATACAAAATTCCAGTAGAAGGGAGACTAATAGGCTCTCCACTTTCTTCAAGACATAGGGGATTATAAAAGACCATACATCCTTTGCCTACTATTTTCTCTTTCTCAAATTAACATTACCAAAGAAGTATATGAAGCTAAAAATATTGTGAATATATCTCTGTTCAGTGAAAGTCCATTGGTAGGCACATTCAAATTTGTAGCCATGTATAAACTCAAATTTCTATTTAAAAAAACACTACATATTAACCCAAACTAAAAGTCAACCAAAGTTATAAGAGTGATTTGTGATGGGAAATTTGAGAAATACAACAAAAAAAAATTAAATAAAAAATCATCAACCTAAATTAGAGTTCTAAGAAAGAACAAAAATCAAGAGAGAGAGAGAGAGAGTACTCACAATTTTTGTGTAGAAAAAATATGGATTGAATGGAATAAGTGATATCAAATTTATACAAAATAAGATAGGGAGAAGAAGAGTCAAAATACAAGAAAGAGGAAATGTTGGAGGAAGTTTAACGATAAAGTAAAGAATAGTAGGGAGATAAAGAGGCAAAGAGGGAGGGGAAATGTTGGAGGAAGAGAAGAAGAGTTTTTTTTTTTTTTTTTAAGAATAGGAAGATGAAAATTTTAAATATTCAATTTTAACAATTACTTGAAATTAGAAAGAAGAAAACGAAAATTTGAAATCAATTTGGGTAGTTGAATATAATCAAACATTTGCATCTAATGAATAGTAACGTTTGTAATGAATAATCAAACATGTGCATATATCAACTAAAAAGATAATAAATTATTCAAGGGTAAACTATATAAATGGTCCCTATCCTTTACATCATATTTCAATTTAGTCCTTAACCTTTCAATTGTGTCAATTTGGTCCTTAACTTTTTAGTGTCGTGTCAACTTAGTCCTTGTCGTTATCTCATGGATGGAAAAATTTGACGTGTCAAACGGCCTAATTTTTTATTGCCATGTCTATGGACACAAGTCCTGCCACGTTAGTTTTTTTTTTCTTAACCCAAATTAATTTAACCCAAATCATCTTTTTTTTTTTTTGATAAGAAAATTTGCAGATTTTATTAAACAGGGGCAGGCCCTCCTTCCAACGGTGGGTTCTCTCTTCCGCCAACACCTTCTCTACTCCGGCAATGCCTTCTCTCTCTTTCGGCAGCGCCTTCTCTACTCCGGCAGTGCTTTCTCTATTCCAACAGCATCAGGTGTGTCTCTTTCTATCTCACGATTTCTCTTTCTCTCATCCTTACTTCATGAGATAACGGCAGTGGAGATTTTTATGTCTTTTTTTACTTGATTTTTATGCTCAATCTCGCATCAGTGGAGATTGGCCCTATGGATGCTGCAATGCAGAAACTCCATTGTTTAACCCTTTAACTTTGTTATAGTCGCAGCTCAAAAAATAAAAAAAATAAAAAAAAAAACTTCGTTATAATCCACTGTGAAACTGTTTGAGACCATTTCTACCTTAAATTGTTGGACCCACTTGTAGTAAACAAGTGAGTTTGTTTATTATCTATTAGGCTTAACTTCAATACAGGGTAATAGTAATTTTAAGCTTTTATTATGTTTTTCTTGAGATTTTGGTGGTGTATGAGTAATTTTAGACACTCCTTAACTTGGGTGTCTAGGGGAAGTTTTTCTTAACACTTCAACAAACACTTTATTTTGCAGGTGGTAGCACTTTCCATTTGTAAGTGAATGATTGTATTGATAAATGAACATCAGGGATTTATATATATATATATATATGTGTGTGTGTGTGTGTGTGTGTTAATATCAGATTCTATGTGAAGACATTATTTTCTATTGCAGACCATGGATTTTTAGATTTTCTTTACTTTTGAATTATTCAAAGAGTTGTGTGAAACACTTTATTTTGCAGGGAAATGCTAGAAGGCTACTTGACAAACATTTGATGAGAATAGCCACTAAAATTTTCAAAATTAGGACTTGCCCAGATACTTTGGTGTTTAATATTTTTGCTATTGGTGACTTATTCTCAATCTGTCATCAATCATAAGTTTTAGATGATGATTTTGTATGATACTCTTGTTTGGAGCTCATATTCGTTGACTGTTTCTTTTATGTTATTGTGGGTTTTTTTGTGGCTATTCATTTGAAACTAATTGTAATTTATTTGTACCAGGTTACAAATGTCTTCAAGTACCTCATATGGAGGTTTGCAGCACAATGATGTTAACTTAAAGGCTAACTAATGTAATAGTTTCAAATGATGTAATTTTGAGTTTGTAATAGATACTACGATGTAATTTGAGTTTGCAATCATCCAAACTCAAAATGACACTAAACAAAAATATCCATTCAAGCACATTGGCAATCATCCATATTTTTTGGCATTAAGAAGTACCAAACTGCAAAGACAATAAGGAAAATAATGGACACAATACATAAAAAACTGGGCATCATAAAATGACACTAACAATAACATCCATTCAAACCTGTTGGTAATCATCTAGAGTACTCAATAGTCAAATTACATGACATATCAAACTTGTCAATACACAACATAACTTAAAATGAACATCCAAAGTGCATGAACGAACTGGTAGTTGACTTAAAACATGAATCCATAATAGAATATAAGTCAAAACAAATAAAAATTCCAACTAGTCTTTAAAATGAATATAAATAAAAATTAGCCACAACTTCCTTCCTTTCCTTTTTCGCTTTGTCCCCTAAATGATGGTGGTGCATGAACTAATTCCTGACTGCCAAGTATGTTGAATGTCTCCCTATACCTTGCAGTTTGACTAGCAGCCATTAGTGTTTCTTCGGTTAGAGAAGTGTTTCCTTTCCATGAAGGAGGTGGACCCCATATTTTTGGAAGTGGTACATTGTTGACCCAAGGCTTTAGTCTCCCCCTTGGCGTATCAATTGCTTTTCTCCTAGGCCTCTTCGGCTTTTTACCTTGTGGTAGTGGAACAAATGAACCATTTTCAGCATTGGTAAATGTCCTAGCTATTGCGGAGGTCACTCTTGTGGCTATTGCATTTGCAGCTAATTGTGTATTTGCACCACCTTCAGAATGTGCTTGTGCACTTGCAGTTGACTGTGGTGGTATTATTGGCTGTGAAGGTTGATTTTCATATGCACCAGCACTTGCACTTGCACCAGCACCAGCACCAGCATCAGCACTTGCACTTGCACTTGTACCCTCTTCCTAGCAAAGCAATAAGAGACAATTATCACAGTAGTAAAGCATAAAATGAAAATTACTATAGCATAGTTTGAATTTTTTTTTTAAAGACTGTAAGAATGACAAATATCACTTTTATGTAGTAACTAAACTTATACCGTAGTAGGATGTGTGAAATTACTCTGTTGTTGACTTGTAGGCTGCCTTTGATTGCCACCAACTTTTCCTTTGCATGTCCTCTTGTTATGACCAACCTCTTTACAATATTGACACTTCATAACTAGATTCCTTCTCAATTTTGAAGATTGTGGCATCTGCTCATTAGCATCTCTCTTTCTACGCTTCTTAGGCCTACCTGGAGGTCTCTGCTTACGTGGAGGTCCTACAGGCTCAAACCCAGTATCTTCCCACATATCTGGCCCATTCATAGGCATGACCATTGGCTCATAACATGCTGCATAAGTTTGCATCTTGAGGCACTCGTTGACATAGGGCTCCACAGGCTCTTTTTTGTAAAAAATGCAACTGATTGCATGACAACAAGGCACTCCAGTCAAGTCCCACCTTCTACAAGTGCAAGATTTATCTGCCAAGTCAACAATAAATTGCATTGCACCACAATGCACCTCAAACTTGTCATCGCCAGCCCATGTTGACATCCAATTACCACTAGCATTTATGTTCTTCTCAAACTTCTTTCTAGTTACTTTACATAACTCATCTTCAGATTTCATCATCTGATCCTTACATGATTGGAATTTTCTCATTAGATACAACCTTAAATCTTCTACCAAATGAATGACTGGCTTCTCTCTAGAATCTAAAATAACCAAGTTGAATGATTCACACATGTTATTAGTCAATGAGTCACACTTAGGGTACACACTAAATGCATGTTTGCACCACTGTGAAGGTGAATAACCACTAACCCAATCAAATGCTTGTGTGCTAACTGATCTCAACTCTTTCATTGCCCTATCCCATTGCTTATAATAAGTTGCAGTAGCTATCCTCCAAAAAATATCCCTCAAGATCAAGCCAGGATGTTTCTTCTTAAAGTTGTTGTACAAATGCCTAACACATAGTCTATGGTCCACCCCAGGCATCAACTCCTCAAATGTGGGTATTAAACCCTACATAACCAAGATAAACACACATCAACAACAAATAAATAATAGACAAACTATGAATAAACAAACAATGTTAAAAGTAAATTAAAATTTGGACAAACCTTTTGTTGATCAGAGATGAATGTCAATCTACGATTTGAACCGGCATTAATATCACTTATAAGCTTTAATATAAACCAAGTCCACGAGTCCTTCGTCTCAGCTTCTACAACGGCAAATGCTAAAGGGAACAATTGATCGTTAGGGTCTGTAGCCACAGCAGTCATGAGTTGTCCACCATAGTGTCCTTTCAAATGGCATGCATCCACACCAATAAAAGGCCTACATGCAACAAAACCCTTCTTACATGCATCTAAACAAACATACAACCTCTGAAACAATGGACATAATGTCCTCCCAGGCCTTTCAATCTCCTCAATAGGTAAGTTAGCCGTAACCACATTCAATAGGACTGAACTACCTCTATTTGTCCTCAACAACTCAGCACAATATTCTCGAATGTTGGTAAAATGTGCCGCTTGGTCACCAGTAATCATGTCTTGTGCACAAACCTTTGCTCTATGTGCTTTACTCCTTGAAATGTGCACAACATATTTCTCCTGAGCTCTTTTTACAATTGTGGAACTTGTCGTGTTTGGGTGGTCACTCAACTCGCTCACTAGTGTCTTCCCCAACCATTTACTAGTGCATCTCATATTCTTAAAAGTCCTAGTACAAGTATGTCGACCATAGTATGTTCTCATCTGAAATGTAATTTGGTCCCTCATCTTTGCAACATATGCTATCCACTTACACCCATCTTGACAAATTGCCCTCACTCGAACTTTATCATTTTTTTTAAACCGAATTCCCCAACCCCCATGAACTGCATAATCAGTTACAGCATTCTTAAACTGTTCAAGTGAAATAAAAAGCATTCCCTTTACAAAGTTGGTATGTTTTGGGTTTGTTGGAGGTACGAACACAGGATAAGGAGGTATAGCATTGTTGTCATCATCATCATCCATACTCAAAAGCTCCTCAGATTCATAAGGCTGGTCATTGTCACTAAGACCAGTTACAATCTTGGCATTTGACCCCAACGCCATGTTACTATCTTGTTCTTTGCTTACTTGGCCTAAATCTATTGGTCCCATCACCATCTTATCAAAAGCATCATCACTACCACTTAAGTCGTTAGAATTGTCAGAATAGTTTATATCATCCCCCACATCATCAATTATGTTAGGCATATCCACACAGTGCTCTACATACAACTCTATCACCTTATGCCCCTGAACAGCATCTGCCATACTCATAGCCAAATCATCATTGTCAATAGTTACAGGCCTAAGCCCACCATCCTCCAAGCTCACCATAGGCATCCTATACCACAACTTACCATAACTCATATACCCCAACTTTTCAACCATATTTCTCAATTCTTGGACAGACCAACAATCTCGTTCATTACCATCAAAATAATTTATAGCAACCCCTTCATACCTAATTGGATCGCTCAAAAATTTCCCACCATGTTGAACTTCCACAGAAAATTCATCCATTCTTGCAAAAAAAAAAAAAAACAAACAAAATAAGATACATAAACAATATTATTTTTCACTAGTACCAGTTAGGCTTTTATGCACTTCTTTTATTTCATTAAAGGGAGAAAAAGAAAAATACAAATTTAATCTTTTATTATCATTCTTAGAAACAGGTCCTCATTCTTAGCATATTCCAAACTCAGCTTTTTTTTTTTTAGTGGGTCTCGTGCATTATTCATAGGACCCACAAACTACTTTTTTCAACAAAAACAACTTTAAAATTAGGTCTTACAGTACTATTTACATATTTAAAAATTATTTTGTTTCTGTGTTTTCAGTTTTCAACAATAAGTAGTACCAAAATAGACCCTATTTATAAAGAATGAAGTGTCAACTTGACCATCTCCATGTCTTGACTCTTTTATTGAATTTTCTATGTGAATCTGGTACCTTTTGAATCAAATGACTTATCATGCAAAGGTTCATTTGAATGTGTTTGTCTGTATGTTTATATTACTACAAGTGGGTCCTACCATTTAAGGTAGAAATGGTCCCAAACAGATTCACAGTGGACTATAGCGGAGTTAAAGGGTTTAAAAAAAAATTGAAGTTTCTACATTGCAGCAACCATACAGCTAATCTCCACTGATGCAAGATTGAGCATAAAAAATTAGTAAGAAAGGAGTATAAAAATACGGGGGAGCCAAAGGTATAAAAGTAAGAGCAGGAAGAAACTAAATCACGATATAAAGTAAGACACAAAGGTTGAGCCAAATTGATCGAGGGAGCCAAACATGAAGTAAGGATGAGTGATAGAGAGAGAGAGAAAGCGCGAGATAAAGAGACAAACCTGGGCTTGCTGGAGTAGAGAAGGTGCCGCCGGAAGAAGGAAGGCGCCGCTGGAAGAAGGAGCCGCCACCCTCACCGTTAGGGATTTTGGATTTTAGGGAGATGTGTGTTTTAGAATTAATTTGGGTCTGCCCCTGTTTAATAAAATCTGCAAATTTTCTTATCAAACCAAAAAAAATAAAAAATTTGATTTGGGTTAAATTAATTTGGGTTAAAAAAAAAAACTAACGTGGCAAGACATGTGTCTGTTGATGTGGTAATAAAAATTAGGCCGTTTGACACGTCAGATTTTTCCATCCATGAGATAACGGCAGGGACTAAGTTAACACGACACTAAAAGGTTAAGGGCCAAATTGACGCAAGCGAAAGGTTAGGGACTAAATTGAAATATGGTGTAAAGGATAAGGACCATTTATGTAGTTTACCCATTATTCAATTTTAACAATTACTTAAAATTAGAAAGAAGAAAATGAAAAGTTGAAATCAATTTGGGTAGCTGAATAGTCAAATATTTGTATTTAAAACAAATGAATAGTAACATGTTGAATAGTAATGGAGTGCATTAACAAGTTTGTCCATGAACTATATTTGATTTTTTTATATAAAATAAAATAGAAAAATCATAAAGGAATTTTTTTTTCCGTAAAGTATGATGTGGCTAATGAGGTGGCTTAACAGGAGTATAGTAACATTAAATTTTACGTCTCAGCTTTTAGATATATATAGATATGTTCTAGTCGAAAACCCAAGCGATGAGTAGGTATAGATAATTATTTTGCAATTGTAGTATAATGTATAATTTATTTTCTAAAATTTGTTGAAGATGATTTGTTCTCCCTAAAAATTAAACAATTTTTAAAATTATTTCATCTTCCTATTTTTACCAATATATCATTCTATTATTTTGAGTGTGTTTGATTGATATTATTCATTTATTAGATGATTCATATTCTTTGAAATTATGTTATAATGTGCTATGTTTTTTTTGGTGCAACTAAAATTTTTAAGTTTCAAATAAATTATTCAAATTCTTATTCTCTCGAAAGAGATTATCATGATAAAAAAAAAAATTCGTAACAAAATTGCACTTAATATTACTAAAATAATTGATAGACAATTTTTTTATTTTTAAAAACCAATTGATAGGCACATTCAAATGCGTAGCCAAGATTTTTTATTTATTTATATAAATTCAAATTCTCATTTTCAAAAAATTTAAGTATTAACTTGAACAAAAATCAAATCAAAGCTATAAGAGGGAGTAAGATTACTTGTAATGGGAAACTAAAAAAAAAAAAAAATACAAAACTAAAACGTATTAATCCAAAATAGATTTTTAAAAAACACAATTGTGAAAAAATAAGATGGAATTGGCACCTCTTTTTGGGGTTTCGTGGAGTCGCCATTTTATTTAATATAAAAAATAAGAAAACTATTAAAATACAAGATTACATATTGAATAGCATTGAATCTCATTGATTGAAATACATGTACAATTTGGTAGAGTAAAGTATTACATCACTTTGTTCTTAAATACAATTTAAGTAAAAAGATACAAAGCTTTGATTCTAATACAATCTACCAAAAAATTGATAAAGCAATATTCTACGAACAAAAACCTAAGGTTTGGGGGCTAGGTTACAGAATGAGAAGGTGTTAGGCATCCATTCTGCTTAGACAAAGTTCGGTCTTTTAGACTCTAAATAATCAACTAAGTACCCAATAAACATATTAATGAGATGATTTTGAATGCAACATGTGTTTGAATGATAGATCTAAGATTAAGTTAGGAAATAGACTTTATGAAACCATTCTTTTTTTAAAACAAGAGGTTTTGGAAAAAATATTCTAGGTGTATGTTTGGAAAGCGTCCAGCATTTAGAGTATTGCGCGTCCAGCGTTTTTAGTGGATTCCGTGCACTGTTCACAGGACCCGCAAGTTTTTTTTTTTTTTTTTCATAAAAACAACTTTAAAACTGAGTCACACAGTACTATTCATACATTTAAAAATTATTTTGCTATAGTATTTTCAGTTTTCAACAATAATCGATATCCAAACAAACCCTAGATTTTTTTTTTTTAGATTGGAAGGAAAATAATAGATTAAAGAAAATATTTCAGATCTGTTTTGTTAGTAAAAAAATAGGTTTGAGAGAAAAATTCCAGATCTGTTTTTTTTATGAGAAGAATAACAATAGATTTATAGAGAAAACTCCAGATCTGTCTTTTTTATTAGAAAGAAAACAGTAGGTTGTATAGAAAAATTCCAGATTTGTATTTTATCTACAGAAAGGAAAAGATTTGTTAAAAAAAAAACTCTAGATCCGCTTTTATTAGAAAGAAAACAATAAGTTGTAAAGAAAAATTACAGATTTGTATTTTATTAGGAAGAAAACAGTAGATTTGTAGAGAAAACTCTAGATTTGTTTTTATTTATTTATTTATTTATTTTATTAGAAAGAAAACAAGTAGAAAAATTCCAGATCTGTATTTTATTATTAATAAACCACAAGAGATTTTTGGAGAAAACTCTAGATCTATTTTTCATGAATAGAAAACAAGAGATTTATAAAAAGAGTTATAGATTCATAAAGGAAACTTCAAAAAACCATCTTAGATCTATTTAATGCATGAATCATGCGATTATCATATGAACAAATTAACCATGAAAATATAAAGGAATGACATGAATAACATGAATAAGCATGCAAAACAAACATGTGAACCATCATGATATAGAAAGAAAGGAACTCATAAACTAACTACTTGCATGAATGATCAAACAAAAGGGGGAATTACTTTAGAAGTCAGAGAGAATGGATCTCTCTGAGATCCAAAGAATTAGCAATTAACAAAAAAGAAAATCTTAAAGTAAAACTTCCAGATTTTCTTTAACGTTAAGGGGAAGAGGGTGCTGAATTTTGAGTTTTCTCTTCTATTAATAGAGGTGTATCTACTTAAAAACTAAGCTAGGGTTGCTTTGGAAGTCAGCAAACGCGAGTTAGGTCAAGTTTTATCCCCAAAAAATCGAATTTGATGAGTTTTGACCTGAAAAAAATGTATTTGGACCCATTCTGCAATTTATACCAATCGGCACTGTCGAAGTGCCAATTGGTACTTTCAGCAATTTCGTCCAACTTTTGTTTTTTACACGTTTGGACTCTTTTTTGGGCGTTTTTCATAGCTGGAATTGTACTTAGACATATTCTAGACTTGTATTCCTGATAAAATTCATCTTAACTTGATAATTAAATCTTTAAAATAATTATTTTAGAGATAATGACCCTAAAAAACTTAATTATCAATCCAATTTTAACATTATCAGATTATTTCTTTTATTCTTATGCAACCAATCTTATTTTAACAAAATAAACCACCAATCATAGAAATTTATTTAATTAATTTTAATTGTTAACCAATCAAAATTAATTTCAATTAATCACGTGTGATTAGTTCCAGCCAAATGAACGCAGGCAGACTGTTAAAACTTGATCTTGTGATACCTTTCAATCCGACCATCTAATTTGGAAACTGAACATATTGTCATGATCGTTAGAATCTCAAGTTCATTTTTATGATATGTGAATGACTTAATGAATGAAATGCAATCATGATTTTTGGGCATTTAGAGTGATTATTTGGTCATCTCCCAAGGATAAATTATGGGTACGAAATTGAGTGTCAAAAACAATGTTTCATTAACTTAAAGTAGAGCTACATGAAAGAATAAAAAATCAAGAGAGAAAGCAAGAATAATCACTTTTTTTAGGAGAGAATAACAAATTTATAGAAAATAAGATGAGAAGAAGGATTAAAAATAAAATATATAATAATAAAAACCAAATTGTGTAAGTCATGTTATGCAATAGAATAACATTATATTATTATATATTATCTTTATAATGCAATAGGATAACATCTATGAAATCAAGAAAATAAAAAAGATAATAATATAAAAATACAAAAATAAATCACATCAACCCAAAGTAGAGTTCTAAATAGTACAAAAAGCTCACCAACCAAAAGTAGAGATGCAAGAAAAATAAAAAAATCCACCGAAATATGAAAAAAAAAATTGAGAGAAAAAGAGAAATAAACTTTTGTGTGAGAAAACATGCATAGAATGGGAGAGAGAATTGCAAATTTATAGTAAGATGACGGGAATAAGAAAAGCCAAAAATAAAGGAAGGTAAATAGATAGAGGAAGAATGAATCAAGGTAGATAGTAGTGAGGAGATAAAATGGTAAAAAAGAGGATGAAATGTTGGAAAAAGTGTAATAATAAGTTGAGAAATTAATAAGAATAAAAAATTTAAAAATAAGAGAGGGGTTGAAAATAGGTAGATGATATGGTTCAACAAAAGTATAACAACAATAAATGCTACATTTAAGCTTTTAGATATATACATATAGATAATGCCATTGTTTTTTTATTTGTTGATTTGAGATTTTTAAGGGCAAAATGTTATTTAAAATTCATTATCACCCCAGTAATTCCATTTAGATAAGGCTTAAATCTAATGTCTTAAATTCAGCAAGTATGTATTTAGAGTTTAGACTAGCAGGTATTCATCAAATCCACATGCAAACTAATAATATTCCAACGGTTTTGTGATCTATTTGGATAGAGGATTAAATTCTTCAAATCTGAGGTTTTCTGCAGTCCTTTGTTCTTAGAGTTTAATTTCCCCCAAGCCACAAGTCTCTATTAGGGCTCTTCAATTTGGGAAAACTAGCTAGAATTATGTACCAATTAATCGAAAATTATATGTAAATCAAAGAAAATATTTTAATAATGTAACTGAAATTGAAGAATAAGATATAGATACTTGAACTTACATACAAAAATCACTAAGTGTAAAATCAAGTTTTTTATTTTTTATTATTATTGAAATAAAAAATATAATTGATTATCAAAATAATTTAACGAACAAAGTTTAGTTACAAAATTAGTTGTAGCTTAAGGTTACAACCTTGCTTAATATCATTCACATTACTACGTATTTTGAAAATCTAACGGTTGAATTGCATGTTTTTTATGTTCTTAATACACATATCAAATTTTGCGCCAATTAGATATTATTTACTATATTATCTATAAGCTTACATTTTATGCATAATTTTAAATTACAAAAACTTGTAATTTAAACAGTTTATTGATGACTTAGTTATTGATCTTTAATTTTATAGAAGTTTTGCAAGCATGAAAGATATAAGAAGAAAATATAATCTAACGGTAGATTTGTCAAAATTCATCTCTAATAAAAAGATATTAAGTAAGGTTGTAGCCTTAGGCTATAACTAATTTTAAAATAATTCATGTAAATATTTTTTAAAATTTTGAAACTTTTGGTAATTAATTTTAAGCCATGATAGTGTACCAAATATGGCAGCTCCATCACCAAACGTTGACGCCACCAAGTCTTAGGCATAGCAGAATAAGCTCATCTGCAAGAGAGTTGGGCTCAGCCCACCCAACAGTGATGAGCCCTAAACTAGAGGCTGTCCTTTGATATTAGGACACGTATCTAGCGCAAAAAAAAAAAAAAAGCCCTACAATACTACAGAGCATGATGAAGGAAAGCTATATATGATCTTAAATTATGGAGGAATGTTTTAGGATTATGTTGTGATCTTGGATTTGGAAGATTTAAAACTTGAACACATTGCCCTCGGATTATGACTTTGAGTCTAATTAGTCGCTAACCTGTGCAATGCACGGGAAAATTATTATGTATAAAGATGTAAACTATTCTTTTTCTTTTCCTCATTGATTGTACATTCGGATTCAAGTTCCATAGTTTCCTATCTTTGATATGAAACAATAAATTACATAATGAAAAATAGAAATCAAACTTAAATTTAAATTAAAATGAAGAATCAAATCCTTTGCATCCTCAATTATCCATTAAATGAATGAAACGCAAATTTAAAGAACTACTTAATCAATATTTCAAATAAATTGAAAGAAAATTTTAATGTGTTTTTTGTATCTTCTTCTTTTGTTGCTTCGTAGTAGTCATTGAATATGTCCTTTTGTTTTTCTTGATTACAAATGTTGGTGTGATTTGCACAGCATTTGATAAGTTGCTGTTACATTCATTTGAAGTATCATTAATGTAAGCTTGGCAATCGAACAGGTTGAGAAATGTATTAAAATATATAGAAGTTAAAAATCAAATTTGTAATTTTGCTATATTAAAAAATACATACTTTTGTCATTTTATCAAGCTAAATTGTTTTGTCAGTTTCTTCAAAAGATTCAAAAACTTTCTTCACAGTGAAGAATTCCCATCCATACCAAAGATTATAGTCATTTAGTTGTATTTGGAAAACAAATTCTTTTTCACTTAGATTTTCCATTTAATTAATGAATATCAATCAATTCACAATTTTATAGTTAAATTTTGTAAAAGCAGGTCTATAGTACATAAAGCAATGTTAAGGACACAATGTGATTGTTCAAGGTTTTCTTTCTTCTTACCTCATTATCAGAGTCCCACATAATTTTTGTTATTTCACTTATGGTTCTTCTGTTGATGTTCATCTCTTCTTGAATTGTCACTTGTGATTTAAATTGTTTTGGTATTTGTACTATTGGTTGGTTACTTTCCACTAGCCCGTTATATTACATAAAGATTTTTTTTTTTTATAAGTTATATTACATAAAAATATTAGGCATAGGATTGTAGAGACTGTAAATACTGAAATACATAAAAAGCGTGAATCCAAAACAAAGCACTTGCTAATCTTTGAAATTAGTAGTCTTAGGAATTTCCAAATCAATATGAACTCTTGTTTCACCTGTTGACAATAAGTTATACTCTCCTGCATTTAATATATAAAATTTTATTGCCTTCTGATTTCATAATGTGGGATGGTCAATTCAACTTTTTAACATTTGAATAAACCTGCAACTTTCTATTAACATGAAGCAAGCAAACACAACCCGCATTAATATTTCTCACTATTCACTACATCCTTTTTTAAGAATCTGCCAAATATCTACCAAAACATCCTAAAATTTGCATCAATTCCTAGTACAATGCCAACAGCTACCAATTATCACAATACAACTAACACTAAGTTTCTGCATCATCTGCTTTAATCAAACATGAATTCAATTACTTCCTTGAGAGATAAAGAGTGAACCTCCTGAAGAATTCCCATCCATACTTGAGATTATAGTCATTATTCTACAAGTTAAGTGCATCAGTTTTATATAGATAGAGTACATAAGTTATATAATGATCAAACAATATTAAAAGCTATAAAAGAAAAACAAAATTGCTCGTCAATTAAAATCATATCTAAACTAATAATTTCATTATTTTTTGAGTTGATTGCATCCCACATCCTTGATACTCTGATCTTGACCTTCTAATTTTCTTTCTGTTTGTCTATATAATAATTCAAACTTTCATTTAGATACTCCATAGAATAAATACTACTCTACAAATGTAACACAACAAAATTGAACCCAAACAAAACAAAGTAGTATAACAAAGATACAAAAAAGTAATTACCTTGTCAAAGATAGAAAATAGTGAATATCCTTGGAAGCAATTTGGTAGAGAATCATGGTTGTAGTCAGTTCCATGTTCTTTGTTTTAATACTTCTTCATCTAAAGAGTATAGAAGTTTAGACATCAAATTTAGCACCAACTTCGATAAGACAATAACAACTATAACAATTACAGCCCATCGTCAAGAAAATTTCCTCAAGAGTAAAATTGTTTTAGAAACCACTCTAAAGAAACTATAGAGAGCTTTAATTTTTTTCTTAAATATTCAAGAATGGTGTGACAATCTGATCAAATAAAAGATTTATTTGCATACATACAAGAAATTATATAACTCAATCACAATATAAGCATTTAAAACCTATAGGGACTTGTCAAAAAAAAAAAACCCATAGGGATTCGCAATGAAATATTTTAACTATATAAGGTTTCATATGATCTAGAGGATAGGTGATTAGAGATGGCATCACAAAATTGTCTCTAACAGCTATATATGAAAGAAAAGCCAATAGGCAATAACAAAATGCTATTCTAAAAGAGAACCAAGTAATAGCATTGTTAAATATTATGTAGCATGTCACCATAAAAGTGTTTTTAGAGCATCTAAATCTATAGTTGATGATGTCTAAGCCCACCAAACTCCAAAATTGAAGCAAAAAATAAATTGATAATTTAAACTATATAAATTTAGGCAAAGATTCCTTCAGAAAAAATCATTACAGCCCAACACAAAAAATCTTAAAAGAAAGCTAGAACCTATTGAAGGAATTGAAAAGCCTTCCCTCCAGAGAGATTCACGTTACTACTTATTTAGATTAAGGGAAAATGCCTAATTTACTTTTTCATTCTCACCTGATTTGAATTGCTTATAACTTTGTCTAAAATAAACTCCTGCTTTATTTCAATATTCAAAGTGCCTGAAAGAGACTAAGACTCTCTTAAGTTCTTTAAATCCGCTCCTCTGTGTTTTAACCCAATCACCATAGATAGATAAATACGAACAAATTAACAAAAATAACAAAACTAAAACCAATTTTACTCAAATACCTTAATCAAAACCAAATATAACCTAAAGACCTAAATTAAAACCAATCCATACAAATAAAAAAAAACTTGATCGTATTTAATGCACAAACCAAAAAGCAAAGTGAAAAACATAACTTAAAGACCTAAATAGAAACTACTCCAAACAAAGTAGCTAAATCAATTTGGAGAAGGAGATAAACACAAAAATAAATAATACTAGCCTCATCACATGCGCTTCGTGTGTGCAATGAGTTTTTTTTTGTTAGTGGTCTTATTTTGTTGAAAAAAAACTGTGTTTTTTTTTCATTTTATATATATAAAAATTTATTTTGAAAATCTAATTTATAAGTGAATAAATCAATTTGAAAATTAATAGGAAAATTGTCCTATTTTTTAGGCAGTGTTTTAGTAGGAATTAGAGTTGCATTTTTATCGAATTGTCCTTTAATTTTGTCTCTACTTAAACATAGGGATGTAGAGGCATTTTTGAACTAAAAAATGAGGAATCCAAACACGGGAAGCCCCTTAAATAATAGTATAAAAAACACTCCAAAATTTACTAAGTATTTATTGGTGTCCATACTTTCTCTTGGTATAGACAACTAGGTTCCCCTTAGATGGCAGGATTCTCCTTGGACGACAAGTGATGTGTTTGGATGTCCATATTTTAAGCTTTTGTGGTGCATATTTCTCTTTTCTCCTTTCTGAAGGTTATTTTGGATGTTGCTGGTCTTGGACAACCACTATGATGAATAACACTTACTATTGATCACCATCAATATATATATATATATATATATATATATATATACACTAGCCTCATCACCATCAATATATATATATATACTAGCCTCACCGCACGTGCGAATCTTTTTTTTTTGTTTTTTTGTTAGTGGTCCTATTTTGTTGAAAAAAAACTGTGTTTTTTTATTTTATACATATATAATTTTCATTTTGAAAATCTAATTTATAAGTGAATAAATCAATTTGAAAATTAATAGGAAAATTGTCATATTTTTTAGGGCGTTTTAGTTGGAATTAGAGTTGCATTTTTATCGAATTATCCTTTAATTTTGTCTCTACTTAAACATAGAGGTGTAGGGCATTTTTGAACTAAAAAATAAGGAATCCAAATAAGAGAAACTCTTTAAATAATAGTATAGATAAATGTAAAGCAATTATGAGTGAATTTTACAATATAAATTATGTTACCTCTATTAGTTGGTTCCTTGACTTAGAGATTGGCAAAAACTTCTCTATACACAATATTTTTTGTTTTAGAAATTTTAGTCCATTTCTGCTTGTAACCCTAGCCACTGCAACGTACAATTGCCCATGACTAAAAAAAGGTTTTGGCAAATACACAATATAAAATCCACGTACTAACTTCAGAATAAAAAATGTGCAATATAGAAATTAAAAAAACATGATTCTTCGATAAAATACAAATTGTACATAGAGGTAATAAAAACAATGGCAATCTTGAAATGAAACAATTAAACCAAACATAAAACCAAGTTTGAGATAACGAAGAAACTTAAATATGCAACCACATTCCAATTTCAAATTATTTCTAGAAACATATTACCAATAAATATGCAAGAAACAGTACAAAATAAATGAGAGACCGGTAAATACTTGATTGTCCTTGTCTTGTAGTTGTATTACCAAATAACCCAGATAACAAAATGCCAAATCCCTACCTGCAAAACAATAAGAATCCAATTTTCAGCAACATTCAAGAAACATTAATAGAAAAGAAATAGTGCAGTGTAAAAAGTTTGAAATAGTGTAGTGTAGTGTAGATTTTTATGAAACTCATTGCATTAATTAGCTGACAAACCACCAAGCACTGTTGAACCACTAAGCTGTCCTTAGCAATGGTTTTGAAATTATGACCACGATACCCAAGAGTCTTCCAATATATATTAAAAAGACAATTTTATTTATGATCACAATTAAGATCTTTAAGATACATGATGCACAAATTATTTTGGATAGTGACAATAATAAGTTCTTAATTTTTTTTATTCACAATAATAATAATAATAATAATAATATGTGTAATATGTTTACCTTGATGAAAAGGTTGTATCTTTGACCCCAACTCTGCTATTCCTAATGCAGCCTAGTATTGAGAATTCAACAATTCCAAAGGTCTCAGCCCTCTGTAAGCCAAGAAAACATGATGTGAAATTAGCTGTAAAGCAGATAAGGTCACGTACACCTTAACCTTAGCACTATATAAAATTGTAACAAAAGAAACAAATAAATGATTTATAAAAATAAAAAATAAAATAAACAGAACAAAGCAATACAAAGGTAGGACTAATATAACCAAAGAGAAGACCATTAAATTCTGCATCAATGATGAGAAAGTTAAATATTTCAATTACATCAATAAGATAAGGAAAATCAAGAGAGCCCCATTCAAACTATATATATGCTAGTGTTAGTACAGCCTAGCATGTGGAGCCTTTTCATACATAATTATAAATATTCATTTAAGAAATCTTCAACTGTTTTGCAGAAGATTTACATATTGACTTATTTATTTATTTAATTTTTATGTAAGCATGATACCATGTGATTCTGTCAACAGGTCTCCATAATCTATGAATATTAATCTGTTGACAAACTATGGAAAACATATTAATCTGTTGAAACCATTATCAATAGTAGTTGTTTCACTTCGTAAACAATTGACATACTCTCTTGATCAAAATCAAGAGGGTTTTATGAACTTAATCTCGTGTTTTCCATCAAATTTAAGAGGGAATCCTCTTTTTAAGTAAAATAATAAAAATTTCTAAAAGCTTTGATTCCTTTGAAGTTATTAAGGGTAAAAAAACTCTAATCTTAATGCACAAACACACCATCAAATAAATCATTAAAAAAATCAAACCTACTTCTCAAACGGAATCATATCAAAATCTCTTCCAAGACTCCACCAGACCCACATATCTGTCATGCTCAAAATTGGGACCATAGGCACTTGGATCACCGACTTGTATTGATCATCCACACATCCAAACTTACATAAACTGAATAATTTCCCACAGCCCCATCAAATTTCCCTACTACTCTTCTAGTCCACAGCAATAGCAGCCCAACAGAAGCCCCTAAAGCTCCAAAGCGACACAAGTCCACAGACTAATAATCAATATGGTAAATCATTATTACAATAATGCAGCCAAAAAAAAAAAAAAAAACATTTGTACAATACTATCAACTATTACCAAAACTATCTAAATGTTGTTTTCTACAATATAAACCTATCTCACCATCAATACCAATCCCAATATCTAACATATGAATCATAAAAAATTCAAACCCATAACATGTGCGATGCACAAGAACGTTACTAATTATAAAAATAAATAAATAAATAAATAAATAAAAATGATATCCATAGAAATATCACGAGTTTAATTAGTTAATATCTTCAATTAGTTAGAGAAGAAAGTGGGTTTAGAAGCAAAAATTAGAAATATATTGTATATTAGAAATTGTCAGGCAAAAATTAGAAATATATTGTATATTGGAATCAATAGTTGTGTTAAACACAATTATTGTTTTCAATGAATTTTTTCATAGCTTATTATTTAGCCTAAAATTTCTTGAATCAGTTTTATTTTTTCCATTAGTCATTCTCCAGTGTTTGTGATATAGTTCACTTCTTTGTTAAATCTCTCTTAAAGAAAGAATTATTGAGAATTGGCTTTGCATAATAAAATAGCATAAGCAATGTGATCATCTAGAGAAACAATAAAGAATTAAGATTTCATTGTGAAATAAGGTACTAAACTCTATAAAGACTCTTGTCCAATGGGAATGGGGGAAAATATTTTATAAACAGAGAAACATATATCCTAACGAACTCTCTTTGTTTTGAAAAAAAAAAAAAAAAAACTATGGCTCTTAAATGACCAAGAACAATTTTCTAGATTTGGATTTAGCATGGTTCTTAAACCAAATAGAAGACCAATTTGTTTAGGAAAATTAGGCCATCTCACATTGCACACAACCATGCATGATGCATAAATAAAACAATGAAAGAAACATACACAGAACACACAAATACAACTGAATAAAGATGCATAGTTAGAAGAGTAATTTTTTCAAATAGTTGAACTGCAACTAAAAAGTGCATAAACCAATGTTCCTCCAAAGCAAATCCTCCCACTTTTCAAAGGCAACACAACAATGACAAATGATCCACTACCTATTAGATTCAATAATCAATATACCAGCTTGGATCATAGTGAAGTCCCACAAAATATGTTTCAAAAATAGATATGAAAGATGAAAAAACACAGCCTTCTACCTTTTTTCCTTCACTTCCAAATCATGCACTTTTCTATTGTTGGGATTTGCAAACAGCTTCTAAACTCTATATATTTGGTCCTTAGTTGGGCATGGTAGCAATTAGGAAAAAAAAGAAGAAAAAAAAAAAGTTCAGTAGTAGCTAGTAGCAAGCCCTAAGTTTTTACTATGAATCTTAAGCTTCCATGGCTCCATCGAAATTAAATATACATACTTTACCATCACTAACAAATAAATTTGGCAGAGGGAGAAACCAAGGTTGCTGAAGGAGGACATTGGAGAAGAAGCTTAGGTCTGCAACCAAACAAAGAATCAAACAAAACCCCTCAAAAAATCTATTTGGGTTTCTCATAAACGACCCTAAAAGCCCAATCTTTATGACCAATCTTGAATCTACAACAATACTCCATGACTCATGGCTTCTTTGCTTAGTTTGTGGTTTTTTAGGATTGTGAGAAACCAATCAGCAAAGGAAAAAAATAGACTTACAATTATGAAGCGAAATTAAGAACCAAGGGAGTTATATACAGTAGCCATACCCTCTGCCATGGCTGGGACGGTGGTAGAATTGGTTTGTTTTCTAATCCAACGTTTGTGATATAGTTCACTTCTTTGTTAAATCTCTCTTAAAGAAAGAATTATTGAGAATTGGCTTTGCATAATAAAATAGCATAAGCAATGTGATCATGGAATTAAGATTTCATTGTGAAATAAGGTACTAAACTCTATAAAGACTCTTGTCCAATGGGAATGGGGGAAAATATTTTATAAACAAAGAAATATATATCCTAACGAACTCTCTTTGTTTAAAAAAAAGAAAAATCTATGGCTCTTAAATGACCAATAACAGTTTTCTAGATTTGGATTCAGCATGGTTCTTAATATCTAAGATATGAATCATACAAGAATTTCAAATACACAATCTCATAGAATTTAAAATTCCTTATGAATTTCGAATTTAAATCCCCAAACTATACACTAAAATCAAGTTTTTAAGCGGTAGCCATATGAACCCAAATAAAAATTCACAAAATTAAATTCAAAAAAACTGAATAGAAAATCAGAATTATAAAGAGTGCAATAAAAATTCAGAATTATAAAGCGAAAAAATTTCAGAAGAAAGGAATGAAAAATACAAATTTTCAGCAGTGAGTAATAATCCAACAACTATTTATGATATAATATAGGGTTATGGATTCCTAATCAAAATATAATATAGGGTTATGAATTCCTAATCAATTTCGGTTACCTTCGTCGACCGACATAATTGAAATATACAATGGGCTAAATAAATTCAGCCGGATTATAATGGGCCAATTTTGATGGCTGTCGTTAGCACGTGGAGATCAGACCTTGTCAAGTGGAATTCGAATATTTTTATTTTTACCAACCATGTGAGATAAGGTTTGAAGTCCGGAATACTTGCTTTAATACCATAATACATTATCGATCGCAATGTATTTAAGTAAGGGAAATGAATGAAATGGAATAGAATGAAATTAAGTAACCTTGATTGGATGTTTTAAAATAAATGAATGAAAATGAATGGAATCTAAGTAATCTTGTTTGGGAGCAATATGGAGGGAATGAAATGAAATCATTTTATGACAATATTACTATTAGACCCCTATTTTAAAATAAAGGATTGAATATATAAAAGTATTTTAGGAGTTTTAGTAAAAAAATCATTAAATCTAATTTTATTTCCTCTCATTCCTCACAATTTCGGGGGGAATGAAAATTTGAGGTTTAAAGGGAATAGAGAGGAATGAGTGTTCCATTCTACCCATTTTATTTCCTCCTACTTAAACTCCCAAACAAGGGAATGGACTTTCCATTCCCTCCATTAAAACTTCCAAACAAGGGAATGAAAGAATATTTTAAAATGATTCTTTTCATTCCTTTCCATTCCATTCCATTCCCTCCTCCCAAACGAAGCCTTAAGAATGATAAATTATACCACTTAAATATTACTCAAATAATCAAAGAAAGCAAATTTAATTTGAGGTTATCGGATTCTAAATTAAATTTTTTTTTTTTTTTGCCTATGTAATAACTCAAAGAATGGTTTCCTTGTTGAGAATAGGTAAAGCATCAGATGGATCCGTAAGAATTTCTTCTCTTGAACTAGATGTAGTACTAAGCGTGGAGATACATAAAACAAACACAATACACCCTTCTGCCAAAAAAAATTACAATACACCTTAATTTTGTACAGAATTAATCCGGGCAATAAGAGCCTTATTACAAGACTAAGCCACCACTAAAATATATGGTAGCAGGATAAAGGAAGTCATGACCTCTACTGCATTTTCTTGATACATATTTCGTTCCAAGAGAGGTAGATTTGTTCAAGTTTTGAAACGTTCTTGAGCAGAAGATATGTAACTTGCAGACTTCATATCGATGCTTTCATCACCAGGCACACCATAGATGTTATCATATGAAGTCATTAAGTCACGGTTGTTATCCTGTACTATAAATGATACCTTCTGTTTTGGCTGAGCAAACACCCAGTTGTCCTGCTGGACCTGAAACTTTATTGAAGAAGTTGTATATTGAACAGTTGAGGAAGGCTTGGCTGTTCGATTGAATGACATCAACTTTCCCTTAACGTACCCTCTGAGCTTACGGTTTGCCTCCATCTTAACCTGCAGTTTGATCACTAGTTCTAATTTTGAGTATTTTTCAGTACAAGATCAGGGGTCTATATATACCAGCTGTAAGGGTGCTTTTTTGTATTGCAATTTGTACTATGTAGATAGGGATGAAAATTCTGAATGGGTTGTGGTCCCTCAGCTAAATTTGGAAGCATATAATCTTCTTTAAGATTATTTCCAGCTTAGAAATATGCCAATTTTATTGTTTTAAAATGATTTAAAGCTTTTCCATGATATGAATAAAAGACAAAAAGAGCATATAATCTTATTTTTGTGGATAACAGGCTTATTACATTAGACTGGACAGAAATAGAAATAAGTATGTTACAGATATTGGCTGCCTTATTAAGGGCCAGCAAATATAATCAACATTTACATTGTGGCAGTTTCTTTATTACATCACTTGTTGTCTACAATGACTGTTTGTTTGTCCTGCACCGTACACTTGATGGAATCAGATTTCGGAAGATGAAGGTAATGCTTCCAGACTTTCAGTGAGGCTGCACAGTAAAATCACATCATGCAGAATAATTTGATTCCTTCTCAGTTCTCACAAGTTTGCCTTATTTAGTCAAGATGACATAGATAAGAATGGTGTCTTTTTCAACACATTGTGCGCTTACTGATCATTCATTTCAGGTTGCAGGAAATGCTGAGTAAGAGATATAGGCAAGAAGATCCAATTTGCACACATTCGCATTTGGTTATGCCAGTATGCACTTAATTATAATAGCATGTAATTAATTGTACATATAATAAATACTGTAATTCATTGAGTGACCTTCACATTATGGGTTCAGCCATTCAGGGCCATTTGAGCTTGGGAAAGCTTTAGAGTTCCACTCATATAAGCTTTGAGGTTTTTGAATCTTGTCCTCTCATTTGTATTTGATAAGTATATAACTATATTGCCAATGGTGTTTTATTTATCCATTTATTTTTAATTCAATAGTTACAACTAGGGGGAGGGAGGTTTGAACTCCAGATGTCTTATAAATACTAAGAAATGCCAACCAATTGAGCTATATGGCCCTTGACAATTGCCAATGATAAACCCCCTCTCGGATGAAAATTGGAATTTTTGTTTGAAGAGCCAAGTTTTGATCCTAATATATTAGTCAAAACAAACCCCATACACATACACAAACACGTTTTAATTTGTAAATTTTTGTTCAAAGGACTCTTCAGTCCTCTAAACAGAGTCTACCTCCATGGAGAGGGAGAGAGAGAAAATCCACTATACTAACTATCGGAAGAGCATTTAATGCACTGAGTAAATTTGTATCCAACAATCATGAATCCCTTCAACGCTTTGACCATTTTAAGTAGCACTAAATGGTCATCCTCCAGTTAAGGAAAAGGGCATTAATGAGATCAATGGTCATGAGCTACACCTATATGAAGGCAGCCAATCCCATTTGCAAGGTATGTTAGAAATATTGAAATTACATCTGCATTCTACTCAACTTATTCTAATTCTAGAAAGTTTTTTGACTTAATCATTGGAGACTCTAGGCCGGTACTATACTGGTGCCTTCAGTGCAGTTTTGTTTTGTTTTTTTTTTTTTGGTGCATACCTTTGAAAGTTTGAAGACCTTCTAATGCTTAATGGTTGGTTGAGTAGCCCACTAAAGATTTTTGCATCATTAGGCATCCTGTCAATCCTATAAGACCTATCAAATTACTCTATTCTAGGAGTATTTTCCTCTATTAAGAGAAAATTTTCTTCTAAAAGTCTTCTCTTCTCCTAGGAGAACCCTTCTTCTAATATGGGAGGACCCTTGGGTTAAGGCCACTAAACCTTAATTGTACGATCTATATAGAAGCATTCAAATCTTATTTCCTTCGGGAAGAAGAAATAGTAATTGCTTCTTTGGTAATGAATACAAAGAAAATCACAAAAAAAAGCAATTAAGTCAAATTTCCTTCCATATCAAGAAAATCCAAATAAGTAATCTAAGTCCAAATAGAAATTTGAGTTACTTTTCAACAGCATGGTCAAGAGAGCTATTTAGTTTTGCACTGACTTATAGTGTACTGAATGTATGGCTTTTAACTCATTATGCCATTGGCTTGCAAATTGATCAGACTATCATGCTACTTAGGATGGGATTAGCCCAGATGCAGTAGGCTTGGTGGATGAAGTTCGAGATTTCGTGTTTGAATCTTCACTTTCTTGATATGGGTGGCTTGCTGGGGTTGCTTACATTCTGGTTTAACTTGGCCTCACCAAAGGGGGGTCGGGGTTTCATGTCACAAAAATAAATAAATGAATAGGAATGAGATTTGCATGTGAGAACAGATATGTAAAGAGAGTTAGCTACATCCTTAGTAGATTTTATCTTCTAGTCATCTATAATGTCCTTAGAGTGCTTATGAAGTTGGAATCATACGTAAGAACTTAGATCAAACACTAGAAGGCTATTGAATTTTACACTTCTAGTTTGGGGGAGCTTATTTTTATTGGTTAATTGAGTTTTAAATAAGAAGGTGGACAAATACACAACTGTGGCTAAAGAAAAGGTTGAAGCCTTAAAAAGTTGTACATTAACCAAACAAGCTGTTTTAAATCAGATAAGGCAAAGTAATAAGACCGCATGAGCAGTTTCTGAGATGAAGAAGGATATTCAAGTGCTAAAACATAGCATGAAGTGTGTTATTTAAGACTGTAATTCCCAGGATTTTAAACAAGCATCCATTATATGTCTAATACCACAACAACGTTCTTAAAAATTTTATTTGAAGGCATTCCAAGATCAAATTGTAACATTGCTAAGAAAAAAACTTCTGTAAATAAAACTTTAAACAAAATGGTTTATGGCTTGAAAGTAAAATGGCATAACCATTAGACAGAGAGAGATAGAGGGAATGGGAGAGGGTTTAAAACTAGTTAAAGAGGGTTCATATCTGCAGCCAAATATTCAAATATATATCCACAATTAAGTTTCCTCCAACCAACTCACTCAAATAACCAGCTCTGATAACTCTGGAAAAAGGGCTAGACAACTCAAAACAAAATAACATCATAATCTTAAGGTGATTTACAACAAACCCTCATTAAATTCTTAGGCAACACTGAAAGAACTAGCAGTGCTCTCCACAAACCTTCTTGCTCCCTTAAACCACCGTTTGTCTCCAGCTTGTGCCTTGCAAATGTAAAGCTTACCATTTTTAACAGTTGCTGTAATTAGTTGGTGCTTGCCACCTTCATCCCCATCAGCAGTCCTTGTCAACACTGACAAGAAGTAGTACGGAATTCCATTAATCACTGGATTTGAAACCTCCAATATGTTTGCTGTTGCTACAGCATCATTGTCAAAACCACCCTGACCAATCCAAGTTCACATTTCATTAGATTACATATATGTAACCACCCTGGAGTTAGAAGGCTTTAAAGGCAAAAACCTTACTAGCTCGGGGAAGATCTGTAAAAATAACTTTAAGAAAAACTAAAACAATGATTATTAAAAGGATGCAAAAATGGCCTTGCTATAGTTGTGATTATGATCACCCATTAGTTTAAAAAACATGTAATATTCTTTGTCATGTTAGTACCTCAGAAGAAGTTTTGCCAGAGTAGGCTTGTTTCCCAAGCAAAAAGTCCACCTACAAACAGCCAGATCAAAGCTTATTTGTTAGATAACATTTTCTGCCAACATCTTGAAAAGATTCATACATATGTTATTTGTGTGATGTTACCTTAAGCATTTGGATGAACTTATTTTCATTAGTTTATTATGTAAAAGTAAACATTGTATGTTCCTCTTTAAGATGATAAAAAGCTCAACCAAATGGACCTTAGTAGAAGCTTACATTTCAAGAAATAAGGAGAAAACCTATTCTAGAGAAAATACCCAAAACAAAAAATTCTGATGCCTCTTGATCGAAAACTGAAATTAAAAACAAGTCAAAGAAATATATATACCTTGGAGAGGAACTCCTCGGGGGAACCATAATCGGTGATGGATTTCTTATCAGTTGAGTTGATTATGACACTAACATTGCTGTTGGAATCGAAGTTGTCCTCATATCTAAGAACCTGTCCTGGGAATTCCCTCTCTTTGCTTGGGTTCCACTTTGAGGGGATGGATAACTTGAATCCTTCTCCATTGTATGGCAAGAAATCTGTGTTGGTCTTTGGCTTGCCAAATACATTGGCTGCAATTAACCACAAAATTAATATGTAGAACACTGTTTGATCTCTAGATGAATGCATTTTCATTCTTATAAACTGGAATTTTACAAACTAAAGTATCAGGGTCATGTTACATGGATAGCTACTGTGCCAGATCATGGGGCATGCATTTCTGTCGAATTTGATATGGCCTTATTGTCATCATTTGGTAGATTCAGATCAAATTCTATGCTCTCAGTAAACTAAACCAGGCTTCTCTTTACCGATTTCACTTCCTTAGTAAGCTTAGACTAGGTTCTAACTAAAGGAATTGTCTCTGAAAAACTATCTAACTTGTCAACTTGTTAGAGCCACGAATAATGTTTGTGTGGCAAACAGTAATTTGAACACCAATTTGGATGTCATTCCCTAATTGAAATTAGTATACTTAGTCTTCAACAACCTTTGACTACATAGATTTCATCCCCAAAGTGAAGCAACTCGTTATTAAACATGAATTACGGTAATTGATGGAAAGAAAAGCCTTATATTATGTCTGGAGGTCCTGTTAACATATTTACATTGTTAATTGTGGTGTTAATCCTCACAAATCTTGGAACCTAAATCCCAACATGATTGTACATTAAATCAACGTCAAAATATTGATTTTTCATGGCGTGGCTAAGGTCGGTTTATAATAGCAAGATCAGCAAACTTATCGAATAATAATTAACAGAAAAAAAAAAAAAAAAAAAAAAAATCTGACTCTAAAGTTAAACAATATAATCTGATATAGAACATTTTCATGTGCTGACCCAATTGGCCAATTCATAAGCTAATGACATCTATCTTATAACAAACAAACAATCACACACACACATGTTAAAAAAGAAAACTTAGTAAAAGCTTTGTTTATGCTTTTTGGTTAACAAAGTGGTCGACTGTGAGTATTGAACAATCACTTTTATTACATGCTGCACATGTCAGAAAGCATAGATTGAAGAAAGCAAAGTACCAGCTTCACCGTAGGCTGCATCTGCAGGTGAAACCTTGGAGCCAATGGCTGCAGCACCAATGAGCACTTGGAGAGCCAACCGGCGAGAGACAGCACTCATATCATCTTCATGAACTGACTGATTCTGTGCCTTGCAGACTACCTGAGTGGGCTTCATGTTTGGCACTTGGCGCTGTGATGATGAGGCTCTAGTGGGAGTGGTGAGTGCATGGTGGTGCAAGAAACATGAAGTGGAGGCCATTTTTTTAACTCACTTCCACTTAATCTTACAAGACTCCTGAATTAAAAGAAAGGTATTTTAGAGGTTGTGTGGTATGGAGAGTGAGATAGCTAGGAAATGGGTTTTTGATGTTAATTTTGTGATATGTGAAGGAAAATGGTTGGGTTTGGATATTGGATGTGAGAGAAGTGGATAAAGGGAAGATTAGATTTTTGATGTGGGATAAGGTTGTGGAGGCTTTGATTGGTGCCACGTGGCTCCATGTTACTCCCATTTCAAGTGCCATGTCAGCTCTTTATGGATGTACATAATTATAGACCTTTTGTCATTGCACTACAAGCACATCAGTACATGTTACACTTTTGTGGCTGCAGCTACTAGCCTGCTCGTTTTGGCTGTTGATGATAGAGACGGATTTCTCAGTTATGAAAAATTGAAAGTCACTATGAATCTGAAAATGCCTCATTATCAAAACTTAGTTCATTGGATGTGTCACACACACACATATATATTTGGACCAGTGTAATAATCATTTCAATGTACTCTTTTTAAAAAATCTATTTTAAAGGATTTCATAATTGAGTTGTTGGAATTACCAAATAAAATTTGCTATCCAATAATGATTTCATTTATTCCAATTTTGTGGTATTTTACTGAAATTTCAACTTTTCATGAGAATATCAATCAATCAATATTATTTTCTAAAGCTTATCACTCTTCAAATTTATTCCTATTGCTATTCATGTTGATGTTATTTTTGAATATGTAGGAGAGGACTATTTGTAGGGAATATACACGAAATTCTTAGATCTGTGAGATGCAAAATAGAGAAAAAAAAATATGTGCTAAAGAAAACAATCATACAAAACAATATTTACGTAGTTCGACAATTTGCCTATGTCTACGAAGTTGCAGTCAAGGAAAAGGATATCGTACTGTTTCGGCTGGTATATGCATTGGTATTGAAACTCTATCGTTTCATATTGGTTTAAATATCAGCCATACCAGCCAATTTCGAGCGTTTCGGCCAATACTGGCCACTATAGGGAAAAAAAAAAGCCTTTTTTTTTTTTTTTAAAGTTTTGAAATTTTCGAATTTTTGTAAGGGCAGAATGGTAACTTACTTGTATTAACTTTTTTTTTTTTTTAGAAAACTTTTTTGTATTAACTTAATTTTCTATTTTTTATATTGTTTTTTTTTTTTTTTTCCTTTTAGTTTTTGCTAAAGTCTAAAATCATGAATACTTTGTTCTGAATTGAGGTAATTTTTTATGACAAACTTTTATTTTTATTATATATATATATATAATAGCGGTAAACATGAAACGGTACATCAGTACCAAGATATATTGTTTCACTGGTTAAATTAGTACAGTCTTCGGTACAAGATTGACTCCCTTGGTTGCAGTGCTTTCACTATTCACGGGGGAAAAAAATACAATATACGGTAGTACTGTTTTCTCTCAAAACAATACCAAACCCTAATTCTCCAAAACAAATAGTTTTTCTATTCTGCACATAAAATTTACAATGGGCTTCAAGTGGGCCAAAATGGACTAAGTCTCAGAAAAAATCCCATTAAAAACCATAGCACTTTTATATTGGGTCGTGCGGGTCATAATTCAGATCAAATACAATTAGGCTTTACAAAGCCCAATACTATTTAATAGTCACTTTGGGGGCATCTGAGTGGTGGATTCAATGGACTTGAAGCAATGAAGGACACATTTTAAATTCAAAAATCTCAAAATTTCATCCACCGTTGGTCCATGGCTTAGTTTCATTTTGTAAGCCTTGAAGTGCACCAATAATTTCTAGTTATTCTTTAGGCTGGTATCGAGTTCTAGGCTAGTCTTTCAAGCAAATAAAGAGGGTCTCTATCCCTTTGTTTTTGACATGTGTCCACCATTTACAAAGGACTCCAACATATTACAAACATGGTAGGTACACCTCCAAACTATTGGTATCTCAATAGTTTAACTAACACTCAAACCTAACAGCTATGCTTGCTATTAGAGCAAGAAGACACATACTCAACAGGGCTGGTTTTAGACATTTTGAGGCCTTAGGCGAGAACTAAAATGAGTTCTTCTCTAAATTCATTTAAAACGCCTACAAAATAAGGTACTTTCCTAGTACTCCATGTTTTCAAAACAAACTTATCCAAATTATTTTTTTTAAAAGGAAAATTATGACACTGTGCTAAAAAAAAGAAGTATATTAGAGTAATTAATATTACTTTTTAATATAATAGATAAATTATACAGATTAATCAATATATTGTTTTAATTATATATAAAAAAGTAGTGTTTTAAAATATTCAAAATAAGTGGTCTGATTTATTTTTTTTAAGAGAACAGATTTCGTTATTCAACAAATAAAACTACCTTCCTAGAACCTTCCCTTCAAATCATTTTTTCCATTCTCAAGCTCCCACCCACATGGCTACCTTGCTCCTCAACTTTTTCATTGCATTTATTCTCTCATATATTTATTTATTACTTCTTTACAATTTAGTAAGTTCACAATGCTTCTTTCTTCTCAGTTCTTCAAACTCTCAACTATGTCTTTGTCTTCTTTCTTCTCAATTCTTCTTTCTTTAGAGGTTAAGGATGATATTTTTGGGATAATTGATTTTGTTTAGACCAAAGGATTTTTTGGGGTACTGATATTTACAAGGATATTCTAGATTTTTTGTTCTTTGATCACAAGTATGTATCAGATTTTTTGGAATTTCATTTGAAACTATTTTTTTTTTCCTACTACCCCTTCTTTTTCAAAATTTTTAGACCCCCTTCCACTTGGGAGCCTTAGGCAATGGCCTAATTGTCCTAGTGAAAGGGCCGACGACCTTGATACTCAACAATCTAGAAACCTCCAATGGTAGCCTAAGATGGAGAGAGTGAGAGTCTTATCAATTGCCATGAAAGGCATGGGCTTGATGGTAGAACTAAAAATATGCTCCTGTTTATATTAAAAAAAAAAAAAAAAAACTCTCTACTTTGCTTAATATACAAAATGTTAGCCACCTAGGTTATCAGCACATTTAACAGGATTGAGCGAGCCTAATAACGTAAGTTTGTCACCAAGTAAGATATTTTAAAGTGATTGGATCTACGTGGAGTTACTAGGAATCCTAGTCTAGGATGTACCTGGCTTGTGTTGGTTGAAACTCCTCTTATGGGTATATATAATGGGAACCCTATCCAAACATGGGTGGGTAGCCATCAATATCAGCCCATCATCAACATATACTGTACTGTGACTGGGGCCATATGGAGTCGATCGAGCTTAGGCAGGCTAGGCCCAATTTATAACACACACTAATATTCCCAAGTTTCCCAACTGGATTAGATTAATCTCAACCATCATTCCCCGGGTCAAAAGAAAAGCAGCAGCAGTGTGTTACTCCTTGCCTAAAAATTGATTGACTCATTTTGATTCAATACTTTGACAGCTGACTTGACTGCTCCCAAAGTCCAATTATAGAGCCGTCGTTCTTTTAATCACCTTTTCCACTAATTAGGTAAGGCCGGCTCAGTACTCATTTTTCTCATACAAACAGCAGAAACAACCGACAGGCTCCAAAAACCTCTCTACTTTTTGGTACCCCAGAAAGTAAAAACTCTCAAAAAGCATCAAAGCCAAAACAAATACCAGAAGTAAACAAATTCATGAGTGGTTTGCCACTTGTACTGTATTTGTGGACCAATCATATTTAATATATAATTACCACTTTTCAGTTCCACCACGCAATTCATGCCTACTCGTCTATGATGTTTTCCATGCTACACAAAATCCACACCGCCTAGGAAAACCCCATATACCCATTACTCTCTGTTTGCTTGCTTTATCTTTTGCTCTGTTCTGATCTCCTTGGAAGACCCATCTGGTTTGTGCTCTCACCATCTTCTTCTTTCATTTTCCTTTCTTTTTTTTTCTTTTTTTTCTTTTTTTGTTGTTGCTTTCTGGGTCTTTTATTTTATGTAAATTCATAGGTTAAGTGTACAGAAATTGGATGCTTTGTTTTGTACCAGTGGGGTCATGGATTGATTGATTGATTGGGTTTTTTTTAGGTGTATTGGTTGTATCACTGTAGATTCTAGTTTGTTTGTGGTCATTGAAATTTAAGATTGATTCTTGTTATCCTGGGGTTCAGTTAAGGACTACGTTGAAGTTTCTTTTTTGGGTCTTCTTTGATGTTTCAGTTTGGTTTATAATTTTGTAGGCTTAATATGTTATTTTTTATTTGTTTATTAGTTCAATATTAATGCTTTTGCATGTTTTATGGTATTTAAAATTTTTTTCTTTTTTTTTTAAATAGTCGAGTATTTTATTAATCTCTACTCGTTGTCCTGCGGTTCTTTGACTTACACTTTCCAAGATTTGTTTATTGGATATGAAATGTCAAATGTGACTGCTGTGGTCTTACTCTTAAAACAGAGTGGTTTTGAAATTTGAAGTATGAGAATTTGACTGGCCTTGCAATGCTGAAGTGATTTTGGCAAATTTTTGGAAATCCTCTTGTTAGCATTGTTCAGTTTACTTCTCACTTTTGGTTTTGAATCCTTTGTTTTAGTATTCTGATAGTGCAGGTAATAACTAATAAGATTCTTATGAGGAGTTGTACACAAAACCCATGTTCTCATCAGAGGAGGAAAAAAATCTAGGAGGGTGAAGTTTTTACTTCTGTTCAAGCTGTGATTGTTTATGAATATGTGGTGTGGATACTAGTGTGCTTTCTTGGTTTAGCTCTTGCTCCAGAATGGTTATTGTTGTAGTCAATTTGATTTCCAAATTGGTGAATTCTCATTGTGCTTCTGAGTTAGTGTGTAGATGGTAATTCCGTTAGCATTGTATAAATGGCCAGGGATCATATCTCAACTTCGTCTGTACCCTGACACAGTGACACCCCCCCACCCCTGCATATGCATGCATGGGGGTGGGTGATATGTAAAGGATTAGGCCTCCAACTGACAAAGAAAAAAAGTCATTTGATTTCAATCTTCTTTGTTTTGCATTAATATGAATTATATGCCATCACTCTATGGCTCTTGTAGGTTTTCTTCTTCTCTTGTCTTGGTGGTTAGGTTATGAATTTTTTTTTTCCCGTGTATTTCTACCCTACTTTCTGGTGTTGTTCAGTTAGTAATTAATAAATTAGTGTGAATGCTGTATTTAAAGAGGTTCTGACTTTCAATGATAGAATTCTTATGCAAATTCCCTAACTTGCAAGATGTATTTCCTTCAAATTTCTGCAGATGTCTTCATCTAGTTAACTTTAAATAGGACCTGGTTAACTATGAATAACTTCTATGAGATCTTTTCCTATGATGCTTATTCTGTGCTTGTATTGGTATAACAAGTTTCAGTGACAAAGGCCCTTGTAGCTTCTTGATTTTCTTGGTAACTTGGTCATTTGTATATCCATGTGTCGTCATGTTCTTTATAAATGGGTAGATTGGAGGATTTTACAAAATAGGAGTCTTTATTTATGTCTGTTGAATGGATGAATTTATTCAAACCTGAAGAAAGTACAAAGGTACTACAAAAGAAAAAGTAACCAGGCTGTGACAGCAAAGAGCAGGTATTATCCAGAAACTAGAACCACTCTGTATATAACTCAGATGACTACAACAAATTTTGAAAGATCTCAAATTAATTTGTAAAAATTGTTAAAGTAATTAGGGATAGCAATAGAGCGGGGCAAGGTTGGATCATGGGTGTCCCACCCCTCCTTGTCCCTTATTTGGAGCGGGGTTTTCCTTATGGGGGGAGCAGGGAAGGTTGGGGCAGGGCGGGGCGGAGGGCATTTTGCCATCTCTAATGAGGTTACTTCAGCACTAATGAGATAGAGATGGAAGAGAAAAGGGAGGAAAATTGATGAAAATGTTGAGAAATAATTTAAATACACACACACACACTTAGGATGAGATGGGGCTGGGAAAACTTGCGCAGGGTGAAACATTTTTTCCATCTTTAAGTAATTCCTAGTTGATATTTTTCGAGCTTGAACTGATTTTTTCGTACAGTTGGAAGAGAAAAGTGCCTGAATTGTGGACATATTGCTTGAACGAAACCTCCTTCACTTCAGCAAACCCCACCATGACCTCTTGCATTTCTTTTTTTTTCCACATATGGTACATATGGGCTGACCAAGTTTATTTCAACAAATCTGATGAAATTAAGGCTCCATATCCCAGGTTCCAACCCGACTGATTACTAAACCCAGCTGTAGATTTCTTCCATACTTTGTTAGAGAGACCAATCATATAATATGTGCTATCTTCTCTGCTATACTTTTCTGCAAAAAACACGGTTCACTTTCATTGAAGCCCCATTGAATGACTACCTATCTTTTGTTCATGACCTGTTTCCTATCAGAAGCTGTCAACAATGCTTTTCTTTGGAATAACTTTAGAGAGCCACAAAAACCTTTGGGTGGCATCCCTGATAACATTTGTAAGCATAGTCCTCTTGAACAATAGTGACCTCTGTTAGCGTTAACTGAATTTCCTCCTTTTCAATAGTGATCTCTGTTAGCTTTAATTAAATTTGTTCCATTTTAATTGATGTTGCTGCATACCATCTTCATGATCCAGCAACTAACGCAATTGATACCACAAGGTGACTAGCTTCGTGTATTACAACTTCCTTTATTTTAAAAGGAGGGGACAACTGGTTCATTTCTTGGTATGAATGTAAGATACTATTTTTTTTTTTGGCTCTTCATATACTTCCCTAGTATTAGGGTTGTATAAGCTCTTGCAAGAGCTTTGAGCCCAGAAATCGTCCTCCATCCCTGAAATCGCATGTGTCTCGTTAGAGCAGCATTTTTCCAACCTTCTAGTCTTTGAAAGCCTTATTCTTATTTTTATGTAAGTAAAGACCAATTAATCATACCACCAGATACTTTTTCATCTTCACAAGATAGAGGTTTGCTCATTTGTTAATGGTACGGCAGCTGAAGAGATAAGTGATTACATACCTTTTTCTGTTTCTACTTGGTTTAGTAATAGTCATTTTGTTGTGTCAATGTAATTCTTCAATTACTACACTAGTTGCTTTAGTGAAGAGCAAAGACCCAATTGGTGTAGAAAGAACCTATTGATAATATATGTAGCAACCTTTACAAGACTAGTAAAATGCATTTGCAGGGTGTGCTAGAATGCATATCACCAGACACATTGTCTGACTCAGAGGATGAAGATGTCAGACATCAGAATATAGCTGAAAACCGTGTCCGAAACTCCTGGTCGATTGTGAGCCCAACTCATTAAATCTGATATCTGTAAAGGCCTGTGTGGGGGTATAGAGACCATTAATAATTGAAGTTGTAGATTGTCAATCCAGGTGTCTGCCCCAATATTAAAATACTAAAGAGTTAAGTTTTTTATGATGTGTGGCATAGCAACTATTTATATATTAAAATTTCGTTTCAAATGGCTCCATTAAGGAAGCAACCATTGTCAATTTAAGAGCAGATTAATGCTGTATAATTTAGATACTTTGATTACTTGGCGTGTTTTGATTATTTGTAGATAGGGAAAATGAATGAGGGTAGGAGCTCTTAATTGGTTTGACTGTTTCTTGTACTGTTGTTTTTGAGCAAAGTTCAACTTTTCCTTAATATTTTCAAAGATATGCCAAATAAACCAGGACAAGATGATGAATATTCAGTCTCATCCAAACATAAGGCATGCTGATAGTCTAAATAAAAGGCACCTGACCAATATTGGCATTTTACAGACATTATAAGACTGATTAGATATTTTTGTAGTTTGGGTGCTTCGTTGATTTTTGGTGGTGGTTATTAATGTTAAGCAAGCTAGGGCTTTATTTACAATGTCAGATCTTATAAAAATAATTATTTGAGTCCCTATAGCTTTTTAATTTATTTGAATCAGTTATTAAAAAACTATATTTGTGATTTCGCGTAGATATTTTTTTTTTGAGAAGAATTTCTGGTAGATATTTAGTTTGTTTAATTATGAGTTTTAAGCATTGCCTCTATAGGAATTTAAAGCTTTCCATCTTTGTGGCAGAGTTTTGAATATCCTAAATCCAGGTGACATTTAATAATGACAGTCACCTCTTCAATGACAGTTACCTTGTTTTTTCTTTTCTATTTTTGTTATTATCGGTAAGTTACAAATGTACTTAATGTGTTTTGAATTCACAATCTTACACTCTCCCCATTATTTTGGGGGAGGAAGTCCCATTTGAGCTAGTGCTTGTTAGTAGATGGTTACAACAATCGTACAAGAGCTAAAATATAAGGGGTTGTGAACACTATAGGTTATGCACGGTGTATATGGCATGGTCAATCAATTTGTTAGAACTTTTGGGTTTATAAAGGCTTAAGATATAGTGATATATCTACTACCGCACACCTTTAACGTGATGATCATTCTACTAGTATAAGTTCTTGTAAGGGGGAGAGGGAGGGGGAGGGAGGGAGAGGGGAGGTAAGGGTTAGGGTTAGGGTTTAAGTCTCCAGGAGGAAGTTTTATACACATATACACTTATATTAGGTTAGAGTAGATTTATATCTTGGGGAAAAAAAAAGGATAAAAAAAGAAAAGAAAAAAAGATAAGAGTGATATATAAAACATTTATTAATTGGGTATTGTGTGAAGAAAGTATTGACATAGTTGTCAGTATCATATGATACGTATCGTATTGTATGTAAAAAGTTCTATATTGTATAAGCGTATTGTAAGTACTCATAAATCATACAATACATTGTGCGTATCGTGAATCATATCCTATCGTAAAAGTGTACGTATTGTACAGTACATCGACAAATGTTTTAAAATTAGATTTTTTGTTAAAATTCGTATTTTTATTTGAATCTAACAAGTTGTTAGACTTGTTTTTAACACAAAATCATTAGGTTACTTAATTTAGCCTAAAAAAATAACATATTTATAATTTTTTTTTTTCTCTTTCTTATACAAAATTTGAACTAAGCAGTATACACTTACACTTTACTTTGATATTTACACATTTATTTTATATACTATGAATAAGAAATTAAGTGACAATATAATTATTTTTTATTTTTGTCTTTATTGTTATAAGTCCAAGAAACTAGAATGCCAAGAATTTTTTTTTTTTTTTTTTTTTTAATTATCAAAATAAAAAGAACAAGAAAAGATAGTAAATGTTAATGATGATGAAGAAAATTTTAATAAAAAAAGAAGTTTGCAAAATGATAAACATGATGATAACATGGACTTTAATGGGGTTGATTAGGCAATATGATGAAAATTAATTACTATTTTTGTTTCATTTGTAATATATTATCACTTTTGAATTTAAACAATTTGAATGTGTATGTTATAAACACAATCTAGTTTGATTTATTTAGTTAACTTGTTAAATATTACTACATAAGTGGTGAATAAATTAATCATTAGTTGAATATATTTAAAATTTATAATGAATGTACCATTTATATATGTATATCTATAATTTTTTATAAATTTTGTCATGTGTTTGTGTATCTTACGATACATGATATTGAAAATCAAAAATCGATTCACGATATGATTCATATTTTGACAACTATGAGTATTGATTATATGAATATTATAGATCATGACACTGAAGGATCTAGTATAGGAGCATAGGATTGGCATTCCTGAAATTTGTTATGGTATCAACAAGATTGCTATCTTAGATGGCTACGAACTGTCTAGTTCTGGTCTGGGTATCAAGTTCCTACTTTTCCATATTGAGGGCTCTAGTACTGAGTCTAAAATTTGTCCTAATTTAATTCTTGTTTAAATAAGATAATTACATGCAGATTAAATTCTATGATCGCAGAGAGTCCATAGATTCTTGTACTAGATATTTAACATGAGCATCAGGTTAAAGATTTGTCATGTGCCTTATTACTTAAGAGGCAAAAAAAAGACCCATTTGGCCTGTCATTGCCTTTATTTAAATCAGTAATAATTTTATTATGTTCTTATGTATCAATGCTGTAAACCACAACCAAATCTTTAACATATGCCCCATGTGCATTTGTATGTCTGAAACATTCCAAGTGGATTTGAGCTTACAGAGAAATCAAGTTCATTTCTTGACAATAATCTTTGTTGATTCTTGAAGCATAGGAACAATGCCTGAGAAATCAACAGCTGAGAATCTTTTGGACAACATTGTAGAAACACTTGCTGATAGTGTTTCAAAGAAGAAATCTGTGTCTTTTTTTGGGGAAGAGAAATCAAACCAAGTCACTAATCAGTTGAATAGGCTGTTTGGACGCCAGAAGCCTATCCACAATCTTTTGGGGGGAGGAAAATGTAGGATCATTCTGTTTCTATTCCTTTAATCTCTATAGTTTTCATTGTCACTAAATTTTCTTTTTCTGAATGGTGTAGCCGCTGATGTGTTGTTATGGAGGAACAAGAAGATCTCAGCTAGTGTTTTAACTGGTGCAACAGCTATCTGGGTGCTATTTGAATGGCTCAATTACCATTTTCTAACTCTTATATTCTTTGCTCTGGTTCTTGTTATGCTCGCTCAGTTTATTTGGACAAATGCTTCAGGCTTATTCAACAGGTGATCTTAAACTTGCTTCTGTGCTTTTCAGTCGGTGAGTTCATGTAAAGTGGAGCTGAGTTTTAGTTTTTGATGACATGTTACACTCAGTGGCAGGTCACAGTCTAAAGTCCCCCGTCTTGTTCTGCCTAAAGAGATATTTGTCGAAATTGCCAGTCAAATAGGTGTGGAGGTTAATCAAGCTCTGGGTTTTCTTCAGGATGTTGCATGTGGAGGAAACATTAAGCAATTTCTTTTGGTATGTTTGAACTAACGATAAATCAGAAAAAGTAGCAATCATTTGGACCCTGATTCCCCATGAGTATTTCAAAATTACAATGGTCTTGATCTGTGAAAATGATAATCTGGATACTAACCAGGACTGTAGATATTATCATGGCCCTTGTTTCTGCAAGTACTTGGTCAAGGTTATGTTGGTAATTCAATGGTGGAAGAAGACAAGTCAAGTTTGATTGTCTGCTTTATTGCTTCTATGAAATTTAATCCATATGAATTGATCTTATATTGTTTAATTATTTGTGTGCGCGCATATTCTTTTATATACCCTTGACAATCCTAAATTTATTTTATCATCCTAGCACAGACTGATGATGCTGGTGAATATGATTATTTGAACATGTATTTGAAAAGATTGAATTCAAATAATAATTTTTGCTTAATATAAAAAATGACTTAAAAGTTTGTGACGAATCTGAAGAATACGAAGAACTAGCTGCAGTTGATTCCATAGTATTAGGAGACAAGATTTGTGATTGAATTTTTTAACCCAACAACTTGGCCTGTTATAAATATATATTTTTAATTTGGAAGATGGCATTAACTGTCAAGAAATCCTCACAGGTTGTAGTAAGCTTGTGGGCTGCTGCTGTGGTAGGGAGCTGGTGCAATTTTTTGACTGTATTTTATCTTGGTGAGTGATCCTTTATTATTATTATTATTTTATGTTGCACGATCTTGTAGTAAGTTTATAATGCTATTGAATGCTGTACTTCTGATGCATTGTTTAGTCTTTTCCTTGCTGCTTGTAAAATTCTCAATATTTTGGATCTAGGATCAAAAAGAGGAAAAAAAGAAAGAAAGATAGTATAAAAAATTGAAGTAAATTCAATCAAGCCAAGCTTTATGGAAGTATGCTAATCTTTCTTTTCAGAATTTTGGAAAAACTTTGTGCAATATCTTATTACATAAAACACCATATGTCCATCTTTCCTTGTCCAATTTGGCCCAGCACTAATTAGAAATCCATTATTGTGAGAAGTAGCGTAGGTTAAGAATTAAATCAAATACAGTTCTCCAATGGACTTGGGAAAAATTAATTAGCCTTAAATTTTTGGGTTTTTGATTAAAAATGGAAAATGAAATGGCACTAACCACTAATGTTGGGACGGTGGGCAGTATCTAACATCTAATAAGAATATGTTTGTCATTTTATTGGAATAATTGGGTTTTGAAGATGGTCTTTGATGAAGCATGTGTATTTATGATGTGAAGTTGTGAACCACGGAATGACAATGCTCTTTATTGTTGGAAGTAAAGTAGATGTGATGAATGACTCGTATGTACTGACTGGGTTCACAAGAGGATTTTATTCACTTGTCTGAAATTGAAGCCAGCAATGATTCTTGTTTGTTTAAGCTTATAAGCTGGCTTTAATAAGCTGTATTGTTTTTTTACCCAGATAATTTTTAAGCCAAATGAGCAAATGAATTTATTCTATCCCAAACAGACGCAATCAAATGTTATAGGACAGATGAGACTTTATCTGATATATCTACCTATTCCTCAAAAGTGGCATTTCAAAAATGAAACTGGGCTCTACTTTCCTGCATTTTAAAGAGGTCTAGAATGGGAGATCAATAAGGACCAATAAGTAAATTATTACATGATCATTCGATGTACTTTCAGCCAAAAAGATTTGAGGCAAACCATTTTCTTTCCTTTTGGCAAAATGTAGTTTATCATTGAAGATTACTCCCCCCTATTCGTGTCAAAAGCATATAGGAACTTGAAAATCATTTAGATGATCTTTATTTCTATATTCTTAGCATTGCTTGGTTGCTTGTATATATGTGAACTAAACTCAATGCAGCAGGTGTTTTATGCAACAGTTCATCATTGACAATCTTTTAATTTCTATAGGTTTTGTTGCTGCCCACACATTGCCAGTCTTATACGAGAGGTACGAAGATGAAGTTGACAGCTTTGTATATACAGTCCTGGAACAGATTCAGCATAACTATCGGAAGCTGGATGCTGGTCTCCTGAGCAAGATTCCCAAGGGAAAGCTCAAGGGGAAGAAATTTGAGTAGAATAATGTAGTAAAATAACTAAGATCTTAAGAAGTTCCTTGTCCATCTCATCTATTAATGATGATTGAATTTCATATTTATGGTTATTGAAGTGGAGAATGTCTATAATCAGACTACAAAAAACAGAAGTTATATTTTAAGTAATGGTCTTTGTTTACCAATACCTGTTCACTTTAATCTTTTGCTTTTCTGGGCATGTAATTGGAAAAAAAAATGTATGAACAAGATGAGGCACTCTTATTCGTAGTAATTGTGCAAGCAAGTCCATAAGAATTGATATCTGAAATCCACATGATCAAGAAATCAAAGAAATAAGTAGAAGGGTAAACTATCACAAAGACTAGTCCAATCATATAACACTCTCAAAAAGTAGAAGTGTAATTGCAAAACTCATGCTCCACCAACCCCAAAATTCCTACCATGTTCCTGCTAGATGGTCTCCATAACACAGGGCACGGTCTTGATCATAATCCATCATACACCATAGAGAACACAAGAGACCACAACTCTCCAGCCACTGGACAATGCAAAAGATGATCAACCTAGATTTCTTACACATATATTACTAGCCTGTTATGACAATAATGTCTGATGAAATTATTATAATTTGCCACAAGCTGCTGTCAACCCAAGAATCCAACCTTTGTAGGAACCCTGGCTCTCCAAATGTTTGTCAGTAGGAAAGTAACTGTTATCGAAATCCTCAAAAGCGTCATAGAAAGAATGAACCTTTGCCCATGGCTTCTGTCATAAACTTCCAACCCATTACCATGTTCCAGTTGCACAAAAAAATAAAAAATAAAATAATAATAAGCCTCACTTTTTTCTTTTTCTTTATATATATATATATATATATATATATATATGTATGTATGTATGTATGTATGTATGTAAAAGCAAATTTTGGTCCCAAGAGGTAACACAATTGATTGAAGATCACACATAATAAAACTGAGTTCACTAGAAACCTCTGGACAAAACTATAATGATAAAAACCTGCATTTGATCTTTAAAGTGATTGCAGCTAAGCATATATGAAAATGTCTGAAGAGTTTTTGACCGACTCAAAACAGATAATCTGTAGTCTCAGACTGAGATCGGACTACTAAAGACCTGGATTTGCTTGTACATGATGTTGTCTTAGTTTGACATTATTGGAATAGCATTGATTAGCTATGGTGCCTTTGCTTACTAAGAAAATGACGGGTGTTATAAAGTTGCAATTATTCCTTTTGTGTCTCCTTTAGTGGCAAAACAAACAGTGTATCAGCCGCTGATCATTTTTTTTTTAATAGAAGTCACTGATCTTGATTTTAAGGCAAAATGTAAAAGACGCATGGCATGCAACACCACACATGTAAATGTGAAAGTAACCACTCAATTTAGTCGCAATTTTCTACTACATCCAGGGCTAAAGGGCAGTAACTCAAAAGCAAATGCATTGATTCCTCAAATCTTCTTTTAGGCAAAAATAAGTCAGGAAAATATCCTGGAAAGTTGTCACAAGAATTCCACAGGCTAACAGACTTTTTGTTCAAAAGATAATCTAATTCCAAGAACACTAGAAGACATCAATTCTTTTTACGTTTGGCAGCTTGCTTTCCTTGGCCCTTCTTGGGTGGTCCCTTTCCACGACGCTTCAACATTTCAAGCTTGGATAAGCGCCTGGGCAAAGCACAATGTGTGTATATGTCAGACGTTTTAAATTTACATGAATCAGTTCCACATGATCATTTAAAGCTACAAACCATTCCTATTGTACTAATCATCAACCTTCACAAAAATACTCAGGAGAAAATCTTCTTAAAGAAATTGCTTCGCCAGAATATGCTAAAATGATCAATGTATGGCATGGATATTTTAAGAAATTCAGTAGGGAATGCGGCTCTAATGGAAGTTCAAGATAGAGCACACCCTTTTAGTTGGTATAGTTTAAGGAGCTTATAGTCTCAAATGGCATCTCCTCCTCTTATCAGAACGTGATGAAGGGTAAAGTTCGGGTGACCGGTTGAATATATGTACAACTTGACAATAGAAATAAATTAATACAAAAAGCTGTAGAGCAAACATTGGCAATGGAATAGATCCCTCCAAATACACCTCTAATATCAAGCTAACATATGGTAGAACAACTCCAAGAGAGATGGGCATTTTCAAATTTGAGGTAAGCTGATTTCAAACTTTCTAATTAGAGAATCAATAGTAGATTGCAGAGAACCGTTAGAGATTAAACATAGCAGAAAAGGCCTAACTAGAAGAATAGTGCTAGAACATGATTCAGTAGTTAATGTAGAAAATTAACCAGAAACTGACCAGTTTCTCTCTTGTTAAATTGTATGAAATCTAAAAGTAATTGTTTGATTCTCTCATTCATTAAAATCCATGCTACTGTGTACAATAGCCCTATTTGATCAACAGAACATTGGGAAACCATATTTAGTATTAATCATAGTGGCATGCCCATTGAGTTGCTCAACTACTATGCTCTTAAGGTGTTGCTTGTCCGTACAAAACAGGCAACCATAACAGACACTTTAATGATTGGCAAACTCCTCATAAACAAAAGACACAAAACTGCTTACAGGTCCCTTTTTCCTTTTTTTGATAATTCCGTAGTTGGGGTGAGGGGATTTAAACCTGTATGTCTCTATTTGGAAACATTAGTAGATGCTAACCAGTTGCACTACAAAGGCTCTTGCCCATAAAGATCCCTTTTTCTTTTATAATAGGCAAATAATAATTTTAAGATGAAGAGGAAGCTCATGATTTCCCTTTCCTTGACATTCGTAATAAGTTCCATGAAGAAGAGATTAAGTGAGAAACCTAAGCAAATATTTAATGGGCACCACAGAGAGAGAGAGAGAGAGAGAGAGAGAGAGAGAGAGAGAGAGAGAGAGAGAGAGAGAGATTACTCTTATTCTCGATGAGCCATGATTAGAGGATCATCTTTCATGATGTCATGTGGGTACCATTCGGCAACCTTTTCACCAATAAGCTTCTTGCGTAACAGCTTGTGGGGCGATCTCTGGCCTGTTGGGTTAAGTATGTGCCCAAATATCCTTGCCCTTGCTTCGGTCACTCTTCTAGTGACTGCCGTAGCCAAAATATTCTTTAGGCTGCCAGTCGCCATCGTCACTTCACCTTGCTGAGTGAAAAAGAAAAGATTTGGTCAAACTTTGAGGACTTGATGGCACTCTGAGACGATGCTTTCAGAGCACAACAATGCGGAGTTAATCTCTAAAATTCACAAATTTCAAATAAAGATTAAACATATGTGTTAAATAAAGAAGCTTATGGGCATGAGCATAAATTGCTTAGCTCATTAGGAGTGAATGCTCTGGATTACCCGGCAACTAGTTATGGTGGGTGGGGTTAGTTGCCCGTAGGTTTTATTGGCTAGAGATGATTCCAAACTCCAAAGGGCTCTACTTTGAAAAGGATCTCTATGTTATAAAGTAAAAAATAATAATAATTAATTAAAAAAAACCAACAACAACAACCTTGGATAAGGGCACTTTATGTTGGTTTTGCAGAAATACATTTCAACTGCCATCCCTGATTCCACTCAAGATTCAAAAATCTTAGTTGTGGATTTAGGGGCTTATAAACTACAAACCCAGGTAGCTGACCTGATCAGCTCTAACCCCAGTTACTTGGAGCTAAGGTTTCTCAAATATATTAGTCTACAAGGCAACCTTGGGTTATGTCAATGAGTTATGACTCAACAGGCACCTCCTCCTCTTATAATTTCTAGGTGGACGGCGAGCTCTTAGGTTAATCCACATGTGTGTAACTTACTAATAGGGGGGAAAAACAATAGCCCTGGGATATTTATGGCCACAATAACATGCAAGCAACAGTCAAACAAGATCATTTTTTTCGATAATGCCTCATTGAAAAAAGATGAAATCATACAAAGAACCAAAGCACACAGCAGTGTACTAAGGAATTAGCAATACAATAAAAGTATAAAGCAAGAAAAGTACAACTATCAAGCAAATCAGCCAAAGAATTAAAAGTAAATACACCGGAAGCATTTATCCACACGAACAAGGCTTGAAAGAAAGAAAGCTTCAAATCATGAATTGATCTCTCACTTCCTTCAAAAGTACACGCATTCCTCTCCTGCCAGATGCCCCACATGAGGTAGTGAGGGAACAGACAAAGCAGGTTCATGATTTTTTATGCAAACTCAATCCCAAGTTTAGCATACTTTATTAGTCTACAATGCAACCTTCGGGCTTCCAAGACCACCACAATTACACACAAGCAAACATCCAAAACGAGATCATGATTGTTCACACGAACTCGATCCCAACTTTAACATAATTTTAAGACATCTTCACACTATTATTACAAACACACCTACCATTACATCAAACAAAATATTGAACACAAAATTCCACCACCACATATTGCACTGTGCATGATAACACAACAACAACATAAAAGCACACATTAAGCATGTTAGTGAGCAGCGAGCAGAGATGTTCACGCATTAAGACCTCATTTACAACCCACTTCCCGATTTGGACATTTTATCAAACAGTTTGTCTGCACGACCATACAACACTCTGAAAAGTAATAACTTAAGAAGACCAACTTAGTTTACCGAACCTACTAATTGTTATTTTGGATTGAGCATTTCATCAAACAGTTACAGGTGTGTGTGAATTTCTGCCCCATCCTCCTCCCTCTCTCTCTCTCTCTCTCTCTCTCTCTCTCTGATATGCTAATTAAATATTCATAGATACCCACAACCCAATGATATATGCATACATAAAAATCTATGACACGGGTCAGACGTAGTGTGTTTGTCGTTATGATGGATTTACCTATCGTTTTGAGAGTTACCAGAAAATTCTTTCCTTGGAGGAAACGAATTGCGAGGAGCTTCAAGAAGATGGCTGAGCACTGTGGAGAGCTTCAAGGTCGTCTTCGTCATCAAGGGATTCACCAGCGGCAGAATGGCGTTCGGGAGAGAGACGATGTGAGTCTGTGTAAAGGAAGGAAATCTGGAAATGGGATTAATAAAAAAAAAAAAAAAAAAAAAAAAATTTAAAGTTGGCGTTTGGATGAATTTAAACTCTTTCCGAGTGTAAATTGGATCCGGTCATGGTGTAAAAGCCATGTTTTTTGGGCCAAAATGGGTATTTACCCATAAAATACTAACTATTTAGTTAGTAGGCCCACTTTTCAAACTATATCCATTTCTAACAAATCGAGCCTCAAAGACTCGGTTTTGGGACTGTAAATCGAGTCTTTGAGGCTCGGTTTGTATGATCTGATGTGGCGTAATTGCTACGTGGCATTCACAAGGAAATCGAGTGTCTAAGACTCAATTTCCATGTGTTTATGACGTGGCAATTAACTGCCAGGTGGAACCCCTGGAAACCGAGTCTTAGACACTCGGTTTCCAATAGGGGTTTTTCAAAATTTAAAGTCTATTCTGTCTCTCACTCTCACTGCCACTCACACCCACACCCACACACTCTCACTCTCAAACCAGAGCACTCTCAGTGTCAGACGAAACCGACCCACTCTCACCGTCACTCTCAGTGTCAAACGAAACCAGAACACTCTAAGCCACGGACTCCGACGGCGGCGCTTCCTTTGCGGACGGCTTCAAGGGCGTACTCCACCTGGAACAAATGGCCGTCCGGTGAGATCCTTCAGTCTGCGCGTTGAAGTTCTTTAGTCTCTGAAAACCAAAAAAATAAAAGGTGAGTCCTTGTGAAAGTTTGTTTATTTATTTATTTTTTTTTGGTTTTTGTTTTGAATGGCAGGCTTTAATTTTGGCGTCGAAAAGATTTAATTCTTATGCATTTGTTTGGAATTATCTTTACATTCTTGTTTGGAATTCTAACTGTACATGTCAAATTTTGTAACTGTACAATTTATATATATATATATATATATATTTTGCTGAAAATGTACAGAATAATTTGTTTGTTGACTTTACCGTACCAGGTATTACTAAACTTATAGGGATGAGAAGGCATTGAGCCAATTCGGTTTTGTTTGTTTGATTTTTTTTTCCAATGCATTTGTAATTATTTGTGGCTAATTGGAAGTTTGTTTGGGGTGAATTTGTTTGAGCTTGATGTGGTTTTACATGTTATTGGATTTTAAATTGATGAGAAGCTCCATAAGCTTAGAGTGCTCTTCTTGAAGCACACAAGCATGTTCATACATAGAGTCCCAAGTTGATATAGCCAGGGGTTATTATAAGCTGGCAGGCGTTATCTTATATAATAAGCTTGATGAATTAGTTGATCAAAACAATGAAGTAAATTGAGTAAGGTAGCATTTTCTCCACAGACAAGTTCACTTAGCAGCTCCCGGTCAATTGTGATTTACAAGCAGAAAGCTGATAGAACTTATCCCCAGTCAAAAAAAATTTCTGTTTATGCAGAGTCTTTGTACTGGATGGACAAATTAGTTTCTCTCCAAGAACTCTGATAGGTTGACATTGTAAATAATGTTGTTGCATGTACTTCAAAAGGAAAATTATCATACTGTTGTAGTGTACTTGTGATTTACTTGTAGCATGCTTGTGACAGAGTCAGAGTTAATGTCATCATATACAGTTTCTCTGTGGCATGCTGCATATTCAGATGTTAAATATCATCATATCTTTTGGATTTTTTGGATGTTTCACCAGTTTACCTTTCAGTATTAGAATATAATGTTAATTATAGTTACTTAGTTCACACTGACATGTTCCCATGCATAATGACTATTCCAATCTAACTCGATTCTACATTATTTAAAGATTGGTTCATGTGGTGTTTCATTCAGAACTGCTTATTGACTGATGACAGGTTCTAATGTATAGTGAACAAAGAAAACTTGGAAGACTTGAGGATTCAACGAGTTTTCTGTTTTTGTGTACATGTATATAACCTCTCTTAGCTGTGCATCTAGAACTGGTTCTTTTCCTTTTTTTTTTTTTTTTGGCAGAGGTATTTAGTTGATGGAGATGATATCTAGGTTTAGGCTTTGTAATCTGGTTAGTTTTGTTTGAGTTCACTGGTGGTATCTGCTACTGCATTTGCATGGAGGCCTTACAATATCTGCTAGGTTTGTTTTCTGATATTTTTTTCCCTGTGGACATTTGCATTGCAGTCTCACATCATATCCTTTTAAGGAAAAGAATAATATTGGCAATTGCAAGCCTATGGTTGAATGTAAAGGGCAGTTGTGTAGATACTCTATATAGAGTATCTATATTTTTTTAGAGATTGTCTTGTATATTTTCTCTTTTAAGTTTGGTGTCCCATTGAATCTCTCCTTCTGGGACTAGTTTTTTTTCTCCCCTAGGTAATTTGTTCAAATTTCTCTCCTTGGATCCAAAGTTGTGAGTTATCATGTTCTATTTGCCTTCATATTTTTGTAGATTGTACCCCTTTTTCTTGGAAGGTTTGAATCATTTGATTACAATAATGATTGGCAAGTTAAATGGGGCTACAACGCATTCCATAAGGAGGCATTATTTTAGAGTGTAGAGATCATCTTTGTTAGGACCCTTAGTGTTTTGGCATATTCTGTGCCAAATTTGGGTGTAATTTGAATTATTAATTTGCATTGTAATTATGTACTGTTGTGGGTTAAATTTGTAATGGGTTGAAGAGGTTAGAAGCTGAAGTTTGAAATTGCAAGCTAAAGAAACTTGCATGAGCGAAATTCAGAGTATCAGGCAATCTTTCAGATTAGTTCACATTTTGAAACCTGGTTGAGACAACAATTTCACCTCACTTTTAAGACACTACCTCGAGCGAAATTTCAATAACTTGAGAGAATTCAGTTACAACTTCTCTACGGTACCAGCCCTTAGCTTCTCTTTATAACCCTCATTTCCCACTATTTTAGAAATAAAAATCCCCATATCGAAGAGCTAGGGAGAGCCCTAAAACCCTATAGCTAAAACCTTCTCACTCTCTCTACCTTCTCCCTCTCCATTTGTCAATTACTATGAGAGGAGATTAAGACCATCACACACAAAGAAACCTTTAGAGTTCTTGGTACTGTTTAGTGCTTAGGAATCATTGGAGCATGCCCAAAATCTCCAAGTGGCCTTGGAGTGACCAAGGAAACTTGGTTTTCAAATTGGCAGCTCAAATTGCAGATACAAAGACTAAAAAGAAGAAAATATTCGAAGAATCCAATGTTAGCAAGAGCTGGAGACTCGAGTACATTGTCATAACTTAGCTTGGAGAGTTTTGTAAGTGATGTGTACTGCAACTATTTTTGTTTAGTGGATCATTTGGGGCTATAAGCCTCAAGAGAGTTTTTTCTCTGCCTGATTCTCATGTTTTTCTCTCCATAAACACTTTGGTGTTCTTGTGAGTGTGATTGTTTATTTGGTCTTTTCTGCTGTGTTTTATATCAATGATAATGCCAATTGGCTAATTACTTAAACAATTGGGCTTAATTCAATAGTAAGCTTAAAATTGACAATAGCCATAAATTTGTGGTCTAAAGTATTGTAACTATCAATCTTTTTTATGATTGCTCCTTTTTTAGAAGATTGTGGTGGCAAGTCTTGAAATTGTGCTTGGTTAGTGTGCAGCAGGTGAGGTGGTCTGATTTCTTATTGGGGGTATAAACTCTCTAAAGGGTAAAGGGTTGTACAAAGTATATTTTGTGCAAGTTTCTTAGGCTGCATTTATCTACCATATTTGAACCAAAGAAATGCAAGATTCTATAATGATCAGATTCTAAGTTATGACAAGATCATATGGGCAATTAATAATGATGTAAGATCTAGAATTGCAACATGCAAAGGGCTTAAAAATTATATAATTTAATAGGATGCTGTGTAGATATTGGGGAATTTATTTTTCTGTTTTAGATTAGCTGAGTTGTGTAGCTTGTGTTTTATGCAGCTGGTGCTGCTTGTATTTTGTCTTAGTGTTGTGTTCTGTTTTGAACTTCTTGTAATTCAGGTTCCTTTGTGTTAATAAAAGAATCTCATTCATTCATTCCCAGAATTTGTGATTGAGCATCTCTTAAAAACTAAAATGTACTCAATCCCTCAAATAATATGACAATGTAGATAGAGCATTACAAAACCATGATAAGATATAATCATCTTGACATGTATGAGAATCTAACACAATTTATAAGACAACAGTGCCAACCCTATTGAGTTTACCAACTAACTACATGCTTTGAGCATTTGTAATGCAAATTTATAAATGTTGAAGGCCATGTTGGTTGCTTAAGCAAAATATAGAGATGGGTCCTCAAAACTTTGAGTGGATTAAATTGTTCACACACACACATATATATGAAGAGAGAGAGAGACCTTGAGTTCAAGGGCAGTAGATTGTGGTTGAACGCTTCAATAGCTTCAAGGTCATCTTTCTCGGATTGGGTGGTGGGCTCCGACCCAGTTTCCATCCATAGCGCCATTATTCCTTCTTTTTTTTTTCTTTTTCTTTTTTTGCTACCTTTTACTACTTATTAGTCTCTGTTGGCTTGGCTGCCTCTGTATGTATGTGTGTCGGAGAGAGAGAGAGAGAGAGAGCACTTCAGTTCCAATGGCAAAGAACAACATACTAGAAAGTTGTAAAGGGTGGCAATAATGGGAGGAAGAGCTCGTTTGTTCTAACTTTTTTATTTTTATGGAATTTGTCTCTTGTCCTGAAGACAATCTTTTCAACATTCAAATAAATATTGTTGCCAACAAAAATAATTGTACCAATAGATTAAGTTTCATATTAATCATCTTCAATTTATAGTCCTGCTTTTGTGGATCGTCTCCAGCTAGACATATAAGTCCTCCTTGCTTCAAATTAGAAAGAATGTTGATCAAATAGGTTTTTATTTTCCCTTATAAAATTGGGCTATTTTTTATTAGTATATTGCTAGTTAATCTTTATATTTTTACTAGATGTGACAGCCATTTCTTAGATTGTTTTTGTTTGTTTTTTTTTTTTCCGAATCATGTCTATTACGTGCTAATTACTTATCATTCTTGTGCAGTATGGCTGCTGCAAATGCTGGACGGATTGACCATACGCAGCCTGGCCCTATTGACATGTCGGTGTTAACCTTGCAGCCTACCCATCGGTCAGAAGCTATTTGGAATGGGCAGGTACAGCACAGTAGTAAATATCTATGTCAAATGTACACGCATTTAATTCATACAATGTACATGCAAACGTTTGTCATATGTTAATCCATGGATTCGTTTTATGCAGGATCTAGGGGCCCTTACTTGCTGTGGCCGTACTGAAGAGTTTTCCAACCGAGAGCCAATTGTGGACGACCGAGTCGTTGACATCATTAAGGCATTGGGCTTGGAGGGACTGTTGAGGCAACCGGGTAGAGAGCTTGACCATGGCCTAATAACAGCCTTAGTGGAGCGATGGCGGCCTGAGACTCACACCTTCCACATGCCACATGGTGAGATCACCATCACATTGCAGGATGTGGAGGTGATTCTCGGGCTTCCTGTTGATGGTGACGCTGTAACAGGGAGCACACAGAAAAATTGGATGAGTGTGTGCGAGGAGTTCCTTGGCTTTCGACCTATAACTCAAGAGCAGCATAGGAACTTAATGGCCAAAGGATTCTCATCAAACGGCTTTTGGAGCAAGTTGCTAATCCATTGCCGCCTAATGCCGAAGAAGATGAGCTGCATAAGTACGCACGATGCTATATCCTAGTGCTACTGGGGGACACAATATTCATGGACAAATCCGGCGATAGGGTGCATCTAATGTGGGTGCAGCAGTTGGAAGACCTTCACAATCCACGAAGGTACAGTTGGGGAAGTGCTTGCCTTGCATGGTTGTACCGAGAGCTATGCAGGGCAAGCCATAAGGACACCAGTCAAATCGGTGGTTGCTTACTGTTGGTCCAGTATTGGGTATGGGCCAAGTTCCCCTATTTGTGCCCGGCAGTTGAGCGTGGCCCGCCAGTGGGAGCTTATGGTCCTCCAGCACGTGGTCCTCTGTACCTGAATTAAGTCTCTACCTTATATAAGAGTTTTTTTATTCAAGTGATATTGTTAATTCAGTAAATATCTATAACATTATCTTAGTAGTTATATGTGATAACATTATAGTTTTAGTCATGACATTATGTTAGTAGGAAAGTTGTAGATATTGATCCCTTGTCCTTGATTGTTGTAGGTGGTTGTGGGTTCCAAACAAGAAAAACAGGCCTGCCCACATCTTCAGGGACAGGTATCGCCAGCAAATAGCTTCAATGTTGCCAGGCCAGGTATGAAAATGCCTTGTTTAACATGTTAACATGTTTAGGAACAAGATATATGTTTGGTGAACTTTGAAATATAAACATAGTTGCCTAATGTGTTGCGTACTTGTTTTTGGGCTACTGTAGGTGGTGTGGCAGCCGTATGATCTCGATTTTGAGGACCTTCCGCCATGGTGCGTTGCAGGGAGGGCTGTGTGGACGGCAACGGTGCCGCTTGTATGTTTCCACCTAGTAGAGAAACATACACCGGATCGTGTCGTTCGTCAATTTGGGATGATCCAAGAAATTCCCAACGATGTTGACACCGACACCGTGCTTCATGCCATTGATTTGAGGGGGAAGGTCGGCGTTGATTGGATGCGGAAACATGCTCTGCATCTCCTGCATTGGGGTAATCGCCTTGAACGGTGTTCTCAAGCAGTCCTTGGTGATATGCCTCCACAGCATTAGTACTTCGACTGGTTCAAAAGGGTGACTCGGAGGTTCATCGATGTTCCTAGTGCTACATTGATTATAATGGTAACTTCTCCATGTCTTGTACAAATTTCAAAATTTGGTAGCATGAAACCACTATTTATAAAACATGATATATTGAAATGGATTATCGATTTGGCAAAACTGAGATTATGAGATGTAACCTTATTTGTTAACTGTTCTTGGTGGAATGATTAACCATGTTTATGGTTGTGGAACTCATAATTGGTCTTCAATTTTGCCCAACTGAAAGGGTTATTTCTCTCTTTTGCTATTTATACGGACTTTGCTCATCATCTCTCTCTTTTTATCTTTATTTTTTTGTCACTCCTTTCCCCCTTACCATCAATGTATGCTTGACTTTCAATGTTAAAAGTTGGGTGGGTTCTCGAAAGAAAAAGATGTAAGCCAAACCAGAGCTTCGTTGGATTCTTATACTGTTCGAACTATTATTTTATTATTCATTCGCATTGTTGATTTCATATTGCATTACTAATAAACTTGGGTTTTCCTTGTGCAGGTTGAAGGATACCTTCGTTTGTTGAGCCGTCACCCGGTGGGCACGGAGGACCACCAGGACATTATTGATGTGTTGACAGCAGTGCAAGTGATTGGCCGTGTACGACCTCCGGACCCTGAGGCCCCGAATGAGGAGGCAGCTACTACTGCGGCAGCAGCTACTCAGAGGCCAAGCACTACTGAGAGCCCAAGCACGAGCACAGCTCCTACCTGACGTCTGCCTGTTCGTACCCCTCGACTTGTCCCTACCCCTGATCCCCCTCCACCCACCCCACATCCATCCCTTAGCCCCACCATCCCTTCACCCACCCTACATTCATCCCGTAGTCCCACCATCCCTCCACCGACTCCACATCTTTGTCCTGGGTCTGACATTCATACACCCACCCCACAGTCATTTCCCGAGGTGTCACCCATTCCATCCTTTGACTTGGGTATTCATCTAACCCCACCTCCTGACATGCAGCAGGAGCCACCCTCCGACAGTATGTTTATTGGCCTTTCATCAGCCATCGACCCACCCCATGTTCAGGTTGAGCAGGCTGGTGGGTTACCTGCTCAACCAGAAGGTCGGCCGAAACGCATATCAAAGGCACCTCCTTGTGGGACAGGGGAGCACAAACATGGACACAAAGCTGGGCCTGAGGCATCTGACGAAGGACATGCAAGAGCTCCTCCTCAGTATACAAGACGGCATAAGGTCCAAAAAAGGTAACTCAAATGATACCTTTTTCATTTGCAATTTTGCAATGTAACAAATGTCATGTTATTCTTAACTAATAATTTTGAGTTCTTCACAAAAAAGTGATGCATGCTGCAACCAACATGCAAAATATGAAATAAACCCCAAAAATAGTACACTTCATAAGTCATAATTCCTTAATAGTTTGGCAATATACATGGTACAAAACCAGCCATAGTAACTACGATTATTGTAGAATATGAATTTTTTAGAATTAGTATAGGTTAAGAGATGGATAGCAAAAAGTCCCGAGGTGTCAAGAATGGCTTATTCTTGAAGCTGTTTATGAGAAATTAGCTGTCAACTTTCATAAAGTTTTCAACAACTTTGATTTTTGTTTCCTTTTTTGTTGGAGTTGATAAACTTGACTTCTGTGTGATTTCTGTAGGTGATTGGTTCAGCAATAGAAATAAAATAAAAATAAAAATACAATAAAATCAAATAAAAGAATAAAAAATAAAAGCTGCTATGAATATACTGTACATGATTACATCACATACATGAGGAAGCCAAACAAAATGGAGGGCCCAAAGATTGCCGAGAGGTGGTGGTTTGAAGGCAAGGTTGCCATTTTAAGATATGGTAAGTTTCTCTCTCCTCTATGTTGTGTTTTTTTTCTCATTATACTTTGTAATAAGAGGAGTAAACAAAGTCCAAGTATAACAGAAAGCTGTAGACCACATTTTGATAATGTGTGATACACAAAGGATCTTTGTTAATCTACTTTTACTATTAGCTTCCTATTTCTTTTTTCTGTTTTTGGTATCATTTGATCAAGGAGCATTTGATAGGTTTGATACTAATGTGGCCGTGTAAACAGGGCATCGTTGGGTTTGGCATCGATCTAGCAGCAATGGTGAGTTTGAGAATTTTGGCATCGTCTGGGGCTCCTTTCTGGTCAGCCCCCAAGAATTTGCTGGGTTGGTTCTTGTCAGATGATGTGAACATTTGAACTGTAAGTTTAAGTGTTCACATATTGCACTTTTACGTCTTGTGGAGTTGCCATGTTGGTTAGGATTTAGTTTTTGGATTGGTCTGTGTGAATCAATTAATTACCTACATTTTAGTGTTTGATCTTTAGTTGCTTTTTAATTTGATTGGTTGTGAAGCTGTCTTTGCTGCATTTGTAAACCCTTAGTAAGTAATATATTCATGTTTCTGACCTTCATTGTTGCGTGTGCATGGTATCTGTTTTGAATTTATATATTAGTGCTTCTAGTTTTCCCTGTATTCTTTGAGCTGTTGCTGATTTTTTTTTGGAACATTTGAACTTTAGTACTGTGTGGTCCTTTTATGATCTGCAACTTTGCTTATTAGATTGTTATGTTGTCTACTTTCTTTTTGTTAATAATCCATGTGTTAATTGGACTTGTCTATATTCTAATTTTTAATGTTTTGTCTCCTAGGTTCTGCAGACGTTCCTTGCTGCGTGAGTCTGTTGATTATTCAATTATAGATAAAATTCCAGGCCGCCCGAATGACCGAAAAACACTTTTGGGTGAATTGAACTGGATTTTTACAGCTGTAACTGACACAATTGCCTGGAATGTTCTTCCTCATGGTAGTTTTTAATTTTCCTGATTTAGTGCATCAATGCATGGTTTTAGCTGTTCATTTATGGTTGATTTTGATGGTATATGTAGCCAATAGTTAGTTTTGTGCTGCAGATCTTTTTCAGAGACTGTTCCGACAAGATTTGCTAGTTGCCAGCTTATTTAGAAATTTTTTACTTGCTAAGCGAATCATGCGTTCTGCTAATTGTTCCCCCATTTCTCACCCAATGTTGCCGCCAACCCATCAGCATCATATGTGGTACACAGATCCTTTCAAATTTAATTTGGTTGTGTGTTTATCCAATTCAATTTTCACTTTCAATTTTGCACATTGCAGGGATGCATGGGACATGGCTGCTAAGATCTGCCTTGCTCAGCTTCCAACACTGATGGATGACCCTATGGCCGAGTTCCAGGTGTGTTCCTTGGGTTTTTCTTATATTTATTTGAATTATTCTGGACTGACACGATTTGTTAGAATTTAGAACCCCAAGGGGTAGCACTATTTGGAACCCTGCCTCATTAAGTGGAGGTCATTTGTTTGAATCTTCCATTCTCTCCTCCTTGTGGCAAAAAACTGGTTATCAGAAAGATTTGTTAGAGTTTAGCTTAATTGTTAAGAGCAATATGAATATGTTGTAGTTTACTCCAATCACACTCTTTTTCTATTGGTCCTCTTTTACTAAAACATGTTTGTTGGTGAATTAGCCTAGTCCATTTTTCACTGAACAATTGACGGCTTTTGAGGTGTGGCTTGACCATGGATCTGAGCATAAGAAACCGCCAGAGCAGTTGCCTATTGTTCTTCAGGTGTGGCACTTCTCTTTTGATCTATAATTCTGGCTCTATCATTTAATCACCTTTCCTATATTATATTTTCTTTAGTTTTTGGCAGGTTTGTTAGTGGCATAGCCTGTAATTACAGTATAGTGTAGTTTATAGCTGTTTGAAAAAATTGGTTTACTAGATCTAATTCTCTAATTAACTAAGGAAAAATAAGATAGAAGGCTTGGGTAGTGATGGCCATTGTGTCATGGTCGATGTAAATTGCTTTAAGTGGTGCTGTTTGAAGTTGTGGGTGCTGGTGTGTAATGATTTTTTTTTTTTTAAGATTAATTTTTGTCTTTATGTTCTTTCCTTCCCTAGCTCATGTCTTGCCTTCTTCTTTTTCCCCCCATGCTGAATGGATTCTCTTCTTAATTGGGTCAGTGTTTGGTGTTACCTTGCTCATAATAACAAGTTTGTCAATTATCTTTGTTCCAGGTTTTGCTTAGTCAATGCCATCGATTTCGGGCGCTGGTTCTTCTTGGAAGATTCCTTGATATGGGACCCTGGGCTGTAGATCTGGTAGTTTTTAATAGCTTTGTTGCTTCTCTGTTTCATCTTGTAGTGGCGTTTTATGTAATGATTAATTTTTTTCCCAGGCCTTGTCTGTCGGAATATTTCCATATGTCCTGAAGTTGTTGCAAACAACAACACCTGAGCTACGACAAATTCTTGTATTTATATGGACGAAGATTCTAGCACTTGATAAGGTATATACCTAAATCTGCTTCAAAATGTTTCAGCAGATTTCGGTTTGTTCTTTTGCATAGTTAATTTGCAGCGTTTGATTGATACATTGATAGTTGGGGGTAGAGGGATTTGAAGTCTAGATGTTTCTATTGGAAATGCCAGGAGGTGCCAATCTGCAGCTTTTTTTAATAGAATTAATTTTGGTAAAATTTGTTTTCACCAATATTACATGTGCCAGGCAATGTCTGGAATTTCATTTTTCTCTAGAATTTTGTTCTCTTTTTAGCAGTAGTATGTTTATAAAAGTGAATGTAATTTCCTCTTTTTATACACGCATTTCATGTGCAAGTCAACCACTACGGCCTATATCATCATATTAAATATCAGTTACCTATGAACACCACAATCTAATAATGTTCTGATGGGTTATAATAAAAAAAATTTTAGTCAGTGACCAAACAGAGGAAATTGTTTGCGGTGTGTATCGTCCACTGTGATTTGAATTCAGTTAACATGACACAAAATAACTTAAGTTTTTAGTTTCATTCCAAGCCCAACAAAGTCAACATTATGAGTAATTCTTTTTGAGTTTTCAAATGTTGTTATTGTTTTATGTTGCAATAGGTTTTGATTGATGCTCTGTGAATTTGTTAGATTCTTAGTAATTTGTTAAGGATCACCTTTTTTTGGAAGATATTGGAAACAGTATCTGGTCAAAATCACATGCTAAAAGAGAAGAATACAATGACCAACTTTCATATGATGCTATAAATCTACTAAGGTACTGATTAACTTTTCATTAGTTTAGTAGTCCTTGTAGTAGCTGTTCACGTGGTCTGCTAGCTTGGATTTTGTTATTCATTATGAAGGGAAAAAGATGATGGTTCAGTAAGATTATTTCCTGCTATGGATTACTGTGGAATCTTCACAACTTGCCATAACTTTTCCCATCATTATTGGCAGTTAAAGGAAATTTAACCATAGAATGGCAAGAATGAAATAGATTAGATTGTAGTAGTCTTGAAACTTTGGTTCTACAACCACAATTTAGCAAGCTGATAATGGTGAGTTGTTCAAGTAGATCCTAACTATTTTTTATTATTTATTTATTTTTACAATATGAAATGCTGCAAATTCTGATAAATGAGTTATTCTTGTTCTAAGAATACTTTACGATATAAATTCAGATTGATCTCTTTCTCTTTTCTCTTTACAATATGAGATGCTACAAATTCTAATAAATTTAATTGCGATCACTTCTTTATCTCTTTCCCCTTCCTGGTTTTTTGTAACTAGTTTGTAATAAATCTCTTTTTTGTTTGATAAATATATTCAAATAAAAAATTGATAATGCTATTTTGTCTTGTGGGATAATAGTCATGTCAGGTTGATCTAGTAAAGGATGGGGGTCATACATATTTCATTAGATTTCTTGATAGCATGGAAGCATATCCTGAGCAGCGTGCAATGGCTGCATTTGTTTTGGCTGTAATTGTGGATGGGCACAGAAGGGGCCAGGAAGCCTGTATGGAAGCCGGTTTGATTCATGTCTGCTTGAAGCACCTTCAGGGTTCAACTCCAAATGATGTGCAAACCGAACCCTTATTTCTTCAGTGGCTTTGCCTCTGTATGGGAAAGCTGTGGGAGGATTTCCCAGAGGCCCAAATAATGGGTTTGCAGGCAAATGCCCCTGCCATATATGCTCTTCTACTGTCTGAGCCCCAACCAGAGGTTTTACATCCTACTCTGTGAACTGCGTGTGTGTTTGTTTTAACTGATGGGTGGTTTTTCATTTTGCATTACAGCTCCTTTTATTTATTTTCAGGTTAGGGCTTCTGCTGTGTTTGCACTTGGTACCTTGCTTGATATGGGGGGTGACTCATGTAGAGATGGTGTTGGTGGAGATGAAGATTGTGATGATGAAGAAAAGATTAGGGCTGAGATTAGTATTGTTCAAAGCCTTTTAAGTGTTGCTTCAGATGGAAGCCCGCTTGTCAGGGCTGAGGTTGCTGTGGGTACGTGAGCAGTCATCAAATTTTCCATATTCATCTGGTTGGATTGTTTTCTGCATCTGAAAATTTTTAATTAAGTAAATATTTTTGTTCTTATTTGATGAAAATTGTAGAGATTGGACACTTTCAAAATGATTTGAAGGCACCACTTTTCACACATTGAAGTTGGACAAGTTATATTTGGTGGAAAATTGAGAAAATGATGTCATTTCTCTCATCGTGTTTTAGCTGTTTCAAACTGTTATATGGTGATATTCAAATTAGTTGAAGATTTGTTGAATTCTGAAGGCCTTCAATTGATAATGCTTGGCCACATGTCTGACCAGCAATTTATTAGAACTTTCTATGCCCTCTCTCCTTTCACACACACACACACACACACACACACACACACACACACACACACACACCTATATTATGTTATGCTTGTATGTCTCTCCTAACTCAGCTACACCCTTAACCGTTATATTTTAGTTTGGATATTCTTAGTTGTTTGTGTAAGCTCAGTCAGATTTTTTCCTTGTTTCTTGACAGCTCTGGCACGCTTCGCCTTTGGCCACAATAAGCATCTCAAGTCAATTGCTTCTGCATATTGGAAACCTCAGTCTAATTCTCTGCTGAATTCCTTACCTTCTTTGGCTCATATAAAAAGTGCAGGCAGTAATTATAGTAACTCAAACCAGTACATGCCACATGGAAGTATCGTTTCATCCCAAATTGGTTCTCTGGTGAGAATTGGCAATGACAGTCCATCACTTGTTCGAGATGGAAGAGTCTCCACCAGCAGCCCTCTTGCTAACGCTGGAATTATGCATGGTTCTCCTCTGTCTGATGATTCATCTTAACATTCTGATTCTGGAGTATTGAACGATGGTGTCAGCAACGGGGTTGTTAACCATTCAAGGTCAAAGCCACTGGACAACGCCATGTATTCACAATGTGTTTTAGCTATGTGTACATTAGCCAAGGATCCATCTCCACGCATAGCTAGTCTTGGCCGGCGGGTACTGTCCATTATAGGGATTGAACAAGTGGTGACAAAACCTTTGAAGCCAACTAGTGGCAATGTTCGGCATGCTGATCCCACAACAGCACCTCCCACTCCTAGTTTTGCTGGACTAGCTCGTTCATCTTCATGGTTTGACATGAATGGAGGTAAATTTTTGTTGGTGAAGAATATGGGATCACTTTTTTGTTTGGAATTACCATATGTATGCACTCTTTTATGTGAATCATGATTCACTTATGCTGTTGTGAGCAGGTCATTTGCCTTTAACCTCCTTCCGAACTCCTCCTGTCAGCCCTCCTCGACCTAGTTACTTAACTGGAATGCGAAGAGTTTGTTCCTTAGAGTTCAGGCCTCATTTGATAAATTCCCCGGACTCAGGATTAGCTGACCCTCTTTTAGGTTCTGGGGGCCCCTCTGGGGCTTCAGAATGCAGTTTGCTTCCACAATCAACAATCTACAATTGGAGTTGTGGCCACTTCTCCAAGCCACTTCTTACTGCATCAGACGAAGGTGACGAAATACAAGCTCGAAGAGAAGAGAGGGAAAAGCTTACGTTGGACCACATAGGAAAATGCCAGCGTTCATGTGGGTGTTTTTTGTTTATTTATCTTCCTTTCCTTTTATTATGTACTTCTGATAAGCTTAGAAAAAGTTCATTATAGTTTTTGATTATGGAGCCAATGTGATTTTTGTTTCTTGGTCAGCTGTTAGCAAGTTTAGTAGTCCAATTGCTAGCTTGGATACGAAGTTTGAGACTGGTACCAAGTCAATACTGCTGCAACCTTTCTCTCCTATTGTTATTGCTGCAGATGACAATGAACGGATCAGGTATGCAGCTTTGCATTTATTGTAGTTTCTATTTGAGCAATGCTATGAATATGCTTAGTATGTCCTGATTACAATAAATTGCATGTTGGGTTGATGTTGAATTTATAGAGGTTCATATTTGGGTATGAATTGATATAAATGGGAACCTGGCATTCACTCTGTTCTTTGGCTTTGGTAATGGCTTTTATATTGCTACTTTATGTATCCAGTTATATTATAACTTTTGATATTGCAAAAACTTGAAAATGGGAAAAAGGGAAAAAAAATACTTGAAAAACGAGGAAAATTATGGAAGTTGGTTATTTTGTATCTTTCATAAATTCCATTCAATATGGCTGATGGCTATTATAAGCTTTTGATTATTTGGTTTAATCAATTAAACTTGAAATGGTTTTTTTTTTTTTTTTTTGGGGGGGGGGGGGGGGGTGCCCTATTTGTTTTTATATCATAGCTTATATACAATATGATTACTTGGTTTCCAATTATTTTAGATGCTGTCGCTTTATTGAATGAAGTCTTGTGATTCCTTTGTGTATTGCCTTGGCTTATCCACATCTTTATAATTATTAACCATTTGTGTTTGTTTATTTGCAGGATTTGGAACTATGAGGAAACCACAACTACCCTGCTCAACAGTTTTGATAATCATGATTTTCCTGAAAAAGGAATTGCTAAGCTCTGCCTTGTAAATGAGCTTGATGACAGCTTGCTTCTTGCTGCTTCATGTAATGATCTTTACAGCTGCTTTAATTAGTTTATTGTTGGTAACAGAAGCTTATGTGTTGGAATGTCTGAAATTTTGGGTCAATCGAACTACTTATGTGCATGTAGGTGATGGAAATATTCGAATTTGGAAAGATTATAATGTGAGAAATAAACAAAAGCTTGTAACTGCATTCTCTTCAATTCAAGGTCATAAACCTGGTGTGCAAAGTTTGAATGCTGTTGTGGATTGGCAACAGCTGTCTGGATATCTGGTACTTGATTTGTTTTTTTTTTTAAATGTAAATCCGGTACTTTAGGACCCACTCTTTGTATTTTGAGCTTATTTTTTAAGGCTAATTGTTTTTAAATATTTCAATGTTGTTCATTAGTATGCTTCTGGTGAGATATCCTCCATTATGCTTTGGGATCTGGAAAAAGAGCAGCTTGTTAATACCATTCCTTCATTTCAGTGCCCAATATGTATCAATACACTGCTTATTCATTTAAGAAATGTCATGTTATTACCATACTCATAATTTTGAGTTCTTCTATCTCTCTAAAGTGATGCATGTTGCAACACATACTCTTGACATGAGACTACTTTGCTGCCAGAGATGCTGCCAGGTCCTACTGAACAGTCACATGTTATGGGGCCATCCGATCCTGTGATGGTTTGTACCCTTTAGTTGCCTGAGCTATTGGTATATGATCTTAGGTAGGGAAGTAATATTGTATATGTGCCTTACTACTGTATGACTCTTTGTAGGTGGGGATTGAATCACATGCAGTGGGTCTTACTGCAGATACTTATGGTTGTCCCAACCTCAGAGGTAGGGTCCAAGGAAACTGATGAAAAGGCTGAGGAGGTTCTAAAGTAGGATATTTTGGATTGTTGGACGCCAGACAATCACTACCGATGGTCTACCTCTGAATGTTTGACTGCATTTGGATTTAGACCATCGGTAATGATTGTCAGGAGTCCAACAGTCCAGAATATCTAACTTTAGAACTTCGTCAGCCTTTTCATCGGTTTCCTTGGACCCTACCTCTGAGGTTGGGACAAGCATAAATGTTGATGATTTGAGAAAGGAAACTCCAAAGTCCTTTCGGAGGAAAGATCTTGATGCTTCGGAGGAGCAACTCGATGTATGACTGAAAAATTAAGAATTCCTTGTGATTTTGACTGTTTTTAGTTTTATGTCATTTAGGAGCTGGAGAAAAGTGATGCTCAGTCATCAGTCAGAGGAGTTAAGAAAGAAAATGAGAGGCAAAGCAAGGGGTGAAGCTGCTATGAAGTCTACTAGACAAGCACCCAAGAGCCCACGGAAGAACATTAATAAGAAGGCAAATAATGTAGAATCTGTTGTGAAGCTGTCTCGTCATCTATGGCTGCAATGGAAATTGGTAAGTGTCAAACAATTTTATGTTTATTATATGTATTAGTTTTTGTTTGATTTTTGGTTTACATCTGCTTGATTTGCCAGAGAAAGCGCCTGACGCAGCAAAACCCAAAGGCAGAGCAAGGTCTAGGAAAGCTCCTGCTAAGGTCTGTTTCTGTTTCTGTTCCTATGTTCTATTTTTCGTTGGAAAGGATTTCTCTAGAACTCTAGTTGATATTACCTTTTCTTTTCAGTCGAAAAAGCAAACTTTAGTCTTGTAAGAAAATTTAAATATATGATATGGGGATATTGTTTGCAAACCGGATAATATATGATCTTGTGTGAGGAATTTTGTTTCTATTATTCTTCTTCATAAAATCAATTATAAGAGAGCATCCTCCGTGTAATGTACATACATAAAAATTTTCCATGTTACAAGCACCAAGTAAAATTTCCACTTGAGATTCAGCAGAACTAATAATTAGTTTCTTGTGAATTTTTCCATGATCTTTTACTGTGAGTATGACTGAATGTGTTGGAGTGTTTTTTCTGTAAGTATTTGTGAGGTAAATTTCTCTTTGTTTTTATGCCCGACAGGCATGGAGACTGAAGTGCCGAAAGTACCAGCCAAGAAGAAAGCTGTTTATGGGAAAGGGCTGCTGCTGCACAGAAGATTATATACCTTGCTGACTATTTCGGAGATATCTGATGATGATGATGATGATATGAATGAAATTGATGATGACGATGAAGATGGTGAGATAGAAGTTGTAGCTGCTCCAGAAGCCAGGAAAAAGGGCGGGGGAAAACCGGCTGCAAATGCTAAGGCAGTTAAGGCCCCTCCAGCAGCAAAGAAGAAAGGTGTAGGCAATAAGCAGCAGCCTCAGACATTGGGCCAGAAGCTTTTAACTAACATCTTGAAGCCTGCTGAAAATTCTGGGATTTCACCAGAGAAGAAAGTGAGAAAGATGAGGGCATCTCCATTCAACAAGAAAAGTGGTTCAGTGTTGGGAAGGGTTGGTAAGGTCAACGAAGTGACTGAAAATGAAGAAAATTTGGGTCTGCTTCTACTTCTGCCAGTACTGAAGAAACTATTGAAGTTGCACCAGCAAGAGCAAGACCTCAAAGGGTGAATTGTGCTCAAACAACGTATGTGTTGAGTGACTGTGAAAGTGAACATGTGAACATGCCACTGAGGATTCTGAATTTGATGAAAGATGGGATGCGTTGTATGTGTTGCTTTGTTTCTTTCCATTCTTTCCGAGGAAATTTGTTCCACTTTTGTGTCTTCTCTTAATTATTTGAATATATCAAGATTTTAGGTGAAATCTACTACACAAAATTACTGGAATAGGAATTCGTATCCCTAAGAATAAATTGTGATTCCCATTCACTTATTTGGTTGCTATGGTGGAATACAACCAAGAATTAGAATTTATTTTCTTCTTTGTTATAATTAAGCAGTTCCATATTGGAAAAATATATCATATGCACAGGTTGCTACCTCGCAGGATCAAGTACATTAAATGTGGCTAGATGAAGTGCATGCAAACATGTAGTTATGCTCAGCAATTAGGATGAGTTTATTTGAGTTTGCAATAGGCCAATGGTGAACTGGTGGTAAGTACCCTGCAGCACTGATCTTTTCCTATGTCATGATCCACGTCCTTATGAATGCAGTTCATGCTCTCTTATTAGCATAATTGGGGGGGAAAAAAAAAAAAACAAATCCCAGTAGAAATCGAGTATCTTATACTCGGTTTCCATAAATAGAAATCGAGTCTCTAAGACTCGATTTCTATTTATGGAAATAGTTCCACTGGGATTGGTTTTCTTTTATTTTTTTGCTGCAGGTTTTGATTGCATGTGACTGCTATGCAATCTAACAAAATTATTGATATGTCACCCTAAACAAAATACAAAAATATAAAGAGTAAGGGATAAACGTAACAAAAACAACATACAAAAGTAATAGGAGAAAGAGAGGGCACCACTTAGAACACATACACTAAAATAATTAGTCAAACCCAATAACCACAAAAAAATAGAAATCATTACCACTCTTTAAAAAATGGTCATTAATTAGAGAAAATATTTTTTTATATCAAATTGACCAAATAATAGAAAATATTAAAAAAGAAAAGTATGGTCCTATTTATAGGCAGTATTTTACGTAGGAGTTAAATGCTTTTTCTTTTTTTTTCCTAAACTCTAATTTAACATTCAACTAAATTTTTTTTTTCTTATATTCACATTTTCAAATATGAGTTCTACATCCAGATTAAAACAGTAACTATTCAATAAAATTTCTTCAGCCCCTCTTAGCACACAATGGTAGTTCAATACATACGGGCATTGTGGTTGAACTTGCCAAAGTAATATCATTGTTCGTATTATAGGAAAAAGCTGCATCACGCAACTAATGTAACGAGTAAAATGGATACCAAATAGTTCAATTATCCGTAATTTACAACAATAAACAAAATAACAACTAAGTTCATACAACATAGTCTACATATTCGCCTAGCGGAAGCTCCATACTGATATAACATATTATACATAGTCACCTAACACTTGTCCATACTGATAGAACATACTCTACATAATCACCTAGCTTGTCCATACAGAAGATAACGACAAGTCCCACGTACAATGTCACTTACGAAAATCAAGTCTCCGCTTACCTGACAAACATTAAATACGGTTATTAGTTTCCAAATGCAAAGAACAAAAACGAAATGACATTCTGAGTATATTATATAAAAACAGTGACGGCACTTGCCTAGTTTATAACACTACCACTTGTCGAAGCCCCACGGGAATTGGGACAGCTTCTGCGGTTATGCCCCTCTTGATGACACACTCTACATCGTTGCCTCGGTTGAATCTCCCTCAAGTCTGGATCTTCCCTCCGACTTCCCCGTTCTCGCCGTACCCCATCCATTTCATTCCTTATTCTTGACATCATAGGACGACCTTTGGCCCGCAACAATTGTGGGTCAGGCACCCACCGTGGTCCGCGAACGTCCCTCCACAATGACTTTGACTTTGGCACCACAAAATTATGTGAATATGTGAGAATGGCGTTGTTCAAACTGTAACATGGGTCAATATAGCTGGTCGCATCGAGGTGCAGACCTTTAAGAACTTTAATTGCATGTGAACAAGGGATTTTCAAGTTTTGCCACTTTCCGCAACCACAGGTTCTATCAAATATGTGCACATCATGACTGTGATTTCCCCCTCCAGCTCTATGGTCGTTATACGGGGTAACCACTTGATATATACCCTCTGCATGATTATAATTCCTCAGAGTGTGTCCTGCGATTTTCTGCTCATTTTTGTTATAGATCTCCATTGCATAATCACTCCACACCTTACCTCGAGAGAGATCAGAAGTAATTTGTTTATGTCGATCGTGGAAATATGCAACAAGTTTAAACCAAGTGAACTCAACCATTGCAGCAATGGGCAAACTGCGGGCACCTTTAAGCACCCCATTAAAGCACTCAGAGATATTGGTTGTCATTGCCCCGTAACGTCTTCCACCATCATGTGACTGGGTCCATTTGTCCAGATCCTCACTGATTAGATATGTGTATGGCATATAACGTGCAATCCGGCAATCAATAGGGTCTACACCCCTCAGTAAATTAATCTCGGCCTCCTTAATGGTTTGCATTATGGACTCAAATTTAGCTTCATTAGTCGCATATCCAGCTTTCAAGGCCAATGCCTTTAGAGTCGGGTTCTCAAAATGTGTGTTGAAGTTGCTAGCAACATGTCGAAGGCAATATCGGTGAAATACCTGTTCTGTTCCATCACTTGCATTTCTAGGCCACTATCGAATGGCACATTTGATACCTTTATGTCGATCAGAAATAATACAAATGCCACAATTTGGCATGACATGCTCTATCGAAGTCCTGAGACACTCTAAAAACCACCCCCAACTAGCCCCTGACTCCTTGTCCACAACAGCAAAGGCTAGAGGCAAAACCTTTTGGTTAGCATCAGTTGCCATTGCAACCATCAATACCCCTTTGTATTTACCATACAGATGAGTCCCATCAATGCTAATCACTGGCCTGCAATATTGGAATGCAGCAATGCATGGAGCGAATGCCCAATATACATAGCGCAGTAACGCAGTACCTTCGTTTGGCCTAGGTATGGTGTGATAGCTGTACTGGGTACCTGAGTCCTGATCCAAGTATGCCAACAACAACTTTCGCAACCTTTGGTAAGACTCCTCCCAATCCCCAAATATCTTAGCAATTGCCTTTTGTTTTGCGTGCCATACTTTATAGTAAGAAAGCTCATGATCATACTTAGTACGTATGATTTGCCAGAGCTCATCAATAGGAGCAGTGTGCTTTTGTCGCAATCTTCCCACAATTTCTGATGCAACAAAATTAGAATCCATCATTTTACCGTCTCTTCGTAGGCCAAAGGGTATACAAGTGTGTGGACCCACATAAGACGTGACCATCCATAGACCATTCAATTTAGGCTTCATGTATGCCCCAACGTACCACTTGCAGTTGTCGTCAATGCATGCGGCGCACAATTGAGTTTTGGTCGACCTTTGGGTTATGAAATGTCTATTATCCTTTGCTGCGTATTTTATCAATGCATTCTTCACCGCCTCTTTATTTGCAAAAGTCAACCCTTTACAAAAATGCATCCCATCTTCCCAAGTACAAAGAAATGGTATCTGAAGACGTGATGGATCAACCATATCTTCCCAAGTATTTGCGTAGAATGACTCCGCAGGAGCACTGTAGCCAGTGGTCGTATTTGTATCATGCTGGACACCAATATCATCGTCTGCATCACCTTCATCATGGTACTCCATATTTTCCTCTTCAAAATTGGGAACGACTTCGTCCTCATCAATATCGTTCTCAAAGTCGCCTCGCTCAATCCTCTCTTCATACTGATCCACATCATCAAGATTTTCACCATCATTCATAGCATGTTCTTCATCTTCGTCTTCGTCTTCCTCCTCTAAATGGCTCTGTTGGGAATAGAGGGTTTCACCAGTATTCGCAACATAATCTTCAGATGGGAGCGTATAACCTCCCATTGTATATCCTCCCATTGTAGTGCATCCATCATCTAGGGCTGTAAATTGTAAAGCCGTAGTTGTTTGTTGCACCACCTCAGTAGTGTTGTCTACAGCCGCCTCCAAACTTACATACAACTCAGCAGCATTTACTTGAGGCATTTTTTGGATCCTATTAAACATCATCTTGACATGTTTATCTTCGTTGATCATCATATACCTGTAATTTATCCGTTCATGAAGGACTTCTTGTGGGTAACGATACATAATATTGATGTCATACCAAGCAGGGTTCAATTTCAATTCATCCATTATTTTCCTCTTCAAATCATTCAACGTTTTCAACTTACGACGTAACATCATGTAGTAGCATTCGATACCCTCCCCTCTAAATGGGAATCCGTCAATCCCTTCAGGATTGTCAAGGGGTCCACCGAAGTATACATTTATATCAATATTCTTGAAAGATTGTGAACCTGTTAGAGAGCCAAGTAAATTTATGTTAGTGACATATTTGATCTCTTTCATTTAATATCAATTGCAAAACCTTTTCTATCTACTCAAAGTACAGAAATCACAACTTCTATAAGTGTAACAATTGCATATACTCACCCCACATCACATACAAACACACTCAATATTTATAATTTCGTACTCAAACAAATAAAAAAACTACAGACAAAACTCACCCCCATTACAAAATTTAAACTCAGCTCTAACAAAAATATAAATAAAAATATCAAACCAAACAACAAAAGCCATGAGAATGTGCAAATGAATGAGTGCAATTATGTAACAACATCATTCAAGTAATTTTAAATTAATGGCATACCCTATTACACTACTATTAATGAAATAACATAGAGCAGGGTTCATCAAACAAAAAAAAGAAAAAAGAAAAACACTAATGTGAATATGATTATGATCAATCAAATTAGACATATCATCTAATTTCAAAATCAAGGCATTAATATACAATCAAATATACCAGATGTAATATACAAACTCAAATTTGATATATTTATACAACTATATAATTAAATATTTATAGAACTATATAATTAATACAAACTCAAATATTTATATAATTATACAATTAATATTTATATAATTATACAAACTCAAATTTATATATTTATACAACTATATAATTAAATATTTATATATTTATATAAAAATATTTATCGAAATATATTTATATAAATATTTAGATATATAGTATTTATTTATATTTATATTTATATATTTATACAACTATATAATTAAATCTTTAAATATTTATATAAATATATTTATCTTTATATATTTATACAACTATAAAATTAAATAATTAAATACTTCTATAAATATATTTCTATAAATATTTAAATATATAGTTGTATAAATATATAAATATAAATATAAATATATATACATATTTTTTAGAAGGAAACAAATATACATATTTTAACACAAACAAATATCTTTTCAGGGAACAAATATATTTGCCTAATACAAACAATTATTTAACAAAAGTGGATATGGCATGACAAATTCAATGCAAGCAACACTTTCTAAAGCAGCTATATACACTAAACAACCAAGTAGAGAGTGAGGAGACCCTTTCCTGACATGAGGATGTGCAAATGTACTGCTAAAATTGTATGAGACTGAGAGGAGCAATGTTTTGCTGCTGAATATGTATGAGAGTTTATGAGTTTCTGTGACAATTGTTGAGAGAGGTTGTGTGAGAGTTGTTGAGAGAGGTTCTGTGAGAGTTATTGAGGTTATGGGATTCAAGTTGTTGAAGGTGTGAGAGCTGTTAATGTTCTGTTCACTTGCTGAAGGTGTGAGTTTTTTACTGCTACTTTTCTTTGAATACGTCCCAAAACAGTCAACAAGAGTCATGGGTCTCAGAGACCTCTTTATTCGTAATCTTAATATTCACTGATACCTCCCAAAACAGACAAAACATACTGCAACTTTTCTTTCAATACATCTCAAATCAGTCAACAAAAGTTATGGGTCTCAGAGACACTTTATTCGTAATACTCATACCTCCCAAAACAGACAAAAAACATAGGGACATGACCTATTTCACAGACATGACCAGACATGACTATTGCTAGAGGTGTAAGCTTTCCAAAATCGAGTCTCTGAGACTCGGTTTCACTTTTAGTAAATCGAGTCTCACAGACTCGAGTTTAAAGCCATGTTGGCGTCCACGTGGCATTTACGTGGAACTCGAGTTTTTGAGACTCGAGTTCCACGTAGACGCCGCGTGGAACTTTGCCACGTGAGAACATGCAAACCGAGCCTTAGAGGCTCGATTTACGGCCTGAATATCGAGCCTCAAAGGCTCGATTTGTTAGAAATGGATATAGTTTGAAAAGTGGGCCTACTAACTAAATAGTTAGTATTTTATGGTTAAATACCCATTTTGGCCTGTTTTTTGCCACCTAATGTACCCAATAATTAAATGCCACGTCATTGTCTTACCAAAAAAATAGTACAACTTACCACACAGTGCAAACACAATAATTATAACCTATTTCAAAATTTAAAATTAAAACCTGTTTCTTAGAACAAGTATCACCGATTCAGCAACCCACCTCAGAATGCCGCCACCAACACCGGAGATGCTATCGTCACCATTGCTCGATTTACTCCCCCACGCACAATAACATCAAAAACAACATATTTGAAGCACGATCTGAACTGATGTCCTATAATAAAAAATTAAAGAAACAAAAAACTGGACGTTGATAAAGGCAAATAATGGGTTTGGGAAGCAAAAATTGGTTGAGAATATCAATTCTGAAACTTCCAAAAACAAACCCAAGTACACATAATCTTCAATATGACTTGGAACCCATAACCACCATCAAGACCAAATTTGTTTTTCCTTAAAAATTCATTTTTTTTTATGGACTAAAATTTATGCTAAAAAATTCATTTTGTTAATGTGAAACACAATAAACGACAAACCCAGCAACATTAATTTCATTGAATTTTTACTAAAAAAATGGTTTATTTATTTATTTAAAATTTTACTTTCCAAGCCACAATTAAAGCCAACAACATAAGTACTTTCTAACCCTTAAGAAAGAGTTTGCACTTGAACTTCCTTTCTTGCTTCCAGTCCAAACTCTTCGATGTCCCTCTTTTCCTTAAGAAGCTTAGCTCTCAGGCGGCGTGTGCAACGCCATCTAATTTGTTGTTGATGTGGAGGGTGGGAAAATAGATCAAACGGTGGTGTGTGATGGCATCTGTGGCCCTGTGGCGGGGTGGCTGGATCGGTGCAACCTTTTCTGAGGAGATTCTGATTTTTTATTTCTGAAATATGTTATAAATAAGTTGTTATTGTGTGAGGTAAGTTGTAGGGGTTGTTTAGTAAAATGCTGATATGGCATACAACTATTGGATGGTGTAAACTAAAACTTTTCTGCCACATCCTAACTGAATTTAAACCCTTTCCTTTCCCAAAAAAATCTTTCATGTCTATTTTTTAACATAATAACTTAACTTTTTTTTCTTTTTCTTTTTTTTTTGGGTAGAAATAATGTAATTTTTTTTTAACATACTTACTTTTCAAAATATCATGCACTGACTCCGTGCATCCTTGGTACGATGGTCATTCCACAAGTATAAGTGCTTGTGGAGTATAGGAGATAAGAGTCAGGGTTCAAGTCTACAAGAGAGAGCTTCACACACATATACACTTAGATTAAGTTAGAGTAGAATTTCTACTTTGTATAAATAAATAAATATATATATATATATATATATATATATATATATATATATATATATATATATATCATGTATCAAATTACCTATTTTACACTATATTTTATTAAAATATTAATTTTTTATATTTTTTAATTATTTCTTTTTCTTCACACATAACAATCATTATTCACTTCCTTCTTTTACTTTTGAAATACATAAAGAAAGTATAAAAATTTAAATGCCAAATGAAAAATGTCAATGTAAATTTACATTGTTATTCTAGAAATTATATATTTTTACAGAATTTTGCATGACTTGATATGGGAGAATTTTAGTTTTAGTTGGCTAAAATGTGGCATTTTTCCTATTATACAAGCACTAATGCAAGTGCTCTTAATAAGGCTTCAGATAACCTCTTCCCAACTCAAATCCACACGGATCACACCTAGTTTATGTGTAAACTTGTGATTGGTGCATAATTTGACATAATATACTCAAGTATCTGTGGGGTGAATCCAAGTGTTGAAATCCAATCACAAGTTTTTTGTTGTTGTTGTTGTTGTTGGAGAATCAAATCCAATCACAAGTTGACATAGTGCGTGGTATGGGTTTGGATGTGGTATTGTGAAATCCAATCATAATCACAATAACAATGAATAGAATCATGTATAATTAAATATACATTAAGATACATCGAGGCATTAGACTAGGAGCAATCACCATATTAAATATTATGGATTTAAAATAAAAATGACCTCGGCTTCTTTTATAGCCAATGAAGGGATTCTGATAACGATATGATTAGCACCAACGGGTCGAAAAGAGAGAGATATAGGCAAATCCAAGCATAGAGAGATATAGGCAACTCCTAGCATTAGTGCTTGGAACCTGGATAACACAACATATGTAAAAACTAACCATTATATATGAAACAATTCATTACATATGAAATGAAGTGGCCAAAATGAAGGAAATTTCTAGTCAAATTAATCAATGATTCTTGAATTTGGGTTAAGGAAGCCTCTGTCATATATAATGTCTACGAATACTGACTGAATTGATGTGATTATTATCATAATGAAACCATATGAAAATTAATGAATTGGACATAGAAAGTACTTTTTTTACGTTTCATTCTATCTTTCTCTCAAACTTTGATGGCGAAATAAATGGTATGTGCAATAAAATCAATAATTAACATATTTGTTAGACTTATATGATCTTCCAGACATAGAATTGCACGAGCCATTTCCCATAAGATCTAAAAGGATTTCTCTCCATCATAATGATAAACATAATAACCTTAATTTCTCCAGTTCTGCTAATGTCCTGGAAGAAGCGATACCCATAACCCTCAACTTTGAGTTGTATCCTTTAGACCTCTGGGTGTTGGGATTTGTGTTGGCACAAATATTCCGCGGACTCTTTCACTTAGGAAGTGACAATTTATTCAAATTAAAAAAAAAAAAAAAAAAGGAAGTGACAATTTATAATAAATAAAATGGGAATGAATCCAACATTATTTATTGATTGAAATAATATTCAAATTATGTTTTTTTTTTCTACGTATAAAGGTTGCATAAATCTGAATGCAATATAAACAGTGTCTGAATTAATGCCCACCCTTCATTAAAATAAAATATAAACTAGCATCTGTTCCTCTATTTTTTGGGATAAAAGTTATTAATTTGCATTTATTATAATTTGAGCCTCAACTATCTCAATAAACAAAGGTCCTATATTGTGAGTGAATAATTTTTTTTTTCTTTTTATATAGTCTCATTCTAATTTTAAAAAAGCCCCATAATTTTTTAAATTAAAAATGATAAAATACTACTTTGAATTCATTGAATTAGCCATATTATCAATTGAAAATAACACATTAATAATTTTTTATGACAAAAACTTGATTAGTAATTTTGTACCTCAAGAAGAAAAAAGCATTTAAATACTTTATAGAGATGCAAAATTATTAATTAAATAAAAAATATATTTTAAAGTTATTACCTTAGGTATATATCAAATTATACTGAGAGCCTCTGCAAGTAAAGATTTGCCACATAAAACTAATAGCTGACGACAACAACAATAATAACAATAACAACGACGACAATAACAAAAATCTCCATACACTATATTTTTTGGTATTTCAAATTTAAAATTTAAGATAAATTTATATAAAAAAATTATACGCCCAAAACAACTCGTGAATAACTCCCACTTTAACCACTTCACACAAATGTCCCACTACAAAATTATAAACTTAAACTTCACACTAACCACTACATAAACTCAAGTCTCCCTCAACAAAACACAATAACCTACGTCTACATAAATACAAACGCCTCAATCATAATAATCTACATTCTCTGCCACCTTCCTTTAAGACTCTTTTCTCAATTTTAAATTCAAATTCCATGATCCAATTTCCGACCCTCTAGCAAGTAGTTACACACAAGGACATAGCTAAATATTGGCTAAAGGGACCATAGCTCCCCCTAGCCTAGGGGTGGCAAAGTAAACCCAAACTCATTTGCCTACCCAAACTTATCCACTCTAATTGAACCCAAATCTACCAAATTATTAGTTGGGTTAAATGGGCATTAACCCAATTAAATCCAGTGATTATTGGGTTTTAACTAAAAACCCATTGACGCCCACTTAATTCAAAAACAATATAACCAAATTCAACCCAGTCCTTCCCATAAAAAAAATAAAAAATAAAAAATAAAACCTAGCCCTCAGAGATGTTTCAGTGTTTCATTTTCCTTCATTTTCTCAACTTCCAATCACGTTTTAATAGGAAACCAATAGTTTCAACAGCTTCAAACTCTCACACACTTCCCATATTCCCTCTCTCTCATCATTTTTCACTTCTCAGAGTCTGCCTCCTCTTTCTGATTCTGGTAAGTTCCACAAATTTCACTTTTGATTTCTCTATCTTTCCGTTGTTTCTGTTTGGATCCCGAGAAAACACTGGAAATGGAAAAAAACTTTTACAAACTTTTTTTTTTTACTTAATTTCTCGCTCAGTTGCGCTTAATTTAGTTGCTTCGTTTACTTGAGCTGAATGTCTCATATCATATGCGCGTGTTATTGTTACATAATTTTGGTAAGCTGAAACAACAAAACTCAGCGTTTTGGCTCTGTGTTTTTTTCTCACTCGTTTGGGAGCTGAGATTTTTTTTTTCTTTTCTTTTTTGATAAGTATCCAATCCAAAAGCATGGTTCTCTATTTGTAATTATGTGATTGATTAAAGGTTGAATTTGTTGTTGGAGGCTATCGAATGGAGCATGATTCTGTTTGTTTGCTAAGAAAACTGAGGAAAATAGTGAAAAAAAAGAAAAAAAAAAATTCCACGAGTCTTTTGCTGTTTTTTGGGGGTATTTTGGTCATTTGGTAGGTTTCGGGGTTATTTTGATAATTTTAAGGTTTTGAGGTATTTTGATCATTTTTGAAGATTTTAGAGTACTTTGGTCATTTTCACTTTACTAGCATTTTGGTAATTTTGATAATTGGGTAATTGGGTGAGTTAGGGTTTACCCATAATTATTGGGTTTGGGTTAGAAGTAATTAGTTAAATGGGTTTTAATGGGTAAATGAGTTTTATATACACAATCCAATTATATCCACCCCAAACCCACCCACCCATTTGACACCCCTACCCTAGCCTTAATAATTTTCAATAAATTGTATGTGTGTTTTTTAAGAAAGTTAAAAGCTTTAAGAGTTTATCCTTCAACAAAAAGGAATTGGCCCACCTTAAAAAAAAAAAAAATAGTCTTTTAAATATATATATATATATATAGTGTTTCGTAAAAAATAAGGTTATACAAATTTTACAAACGCCTACTCAAATTCATTATTTTTATGAAAATAATACATGTACAATACATATACACAAATACAACTCAATATAAAATAAAAAGAATATAGAGTTTATGTTTAAATAATTTGTCAACTATAATGTTTGAAATGTATTTCAAATTGGTATAGAATAAAGTGGCCATGGGACATATTTAAAATAGGGATTCTCTTTCAATTATCTCTCTTGCTCAAAATAATATGTTCTCAAAAAAGATATTTAAGAGTAAAAATTTGAGAAAAGTAACTAAGCTATTAGAGCATTCATATCCGGAATTTTCGAACTATTCTATTTTACCATCTCAAAAACTAATTTATCAATTATACCATACCATTTTATAATACACACAACATCCCATTTCTCATTTATCTCATATATTTATTAAAATATTAATTTCACCAACTCTTTCTCTCCCTCTCTCTCTCTCTTCATAAAAAAATAATTAAAAATACCCACCCACCATCACTAGGGAAAAAAACAATATAAAAATGTATACAAGTTGTTACAGTGCCACCATAAATAGGATGACACTATAGTACAAGTGCAAATTTTTTTACAATTGCAAGACCGGGTAATGGGGGGTTTTAAGGCGCTAATGCTAAATATTACTAACATATGGCATATACAATACCCAACATAAATGCTCTTAAGGCAAAAGTACAATTTACACCCTATAAGTTTGGTAAATTGCTATTCAGTCTGCCAACTTTGACAATATTATTATTATAATCTGTAGGGTCATAAATTGCAGCCCAAACCCAAAAGAATTGGGTTATAAGCCCAATGAGCCCGATACAATAAATTTGTAAGAGAGTGGGTGAAAGAACTGGGCTTTTAATGGGTTGTCTAACGGTTAATCGAGCTTTCAAACGTGTCCGAACAGGAAAGGATACATAATTATGGATGGAGTACACGTCCGAGGAGTAAGTTTTATGATAAAATTGCTATTTCTGGAAGTTAGTTCTCCACTGTGCTACAGTAATTCTCTTCCTAGTATTTTCTCTTTGCTAATATTTTCGATCCCCCTCTTATGGAAGGTTTCTCATGTTATATAGTCTTCTCCAAGTAATTTCCATCGTCCACTTGTTTATCATCCAACCTTGCACTCAAGTATCTGTCCTATTGAGCAGCTTTTCTGGCTTTCTGTGAGCGGTAGTGGTTGAAAACACTGTTCAGAGGTCTTCTCCACATTAATGCGGCCAGGAAAGCTGCTGCAGTGCATTTAATACGGTGATATCAGCTTTTCCCTAAGATATTTATGTATCCTTATCACCTCCTTACGCGCCTGAAGTCTCTCTTCATTGCTGGAATCTCCTAGAAGATTACCCAATTCAACCGAATGCCTACTTGACTGACATTCGTCAGGTCCGAGGAGGCTGACCCTCTTGGACTTCTGCCTTTTACTCTTTCCTTACACGACCATTTGCTCTGGGGCTTTTCAAGTTATTTGTTCCTCCTCGGACGCATTCCCATTAGTAAATGGGGCTTAAGGCCCAATATAAAAGTTCAAGCTTTTGCCCCCACAATAGCCCCTCAAAATTTTAATTTTTCTCTCTTGCTTGAGGAGAAAAAATATAATTTTGACTTGCCAATTTAATCATAATTAAAACTGCAAAGACATCCAAACTTATGCACGTTGAGGGGTCATTCTAGTCATTTCACTATTGTTTCTGACGCTTCGGAACTCGCGAAACGCCATTAAGTATTTTGAGCGGCGTTATGCTCCTGGTATCCAACGGTGGGGTTTTGATCCAAAGGTCCGGATTTCTCTTCAAGATTTGGGCAGGATAAAATCCCCCTCGTTTTCAGTCTCCTATATAAAGACTCACGAATATCATTTTCTCTTTTCTTCATCGCAATTCAGACTCTTCAAAGCATTCAAACCTCCAAACTCACCAACCATCAGATCGTTCGTCACATTTTCAAAAAGTCTTCAAAGATCTTCAAGAACTTCGAGGATCAGTTCCTGCTTTAGTCTACGTAAGTTTTTAATTCGAATCTCTCTTTATCTCCTCGGACAACCTCCTCAGCCCGTCATTTTCTCTTCTACTAACTCGGAATGGGTAGGTTTGAGCGTTTAGTGAAGAACCCTGCCTTAATAGAAATGTTCAAAGAAAAATATCATATACCCTAGGAGGTATCAATACAATACTATTCCCCGAAAGGATTAGCATTTGATCGAGAGGTGGGAGAAGTCACAATCCCAATGATCACCTTCATAGAAGGAGGAATGACTATCCCCACGGGTAGGATTACGAGAGACTATTTACGTGCCCATAGGTTTTGCCCCCAACAGTGTGCACCTAACTTTTTTAGAATTCTAGGAACAATTGATGCTCTGGACCGACACTTAGGATTGGGGCTAACTTGGTACGATGTAGCCCATCTATATGAAGGCCACCAACAAACAGGGGCGGGGTTTTACCTTAAATCCCGGTCAGATGCTGTCAAGCTCATCTCGTGTCTCCCCAAGTCTAACAAAGGGATGAAGGATGACTACCTCATCGTATCAAGTCCTTGGCATGACGGTCTTCCTTGCCCAACCCAGCTTGGAGAGCCAGGTGAGGTACCTTAGATTTAGGTTTTCTAACATTAGATTTAAGTTATTTGTCCTCGGCCTTGCTTTGTCGTACCAAAAAGACTCGTTTTTCCTTTTATCATCATTTTTTTTTACATTGAACTTTGGATTTCTAATTGTTTGATTCTTTTATTTAACAGATAAAATACAAACAAACCCTCGGCTCAGCTTAATCAACGTACCCGCGCTCAACTATTTGCTAAGGTCTCAAATTTTCGTGAATAACAACAGATAGCTTCGAGCCAATCACTTAATTCTAGACTACGAACCCATCTCAAGAACTTTCCTAGACGTCGGCAACTCTATCAGGGCAAACGACTATCATTTGGCTCGTATAGACGTGTCTCGGCCAGGCTTTTTAGCTCCACACGACCTTCCACCAGTTGATCATTCCATTCCGCAGGGAATTCCTTTGGCCGCCCAACCACTTCAGCAAGTGCCGCTCGCACAAGCTGTAGTCGAGGAAGGAGCTACATCTTCCTCTTCTTTTGAGGAAGAAATTGATAGGTTCCGATTTGAGGAGAAAGCCATTGTTATATCAGAGGCCGAGGAAGAAGCGGACGAGTACTCGTGCGTTCAGACTCCTGCCCCGATAATAACTTACATGGGTGACTCTTTGGATAACGAGGAAGAAGAGATGGCCCCTAAGACTGGCCCGAGCTTGAGGGAACTCATGAAGGGAAGGAACAAGACGCCTTCTCCTCAAGAAAAAAGCAAGTCCAAGCCTTTAGTGAATCCTCCTCCTCTTCCTTAGCTTCCTACTGACCTTGGGCTAAAGCCCAACCCTGATCTGAGGAGGAAGAGATACATAGAGGCTCCTAAGGAAGGTAAGATAGGCCCTTCCAAAGGAAGCGAACAGGAGAGGCAATCAAGGGACCAAAGAAGCAGGAGGTCCGGCTCCGTTGACAGCCGAGAAGAGCTTCCTATGGCTTAAGTGCGCCTTCCAACTCGCACTTAGTCTCCTAAGGTGGAGGTGGATAGTGCACCCATTGCCTGGGATGCCTCCCTTAGGCATTACCATGGGGGACATGCAGGTCATGTAGTAGAGGCCCTAGAGCAACCCCTCCTCCTCCCAAAAGACATGGAGGCCTACAGGAGCTTCACTCACCTGAAGCTCTTTCTATCCCTTAAAAGGGATCTGGTTATGGTAAGTTATTTTCTTCACTGCTCTATTTAAATACTTGGTCATTTTTGCGAGTTTTTCTTGTATTTTATACTAAAGGTAAAACACATTTTTTTTTTAGGTCACACAATAGGTTTTTGTGACCGAGGAATGGGTGAAGAACGCTCGTGGCGAGACCAGGGCGGCCTTTGATGCTCGATTCGAGGTTGAGGTAGAGCTAGGCGCCCTAAAAGAAAACCACTCTAAGATGGCTGAGCAGCTAAAAGAAGCTGTTAGGGCGAGAGACAGTGCGGAGGCGGGCTTGAAGACCACTGAAAAACAGTTTAAAGATATCCGTAAGCAGTTGCACTACACTGAAATAAACATGGCCACAGAAAAGCAACTAGTTACGGAACTTCGTGAAGAGCTTCGAAAAGCCAGGGAGGCTGCCCAACTATTTAAAGAGGCAGCCGAGGCTGAGAAGCAAGCCGCTTACACACTTGGGATGGAGGAGACTCAAGCCAAGCTTATAGAGGAATTCTCCGTTGTAGCTAGGGACTACTGTGATATCTCTTGGTGTAAAGCCCTTGATGCTGCTGGGGTTCCTACTGACTCTGGTTTGAGGCGACCTGAGAGCGTTTACTATGACCCAGAGATTCGTGAGCTCTCAGATCCTAACTCCTTTCTCCCCGAACAAGCCGCCCAAGTGTCTAAGATGCCAAAGGTGGACCAAGTCCCTCCTGCTCCTCTGGAAGTTCCAGTAGACTCTCACCAAGATACTAGCAAAGAAAAGGAGGCTGAAACTCTCAAGGGCAAGGATAAAGATAAGGACAAAAAGAAGAATTCCTCCAACCTCGCCAAGAAGGCCTCAAACACTGCTATCTCTCAACCTGAACAAGCCTGACCCAGGGGCTCCCAAGACGAAAGCTTAGGCTAGGGGTTTTTAGCTTTTAATAGTATATACATACTTTTCTGTTATGTTTACTGTTTTTTTTTTTTTTAAAGAAATGTATCACCTTTTCGTTATCAATGAAGATATCTTTCTTTTGTCTCATACGTCATAATAAGTACTACAAGATTGATTGTTTAAGTATGGTGATCTTTTGCCATTTTGACTTGAATAGAATATACTGTCATATCAGGCAAACAGGATACACTAAGTTAAATTCAATCAATAGGTTCAGGACTTTAAGCACAACGTAAAAGTTACACAAATATCCTCAAACACAACATTGTAATAATAATTCAATCAAATCATTTGATCTAAGGATTTTAAGCATGATTGAATCTCAAGTTTAAACTTTTACGAAGACTTGGAATGAGTGTTAACTAACCCAAATCATCTGGTCCGAGGACTTCAGTCATGATTGGGTTCAAGTTTAAACACTTAGAAGAACTGCGAATGAGTGTTAACTAACCCAAATCATCTGGTCCGAGAACTCCTGGCATGATTGAATTTAAGTTTAAATACTTAAAAGAACTGTGAACGAGTGTTAACTAACCCAAATCATCTGGTCCGAGAACTCCAGGCATGATTGAATTTAAGTTTAAACACTTAAAAGAACTGTGAACGAGCGTTAACTAACTCAAATCATCTGGTCCGAGGACTCCAAGCATGATTGAATTTAAGTTTAAACACTTAACAAAATTGTGAACGAGTGTTAACTAACCCAAATCATCTGGTCTAAGGACTCCAGGCATGATTGAATTTAAGTTTAAACACTTAAAAGAACTGCGAATGTGTTAACCAACCCGAATCATCTGGTCCAAGGACTCCAGGTATGATTGGGTTTAGGTTTAAACACTTCAAAGGACTGTGAATGAGTATTAACCAACCTAAATCATCTGGTCCGAGAACTCCAGACATGATTGGGTTTAGGTTTAAACACCTAAAAGGACTAAAAGATGAACAATATAAACACTTTATATAAAGAACGAATAAATTGATCATAAAAATACTTATTAATAGTAATAACTCTTTAGGTTGTTTACATTCCAAGGACGTAGTATTATATGTTCGTCCAGATCTTCTAGAAAATATGCTCCAATACCATCTTTTGAGGTAATACGATAAGGTCCCTCATAATTTGGTCCTAACTTTTCCCGAACTGGATTCTTTGCAGTGCCCACAACTTTACGTAACACCAGGTCATCAGGAGTTAAAGGTCTCAGCTTTACGTTGGCATCATAACCTTGCTTCAGGTCCTGCTGATAATAAGCCAACTGAACCATCACGTTTTCTCTCTTCTCTTCAATCAAGTCCAAAATTTTTGTTAGTTGTTCATCATTATCCTTCAGATTGAATGAACTGGTTCTTGACGTTAGGAAACCAGTTTCCAAAGGGATGATAGCCTCAGCTCCATAAGTCATTGAAAAAGGGGTTTCTCTAGTAGACTTGCGAGGCGTGGTTCTATACGTCCAGAGTACATGTGAGAGTTCGTACGGGTGAGCGGCAATTGGCTTGCCGGGGAACTCCCTTGCGCATTTAAACCACGTGATGTTGGTCAGTTCTATGCACCTTTTTCATTTCTTTCTCATTCATCATTTTTTTTTTTTTTTAACTTTTGACCTATCCGATGACTCGTAACAGTTCTTTGTGTGACTTTTGCGCAGATACTAAGAGATTCAAGAAGGACCTCCGAGTGGTCCATGTTCAGGACCTGAATTTTATATTAAGGTCAAAAATCTTCATACATTAGGACAGACAGCTTCGGGCGTCCCATTTGATCCTCAGGCTCAAGCCTGTATACTCTACTTGGCAAGCATTTGGGCAAGCTTTGCCAGTTGACAGCCCCCTTCTTTTGTACATTGATGTTCGGCATGCAAATTTCCTCCCTCCGAGATTGACAATAGGAGAAGCACGTGATCTCGGTCCCCGATACACTTGCTCGGACGAACTTGCACCCATCAGGGATGAGTCTGCCGAATGTGTGTCTCGTCGACGTCGAGAACTAGCGCTCCAACAAGTCAAACAAAGAAACCCTCCCCCAGAAGAACTTGGGGCTCCAGCACAGGAAGAAGAAGCGGCGGCTGAATTGGTTCATTCTTCTGAGGCCGAATCCGAGATGGTGACTAGGAGGGTGATGTCAATAAGCCGTTTTGTGCCCAACGCGCAGGCACCTGAACAACAATAGCCTCCCCCAGCTCAAGTTCAATCTCCTCCTCCTCCTCCTCCCCCGAGTCGTCAGCGTAAGAGGCCTCGCACAGTCGAGTAAGCCTAACCCGGCTTAGGAGATGCACCGACAAGAACCCCTCCTCGACAATCTAGAGGAATTACTATCCGAGAACCCACTTCTGTCGCTCAGAATGTGGCGTCCTCGTCCCAGACCTCCCCGGTATGGCAACTTTCATTCATGTTGAATGGCAAGCCTCTCCTGTCCTCCGCGTGTGTACGCGTATGGGAAAAGGGTGAAGGTGGCCGTATCGCGCAATGCTTGGTGCGCGGTCTACTTTTGCCCGATGATGTCCGTACCTTCGAGGATGAGACAAACGAGTCACTGGGTCAGCGACTACAGTGGCATACTATCGCAGTAATTCTGAATCCCCTGTTTTTCATTCAGTCTTAAACTAATTTGTCCTACTTTATTCATGTCTATCTTCATATTGGTACTCATTGTTATTGGTTTGTTAGGCCGCTCAACTGACGCACATCCTTGATGGGCAGGTGAAGGAGCTTGCCGAGGATGTCGAGCGCGAGAAGGCCTTCAAGGATGTGGCGGAGACTATGAGCAAGGAGAGGGCAAAGATTGCCATGACTGCGGAGAAAAAGGATGCCTCATTCGAGAAAGCCAAAGTGCTGGCGGAGAAAAGGTTTGCAGACTTAGAGGTAAAAATGGGGGAGACCAAGCTGAAACTAGCCGAGGCGGTAAGTCTAAATTCCTCGCAGGCGGAAGAATTGGCTGATCTGAGGGCGGCTCTGGAGGGTTGCAAGAGAAAATGGTACAACGATGGCTTTGCAGATGCAGAGAATTCGATGGAACCAGTCATCAATGAGGCTCGGAAACTAGCGTCCAAAGAGGGGTGGTTTGCAGCCCTTCAGGCCGTGGGTGTTCCCGAGGACTCCCCATTGAAAGACCCGAACCATATCCCATTCCCAGCCTTCCTATCTTCGCCCAAAAGGCCCCCGTCGTTGCCGATGAAGAGGAGACAAGCAGTCTATGGGAGCTGGTAAAGCATATCAACACCCATGCCGAGCCAATCGACTTGGAGACTACCAGTAACCCAAATGTGACCGCTCAGCATGATGGGAATGTTCAGCCACTAACCGAAGGTCAGTATACTCCGAAGGACGCCGCGCAGGTCTAACTGGTGGACCCTTTCTTTTGTTTACCAAATTTGATATTTTCTTAGTTTTATTTTCCATAAATTCTATATTTCTTGCTTTAAGGTTTGCCTATGTCACTGGGTTGTGGTGATCGAACAGCTATTTTATTCCCCGTCGTATTCCCAAGAGTTGCCGGGTTTTGACGATGAAACATTGGTTTTAACTATGTTTGTTTTATTTGAACGGGAACAAGTTGCCGAACAATTCATTTATTGATGCTCGTCAATGTTTGCTACATCGTTTACTATGCGGTTTTCTATGTTGTCTTTTCTTCCATATGTATGTATTTTTAGAATGATTCCTGTAGGAAAATTCAGTTCTTAGCGTACTTGAAAGGGGACGACTGAGGTTCCCTTCTTCTCAGGATTACCCAGTCTTGTGGCTCCAATGCCTTGGCAAAGAGATATAGTTGAGCCGAGAGCTGGGTGTGTCTTTGAGGCCCTTTACTCAAGATCTCCATCCGCTCGGGGATAGTAATGGAACCAAGGACTGATTTCCTGTCCTCAGAATACTTGTTGTTTCATCATGCTCGTGGCTGTCGAGGTTCTTCCTTCGGTTCTTCGTCCTCTGATATCTTTCCTCTTCATTCCTTGCGTTTCGTTTCACGAGGTGCGGTGTTACCGATGCTTCTTTGGTTTACAAGGCGACACAGATCTAACGGCTGTAGGTTTCCTTGGAACTTGAACAGCATTTAATGCTCCTTCCCCATCATACTCCCACCTCCTATAAAAGGCACCAAAGGGGGATCACTTTCCCTTATTCGCAGTTCCTTGGGCTCTTTAGAGAGTTAAGAGAGGGAGTGAGCAGCATTAAAGTTTTCAGAAGTTGATAATGATCACAACTCGTGGGGTGAGGCAGCTATGGGTGAAGGCAAAAATCCAGAAGTTAGAAGAGCTGTTACCTTTCTACCGAGCAAGGTCTCCATTTGTACGGTATTGAAGATCAAACTGGTCGCCGAATTTCAAATGACGTTAACCTCCAGTTGTCGAACTCCAAATGACATCGACTCTAATCCTTTTCCATACAATCCTGTTCGGTTCCTAGCCGAACAAGATTGTGAATCTACCATCCCCATCAGCTTCCCTTTTATAGCTAGCTTTAAAAACAAGTCTGCTTAAGTTGTTAATGTAAATGAGGACTTTTCCTAGTTCTTATGTGTATGAGATTGTTCTGCATATGATGTAGCTTTTCCTTTATTTGATAAAAAGAGAAGTACTTTCTAAGAACCCTTTCTTTACAATAAATGTGTCTTGAATTGATGTTACCGGCAATAGTTGTTCCCGCACTAACATGGCTAACCCCGGCACCTGACAATTAGTCGTAGAGATAGTTCTAAACATCGTTGTAAGATTCAATTCACCTAGGGACGAGGTCTTGCCATTAATTTCGTGATAGGGTTTCCATTTGTCTATTGATAAGAATTGAACCAAGCACACGTTGCTTTTCACAATCCGGTTTTATGGTTTCCACTTGTCCGTTCAAATAACAATTGGTCCGAGCACAGGTTCTTGACCTTTAGTTTTAAGGTTTCCACCTATCCGGTAATGAGAAATGGACCGGGCACATGTTTCTGTCCTTTAGTTTTAAGGTTTCCACTTGTCCGACAATGAGAAATGGATTGGGCCCGGGCACAGGTTTCTGTCCTTTAGTTTTAAGGTTTCCACCTGTCCGACAATGAGAAATGGACCGGGCACAGGTTTCTGTCCTTTAGTTTTAAGGTTTCCACCTGTCTGGCAATGAGAAATGGACCGGGCACAAGTTTCTGTCCTTTAGTTTTAAGGTTTCCACCTATCCGGCAATGAGAAATGGACCGGGCACAGGTTTCTGTCCTTTAGTTTTTGACTTTCTGCTGGTCACGATGTATAAACAAACAATAACAGGCTTAATGACACTGATGAATAAACATCGTACTTAGTTGACAAAATACAAGTACAAGGCCACTTTCTGCCGTCACCCCTTCAGGCTGTTAACAGTAAAATTTCTTTAAGTTATGGATGTTCCATGGCCAAGGAAGTGGCTTCTCGTCAAGGCTTTCCAGATAGTATGCCCCGGCGCCCGCGATAGAAGTAACCCTGTAGGGTCCCTCCCAGGTTGGGGCTAGTTTCCCAGCATTGGTGTCTCGCATATTTCCCACAACTTTTTGAAGTACCAAATCTTTGGCACCGAACTCCCTTATCTTAACATCTCGGTTATAATGCTGAGCGAGTTTTTACTGATACTCGGCTAATCGAATGGTTGCCGCTTCCATATATTCCTCCAGTAAGTCTAGATGCTCCACCATCATCAGTTTGTTATGGACTGGGTCAAATTCGTCAGTTCGTGCGCTGCACATGTTCACCTCGGCTGGTATAATGGCTTCGACTCCATATGTCAGGGAAAATGGGGTTTCCCCTGTGGACCTGCGGGGCGACGTTCAATATGCCCACAAACTCCTAGGCCCAGTTACCCTTGGCACCGTCCAATCTTCTCTTCAATCCACTCATGATTGTCTTATTAACGGCTTCAGCCTGTCCGTTGCTTTGAGGATACGCAGAGGTAGAGTACCTGTTCACGATGCCTAGATCACGGCAGAAATTGTGAAAGGCTCTGCTATCAAATTGCACCTCATTATCGGAGATGAGGGTCTTCAACACTCCAAATCTTGTAACGATATTCTTCCATACAAACTTTTTGACGTCAACATCCTGAATGTTGGCCATTGCTACGACCTCTGCCCACTTAGTGAAGTAATCAACAGCTACCAATACGAATCGTCGGTTGCCGGTTGCTCGGGGGAAAGGGCCGAGGATGTCCAGCCCCCATTGTGCAAAAGGCCACGGGCTGCTAATGGGATTTAGGTGCCCCGTCGGCTGGTGAATCAAATGGGCATGCTTTTGACATCTTTCACATTTTCACACATATTCAGCAGCATCATTTCTCATCTTTGGCCGCCAAAATCCTTGCATCATAGCCCGATGTGCCAAAGAACGCCCTCCTACATGGCCGCCACACACTCCTTCATGCAATTCGACCAATAGCTCATCTACTTTTCCAGGATGGAGGCACAAAAGGTATGGTCCTCCAAAGGACCTTTGATAAAGCTTCCTATCAGCAGATAACCAATACCTAAAGGCTACCCGGTGGATCTTATTAGCCTCGCCTTCGTCATCCGGTATTGTATCCTCGGTGAGAAATTCGATAATCGGGTCCATCCAACACGACCCAGCTGTTGTTATTACCACCACGTTAACCTTTGTGACCCCTTCTGCCATGACGCTTATGCTCGACTCACCAATGAGTTCTACTTTGATCTATCGGGGAATGTCTTCCGTCATTGCTGATGCTAGCGTAGCAAGAGAATCAGCATGCCTGTTTTTTCCTCGGGATACCTAGGTCACACTCGTCGTACTGAATTTCGCCATGATCTGCTTTGCCACCCTTAAGTATTCTTTCATCCGAGAATCTCGCGCTTCAAAGCTGCCCTGCACCTGATTAACAACCAATCGTGAGTCTAAATAAACCTTCGCATTTCGGGCCCCCAAATCAAGAGCTGTCTTTAGTTTGGCAATGAGGGCTTCATATTCGGCCTCATTATTAGAGGCTTTGAACCCTAACCTAAACGAGTGCTCTAATCTTATTCCTTCTGGGGTGATGATGACAATCTCGGCATCAGCCCCCATGGCACTTAAAGCACCGTCCACAAACACCCTCCATGACCAGTTCTCCACCTAGCAAACCATCTCCACGTCGTTTTTGAGGGAGAATTCGGCAACAAAATTAGCGAGGACTTGGCCTTTCACTGCATTTCGCGGTCTATACCGTATGTCAAAAGATCCCAGCCGTGTCCCCCACTTAGCTATCCTGCCCGTGAAATCAGATCTTTTTAATAACGACTGCAATGGATACTCGGTCAAGACAAATACGGTATAAGCCTGAAAGTACTGCGGCAGCTTCCTGGTGGCATGTACCAAGGCCAACACCAGTTTCTCCAAAGGCAGATATCTCGTCTTGGCATCGACCAAAGTCTTGCTGATGTAGTACACAGGTTGCTGCACTCCCTGGTCCCTTAGCAACACAGCGCTCACGACATGTTCGAATACCGAAAGATACACAAATAAATCCTCCCCCGACCTGGGGGCTGTCAACACGGGTGCTTGCATCAAATAATCTTTCAAATCTTGGAAGGCCGCGTCACATTCTTCATCCCACTAAAACCCCTTCCATTTTTTCAAAAGTTGGTAAAATGGTCGGCAACGGTCGGCAAACTTAGAGATGAATCGGTTAAGTGCGGCCAACATCTCGGTCAACTTCTGGACTTCATTCAGATTACTCGATGGATTAAGGCGCCTCACGGCATCGATTTGATCGGGATTGATCTCTATCCCCCGGTTAGTGATCAGGTAACCCAGGAATTTACCAGCCCCCACACCGAAGATTCACTTTTCAACATTAAGGCGCAACTTGTGTTGTCGAAGTACTTCAAATGTTCCCTGTAGATCCTCAATATGCCGGCTTTCTTGCTTACTTTTCACCACCATGTCGTCAATATACACTTCTATCGTACGTCCTATTTTATCCCGAAACATCCTCGTCATCATCCGTTGATATGTGGCCCTAGCATTTTTAAGCCCAAAAGGCATCACGGTGTAGTGGGAGTTAGCATCCGGGGAAATGAATGCCGTCTTTTCCTGGTCTTCAAGTGCCAGGGCGATTTGATAATACCCTTGAAAAGCGTCTAAGAAGCTCATTCTCGAGTGTCCATAAGTAGCATCCACCAGCTGATCGATCTTTAGCATTGGGAACAAGTTTTTTGGGCATGCCCGGTTTAGGTCTGTGAAATCTATGCAAACCCTCCATTTGCCATTCTTTTTCTTCACCACCACGGTATTAGCCAGCCATTCCGGAAAGAAGGCTTCCCTTATTGCTCCGGCCTCCCTCAGCCTCCGAACTTTCGATCTCACGGCCTCCACATGTTCCTTGGCCAATCTCCTCGGCTTCTGTTTCTTTGGAGAGAATGAAGGGTCCACGTTCAGTCTATGCACATTGAACTCAGGATCCACCCCGGGAACTTCATACGGACTCCACGCAAACACGTCCACATTCTATATTAGAAGTAGGAGCACCTTTATTTTATCATCCTCCTCCATGCTTGACCCTATCTGAAAATACCTGTCTGTATCCGGTAATATCTTAATCTTATCCAGTCCCTCGGCACCGGTAGCCCCCTTCTCTTCTTGGTGTTTCTGTAATTGCTATAACGGCGTTTCCTCGATGATTTCCTTCTGCTCAGTTTGTTCATCCTTCCAGTGGGCGGCCACAACAAGACATTGCCGAGCAATTTTCTGGTTTCCTCTTACAGTAGCAACGCCTCATTCCGTGCAGAACTTGACTTTCATATGTAGAGTTGACGGGATGACTCCCATCACGTGGATCCATGGCCTACCCAAAATTGCCATGTACGGGGAGAACGAGTTGACCACTATAAATGTCACTATCACCTTTTTGCCTTCCATGCTCACAGGGAGGGAAATTTGACCTTGAGGGATCACTACCCTCCCGTCAAAAGAAACTAACGGGGAATCGTACTTGGCAAGGTCTTGATTCTTTAATCCAAGCCCCTTGAATAGGTTTGGATACATTACATCAGCTCCACTTCCTTGGTCTATCATCACCCTCTTCACCAAGAATCCACTTATCCGGGCCGCTATCACCAACGCATCATCATGTGGCTGGATCGTCCCCTCTAAATCCTCATCATCGAAGGCAATGGGCTCTAATCAGCCTTTCGCTCTCTTTGTAGGTGGCTGGTCTTCTAAAAAATCTCTTGTGGATGCCACGGTAGATACTCTCGTCTCGACCATATTCTTACTCCCTGGCACAGCATGGATGACCTCGATTATTCCCAAGGGCGGCGGGACAGGGTTCCCTCTCTGTTGAGCCCCCAGCCCGGGCCCTCGATTCCCTGGCTCCACCACGAACTCCTTCAAGTGTCCTGCTTTCACCAGCTGTCCCAGATGATCTTTCAACACTCAACATTGCTCGGTCGTATGCCCTTTGTCCCGGTGGTAAGTACAATATAGGTTTTGATTTCGCCGAGAGAGATCCCCTCCCATCTTGTTCGGCCATCTAAAGAACGGTTCGTTCTTAATTTGATCTACAATCTTGTGCACTGGCTCCTTGAACGCTACATTTACCTCTCCCAATTGCATCTCCGACTCTTGTATTCTCAGGTCCCTTTGAGGTCTCAGAGGGAAAATTACAGGCCGAGATCGATTCACCAACGGTGCTTTTCCCTTACTCTGCAACCAATCATCTTTGAGCCATTTATACTCTTCAATATGCCTCATCAGTCGCCTCATATCTTCGGGAGGCCTTTTTGTCAATGATTCCCAAAGCTTTGAATTTTCGGGTAGCCTCATCCTAAAAATACTCGCCACGATTCTCTCATTACCACCACCAATTTCATTGTAAAGTTCCCAATACCGACTAGCATAGCTGCGAAGTGTCTCACCAACCACCATCTTTATAGAAAGCAATGCATCCACCGGTTGCAGTACTCGGCTGCACGTTACGAACCGTGCACCAAACTCTTGAATCAGCTCAACGAAATTGCAAATTGAGCCCTTCTGCAACCCATTGAACCATCTTAATGTTGTGGACCTGAGACTCGAAGGGAAAACTTTACACATCAGCACATCATTGTGTGTATGTAGGGACATCATATGGATATAATGGCTAGCGTGCTCCATCGGGTCCGCCTTCCCATCGTAAGAGTTGAATGGTGGTCGTATAAATCTACTCGGCATCGGTGCTAGCTTAATCTCCTCTGAGAATGGCGACTGAGCAACTCTGCGCAGGGCTCGGCTCATCTCATCCATGGCCGCATTGTAAGGCCTTTCATCCTCGGGGGAGTCCGAACCTCGACCAGCATGTCCGTATGAACACGAGCGATGTCTTCATCATCTCAACTCCTGAGAATGAGAATGACTTCATCGGCGCGACCCCCTCGAGCGTGAATGGTTTTTGTGTCGATGTGGTCCTCGGGAATTGGACCGAGTCCTCTGTCGGTGTGATTCCTGGGAATGATCCCGCCTTTGGTGAGAGCTATTTTGGCTGGGTTCTTCATCACTACGATCCCCGACATTATCATCTCTTCTTTCTCAATTGTCCTGATTCTGTCGCTGGCGCCTATTTCTTCCCTCCAATTGAAAATCTCTCACCAACCTGCATAACCGCTCAATTTCTTGGTTTCTTTCATCGTGTTGGTCATGCCTCGAGGTGCCTGATACTATTCAGAGTGTTTAATATGACCCTTCTCCAAGGCCAAACTGTTCCTCCGCCAGTTCGCGTTCCCGGACGTCACGTCTTTTCTATCTTCGCTCCTGCCAAGTGGACCCCCGAGAGGACCCCGCGGATTTGCTCTCAGCACGGCCTTTAGAATGTCCTTCAGACATTGTTCCTTCCACTCAGGTCCCTACCAAACCACGGCTTTGCAGGAGATTCCCACAGACGGCGCCAATTGTGCACCCCCACAGTTGGATTTTCGAGCTTAATCTATCTTGGGCTCGATCTAACTTGGGCTCACAACTTACTTGTATGGTGGGCTTGAGTTTCCTACTCCGGGTGATTCTCGGCAAAGACTCAATGAGATCGCTTTTCTCTTTCTCTCCTCTTCCCTTTTTCCAACCCCCTTTTCTTCCCCAGCTCCTCCTATTTATAGCTTTAAGCTAGTGGTGGGATCATGATTACTGCCATTGTTAGTGCAATTAAAGGTCCAATGCTATCTGCTCTAGGTAGTCGCTCAGGTGAAAGTGGAAAATTGTGATTGTGGCTTTGGAACTTAGTTCTAATTTAAACAGATATGCTCGGTAATGAGGTCCAATGTTATCTGTTTTAAGTGGATGTTTAGGTGAGAGTGGTCTTGGGAATGATTCCCACCTCCGCAATATATTCGGCATTGATATTCCCAAGGGTTTACCAGGCAACCAAGAAACAAGATTGCCGAGCACGTTGTCGACCTCTCGTGGGACAGCTGATTATGCATGGATTAGATCGACAAGACACACAGGACATTTGAGATTAATCTCTTCAAATGGGCCAGCGCGAGATATGAGGCCTTGTCCTTTGGATGGGGCTATCGCGTCTAGGCCTTGGGCTTGATAGAATTGGGACCTCCTCGGTCTGTACAAGACCTGTTTGTGTTCGTGTTTACATAATCACAAAAACAAATTCGTTTTCTGTAATATTTTCAACACAAACATCACCAAAAGTTGTTATTTTTTATTTTATTTTTATTATAAGCTTGTTTATAACAAAAAAAATTCTAACAAAAAAAATAACAATAATAATAACAACAAATAGATTCATGCATAATTAAATTAGGAGTAATCACCATAATAAATAAGGAATTATGGATTTAAAATAAAAATAAAATTGACCTTGGCTTCTTCACTAGGGTTTCTAATAACCGTATCATTCGCACCAACCGGATAACTCCAAGTATTATACCCAAGTGTTTAGAACCTTGATAACAATCAAAATGAGAGTAACATAACATATGTATAAACTTAAAACAAATAGAAAAACTTACTTGCCAGTCATAGGTAATAAAGTGGCCAAAATAAAGGAAATCTTTAGTCAAAATCTCCAATGATTCTCGAATTTGATTTAGGGAAGCCTCTACTATACATAATGCAAACAAATATTGATCGAACTGATGTGATTATTATCAAAATGAAGCTATGTGAAAATTAATGACTTGGATATAGGAAGTACTTTTTTACATCTCATTCTATCTTCCTCCCAAATTCGATGATGACATAGTTGACAAGAGCAATAAAACCAATAATTAGCATATTTGTTAGTCTTATGCAATCTCCAAGTATGGTATTGCACAGGCCAATGCAAGTAATAAGTATGGATTATTTCATAAGATCTTAATAACTCGATCTTCTCCAAGATCATGGAATATATATTGTTGTTTCACTATTGATTCAAATTTGGAACAATACCTATCACTTCTCAAGTATGTGGTGCATAATGCTTATTTGTGGTATATCAATACTTATAATCACGCTCATTTGGGGAATTTCATTTACAACGATCCCAAATTGGATAGGAGATAAGGTACTTGGTTTTAATAATTATATTTACCTCTGAAACCACAAATATTGCACCAAATGAGATAGAGGATCTTCTACAGAATTTTTCACTAAGGATGTGAAAATTTGTAAGTGATTATAATAAATAAAATGGTAACAAATAAAATACTATCAATTTATTGAAATAATATTCAAATTGTGTTTTATTTTTTTTATATAAAAAGTTGTATAAATCTAAATGGAATATAAACAGGGTCTCTCAATAAATAAATGCCAGTCTAGAGAGTGAATAGTTGTATTTTTTAAAAAATAATAAAGACATTCCAATTTTTTTTTTGAGCTCCACCATAATAATTGTTTTAGTATAAAAAAAATTCAATTAAAATTGATAAAATGCTACTTTAGATTTATTGAATTATCCTTATTATCAATTCAAAATGACACGTTAGCAATTTTTTATGATAAAAACTTTATTAATAATTTTGTATCTCAAGAAGAGCAAAGCATTTAAATACTTTATAAAAATGCAAATTTACTAATTAAGTACACAAAAAATTATTTTAAAATTATTGCCTTAGGTATCGAATTATTTTGAGTCGGCTTTACAAACAAAGATATTTACATAAAAGTTACCACCAATAACATCAACAACAATAACAATAACAACAATAATAACAATAACAAAATGTCCATACACTATATTTTCTGGTATTTCATTTTTCAAATTTAAGGTAAGAGTATATAAAAAATTTATACACCTAAAACTACTCATGAATAGCTCCCATTTTAATCACTTCACACATATCTCCTACATAATTATAAACTATTAAACTTCCCACTAACCACTATATAAATTCAAATCTCCCACAATAGGTTATTCCAACAAAACACATACAAACGCCACAATCAAAACAACCTATGTTTCTCTACCACACTTCTTCCTCAATTTCAATTTCAAATATTTTAAGACCAAGGCCTATTTCACAAATTTTATTACAACTCTCTTATATGGTTGATTGTGAACAGTGGAGTCATGTAAAAATGACTGACCTAAGGCCACTAGTCACAATTTAGTAATTTACTACATAAAATAGTTATGGGAAAAGGGTGTGGTAAAGACAGTAGTCCTAGAATAATTCTTTCAAATTCAAATTTGACGTTTCAATTTCCAACCCTACCAAGCAGTTACACAAAGACAATCCTCCCCTTGCTATTTAAAACAAACAAACAAACTTCTCCTCCATCAATTGATTTCTGATAATTAGGACTCTATCTTTATGGCCTTTGCAACCCACAAAGCTAATGCTAAAGCTATTCTCTTTTCCTCATCCCCATTGTTTAGGTTTTTTCCAAATTACTTTCGTTCTTAAATAATTTTTTACTTAAAACTTTGAAAATGTCATGCTATTTGGAATAGGAATATACATTGTCTATTTTATGAATCTCATACCAATGGACCTAGCTCTGGTGCCTTCGTCAACCTCATCGACAACTCAGCAGCTAGTGGAACTACAAAGAAGCCCAATTGAGCCAATGTTGTGGTCATGTAAATCCACAACAACATCGTTTCCGGCACTTTCCGTTACTTGGGGTATGATCAATTTGATAGAATTACACGCTTTATAGTAATGTTGTAGAAGAAAAGAAAAGAAAAGAAAATTTTCAAAACTCATTCTAGTTAATGGGTCCATGTATAGTGATTCAATCTTGAGATATGAAAATAGGAAATTTTATTCATCAAAAACTTTCTTTCTTAGTTTAAAAAACCCTTTGTAATAATTAAAACAAAAAACAAAAAAAACAAAAACAAAAACAACACAAAACAAAAGAAGAAACTTATTGGTGTCCAATAGACCTCAAAGTAGGGCTTAGAAAGATTACTGATTGTTCCTTGTGATTAATGATACATCCTTATGTTTAATAGAGAAAAAAAAAAAAAAAACATTGTAGTATCACAAGTTCCTCTAAGAAATTTATACATAATTAAAATACACATAAAGTAGGAAAAAGTAGAGAATGTGGTGCGAGACAGATAATTTGGGTTTGGAGCAATTGCCAATTGGACAACCAACCTAATGAATAATATGATGTTTCATTTTGTTATTGAGGAATTGGGTTCATTTGATAAATTCCTTTTGTATGTCATGTTTTCCTCTATTGGTCTAATTGTGCTCTATATATTGGTTGTTGAGATGTAGTGTTATCCACATTAGAAAGACTCTACTTGGTCGAGAGGATAAAAAAGTGAAAAAATGAAAGATGCTAGGGGGATAGAAATTTTTTTAGTTTTTCACCTTAAGTGTTTGGCAGGAGGAATGGAAAAGTGGAATAATATAATAGCTTTATAAGTTTCCTTTGTTTTATTCAGAGGAAGAATGAAAGGATTGAAACGGTAATTTATAGAAATTTATCATTATACCTATTACATAAAATGCAAAGAATTTATTATTGTAGGGATAAAGTGCCCAAAAGTATATATTAGGCCATGGGCCTTATCCGAGGACGTTTAGTAGTCCGAGTACAAATAAACAATAGTAAAGACGTAAGAATTAGAACTCCATGAGCAAGCTATGATTGAGAAGGTTGGGGAAGGTGGGCCGAGGAGGAATACCTCCTTGGCTAGGCAAAGCAGAGATCAAAAGGTGTAGTCTGCCATCTAGAGTAATGTTCTGGGATATCTTATTGATAAGAGGACACATCATATAAGCACAGGACAAAAGGAAGCTATGAAATATCTAAGAGAAAATTACCACCACCGCATTAAATGCTCTGCAGCTAACTCTCTAGCCGCATTAATGTGGAAGTAATACCTGAACAGTAACTTTCAGTCTTACAACTCCTCCCAAAGACTTCAGAAATGTGCTGATGGAATAGGGATCAACACTAGCAACCTAATCTACATGTAGAGGGTAGAGATGAAAAAAAGAAGATAGTATAAAATAGAGAGGAGACCCTGAGGGAAGGGGATCGGAAAATTAAAAAGAAAAATATTGTAGTAACAAGAACCAGACCTGTAATCAAATTCAAAAGAGATTTATACAAGAACTGATCTCCTCAGATTGTGTTGAGGACGATTTTTCATTGGATAAAACTAGTCTATCTTTACTTTCTCATCATCTGGATTCATTATAATTGTTACCCAACTTATTAGAGCCTAGTTTTCTAACCCACTATCTACAAATTCATTGTATTAGGCTCTTTGGGCTTAGATCCTTTTACCTTTTGGGCTTAGAAACCAAATTGTGACCTTACAATTATTATATAAAGAAAACAATATTAGTATTAGCTAAATTTGTAAAGATGTAATATTAAAAAAATGAACACATCACATTTATTATAACATTTTCTTCCATTCTCTATTTATCTATACGTATTATAAAACCAAAGCCTTTAACTTTTCTTTTCCTTTTACTTTCTTAGAGCTTGCCACATAGGATTTAGAGCTCTCATGTTTTTCTACATCAGTAGATATTTAAAAAAATGACTTTTTTTTTTTACTTCCTTAAAAAATTTTGAGCTCTCACATTTTTCCACCTCAACAAATATTTAAAAAAATAAACAAATACTCCCCCCCCCCCCCTTCCCCCCAAAAAAACCCGATTCTTCTTCTAAAATCTAAAACTAAAACTAAAACCCAATAAAATAAAAAATCTCTTTCTTCTCATATCTCAACACTACCGATCTCCTTCCCCCAAAATTAAAACCCTAAACTCCATCTCCTTTTCCCAAAACTCATCTCATCTCCTTCCCCCAAAACTCATCTCCTTCAAACTCTCTCTACCTCTCCATCGTTTCCCCCATGGAAAACACAAACACAAACACAAACACGAATCTGAATCATATCATAATCCTTTCTGTAATTTATTTTTTCAAAAAAAAAAAAAAACCCTTACGTTAAAATAACAAGTACAATAATATGATACATAATATATTTAAGTTTATTTATATTTCTCAACTTCTATTTGATATTTTTCATAATCCTCTTTGCAATTTGTTTTTCAAAAAAAAGAAAGAAGAAGAAGAAAAAGAAAAAAAAGCACAATCCTTGATGGTGTGGTTTAGTGTGCAAAGGAGGTGTGGTGATGGAGAAAGAGCAAAGAATAGCAGCGGCCTTGACGTGGAAGCAAAAAAGAAGAAGAAAAAATTAACTCTGTTACTTAGTACTGCCATGTGAGAGAGAGTGAGAGAGGAAGATATGTGACTATGTGAGTTTAGTAATTAGGATGGAGAGGAGTTAAGATAAATTAAAAACATGTGAAATGAGAAAAAAGTTAAGGAAAAAGAAAAATAAAAATAAATCAGCTTTATGTTTTCATATATTTTGCATTATAGTAATAACAATATTCAGTAACTTCAATTTAAATTACAAAATTCAATTACTAAGGAGTGTTTTGATTATGGTTGTTTATTGGTCATGTCTTTCAGTTTTTAACATTGCAACATCTATTGGATAATTGAGGATATTATTAGGGATTAAAATGCTAATGTTTATATATATTAAAGTTTTTGTTTAATTAATATTTCCATTTAGTAATTGCATGTTTCATATATTCTTTTAGAAACAAACACACACATACAAAGAATAGGGAAATGGGTTCTAATACAAAGGCATTCACAAACTCTATTCAAAAGCCATAGTAACCTTTAATTGCAAGTTACAAATTGAGTTTATGAATGTTTTAGATTTGAAATTCTAATCTAAAATCAAAGAAAAAAAAAACAAAGAAAAGAATTGTTTAAAAAAAAATTCTTAAATTCAATAGGCTTTCCAGTGCAACGCACATGTTAATAAAATTTTTTTTTTTTAATATAAAAAGTATAAATTAGTTAAAATGGTACCTTGCATAGGTGACCACTTTTTTTTTTCTTTCTCTACATGTCTAGTTTTTATTTGCACTATAATGGGAGGAGTAGCAGCTGAAGATAAGGCTAGGTTCGGGCTCATCTTGGTTTTGATTTGAGCTCGATTTGGCTTGGGTGTATAGTGTGTAAATTTTAATATTAAAAAACTATTAAAACAAAACCTCTACATTGCAAGTCCCTGCCATTAAAATTTTCTCCTTTTATTATACTTGAACTTATAAATTCACATGCTTTAGATTATCACACAAAATTATTTTTCTTTTATTTTTTTATGATCATGTGATAAACATATGTAAACTAAGATGAAGCTGATAAATATTAGCAGGAAAAGGAACATTACAACTAATAAATCACAATTAAAAAATTAATGTTGGAGTGAAACTGGAAAATGCTCAAAGAGGTGGGCTTTACATTTGGGGAGAGTTTTGTAACTGAACAGCTAGCTCGATGTAAGATTTGTCAGAAGCTATCCAATCGATCCCTTGGGATAAGGATTGGGTCCAATACACAGGAGTATTGAACTCATTGGGATGTTTACTCGTGACAAATGTTTGATACATGTAAACATCTAAACAGGACCAAACAGGTTCCATTCCCTTAAATATCTTATTATCAAGTAACAAAAGTTGGAGAATGACTCTCCGTTCTCTTGTCATGTGAGGAACTCTTCTTTAGTGGTTGTAATTGATAGTGCCATTCATATATAACTATCTAGCCTAGCTCTCACTAATGAATCCCGATAAGATAAACTTCGCAAGGTTCCCATAGACATTAGTCTGTCCGGATAAGGTAGCTAATAATATGACCCGTCTGCATGCATTCTGCCACAGATAAATCCCCCAAAAACAAAAATAATAAAAGAGAGGGGGAAGAGAGAGAGAGAAGATTCCGAGTCCATTGTTCTTATATTCTGTTGGTGGAGATACATGTGTGGTTTAAGGTCATTTGATGCAATCCAGACAAGGCACTCGCTTTCGATTCATCTATGTTCCTTGTTCTTCTTCTTGTTTTCTATCTGCTCCTGCTACAACAAACGTGAGAATTTGATTGGTTCTGCATTACCACCCGTTATCTTCTCCAAGGAATAGCTATGATTGGTCAATGTCGTGAAGTCCATTTAAAAAGATAAAAATAATAATAATAATAAATAAATGTATTTACTTATGTGATGACAAAAATAATTTTTATAGTGTAAGTTAAAATGAATATCCATGTGTCACATTTTAAGTTTTCATTCTCATCTTATTTTCTAAATACGGTAGATGTCAAATCATTATATGTCAAAATTTTCCCCAAACACCCAAATATTTACTAGATTATTCAAGCTTTTTGGCAATTATACATATCCCTTCCAATTTTAATTTTCTTTCATTTGGATATTTGACTTTCAAATACCGCAAATACTCTTTATTAGTCTCTATGCACCAATTTAATGCTTTCTTTTCTTAACTTTCTTTGGTTACCATCAAAACTAACCAGTGAGTATGAGGGAAAAAACACACACGCAAAGAAACCAATATATATATATATATATGAAAAAAGTTAACAGATATTTTAAGGATTAGTTTAGAAAATATTTTAAAAAAAAATTATGAAGAAAGAAAAAAACACCTAACTTTTTTAAAGAGTTTTTTTTTTTTTTAATTTCTTATAAAGTTGGTATTAAAACTTTCCTAAAATAACCTATTAATAAAAGCCCTAAGAACATTCGTTAACCAAACCCATATATATATACACCTACCTACCTTGGTAGTCATTCTTAAGCCAATCTCTCCACTACATCTAAATTGAACCTTAAATGTACATTTTTTTTATAAATACAATACAATTTCAACTCATAGTGTTCGCTCCATGATAATTATTCTTCATCATTAGACTAAAATATCAATTGATTTTTAGTGTAAATAAAGTTTGAATCTCAAATCTCTTATTTGATAATAAGAAACTTTACTAGACGGGATATTTGGAACCCACAAACTTATTTATTTATTTTATAGTTTGATTGTTACAAAAAGAGAGAAGAAATTTGAACTTTTGATGTCATTGACATATTAAAATGTGTCAATCAATTAAGATACAAGACTCTTAATGGAACTCACAAACCTTAAATATACACAGTCTTACACATTTTTAATTTATTCATTCATATTTGGACATCTTATATTTTATGAATATACTATACAATTTCAAAGTAATTATGTATTATTTTGGGAGTAATATTATCTTTCCTTATATGACAGTGAGTTTCATTAATCAATGGGCACTAATGATCCAACTGTAATTATCTAGAGATATTTCGACTTATGCAACTTTCTCATGAATAAGTACATGAAGTAGATGAGGACGAAAACAAGGCATCCTAATATGAAAAGGCATGATTTAGATTCTTACCTTTTATTAGTTACATTGCATCTACATTATGCCATGACTCCAGTAAATGGAGAGAATTGAGGAAGATGGAGTTAGAAAACCACTCCAATATAAACACCAGAGTACACACTCACTTTGAGGTATGAGAGAAAATTCTCAGAGTTGTTTGGATTTGTTTGTTTCCATCACTCATCACCCTACTTCCATTATTCATCATCTAAAATAAGTGGATCCCATGAAGAAGAAGCTTGTTTGAATAAGTTTTTTAGGTATTAATTGTTTCACTCTTTCAGTTCTCACAAAACCGGATGAAGAATTATTGAAAACAAAAACAAATTTAAAAGAAGTTTTTAAGTTATAAAAACAGAGTAATGTCACATCACCGGAGCCCACGGTTATAGTAATGTCAGATCGGGCTCTCCTTTTCGTACTCTCACTAACGGCTCTAATTCACTTTTGCAGTACACACCTACAACCACAACATCACTTCCTCTGCACAGCCCCATCTTCACATAAATCCCCTCAGCCCAATCACGTCTAGCGGTCCGAGGACCTGATCCAACCCGCGGCGGCCACAGCTCAGACCAGCGAAGGACGACAGCGAGATAAGCCGAAAACCACCACCACCATTTTTTCAAAGTTTCAGAAACCCCAAGTAGATCCACCACAACTTTTCGTTGTTTCTGGTATTTGTTTCAGTCATTGGTTTTAGTTGTTCTCAAGCACAAAGGTTTCTTCTCGTCAATGGAAAAAACAGTAGTTGGGTACTTCACCTCCATCAAATCCAATACTCCACCTCCATCACCTAAGTACCACCACAAAATACTACCACAATTTCTACAGAACACAAAAGCAAAAGAGGAAAATTCACTGAAGTAAATCATCAAACACTAGAGCTACACAATGAAGAAAAGACATTCAAGAACTCATAAATAAGAATTACGTATTGACAGGGAGAAAGAGTCAATTTTTTATTTATTAAAAAAAATGAATAAAGAAGAAGACATGCCCACCAGGAACAATGGTAGCATAGGTCAGAGGTGGGTCCCACATTTTTTAGTTTTTGGATTTGAAAACGTACCCGGGTTTAGGTGCCAAACCAGGCTTAAGTGATATTTGGAGATTTTTGAGAGATAGAAAATGAGTTATAAGACGATGAGTGATTATATTTTTATACTTAAATAAGAGCTTTAGGATTTGTTTGGTCACCAAGTTCAAATAATAATTTTCATATTTCAAATATATTTATACATATTTTAACACATTTTTTACTTATACGTATTTCAATAAATTCCAAAAAACTCCAAAACAACAATTCTTAGACTCACTCAACAAACGGCCCTTATTGTTTTCAACGTTTTTGAGTTTTGTGAGTTTCAACTTAAGTATTGAAGAAATTTAAGCTGACATCACCCTAGTATCCCTTGATTAAGTAATTCTCTTTTGCTTTTCTCAAAAAAAAAAAAAAAAAAAGTAATTCTCTTTTGCAAATTTTCCAAAATTTGTGTTTGGATAAATAGCCCACTAAAATCTTTGATATCATCAAAATTCATAATGTAACTCACTATTTATAAAAGAGGTAGAAACGTACGTATTATGCCCATAAAAATATTGAATTTTTTTGGACTATTTCTCCTTTTTCACTGCTCATTCCAATTTCAAGAGCAGTTCTCCTTTCAATCGATAATATTAACCACATTGAATAATTTTTAACGATTTCGCCTTTTTAATGTTCAGTCACATTTCAAGAACAGTACTCCTCCAGGGGTCCTACAAATACCATTTAACTGAAAATCTTTAAAATTATATAATTTAGAAACTTGGCTACAGTATACTGAACAAAGCCTTGCCCAATTATCACTAGATACTTTTTTCATGTCCTTGTTTTATATTTTCTATGCTATTTTTATTCCCCCACAAATATTATATGACAAACTATATATATATTGTGGGTGTCCGATAATCGAGGATGAAGTTGAAGAGTTGCAGTGCTGATGCGGGGATATCATGAGCCCGAGAAGGAAATTAACCCAAGGAGAGGAAGGGTTGAGACAAAGGACTCTGAGACATTCTAGGTGGGAAGAAGGGTTTGAAGAGAGAGAATTAGTAATAATAGGGAAAGTTTCCAGTTTGGGGTAATATGTTGCCTCCGTATTAAATGGTAGGCAACAGTTTTATCAGCTGTATTAATAAGGAAGTGACTTGAGTAGTGTAAATCACAGCTAAGCAAACTCGTTCTACCACCTTCTTTAGATGTAAAAAGAGACAAGTGTCATGAGAGGAGATTTGTTAGGTAAAGATGGAAGGCTAGGATGTGAAGAAGGGAGGAATATATTAGAAAGATAGAATTTTCAGAAAAAAAGGGAGGGTGGACAGAAGTATCAAGAAATAGAAAAAAAAAACAAGAAACAAGAAGAACACTGAGAGGAGAGAGTGAACAATACCATTATTGTATGACTTTGGCCTCCTCAAGCTAGCTTATATTGAGATATTAACTCATCTATTCAACAATATCAGCTTTTTCTTCCTTATTTTCAGTCTCGAGTAAGCCCCATCTTGTTATTTGTTTCCCTCTATTACAAATTTATTGTTTTGGGTCAAGTTTGAATCATACAGCTCACTGTTCTAAGTGGACCTAGACTACCTGTATATTTGGTCCTTACATATATATATATATATATATATATTGAAGGATCAAAGCTTATTATCATTATCATTATAATGAAAAATGTAAATATGATTGATTAGAGGGTTCATGGTATTAATTATATATAGAAAATGTGGTCACCATCAACTCAGTACCTATGCAACAGCCAACAGGCCAAGGCATGGCTACTTCTATTTCTTGTCGAATTCATGAATGGGCATTTAGCCATCCCATCTACACATGTGCTTTTATCTTTTTCACACTCATTTCAAAGTTATAAAAGTAGTAAAACCCAGCAAATATCATCTTATAAAAATAAATAAATAAATAAAAACTTACTATTCACAATGGCAAAATCTGTATGGACCAGTTGTGAATGTATATAGACTGTAGAGTATACTCCATAAATATAAAGAGAAGAAAAAGGGATCGAGTTCATTGAAATCCCGTGCTGCCGTCCACCACGTGAAGCACACCAAAGGCAACAGGCGTAGAGGGTTTGATAAGGAGGTTTTTGGTTAAAAGCGTATAGGTTGGTTTTGGCCTCTTGCTTACACCTCAATCGCCCACCACTCCTGCGTGGTATGAGACAGAGTGATGAAGTTATACTTATCATGCACACTCCCTCACTCGCCCTTTGGTGGTTCTACATGTCACGACCATCTTGTCATTTGGGTCCAAATATCCTTCGCATTTATTGCTGCAGATAAGAAACCATGTGGGCGAGTGCATTCCTCCACTGCCCTATAGAACTCTCCACTTTCCAATTCTTTAAACCAACCTAGCTAGTTCATGAATGTGGTTAAATCATATAAATTTATAACTGTATTTAAAAAATAGGTCCGATTAATATATGACTTTAGGTGTATATTAATCATCTATTTTTAAAAAGTTTTTATGATAAATTGAAAAAAATTGACAAAAATTTTGTCAACTTATTCAATTTCTTATAAAAACTTTCTTAACATGTTTTACTAATATATGTACTAAGGATATACATTAATAAATTCCTTTAAAAATAGGGTAAAATATAGTTAATATTAATGAACTAGTTAGGTTTGGGCTAAGATCAATCAGGTCCGATACTTTTTAAAATTGACCAACTTGATTGTTGAGTAAGGTTTAGTGTCCAAGTTGAGTTTAGAGACAAAATTGGTTGAAAAGTCTTAGACTTGGTTTACACTATTTCAAACCTCATGATGCTAACTGTATTTTACTCTTAAAAATGTGTTATTTAAAGGTTTAAATGATGTAGATTTTTTTTTTTTTTTTTAATAATTTGATAGTTGAGGTTGAGAGATTTAAATTTTAGATGTTTTGTTAGAAACTTCAAAAAATACCAACTAGTTAAGTTACAACAAGACTCTTGATAAATTACAAACAATAAATTAAGGGGGTTTGTGTTCGATTAAATGTATTTCACCATCGTTTCATTGAGAAATAATTAATGATCATATTTTAGTGAACAAGTCTTAGTTACTTAATAATCTTCCTCAATTATATGATGAAACTTAATATTGGGTGACTCATACTATTTTCATATACATAAAAAATAGGCCATTTTCTTCTTTAATTAGTTGATTCACTTATAATAATTATGTCGACAAAAATACAAAATTAGCTTTTAGAAAAGTTTTTCCTCGTTCTTTTTAAGAAATAGTAGCATTTGTGGAGGAAATTAAAATTTTGGCAAGATTCCGTGGATATAGAGAGAGAAATGTAAATCTTCTCGCATGCTAAAATAAAATAAAGGAAACATAGAGAGAGAAATATAAATCTTCTCGGGAAACTTCACTCGATGTTTGGTCCGTTGGTTGATTGAAAAATAGCCAATCATGTCCCAATACGCAGAACCCATCACTATCACAATCCTGAATCCTCACGCGCTACAATGCCAGGAAGATTTTTTTTTTTTTTTTTACGTAGAAGTATAGAACACATCAGAGCAGCCAAAAAATTATATTATGTACGGTAAGAAACATATTTAATTTAATATAATTAACACGATATTAATTATAACAAAATGTAAAAAATTAACGTATGTATTACGCCCAAATACCAATTCTTACACAAGGGCATATCAGTAAAATCACACTAACCCAATCAATCTCACCCCTTCTTACGTATCTTACAAACAAATTACTATAAAACGTCATTTGACACACTCAAAGCCAACGGCTCCTAATGTAAATGGAGCAACTACCATACACTGAAGATGACACCACCACCACCACCTCCTCTACTACTACCACCACCACCACCACCACCACCACAAGCACCACAAGCACCACCTCTCCTCAAAGCCAACGCAGCGGCACACGACACCCCGTGTACCGCGGCGTCCGGAAGCGAAGGTGGGGCAAATGGGTGTCCGAAATCAGAGAGCCCCGCAAAAAATCGCGCATTTGGCTCGGCTCTTTCCCAATTCCAGAAATGGCAGCCACGGCATACGACGTCGCCGCCTACTGCTTAAAGGGTCGAAAGGCACAGCTCAATTTCCCCGACGAGGTCGAGCACTTGCCGAGGCCGTCCACGTGTACGGCCAGAGATATTCAGGCAGCAGCAGCCAAAGCAGCGCACATGATGGCTTCGGAGATATCTAAGAAGAAGAACATTAAGAATAAGAAGAGCCACGTTGTTAATTCGGATGCCGATGATTTCTGGGCCGAGATTGAATTGCCAGAGCTCATGGTTTCTGGGCCGTGTGGGTGGTCGTTTACCAGTGATGGTGCCACCTGGCCTGATGGAGACGTTGCACAACCATTCATGGCGTGCCTCTGAATCATGTTTATGCTAATGTACTGTTGGTAGGGTTCGTATATTTATGTGTGTTTTTATCGTTTTCCTCTTTATGAATAGTGTTTTTCATCGAAAGTACTGGTTATTGCTTTTGTTTGTTATTTCTACTCTTAGATATATGTACGTACTTATTTGTTAGAAAAGCGTTTATCATCAGAAGTACCCTTATTAATTTTGAGCATTCTAGTGCATTAATTTGAGCTCGCTTTGATGGGTTTAAAGCTGTTGAGATTTGTGTCCCTCTTCTCTCAAAATCAATAGTATATGGTTTACAGATAAACTGTAGAGATTGTTTCATAAAGGAATTAGGAGCTCAAATATGTATAATTAATATTTATATCAATAAATCTATTATTCAATTAATTCCACAGCTAATAATAAGATGACAGGGTGTAGTTGATAAATCTATGTAAAAGTGAAAGTAGACCAATCAAAATTCATTGCTCAAAATAAGTTGGAAACTAAATAATAATAATAAAAAGTTGTGGAATTTAAATTTCTTTTTCACTGTTATGATTAATTAGCTGCACATAAATATGGTAAAAATAGTAATTTTAGGATCATAAATTATTTCAATTTTTTTTTTTTTGTTACAACTCTAACGTGGTAGAGTATAAATGGTTAACCATCACTTATACACCTTAGAACTAACCTTTTTTTTTAGCAATTACACTACCACGTCAAAGTTGTGGCAAAAAATTGTGAAAGATTTTGTGATTCTAAACTTTTTCCAATAAAAATTACTTTGAGAGAGAGAGAGAGAGAGAGAGAGAGAGAGAGAGAGTTGTTGCAGTCCGTGCGTGTAAAGCCAAAGTGCAATCGCTGTACAACCACCAAACGCATTTACCAGTTAAGTTAATACATCATTATCGGTTTTTTTTTTTTTTTTACCCGGTAAGCAATTTTATCTTCCTTGTCATGACTCATGATAAACGTTTTTACGTACTCTATTAGTTGACTAAGATAGGTATATCCCAAGGAAAACCTATATATTCTTGAGTCTAATTGAGATCACCTTCATAAAGTCAATACTTAATTACATTAACGTGTTGTGATGCCTTTGATGGTACATTTGAACATAGAAGATTATGATATGACATCTTATAATTTGTGTATAAAATTATTGGCTAATTAATAACATATATATATATATATATATATATAGGAAAGAAAAGGATGTGTTACAACTTACAACTTTCACGGACTTGACCTTTTCTTTAGTGTTTAACTATCATTTGTAGCAATGAGTAGGTTTCGTACCAGCCATGTGATTTTCTCGTAAGAACATATACATACGTCCCAAGTCACGAACGTTATAGAAAGCAAATTTGGGCAAATATTTTTCAAGGAAGATCCAAACAGGGCTTCCGTCATATGTTCTTCTTCTTTATTCTTCCTTCCTTTTTTTTTCTTTTTTTTCTTTTTTTAAGATGAGATAAAAAAAAATAATAAAAAAATTAAAAAAATTAAAAAAAAATAAAAAAAGAAGAAGAAGAAGAAAGAAGTTTAGGGCCCATTTGAATTGATCAGGAAGGGAGGGGGAGTAGAGTAGAGTTAGTGTCCATTTGGGTCCGGCTGATGCGTTTGCGTTTGTGTTTTTCTGTTCTTTTTTTTTTTTTCCACGCATTTTGGGGCAAATTTTACTGTTACGGCTACTGTTCATGCACTGTGCATGAATAGTAGCTGCAAAGTTTGACTTGTCAAACAATTTTCAGCCAATCAGTGCACACCGTGCACTGTTTACGAACCCACAAATTTCACTTTTTAGCAACTTTTTCATTAAAAATGGATCCCATAGGACTATTCACACATTTAAAAATTATTTTGCTTCAGTATTTTTCAGTTTTCAGTTTTTAGCTGTATCCAAAAGGACCCTTAGTTGAAAATAGGCTAATTTTTATTCATTTTTACTCTATTCTACTCTACTCTACCTTCTTTCACCTCCATCCAAACGGACCCTTAGTCTCAAGAAAGAAATTATACAATAACATGGTATCAATTCCATCATCTCAGATGATATCACTACAAAAAAACTATACTATTGCGGCGTGCCAAAACCACTGCAAAAGCCCAAAAATCACCGCTAAAGGTCCATTTGACCTTTAGCGGTGGGTGTTATTGCGGCAGTTCTTCCCGTCACTGTTGCAATGCCACTATAGATCTATTGCGGAGGGAACAAAAAGCGCCGCAATAGATCTGCCATTTAGTAGCACTTTTGGTCTATTGCAACAGGCTAAAAACCGCTACCATATGAGATTACCATTCAGGTCAAGTGACCTTTTAGCGACGGGATATGACCACCGCCGCTATAGGTTGTCACCTATAGCAGCACTTATAGGGCTTCATGTAAAACAAACCCTATGTACCTTTTAGCGGCGGTTTTGCTCACCACTATATGTTTGAAGCTTTAGCAGCGGGCAATAAATGCCGCTATAGGTGATTTTTTTTTTTTTCCCTCTTGTGTTTTAAACCCATATATCTATTACAAATAACCTGTAATAATTTTAGTTCCACTAAGACAATACCACAAATGTAACTAGATAACACCACAAATGTTTCCAAACTAACATTATATTAACATAGAAATATATTATCAAATACATTACATTGTCTATAACCATTATTAAAGTTCTAAAGTATTTAAACAAATCCTTCGACACTTCCAAAAAATGCGGTTGTTTAAATGTAGTTCTTGGTACACAAAAAGCCATCAAAAAATTATAGCATCTTCAATATTGTAGCACTGTCATTTGTAATTGTCACGTCTCCAATATCATCAATGAGCATCTGAAACCATCAACCAAAAAGCAAATCAAAATTATACCATTTGGCAGAACTACATAGTCCAAATAAAAGCTTAGTAATGAAAAGTTTAGAAAAAACTTACAACGATTGACCATATGAGAGGATGCTGCTTCATTGTTGTGCTGATACTGAGTGCAAAAATCATGCAAGTATGGTGCTTCCATGAGACACGCCCAGCCCAAGTAAAGCTCCCACTCATGAAGGATTACCATCACAAGCTCAATATAACCTACAGTGTAATTACATCAAATTTTTAGAAATGTATTAATAGGACCACAACTCTTCAAATACCAAAGGCCAAACAACCTGCAACAAATAGGGAAGATACAAGAGGTATTGTAACCTACATGCAAAAAACAGTTGCTTCCTCTCTTGTACAATTTTTTGCCTTCCAAAAACAAAATGCATTATAAATACAATTTTTTCCCTTGCCATTTTTTTCTTTAATAATTATAAACCTATCCAAAAACAAAACTAATTTCCTATAACAAATCAATTTAAATGCACTTTGTTTTAGTACATCCAGCACTTGTATTCAATAAAATGCAACATTGAATATTGAAGCAATACGCTTAATTTCAAATCACATGGACAAAACTAATTTCAAACAATTAGTCCAATCTTAACATAGCCAAATCTCAAATAATTGTATTAGAACATAATGAATTCTTTAAGAAAAAACACACAAACATTGGCATATAATTTTAAGGAGAAGAAACTAACTAGAGAGAGGTTTTGAAACTCTAAGACTCATCATCACTAAACTCATCATCATTGGAGTCATCATCATTAGACTCGTAAGCATCATCGCTAAGCTCTTCATCATCGATAAAGTCTTGTTCAAGCAATTCATCCTCATTGATCAATGGTGTATCATAAATGGTTCCTTTTTCATTAATCGAGCCCAAGCATGGTTGTCATTTGCATCACCACATGCATCATCAGCAATTATATTATAAGGGACATTCTCAAGATAGATACCCACTTCATCATCATCATCATGATCATGTGAAGCATTAATACCAACATCAAACAACTTCATAGGTTTTGTTTTGACCACCACCGCCCAATCTTTATGTTTCACATCTTCCACGTAAAACACTTATGAAACTTGAGATGCTAATATATAAGGCTCGTCAATCAATCGACCACCCGTGTGTGTCAATCGTAAAAAGTTAACAAGGGGAAATCCAAACTCATCTTTTTTGAATCCTCTTCCACTAATAACGTCAACCCATTGCCATTTGAATAGTACATATCGATACTTTTCAGAGTAATTCAACTCAATAATATCAATTAGTACACCATAATAAGTAGCACTACCTTCAGTAACAACACAAAACTCTACTGTTTTTAGGTTTCCTAGTTGCCTCAAAGTCTTTGGTGCGAAACTTCAAACCATTTATAACATAATGCTTGAACTGTTTTGCTTCATTATTTGGATATTGAGAAATCCATATGAGTTTATCAAAGAGTTTCTTTTTCTCAGATACATCCATTGACATCACCTAATATAGACAATGACATTTATTATAAGTATGCTATCTAAAGTGTTACAACCAAGTTTTATATATAAACATTGACAGTACCTATTATAAACAATAAAGTTTTATATATATATATATATATATATATATATATATATATATATATATATATATATATATATATATATATATATATATGCTTTACTTACATAGCCCCTAAACCAACTGCAGAATTTCTTCATGTGCTGCTTTTGAATAACATCATCGGTTGCATGAAAAGGGAAATCAACCTTGATTTCCGCTATGTGTATAGTATGTAGACAAACGTGTTAGTGTTAAGAATATTGTACTTGAATGCCATGAAAGGATACGCAATGACATATTACTTACTCGTGAAATGGGATGATTTCTTTACAATTGAATAGCACATAACGATGTGCTTAGAGTCATGAATTTGAATCTAGTGTAATACTCACCACCACACCCATGGATTCCTCGACATTCCTTACAGGCCTATTGAATATAGTTTCAACATATTTAAAATAGCATAAGCAAAATGCTAAGCATTCCTCTACTATATACCCTTCTATAATGGAGTGTTCTAGATAAGTTTTATTAAACACGTAAGACTTAAGTCTTGAAAAGTACCTATTGGAAAACCCAAGATCAACAACGGGAAATTGTAATGAAAAACAAAACCAAATAGGCCAAGTTACTATACGTGTTAACTCTCTATGGGATACATCCAACGATAATGAATTGCGCCAACAACTTTAGCTTCACTAGCCAAATGCATGACTAGATGTACCATCACTGTAAAGAAAGAGGGATGGAATATCATTTCCAACTCATACAATGTCATTGCAATTATCTTCTCAAGAGCCCCAAGTTCCTCCACATTTAGTACTTTGGAACATATCTCCCTAAAGAAACAAGATAAGTCAATCTCACTTTAGGGGGCAAAGATCCGCGTATTGCTATCAAAAAAAGTTGTTGCGTTAAGATGTGATTATCATGGTTCTTCATCCCATTAATCTTTCGTTCTTTGAGTTTAACGCAACGTGAGATGTTTGAAGAATATCCATCCGGCACTCTTACATCCTTCAAAACATGCAGAAAACCATCATTTTCACTAGCATTCATATGGTAGCAGGCATGTAGCATGCATGTCTGATCATTCCCAACCTTTTCCAAGTGAAGATCACTTCTTATACCCATATCTTTTAAGTCTTGACGTGCCTTCAAGTTATTCCTTTATCTTGCCATTCAAGTTCAACAATGTGTTGATTATATTATCGATTACATTCTTTTTAATATGCATCACGTCAAGATTATGACACAACACATGGTCCTTCCAATAAGGTAAGATGAAAAATATATTTCTCTTCTTCCACACAGTTAAGGCTTTCTCCCCTCTTTTTCTTTTATTGGGAAAATTAATTGTTTTCTTCTCAAACACATGATCGGCTACAACATTCGTTTGTAACATGATTTCCCCTCTGAATATCGTAATAGGAGCTGATCTTGTATAAACATGCTCATCAAATGATTGTTTTTGCTTACGGAATTTATGATCACTTTCCAAGAATCGATTATATCCAATGTAACTAAATTTCCTTCAATAATGATAGCATGAAAGAAGACCTTTTCATGCACATTCATGAAGAGAGATTGTATGGAATCAAAATAACAGGCCATGTACTATGAGTACTACTCATATTTTCATATGGGTTAAATCTATCAACTACTAATCCAAGCCTCACATTACGAGGCTCAAATGAGAACTCTATGTACTTAAAGTCAAAAGATTTCCAAGTTTCAGAATTAGCAAGATGTCTCAGTAACCCGTCATTCACATGACCATTGGCATGCCACTTCATATGATTGGCTATTTTAGGAGACATAAATAGTCGTTGCAATCTTGGCTTTAAGGGGAACCATCATAGGATCTTTGCAGCTTTCTTCTTTCTTTTTTTGGAGGAAGTATTAGTACTTTGTTAACCTTTAGACTCATTACTTTCCTATCTTAAATGGTTACAGTTTGGACAAGTTTCAAGGTTGGCATTCTCCTTCCAATATAAAATACAATCTTTAGAACAAGCATGAATCTTCTCATAGCTCAAGTCCAAATCTTTAATAATCTTCTAAGCCTCATAACAATCTTTTGGCAACTTAGCATTTGAAGGAAGAAAATCAAGCAAAAATTGCAACAACATGGTAAATGATTTGTTGGTCCAATCATTAAGACACTTCATGTAGTACAAATGCACAATGGTTGACAATTTGCTAAAATGCTTACAACCTTCATAAGAAGGTTGATTAGCATCTTCAATCAATTTCATAAACCGAAGTGCATCTTCATTAGAACCTTCTACGGGACCTTCTGTGGGTTGTTGCACAATAGGGACTTCTTCCATTGGTCCAGATGTCATATCTTGTATGGGGAACATGTCATGTAACATGTCACGAAGATCGGCATACTCTATCAAGTTTTCTTGGACATGACTATAAGGAATTTTAGAAGAAGTTTGTGCAGATGATGATTCCCCATTAAAAACCCAAGGGTTATAATCCCTACAAATCCCTTTTGACACTAAGTGAGCTCGTACAACATCCATACGCCACAAATTTGTATGCACATATTTTCTACACAGACTTGAAATCGTTCCATCTGGGTGTGCATGGTTAGATGCATATTTCAGAAATTGTTGGACTCCATTTAAATATTCTCGCGACCTTCTATTCGTAATTTTCATCCAACTCCTATCCATTGCTATAAAGTGGTTTACAATAAATAACTATAATGTAATTTCATGAAAGCACAAAGTAAGAGTTAACACACATTTCATTTACACAATTTCACTTTAATTTAAGAAATAAATCATCTTTAATCAATCACTTTCAGTTATGTTCTTAACAAAATAATGAATTTAAACGCATAGAGAAGTTATCAATACATTTGGTAACTATGACATCATTACTAGCAATAGCCTAAAATGAATTAATCAAATAAAAATAACTCAACAAGAATCATCCAATATTACATAAAACAGTCAACACTCACAATATCAGCTAAAACCACCTTATTACTCCATGCAAGCCACCTGATTGCCTTTATTCAACAACCCACCACAGCGAGAGAGAGAGAGAGTACCTTAATTATTTCACCAACTTCACTTACTTTGCCAGCAATTAGTTTTATCTATGCGAGATCAACAATCCAAATACTGCAAAGTGTCAACAAAAGGACATATTAGAAATCTTCTACATCAGCTTAATTGAGTATGAGATTGATATATCATGCATGAACTTAGAAGATAGAGTATCACAAATTTGTATGATAATCCACTTCATATATTAAGTTACAACTAATTATAGTATTAATATCAACATTAACATTTAAGCTTAATAAACTGAATAAATAAAAGCACCACGTCATACAATTAAGGAGATCCTTTTATATTTTTTTTTCCTTTTAACTTATCAAATTTAAAAAGAAATTCTTGTAGAATTGATGTGTCAAGATTACAAGGCAGGTTACACTTAAACAGAAAAAAGATCAATAGGACTTCACAAGTCAATCCTCTCTCCTTTTCAACAACAGGGGTGGAGATAAACAAGTTCACTAATTCTAAGCCTATCGATTTCAGCAGTGTTTTAAGTTCTTAATGTAAAGAAGAAAAATACAAGAGGGCAAAGCGATATAAAGAGGCAATAACTTTCACAGAGTCAACCTAATTGGCTTGAGAATCATGAAGAATTCATGATCAAGGTAAGTTGTGTAAGTTTATTGGAGGAACATTTTCCTATTGTCAATGTCAAGCCAACAACATATTTTTTCTTGTCATTTAGAATGCAAATCACTACGATATACAGGAGAGGAACTGGTCCAACTGGAACAGGATGTTTCTATTAGCTTCAAAAGTGGAAAGAGTGGGTTTACACTTTACATATAACTATTTGAAATTGTTTCTATTTCAATTAGAATGTAATCAGTAAGATATAAGCTAAAACCTTCAAACTAAAGCATCAATTACTAGAAAGATCATGATCCATAGAAGATTTTGATAAGATTGTCGTCATTTGTTTTGAAAAAGTGAAGTAAAGAAAGAGGAGAAATTTCCTTTTTTTATCCATAAGAAAGAGTAAGAAAGTTTGGACTAGTAATATAGTGTTTTGGAAAGGAAGTGAGCATTGTGTAAAGAAGGGGATCCTTGTCATGGTTCACCAAGTTAATAATGAATTATAGTAATTCTAATCACAGCACATAGTTAGTTGACTGGATTTTAAAACTCATAAATGCAATAAAAACTAAAATAGAAATGTAGTGAAGTTAGATTTTGATATAATGCTCTATTTCTTTTTTTTCCCTTTTTTTGGGTGGGGGGGGGGGTGTAGAAAGATGAAATTTTCACCTCCCCCCTCCTGAAATATCAAAAAAAAAAAAAAAAAACCTCTTCTCTTACATTATTAACAAGAAACATCTAGAATATCAACCACATCAAAATTTATCTCGCCTAGCATTAGAAACCCCTTTCCCTTCATCTTCCCACAAAACAAAAACTCCAAAATAACCCATTGTTCTCCTCCCATTTCCTCAAAACCCTTTCCCAACACTATTCAAAACCCAACCATGCCTTAGTCCCAAAACTAAACACTCTCAAAAACCACGCAACAAAAAATCAACCTATCATAACCTCACAATCAAATAATCTGCCAACCAAACATAATTCCCAAATCAAAAACACCCCTTTTCCTACATTTTCCCACTGTTCCCCATCCATTTCCTCAATACCCAAACAAACACACAGCAGCAACAACTTAAAACAAAACTAATTCCAACACTAATCAGAACCATATAACTTGCAAAACTTTCTCAGGAACCAAACAAAATAATAGGGAGAGAGAAAAAGAGAGTGAGACTAGAGTGCTTGTAGGAGTTAGGGTTGTAGAGATTGTTAAGCTCCTTGCTGAACTGAACGCTGGCTGTTCAAACACCCAAAATCCAATACCAATTCAAACTCTCAAAAAAAAAAACACACTAAATTAACCAAATAGATCTTAGAAGCACTAAATTCATAAAATCACAAAACCAAAAAATAAAAAATAAATAAATAACCCAAACTTTGGAGGGGATGCAACTGAGAGAGAGGGAGAGTACCTTTGGATTGGGAGATGGAATATTCCTTGCACAATGATTGGGTTAGTCTCCGATGATCAATCAACAAAAATAAAATATTAAATAACTTACAAATCGGAATGGAGCAGAGCTGGTGGACGAGCTGGATGATGCGAGTGGTGATGGTGGTTTTGCGAACGGTGGAGATGTTGGCATAAGGGTGGAGGGTGGTTTTGTCTTTAAGGACGATGAGTTAAGGTTGTAGAGATTTTTAGGCTCCTTGTTGAACTGAATGTTCAAACACCCAAAATCCAATACCAATTCAAACACCCAAAAAAAAAAAAAACACAATAAATTAACCAAATAGATCTCAAAAGCACTAAATTAATAAAATCACAAAACCAAAAAAAAAAAAAAAAAACCAAACTTTGGAGGGGATGCAACTGAGAGAGAGGGAGAGTACCTTTGGATTGGGAGATGGAACATTCCTTGCACAATGAGTGGGTTAGTATTTGGCGATCAATCAACAAAAATAAAATAAAACTTACAGATCGAAATGGCGTAGAGCTGGTGGACGAGCTGGATGATGTGGGTGGTGATGGTGGTTTTGCGAACGGTGGAGATGTTGGCGTAAGGGCGGAGGGTGGTTTTATCTTTGAGGACGATGCAATCGAGCTCGAGGACGTAGAGGGTGGTTGGTGGCGGAGCAAGAGACGTCAAAGCAGAAGCCTTTGCCGACGAGGATGAAGCGGGCGATTTTGAGGATTTAGGATTCAATTTTGAGGATTGAGAGTTTGGAAAGAGTGAGAGTTTTAGATTGAGAGAGAGTGAGAGTGAGAATGATAAGTGGGAAAAGTGAAAACCTAATAAGTGGGAAGCCGAAAAAAACAAAAGGAAATTTTGGGGCTAGGAAATTTAAAGGTCTATTGTAGCGGTCCAACCTGCTGCTATAACTAAGAAAAAGCGCCGCAAAAAGGAGTACCTATTGCGGCAATCATCCTAACACCGCTATAACTTACATATTGCAACAATTTTCTATACATCCGCTATAATATCTGCGTAAAATGATATATTTATTGCAGTGGGATTTTGGAACGCCACTATATCTAAGTTAACGCTACTAAAACACAAAGAGTGTCAATAATTTTCTAACTCTGGAAAGTCTAAAATAATGTCATTTTTGTTATTATGAATTAGTAGTGAAATTTTTCCTTTTCCCTTATTCATCCGAATTAAGTAAAATAATAAAGAGAATCGATTTCGAGTTGTCTTACGAAGCCTCAAAAATCATGAAATTTAAAATTTAAAAAAAAAAAAATCACTGTCTACATCCAACCTTATAGACATCGAACTAGTTGATTCGGGTTGGTTTGCTTCAAATCTTGATCCCAAGGGTAGTATGTCAAGATATCTTCACAATGGTATGGTATAAGATTCTACTAGAAAGACAATTTGTTTCGACTTGTTCAAAGTGAATTCGATTACTATGAAACTTTTGTCAAACTTGATGGACAATCAACTTCATGGCTATAGGATTAATTTGACTTGACACTTGACTCAATTTATAGCATATCACGAGTCGTCACAATGATGTATGATTTGAGGGTGAAAAGGATAAAAAATAAAAATAAAAATCGCTATTCAAAATGCTCAAAACACTCTATACCACCATGAAATATCTGAAAATATGAAGTTTGAACCCAACTAGTGCTATGCCCAGTCTTGGCCTTGAGAAAGTATGTGAGACCCACCATAGAATCACATGACAAATTGAGAAGCACACCAATGTGAGTGAATAATTTAGTTAATTTTATATAATCATAATTTATGAATAATTTTTTTTTTCAAGAAATTAATTTAGTTTATATAAAATATAGTAAAAGAAAAGGAGAGAGTGAGGACACATGATAAATTTTTTATTCTTTTATAAAAGTCGATAGCTATAATGGAGAATGAGATATTTGAATCTTGAATTTTTTCGTTGAAAATATAAAAAATGTTTGTTGAGTTACAAAATTCTTGATATTATAAATTGTTTCTTGGTTTACCTAAATTTTCTTTTCTAAACCTATAAATTGTTCATTTTTGTCATTTCTCCCTCTCTTTGAATGAGAATACAATTCCTGTGGACCATAGGGCTCTAATTTTAAGAACTAGATTTTTTTTATTTTATACGTATGAGCTGGATTTTAATAACTCATGTAATAATTGATACATTTACCTAATATTAATTGGACAACTAACCATTTGTTTCTCCCAAAATAATAAAAACCATGTGCTTAAAAAGATTTTTTCCACCTAGAAAAAAGGTGGGGTAGAACCACAAAAAGAAATTCTTTTTTTCTAGAAAAAAAAAAAGAAATTCAAATATATGCATTTTTTTAAATAATGGAGAGTGAGAATGCTTTATTTTAATATAAAATTGACCAATAATCAAAAATTGGCCTTGTGAAATTATCATCCATTTAAATTTCTGAACATCATTTAAATAGACATGAGGACATTTATTTATACCATAAAAAAATTCATATGGCATGTCATGTACATGTGTAAAGTTTGAAAATTATACCCAAGGTTTACAAATATGTGAGAGTATTTAGACAAAGGGAAAGTGGCTATTGGTTAACACAAGAAGTTGTAAAAATACCTCCTTAATATTGAAAATAATCCATATAAACTACATAAAATCAAATAAACATCACGTGTTTCATAAGTCATATCTAACTAAAAATAATTCAAAAATGGGATGGGAGCCTATCCCATTCTCTTGTGTGGTATTGAATAGCTAAAACAAAATTTACTTCCTCTTCATATTATGAGAATATGATTGTTCAAGCAAAACCACCACTTTACAAATCTATCTTTCATTTATTTTAAAAGTACGTAGTTGTAATTTTAGTGCCTTAAGAGTAATATAGCAATTGAAAGAGACTGAATTGATGAATAAAGTTTGAGTTTTCGGTTGCAAAGTTGCGACACTCAATTGAATGGAACCTTCTCGATGAAGAGGAGAGGTAGTTATATATAGTGCCAAGAGATTGTTTCTCTCACGGTGGACTAATCGCAATCCACAAAAGAAGTACAGGAAAAAGGCAAAAAATATAAATAGAAGAACCTTTTTTCTTTTTTTTCCTTTTTTGATGTGATATAGATAGAAGAACTGGATCTTGAAAGGTTGACCTATGTAATTGCAACATTTCTTAAAGTTTTTCTTAACATTCTATTACAAGGTTTAATAAATTAATATCTTCATTGCAATCACAGCTGTTGAAGAGCAAGTTATCTCACTTCAAAAAAAGAGAGCAAGTTATCTAAGAATGACAATAAGACAGGATGGGTTTGGATCATAGGTGTTTTATTTTTTTCCCATCACCTCTTTGAGTGGTAACTAGGGGTGGCAAATGAATGGGTTGGATCATAAATAGGTTGGGTGTGTAATTACCCATTTATCCATTTATGACCCGTTTATATATAAATTAATTATCTATTACTAACCCAACCCTTTTAATTAGTATCTCACCCATTTAACCCATTATAAAATTCATATTTAGCAATTCAACAAGAAATTCTCTGAAAAATTTTCACACCAATACTATGCAAATCATTTGAGGGTTTTTTTTTTTTTTTTTTGGGCAAAACTAATTCACCTTTCCCTCAAAACATAAGAACACTAAAACTAACCTGCAAATTTTCTTTTCTCCCAACTTTTCTTAGCAACCATATAGAAGATAAGTAAAAAAAAAAATTATTAATTAAATCGAGAATTGAGGTATCATTCTCAAGTCTTTATCCACCTTGACCTAAAATGTGCAAAATTGCAAATCACATATATTTTTCAATCCAAAACAAACTTGAAATCTCTCTCACAGAAATGAAAATTCTGATGCTCTGTTCTTAACTTGCTCATTTGCTTCCTTAGCTAATTTAGCAGCAGAAGCAACTGAAACGACTTCGTTTACATTGAACTCAGAATTTGCTTTTACATTTCTATCACTAAAATTCAAAATTCCATCGAAAACTTGCTCAACAAAAGAAATCTCCGATTTCGAAACAACTTTAGGGCCTTCATTTTCTTCAATCTCTTCCATAATTTCATTTAGTTTTCCACTTTTGCCCTTTAACTTGGAGCTTCTCTCCACAAAAACTCTAGCATCGACTTTAGAATTTGATTCCACACACGACGACTCAGACACCTCTGCTTCTCTAACTTTACCTTCATTTTTCTTCTTTCTGTAATACGATATGGTAACTCTACGAACCGATGCAAAGAAACCAGAATTCTTACAAGGAAGAGTTCAATTCAGAGATGAATATAGAATCGGAGAGATTTGTGATGAAAAATGGTATGTTTTCTCTCTTCATATCGAAACCCTAGAGTTGTACTAGTTGGAACTAAGAAAGACAAACTTTAGATAGAGGAAGAGGGAAAGGTGTTTAGATTTTGTCTAGTTTGGTAGTTGAGAAAATGCCTAGAAAATGGAGGAGAAAATTTTTACATTAGATAGAGGAAGAGGCAGCTGTGATGTTTTATTGTTTGTTAGGGTTTTTGGCTTTTTGCTTTTTTAAGTATTAAACTTTAAATTTTAAATGGATAATTGGTTACCCAATGGTTTAACCATCAAAACCCATTTAATGGAATTATTCATTTGATTCTTATCCATTTAACTCAAATATTTAATTGAGTTGGGTCAAGACTTATCTAAATTAAGTGGGTTTTGAATAGGTTCATGGGTTTGGATAGAAATTGCCACCTTTAATAGTAACTAAGGATTATAATAGGACAGGACGGGTTTAGATCATAGGCGTTTCATTTCTGTCCCGTCAAAGTTACAACACTAATTAAATCAGCTGGAGAAACAGAGGCCCGCAAGAACATGATCTATTACACTCAAATGAGGATAGACTTGCTTGATTGGACAATGAGGCCCAGTAGTAATGTTGTGTATAAGAGAAATAGAACTAAAGGGTCATCACTGTCGTGATTGTGATTTGTGAAGGTTCTAGCTGCACTTACCATTATAGTTCATCAAACTTTTTCCTCTTCTCTTCAATCGGAGCTTTCAAGCTACGAAAATGACCACGCGTTTCCAGCAGGGATATTAAAATTCAACCGACAAATTTTTTTTTTTTGACAAGACGTGCTACTCTCAACTAAAAAAAATGTGCCAGCTAGAGCTAGCAATCAATCTCCGATCCCCAGTTGAGCAATCTTAGACACATTTTTTGTTAAGGAATGTTTAGTAAAGTTATTCTTGTGGTTTAGTTATTTGATAATTTTGTTATATTTTTATTATAAAAAATAATTATTTTTAATGAAGTTATTCATTAAAATAATAAATAATTATTTTTCTCTAAAAATAATTATAATCATTATTTTTTAGTAGGTATAATAATTTTTAAAATTAATATATTTTTAAATAAATAAACTTTTTATATACACATAACAATTATATAAATAAATAATAATAATAAAAACCCATCTTTCTCTCACATTTAAAAAATATTATTTTAAGGAAATATAATTGTATGAGTAAAATAATTCCTAAAATAAATTTTAAATTTTATTTTAATGTTACAACTCACGACCAAATTTATGAATAGGTTTAGTTATTATAATACATTTTATTCTTAGTAATAGAAATTATTATTCATGTCATAATTTTCATTAAGTGTACCAAACATGCCCTAAGTTAAAGAACAAATTTGTATTACTTCTCATTTACGTGTATTATTGATATTATTTTATCTATACTATTTATATGAGGATTCTCCTCTTTAGACTAGACTTTTATATGATTCAGAAATACTTCTAAATTTTTCGAAAAAAACTTGAGAACAATCCGATAAAAATATGTCCCAAACTCCATTTAAAATGCCTACAAAATATGACACTCTTCTACTAATCCATGTCTTCAAAACAAACTTATCCAAAATTTTTATTAAAAAGGGGGGGGGAATTGTTAAATTTTTTTTTTTTCCTATAAAAATTTTCTAAAAATATTTCATAAATCAATAATTAGGTCATCTGTTAACTTTTTTCTATTTATAATTAATAACATTTTTTTGTGTACTTGTAAGCCACGAGCAATGTTAATCACACAATTTTTTTTATAACAATTTTTACAATTTATTAAAGTGACGAGTAATATTGAAATAACATCATCTCACATAGCATTATAAAATATAAACGTCATCTCACATGGATTTTCAGAAAAAGATAAAAAATTGTTTAAAAAAATTTGAAACAAAATTGATGCTGATATGAAGGCTATCAATAGAAGGGTTCTCTTTTTTCTTGTTGATGATGATACAGGGGTGTTCAACAACACTCAGTCGACATTGTCTGGCCCAAAAGAGTCACAAGCGATTTTGCATATAGACAATAACTGGCAGGTCTAAGGTTTATAAAAAGAAAAATTGGGTGATTAGACGGGTGTGAAAATTCTCCACCTAATAAACTCAACTTAACTTAAATACATATGTTTCTCAAAAAAAAAAAAAAAAAAAAAACTTAAATGCATATTTGTTAAACTCTTTTTTTTGCCACGTGGCTGCATGCTATTGGATAAGGGGATTTCATCTTATCCCCAATCAACTAATTCACCTCTCGCTCTTTCATTTTCAATTTTTCAAGTATTTACTTGATTTATGTACCTCTTAGCTATATGCCTCCAGCTCTCCACCATGTAATCACGGTTACATATGTAGCTACATATATGTCATATGTTATCACATGACATGGGTAAGTGCGAATGATTTCATGCCATGGGTGGGCAAAAATATTAGATCGAGTGATGATTTGAGCCTCAATCAGAAATTGGTAGTAACATTTAAACTTTTGTATGCTTGGAAGCACCTATTGCCTATCAGGCATTCTAAAGTCATCCTAAAATATAAGAACGTGTTTGGTTAAATGGAAAAAATTTTCAGGTGAAATTATTTTTAAGTATTTAGTTGCATTATTAAAAAGACTTTGAAATTTTTTTTTCAAGTGTTTGATTACATTCCTGAAAATGTGATAGAAAACCTATTTTGATTATTTTCTACTACTTTTTCACATTTCTCATTTCTCAAGATTATATATAATTAAGGACAAAATTTAGTTACAAAATTGGTTGTAGCCTTAGGCTACAAACTCACTCAATAAAATAAATATTACTGCATATTTTGAAAATCTAACCGTTGAATTACATGTTCTTTACACTCTTAATACACATGTCAATTTTTGTGTCAATCGGATGTTATTTACTATATAATCTATAATCTTATATTTCATGCATAATTTTAAATTACAAAAACTTGCAATTTAAAAATTTATTGATGACATAGCTATTGATATTTAATTTTCTTGAAATTTTGCAAACATGAAGGATATAAAAAGAAGATGTAATCCAATGGTGGATTTGTCAAAATTCACCTCCAATAAAAAGATATTGAGTGAGTTTGTAGCCTAAGGTTACAATCAATTTTATAACTAAACTTTATCCTACAATCAATAACGGTAGGTGGTGGTTGGGTGGCAAACAATGAGTAGAGTGGGTGGATGGTAGAGGTTTGATTGATTAGTTTTAGGCGAGACAGAATGATTTATGGAAAATAAAAGCGTAAAGGTCAATTGGAAAACAATTTTCAACTGACCTTTCGTTGCTCAAAACATCAATACGTCAATTTGTAAAATATTTTCCATCAAATCCAACATGACCTAAGTTGTCACCGTAGGTGCTGCTGAAAGATATGAAACAGAGTATAAATAGGAGAGATCATAAATGTAAGACCCTCATGTCTGGCTTGTTGCAAAGAATAATGTATTGAAAAAAAAAAATCCCCCTATAAATGATAATTTTAAAATACCTCATGTATTTTAAATTTTTAGTGTAAAATACATTTTAGTTCCTCTAACTTCCATATTGTTATACATCTGGTCCCTCAAGATTAAACAATTAATATCTATATATATATATATATATATAATGATACATATTTCATTTATGAGGTAAGAGTTACATCAGATACATATATATAATGATACATATTTCATTTATGAGGTAAGAGTTACATCAGATACAACACAAGAGCATCTGGTTCAAGAAGTCAGGCTTTTCTCCGTCCATATACAGTAATCATTGGTCCGAGTATTGGTTTTCTACCAATTTTGACAATATTAGTTCAGTCAAGTTCCATCCGGTCAGTACACATGGAGAACCAGATCCTTGTATATCCTTATCGATTCCTCCAAAAAAAACAATGAGTACACATGCAAAACCAAGATGTTAGACTATTGAGCACAAATGAAGGGCAATTTTAGTACCATGCAAATGCAAATATAATGAGTCGTGGCTTCCCTGAGAACCATATGTTTTCATATTTTGTCAAACATATAATGAGCATATTCCAAGTAAAATATTGGTGATGTTCATGAGCTCATGGACAAGAAAGCTCCAATGCAATCCAAATCTCAAATTAAGAGAAATATCAAACTAAAATTGATGCATCAGAATAAGAAACGTTACTAACTTAGTAACTTTTAACACTCAATTATCAAAAATATGGGTTAATCATGCTTCTTTTTCTTTTTTCGAACTATCAAACAAAAAAACAACGGACATTTTCAAAACTCTATAAAGACGTGTTTGTGGTTTGTGCAAGTTCACTGTTTTAACAGAGATGGAATCAAACGTGTGCAAAATAATTAGATACTGTTAGAGCAGTGGGGTTTTGGCAGAATTGGAAGGAGACAAGGAAAGAGAAACACAAGTGGGAGTTGGATGGGAACAATATTAAATTCTCTTGTTTGGTATACAACTAGTACTATTATTATCAGTAATCATACCTCAGAAATCGATAAACAAAATATTACAACACGTGAGTGAATTTTAACAAAAATAAAAATCAAATACCAAAAAAAATGCATAAATTTTGTTACAACTGTTCATATGACTGACTGTGATTGAGAAACAAAAATTACTAGGTCTATACCAAAGTTAGAAAAAAATAATCACAATCTACCTTGTAAGAAAATTGTGGCGAAAGTTGTGAATTTGTTTGCGAGAGAACTTGAATTTTAAGGAAGGATGTGAATGATTAAGGAGTCTGTGTCACCCATGCATCAGGATGGCGTACGGTGGTTTCTTTTTCCCACTTGATGTTCTTGTAGCCATCTTCTGTCTTCAATTTTTTTTCTGTATCATTGAGAGGCACCTCTAGTCCTTTATCCTTGTGGGCCTTGTGTAGTCATGGGTCAATTTCTTTGTTTGAACTTTGGAACCCAAAAAGGATTCTCTCAATAAGTTTTAACAGTAAAGTTTTTAATTTTATTAAAAAATGAAAGTGTTCTGTCATTTTTTTTTTTTTTTTGGTAAACTTAAAGCGTTCTGTCATTATAACATAGATCGTACCTCTTCTAAAAATAAAAAAAAAAGTACCAAACTCTAATTTAAAATCTGGCTCTACCAAACAAATCTTCTACTCTCTTTTTTTTTTTTCCAATTATTATAGAATCTTCTTTTAGTTAACTCATGTCATGTTAAATAGTAATTCCACAATATTTTTTTTCTACATTTAAGGTAAAATAAGATAATGTTTATATAAAAGTTTATGGTTCTGCCACATCACCTGTTAATGCATATTTTTTCTTCGTTTCTTTTTACATTTTTTTTTTGTCATTTTAGGTAAATACATTTGTCAAATGTCAGTAATTCACGTATTGTATTTTTTTTTTTTTAATACAAGATAGAATTCTACTCTAACATAATTTAAGTGTATATGTTTGTAAAACTCCTTCATAGAGACTTGAACGCCGATCCTTGCCTCCCACACTCTACAGTCACTTATATTTGTAAAATGACTATTCCACAAAGGGTATGTAGTGGTACGTATTATATCCTAAACATTAAAGATAACATACAAGAGACCTATCCCAAAACAAGCGTTGTGATGCTATGTGGTTTTTTTTTAAATAATGTTATATTTATTATTTCATTAATTTCATCCTAACACATTAATTAAAAAATAAAATGTGAGAAAGTCAGTTTTTTTATAAAAAAACAGAAAAGAGAGTCAGTTTGATGTCTCTATTTATAGATAAAGGAAACAAAATTACTAGACTTTACCTTCAGTTTTGACAGAGTAGATTATAGATAGCCTATCTTAGCGATGTTGGGCTTAGGTTGTCCGCAATTTAACTCATAGCCACAAAAGGTTAGATCATCATGTGGGGCCCCGGCTTAAGAGTCGGCGTGTCCAGCCCCAAATTCTGGTTTGCTAGGGCCGAGTCTAGCTAACCAATGGTACAAACTACAAAGTTTTTGACTTTTTGTATGCCGGTGGCCTTTCTAGGTGGACATTTATTAGCCACAACTTGTGACTGAGTTATCAACACTAGGCAAAGTAGTTGTGCAAAGTGTGCTTCACATTTGAACCTTCACTTTTCTTTTTCTTTTTTCTTTTTTTTTTCTTTTTAAATAAACAATAATACTTATAAAAACACACAAGAAAATAATAATAGTGTTTTAAACTGGGTTTATAATACAACCTTTACTTATTAATAAAACACCAATCTCTAATTTATATTCAATATTGGTCTCAAAATTGAACTATGACTGCTTATGAAAAATAAAGTATCCATACTCACCCACGTAACACTCCAGATATTGACATAATCTCTATTAACTAACACATTATAACCATGTGTTGATCATAGTTTTCATAAGAATATTTGAGAATAAGGTTATTCTTATTAGGAAGTGATCTCACTCCCAATCACACAAGTGAAATATGTTAAGGGTGCTTTGCAACTCTTATACTTCAATCACAAGAGTTGCAAATTTTCACTAAAAATTTAATTATTTAACCCCTAAACATCAAAAAATAATTATTCTTATACCAAAGTGATAGTTTATGTAAGGTCACAAATTGTGGCCCAAACCCAAAAGGAATAGGAAAGAGGCCCAATAAGCTCAATACAATAAATTTGTAAGAGAGTGGGCGAAAGAATTTGGCTAATGATGGGTTTTTTAACAGTTAATCAAGGTTCTAAGCCTATCCAAGGAGGAATACGCATATAATCTGAGGTTGAATTTACGTCCGAGGAGTAAGTTTTTGAATGGATAGGCAATTTCAAATGGTATGTTATTTCTAGTGCTACAGTAAATCTTCTCCAATCTCTCCCTGTAATATTTTTCGATCCTCTTCTTATGTAGGTTTTCCCCCATTATATAGTCTCCTCCGATCCATTTCTATCGTCCACTTGTCCATCATCCAACCTTAGACCCCCGTATATATCCTGTTAAGCAGACTTTTCTAGTCTTCTATGGGCAGTAGTAGTTGAAAGTACTGTTCAGAGGTCTTTTCCACATTAATGCGGCCAAGAAAGCTGCTGTAGTGCATTTAATGCGGTGGTGGCAGCTTTTCCCTTAGATATTTCTGTGTTCTTATCCCTTCCCTGTACATTTGAAGTCTATCTTCACTGCTGGAGCTTCCTGGAAGGTTACCCAAGTTAAGACGAAGTTCACTTTACTGACATTCGTCAGATCCGAGGAGGATGACCCTCTCGGACTAACACCCTTGAATATTTATCTGCTCTACTACTTACTATGGGGCCTTTCCCAATACTTTCTTCTCCTCGGACGCGTTATTATTAGTGAATGGGACTTTAAGCCCAACGCAAAAGCTCAAGTTTTGGCCCCCACAATAGCCCCTCAAAATTTTAATTTTTCCCTCTCATCCGAGGAGAAAAAGTATAATTTTGACGTGTACACACAATTACATTTAAGACCACAAGGATATTCAAACTCAGGCACGTGGAAGGGTCATTTCTGTCACCTCACAAGGGTTTCTAACGCTTTGGAACTCGTAAAGCATCATTAAATGCTTTGGGCTGCGTTACGCTCCAGACATCCTACGGTGGAATTCTAATCCAAAGGTTCAGATTTTCCCTTCAATATTTGGGCGGGATAGCGTCCCCTTCATTTTCGGTTTCTACTATAAAGGCTTCTAAACGTCATTCCTTTCTCTTTTCATCACAGTTTGCAATTTCAGAGCGCTCACACCTCTACACTCCTTACTCATCAGACTACTCATCATATCTTCACAAAAGAGACTTCAAAGATCCTCAAGAGACACGAAGATCAGTTCGCATCTTATCCTACGTAAGTTTCGTTCTCCAAACTTCCTTTATCTTTTCGGCTAACCTCCTCGGCTAACCGCTCTCTCATTCGCAAGCTCAAAATGGGTAGATTTGAGCGTCTAGTAAAGACTCCGGCCTTGATAGAGTCGTTCAAAAAAAAGTACCACATTCCCCAGGAAGTATCGGTACGACACTGCACCACAGAGGGGGTGGAATTTGACCGAAAAGTATGAGAGGTCGTAATCCCCATGATTGCCTTCATAGAAGGAGGCATGACCGTCCCTATGGGTAGGATTACAAGGGACTACCTACGTGCCCATAAACTCTGCCCCCACCAATGTGCTCCCACCTTTTTTAGAGTCCTAGGATCGATTGATGCTTTGGACCGACATCTAGGGCTGGGATTGACTTGGTATGATGTCGCTCACCTATACGAAGGCCATATAGAAACTCGGGCAGGATTTTACCTTAAGTCCCGATCCAGTGTGGTCAAGTTAATCTCTTACCTCTCCAAATCTAACAAAGGGATGAAAAATGACTACCTCATCCTGTCGGGCCCTTGGAGTGACGGCCTTCCTTGCCCAACCAAGCTAGGAGAGCCAGGTGGAGCAACTTAGATCTAGGATTTTTAACATTAGATTTAAGGAGTTTGTTCTCGGCTCTACTTTATTGCACTTAAGTATCATTTTAATTTATTTATATTTATTTTTTTTGTTTGCCGAAGTTCTTAACTATTTGATTCTTTTGTTTGACAGATAAATCGTATACCAATCCCAAGCTCAGCCTAATCAACGTCCCAGCACTTAACTACCTGCTCAGATCTCAAATTTTTGTGAACGACGACGGGCAACTTCGTGCAGTTCACTTGATTTTGGACTTTGAGTCAATTTCTAGGTCATTTCTAGACGTCGGCAACTCTATCCGAGCAGACGACCACCGTTTGGCTCGTATAGATGTTTCTCGGCCAGGTTTCCTTGCTCCGTACGATCTTCCTCCCGTCGATCATCCTATTCCACAAGGAATACCTTTCGCCGTCCAACCATTACAACAAGTACCACTCGGGGAAGCTATTATCGGAGAAGGAGCAGCTTCCTCTTCTTCTTTTGAACACGAAATTGACAGATTCAAGTTTGAAGAAGAAGAAGCCATCCTTATATCGGAAGCTGAAGAAGGGGCAGACGAGCATTCGTGCGTTCAGACTTCTGCCCAAGTAATAACTTATATTGGTGATACTTCAGACGAAGAGGAAGCAATGACCCCCAAGACAGGTCCAAGTTTGAAGGAGCTTATGAAGAGCAAAAATAAAGCGCCATCCCCTAAGGATAAGAATAAGTCCAAACCCCCAAAAAATCCTCCTCCTCCTCCTCCTCAGATTCCTGCTGATCTTGGGCTGAAACCCAACCCAGATCTAAGGAAGAAAAGGCAAATGGACACTGCCGAGAAAGGAGGGTTGGGCCCCTCCAAAGGAAATAAACAGGCTAGACAGTCACAGGACCATAGGAGCAGAAGGTCCAACTTTGTGGACAACCGAGAAGAACCTCTGGTGGCCCAAGTACGTCGGCCCGCACGCACTTGGTCACCTGTATTGGAGGTAGACGGTATGCCCATCACGTATGATGCCACCCTTAGGCATTATCGCGGGGGGCATGCTGGCCTGGTGGCTGAGGCTTTGGAACAACCTCTTCTCCTCCCCCAGGACATGGAGGCCTACAGGAGTTTCAACCATCCGGAACTCTTCCTATCCCTTAAAAGGGACTTGGCTATGGTAAGCGATTCTATTCATTTTTCTTCATTTATATTTACTTGCATTTTATAGCAAAAGTGACATTTTATCATTATTATTAATTTTTTACTTTCTAGGTCACGCAACAAGTTTTTGTGGCCGAGGAATGTGTAAGGAACTCCCGTAGCGAGACAAGGGTTGCCCTGGATGCCCGAGACGTAGCAGAGGCGCAGCTAGGCGCGTTAAAAGATAAACAAGCACAAATGGCCGAGCAGGTGAAAGATGCTCTTAGGCAGAAAGATAGTGTCGAGGCAGGCCTGAAGACAACAGAAAGACAAGTTGAGGACATTCGCAAGGAGCTGCACTACTGTGAAATCAATCTGGCAACAGAGAAGCAGATGGTGACAGAGCTCCGCGAAAAACTCCGCAAGGCCAGGGAGGCTGCCCAACTATTAAAGGAGGCAACTGAGGCCGAGAAGCAGGCTGCATATGATTTGAGAGTGCAGGAGATTCAAAGCCGTCTCACAGAGGAATTCTCTGCTGTGGCGAGGGACTACTGCGATATCACGTGGGGTAAGGCCCTCAATGTCGCTGGAGTCCCTGCTGATTCCGTCCTGAGGCAGCCTGAGAGCATATATTATGACTCAGACATCCGTGAGCTTCCAGGTTCTGAGTCTCCTCCCCAAGAACATCCTGCCAAAGTGTTTGAGGTGCCCATAACAAGTCAAGTTCCTCCTGCCCCTAGGGAAGTTCCAACGGATTCTCGCCCAGAAGCTGGCCAAGGAAAAGAAGTTGAAGCTCCCCAGGGCAAGGACAAGAGCAAGGACAAAGGCAAAGACAAGGCCTCAGACACCACTATCTCTCTGCCCGAACAAGCTACTGATCCAGGGGGTCCAAAGGCAAAAGTTTAGGGCAGTAGTTTTTGTAATATATTTATTTTCCTTTTTTACTATTTTTGTACTCTCTCTTTTTTTTTTTTTTAAGGAACTGTACTACACTTTTAATATTAATGAAAATATGTTCCTTCTGCTTCATAAAGTGTGATAAATAATGGAAAACTGTTCTGATGCCACCCTCCTTTAATTTGACTAGTATATATGATTATATTGGGCACATAGAGCATATTATATGATAAGTTCAACCAAAGAAGTTTAAAACGTGGGTCAGCACATAAATTGAATAAGTACCTTTAGCAGTAACAGGATAACAATAAATGCAATAAACCCTAATGGGAATTTCAAGTGATATGTTTAAGTTTAAACTTACATACTTACAGAAACTTAGAATGAGTGCTAACTTATCCAAATCATCTGGTCCGAGGACACTAGGCATGATTGGATCTAATTTTAAACACTTAGTATAACTAGGAATGAGTGTTAACTAACCCAAACCACCTGGTCCGAGGACGCTAGACATGATTAGATTTAAGTTTAAACACTTTGTGCAACGAGGAATGAGTGTTAACTAACCCAAATCATCTGGTCCGAGGACATCAAGTATGATTGGATTTAAGTTTAAACACTTAGTATAACGAGGAATGAGTGTTAACTAACCCAAATCATCTGGTCCGAGGACATCAGGCATTATTGGATTTAAGTTTAAACACTTAGTGTAACAAGGAATGAGTGTTAACTAACCCAAATCATTTAGTCCGAGGACATCAGACATGATTGGATTTAAGTTTAAACACTTAATAGAACTGGAAATGAGTGTTAACTAACCTAAATCATCTGGTCCAAGGACACCAGGCATGATTGGATTTAAGTTTAAACACTTAATGGAACTGGAAATGAGTGTTAACTAACCCAAATCATCTGGTCTAAGGACACCAGGCATGATCGGATTTAAGTTTAAACACTTAATAGAATTGAGATATGATCAGTATAAGCATTTTATATAAAGAACAAATATTGATCAAATAAGCACTTTATTAATAATAATACCTCTTTAGGTTATTTACATTCCAAGGACGCGATATTACATGCTCATCCAGATCTTTTAAGAAATATGCCCCAATGCCGGCTTGTGAGGTAATACGATAAGGTTTCTCCCAATTCGGCCCTAATTTCCCCCAAGCTGGATTCTTTGCAGGGCCCACAACTTTACATAACACCAGGTCACCTGGAGCTAAAGGTCTTAACCTTACATTGGCATCATAACCCTGCTTTTGTTTCTACTGATAATAAGCCAATTGAACTATTGCGTTCTCTCTTTTTTCTTCAATCAGGTCTAGATTTCTTGCTAGTTGCTCATCGTTGTTTTTTTTATTGAACGAACTGGTTCTTGTCGTTGGGAACCCAGACTCCAAAGGGATGACAGCTTCAACTCCATAAGTCATTGAAAAAGGGGTCTCTCCAGTAGACCTGTGAGGCGTAGTTCTGTATGTCCAGAGTACGTGTGGTAGTTCCTCCACCCATTTATCTTTCGCATCATCTAATCTTTTCTTCAACCCACTTAATATGACTTTATTCACAGCTTCAGCCTGTCCATTCCCTTGGGGGTAAGCCGAAGTAGAATACCTGTTAGTAATCCCCAGTTCACCACAGTATTTTCTGAACATCTTACTATCAAATTGAAGACCATTGTCCGAGATGAGCGCATGAGGAATGCCAAACCGAGTAACAATGTTTTTTCAGACGAATCTTTTTGCATCCACATCTCGAATATTGGCTAGAGGCTCCGCTTCAACCCACTTCGTAAAATAGTCTGTGCCAACCAAGAGGTACTTCTTGTTTCCCACTGCTTTGGGAAATGGTCCGACGATATCTAAGCCCCATTGAGCAAATGGCCATGGGCTAGACAGCGGATTAAGGATTCCCCTTGGTTTGTGTATGCTCGGTGCATACCGCTGGCACTGGTCACACTTTTTAACGTATTCCAAAGCTTCTCTCTGCATATTTGGCCACCAGTAACCTTGAGTAATGGCCCTATGTGCTAAGGATCTGCCCCCAGTATGGCTTCCACAGATTCTTTCATGCGTCTCTTCTAGAAGTGATTCAGTTTGATCAGGATGGACACATAACAGATAAGGTCTTGAAAAGGAGCGCTTATGTAATTTGTGGTCCTTCGACAACCAATAACTAGTAGCCTTTCTTCGTACCTTGTCAGCTTCAACTTTTTCCTCAGGTAGAATATCCTCCTTCAGGAATTGTATGATGGAATCCATCCAGCTCGGTCCTGCTCTGATCTGATTAATTTGAATCGTATTCTTTGTTCTTGAGGGTTTGCATAACGTACTACGACCAGAATAGCCTTCTCAAGTGGTAGATAACGTACTTCGGCCTCGTGCAACGACTTACTCACATAATAAACTGGCCGTTGTATGCCGTTATCAACTCATATTAGTACCAAACTTACTGCATATGGGGCTACAGCAATGTAGGCGAAAAGAACTTCATCTGGTTCGGGACTAGACATGATTGGCGGCCGAGCGAGATAATCCTTGAGTTGCTGGAATGCCCCGGCACATTCTTCTGTCCATTCAAAATTCTTCCATTTGTTAATCAGTAGAAAAAAAGGTTTGCATCTATCTGCTGATCGAGATATGAACCTGTTCAAAGCAGCGGCCATTCCAGTTAGTTTCTGCACTTCTTTTGGATTCCGAGGAGTTCACAAATCGTTAATAGCTTTAATCTGGTCAGGATTAACTTCAATTCCCTTGTGAGTGACCATGTAGCCTAAGAATTTGCCCGACCCCACACTAAACGAGCATTTGGAAGCATTCAAGCGCAGTCTGTAGCTTCTAAGAATTTCAAAGATAATTCGAAGGTCTCCCAGATGCTCCGAAACCACTTTGCTCTTTACCACCATATCATCTATATAAATCTCGATGTTTTTCCCTAGTAGAGACTCAAACATCCTCGTCATCATCCTCTGATAAGTGGATCTTGTGTTCTTCAAGCCGAATGGCATTACTTTGTAATGATAATTCCCAATAGGAGTAACAAAAACGGTCTTCTCTTGGTCGTCCAAGGCTAAAGGTATCTGATGATAACCTTGGAAAGCATCCAAGAAACTCATCCGAGGATGGCCGACAGTAGCGTCTACCAGCTGATCTATCTTAGGCATAGGGAATGAATCTTTATGACAGGCTTTATTCAGATCCGTGAAATCAACGCGCACACGCCACTTCCCACTCTTCTTCTTTACTACTACCGTGTTTGCTAACCATTCAGGATAAAAGACTTCCTTAATAGCCCCAGCCTGCTTGAGTTTTGCTACCTCCTCTCGGACTGCTTCTGCATGTTCTTTGGATGGATGCCGAGTGGGCTGCTTTTTGGGGACTACTAATGGGTTAACGTTTAAATGGTGGTAGATGAATTCTAGGTCTACCCCTGAGGCCTCGTAAGTACTCCAGACAAAGACGTCAATGTTCTGCTTAAGGAACTCTATCAGCTCTTCTCTCTCTCATTGGGGTAGCTCTGATCCGATTTGAAAAAACTTCTCTGGATCATCCCCTATTGTAACCTTCACAAGATCCTCACATTCTGCCTCATCGGATGTCCCACCAATAGGTAACATTGGGGGTTTTAACTGCTATAATTCTTTCTCCCCGAGAGTCACAGGTTCAGGTTCAGGTTCAGGCCTATGCCGGATGGTTGCAACCATGCATTTCCTTGCCATGGTTTGATCGCCCAATATCTCCTCGATCTGTCCTCCGGATGGATACTTGATCTTCTGATGCAGAGTGGAGGAAACTGCTCCTAAAGTATGAAGCCAAGGTCTGGCAACAATTGCGGTGTAAGGAGAATATGCATCCACCACGATAAAGTCTACTTCCACCGTCTTCGAACCAGTCTGCACAGGCAACCTAATCTGTCCCTTCGGGACAATAACCTTCCCCTCAAAACTCACTAAGGGAGAACTGTAAGGCGTCAGATCTTTAGCTCTTAAATTCAGCTCCTTGTAAAGGTCAAGATACATTATCTCGGCCACACTACCTTGATCCACCATCACCCTCTTCATATCATAACCCCCAATTCGAAGGGTGATCACTAAGGCGTCATCATGAGGCTGAATAGTTCCAATCTTGTCCTCATCCAAGAACCCCATGACCAGGGGCCGCTCAAGTCTAACTCTCTTCGATTCATGGCAGGTATCATCAGGAAGCAAACGAGCCACAGTCATTACCCTAAACAGGCATGATCCTGTCCTACCGGGTGCTACAAAAATAACGTTGATAGTTCCCAAAGGGGGTCTTGAAGGAACCTCCCTTTCAGACCGAGAATTGGTCTGTCCTCCTAGCCCGCTAGAATGATGCAACAGTTGCTTTAACTTGCCTTCTCGGACAAGTTGGTCCAGATGGTCCCATAAACTTCTACAATCCTCAGTCGTATGACCATGGTCTTGATGGTATTGACAATAGAGGTTCCGATTTCTCTTTTTGGGGTTTCCCATCATCTTATTTGGCCATTTGAAGAATGACTCGTTCTTGATTTTTTCCAATACTTGATGCACTGGTTCTTGGAATACAGCTTTGACCACTTGATTGCTATTTGGCCCTGTCTGCTCTGCATAATCCCTTCTCGGTCGGTTATTGTTGTATCTGTCCGACCTAAAATCCTTTCTTTCCTGGGGGAGAGCCTTAGCCTTCCCTTTTCCCTGCTGCTGATCGTCTTCTATCCTTTTATACTTGTCCACTCTATCCATTAGCTGTCGCAAACTGGTGACAGGTTTACCTGTCAAGGATTTTCTCAAACCATATTCGGATGGGAGGCCGACCTTGAAAATTCTAATTGCTACTTCATCAAAGTCTCCATCATTCTCATTGAACATCTCCCAGTACCTCTCAGCATATGCCTTCACTGATTCTCCTTCCCTCATTGTCATAGACAGCAGAGAGTCTAAGGGCTGAGGGACCCTGCTGCACGTAATGAATCGGGAGCAGAATAATTGGGTAAGCTTCTTGAAAGAACTGATGGAATTCGTCCTTAACCCATCAAACCACCTCATCGGCATTGGTCCTAAGCTGGAAGGAAACACTCTGCACAGCAAGGCTTCGTCCTGAGAATAGACTGCCATCTTCTGTTTGAACTGGCTTACGTGCTCCACAGGATCGGTACGTCCGTTATACATGGTGAACGCAAGTTGATGGAAAGGTCTGGGGAGCTTTGCCTTTTCTATTCCCCGAGTAAAGGGGGACTTAGAAATTTGGCTCAGAGCCTTCTTCATGACATTAGTTCCTACCCCCCTCCTAGATGGACTCCTTCGCCTCCTCTTGCGAGAATGTTCTTCCTCATAGGAATAAGATTCACTAAGTGGGGTTTGTGAGTGTTCTCTGTAACTAACATCTCCATCATCATTGGAAGAAACATCAGAGCTAGAAGGGGTTTGTTTTCGTTGTACACGGCGAAGTTTCTTTTTTAGATCATCAATTTTTCGTTGCAAATCCTTTTCGTCAGCTTGTTCATATACCAAATGATTCTTTCGTCGATAACCACTTTCACCGGCATGGAGCGTCTGTGAACTGCCCTCCTGTTGGTTATCCACATGATTTCCGCGCTCAAGGTTATGGAGCTCACCTTGCTGATGAACGTTAGCTGATTCTGCATGGGGTGGACTGACTTGCTGTGGTCCTGAACCCGCCATAACCTTTATAAACCTTACTAGCACTAATTCTCCCCATAGACGGCGTCAATTGTAAGGTCGCAAATTGTGGCCCAAACCCAAAAGGAATAGGAAAGGGGCCAATAAACTCAATACAATAAATTTGTAAGAGAATGGGCGAAAGAATTGGGCTGTTGATGGGTTTTTTAACAGTTAATCAGGGTTCTAAACCTGTCCGAGGAGGAATACGCATATAATCTAAAGTTGAATTTACGTCCGAGGAGTAAGTTTTTGAATGGATAGGCAATTTCAGATGGTATGTTATTTCTAGTGCTACAGTAAATCTTCTCCAATCTCTCCCTGTAATATTTTTCGATCCTCTTCTTATGGAGGTTTTCCCCCATTATATAGTCCCCTCCGATCCATTTCCATCGTCCACTTGTCCATCATCCAACCTTAGACCCCCGTATATATCTTGTTAAGCAGACTTTTCTAGTCTTCTATAGGCGGTAGTAGTTGAAAGTACTGTTCAGAGATCTTCTCCACATTAATGCGGCCAAGAAAGCTGCTGTAGTGCATTTAATGCGGTGATGGCAGCTTTTCCCTTAGATATTTCTGTGTTCTTATCCCTTCCCTGTACATTTGAAGTCTATCTTCACTGCTGGAGCTTCCTGGAAGGTTACCCAAGTTAAGACGAAGTTCACTTTACTGACATTCGTCAGGTCCGAGGAGAATGACCCTCTCGGACTAACACCTTTGAATATTTATCTGCTCTACTACCTACTATGGGGCCTTTTCCAATGCTTTCTTCTCCTCGGACGCGTTATTATTAGTGAATGGGACTTTAAGTCCAACGCAAAAGCTCAAGTTTTGGCCCCCACAGTTTAAATTAAAAAATGTATATTAAAAAAAAAATGATTGTGCATTTCATATGGCCACAACAAAATTCTTTTTTCCCATTAAAGTTAATTCTCATTATTGTCTTTACTCCCACTTATCCTTAATTTCTCATATGTGACTCATGATTGTATATACTTTAGTCTTATTTCGATCAATGTATTTTTTAACTCTCCATATTATCAATACTTTGAGATAATCTATATGAATGATTAATTGCTTAAAAATAGTTTTTTTTTCCTTTCTGTATTATCCATTATAATAATGATTATGTACTCTACCAATGTACTTACGCTTTCATAATAAATCAACACATGTGAATTGGGTGTTCCCAAAGTGGATTTCGTGTAACAAATTTCTTATCCAGTTTGCTTCCTCACAAGCTGAAATTAAAGCTATGACTTCAACATCTATAAAAGAGTTAGCAACAATTGTTTGGATTCTTGAAAGGCACAAAGTTGGTCTTCTTATGGTTTGTCAATCAGTTTCTATGTTTTCATATATTTCTTCTACAAATTTATAAAACTCGTTACATATTTGAACAATTAATCCTAAATATAAGACTTGTGATCAAATAAGATATTTTATTAATATCTGTTTTAGTTGAAAAAAATTAATGAATTAATCATGTGATGTATACATTTCAATTAATCCTTGATAAGATTGAGTTGTGAGCTTCATTAATGGAAAAATATATTATGTTATGGGTATATTACCTCTCCCTTATAGTTGGTGGGTCACACTTAGTTGTGAGGGAGATGATGCATATACCCATAACAATAACAGGGTATACTTTCTTTTCATTGACCATTGTAGAAAGGAAAAAACTTAGATACAGTACTTTAAGTGTTGTTCATTAGATTCCCCTCTTAAGATTCAGTCATGTGGCTACTTAATTAAAAAAATACACTTCTATTTATGAAAAAAAATTCACTCGATAGAATCTTAAAAGAGAAACCTAAAGAACAAACACCTAAATATTGTACCTAAGTCTTACTGTGGTAGGAAAAGCCAAAATGAAAATTGGTGTTAAACTAGTTGATACTTGATAAGTGATGTACGAGAGTCAAGTATGGGCTGGGCTAGTTTACAAAGTATCTTAACGCAACCAAATTAGATTGGGGCTTGCAAATAAAATCTCAATCAAAAATCACTGGTTGGCTTTCGAACACTTTGGGCTTGGTGAACAACCCACTTGACTCTCACTCAACCCATCTACAAAGGCCTCAATCAAATTGAAAGTGGTTGTATCTCCAGACTTCAATACATCAAAATTAATATTTTTTCAAAACGGAAAAAGAAAAAAAAAATGTGCAAGTTATTTCGTGTTCCGGCCCATCAATATATTCTATAAAAATCAATCCTATGCCCCCTACGGAATTTTGGGCCCTCGTCCGGCCCTTCTTGACTCCCACTTATCTAATCCTACGTCACACTACACTTATCTAATAGTTTTTAGCAACTTTTTTTTGCCACAGCTTTCATGTCGGTATACTGTGAGTGAGTGATTGAATAATTGTTTTATCTTTTTTTTTTTAGAAGACTATCATTTTTTATAGATTTTTGTTTTTACTATTCACAGTCTCACTGAAAACTTTAAAACCCCAACCCATAGGAAAAAACCATGCATCTTTGGGTTTTATTTGGTGGAGGGAAAAGTAGAAGGATAAAATCAATTGGTAGGATATAAAATATATTTTGTTCACCATACCAAATTTATTTTTTTTATACCAAAGACAGGGAGTACAAACACAAGAGTTCACAAAAGAGCTGGGTTGAACCAGCAAAGGTTTGTACGCATATGAGTTGCCTTTTTAGCTATTACATATAAGGGATTAATAAGTAAAGAGGGGACTAAGGCCGCGTTTGGTTCGATGTAAATCGAATTCCGAGTATAAAATGAATGCAGAGGAAAATAGTTTTTAGAAATGAAAACATTTTCAAGTGTTTGGTTGAATTCCAAAAAATGCTTTGGAAAATATTTTCTAGTGTTTGGTTGTGTTTTTGAAAATGCTCTAGAAAGCCCATTTTTATCATGTTTCTCACATTTTCTTAGGATTCAAACAAATATTATTACAAAGAATCAAAATATATAAACAATCAAAGAAACAAAAATCAAAACAAAAAAATCAAAATCACAAGACCAATCATGAGAGAGGGACAGAGAGAGAGAGAGAGAGATGAAGTGATGGGTCGGTGAGGATGAGGGATGGGTCGGCGGAGTACCCTCTCCTTGCTCCGCTTGAGGGATGGGTCTTCTTTCTTTGGGTGTGAGTCCGGCGAGGATGTGCTTCGGTGGAGTGTGCTTGTTTGTGTTTCTAGATCACTCTTTGTACTCTCTCTTCTTGCTCTTTCTCACTCTCTCTCTTCGGGTGTCTTGAGTCCGGAAATCATTTGAAGGTAAAAGAGAAGCGTAAATGATTTTCCGGGTCAAAGGGCTTATTTTACAGTCAAAGTTTAAGATTTTCTGGAAAACTTTATTTTACATGTGCACCCAAACACGTTGCTGAGTGAAAAATATTTTCCAGAAATCATTTACACCCAAAACAAACACAACCTAAGATCATTTTGTAGAGAAGACCATTTTGTACAAGCAGATTAAGATCAACAAATCTAGTGTTATCCTGCCAATTTGAAGTTCTTTTGGTAATAAAAGCTTTGATCAGGCCTCTGTTATCACTTAGAAACAAAATTTACTGAAGGCCATGGTTAATTGCAGTACGACACGCTTCCACCACAGCTTCAAGCATAACCCCCAATGTTGTCCTAGCTAAGCTATTAAAACACACACACTCTCCCTGTGGATTAACAGCTTCATAGACATATGCACACCTCTTCTTCCTCTTGTTTCTGAATCCAGCAACCTTTATGATAAGTTGCCATGGTCCTGCTGTAGATTGTGGCTCAACATATGGTCTTGGGACCCAATTGGGGGATGATTGTGCAAAGAAAGAGTTCTTGTACCTGCAAGACAGAGATTGAGCTGTTAGAATTATTTGCATCAGGTTAGGAGATGTCCCTTCATGTACCACTTTGTTTCTATGGTTCCATATGGTCCAAAGAACAGTGAACAATTTTTGGAGATACTCCATTGAGACTTCATCTTTTAGATTATGTTTGCTGAGAATGAGGCTCAAGCACTGCTGAATGGAGGTATTATGGAAGTCTTAAGCATGTATGGCAAGGGTGGAACCATGCCAACAGGCTCTAGCAAAGGAGCAAAGGGGAAACAAATGAGTTGAAGTTTCATCATCTTCATTACAGAGGGGGCGGGTCGTAGTGACTGGTATACCCCTGTGGCTTAAGCTAGAAAAGGTAGGCAGGCTGTCCTGTAGCAACTTCCAAACAAAATTGTTTACTTTAAGAGGTACCTACACTTTCCAAACCTTAGTCCAAACTACCTCGTTCAGCTAAGGAGGCCTAGGTTTGTTCAAAGTCCCATTGTCAATGAGCTCATAGGCAATTCTGACCTGATAATCCCTATTCCTTGAATGTCTCCACACTAGCTTGTCTTGAACAGAGTTAGTTTTAGGAATGGGAATTTGAAGAATATCTCTAGCTTGTTGGGGGGAGTAAAGGGCTCTGACCAATGCAATTTTCCAAGAGGAAGTGTTGTGGTCAATGAGGTCTTCAACCATGCCTGTTGGCAACCTAGGGTCTTGAAAATTGAGAGATGAGCTATGGAAACAACTTTTATGATTAAGAGGGATATCAAAGCCATTCCCTATCCACCATCTTCCTTCCCTTAAAATTGGATTGTCTTGGTGAATGATATTCTTCCAGAACCAAGAGTGGTGAGGTTTGGGGCAACAATCCAGGATGGTGCAGCTAGGGAAATATTTGGCTTTAAAAGGTTTTTGCAATTAGGGATTAAGGGTTATGATTTAATTTCTAGAACTATTTAGATAATAGAGTTTGGTTCACCATACAAATTTGGTAGAGACGAAGAGTAGTTTACTATTATATATCTATTAACTATATAAAAAGAGGCAATGCCTCTACATTGCCACTTTTGGTTTCATGAGTGCTTCTTTTTTGTCCATTTGTGGAGGGCTAAACAATGCGTTTAGCTAAATAAAACAATGACATGTAAAGGGAGAAAGGGGAAGGGTTATGGAACTCTCTCTGTATCTCTTCTCTTTTTTTTCTCTCTATCATATCAGGACCAAATCGGCTCACATCCGGTTGATGGAGGCTCAGGAGTTTGGAGAGATGATGAAGCACATCGACGAGGTCAATTTCGCTCTCGATGGCCTTAGGAAACCCCAGCCCGTATGGATCAAAAGGGCTAGCTTGTTGTCCTTGTTGTCCATTTGCGCCACTGTACAGCGGCTCCTGCGGACTCAAAGGTATGTTCATTTCAAGGTTTTCTGTAATGGGTTTTCTTTAATTTTTCAATTTTGAATTTGTGTAATAGGTTTTCAGTTTTTTTTTTTTTTTTTCTTCGATTTGGTGTTTGGAAATGTGGATGTGATTTTTTGAATTTGAATGTGGGGTTTTGTTGATTTTGAATTTTGGGGTTAGAGAGTTTGTTGGGTTTTTGAATTTGAAGTTTGGGGTGCGTGCATTTTTGGGTAATTCTTGATGGAGTATGAGTTTACCATGAATCTTGTAATGGGTTTTGAATTAAAATGTGAATTTTTGATATTATTTATATTGTTGGGGTATGGAATTTCCATGTGGGGTTTTGGTAATTTTAAATTTTGGGGTTAGGGAGTTTGTTGGGTTCTTGAATTCGAATCATGGGAGGTGTGCGTTTTTGGGCAATGATGGAGCAAAGAGGGATTACTTGCTCGGTATTGCTCTTACATGTTCTTCCCTGAAATCCCTCATCTCATTGTTTTATTTTCCTCCCTGAAATCCTCTCCAGTCTCCACTCCCAAGAGAGGCAGCCCATGTCAGCTCTTTCTCTGTCTCCGGATACACAGTTTTAAAAGAAGAATTTTTATGGGATTTATAGAGAAAAAGAAAAAAAACAACGGCTACTACTTTCCTAATCTCAAAATGGTAGTAGTCTGTAGTGCAACTAAGTGAGTTCATATATATTTTTTAATCCAAGCTTGTATATTTAATAAAATTGCATACAATAGAAATTGTATTTAGTTTGTGAGCATTAAATTTTGAGCATACTATGAAGAATTTAAGATCTGTAAATTTGTGTGGTGCAAGTGTAGAAAGTAGGGTCTAGATCAATCTCTCCATAGCACTCATGCTGCTAATTGTTGCCACAGGTCAATTTCTCACTTTCTCAATTATTCATTACATGAGTTTGTTTATGCTTATTCTTTAATCTTAGTTTCATGGGGGTTTCATGTTCTTCATATGGTAGATAATCAATTTTGTAAGGATTTCATTTCTTTGAATATGTTTGAATTTTGAATAGAGTGGGAGTTTTACCTATCATTTTTTTTTTTTGGGTTGAAATCGGAAGAATGGGATATTATTAGTGGTTGTGATGAAAATACACATGATATATTATAATACTTCCTCTCAATAAATTATAACTGAAAATTTAAAAGAGCAATGAAATCCAAGAAAGAATTTGCAATGCATGAGGACTAATCTTTAGGTTTAAAATCTTAGTTTCAATTTTTCTTTGTTGAAATTTGGAGTTCAAGTAAGGTTCATATACAGCCACCTTAAGCATTATATGACTTACATCACAATACTTGTATTCACTTCATTGTTAACTACATTAGAATAACTATTCAATATTGGAATGGGTGATTTCAAACTTGGAATTATATATCAACAATTTGTAAGCAAGCAGCTAATATTATAACAGAGCATTGGAGACAAACTCAAGCTTGGGTTTTTGAGTTTCTTGGCCATTTGTTCATTGAAGATTAAGTTCCTGTCTCTCATAGAGTTTATTGGTGCTCATAATCTTATACATTGTTCTTTGAAGAGAGTGGAGTGTAATTGTATGTTATTATTACCAAGAGATCAAGTATGTGTCATTGGAGTGTAATTGTATGTTATTATTAGTCTATCGTTGGAGACTAATGCATAAGTTTGTTATTTATATTGGCAATCCATTTACACTTTAGAAAGTATTAGAATTGGAAGTTAGTAGGTGTTTCTTCTATGATTTAAATCAAATTGGTGGTACCTAATAGGTTCTAAGCCTTGAACTTAGTTCATAGTGTATATCAAAGTGCTATTATTTATGAATTCGCTATATTTTATCTTGGTCTTGCTGTTTTTGTTCTTTTAAGATATGTTTATCTCACTTAGATTTAGCTTATTTATAATGGGTTCAACCTTTTTTTTTTTTTTTTTTTCTTTTTGGAGAGAGTGGTAAGAACACGTGGATTATTAACTTCTTTCTATTTGGTATGTTTTAATTCCTTACATAGTCATGTTATTTATGTTATATATATATATATATATATATATCATTTTGACTTGAAAGTTGATTGTGCTAAGAATATTACGACCCTCACCTATAGAAGAATGAGAAGGTTATGATGATACAAAAGAGTTGAATTTTGAGATGGTTTGGTTGCATTTGATAGGGACATTGGCCAAAGTTCAAGTTTTTGGTGGTTTGAGAGAAGGAACTAGGTTTTGTATTTCTGATTGCAGCTTGCTTTATTGGTTGGGTTTGAGACCTTTGTGGGATAGGGCTTGGTTGTGGTCCTTGTGGGCAATGAAGTTGGTTTTGGAAAATTTGTATTTAAATTTTTTTTTTGTTTAATGTTTTCATTTGCTTATTCATTAGTATTTTGGAATAAAAATTTTAAATTTAAATGTAGAAGTGTAAGTTTGATTGATAACTAATGGTTCAATCATATAATGTTGCACGCATAAGAACTACATAAAATGTTTTGCATTTTGGTGAATCTTAGATGGGTTTAGGGAACTATAAAGGATTACAATATATAACTAAGTGTGTGATTTGCATATATTTAGATCTAAGTTATATTGATGGAATATAATCCTCTAATAGATCAAGCACGTGTTATTTCTACTAACTATATAAAAAGAGCGAATAGCTCTATCTACAGTATTTTGGTTTATTCAAGTTTTGGTGAGTAAAATGGTGCGTTTGGGTGAGGTTTTAGTGGGAGACCAAACAAAGAAAAAATTGAGAGAGAAATAAATTATCTTCTGGCTTAGGGGGAGGGGTACGTATTGTTTGAAGAAGAGAGAGGCCAGCAGAGAGAGAGAGGCTTTGTGAGAAAATACAGAAAGAGTGATCTCACTCTTTTCTTTGGACAAATCTTAGAGATGGAGAGTGGGGTGGGTTTGGTGTTTTTACTCAAATCACACTTCAGGTATTTTTTCCTCTCTAAAAAATTTATCTTTCTCTATGGTTTGCTTTTTTTCTTCTTTCCATTCTTTTTGGTTTCATTTCTTAAAATTTTAACAACTAAATTTTCAGATGAAGAAGATGTAGCGGTTGTTTTTTGTTTTTGGTGTATTGTATTGGGGGCATGATTTCTGAATAAAGGTCTCTCTCCCTATGGTTGTATATATATAGAAAGAGTACTGTATCAACATAGGAAGATCTGGCTGCAAATGATGAGACTCGTAAATGTTTTTGTTTCTGGTTTTGTTTTTTTTCTATTGTTATTGTGAATTTCTAGGAGTTTTCAGAGGTAAGTTAAATTGTTCAATTCTGATTTGTATTTTCAAGATCTTTATTTTTAGAGATACAATTTTGCCAAGTGATCAATTTTTTTGCTTTGTATCACTTACTGGTTCATTCTTGATCTTTGTATGATTGGTTTTTTCTCTTCTTTTCTTTTCTCTTAATGGATTTGTAGAAACTTTAATTCTTGATGTGTATAACATACTCAAGTGCCAAGCTCTGAACAGTTCTTGGTTTTTTTCTTTGTTTTTGAGGCCTTAGTAGAATTCTAACGGTATTTGTAACTTTGAATGCAATTAGAAGAACATTCATGGATGCAGACGGGTTGAGATGGGTACTTACACTTCATTCTTTCCTCCTTTAGTTCTATTAACTAAATCTTACAATACATTAATTTAAAAAAAAAAAATTAATATTTAACAAATTTACGAATATTAGTATTCTATATCTCTCTAAATTTTTCTTTGGTTTATTCATTTCGCAAATCACTGGTGAGTCTTTTACATGAAACAAATACTTTGTATTTTGTCTTTTTAACTAGAAACCTCTAATTGTTTCAGGACCTACATTGTGCTTTATACTATTTTTTTTTTATTTTTTGGCTGATTTTGCTATCTTACAGTTGCCTTAGTGTCTGCTCTTGTACTTTTAGCTTGGGATTTGTGATATGTTTGGTTCTACTGTCTTGTAGGGCTATTAATTTGTATATAGCTTTGTTTTGTTCAGTGAAAATTTACTGATTTATCAAAGAGCAATCACCTACATTTTTATTTATTTTAATTTTAGAGGATGCTATCATCTGTGCTCTAACATTGGATGAGTGAATAAATTATTTTTTTATATATAATATGGAGCATATTAAGTGATGGGAACATATTAGATTAGTTACCTAAATCTATAATTCCCTTATCCTAATCAATTTTATTCATTTTACCCCTAAAACACTATCATACAATTGGATGGCTAAAGCTTATTTGCATGGGGAATTTTTAGACTACACCTTGAACAATTTAAAACAAAGTTTGAAATGTTAATGAAATTGGTAGTTCTTGAATGTACCGATACTTATAGATTAGTAATTGCATTCTTCTTTCATACCCTTTGTACTGCTTTCATTCTTTTCTTTGGTATGACAGCCAGCTAAAGGACCTCAATCTAATGGGAGTTCAGCCTACTGAATTTAAAAATCTTTGTCATTTGTGAGAACTATAAGAAAAACATGCATGTTTTCTAGCATTATAGAAGTCATTTAACCTAATCATGTCATCATTTTTTTGTTGAATTTTTCTTAGAGATTATTGATTTTGGAGAGTTGTTAGTGAGTAGTCCATGCAAGGTCTATTGCTTGAGTCTAGGGAAATTGTCTGATATGTGACTTGTGTATGATAGTTTTGCGCTGTTTGTATAGGCCCTGTAAATAGCTTTTTGGAACTATTACCGTGTACTGTTAGTGTTAACTGTATAGCTGTTCCAAGTAGCTTGATGTTGGTTTTATTGACTTGAGTTGGGTTGTGGCTTAATTTGTTGATTTGATTTTTGAAAAATGAAAAATTCTATTTAAATAACCAAACTAGCTGTAGTGTTGTGTTTTTGTACTTTGGTCCTAGATATAATGTTTATTTTTGTTTTCTTGACCAAAGGTTTTGTTGTGGATTATTCATATGTGGATTGTAATAGTTTTAGGATGCATTAAGAAAGAGTTTGGTGGAATTGTTAACTAAGAGGGGTAAAAAGAACAACCTTTAATTGAGTTCTTGTTTTAGTGTTTTAAATCATTGATTTTTACCTTATTTTTTAAATTTGATATTGCCCTCATGTTGGACTTTTGGTTGGTTAAGTTTTTGTTATACCATTATAAAACCAACTATGATTATGATTGTTGTGTTCATTTCAGGTGGCATGACAATATCACTTGGTAAGATAAGAGATTTATGGTGGTGACAAGTTTTTTGTTGAACTTTAAGATCAAACATTCAAAATTAATCCCTTTAAAAAGAAAAGATTGGATCAACTTTAGCGTGCAAGGACAACCTAGAGAGAACTATAGGGCTTTGCTATTATGGTACTACTGCAACAATAGAAAAGGAGATATTCATTGTAGCTCTTAGAAAAGCTCTTGGGGAAGGGTTTTTATTTATATATATATATATATATATATATATATATATATATATATATATATATATATATATATATATATATTTTTTTTTTTTAACTTTTGGAAGTTTTTGGAGAGTGATTAATGTTTAGGTTATACTTTTACATTGTATAGCTCTAAAAAGATAACTTAATTATATAGAAAAATCCGTATCTTATATGTAATTATTCTAATCATGTAGAAAAACTTGTTAAGATTAAGAAATTATTATTATTTATGCATTTTCTAGTACAAAACCTTGTGGTTTTGTGTTATCTAATGAAAAATATAATTTTTTTTAGTAAAACAAAGGAGCGGCATGTGCCTTGCACGTGCAGTCTAACTAGTTTATTATTAAAAATATAAAAATGTAAATGTGGGTCTTTTCATACTTTTATTTTCTCAATGATATTTTATTCCCTCTTTTCTCCCTATTTTGGAAGGGGGAAAAATGGTTGGTTCAGTTGGAAAACTTTATCCACATCCATTTTCTTTCCAATTAAACCATGAAAAATCACATTTTCCTCTTCATTCTCTTTCTCTTATTTTTCATCATATTCATTTTTACCCCAACCAAATATAGTATAAAATTAAACTAAGAGAAATATAGCTCATCCGACACCTCCTCATATTTCCAATAGAAACCTCCAAACTTTAAATATCTTTTCAACCATTAAATTAATTTATATATAAAAAAAAAACAACAACTCAAAGCTGTTGCTTACCTTCCATAAACACAAATCAAGATTTGGTAGTGAGTGCAATTATTCTCTTTTCTCTCATAATTTTTTTTTTTAATTTTTAAATTTAAACCTTTTTTTCTATTAAATTTAAGGTTTGAGATTAAAAACTACTTTTTTAACTCTCGCATCATTTGTTTTGATGAAAAATCTTACGAGAATATAGTTTTCTATGTTTATCCATATTTAATAGCATCGAAATATGGAATACCTTATATGATTAAAAGTTATTTTTTTTAATCCCACTTATTTAAAGGTGCTGCCACCATAAAAATAAAAAAGAAATAATTTTTATAAAAACAATTTTTTTAAAATGACTAATTTCCTTTAAAAAAAAACATAAACATAAAGTCAGGACTCGAAAAGTACTCAATTTTTTCTTTAAAAAAATAAAAGCCATTGTATACAAAACCCTTCTTCAATCCTCAGTAGACGACTCCCTCTTCCAAAAATTCTCTACTTTTCCCTCTTTTCATTTCAAAATTCTTCTCTACAAACCACCTAAAACCCTAATATCAATAACCAGAAAACACTCAAAACCTCTGAAATCTGAAAATCATTTTGGATTATTATGGAGTGGAACCCTGAAACCCTACAGTTCCTCTCCCAATGCTTCCTCCACACACTCTCCCCAGCTCCCGAGCCCCGCCGCCTCGCCGAGGCCTCACTCTCCAAAGCCGCCGACACTCCCAACTACGGCCTCGCCGTCCTCCGCCTCGTCTCCGAGCCCTCCGTCGACGAGCAGATCCGCCAAGCCGCCTCCGTCAACTTCAAAAACCACCTCCGCGCCCGATGGGCCCCGGCCTCTCCCGATGAATCCAACCCCCTCATCCCCGACTCCGAAAAGGCCGAAATCAAAGCCCTAATCGTCCGCCTCATGCTCTCCTCCACTCCCAAAATCCAATCCCAGCTCAGCGAAGCCCTAGCTCTCATCGGCAAGCACGATTTCCCCAAATCCTGGCCCACATTGCTCCCGGAGCTCATCGTCGAGCTCCAGAAGGCGTCGCAGGCCTCCGATTACGCCTCCATTAACGGTATTCTCGGCACTGCTAACTCTATTTTTAAGAAGTTTCGTTATCAGTATAAAACCAATGATCTCTTGCTTGATTTGAAATACTGTTTGGATAATTTCGCCGCGCCTTTGTTAGAAATCTTTCTCAAAACTGCGGTTTTAATTGATTCCGCTGCCACGGTCAGTCCCGCCGCGGTGATTAAGCCGCTTTTTGAGTCTCAGAGGTTGTGTTGCAGGATTTTCTATTCACTGAATTTTCAAGAATTGCCTGAGTTTTTTGAGGACCATATGAAAGAGTGGATGACTGAGTTTAGGAAATATCTAATTTCTAATTATCCCGTGCTTGAGAATAGTGGGGCTGATGGGCTAGCCATCGTTGATGAGCTTAGGGCCGCGGTGTGTGAGAATATTAATCTTTATATGGAAAAGAATGAGGAGGAGTTTCAGGTGTACTTGAATGATTTTGCTCTTGCGGTTTGGAGTTTATTGGGGACTGTGACTCAATCTTCGAGTCGTGATCAATTGGCCGTGACTGCGATTAAGTTTTTGACCACGGTGAGCACGAGTGTGCACCATGCTTTGTTTGCAGGTGAGGGAGTGATACCGCAAATTTGTCAGAGTATTGTGGTGCCAAATGTGAGGTTGAGGGAGGAGGACGAGGAACTCTTTGAAATGAATTATGTTGAGTTCATTCGGAGGGATATTGAGGGCAGTGATCTTGATACTAGGAGGAGAATTGCGTGTGAGCTTCTTAAAGGGATTGCGACCAATTATAAGCAACAGGTCACTGAGATAGTTTCTGCACAGATTCAGCATTTGTTAACTTCGTTTGCTGCAAACCCAGTTGCAAATTGGAAGGATAAGGACTGTGCCATATACTTAGTTGTCTCCCTTGCTACTAAGAAGGCTGGGGGTAGTTTGGTCTCGACAGATCTTGTTGATGTTCAGAGTTTTTTTGCTTCAGTTATTGTGCCGGAGTTGAAGGGTCAGGATGTGAATGGGTTTCCGATGCTTAAGGCAGGTGCACTGAAATTCTTTACAATGTTCAGGAATCAAATATCAAAGGATGTTACAGTTCAGATTTTCCGAGATTTGGTTCGGTTCCTTGTTGCGGAATCGAATGTAGTTCATTCTTATGCTGCAAGTTGTATTGAGAAACTCTTGCTGGTCAAGGATGAAGGGGGAAGATCTAGGTATACTGCAAATGACATTGCTCCATTTTTTGTTGAGCTGATGACCAACCTATTTAATGCCTTCAAATTTCCAGAGTCCGAGGAGAATCAATATATAATGAAGTGTATCATGCGGGTTCTTGGGGTAGCAGAAATATCTTCTGAGGTTGCTGGAACTTGCATTTCTGGACTGACCTCTATTCTCATGGAAGTTTGCAAAAACCCAAAGAATCCAATTTTTAATCACTATCTGTTTGAGTCTGTGGCCATTCTTGTCAAGCGGACGTGCGAGAGGGACCCCTCTCTTATATCAGCTTTTGAAGCAGGCCTCTTCCCTTCCCTCCAGCTGATATTGGCCAATGATGTAACTGAATTCTTTCCTTATGCGTTTCAGCTGCTGGCTCAGCTCGTTGAATTGAATAGACCACCTGTTCCTCCAAGCTACATGCAGATTTTTGAGATTCTCCTATCACCTGAGTCATGGAAGAAAGCTTCAAATGTCCCAGCTCTTGTGCGTCTGCTTCAGGCCTTCCTTCAGAAGGCACCCCATGAGCTTAAGCAAGAGGGGAGGCTTATCAAGGTGCTTGAAATATTCAACACACTTATCTCATCGCCTAGTACAGCTGAGCAGGGCTTCTATGTGCTCAACACTGTTATTGAGAGTCTTGAATACGATGTAATTGAACCCAACATTCGTAATATTTGGGCTATCCTTTTTGGACAGCTCCAAAAATGGCGAGCAGTAAAGTTTTTGAAGTCTTTTTTGATACTTATGTCACTCTTTGTAGTCAAACATGGTTCTATGAAGCTTGTAGATTCAATGAATTCTGTTCAAGCCAACATATTTTCTGTGATTGTGAAGCAGTTTTGGATACCTAATCTTAAGCTGATCACTGGAGCCATTGAGCTTAAGTTGACTGCAGTTGCTTCAACCAGGCTTATATGCTTTATAGGTGAATCTCCAGCACTTTTGGATGCTGCAAATGTTGAACTGTGGGGAAAAATGCTGGATAGCATTGTTACTCTCCTTTCACGGCCAGAGCAGGATAGGGTTGAGGAGGAACAAGAAATGCCAGATATTGCAGAAAATGTGGGTTATACTGCTACCTTTGTTCGTCTTTACAATGCTGGGAAGAAAGAGGAGGATCCTCTGAAAGATATAAAGGATCCAAAGGAGGTTTTGGTAGCATCATTGGCTGGGCTTTCCTCCCGATCTCCTGGGAGATACCCCCAGATCATCAATCAATATCTTGATCCAGCAAATCAAGCAGCATTACTTCAGCTTTGCAACACTTATAATTGCCAAATAGTTTGAGTAAGTACTTATTTGAAACAATTTCCTCACTTTTATTATTTTACTATTGTGTTGCAACCATCATTATTACATGAAAATGTTTGTTTTGATTACTATTAGGAATACCTGATATTTAAAATTAAAAAAAAAAAACATATGTAAAACACAATGGGGCTTATGCCGAGTCATTTGTAGACTGAGAGATCTGTTCAGATACAGGAAAGCTTTGTTCTTGTTTCATGTTGCCTGATAGTTACATGCAACCATTGTGTATATTGTTTTTGTTTTTTGTTTTTTGTTTTTTTTTTTTTATACAAGCTGCATAACATTAAATAAACTAAGGAGAATACAAAGTTTTCAGCCATAGCAGGCTAGTTTAGGATACAAAAAGACCAGGACAATTAGCAGCTACAGAGGCTATGTGAAGTACATTCGTCATGACTTGTCTAGGAACAAAAAGGATAAATATACACGAGTTTTGCTGCTTCAATTGCCAAAGGTCAGCAAGGAGAGCTTGATTCTGCCATGAGGGTTTGCTGTACAGGGTGCAGATTTGGACTAGCTTTTATGGTTGCACAAAACAAGTATTCTGCTAAAACCATGATCTTTGGCTTTGAAAATTGCTTCCACCATTGCCTCCTGAGTCACCATATATATTGATTGTCTACCACTGTTTGCTGCACCTCTGAAGGTAGTGACCCCTGCCATAGAAGTAGCTTCAAAAGCAAAGCCAAATCTCTTAGTTTTCCTATTTCTGCTAGCTGCCACTTTGATGAGAATCTGCCAGTTTTGGTGAGGAATTCTTTGCAAGGTCTGCTTCTCACTTGGTCTGGTGTTTTGCCTTTGACTGAAGGCTGTTTGATACCTGCACATGAGAGATTGAGAGATTAGAATAACTTCAATGGGATTAGGAGATAGACCCTGATGCAGAACCATATTCCTATGGTTCCAAATTGACCAAAGAGTGGTGAAGATGGTCTGCAAGAAACACATTCTGCCCTGTTTCAAATCTGTACTTGACACAATACACTGACTGAGCCACTGATCCACTGAGGTACAGTCCATATCAGAGGTTCTTAAGCCAAGATTTGAACCATGCCAAATTGCTCTTGCACAGTTACATTCCAAAAAAAGATGAGAAGCAGACTCTTCTAAATTTACACAGTACACATGTTCCTGCCGCTGGGATACCTCTTTCCCTCACCTTATCCAAAGTAGGCAAGCAATTATGCAACAATTTCCAAATGAACATTAGGATCTTCAGTGGTAATTTCACTTTCCAGAAAAAACTCCACACAGATGGTCTTAGGATTGAAGCATTTTGGAGGAGAGTATTCTGATCATGGTGAATAAGATTGTATACTTGACTAACTTTGTATGCTCCAGATGTAGAGTATTTCCAAATCAATTTATCACTATTGCCCTAGGATTTAGGAATAGGAATCTGGAGTATCTCCTTAGCTTTGGGGGGTGGGTAAATTTTCCTAATTAGATCACAACTCCATGACCTGGAATGAGCATCAATTAAGTCTGCTACTGTGCCATTATGCAGACCATACTCCCTAAGGACATAGTTTGAGCATTGAATCCAATCTGGGTGGGAGAGTGGAATTTGGCTTCCATTTCCAATCAGCCAGCGTCCATGATGAAGGGAAGAACACTTAGACTCAGTGATATTCTTCCATACCCAAGAGTGATGGGGTTTAGGTTGGTATTCTCTTAAGGAGCAAGTAGGGAAGTATTTTTTCTTGAAGGTCCTAGCCAGAAGTGAATTGGGGTTATCATGTAGTCTCCAATACTGCTTAGCTATCATTGCTTGGTTGAAAAAGCTAAAGTTTTTGAACCCTAGACCACCCAATCTCTTAGGTTTGCACAGCTTACCCCAATTAACTAAATGAAGCTTCCTAGTACCAGGTTAATGTCCCCACCAAAAAGACCTAACAATGGTATCCAATTTCTTGCACACAGAATCAGGAACTTTGAAGCATGAAAAAGTATAAAGGGGTAGAGACTGTAGAACAGAAGAAATTAAGGTTGCTCTCCCAGCTTGAGACAAGAGTCTAACCTTCCACCCCTTAAGCTTATTTTGGACTTTGTCAACTAAGTCCTGAAAGTCACAAACTCTCCTACCTAAGTTTAAAATTAATGCCAAGATACCTACTAGGTTGCTGGACAAGATTAACCTGAAGAGAATTAGCAATGGTAATTTGCTCATTTTGAGGGATGTTAGGAGAACAGTAGAGGTCAGACTTAGCAAAATTGATGCATTGACCCGAGATAGAACAATACCACATAATAATCCTTTTTAGATTAGTAAGGCATGACCTATCATTTTGGAAGAAGAAAAAAGAGTAGTCTGCAAAAAGAAGGTGAGTGAAACCCCTGCCTTCCAATTGCAATGCCCTTGATTTGTTTCCTATTTTCAGCTTCGATTAAGGCAATGGAGAGTATATTGTTATTACACAAACTATGCACAGTTTTATGATATAATCAGCATGATCCTCTTATTTAGTGCATTGGTTTTCTTCTCCATCCCTCTAAAAGTCTGAGTTTTGAGAAAAAATATATTGAGATCATCTCTTTTCCATTGTGTACTCCCTGCCCTCCTGTTTCTTTCCCAGTAAATGACTAAAAATACTTTATTAGAAAAGATAGATATTTAGAGAGAAATCAAATAGTACAAATGAAAAATTTATCTAGAGAACATGAATCTTCATCAGATATTTAACATCAAATTTGAGAGATTGACTAGTAGAAAATGAACTAATTTTCTAGAGACATAATAACATTGTATTGAATCCATGAATCAGGTGTGAACTGAATCCCTGTATTATGATTCTAGTGATGTCCCAAAGGCTAGCTTTCATCTCTTTGGCTGTCGTTTGTATTGTAAGCATAAATTAAGAAAATGAAGTAAATTGGACTTTTAAACTGTATGGTAGAATGAATAAGTTTTCTAATCAACATTAATGCTTATAAAAAGTGAAGCTCTTAGCTTTTTTATTTTTTAGAGTTACAAATTTCAGCTTCAAATTCTTTTGGTTTAACTTAAACATGGAGCAAGGGAATTGTTGTAATTTAGCCACCCTGTTTAAGGGTTTATATACTTACTAACTGCATTATTCTGTTTATCTGCTCTTTTTTTCTTTCTTTTTTGATAAGTATGTTTACCCATTCTTCATTCTATTGATAATTGTAGAGAATAGGAAATAATAATCTAGAAGTTGTCTCATTTCCTTAATGATATGAGAAATAGACGTTTTAGGTTTACTCCCTTACATGTTCATACCTTAGATGAAGATCTTCTGACTTGAGAATTGTGGCAACTTTGGCCTTTGACTTTACCTGTCGCTCAAATTAAATACTAAGATATGCTCCCTTGGGATTGTGGATCAGTTACATATGGTGGTAATTGCATGATGAACATAAGTCTTGCTTTTTCTAAAGAGATGGAGAGTTTATGGTAACATACTGTTTTGTTTTGAAGTCCTACTGGGATTTGAAGTAAAGTGCAAAATTTTCAAATATAATCCCAGTTAGTATATTTTCTAGTGAAATTTATTCTTTACTGATATTCTTAATGAAGCTTCCCTAACATTTTTAGGACAGACGCATGCATACAAATGTGTGTACTTGTTAATGTATAAATGTGTGCGTGTTCAATATGTTTCCATATATTGTCCATCTCACCCCCCCCCCCCCCCCCCCCCCAAAATAAAAATTCTTGACTTCACCCCTAGATTGTAAATAAATTAGTTTTGCCTATTTAAGGTATAGTTGTAAATATGGAAATGAGGATAGTACATTATTTTGTTTGTAGGGGCTATATCTTCTTTGTTGTTATTGAGCTGGCAACGATGTTGGCACCCATAACATGAGAATCCTCTTTTGTACACTGAATTGTTACTTGTATCTGTATTTATTTGTTAGGCTTGCGGCTTCTGTTATTTAGTTACTCGGGCACTGAACTCTCAAGCTGGTCTTATGCTGGCTTGGTAGAGAATTAGGTTGAAATGTTCTTCAATCTTTATTTACTAGTGTCACCCGTTCTGTGGTTGTCGTCTCTACTATATATTTCGTGCTTTATCTTTTCAGCCAAGAGGATCATCTTATCATCTGATTTTGCTACCTTGCAGGATCTTATCAGCAATGGAGTGGGGTTATTTTTGGTCAATGCTTCAATGAGTCATCTTCAGCATGCTTGGTGAGCAAATGGTACGTTACCGATGCAGTCAACTGGTCTACATGGTAGCAGCATCATTTGATTGTACAATCTCACAAGATCTTATGCCATAGTGAGATGTGGAATTTTTGTGTGAACTGTTTTCTTCGTCAGATTACCATGCACAGCAAGCAGATGGTAGTTCCACAATGTGGCTCCCTAGGTTTTGGGTTTTTATTTTTTATTTTTAAAGAGGGCCTCCATCTTCCTGATGTTTTCATGGTGTCATGTTTAGCCTACATTTTTCAACAAATTGTAGACTATATTGCGATCAACCAAGTTATATTGGCTTCATTATACATGTATGCGATAGTGTCATTTTTGTTTCAATTTTCAACGAGTTATCCAATGGAACTATCGGCATCTTTTGTGATTAACATGTTTTAGCTCAAAGTAGGGTCTTAAAAAGTGGCAAATGTTGCACGGGAAAAAGAATACCCAACAAAATCTAGGCAAAAATCATGGCAAAGAACCTTCTTCCGGGCGGTTGGATTAAGATACAAATCTTCTGTTCTACTTTTTGTGTTTTGTTTTTTACTTTGATACATCAATGTTTTTTTTTTTTTTTTTAACTTGAGATAAGTAAAGTAAAAAGATACGGGCCAATTGTCTCAGGTAATTGAGAGCACAAATTATTGAACTCCTGAACATTACTTTGTCCAAGGGAATAGACGTATCATTTTTTTTTCCTTTTTGAGATGGTTAAAAATATATGCATTAATATACTGTTGATTTTCTTTTTTCTGCTGAATTTTCCTGAATTTGTTGTTTCAAAGCTGAAAATTTAATAGGATATCTCCTTTTGTTTTAAACAGAAGTTGCCACATCACTTATTAATAAACCAACAGTAGAGATTAAAAACTCAATACCACCTCATTAAATTTTAAGCAAAAACTAAAAGAGCCCACCCAAGACTAATGTGGCTGCTTCTTCTCACGTTAATGTTAATGGTTTTTACTTCATCGACTCTTCAATTTCAAAACTCAGCGCCAAAATACAAAAATAGCAATAAGAAAAATATGTTTTGCTGCCCAAGTTTTCCCTCTCTTGTTATTTATTTTTCTTTTTTCCAGCCTACCAAATCAGATTTTAGAACTATTTGGTATAATCTTTAGAAAAAAGAGTGAAGAAGAAAAAGAAATTTCTTTGCAAACTGTCAGAGTATCGGATAAGGTATTTCCATCTTTACTTTTGATTTCTTATTCAATCCTATGTTTGTGAGATGCCAAAATAATTAAAAGATTAAGTTTAGGCTAAATATTATTAAATCTATGAGTTTTTATGTCATTGTTAATAAATTTAGGCAAATAATGTATAAGATTACAAAAGTTTTGCCATCATTCATTCATTTATTTTCATTTTTTAGTGGTAATTCACGTTTCTTGTACATTTTGATTTATAATTAACAGTTACATGGAAGTGGAAAACAATGATGACAGTCAAAAATTGGACACTGATTATATTCCAAAACTTGGCATTGAATTTGATTCTGAACAAGAGGCATATGACTTTTATAATGAGTGTGGAAGAAATTTTGGATTTAGTATTCGAAAAGAATGGTGCAATAAAAGAAAAAAAGATGGCGGGGTGACTTCAAGAAAGTTTACTTGTTGTAAAGAGGGAAATAAAGCCTCATGGGAGAGAGAAGGTGAAAATAAGTATGAACAGGCTGAAACAAGGACAGGTTGCAATGCTCATATGATAATTTGGCTTGATAAAAAGAATGGGAAATATTTTATACATAGCCTTGAGTTCAACCATAATCATATTCTCCATATTCCACAATGTGCTCACATGATGCCATCCCAACGAAAGGTCTCAAAAGTACAAGCAATGGAAATTGATTTGGCTTATGATAGTGGTATAAAATTGAAGGATTCATGAGTTCATGGCCAGGCAAGTTGGTGGTAGAGATGCTCTTGGTTACACCAAGCAAGATCAAAAGAATTACAATTATAGTAAACGGCAAAAAGAACAGAAATGTGGTGAGGTAGGGAGTTTATTTAAATACTTTCAGAAACAAAGGAAAGAGAATCCTTCCTTTTACTATGCAGTACAATTAGATGCTTCAAAACTAATAACAAATATTTTTTGGGCAGATGCACAAATGATTGTTGATTATAAGTTATTTGGTGATGTGGTTTCTTTTGATACAACGTACAAAACTAATAAGGAGTATCGACTCCTTGCAATGTTTGTTAGGTTTAATCATCATAGAGAGTCTGTGATATTTGGGGCTGCCCTTTTATATGATGAAACTATTGATACATTTCAATGGCTGTTTGAAGCATTTTTTGAAGCAATGTCTGGGAAGAAACCAAATACAATTTTTACCGAACAAGATCCGGCAACGGCAAAAGCCATCTCATTGGTGATGCCAAATACTTATCATCGATTATGTAAATGGCATTTAATGCAAAATGCTCTCAAGGGTGTCAACCATTTATTACGAGGTGAGGATGAATTTAGAAGTGATCTTGATGCATGTTTTAAAATTTGGGAAGAGGAGGAAGAGTTTCTTAGTGCTTGGGATGCTATACTTTATAAGTACAATGCTTTTGATAATTCTTGGCTTCAAAGTACGTTTGAAGTGAAAGAGAAATGAGCTAAAGCATATGTTAAGATGTCATTTTCTGTAGGAATGACTACAACTCAATTGAGTGAGAGTATAAACTCTGATTTGAAAGATTATTTACAGTCAGACTATGATATTGTAAAATTCTTCATACATTTTGAGAGACTACTTGATGCTAAATGTTACAAAGAGTTGAAGGGTGAGTACAATTTAAGGCAAAAGTTGCCAAAAGTTAAGATTGCATCACCTATGCTGATTCAAGCAGCACATATTTACACACCTAAATTATTTTTGAAGTTTCAAGAGCAATATGAAGAGTTCCAAGGAGCTTTTGTGAAGGAGCGTGTTGAAAGAAATGCAACTCATGAGTATATAGTTTCAATATATGGAAAGCCAAAAGATCATCGAGTAATTTGGAATCCTTTTGAAAAGATTGTTTCATGTAGTTGTAGAAAGTTTGAAAGAATTGGAATTTTGTGTAGTCATGCTTTTAAAATTCTTGATGTTATGGATATTAAGGTTCTTCCAGAGAAATACATCCTTAAGAGATGGACAAAAGATGCAAAAAATGAGACTGTGCAAGACTTTAATGGACGTGATATCAAAGCTGACACCAAGTTGGAAGTTACAACTCGATATAAGTTTTTGGGTCCAATGTATGTCAAGCTTATTGCTCGAGCAAGTGAATGTGAGGAAGCATACGAGCTAGCATTGGGAAGCTATAATGAGTTGAGCAAAAAAATTGATGATATCCTTAGAAAAAAATCTAATCTCTATCAAGTTGATATTAACCAAGAAAATTCATCAGACGAGATGATAACCATTTCTGCTAAAAGTCTCAAGAAGAAGCAAGGCTGTAAAGGAAGACACCGGATTAAAAGTTGTCTTGAACAGCCCAAAAAGAAGAAAAAAGGAAGCATCCATCAACCCATACAAACAAATCAGTGTTTACAGGTACTAGTCTCACCATTATAATTTTTAACATTTATACTGCTTCACAAATATTCTAGGTTCTTTATTTAATGACATAATAATTTACTAAACATTACACATTACGTAGGATAAGCATTTAACTTCATCTATGCAAGTTAATGGGGCAATTAGTTATAATCCTCTGCCATATATAGATCCTTCAGTTCAGGTAACTTCATCCATGTTGTTTAATCTTTTTTTTTCCCCTTCATTTTAGGTGATTTTGATTCCATAAATTGTACACTATTATTGATCACTAATAAATATAGGATTTGTACATTCCTCATTTTTCAAGTGTTGGTGAACCTTGTAATCCTTCGTTGTTATCTCAGGTACCATTGTATTAGAGTTTACTTTGAGTGCATAAATAAGAATTACTTGAAATTTATTTGATAACAACTAGTTTTATACTATAAGATTAATCATCATTTTTAACTATTATGTTTCTACTATATTCAGGGAAAGAGTATTAGAAATGATCATGAACAAATTTCATTTGGAACTTTTGAGAATTCAGTAAATTTTTATGGTAAGAAAAGAAATGCAGAATTTTCAAGAGACTTATGTGGATTTTCTAATAGTTAATATTTGGCTAATAGATGTATCAAGCAGGAATGACAAATCCTCATGTTCCTCTTCCATGTTCTAAGAATCCTAGTGATCTTGAAGGGGATGATATTAGTTCATTGCTTCCAAAGTTTACAGCTGGTGAAATTGAAGCTTTTTCGACCTATCTTCGAATGGATGCAGCGAATTCTTAATTTTGAATGATTGTAAATAAGCATTGTTTTTAATTGTTGGAGCTAACAATTTATACTACTTTTTGGAGCTCAAAGTTTGTAATTGTTAAGAGCTCATGATTTTTGTTTTTTTTTTTTTTTTGGAGCTTGAAGATTGTACTTGTGGAACTCACAGTTTATGCTATTTTGTTGGAGCTCAAAGTTTGTAATGGTCAGAGTTCTTTTTATCTTTAATGCTACTTTGTACTTTTTTAGTAAACAATTTATGCAAATTAGAAGAATAGTATCTTTTTTGATGGAAGAATAGTATGTTGTTGTGCTATTGGCTTGCAGGAAGAATATATATATATATATTAATCTATGTTGTTGCGGTTATAAAATCTCTAATAGGTGCCTAGTGCAGTGCTGTAGCTGCTGCATAACTGGTGCAGTGCTATAGCTGCTTCAGTTTGCTAGTTGGCCTTAGCATGATTCCTTCAAATACAATGCTTCCTTCACAGTATATGCTAGTTGGCCCTGACCCTATTTGAAATTCTTTGGGAACTTTTCTCAAGCACTTGGCATGCATTTTTTTAAACCCAAAATAAAAACTATCCATTCAAAGAGCACGCCTCCTCATTACAAACAATTAAGGTAGTAATCATGAAAAACTACAAAATTACAAGACTATCCATTCAAAATTACTGTAAATAATCCTTTTTATTTTAATAGGTGAAAAGTTCAGAAATTTATGTAAATAATCCTTCAAATCAGAGTTTCTACTCTCACTCAATTGAGCTGTAGTCATTCCTGTAGAAAATGACATCTTCACATATGCTTTAGCCCAGTTCTAAAATCTGATTTGGAAGGCTAGAAAAAGGAAAAATAAACAAAAAAAAGAGGGGGAACTTGGGCGGGCATTGTTAACGTGAGAAGGAAAAAAAAAACATTAGTGAAAACGTTAACATTGTTAAACGTGAGAAGAAGCAGCCATGTTAGTCTTGGTTGAGCTCTTTTAGTTTTTGCTTAAAATTTAATGAGGTGGCATTGAGTTTTAATCTCTCCCATTGGTTTTAGTAAGTAACGTGACAGTTTCTGTTTAAAACGAAATGAGATATTCTGTTAAATTTTAAAACGAAATGAAATATCCTGTTAAATTTTCACTAGATGTAAGCCAGACACAAACTATAATGATCAGGTTTAGCAGTTGATATTAATTAGTATTTCAAGTTATGAGATGTGCTGGTGTTGACCACTTGGTCATTGGTCCGGATTTGCATGAGAATTTATGTGGGTAGATCTTATTTGGTGCTCCAAATGGGGTGTTTACACTATTTCATGTTCATTTTCATTTAATTCAATTTGGTTTATCCATTTCTTTTGTTGAGCCCGATGTTAAACGTGGGCCAATTGCCCAATAAATCTCTTCCTTGGCAGTTCTGCTGGGAGGCCCACAATGTAGCTAATAAGGGTCCTTTTCATTTGGTAAATCCATCTAGTTGTATTTGTTGTGCACTAGTGCTGGGCCTGCTGGCTCTGGTCGGATAATTTTATAAGAGATAAGAGAATTAGTTCATGAAATATTTTATTGAAAAAAAAATCATTGCTTTTTTTGACAGTTTTTTATATTTCTCATAAAAGTGGTATTAAAACTTTTAGAAAATAATTAATTAACAAATACTTTAAAGATACCCATTAACAGGACCCATTTTATAATATGTTAGCGGGTGTTTGATTAGACTCCTTAAGGAGGAATCGAGTGGATCTCATTGCATTGAGAAGTAGTAAAAACAAATAAATAAGTACCTCTTTAATTGAATGTTGTGATTCTCCAAAAAAGAATTGATTAATTACAAATAAAAATTCAACCTTAATCAATTTACTTCAACACTCGTTAACTAAATTTTTATTTTGGTTTAAAATTATGCATAAAAATATAAGTGTAAGAGTGACTTTTTTTATGAAAACTGTAAATTAATAATTATGGGAGCTTTGGTAATAAGGTTTCACTTAAAAATAAATTATCTAACAGTTTTAATACATTTATAATAAGTCAAGTATATTGTATAATTTGTAATGTTTAAATTAATATTTATGACTTTTTTTTAATGACATAAACACATTTGGAAATATTAAACTTTTATTATATTACATATATATGATAATGGAGGGAGTCAAGTTAAGAACACAAATGGGCTCCCCCCATCCCCCAAATAATTTGTTTACTAAATAATTTATATGTTGTCATTTTACTCTCTAAAGATTTGTAAAGTTGTGATTTATAACTATGTTTTTGTTGACTTTAATTCAATGTCATATTTGATTGTATTTTTGTTCAATCATTTTTCTGTATGTTTGTGGGATTTAACGTAAGGGTTAAGTGTGAAATTTTGGTGAAGAACTGTGAAGACAATGAAGTTCGCGACTTGCTTGCGATTGGCTCGCGAGTGGACAACCTGTAAAAGGTCACATAAATGCTAGAATCTAAACAATCTTTTGTCAGGCTATATTTTGCCACTTGGCCAACCCGCGAGTGACTCGCAAAACTCTTTGCCTGGATGTTTTTAAATAGGTTTTTTTTTTTTTTTAATCCACACTATATACGTCCACATTAGCCATGAAATTGTAAGGAAACTCTTAGAGGAAAAACCCTAGTAAAACACTTGAGAGTTAGAGATTGTAAACCCACAATTTTCTACACAATTTCTCTTAGTTTTCCTCTACTCCTACCTCTCCAATTACAAATCCTTGAGAGGTTCTTAGCCTAAACACTTACCTCACTCATTTTGAGTATTAAGAGAAGTTTTGGGGCGTGTGGGAAGCATTGGAAGAAGCCATTGATTGGCGGATGCAATTTGGAGCTAATTTCGGGATTCAGATAACTAGTGAAGACAAGACTTGGTGAAGTCTATTGAGAGTTGGAACTCAAAGGGTTCAGTACATTGGGTAGATTAGGTTTGGATAGTCTTTTTGATATCCTTGTACTCCAACTTTATTCACTAGTGGATCATTTCGGCTTAGAGGGCCGTAAAGAGGGTTTTTGCCGAATACTTTAGTTTCCTCTTTGATAATATGTCTCAGTATTATCTCACCGTTTGCATTTCTCTTCCCTTACTCTTTATGCTTTATACTTATTATCTATTGTATATGCATATGCTTTAGAGTAGTTCCGGCCTCATTGCATTACACTTACTCTTATTTTGCACTTGGTTAAGTAGGGTAAAAGCAATCTAGCCGTAAGTTTAAAATTGGGGGTCTAAACAATCAATAATGTTTAATATTGGGGTCCTAACCAAGCAATAGTGTTTTTCACTATTTGAGCTTTTAAGATTAAATTAGTTGATTTTTTTTTTTAAAGGTTAATTATCTTAAAGCTTGTGGTCTTTCTCTAAATAATTTTTTAAAAAACATAAAATACTTTTAAAATTTTTTTTTTTTAAATGTATTTTGTGTTTAGTTAACTAAAATTCTTTAGTAAACAAAGGGAAAAAAAAAAAAAAAATCCTAATCGGTAGAAGATTAAGGGCAAACGAAAAAAAATAAGAGACTAAGGGTATTCAAGAAAATTTACTCTTTTATTTTTATTCTAAATTAGTTTCTTAATCTTATATGTGAATGTATGGGTGTTTGCCCGCATGTTTTCTTCTTTTTTCCCCTTCAAATTTTTGATGGGATGGTAGTATATTTGTAATACACTTTTGTTTTTATTCTTCATAGTTTCTTTTTGAATGGTTCCAAATGGTTTAGTAAGGATCAAAAGATCAATAATCTACCAACTTGTTTATGGAGTTATTTTACTAATAGTTCCTCTTTGTATTTCCACTATAATTACAAGATGGGTGTATTCAATAATAAATATTGTCATAACTAGGTATTGCAACAAGAAAAGAAAATTATTTTTTACATCAAAAGGGAAATTACTACGAATTTAGTACATAATTCATACATTATTTTCAGGATTTAAAGGAATATTGAATTCTATTTTTTATTAAAAAATTATTTAAAAATTATTCATTAATAATTACTTTGTGTTTTTCTTTTGTTTAATTAAATGAATACCGATTTTATTTTTCATAGTATATTTAGACTTGAATCCTAGTATATTTTTAATTCTTAAATTTTTTTTAAAAAAAAAAAAAAATTCGTAGTTCATAATCCCCTCAAATTAAAACCCTTGCTTTGTTATGCAATTTGCACATTCTTTCACAATGGTGATCATGAATGCTCTATTTAGTGGATTTTTCATATTCATAGTCTTTTCATATTTTGAGCTTTGTATATAACCTCATTTTCTATCTCCTGTGTGTGCGTGTGTTTGTTTCTTAAAAAAGAAAAAGAATTTTGTGCTTTGTGCAACACATAAAATAAACCATACATAATAATTCTTAGGGTACGTTTGGTACACTGAATGGAGATTACAACAAGAATTGTAATCTTTATTACTAGTAATAAAGTAGGGGTGTCAATTCGGGTTAGCGTGTCGGGTTCGTGTCGTGTCGATGTAGGGGTATTCGACTAAATAGCTCAACCCTAACCCGACCCATTTAATAATCGTGTCATGATCCTTCAACCCTAACCCGACCTGTTAATTAAGCGGGTTGACCTGACCCAACCCATTTGACACGCTTAATAAACGAGTCGTGTTAGGTTGACACGAATGTAACACAACCCATTTCAACCTATATAATATTAAATATAACATCCATCTAGAAATAATTTTTTTTACATCCCAAAAAGCAGTGCTTACACTTCAAGTCTTCAACCCACATTCAAAATAATATAGTTTAACAAAAATATAACATTCATCTAGAAAATAATTTCTTTACACTCCAAAAGAAGTGCATACACTTCAACCCAAATTCAAAATAACAAATTTTAACAAAAATAAAATAACATAGTTCAATGAAAATATAATATACTTGGAACTCGCCAATTGCTAAGTATCAATATTGAAAGAATTTGAGTAAACAGTAGACTAATCCTGATTATGACCACGATTATCATTCTCTTTGTTGATGTCCAAATTCATAACATCTTCCACAAACTCATCCAATTTCATTTGTGCAAGTTCTATGCCAAAAAAAAGTATTAGTAGTTTTAGGGTCTGTAAAGTTTCAATTTCCAATTATATCCATTGTAAATTTTTGTAATTACTCACTTTTCTTTTTAAATTTAAAATATATGTTGGATATAAAAGGTATTTGACAAATCTAAAATAAAATAAATATTTATTTGTTATACGAGTTAAACGGGTTGTGATAAGTGGGTCATTTCAGGTTGACACAAATAAATTGGCGTGTCAAACGTGTCTATTGCGGGTTACGCGGGTTGACCCGCTTATGACATGTTTCTTATCGTGTTGCTTTCGGGTCGACCCGTTTATGACCCAAACCCATTAAGGCCCAACCCTAACCCGAAAAAATCCGTGTCGGGTTCGTGTCGTGTTCGCGGGTTGGGTCGAACATTGACACCCCTATAATAAAGTGTGTTGTAATGTAATAACTAAACATATTCGTTAGTTTGGTTCTAAGTTATAACATTAGAATGAAACTTAACATTTATTTTAGGAAATAACTTACTCATAAAATTATATCTCCTTAAAAATTGTTATTTTTAAATTTAAGAGAGATATGTGTTATTTTTTATAATTTTTTATTTTTATAATTGTTACATGTATATGGAAAGTTTGTTTATTTGGAAATATATTAAGTTTAAAAATTATAGTACTTATTAAGGAATAACTAATACCACTTTTTAAAGAGGAATAGTTATTCCTCATTTTGAAGAATAGCTATTCATAATAAATGACTATTCCTTATAATAAAAATATAACCAAATTAAAGAATAACTAAATTATAAGAATAACTATTACATTACAACGCCTATTACAGTCTACCAAACATGCCCTTAGTAAATATGCATAGTGTATTAAGGATTGATACATTTTTTCAAGAGAAATTTCATATGCTATACAAAAACAAATTACCAACTAGTTCAACTAGTAAAGTCTTTTATCGCCAAATAAGAAATCTGTCTATCCAAAAATTACTTTAAAAAATATGTGTTCTTTTATAGTTAAAAATATAATATATGTTACAAATGATTTTTCCTATCATATTTATACAAATCTATTTTGATTTACTTATTACCTTTATAGTTATTTATTGTACTTTCTACCGTTATTATCAATATCAATTTTTTTTTTTAATTTAAAATTTCATATATATTTCTCTACAAGTACATTAAAACTATTAAGATGCTTTATTAAGTAAAAATCTATTACCAAAACTTGCAAGTTTGTAGACACCTTATTTTGCAATCTGTAATTAACCTTATTCATGAGCGAAATGATCATTTCACATTACAAGAATAGAACTTTAATTTTGATCATATGATTTTCAAATGCAATGTACTTGTTCTTAGATTGTACTTAGAATTAAAGTCATGTAATGTTTTAGTTGTTTTTCAAAAGATGTACATTCAAATATATCAATAAAAATGTTGTAATTTTTTTCATATGGCTTCTTATTTTTCTTTTTAAGTAAAATAAAAGTCAACTCCATTATAACGGTAGAACCGCTACCATCAAGAGACACCAACAACTCCAATCATTCATGCGAGTTTGGCCCAAACCTTAATCCAACAGGCCAAGAGCACGATCTCTCAAAAAGTATATAAAATAATTTTTATTATTTATTTTATTTTATTTTATTTACTTATATTAAATTAATTAAAATAATTGACCACATAAAATTTTATCACCTAAATTTAAAAAGTTTGAAATACCACTTTGATTAACAGTTGATTTACCAAAATTTTCAACCAAAAAAAAAAAATACTGAAATTTTTTTATTATTTATTCAAAATTATTTTAATCATCTACCAATATTTTTGGTTTTATAAAAATCTGGTCTTAGGCAAGTTGTTTCTACCACATAAAAGTTTTTTTAAAAACAAAATCTATTTATTATCTATTAAATTTCCAAGATATTAATGAAAATTAATTTTAACTTACATATTTTCTTAATTTTAAATTATATATAGCTCAACTGGTAAAGTCTATGATGGTTGTATAAGAGATCTGTGGTTTAATCACCACTTACACCAAAAATTGATTGGTGTCTTGGTCTGATGATAAAGAGTTATCATTAGGAGTAGACGCCATAGGTTGAAACTCTCTCAAAAAAAAATTATATATAGTTTTTATTTTTTAAATAACCCATGCATGTCATGTCCATGCTGCTAGTATAATATAATATGTTATAATTTGGTTCACGATCTCAGGATTTGGAGTCCCACTACACCACTTTGGGGAAATATGGATTGCCTTTTTAAAATGTCGACTTAGGAAGTTTCTATTTTTTTTTTTTTTAAGTGTGATAATTATATTTATAACCCCAATTTAATACCCTTTGACCAACTAAAATATAACTTTTTCCAATCAAGAGCTTATGCTATATGTTAGCTCAACTTTCTGTTCCGATTGTTTCAATGAAAAATCTTATATAAAGATAGTTTTTCGTATTTTTTAGTATTTGATAGCATTAGAAAAAATAAATTAAAGAAAAACTATCTTTGGTCAACAACAAAAATATGGCTTATTTTTAGAAATTGTTTTTCATTAATATTTTTTGGAAAACAACTATATCTTACCGCACTGTTTGTTTTATTGGAAAACTTTCTGTAAATATAGTTTTTCACATTTTTCAGTGTTTGGTAGCACAAAAAAAAACTAGTCAACGGAAAACAATCTTTAGTCAACGGAAAATCCTAATAAAAATAAAGCTTATTTTTTATAGATTGTTTTCCAAAAATTTTTTTTTGGAAAACAATCTCTCTCTCACTTGTTGCATCTTCTATAAATATTATATTCTTCTATAGCCACAAGAAACATAAATTTTTTGGCTTCTTCTCTCTCTCATGGTAAGCTGTCTCACTTTCTCTCTCTTCTCTTTGCTTTTTATCTATTCATATATTCTTTGTTTTGAATTCCAAGCTTTTTTTTTTTTTTTTTTCTCTAAGAAATTTTCTGTTTGATAGATTCTAGGCAGAAGTTACTTCTTTTTGCACATAAAAGTGCAAAAAATATATAAAATAAGGATGAGACCCACTGCTTTTTATGCGCTATGTATGTAGAGGCGACTTAATGTATTTGAGGGCCTAAAGTGAAAACTGAAATTGAAGCATTTTATATATTTAAATATGATTTAAAAAAATAAATATTACTTAAAAAATTTATTGTCTTGTTTTTTATGCAAAAATTACAACTAATTAACATGAACTACGTAGATTTTTTTTTTTACAAAGTCTATAGACAAAAAATTTTACAAAACTTTTTACACTTGTTGATGTGACAAAATGACAGTGGTAAGTAAAAAAATGATGTTAGTGATGAATTTAGATAAAAACTAGTAAAAGTTTGCCAACTTAACTTGTGAAGTGCTACATTCACAAAATTTTCATAACAAATCCTATGTGTTAAGTTGTTACTGGTTCTAATTTGAATTTATCATTGAAATTAATTTTTTGTCATTAATAATAGCCTGTAACAACCTACCACTTAGGATTTATTGTGAAAAATATTGTTGACGTAACATTTTTTTTCTTGTTTTTCATTTGATAAAAAATATTATTTTATTTATTGACTAATATTGGAGCTTAATTAATACTATTATAATGAAAAAAAAAAAAAAAACACTATTGGTTAAAATTTGGGGGCCTTTTTCTACTTGGGGCCTTAGACGACCCCAACATTTGCTACTAGTATAGAGCCAACTCTATATGCATGTACGGTTTATATGTGTGTGTGTACGTTACTATCCATATATATGAGCGTACAAAAACCAAATTAATTCTTGATTTTTTATTTATATTAATTACATTAGTTGGTTTATATAATATACATGTTTTAAATTATACAAGAAATTTAAAAAAAAAAAATTGCATACCAAACACTAGAAAACATTTTCAAGGTCGTTACCAAACACCGGAAAATGAAATAGTTTTCCAGAAAATTCTTTATGGAAAATGAATCATTTTTCAGAAAACGTTAATGCTAAAACAAACAGGGCGTAGAACAAGCTAGATAATGGAAGTTTGGAGATTATTTTTCAATTCATTTAAGGTTGCTACCAAACATAGGAAAATGAGATAGTTTTATAGAAAATACTTTTTGAAAAATGACTAATTTTCTAGAAAATATTATTGCCAAAACAAGCATAATTTCCATGTAGCATAAACATAACGAACACAAATTTCCTTCCCTTTTGACAAAGTATAATTTACCATATTTATCTCATGGAATCAAAATGGTACGGAACACACAAAAAGGTGACAAGTATTCTACCAAATATTGGTGACAAAACCTAACAAAAATTGAATCCAAACCTGTTATCCCAACTAGGGGCGTAGCCAGGATTTTTTACCTAAAGGGGCTAAGTTACATATTTGTATGTTCATCATAATTCATAAATATGTTGTATACAAGATGATCAAATTTAAAATATAACAATATTTCTAAACTCAAATGTGTGTACAAAATTTGTCTAATTTGCTACAAACATGTATCAATTTTTTTTAAAATAAAATAAACTTGGCACCTCCTATAAAAGGTATGCTCAACATTGATCCTTCATTAAATAAAATTCATTCATTATGAATTCTATATGGAAATTCTTAGCAATTTCCTTTTTGAATTTTTAAAAGAAAAAAAAGAATAAATCTTATGTCTATGGTTAAATGGTAGACTAAATTCTCTTCTAAAAACAAATTAATGTTAGCACAATTTCAAGCAACTACCTATATATATATATATATATATAAACCTTATCAAGCAACTAGATCCAATAGTAAAAGATATAATCAGTTAGAGAAAAAATGACATGATGAAATAAAGATCAAAAATAAGTTTGAACAATGCACTATGTGCACTACACTTTAACAATTGAATACACAAATAAAACAATGCACTCTTGTATATTTATAAAATATAAAAAGAAATGGCACAAGCCAGCTAGGCATTTATTATAGGTTTTGGTAAACGACTATGTTTTATTTGGGTGGGGCTCTACTAGAGAAATTAATGGTGGGATGTGGAGTTGATTGACTGTACACTACAAGATTTCAAAGCAAAGAAAATAAAAACCAACCATGGACTTGGGCTTAAATTTTTTTGGGGGGCCAATTATTACAACTTTAGAAGCTCAAATTTTTTTTTACCTCAAACCAATATATATCATTATAAAGGTTTTCAATAATTTTGAGGGGCCATGGCTCGGATTTTTAAAAAAAATAACTAAATCCTTCAAACTATTTTATTAGTTGGGCAACTTTTCAAACTATTTGCATTTCTAGCAATTCGAGTCTAATAGACTCGATTTTGCTATTTAAAAATGCACTTGAAAATCAAGTGTGAGACACTCGATTTTCAAACTCGAGTTTCTCACACTCGATTTTCAAGTACATTTTTAAATAGCAAAATCGAGTCTATTAGACTCGAATTGCTAGAAATGCAAATAGTTTGAAAAGTTGCCCAATTAATAATATTGTTTCGGATTTATAGTTATTTTTTAAAAAAATCCCCATGGCTCCCCCAATGTTATAGGTGCCTCCTCCCCTGATCCCATCCAAACCCAAACCAAAAAAGTAAGGTATGGGTAATAGATATGGTAACCTGACTTTGTTTTGATAAAATTTTGACTTGTACATGCCAAATTTTTTTCTGACTCGATTAGGTCGAACTTGTACTGTACTTGACCTAATGTGGCCCATTAAGAGCACCCACAGTAGATGTGGCAAATGTGCCAAATGCCAAATATTTGGCACATTTGCCACACCAAGCATAAAAAGATACCTCCCATCAGATATGGTATATGTGCCAAAATTATACCATTTCTGTCCGTACCGTTGCAAATTTGCAACGGTACGAACAGAAATGGTAAACTGAAATATTATTTTTAATTCGGCTTTCTCTCTCCTCTCACTTCTTGTCTTTATTTTTTCTCTCATTCTCACATCAAACCCAGCTTCTTCTCACATCAGACCCACATCAGACCCAGCTCCTCCCTCAACAAAGAAAGAACAAAATGTGGAGATCGGTTTTGGGTCACGGTGGAGATCGGTTTTGGGTATGGGTCACGGTGGAGATTGTGTTTGAGATCGGTTTTGGGTTTTAGTTGTCTCTCCCTCTTCAGTCGTTTGGGTTTCAATTCCGGTGGTAGTTGGTGTTTCAGTGGTGGAGCCGTGGCTTGAATCGGTTGGGGCTTGGGTTGAATCGGTTGCGGGTGATGGGTATTTTGGCTTGGGCTGAATTGGTGGTGAGATTGGTTGGTGTTCATGGGTATTTTGGCGCAAGCGGCATGGGCAAGGCCACTTCGATCATCGCCGCTCCGATCTCTCTCTTTTTTGGTGGTTGTTTGGTTTAATTTTTGGTGTAGGGGCTGATATTGGTTGTAGTGTTTGTTTGAGGTTTTTTTTTTTTTGGTAGCAGTGGCTGATATTGGTGGTCGGTGGTTGATCTGTGGGGGTGGCCGGTGGTTGTGGGCTGTGGCCGGTGTGGGTTGTTGTTGCAGTTGTTGATGAAAATGGGGGAAGAGATAATATATTATTTTAATGTGTAGTAAATATTATTTTAATGTATAAGATTGAATTATAAAACATCTGATAAATGGGATGTTGTAAAATGACGTGGTAAAATAATAAAGTAGGCTTTTGACGTGGGAAAATGACATAATTTTTAGAACATCTGCTACGGATGCTCTAACCAAGTCTTTATTATAAAATTTTAAACTCAATTTTTTATTAATTCATTTTCAATATGTATGTTTGTACACTAAAGTTATATTAAATTTTCTATGTTATATATTAAAATATTAATGACATTATTCACTAAAGTTATATCAAATCTACCACAATTAAATTTACTTTTATTTTATTTTTTTATCAAACATGCTTATTCTTAAAACGGTATATATTATATGAGTTTGGATTAACTTTTTAGCTTACTCGTTTATGTACAATTTTTTAAAGGTCTCGACTTTTATAAGTGCCAATTTTTAGCAAATAAGCTTTCAACAAAAAGCTATTCCAAAATAGAACTTATATTTTATAGTTGATGTAACTTCATTTTATGTTAACATGTATACATGCTTTATATTTTTCCTTCTTTTGAATTATTACACTAGTAGATTACTAGAATTAATTATTGGACTATAAACTTAAAGATTTACATATTATTCAATTTTATCTTTGAGTATTTTCCTTATTATCTTTTTTATATCGAAAGAAAATCGAAAAAAGACGCTAGAAAGTGTGTTAATTTCTTTTTATAGGGAAAATTATGGACTATTCAGGATTGATTTGACGCGTCAAAGAGTGCCATAGGAATAGAAACTTATTTAATCCAATAAAGTTCTAAACTATAATCGACTTTATTCATATCAGATAAGATCAAACCTGAACCTATCAATCTGACCTGTTTGTCAAGTCATGCCACTTCTACTGGGAAAGCCAAGTGACAAGTGGTAGATTTTAAATTTTTATTTTTATTTTTAAAAGAACCAGCAACAAACTGTAAAATAACATACATTTTATCTAATTTTGTAACTAATATTTTCTGCTAGTGGCATTGTAACTTAATTAACTAGTATTTTTGATGTTTTTAAGGTTCAATGTTTGAATCTCTCTACCCCTAACTACTAATTTATAAAAAAAAGATAATAATAATAATAATAATAATAATTTTCCTAAGAGCACTAAGCTAAGCCTGGTACACTTTGGTAGAGTGATCAGTAATGATAATGATTAGTAAATGATTTGTGGTTTACACTACAGACGCATGTTATCTGCCTTGCTAACATCATGCATATGACATGCAAGCGTTAGCTAGATTTCGACTATTAATCAATACCCAAATTGTTTAACATCAAACTCCCTTAATTTGTACGTACGTACAAATAATAAACTTGCTATTAATAACGAAACCTTTTTCTTATTATCATTTTTTTATGTCGACGAATCTTTTTTCTTAGAGGCTGTACATAAACGTTTTTGTTTTTATTGGGGGGCTCTTATTGTGTAAAGAGAATGCCATTGACGCAATGATCCTGGCTTTTTTGTTAAGTCCAAGAACAGGCCTCAAAAAAGTTACTAAAGTGAAATTAAATTATTATATGCATTGCCAACTCTCCCCGTAGGATTCCATCTTAATTAATTCACAAACTTTCAATTACAACTTATTCTTTTTTGTGGTTTTATTTTATCATAGTTTAGTTTCACAAACTTTTCAATATATTGTCACCTTTTGACCTCTTAAAATTTGAATTAAAATGAACTCATTAGCAGGTCTTTGGACAATATCCTATTAAATTCATTTTAGTTCAAAATTTAAGGGATCAATGTAATAGTTGAAAATTGATGTACTAAACTATTATATGGTCAAATCACAAGAAATAAATTGTACTTTTCTCTTTTCAATAATTCTATAGCCACAACCTCTATCACAAATATTTTCAAAACTAAACTGTGGTATTGACAAGTTGTCATTGGTAAATAATAAACTAGTATTAGTGATAAATTCATATGAAAACCAGTAAAAATTTGTCACTTTAACAAGTTGTAGATAAATGTTAAGAAAAAAAATTGTCTATAATATTATTTTTAACTAGTGTGTAGTCATGTGCATATACACAGATACAATTAAAAATAATTACAATTATACGATTCGAATTATACATTTTTTTTTTAGAATAGGTTCAAATTATATACATTTTTTAGAATACGTTTTTAAACCATACATTTCTAAAATATTTAATGATTTCTTATTATACATATGATTTAGAATTTAATTGGTTTTAGACTCTTTGATTTTTGCACTCAATGATTCACTCGCCACAAAAATTAAAAACTTAGATGGACACGTGACAAAAAATTTGACTCCAATTGAAATTCAATTTAAAATTTAATTGGATTTGGACTCTTTAATTTTTACACTCAATAATTCACTTACCACAAAATTTAAAATTAAATAGGACACGTAGTGCAAAATTGAGAATCCAATTAAAATCTAATTGGGTTTTCTCTGAAATTTGGCTATTAAATACACACACACACATACACTAGTGTCCGGGTATAATTAAAAATAATTTCAATTATACAATTCAAATTATACATTTTTTATAGAAAATGTTCAAATTATACATGGTATTAGCTCACACATTTTTTAAACCATATATTTCTAAAATATATAATGATTTGTCATTTTATATATATATATATATATATAATTTAAAATTTAATTAGATTTAGATTCTTCAATTTTTGTACCCAATAATTCACTTGCCATAAAAATTAAAAAATTAAATGGACACGTGCATAATTAGACTCTAATTGAAATCCAATTTAGAATTTAATTGGATTTGGTTTTGTCAATTTTTACACTTACTAATTCACTTGACACAAAAATTAAAAATTTAATAAGATATGTGACACAAAATTGAGAATTCAATTGAAATCTAATTAAATTTTATCTTAAGTTTTGGCTATTAATATTTGTATAGCTTATTATTATTGGGAAATGATATGCCTACAACAATTTTACAACAAATCTTAAATGACAGATTGTTACTGGTTGTTATTATTGGGTTAAAAAAGTAATCTCAGTACTAAATTCAAACTTGAACCAATAATAACTAACCACCTATGATTTGTTGTAAAAATATTTTAAAATTGTTGTAGACGTAGCATCTCTCATTATTATTAGTTAAGTTGGTAGCCTTTAGCATTACATTGCAATAAATGAATGATAAAGTGCCATGTAAATGGGCCCTAAGTAGAAATCATGTTGAGTTGATAATATTTTTTTTGTTCATTTTTTTTACGCCAACATGGTTTAAATTAAACCAGCTTTATTTATTATCATATTCATTCATACATGAGCACTTACGAATTACGACATCCCAGTGCCAACGTGTTACGTGTATATATGTATGGTAAAATAAGATGAAAGTACCTTAAACCACAACATTGTTTTTGGGAAAAAAAATAAATAAATATTAGTAGAATTAAATTATATTACAACCCCACCAAATGTTTGTGAAAATTTTGCTAGACTGGATAATTATTGGGTACTTTCAAAGTATCATAAATGCATACTCTCCCTTCTCACATAACTGTGAGTCCTGCTAATTAAATTTATAATAGGATCCACAATTTATATAAGAGGGAGGAATATGCATTTATGGTATTTTCTAAATATTCAATAATTTTACTATTAGACTGCCTAACTGGCATCCACTAAAACATTGTTTAATATTTGTTTTGAGTATTAATAATATGGGGTCAACAATAAAAAATACATATCTTTAATAAGTGTATGATCGATGCTTCATTACCAGCAAACTCTCTCCAATCCACGGTATCCTTAATGAGATAATCATGAATGTCATTAATTATGTAATGCCTTTTAGGACCCCACCATGGTTCAAGCTCACCCAAATCTGGTCCCCACCAAATTTTTTTTCTTTCACAATCTGTTTCAGGCACTAATATGATTGTCCACAGGTCCTTCAATGACCAATTAGAAGTAAACTATAATTTTAATTTTGTTTAGTGGTAACTTTACCTAATTTGACTAATCCTTTGCCATTCATATTGCTTTGTGCTATATTCTAAAAGCTGAAATACTTGGGGTTAAGTTTGTTTAAGAAATCAAAAATTGTATGCGTGGGTGGTGGGGTACAAAGAACATAAATCTCAAAAGTAATCCTGGAACGAAGGAAAATTAAAAAAAAAAAAAAATTTTTACCATATTTATTAATTTAATTAATTTAAGTAAATAAGAAAAGAAGATAAATATAAATTATGTTAAATCAATCATAGTTGGTAAAAACACGTAACATACGCTTATGTATGAAACAATAAAAAAGACTCATGTCTGTTGTTTGGTTCTCAACTGAAAGGGAAGCAATACGATATTTTAGAATGGAGGGTTTCATTGCGATAGTTACAGAATCAATAGCATAATAACTAAATTATATATATATATATATATTTTTTTTTTTTTTTTTTGAGAAGATTGTGTTTAAAAGTTGCCTAGTTAGTTTGCAAAAAATTGTATAATAAAATACTATAAAAGTAAACTTAAACTCATTGCTAGTATGCATGAGTCTAGGATGCAATTATATATCTAAATGGATAATAAATAATTATTTAGATTTGGTACATTTTCAAGAAAGAAAGTTTCCAAGTTTGTGGAGGACAACTTTTTTCAAAAAAATTACCTCAATAAAGTTTACCCTTTTTGTTTCCACATTTATGTATTGTTTTGGTTTGTGCGTAATTAGCAAATTAAGTAATCTCTGAGATTATAATAAGGACCCCACGAATTTTAGTGATAGTTGGAGATGAGTTGAAGTCTTTTGATTTGCTTCGCAGTAGTGTAAAGGTGACATGAGTTGTTATGTCCATACTCCATAGTGATAAAAAGAATATAAAGGTGGAAAGACAGAGAAGAAATGGAGGTCTAATTAAAACAGCAAAAGATTCTCAGCTTAACAAGTGGATCAAACGGCTAATTAGAAAGCGTCCAAGCATGTCAAAAGTAAGTCAACATTTGTACGGACAAAAGTGATCCATAGTGCCACTCAGCCGGCCCTTAAACAGTTCTTTAAATATTTTATTATTTTACAAAAAAATAATGGTTAAAAATATTATAAATTTTACTACTGTTAATCTTGTAATTTGATGTGTCAATTTTATACATAAAGCGATAAATTTATTTATTATGTTATTGATCTAACTTTAATCTAATTTATTGTCATATCAATTGGTAAGCAATTTATCGTAGAACTTATAGTTGTTTTAGTATTGTTTGTTATCATCGTTATGAATGATATATCAATAAGTTCTACTATGTTTATAGTTATTTTATATATAAATATATACACACACATACACACATGAACATGATATGCAAAAAGCAGTTGTTTTATTAGGTTGCGGTTTTACAAAATTTATTAGAATTTTGATATAAAAAGTGATATTAAAAAGTGTAGGGTCACGAATTGTAGCCCACACCTTAATAGAAACAGGAAATGGGCCCAACAAGCCCAATACAATAAATTTGTGAGAGAGTGGGTTAAAGAGTTGGGCTAGCAGCGATTTTTACAACAGTTACTGGGATCTGGGTACTTGGCCGAGGGGGCTAAAACGCATAATCGAGCTAAGATTTTACGTCCGAGGAGTAAGGTTTGGGTAATTTTCATGGGTTATAATCAAATCCGAGGGGTATGATCTTGGATAAGATGCTTTCTTTTAGGTTGCCTTTTTCCCGGTGCTACAGTAGTTGTTTCTTGATGTTCTTCTTTTTCCTTTTTTTTTCTTTTTTCTTCCTCCCCTTTCTTATGAAGGGTTTATTCCATTATATAGTCCTTCATTGCCCGATCTCATCGTCCACTTGTCTGTCATCTAGCACGGTACTTGAGTTTCCATTTCCTTTCTTACAGCTTTTTGACTTCCTGGGGATAAAGATCACTTTCAACGCTGTTCAGGGGTCTTCTCCACATAAATGTGGCCAGGAAAGCAGCTGTGATGCATTTAATGCGGTGGTAGCAGCTTTTCCTCAAGATATTTCTGCATCCTTATCCCTTCCATATGCATTGGTAATCTATCCTTACCTCTGGAACTTCCTGGAGGGTGGACTGAGGGAAAGCCGAGGTTCCTCTCACCATCAGACGTCATGTCCGAGGAGCGTATTCCTCTCGGACCAGCCTCTTTGGATCCTTACGCGCTCTACTGTTAGTTACAACGGTCCTCTGTGACTTCTTCTCCTCGGGCGTATTGTTGACGAAACGTCGTTCTTGGGCCTAGATCATGGGCCCATATTTTACTCCCCCACAATAGCCCCTCAAAATTCTAATTTTTCTTTCTGATCCGAGGAGGAAAATTAGGATTTTGATGTATAAATGTAATTACGATGTAGTCCATAATAGTATCTAAATTTAGGCGCACGTAAGGGCCATTTCTGTCATTTCGTAAGGGCTTCTGACGCTTGGGAACTCACACAATCATCATTAAACGCTTAGAATTGCGTTTCAACCAGACATCCTACGGTGAAATACGAATCCAACGGTTCAGATCGCAACTTCAATATTTGGGCGGGATTATGGTTCTTTTCTTTTTTCAACCCCACTATAAAAACTTCCAGGCGTGACTTTTTGCTTCTTATCAGAACTTACAACTTCAGAGTGTTCATATCCAGGCGCCCACCAATTTTTTGCAAGAAAGAGAGCTTGACGATCTTCCAGTGACCAGAGAAGCAATCCGTGTTCATTTCTACGTAAGTTTCGCATTCCGACTTCCATTGTACTCCCGGCTAACCTCCTCGGCTAACCACCTCACCTTATACAGACTAACCATGGGTAGATTTAAGCGCTTAGTGGACACTCCGGCCAAGATAGAGTTGTTCAAGGAGAAGTACCACATTCCCCAAGAGGTGGTGGTACGTCATTGCACCACAGAGGGAGTGGAGTTTGACCGGAAGATGGGAGAGGTGGTCATCCCCATGATTGCCTTCATAGAAGGGGGGATGACCATTCCCATGGGTAGGATTACATGGGACTACCTTCGTGCCCATAGGCTGTGTCCCCATCAGTGTGCTCCTAACTTCTTTAGAGTCCTAGGGTCAATCGACGCCTTGGATCGGCATCTGGGGTTAGGATTGACATGGTACGACGTCGCCCACCTGTATGAGGGCCATATAGAGACTCGGGCAGGCTTTTACCTTAAGTCCCGTAGCAATGTGGTCAAACTGATATCCTGCCTTCCCAAGTCAAATAAGGGGATGAAGGATGACTACCTGATCTTGTCAGGGCCTTGGAGCGACGGCTTAGCCTGCCTAACCAAGGCCGGGACTCCAGGTGGAACACTTTAGACCTAGGATTTCTAACTTTAGCATTAAGGATTGTTACGTTACCTTTACACTCATTTGCTTAGTTGTTTTGTGTTAGTGACTTTTCATATGTTTTTTTTTTATAGCCGAGGCTTAATAACGTAACTTTCTTGTTTGACAAACAAATTTTTTACCAATCCGAAGCTCAGCCTGATCAACGTTCCAGCATTGAATTATTTGCTGAGGTCAGAAATTTTCGTGAACGAGGACGGACAACTACGAGCGGTCCACCTCATTTTGGATTTTGAACCCATTTCACGGTCCTTTTTAGACGTCGGCAACTCTATCCGAGCCGGGGACCATCGCTTGGCGCGTATAGACGTGTCTCGGCCACAATTCCTCGCCAGCTACGACCTTCCGCCGGTTGACCATCCCATTCCACAGGGAATTCCCCTCGCCGTCGCACCGTTGCGCGAAGTAACACTTGGGGAAGCCATCCTTAGAGAAGAGACAGCTTCTTCTTCGTCCCTAGAACTAGAGATTGACAAGTTCAGGTTTGAAGAGGAAACAGTACATATATCAGAGGCCGAGGAAGGGGCGGACGAACAGTCGAGCGTGCACCCTCCGGCTCAGGTGATAACTTACATTGCCGATACCACCGACGAGGAGGAAGACATGGCTCCCCGGACTGGCCCTTCTTTAAAAGAATTGATGAAGGGTAGGAATAAAGAGTCATCCTCTCAGGATAAGGGCAAATCCAAACAAATTGCCCACCCTCCCCCTCCTCCGCCCCAAGTGCCTGCTGACCTTGGGCTCAAACCGAATCCGGATTTGAGGAGGAAGAGGCCGGTGGAGCCTGCTGAGGAGGGGGAGTTAGGCCCATCAAGGGGCAACAAGCAGGCCAGGCCTGCACCAGAGCGAAGGAGTAGGAGGTCCCACTCCGTGGAGAGCCACGAGGAGCGACCAGCGGCCCAGGCTCGTCAGCCACCACGAACCTGGTCACCTGAATTGGAGGTCGATGACGGTCCCATCATGATGGATGCCTCCCTTCGGCATTTTCGAGGTGGCCATGCAGGTCGTTTGGCCGACGCTCTGCTACAACCACTCCTACTTCCGTCGGACCTGGCGGCGTACAGGAGCTTTGATTACCCTGATCTGCTCCTTTCCATGAAGAGGGACTTGGCCATGGTAAGTTACTTCAGTTTGATTTCTTTTTACTTGTGCATTATTTCTTAAGTCTAACACACTTTTTCCTTTTGCATAATAGGTCGCGCAACAAGTGTACGTGGCCGAAGAGTGGGCAAAGCGCTTTCGCGATGAGACGAAGGCTGCTCACCAGGCCCGAGATACTGCGGAGGACCATTTGAGCGTGCTGAGAACCCAGCAGAAGCAGTTGGCCGAGCAAGTGAAGAAGGCCAACCAGGACAAGGCCAGCGCTGAGGCTGGAAGGAACAATATGGAGAAGCAGGCGGAGAATTTTCGCAGCGAGCTGCACCTCTGCCAGATCAACTTAGAAACGGAGAAGCAGATGGTGATAAGTCTGCGCGAAGAGCTCCGCAAGGCCAAGGAAGCTGCACAGCTACAGAAGGAGGCAGCCGAGGCCGAGAAGCAAGCTTCTTATGCTCTGGGGGTGGAAGAAACCCAGAGCAGGTTGACTGAGGAGTTTGCTTCGGTCGCCAGGGACTACTGTGACGTCACGTGGGGGAAAGCCCTTGACGCCGCTGGGGTCCCGGCTGACTCCAGCCTTAGGAGGCCTGAGAGCGTGTACTACGATCCTGAAATCCAACCGCTCTCAGATTCTGATCCTCCTCCTCCAGAGCAGCCAGCCTCAGCGCCTGAAGCTCCTGCGGCAAACTTAGACCTTCCAGCATCTGTGGAAGGCCCAACAGCCACCCGTCAGGACGCCGGTCAAGGGGAAAAGGCCGAGAACTCCCAGGGTAAAGCTCCGGGTGCTGCTTCTTCGAAGCCTCAACCAACAGTCGGCCACGAAGACCCCAAGATCAAGGCCTAGGACCTTTGTTTTAGTGTTTCTTTTTGTTTTGTTTTGTTTGTTGTTTTTTTTTTATGCTCATTACTTTAAAGATATGTACTGTTTTAATCATTAATGAAAGTATACTTCTTTTGTTTTACGTATTATGGCAAGTAATAGCTAATCCCTCCGCTGTCATTCCATTCATTTTTTTTTACTTGCATTAAAAGAATGGCTGACTTAATTGAAAAGTTCCGGAAGTTGACATACTAGTTAAACACATAACCAAACAAGAAATTTGAGTCATGCGCTTTTATCTATATTGGAATGTTAAAAAGGGAAATAAAACAAGTATTAACTAACCCAGACCATCTGGTCAGAAGTCCCCAGTCATGATTAGATTCGAATGAGAACACTTCACAGAATGGTGATGGTGTTAACTAACCCAGATCATCTGGTCCGAGGACTCATGCATGATTGGATATAAGTTTAAACACATCAGAGAACGGTAAGGGTGTTAACTAACCCAAATCATCTGGTCCGAGGACTCATGCATGATTGGATTTAAGTTTAAACACATCAGAGAGCGGTAAGGGTGTTAACTAACCCAAATCATCTGGTCCGAGGACTCATGCATGATTGGATTTAAGTTTAAACACATCAGAGAGCGGTAAGGGTGTTAACTAACCCAAGTCATCTGGTCCGAGGACTCATGCATGATTGGATTTAAGTTTAAACACATCAGAGAGCGGTAAGGGTGTTAACTAACCCAAATCATCTGGTCCGAGGACTCATGCATGATTGGATTTAAGTTTAAACACATCAGAGAGCGGTAAGGGTGTTAACTAACCCAAATCATCTGGTCCGAGGACTCATGCATGATTGGATTTAAGTTTAAACACATCAGAGAGCGGTAAGGGTGTTAACTAACCCAAATCATCTGGTCCGAGGACTCATGCATGATTGGATTTAAGTTTAAACACATCAGAGAGCGGTAAGGGTGTTAACTAACCCAAATCATCTGGTCCGAGGACTCATGCATGATTGGATTTAAGTTTAAACACATCAGAGAACAGTAGAGAGGTATGAAAAGAGGTATACATATTTAACATAAAAGACGAATATTGATCAAACATAAGTTTATTAATAATAATACCTTTTCAGATTATTGACATTCCAAGGGCGGGGTACTACAAGTCCGTCCAAGTCTTCCAAGAAATATGCTCCAATGCCAGCATTGGAGGTGATGCGATATGGTCCTTCCCAATTTGGCCCTAGTTTTCCCCAAGCAGGGTTCTTTGCCGAGCCCACGACTTTGCGCAGCACCAGGTCACCTGAGACCAAAGGTCTTGCCTTTACATGGGCATCATAACCTTGCTTTAGCTTTTGTTGGTAATGAGCCAATTGAACCATTGCGTTTTCCCTTTTTTCATCAATCAAGTCCAGACCTCTCGCCAAGTTTTCATCGTTGTCTTTTGGATTGAATGAGCTTGTTCTCGTCGTTGGGAACCCGGACTCCAAAGGGATGACTGCTTCAGCCCCATAAGTCATTGAGAAAGGGGTCTCCCCAGTGGACCTACGAGGTGTGGTCCTGTACGTCCAAAGTACATGTGGGAGTTCTTCCACCCATCTTCCCTTCGCATCATCCAGTCTTTTCTTCAATCCGCTTAATATGACCTTATTTACAGCTTCGGCCTGGTCATTCCCCTGGGGGTAAGCCGGAGTAGAATACCTGTTAGTGATACCCAATTCTCCGCAGTAGTTTCTGAACATCTTACTGTCAAACTGAAGTCCATTATCTGTGATAAGTACATGCGGGACACCGAACCGAGTAACAATGTTTCTCCAGATAAATCTTTTCGCATCCACATCTCGGATATTAGCCAGAGGCTCTGCTTCAACCCACTTTGTGAAATAGTCAGTACCAACTATCAGATACTTCTTGTTTCCTACAGCCTTAGGAAATGGTCCGACGATGTCTAAGCCCCATTGAGCGAATGGCCATGGGCTAGATATTGGATTGAGGGTTCCTCCTGGCTGGTGTATACTTGGTGAATACCGTTGACATTGATCGCACTTTCTGACGTACTCCAAAGCTTCTCTCTGCATGTTCGGCCACCAATAACCCTGAGTAATGGCCCTATGCGCCAAGGATCTGCCTCCAGTATGACTTCCACAGATTCCCTCATGCATTTCCTCCAAGAGCGATTCCGTTTGATCGGGATGAACACAGAGTAGATAAGGTCCAGAGAAGGAACGCCTGTATAGCTTATCATCCTGTGACAGCCAATAGCTAGGAGCCTTCTTTCTTATTTTGTCGGCCTCCGTTTTCTCTTCGGGTAGAATATCACCCTTTAAGAACTGCACGACGGGGTCCATCCAACTCGGCCCCATTCTTACTTGATTGATCTGTACTACGTTCGCTATTATTGAGGGTCGATGCAGGTCCTCAACAAGGATTAGGCGAGGCAAGTTCTGTGCCGAGGAAGTTGCAAGAGTGGCCAAGGAGTCCGCATGCGTGTTACCGCTTCTTGGGACATGTAGCAAGCTAAAGGATTCGAACTCCATTTGCATGGCTCTCACTCGGTTAAGATAGCCTCGCATTCTCTCATCCTTGGCTTCAAATTCACCCTTGACTTGACCCACAATTAGCCTTGAATCCGAGAAGAGGTTAATGGACTTTCCTCCCATCTTTAGGACCATAGTCATTCCTTCCAGTAGCGCCTCGTACTCTGCTTCGTTATTCGTGGCAGGGAAGCTTAATCTTAACGACTTTTCAACGGTGATCATCTCTGAAGATGTCAACACTAGCCCAATACCCGCTCCTTTTTGGTTTGATGCTCCGTCTACATGCACTTCCCACGTCGGAGGGGGACACCTGGTGATACTACAGGCTAGTTTTGCACCTCTTTCCTCTAATGCTGATTGACTATCCGCTTCCGGTTCGGTGAATTCTGCCACCAAGTCGGCCAGTACCTGGCCTTTAACTGAGGTGCGAGGCATGTACTTAATGTCGAAGGCTCCCAGAATTGTACTCCACTTGGCTATCCTTCCCGTGTAGTCTGCACTTTTAAGTACGACTTTTAATGGGAGTTGAGTAAGAACAATCACCGTGTGTGCTTGGAAATAATGAGGCAACTTGCGTGTGCCCAGCACCACCGCTAATATGGCCTTTTCCAGTGGAAGGTAGCGTATTTCTGCCTCGTGCAGTGACTTACTCACGTAGTATACTGGTCGTTGCACGCCGTTGTCAACCCTTATCAATACTAAACTTACTGCATAGGAGACCACTGCAATGTAAGCAAAAAGGACCTCGTCCGGCTCAGGGCTTGACATGACAGGCGGCCGAGCAAGATAGTCCTTGAGTTGTTGGAAAGCCGCGTCACATTCCGTCGACCATTCAAAGCTTTTCCATTTATTGATCAACAGAAAGAAAGGTCGGCACCTGTCCACCGATCGAGATATAAATCTATTCAGCGCAGCGGTCATTCCTGTTAGTTTTTGCACTTCCTTTGGGTTCCGAGGAGTTCGCATACTGATGATGGCTTTAATTTGGTCGGGATTGACTTCAATTCCCCTGTGAGTAACCATATAACCCAAGAACTTGCCTGAGCCAACACCAAACGAACATTTGGCGGCATTCAAACGTAGTTTATAACTTCTGAGAATTTCGAAGACTACTCGAAGATCTTCAAGGTGTTCAGATGTTCTTTTGCTTTTCACCACCATGTCATCTATGTAAATCTCCATATTTTTCCCTAATAATGATTCGAACATCCTCGTCATCATTCTTTGGTAGGTGGAACCCGCATTCTTCAGACCAAATGGCATCACCTTGTAGTGGTAGTTCCCTACTGGCGTGACAAAAGCAGTTTTTTCCTGATCGTCCAATGCTAAAGGTATCTGATGATAACCCTGGAAGGCGTCCAAGAAACTCATTCAAGGATGGCCGACTGTGGCATCTACCAGTTGATCAATTTTGGGCATGGGGAACGGATCTTTAGGGCAGGCTCTATTAAGATCTGTGAAATCAACACATACTCGCCACTTTCCAGTCTTTTTCTTGACCACCACCGTATTTGCCAACCACTCAGGATAGAAGACTTCTTTGATAGCCCCTGCCTTCTTTAGCTTCGACACTTCCTGACGGACCGCTTCTGCATGCTCTTTAGACGGCCGACGAGGGAGCTGCTTCCTGGGGGTCATCATCGGATTAACATTCAGATGGTGACAAATGAAGTCTGGGTCTACCCCCGGAGCTTCGTAAGCATCCCATGCAAAGACGTCTATGTTTCGCTTGAGGAACTCTATCAACTCCTCCTTCTCTGACTGGGGTAGTTGAGATCCGACTTGAAAGAATTTATCAGGGTCATCTCCTATTATGACCTTTACAAGATCTTCACATTTCGCCTCCTCGGACAGCCCATCTTTGGACAACATTGGGGGTTTTGATTGCTATAGCTCTTCTTTTTGAGCCTCAGATTCTGCTTCAGGCTCATGTCGGATAGCTGCTATCATGCATTGCCGCGCCATGGTTTGATCACCCAATATCTCTTCTATCTTGCCTCCAGAGGGGTATTTAATCTTCTGATGCAGGGTGGAAGAGACTGCTCCTAAAGTATGAAGCCAAGGCCTTGCAACAATCGCCGTATAAGGGGAGTAGGCGTCCACCACTATAAAATCGACCTCCACTATCTCTACTCCGGCTTGCACTGGCAGCCTGACCTGTCCCCTCGGAATAATAGTCTTTCCCTCGAAGCTCACTAAAGGGGAATTATAAGGCGTCAGATCTTCAGCTCTTAGGTTCAGCCCCTTGAAGAGATCAGGGTACATGATCTCGGCTGCACTGCCTTGATCCACCATTACCCTCTTTACATCATAGCCTCCGATTCGGAGGGTAATTACTAGGGCGTCGTCATGAGGTTGGACAGTTCCAATCTTGTCCTCATCCGAGAATCCCATGACCAAGGATCGGATTGACTTAGCTCTCTTTGACTCATGCGAGTCATCCTCTGGGTACAGCCGAGTCACTGACATTACTCTGGAGGGGCATGACCCCGTTCTGCCAGGTGCCGCAAAGATAACATTAATGGTTCCCAGAGGAGGTCTCGGAGGATTCCCCCTTTCCGACCGAGTTTCCATAAGGCTAACCAAGCTATTGGAATGATGCAACAGCTGTTTTAATCTGCCCTCCTGGACAAGCTGGTCGAGGTGATCCCACAAACTTCTACAGTCCTCGGTGGTATGACCGTGGTCTTTATGATATTGACAATAGAGATTTCGGTTTCTCTTTTCGGGGTTTCCCATCATCTTATTGGGCCACTTGAAGAAGGGCTCGTTTTTTATCTTCTCCAGGACTTGGTGCACAGGCTCTCGGAATACAGCCCCAACTATTTGGCTGTTACTAGATGCCTGTTGCTCGGCATAATCCCTTTTCGGCCGGTTATTATTGTACCTGTCCGGCCTAAACTCTCTTCTTTCTTGAGGGACAAGCTTATCTTTCCCTTTTCCTTGTTGCTGCTGTTGTTGATCATCTTCTATCCTTTTATATTTATCCACCCTATCCATTAATTGTTGCAAGCTGGTGACCGGTTTCCCTGTCAGGGACTTCCTCAGACCATGATCGGAGGGAAGACCGACCTTGAAGGTTCTGACAGCGACCTCATCAAAATCTCCGTCAATCTCGTTAAACATCTCCCAATACCTCTCGGCATATGACCTCACAGATTCCCCTTCCCTCATTGTCATGGACAGCAGGGAATCAAGGGGTTGAGGAACTCTGCTGCATGTAACAAACCGGGAGCAGAATGATTGAGTGAGCTTCTTAAAGGAGCCGATGGAGTCAGTCTTCAACCCATCGAACCATCTCATCGGCATCGGTCCTAGGCTAGAGGGAAATACTCTACACAACAAAGCCTCGTCTTGAGAGTAAACTGCCATCTTTTGTCTGAATTGGCTCACGTGTTCTACAGGATCGGTACGTCCGTTGTACATAGAGAACGTATGCTGATGAAAACGTCTGGGAAGCTTTGCCTTTTCTATTCCCCTAGTAAAGGGGGACTTAGAAATTTGGGTCAGAGCCTTCTTCATGTCTTTGGTCCCCACTCCCCTTCTAGACGAACTTTTCCTCCTCCTCTTGTGAGAATGCTCTTCTTCATAGGAATAGGATTCACTGGGGGGAGTTTCTGAGGAATCCCTGTAACTGTCATCCCCTTCACCGTTGGAGGAGACATCAGAACTTGCAGGGGTGTGATTTCGTTGTGCTCGACGAAGCTTCTTTTTCAATCCTTCTATTTCACGCTGCAAGTCCTTTTCATCAGCGTGTCCTTGCACCAGATGGCTCTTTCGTCGATAGCCACTCTTCCCAGCATGGATCGTTCGCGAACTACCCTCACGCTGGTTATCTACGTGGTTCTCCCGTTCAAGATTATGGAGTTCATCTTGCTGACTGACGTTTACTGACTCTGCATAGGGTGGACTGGCCTGTTGCGGTCCCAAACCTGCCATAACTGCCGTAACTTTCTACTAGCGCTAATTCTTTCCCACAGACGGCGCCAATTGTAGGGTCACGAATTGTAGCCCACACCTTAATAGAAACAGGAAATGGGCCCAACAAGCCCAATACAATAAATTTGTGAGAGAGTGGGTTAAAGAGTTGGGCTAGCAGCGATTTTTACAACAGTTACTGGGATCTGGGTACTTGGCCGAGGGGGCTAAAACGCATAATCGAGCTAAGATTTTACGTCCGAGGAGTAAGGTTTGGGTAATTTTCATGGGTTATAATCAAATCCGAGGGGTATGATCTTGGATAAGATGCTTTCTTTTAGGTTGCCTTTTTCCCGGTGCTACAGTAGTTGTTTCTTGATGTTCTTCTTTTTCCTTTTTTTTTCTTTTTTCTTCCTCCCCTTTCTTATGAAGGGTTTATTCCATTATATAGTCCTTCATTGCCCAATCTCATCGTCCACTTGTCTGTCATCTAGCACGGTACTTGAGTTTCCATTTCCTTTCTTACAGCTTTTTGACTTCCTGGGGATAAAGATCACTTTCAACGCTGTTCAGGGGTCTTCTCCACATAAATGCGGCCAGGAAAGCAGCTGTGATGCATTTAATGCGGTGGTAGCAGCTTTTCCTCAAGATATTTCTGCATCCTTATCCCTTCCATATGCATTGGTAATCTATCCTTACCTCTGGAACTTCCTGGAGGGTGGACTGAGGGAAAGCCGAGGTTCCTCTCACCATCAGACGTCATGTCCGAGGAGCGTATTCCTCTCGGACCAGCCTCTTTGGATCCTTACGCGCTCTACTGTTAGTTACAACGGTCCTCTGTGACTTCTTCTCCTCGGGCGTATTGTTGACGAAACGTCGTTCTTGGGCCTAGATCATGGGCCCATATTTTACTCCCCCACAATAAGATATATAGAAGTACGTATGGTATAGATGTATTATAGAATTAACCGAAAAATTCAAAATTGGAAGAACACTTATATATTTCAGATTATTTCTTATATTATATTCTATTTAGTAATATATTTATATTATCTTAATATAATTTCATAATTTATTATAAAAAATAATTAATCTATGATATTAATTAATGAAAAAAATAAGAATATGTTTCTCTACTTTTTTTTTTTTCTAGACTTTCCAGCAAAGTGAAGAGCACAAATAAATGTTATCTAGTTTCTCATTTATATTATAATTTAAAATAGTTTTATTTTCAAATATTATATATATATATAAATAATATCTTTTACTTCAACAAATATATTTGACATCAAAATATAATCGTCCCATTATTAAAAAAAGAAGAAGATCATAATAGATCAAAGAAAAATTAAAAAAATATAAGTAAAACTAAGATATTGGTGTTTTATATTAATGGTAAAACATGTAATTAAAAATATTAATTTTGACAATTTGTTGTCAATGATAATAATATAATAACTAGGCATAATAAACAACGACAGTGCTAATTAATAAGAATATTAAATTTCAATCAAGTTAGAATACATTTATTAAGTTGAAAGGAACTCAACCTGTAACTCAATCTACGTACGTACCTCGTGGAATGAAGGCTTGACTCCAAAAATCAAAGTTCCTAAAACCCAAATGTGTATGTGGCACTTGGGTCAAAACCCTAGCCGCCAATCGATAGCAAAGAGGTTTCCTGGCGGCTTTTTGCTTGGCACATCAAGGACCGATATGCACGGCCTTTTCTCCTTACTTTCCATCTTTCTACAGTAGTTCGTTGAAAACCAAAAACACTTATCCCAGATGAGGGGTCAATTCATGTAACAGGATTAATTAGTCAAGTTTAGTTAGGGTTAGCTACTAGCTAGCTAGTAGCCACATGCATGTATTAATTAGATTAGGAGGGAGCTCATTTAACACATGTTATATAAGTATGAGAATATAACCATAATAATGTTTAACATGTGTTAAATGAACAACTAAAACTAGAATTGAGCTAGTCCATATGCATGTATAAGAATAAACTCAATTGTAAACCCCCTAATCTCATTAGTGAATTATGATCCATTTTCTTGAGTTCTCTCTCTAATTCTGTCTAAAAGTTTCGACTACCTCTCTCTCTCTCTTCAATATTCTCGTATGGCCTAATTCCCCTCCTAAGACCTCTCACACAATACGTGCCACATTCATCATCTCCCTTCATAACACAACCCTTGTTTAGTTCCATCGCCAATCATATATCTCTAACATCTGAACAGTACTCAACATCTAAACCCCCACCTTGATCCTTATAATAGTATAATATGAAAAAAAAAAAAAATTAATGCTTGTTGATTTTTTTTTTAAATATAAACCAAACCCACACTATTGATACTGTGTGTGTGGGTTTTTTAATTATTTAATTTTAAGTTTGTTAGTTAGATAATTATTTATTAAATAATGTGCTCAAATAGTTGAATGAAAATTCAATATTTTTATTAGGCAAATCAAGATGACTCCAACTTGACTATCCAACCCAACCTAACTCAAAACCTAATAAGAATAGTGTAAGGTTTAGACCCTATAGATAATTAGCATTTAACTAGTTTTAAGGCCAACTTTTTAATTAGATCTATTATGAGAGTCTTAGGTTAAACAAACAAACATACATATCATGTAAGTGCGGAAAATTAAATAAGACACAATATGATGACTTAGGAAACCTTATGAAATAACTTGTTCCAAAAGAAAAACTTGGGGGGACTTGACCTAATCAATTCCAAGGTAACAATTTCACTATAAGCTGGAGATTTACAATTAAGAAAAACAATTTGAAGTAAATCTAACTTCAGTTATCAAATGAGTTTTGAATCCCACAATCTTCCTTTACAGTGAACTGCTGCAATGTGAACTTTAATTTCAATCTACGCACTTAAAAATCTCATTGAAGATTTAGATCTCTAGTATACTTGATAGCTGAAGGTTAGGAACTTGATTCCACCGATTTAATGAGTATGTGTGTGATCTTCAGTAGAGGCTTGAAAGAGAAGAATGTACAGAAGCTCTTAGATCTCAAAAGAGCAGCTTCCAAGTCTTAGAAAACCTGCATTAGAGTTTCATTTAAATACTAAGTATAGTTGGACTGAATCCTTAATCACTTACTGGGTTTAATGCATTGAAAAACAAATTCTGGAAATTGACTTTCGATCAATTGAACTTTAGTTTTGATCGATCGAAATTGTTAAATTATATATGATTCCTTGAATCTATAGCTTCATGTTTTTGTAGACTAACTTGACAGCATCTTGAGCATTGTTTAATCATACCTATAGACACTATGTTCTATATCTAAACAAGTTTATGCTTACGTGTTTGCCAATAAACCCATATATATATATATATATATATATATTATCTAACAAATAGAACGGGGTTGGTTTTTAGTTACAGCTACCATGGGTTGAATTTGGGCCAAGAAAGTTATATTAATTGAATTTTAAAAAATACCTTAAATCTGAACCAACCCAATCATGCAGACAATGCTGATATGGTAAATGCACTTAAAAAATTACGGAGTCAGACAAACACCGACTTCTATATAAAACAGTTTCAATATGAATTCAAAAACCCTCTTCCCAGGGTTGGTTGTTACTTGTTAGTTGTGCCTTATTTCTTTTACTTGTTTTTTTTTTCTTTAGTCCAGTAACAAACTGTGGCAAGACTTATTTGGTGACATGCAGAATCAAATGAAGCTAGGAAAAGGCGGACTCTTTTTCAATTTCCACGATTTGTTTTCACATATTTTAACGGGAATTCGGAATTCCTACCACGATCGATGCTGATTCCTTAATGTCTCTCCTGGTACCAGGATAAAATAAACTAATCATAATGGTCATTCTTTAAGTATATTTTAGTAGGGGTTCCCTACATCAAATGTACTAAGACCTAAGTGGGCATAAAGGAAAATTAAAAATTATAAAGACCAAACCTCGAAAGTATGTGTGGGTTGCCACATAAAGTTGAAGGTTTAGGGCAGCCAAGGAACACAAACAAATTAAATTTGTTTTCACATTGAGCATGCATTCAAAATCCACCAATCATGTATTTTCTCCAATATATTATGTCAAGGAAGGAGGGCACATATTGTAGAAGATGTCAATTCCCAGCTCTCTCTATCTTTCTTAATCACACATATATTCAGCTTTAACATGACCGAAAGTGAAAATTAATTTTGCAATAGCCCAAAGTAATTCGAGAAATTTAGATGATTCTGCCAAGATACCAATTCTTTATCCTTTTTTTTCAAGGAATAGAATCAAATAAAACACTTGTGCCAAGATAGTAAGAGAAGCCTCTCATTAGCTTTTCTCACCAAATGATTTAATATCTATATTTTTGTCAATTTTTCCGGATCTAATCTCTAATCCAAAGGGAATCTACAGAGATCAAATGGATAAAGATTATACGATAAGGTTAATTCAACTTTCTTTATAGTTTTTTTTCGGAGTGATTATGAATTATGACATAATAAATGATGCGGTCCAAATAAACAATATTAGCTTAATTAAAAAAAAAACTTTATCTTCTATACTTTATAAGTTTATAGTTATGCTTGGGGCATAGAAATTTCCGTACTGGCAGTGACAGATTGATTTTCCTCTCCATTTCCTATGAAAAAAAAATTATAAAATACATCTTACAGGCTAAAAATGCCATTCTTATGCACGAAACCATAATTGACTTAATTTCTCTTGTGAAGTTTCTTAGTTAGGTTTTTGAGAAAGTTAAATGCAGGAGTTGTGGCAAGTTATGGCTGCATATCATTTTTACATGAGCTTACCACTTTTTCTTCACTATTCAATGCCATGTAGATAATTGTGTTATTTTATGTGGTCCTAGAATTTTTGTGAATATATAAGAAAAACATAGTTAGGTATGTTCTAACCTTGCCAATGCATGGCCACCAATTGACATGCAAATCCTATGTGAATCATGTGATGGTCTAAATCGGGCTCAACCCCCCACTCTCACTCATAAATAATAATAATAATAATAACAAGAAGAAGGATGCTCTCTACGAGTGCCTAGATGCATAATATTCTTTAAGGGTGTTTGGTTCACCGTGATGTGCTCTTGATTTTATGTATATTACCTTAATGTCATATTAAAGTGTTTGCTAAAAGTAGTGTAAGATCACCACCATTCAAGAAAGTGATATAATTAAGGTAATGTGATATATTTTAAAATCTTAGATTACAGTAATGTTAAAAAAAAAAATTAAATGAACCAAACACCTTAATGTGACATTAAGGTAATGTACATTACATTAAGAGCACATTATGGTGAACCAAACGCCATAAGTAGTTATCATATACAAAAATTGAGCGTGTAGCATATTCAAAAAGTCTGCTTTGCGGCAAGCTTCTCCCTTTGCTAGTTCATCGGCTACTCTGTTCACCTCACAGTATATATGAAAAGGATGGATGTACGGCCCATTCGCGAGCTAAAAAGTTCCTACAATTATCAATCAATTAAAGGAAAAATATCCCTAATACCGCACCCATTTTTACCTTCTCCCACCCATTTGAGAAAGTTAGCACCTTACTCATTTAGCTAAAAGGATCTGATTCCCACTCCTCTCCTCACACAGCAACTTGTAAATTTAATGGGGTAAGTTTCTAGTGCTCTCTCACTCTAGGAGAAGAGAGTGTTATTACTTATTAGTCAAAAGAGTTGCTTAAAATTGAAAAGATGCAAAGAATCATATCCTGCTATTTTGGTTAGGTCAAGTTGGTTCTAAAACTGTATCTCTTTTTCCACCAAATGAGAGGGACAAAATGAAGTTCTTAAATTTATCAAAGATGCATATTGATAATTTACTCGATCATTATATTGATTTTGTCTCGTAGATGCTTTCACTTTAAAAGATTAAGTTCTCTTTGGGGAAAAGAAAAATGACCCCTATATATTTTATTAGTCAAATAACACCAAATATATAATAGTCAATCAATTAGGGGCATATAAAAGTGTTGATCAAGTTAGGTTTAAAACTTCACGTAAGAAAAAGGGTGACTATGTAATAATGTGCTAATGAAGGGTTGATTATTCAGTCGATGTTAAGTGAGTTGTTTCCTTGCCGATGATTAGTGAAACATAGAGGCATAATAGAGGGGTATTTGGTGCTTTAATTAATAATAATTAAGAATATGATTTGGATCCCACTCCACCACTAAGCTTTTCTTAATACGGAGTAATATTTTTTTATAAAAAAAAATATTCTCGTCCGTGCTCTTATATACAATAGAATAACATTTTTTATACAATAGAATAACATTTTGTGCTTAGCTATTGGTGGCTTTGAAAGGAACGGTCCTCAATAAACTTCAAAATTGCATTAAAGAAATAAAATCAAATTTTAATGGTGATTCCTCATCTCCCTCTCTTCTTTTGGTCAAAGAAAATAAATATAAATCTCACGCGTGCTTGGCCATTGGCATATAAATACACAAGTGTAAGCAATTAAGGTCCTCTAATGACTATAAAATTTCCCTTTCATCACCTAAGCACGATATGATAGATCCCTTTTTTTCACCCAAATCTTAGACTTCCAACTTGTCATTGGTTACTCCTCAAAATCTTGTTGCAAATAAACCTTCTGAGAGTTTAGATACACAATCTTCAGAACCGTTTTAGAATATTTAGACTTGTTAGACTTAGTGTGATTCCATGATGAAGTTCTTAAAATTTTACTTGTCCATTTTAAAATTAACGGGTCGGATTATGTCACATAATAATAATTCAAATTGAAATCAAAATGACGATAGTTATGTCTGTCCAAATGTTGATGATGTGACAAAACCCAATCCAAACATTTTAAAATAAATTGATAAGGTTGTAGAAACTTTATGTTGAAATTACCTTAAGAACTCTAGAAGATGCTAATGAGTTTTTTTATTTTTTTTGAGAAACCAGACCCTAAGGCCAGCTTTATTGAAAAGAAAAAGAAACTACAAAGAGTCGTGAGGTACAGGATGAGCTATATCATCAGGAACAAATTCAATCCAAACCTGTAACTCATTACTAAGACTTTTTGGCAAGAAAATGGGCAAGTAAGTTACCTAATCATTTTACACTAGAGAAATTGCTGGAACGTAAATCACTAGCTACAAGAGAATCATTAATGACATGACTAAACTCAGGATGGTTTGAACCTCCATTTTTAAGAGCATTTGTTATTATCTCAGCATCGCCCTCAAAAGATGCTAATGAGTTATGACTCAAATTTTATATTATTTTCCAAATGTCTTTATAATATAAGATTATAAGTGGGAGAAAGAAACCCAAAAGGAAACACACAATTATTTATGACTCGTTATTTATAGAGTGGAGATCATTGAGTTTCCCTTTTTCCCCTTATTTTATTTTATTAAGAAATAAGGGTATTTAGGTCTCTTCAAGTACTTGACTATTTTCTCAGGTATATGCAGTCCTTGTGTCTCTCACACGCTAAATCTTCATAGGGAGGAATCCCTTGGGGTGGCATCAAGATGCTAACTAGAGGTTTTGAATCTATAATCTCATAAATTTTATAAGGATTTAGGAAACCACTAAATCAACTCCTTGGGATTTTCTACCCCTTTTCTTTAGGTCACTCATTTATTGTGAAAATAAAGAATTGTGCGTAACTGCTTATATATTATTACATTATATATAAGCACAATTTTCTATTTTCTTTGGGTCATCCATGTCGACAGTCCATTCATGGAGTTGGAAAACCCAAACTCTAATTAGGGTTTATGGAGGTATTTAGTCTTGTTTTCACAATATACTTGCACACATGGATTTCCCAAGTCCTAGGGAAAACTTAACAATTTTCCTCTCTCTCTCTCTTAAACCCAAGGTTTTTGTTTGAGGCTAAATACAAGTGTTTGATAATAACATAATTCTCATTTAGTCGTACAAAAGTTGTTATGGTCATGGTGGTTGTTGGAACATATGGAAACAATTGTAGTGAGTGTGATTCATGTTTTTTTAGTTGTGTTTCATTTTTTATTCACAAAATGATTGATGTAAGATTCTATAGACACCTTATTTTGCAACTGTAATTTAACCTAAAACCAAGCTTAGTTTCACGACATAAGGGCAAAATTATCATTTTGATTATTAGATAAACAAGTGCTTAAAAAAAATCATAAGTCTTAACTATCAAAATGACACATTGAATGTGAAAATGTGACCACCAAATCTTAAAATCAAGCCACTTCAAGTTCAAACGAATAACACACGTTCTTGAAACCTAGAGTTAACCACATGTGATTATACAAATAACACATGTTCTTGAAACCTAGAGCTAACCACATGCGATTATGGATGATTAATAATGATGGACTCTTTAAAGAATTAATTATAATAATTACGTGTTAAAATCTCATTGGTCCAAGCTTAATACAAAAATGCACATAATTGCATTGGATGATCCTAATAAATAATTAGGTTTTTAATAATTGATTGATTATCTTGAAAAATAAGATGGTTAATTAAAATTATCTCTTAGCATCATACGAACTTGTAATTGCCCCAAAACTTATCAAAAATCAAGAAAAGGAAGGAAATCTAAAATCCTAGGAGAATTAAAGTGCCAATCGACACTCATAATGAGTTGGTTAGCAATTTGTGCCTCTAACTCAAATTTTCAGTTTTTTCCTAAAATTTTTTCTTAAACAATTATATGCACTCTTATCTTATCAACTTGGGGGATAAATATAAACTGAGATAGCTTTGGAAATGAAGCATTTGAATTAAAGTTGATAGCTAATAGTTTTGATTCCAAGACCTCATTGAGCCTTGGGAACCACTTGACCAACCCCTTGAGATTAATTTTTGCAGAATTTGGATGCTTGCAAACTGACTTAGCAAACAATGTGTTGATGTGCACCATTCAAACCATGTTGTCAACTAAAACACCTATCTAACAATGGAATTTTCCATTTTAAATGTCAAAATATCACTCGCAATTCAAAGGCCTACCCAAATGGATCTTTAACTAGAGTTGATATGGTTCCTCACATTACTGTTAAAAAAAAATCCAATCGGCTTGACAAAATCCAATGTACCCCAACCTAACACGTTTTTGTCAATTTTTTCCAATAACTTGGTGAAGATTAGGCCTTATAATAGAGGACCACATATTTCGATTGTAATACAAAGATGTACCCAAATGGATCTTTAACTAGAGTTTACATGGTTTTTCAAATTATTGATAAAAATAAATAAATTAATAAGAAAGCTTGTGAGAGGGGAGTGAATTGTGAAAATTTTTTGGTACATGTGGCATTATTCATTAAGAAAACTAATACAACAAGTTTAGATCCACAAAAATTTGTGCAAATGTTGTGTTTAGTTTAATGGAAAATATTTTTTTGCCGTAAAATATTTTCAAATAAAAATATTTTCTAAAAAATAAACTATTTTTAAGTATTTAGTTGCGTTCATAAAAATACTCTTTTTAAGTTTTTGATTATGAAAAATATATATTTGATTGCTTTCTCACATTTTTCTCAACCCTCAAGCACATTTAATTAGAAAAACAATCATAATTGGGGATCAGCAATAGCAGGCAGTAGCCGGCTTTCAGCGGCCATTAGCCACTGGTAGCAATTAGTGGTTGATCACCAGAGATTAAGGATATTAGTGGTAGATTGTGATTGAGTGGTAGACAATCGAAAAGCAATTTTCGGTTGACTAATAGTATTTTCCATTAACCTAAATATCAGTAAATACAAAAAATACTTTTCAAAAATCAATTTACGTCGAATCAAACACAGCGAAATATTTCATAATTGCCTAAACAACAAGTATTTTAATAGTTGATAATAAATTGATATAATGGTACGCGCAAATGAGAACCCACAAAGATGTGCCAACTCAACCATGAGTAAAACTAGTAAGCTGATGACACGAAGGCATGAGAAGGACGAAACCACGTGTACAGTAGGACCACCTACCAGATTTCTTTTTAATAGTTTATATTTTTTTTTCTCGAAAGCTGGACCACATAACAGATCGGAATGGTCAGAAATATTAGGAACCCCACGCCCTTCCAAAGAAAATATATACCACTCTCCAAAGCACACACAATGTGCTAATAAAATCTTGACAACATGTTTAAAGAAATATACACAAGGTAGAGTATAAAATGTATAATATGGAGTATTTTGAAAATATAAAAATCAATTCACTCAATTCGTTTTCTATTTTAAAAAATGACTCATGATTAGTTTTAGAGATTTTATTCTATCAATAAATGTTATCAAACTTTTTTTTTTGGTTTGTTCATTTTGAAAGGTTTTTTATGAACATTTTATTTTATTTTTTATTTTATTTATGAACGTTCATTTTGAAAGTTTAAGTTCAACATTGTATTGTATAAGTATAAGAATATTGAAAGTATATTATTATAATTCAAAATGTATGGTTGAATTTATAGGATTTATCAAAACATTTATTCTAACAACAAGAATTCTTTGTGACATTGATAGGCACCCTCCTACCATGATCCTGGCTCTTTTATTGGCCCTGCAAAGATAAATTAGGTTCATAAGAAACTTAACCTTCATAAACTCCTTCCATCTTAATTTGTTTGTCCTGTTTGAAAAGTCAAACTTTTTAAGAGAACATCATTTATTGTCTTGTCTACCTTATAAAAAAGTTTAAGTTTACAAAATTATCCTTAAATAAATTTATCAGTTTTTTAAAAAAAGAGTTATTCTTAATGAGGCAACTAAAAAGGTGCCCAAATTAAATTGATTTTTTAAAATATTAGTTAGTTTTCTTTTCAAATAGTTTTGAAAATAAAGTGGGGGTGTAATAGGAACATTAGTAAACTAATAATTTTTATTTTTAGAAATATGACAATATTTTGGGACATCCCAAAATGGAATAGATGACAAATAAACTGGGACGGAAGTAGTAATTTTTAGCCTTTTGTTATATGTGGGGACCAGTTGACCTCAGAGGTACTTTTCAGGTTGAGAGGGCTGGGCCTATGGCCCAATAACCCAATCCGAGGATAAGGACATATTCGAGGACGATCAGTTAAAGAAGAGATGAAAATTGTATTACAGGAAGAGGTAAAGGGTATTTGTAGTGGACCTAAACATATCCGAGGAGAATGTTTATCTAGAAACTTCTGTCCGAGGTGGCTAGAAACATCCTCATCTCCTTAATATAATATTTTAAGGGTATTTCATGACAGGGGGATAGACAAATACTGGATAAAGGATGAGGATGAAGGATAACAAATATCTGTAAAAGCTGTTACCTCCACATTAAATGCTTCCCAACCAACTCTTTGGCCGCATTAATGTGGAGGTGGTGCCTGAACAGTAAATAAGCAGCCTTACAGCCAGTAGTAGAAAGTTCAGGGAGTGTGAGATGGGATAGGGAGATGTGAGATGGGACAGGGAGAAGCTCCCAAAACCTGATTCACACGTGTATGGTGAGAATGGTGCAAAAATCATGATATATAATATGAAAAGGAACCCAAAGAAAAAAAGAAAGTTTAAGAAATATAACAGTAAAAGGAAAAATTCTAGGCTATTGATCATACTATTTAGGCTAAGCTGAGGATGATTTTTGTATCTTGCTCGTATAACTCTTCTTCCTAAACACTCACAATTGGTACATTTTTTCTAGATTCAGGTTAGCTTTTTCTCTCATATTCTATAAATTTATTGTTTGGGCTTGTTGGGCTTGAGTCCAATCTTGTTTTGGAATCCAAGTCAAAACTGGTTCTTACATTATACATATTGCATAAAAATTATAAAAAATATATATCTTTTGATAAGCATTATACAAATAAGTTACTGGAAACTACAATGTATCCAAATGCATACTTAGACCTTTATAATATGTTACATATGTTATTAGTTTTAAAATTAAAGGATCAAATTAGTTTAGTTCTTTAGACTTTTGACAAAGTTCTTTGATTAATTTAAGAAGTTTTATTTTATCACTTACTTTAAGCATTCAACTTGAATATTTGACTTCTAAAAATATTTTGAATTTTATTTTTTTTATTTTTTTATTTTTATAATTTGATAATTACAACAATGAGGTAGGAGGGATTCAAACTATGACCCTTCTAATAAATAAGAGTAGGCTTTGAGCCACAAGGTTCAAGGCTATCAACAATATTTTAGAAGCTAGTATTATTCAAATCGTGTACTAAATTCATTGAAATAAAAAAATTTCACTCAACTAATAGAATTCTTATGCAATTAATCTTCTAAATAAGATGTATAATGTGGTGAATTCTTTTCATTTTCCTTTTAAATGATAACATAATATTAACTTAAAATTAGTATTGATGAAGTATGAGTTGAAACCCAATTGGATGCTTTAGCCCTTAATGATATGGTGCCATTTAAAATAATAATAATAATAATAAAGTAGTGGTATCCCAGTCTTTGACCACACTATTCTACTTTTGTCAATGAGACACCCCAAAAACTTCATTAACCATTATTGTGGTGAATTAAACTTAAAATTTTCGAGTTTACATCACATCCCAAACTAATGAGCCCATTACCCACGTATACCGTAGGGTTAATGACAAGAGACTCTTAATTCTGAATTTTCTAAATAGAAAGAGAATTGTTTAAGACTTTTTATTATTATTATTCATACTTTTTTTTTTGAGCTAAATGATAAACATTATTATTATTCATACTTAACACTCATATCCTTGTACTGAAAGAATGCTCAACTAATTAGTAATTTTTAGTGTTTTTAAAGGGGATATTTACATCTCAAAATTTTCCACTCCTAACTATTGATGTGTATATACAAACATTCACATCATTGTATTAAAAATAAAATCATTCTTATCCTTACACATAGGGAAAATGAAGAGGGTTGTACTTTTAAATGGCAAATTGCATAAAAATTAGTAAAAACAAAAACATTAAATTCAAATATGACCCCACCAATTGGATATTTGAAGCGAGTGGATTGCACATACCCTCCAAAGCGCGGGGCAGAAATGAATGGAAGTACTATCAGATAAATACTACATTCTTGAATACATATGGGTCCCACAGAGAGAAACCAAGGGCAGTTCACGCAATTACCCATTATTAGCAAGGTCAAAAAGTATCATAATAAAAACACAAAAAAAATTTTAAGGAAAAAATTAAAAAAACAAGAAATAGTCTGCCGGGTTTACACGAGCCAATACAAAGTTGCCTGCCACGATGCAGACAAAGAAGGTAGTAGAAAAATGGTAACGGAACGGAAACAATTTCCGTCAAATATTGTGGGTGTGGTTCAGCCGTTACAGTTCCCAATGCGCCGTCAAGTTATACGGCGCAACAATAACATTGATGTGATGTGATTTGATGTGGGAGGATGTTATAATTAGAGAGTAATGAATGCTGGGCGTCGTTGTCGCTTATCGCACGGCTGCCGTTTGCTTTCCGCACCATTTGGAACGCTGATCCCTTATCGTATCTATTACCTTCAACTGCAAGTACGGATTACATTCAAAGCAACAAAAAGGATCATTAAAAAAAAAAGAGGAAGAAGATATTTTTATGGTATAGTTTTATTAGAACTAATAATAATTTAATATTTAAAATTTTTTGTAAAAATATTATAAATTTATTATTTTTCGAGAGAAATAAATTTTTTTAACAATACAAATTATACTGTTATTTTTTGTTTTTATGTGGCAAGTATAAAGGAAAGGCTAAAATTAACAAAGTAATTAAGAGACTTACTTAAGAGAGAATTAAGAAATTAATGGGTGATTATTATTTTGAAAAGTTTCAAGAGTGAGGAGATATTTCAACTAATTTTTAGGGTTCTGAGAGACTTGGTATAAAGGGGAGGTGAAAGGTCACTTAAGTATCTCTTAGTTATTTTGTTAATTTTGGCATTTCCTTTGCATATATGTGTATGTATTTTTTATAAAATAAGTTGACATTTTAAACTATAACAAAACTATTTCAAAGTTGTTTTCTATATTATGAGGTATAAAATTGCTTTTAAAAAAAAAAAATTATAATCAATAACTTGAGTTTATATAACACTTCTTTTGCCTTGAAATTGGCAAATAGTGAAGTCAGGTTACTACTATTTAAAAAAGTACAATAGTGATTTTTCTATTAAATTATTTTTTCTTTTCCAGAAAGAGAGTCTCAGATCCATTCAATTGAAATAATCAATGGTTAAAACTTAAAAGAAGTTATATTAAAACTTTTATTAATGAAAAATATAATTATAAATGTATAACAGGTAACACAACACACCCTATATAGCTAGTTTTTTTTCCTTCCCAACTCTCATAGGGATGGTTTCTAGTGGGAAACTTTCACAGGGATGGATTAATTGAAAATGAATGTTTTAGAAAATGAATGTCTTAATTTATCACATAGGTATGATAACAGATATTTTTTCTATTATCTTTTTACACAGTTCCTTCTTATCTTTTTTTTTTGGTAAACCAGTTCCTTCTTATCGAATGTACATGTTTCTATTTTTCATTGATCATGATTGAAACTCATATGCTGTCATTATAATTGTTTCCACCATTCATAGTGCAATCCCATCCATCAAAAGAAGAAAAGACTCCATTTATGCCACAAAAAGCTAGTTTTTGTTCTATCATGTAAAATAATCATGTTACTAGTAAAATTATGTAAAATTGGCACTTGTTGTTTGATATTTTTTTTTGTTTGATTTACCTCCAATATTTTTTTAAAAGAAATCTTCTTTTGTTTTAATGAGAGATTGTTATATCACTCATTAACTAAATAAAATGTAGAGATTAAAATCTACAACTACTTGTCATTGATTATTTAAAACAAAAAAATATGTCCAATTAACAAAGTACTGAAAGTAAACCCTTGAAACTAGAGGTATATATTGTTTGATAATATATATTTTAATTATAATAGCAAATGATTTAAATATTGGATGTCTCAATTATAAATATCAAAAATATCAACTAGTTGAATGATAAAGCTCTTAGCATTTGATACTTTATTTGATTTAGAAGTGTTATTTTGATTATTATTATTGTTTGCTCTTTATAACAAGTGTTACTATGATTTGCAGTTGTATAATAGCTAATAAGTAATAACTTTTCATTATGACATCATTCTTCTAATATAATAGCA